>CADWAE010000285.1:1354904-2709809 GCA_902982915.1 Phalloptychus januarius
TAAGTCACACTAAACTACTTTAGGTCAGTTAGGATTACAAACATTACATGTATGTACAAATGCCAAAAGGAACACAACACATTGATAATGTTTCCATAGTTTTTTGGAGAAAGCGCATTTTGAACGTTGTGACATTTTGTGTTTCTTTCAGAAGCTTTTCCCTACAGTTTGATAGAGGTTCCTGCACAGGTTGAGCTTAGGAGCAAAATGTTGCTTGTAAAACAAAAAAACACCAGATGTTAGAAGATGGAAAACACCAGATGTTAGAAGACAAATACAACATAGTAACTTTAGAATGAATCTATATTCAGGTAGCACACAGGCTTCGATCTCTCTTCCATTGATTTGTTGACTTCACTGTATTCAAATTGTTCCAGGAAAAAATATTTGAAAAAACATTTTTTTTTCAAAAGTTTATCTCATAGATATCATATTGAAAAAAATGTTATGGAATTTCATTACATCTACAGGCTGTGGCTGATGACATTCTCCTTCGGATGCACACATATAGAGAAAATTAAATTTTTATTAGATGGATATGCATTTTTGAGAGTCAAAGACACATTAAAAAACCTCATTTTTAATTCATAAGCAGGAATGGGGAAGGGGGAGACTCTGAACATAACAATGTTGAAAAGATAAAGAGCTCCAGAGGGAAAAATAACTGGAGAAAAGGGAAACAAGGACAATCTCAGCACTAGGTGACCTTGCAGGCTTCCTACCGGCAGCATTCATGCCTGTAGAGTCAATTTTCTTTGTGAGCCACAGAGTAAGGTTTAATAATTTTAAGTGGCAATTGGACCTTTTTCAAAGTTCCCATAATAAAAAAAGTACATTTACTCAGTACTTCAACTCCAAGAATTAGAGCAATGATAACTCTGAGAAAAGTTAGCTACGAACATTTAAGCAATGAAATGTATGGACGACATTAGACAAGCTGAAAAAAGCATCTTAAAGCAAAAACAAAGAAATAGGGATTGTAGTATTTCATGTGTAGATTTATTTTCTTTCTTAAGAGTTTTTTATGCTTTATATTTCTTGTGTGTTTTCTGTCTTTACTCATTAATTTCAAATCACTGATTAACCATTTTGGCATCCAGAAAATGGAAACAAGACAAAATTTTTACTTGCTGTCCAACTGAAAAACGTCCTCTCAAAGACATTTACATTTTTCTGGTGGCATGTAGGTCACGATGAAGGAAAAAAGAATACCAATGAGATAAGAAGCAGATTTCTTTTATTAGAAGTTCACCCCCTCGCACCGGGGGATGACATCTCATGCCTGTTTAAAAATGCAGCAGACATTGTCATCGCATGCTGCCAAAGAGATGAAACTCTGGGCATAATGTGCTCAGGTTTCGTTACTATAATAACTTCTCAAACAGCTACCTACTTTAAAAAAACACAAAAATCGATTTATGCTTACCGTACCTCGCAGCACCTCTGCTGTTAATTTATGAGAATGGCCACATCCTGAAATCAACAGAAGATATAAATTTGATTTAAATTATGTTCATGTCACATTAAGTTTAAAAGGTAATGTTTTCCCAAACCATTAAATAAATAAATGTTCAACTACGTGAAACAGTTAATGAAAAATTGGTAATCAGTAACACGCTAGTTTATATCTTAGGTTCAATACCAATTAACTGATTCGTGCCACAATAAGGGCAATAGCTATTCTAATAGTGGCTCGACCAAAAATGTCAAGTTAGAAACAAGTAGCTTGTAAAAAATTACCAAAGAATGATCAAAGTAATTAAAACAAGCATTTAATTACCAAAAATTGCTCTAGCAATAAGGTTAGCCTTTTCATTAGTTTGTTTTTGTAAATTGAACAGAAATTGTGACATTTAATTGCTTTCTGCACTTGCATTTCTGCACTTGCACTTCTGCATTTGGGTTTCTAATGCTTTTTTGAACATTGTGGTTGCAGGTGGGATAATTATAAATCAAACTAAGCAACTAATTTCACAATTCCTTTCTCCAGATCTGCTGCAGAGGAAACAAAAAGCAAAAAGTCTAAAATCTCTTCATTGAAGGATTTTTTTTTTTCAGCTCATTTAACTTTGGAGCTTTTTTAATTCTGCTTTTCTATTAAAAGTTTAATAGGAAAACAAACTGCAAAAGTGAAAAGAAAGTGAAGGTCACAAAACAAGATACATTTCTACTTGTCAACATTTATGAAACAGTGTGAGCTGCACATTTATTTCCCTGTGTCAATTAAAACATATTTCTTTTTTCAAAGGGTTGAATAACTTTAAATGTATCTTTTCGTGTCATATCTTATAGATAAAAGTTCACATTGAGTAATACATTAAGCACAAACTTATTAAGAGCAGATTGAAGAATCACAACAGAGAAAACTTCACTTTGTAAAGCATTTCTGTAGGAAGTGTTTATTTTTCCCAGGTTATATAATCATTTTCTTAACCGACTCAGTCATATAAATAATAGACACAGATGCAAATCTTAATATTTTCTCTTGCTGATCTGTTTACACGTGTCCCACCATATACTTATCTGATTGCAGATAAGCTCAGATTCATCATGCTGTCCTTCACCTCGGTGAATGTTCACAACCTCCTGATGACCATATGCTGCCTGGTAGCTTGATGTGATTAATATTCTCAGTAAGCAATGAAACGTAAGCAAGGATCCCAACAGCCTAGTTTTAACACTGAACAACAGGAGACCTTGTTACCATCTCATTAAGCTACATAATGTGACCAGATGTAAGATTTTTAACTCATTCACTGAGCCATACATTCATTAAATTGTTTAATGGTCACATTTGTAAGTTAATAATTATGATATTTAGGAGATGAGGGCTTTAGAAAAGCTAATATCATCCAGTTAATGCTCTCACTTTAGCCGACTGAGATTGCAGATAACTTATGCTAGATGATACAAATGACCAAAGACTAAGGCGAGTTAGAATAAAGGCATTGAACTCCAAATTAAAAATACATAACCAATGTCAAGTATTTATCTGTTAAGATCACAAGTAGCTTAGTTGCAAAAGTTACTTTCAGGCTGGAAAAATCTCAACTGCTGTTTATATAGTTATTTTATTTTTTCATCCTTACAGGTAAACCAGAATGTTTCACAATAAAAAATCAAATATTCTCCAGTTCTTGTATTCACAGTGGCACTAGGCTGGTATGCCGACTCTACGCTTCACTAGTTGATGAATTTATTGTACAACTTACAGCAGCAGTTAGGCAAACTAAAGATATTAAATACATAAAATGCAAGAACAAATTAGTCTTTATGCAGATGATGTTGATGATGATGATTAGTTTTCTCTACTATTCACAGACTACTCTCTCTCTCAGGTAATTTGATTAACATTTTGTTTTTAAGAGGTCTAGATTATTCTATATACAGGTTAAAATCTACAGCTCTTCCAATTGTTCTGTCCACAATTCCCTTACTGCAGTGAAAAAGATTTGCATATTTGGATATTGATGCCTTTCCTAGACTTACCAACCCAAATTAAAACAACACTAAACCACAGGCCACTTTTAAAGGAAGTGGAAAATGATCTTGCTACCCATGTCACTCATGGGAAGGGTTGCTTCAGTAATAATGAAGGTCTTGACAAAAAACGATTACTTATTCTCAATTATCCCGAGCAAAGAGTCGCCTGAGTGGTTTAGAGCCCTGGACACCTCTGATATGTTTAAGCATTTTTAAAACAACAATACTCCAGTGAAGTGGGATATTATAGCAAAAAGCTGTATTGCCCCACTTGTGAAAATAAGTCTGCTGGATTCTTCTTGGTGCTCAGACATCAATTACAATTGCTCAGACATATTTAAAAACTCAAACTAAATAAATAAAAAAAGAGACAGAAATCTAAAAGTGCAAAAATGTTTGCTACTATTGCTAATTATGCAGCTCAGAGTTAAAAACCCAAAGTTTTTCCTAACTGGACCGACATGTTAGAACCACGATGAACCAGTGAAAAAAGATGCAAACTGATTAAAGGTAAAGTAGGAGAACCAGTAATATTTTCAACACATGCAATTTCATCCCTGTCAAAGCAGGAGACATTACTCACAAGGTTTATCAGTCAACTGCTTTGTCAGGGCAATATGCTGGCAATGGCTGGCTGCCACCTCAAATACAGATAAAAATCAGGCTTCAAAGATCTGGTAATCTCACTTATCTCCAGCTCCACACCTCAATTTCTTTCTTCATTAGTAGCTTCAGATCAGGGTACAGCTGGAAAAAGTGATCTTTCTTCAGGCACTTTAATACGTGTTCAGCTCCTCTTGGACAAAAAAGAGGGCTTTAAAAATCTTTTCTCCAGATGCTTTACAAAATTTGTAAAATGAGATACAGTTTTGAATGATGGCCTTGATGAAGATAGTTTTAAAGCTCACAGACATTGTAATCTCTTAGTGCAAAACTAAGGAAAGTTCTCATGTTTCCATATTTCTTATAATCAAGGTAACTATACAAGGAAGTTGTGTTTTACTTTTTTAGTTATATTACTTAGTTTAAAACCAGCATCAGCTTAGACAAATCCTTTAAAGAACTGAGTTGACTTACCTAATTTAAAAGCATTTTCTGTTCGGGATGTTGAGTCATTCTGGGCTCTATTTAAAGCCAGTCTGTAATGGTACACAGAAAAACATTTTCATTCTTATTTGCAACATACGTATTATCAAATTCATTGTGATGGAGGAGCCAATGAGCTCCAATTCCTGAAAACATTAGTTGTTCAAGATAACGTTACATCAACGTTACATACATCAGAAATGTGTCAAAAGAAAAGTGGGCTGAGAAAACCATGGCTGATAATACTGCATCTCTGAAGTCAAACTAATATTTGGAAAGGACATGAGAACCAATATAATCCCAGGTCTACGTTTCAAAAGGCCTGGATGCTGCAAGTTAATAAACTCAGACAAAATGATTCTTCATTTGAACTTGTGATTCAAATTAATATTCCATCAACACATTAATTTGTGCTAATGGATAATTAGCACAAATTAATAATTGATGAGATAATTAATAGTATTATATTAAGTATTGTAATACTTGTATTATTAAAGTATTTGAATTTGTTTTGGGGCAGGAAAACAACCCAAACATCCAGGATACTGACGCCAAATGAGCAGAACTGCCCACCTGCACACCACACACTCAATGAATGGACATTTAAGCCCTCGAGGCATCCGCTGCTTTGTAATGCTAAAAGTCTTTTGAGATCTTCTTCTATTATCTACTTAGTCATAGTGCCATATTACAGTTACATGATTCAGCACTTTTTAATTTAATGACTGTCTTTCCCTTTTATTATAATGAACATTTCATGTTTTATTCCAGAAAACTGTTGCTGCTCTGCACATTGTAGGATTAATAGGGTGTAAGAAACCAAGTACAGTCAAGCTTCTGAACAAGTCTGTGCTTCATAATTAAATAATTTGCATAATTATTACCTCTAGTTCTGTTTCCCTGTCATTAATCTAATAATGGAGCAGGAATTTGAAGATTAATTGGGGAAAAAGATTACAGAGTGGAGCTTAAAACTCTCAGTTTGACTGCATGGATGTGTGTGTGCTGGCAGCATGGTGCCATGCACTCCTACCAGCCATCTGTACCTGCTGTTTGGTTGCTCTAGTTTATGCAGGTAGAACATGGCAATCAGTTTTGTCTTTGCCAAGAGACTGTGGATACCTGGCCGAGCCCACATGCAAAAACCTCCATGATCAAAAACTGCTTCATGGGCGTTCCAGTACATCCTGCTTTATGAAAACGATGGGAACGATTCTTTACTGAACGACACATTTCACCAGAGATATTTGGCAGTCTCATATGCATAGCCAACAGCACCTCATTTGTAGTTGCAGTACCTGCAGTCTGCAACATCTGATCGCAGTTAGTTGCTTTTTGTGTGACTGGTAATGCCGAACAGCTAATAGTAACCTTTAAAACTTTATTTACCACAATGCCTCGCAATAATAAAGTCCCTCCCCTTATGCTGTTTCATAGAGAGAGTAAAACTATCTACTCTTATTATTTCTGCTAGAAATGGATATATTAGGTACAATGTGAACATTTTGCTGTCAAAACCTATGTTATAGAAAAAAATGAGCATCTTGAAAGCTGTTGATCTTGTGAGGTATTCTTCATCTGCAGTTGTCAATATCTGAAACTGTAATGTGCTCAAATGTGGAAAATGTAATGGATGTGAATATCTGTGCAAAGCACTCTATCTCAGAGGTTGAGAGTAAAGCCATCAACCTTTGAGCCTAATCAATGAGCTCTGCATGACATGAAGTTCAGTTAAAATGAACTATATGCCACTATTGTTCAATGCATTTTCTGAATCTTACTTATTACAGGCAACCTTTTCATTCACAAGAAGTCATGTGACCACCAAAAACAATAATGACCAAGTAGTTCTCAGTGAAATGAGTGAGTGAATCTAATTTGAAGCGTCACTACTAATCTTATGCTAATGGCACTTTTCTCTGCAAACTGTTTTTATAAACCTGTACTCTTGGCTGCTCAATGCTTAACAACCAGTCATTTTAGTTTGTCGTGGTAAAAATAGAACAACCTTTTCACTTGTTATGAACTCGACAGTAGTGAGGGGTTCAGTTGGAGCTAAAGTTTCAAATGTACAAAGTGAATTTTTTTTTAAATAGAACCAAGGTCAATGCATAGTCAAGATGTCATGAAATATAAAAGAACAAAGAGGCAGGCTGAATGTGACAAAAAGAACACAACAGCTTACATAAGGGATTATGCAACACAAGTAAGGATGGAGAAAACATGACTGGTCCATTTCTCTGGAAGTCCATTTCCTTTATCTGATTAATTCTGTTCACGGTCTCAGCAGTCAGTGTAGTGCAGGCCCAGGACAGGCCGTCTTTCCAGCACTAGTTTGCAGAGTAGACCAGATCCAGAAGACCTGGGAGGTCTGGAGGGTTGAGACAACAACAGCAGATGTTTAATGTAATTTGATGCGTCGCTATTCAGTGATTTATAAACTAACGACAGGATTTTACAGCCTGTATATGAGCTACAGGGAGCCAGTGTAAGGATTTCAGAACTGGGGTAAAGTGCTCTATCCTCCTGGTTTTAGTGAGAATGTCAGCAGCAGAATTCTGGGTCAACTACAAAGATTGACTTTTTAGGCAAAGCTGTGAAGACTCTGTTAAGATTAAAGACAAACACATGTATGAGTTTCCCTAAATCTTCCTGGGATATTAGTAATTTAATCATGGACATGTCATTCGGGTGTTAAAAGGCTGACTTTGTAACTGTATTTATGTGTCTTTGAGGATTCAGTTTTGAGTCCATCACTACATCCACTCACCCAAGGGTCAGCACTAATTTGTAGTTGCAATAACTGAAGTAACATAAGGATTCTAAATCAGTCCTCAAATATAAAATATTATTAAAACCTGCCATAGAAGCCAGGTCTTTTGGCTTCTTAACAATGTCCTCTATTCACAATGTCCTCTGTAAATGTTTGATGCCAAGATACAAAGGAAAAACTTACATACTCAGATTTCTAATTTACATTGCTGTTGAAATACAGCAGAACAGACACTGGCATGTTCGGCCATTCTTTGTCCATCCGTGGACAGCCTCTGTGACAAATCAAGTGTGACGTCTCTCCACAGAATCTCATATTGTTTTACATCTGGACTTTGAACTGTTCTAACTCATGAACATATATTGATCAACAGGATTTGTCTGCAGATCTAAACAGGTGTGTGCAAGCGAAGCAGCCTACAAGCCTGAACATTTTACTTTAAATGAAAATGAAAGGAAGGTAAAGAAAAACCATGTTTCCTTTACCCTCCGCTTAAACAATAGAACATGAAGGACAGAAGCAGCTTGTCCCATAAAAAAATGCGAGATATGCAGAAAGAATACCAATTTCCACATAGAAGAACACATAGAGGACACAGCCTGGCAGAATGTCACAGAGACAGATGACAAGCTGAGTTGAATTTGAATTTTAAAAAATAATAATGCAACCATTGAAATAAGACAAAGCTGAACATTTAAGAAGCACATTTAAGAAGTCCTGCACTCATGCATTGTATACGGAGAGCTAGCCCTCAGGTCAGGATCGGTTATGGTGATTTCAAGACTCGAGGCTGTTGCACCCTCATTTTTGAACCAGTTGATTTCAGCAAAAACAAAGTCTACATCTACATATCTAACTAACAAAAATCTAAAAGCAGTTATACATGATAAAAGAAATTTAACTTTTAATATAAATACTTATCAAATTTAGCCAAGATTCCAGAAAACTTGAAGACAAATAAAATGCTCGCCAGAGATTTGAGAATAAACAATATGTGATAAAAAACAAAGTGTGCAAACAGAAGGCAGCTAATTCCTGGGCCGGTCTCGGTCTAACTAAATTTTCCTGCTGTTACCTTATTTCTGCTCAATAACCTTGGAGTTGTACGACGATGCAAATTTAATTTGGCACCTTTCATGCTCATCTCATTTACAGAAATCACCTCTGCCTACTTCTGTCAACTCTCAGTGAATTGAACATCAATTTACTGTGTATTGCATTGCTACATCTGACACTTATTTTCTTGCTCTCCAATTATAATGCACACAACATCTTCTGTTGGAACCTCTTAAATCTAAAGCACAACATAACAACCAGCTTTCATGTATGTCTTGGTATTAAATTCAAAAATACTTTATTGATCTCAAAGGGAAATTAAATAATCAAATGAGAGAAAGAATAAAGTTCAGATTGCTACACTTCAAATTGAAAGAACTGTCTAAAAATACATTGACAGTAACCGAGCTGATGTAAAAATTTGCTTAAAGAGATGTCAGGCTTTGTGATTTTGCTGAATGTCCTTTACAATGAAAAAGAAAAGAAAGCAGTAAAATTGTAGAAGGTTTTTATAACTTTCATAGAGTTGATATTGGTACATGCTTATTGTGATTCTTGGTGAATGGTGACTGTAGCAGTGGCAGCAAAAGGAAGATGAGCAGGAAGCTGAGAGGAGGAAGGACGAGGGAAGGAGCTAATTGAGTGAAAAGGTCAATGTGTGTGACTGTACTTAGAAATAAAGGGTCGCTGACAGGTTAATGAGAGTCTGCCATTCATTTAAGATTCAGTGACAAAGTCAGAGGGGGCGAAGCAGCAAGGATCTGTATCTAATGAGCACACGATGTGGTGAGCTTTAGTATTTGTGCTGCTTTTATTTTTGCTTTGTTTAACTAATCTGGATGCGTTGAAGACTTTTCATGTCATAAGTTTTGGTCAGACCTGATTTTTGTAGGAATGCACCTGAGGTGGGAAGTAACTACACAACATCTTTTATGAAAAAATTGAAAGACATGCTTTCTGGAGTTGTTTTACTACATTGTATACTTTACTTTTACTTGAGCATTACTATGATGAAGTATTGCTACTCCAGAGTGATCAACTTCACAAAATGAAGAGTAAACACATTTCAACTAAAGATGCATAAGACAGAAACCAAAACCTACAGTTTACGTCAAAGTGAGACATCTGGCTCATACACCAGCTTTGTTGTTCTAGTACTGTTTTCAGTCTGCTGAGCCTGTTGTACCGTTAGGAGATCAAGAACTACATTAGTTTTATAAGCTTAAATTAAATTAGGTTTGGAAAGTGTGAATTTGCCTAAATTAGTGTTTTCCTAAGTATGTTATTTATGTTGTTTGTTTAATTTATGTCTCTAATATAACCAAATTTGCACAAAACTTAATATTTTGCTTTGTTTGATTTATTTAATCATATGTTCTGATCACTCAGTAACAGAATACTTTATCCTGCTGCCACTTGAGTAAACCATACGTTGAAGTCGTGCTCACTTGAGTAATATTTTTGGGTGCTTTATCCACCTCTGGAAGGCTTCCAGCAGCCAGTGACTGTACAATTTGAATCTCCAGTGATTGTCACCTTCAGAGACACTCTGCACCACTAGCTGCTTCTCCAGGCATTATTCTACAGTGACAAGTAAATGTTACGCAAAGGTTTGGAAGAAAGCCCTGTTATCTACATAAATACAGACCAGCCATGTCTACTAATCCAGGCAGCATTTCTTTATTGCTTTGTCCACTCCCTAGATGCTTTGAATGTC
The DNA here is from genome assembly GCA_902982915.1 of Phalloptychus januarius. Taxonomy (NCBI): domain Eukaryota; kingdom Metazoa; phylum Chordata; class Actinopteri; order Cyprinodontiformes; family Poeciliidae; genus Phalloptychus; species Phalloptychus januarius. The sequence goes on from CADWAE010000285.1 coordinate 1,365,020, forward strand.
AAACAAGAGAATATTATTGTATTCTCTTGGTAAGGAAGATAGATTATTAACATCTTGTGAATGTTATGCAGTCACCTTTTGTAAAGGATGATTTAATTAACGAGTTGCCTTTAATAGGTTTTGTTCTGGCCATTTATGTTAAATATGTTTATTTTAATTTCTACCAATTTAGTTTTTCTTCTTTTGGTGGTTAGAATATAGTTTAGAACCAAATTCTGTAATTAATTAATTTGTATATTTTGTAATTGTTTAGATAATGTGGGTAATTGTTAGACCCACCCATTAATTAGAAGTAATTAAGAACACACTGGGTGCTTGGTGGAGATATGGTTTGGGCAAATGTTTGGTGTGTGACGGGAGGGTTTGCAAATAATTTTTTGACCACTTTTTGAGTTTTAAACATCGATTTAATATTATTTTAATTTTGACTAAGTTGTAAGATATTTTTAGTAATTATTTTGTCATTATAATTTTTACAAGAAATAAACAATATATTTTTTACAAGCTCAGAAGTTCGTGAGAATCAACCACCTGTCAACACACACGGCCTTAGTTGGAATTTTGGTTTTTTTAAGATAGAAGGCCGCGACAGGTTTGAAATAATAGTTACATGAAAAGTCACATCATTAATATGTCTGCACATTAATTATTGGGTTAAGCTCTGAGGGCTGATTTGACTCCAAAGAACCCAGGGAATTAAAACATTCATTACAGGTTATTATTATAGTGGTTAATTATTTCAAGGAACTTTGTCCACTTAACTATTTTTCCTGTTTTATTTTGAAGTGTTGTTCTTGCTCTTCTTCCTGCTGTTTCTCTGTCATTTGTGATTGTCAAAGTGTGTTAAACTGTGTAATTAATCGTGTCATTCCCACTGTAAGGTTCTCCTATCTGCCTCATTAGTGTTCCTTCCTCAGGTCCTTCTGTGTCCTCCATTACAAGCTTTGTTAACTTTCATTATGTTTGTTTCAGGTTGCATTTCAGTTGATTTTTACCGTGATCCAAGCTCTTAGAGACGTCTTTTCAGCAGGCAAATAAATGCTTTTTATTAAGAAATATAAAATGCTGAAAATATAGTTGGTTTTTTTTTGTAGAAAAATCTTGTAGGGAAAGAAAATGCCCAGATTTCTTATTTTTTCTCCTCTGGTTCCTCTTGAAATTTAGTTCTTGGTATTTTGGGTTGGAACCTCTACTACATATCTCCTGTTCTGTAAACGCCATGTTTGAGCGCTCGCCGGTAGCAGCATTGCTTTTCATCTTTAGAATCACAGCTGCTTGCCCTCGCCTTAGCCAGCTTCAATTCTGGGAAAAAAAAACCCTCATTCAGGTCACGCCTGCCTTCCTCAGACAGTCACAAGCCCGGCCTGTAAAACCCAGGAGATCAAAGTCCCACTGAGCCTCTGGAAAAGCACACCTATCTCCAACCTGCCTGCTTGCAGATAAATCCCTAAAACTATCCTCCATTGTCCTAAACTGGCAAAAAGGAGTGAAAATTTAGATCGGCGATCAAATGGAAAGTTTCTTAACCTATGTGAGAAAAAGGCAGGGAAACATCTAAAGCGCAAACATTTATGAGGTTTAGTGACTGGAGATATGAATTTCATCACTTGGCAAAAACATTGTTTCGCTGGTGAACTGTGCGAGATTTGTCCATTTAACTTAGATAATTGAGTATTATAATTTTAAAGAAAAGCAGACAGATCACCGTCAAATGCAGCAAAGTGTTTAATATTCACATTCCAACTCAATTCCTTGATAAATCTTTAAGGTGTTTTCTTTTCATTTTCCTGCTGCCACTGTGACATATAACTTTCTGTCCTCTTATCTTCTGAATCGTATATTAGAGAATGAATTTCAAAGAGGCAAACTTCTCATAAAAGTGCTGCTATCAACAGATTTGCAACTACTGAGATAAACAGTAAATTCTCTGAATTACTTCAAGCTTTTCAAATCCACCCTGTAGGATTAGGAGACTCAGGCAAAACCAAGAATCAGAGATCTCACACACAAACTGCAAGTAAATAGTAATGAAAAAGATAATTACTTCCTTCATTAGTTATTTGAATTTAGTGAAAGGACTGTTGGTTGCTTGGGATGTTTAGCATTTAAATGCATGGCTTGTTTAAGGAATATTAAAATGATCTGTCTGGAGATTAGTTTGAAAGTAATTAAAATGCATGAGGAGAGATTTGAATTACTTAATTGCTTATTTAACTGCAGATACATTTTTATATATACTTTCTGATTACCACACACAGTTAGCTAAATTGTAAGTGATGTCTCTGCCTCTCCTATTTCTAATGCTGTATAATTTGAGAAATTATCTAAACATTGCAGATAAAAACAATATTTTGCATCTCTTTCCTCATGTTTCTTGTTGGAAAAAGAGTTTTATGCAATCATGACGCTCTAACTTTCAGGAATATCTTGGACAAAGTGGTCAAAAGTTTTCAAATAATTTAATATAAAGTTATTTACAGAGAAACAGGATCATAACTTTTCTGCACCTTTGAAAGCAGAACAAACATCCATTTGCTTCAGCTAAGCTGATTAAATTCAAGATAAATAAAATAAACATTGTAAAATATGATTTATTATACTAACAATATTAATTTATTTCTTCTAATTTCTACACATTAGCAGATTTTTCTTATTTTTAATGAATGAAACTTCATTTTATTACTTCCTGTAAATTCACTGCTGCTTCGGATTGTAAAAGTTACAAACTCTGGCCATGTCAGCATTTGTTTCCAGTTTTTCCTCCATTCATTTTTCAATATAAAAAGTTAAATGGTAATAAAAAACATGATTCCAAAAAATAAACTACAGTTAATTTAAATTTAAATGACCTTTAAAGGCAACATGGGACTGCAGGGATACTTCTAAACATCTGGCAAAACCCCTGACTCCAATTTCCAAGTTGTTCTTTTAGAACTTCTTGACTCTAAATGAGCCAAAATACCAGTGAGAATATATTACCATCCCACAAAGATCCCAAAGTCTTTACTCTGCAAACTCACTGTAAGAGTATGTGAAGGAATGTCAGTGGGAGTGTGAGAATAAGCATGATCTGCTGAGACTGCACCTTTTGACCTGCATCCAGGAACCAAAGGATCCTCTGGACAAGTTAATCAATGTCCACTTTCAGGTTTGCTATTAATCTTAATCACCAAGTGTAGTCATGGATAAAGCAATTTTAAGTTTTTTTGGTATAGTATTGTGTTCTTTGTGGACCCTGGAGGTAACTGTAGTGTTTGCCTCAGTGATGCATTGCTCCTGTCTAAACTTTGTTCACACACACACACACACCCACACGCACGCATCCCCCCACGTGCACACACACTGCAGTGTAGGGTTTTAGTTTTGATTCAACTGACAGTTATTAGTGAGGGAGTTAAGTTGTGGGTTTCTACCAGTTATGTTCATTATTTTTGTGCTGAACTGCTAATATTTCAGATCAGGTGTGTTTGGGTTAGTATGAAGATGAACTGTGTTAACTAACTGAATTGAAATTAGCTAAAGTTAGCACTGAAGTAAGTGTTAGCATTTGATACATTCACTGCTTTTTAACATGGACAGTCAATCCAGTCATCTAAAAACATTAATAAAATGAGAAAATGTCCTTAATTTACCTCTGGAAAGTATCTTTACCAACAATACTGCACTAAACACTCCCCTTTCAATTAGTTGTTTCTACTTGTTGCCATTTACCATCATTCCTCTCCCAATAGCTACATATGTAGAGTCCAGAGTTAAAATAATTGGATACATATTTTGCAAGCTGCATTTATCTGATTCAAAAGTTTTGGTTCCAAGTATGCCGAATGTCTTTCATTATATCTCGTCTTTTTATGTGTACTTTGTTTTGACCTTTAACAGAAATAAATGCTGCATGTATAAGGTGACTGCAATGTTTTCCTCAATGAGTTAAACGTGAAGAGGATGTTTAGATAAGCAAAATAAATATGTCGAGACAACAAATGTGAAATGGAGGAAGAGAGTAAAAGAGCAGAAGCATAGAAAGAAATGAGCCATGACAGCTTTACAACACAAAGCAGGGCTGCAGGGTCTTGTCCTTGAAATGCACTTTATCTTATTTCCTAGGATGTCTGAGTCTGTGCATGACGGGATCAAATGTCGGAGCAACAGAGTTGGGACTGAAGAGGTCACAGGTTCATTTCACTCAAGAAATTAAACCTCACTTAATTTCCTAAGTCTGCAAGGAGTATGAATAATTTTGGGCTTAACTGTAAATTTGCACAAAAAAAAAGTGTATTTTAGGAATTTCTAATCTACATAAAGAATTCTGCCTTCTTTATCTTTGGGCATGCTGAAGTTGTCTTAGTCCAGTGGAAACATGCACACTCAGTTAGTCAGCAAACAGTGACATCAGTTTGAGGCAGGAGAAGCTTGATCAGCTTCACAACCTACATTATAAACAGGCGGTCAGTGATTCATACAACTACGTACTTATTCAATCTGTTTGACACGTCATCAATTTTGTGCTGAATGATGAAGAAGCATAAAGAATGTGATGCCAGTCTGGGTGTTGCACGTAGTTCTTTCCATGCTTGTATTGGTTTGATTGTTAAGACACTAGAATGAAACAAGGCTTCTGTTCCTGAAAGCTGCTTTCATTTTAAAACCCACCTTAGTTGTTATAGGAGAGAGTAATTTTTATCACTAACCTTTATGTGGATAGCTAGGCAATAGGAGCGTCTTACCAGATTCAACATTTCTCTGTGGGCTCATCCAGGAGGAGAGAATGCTGGAAGTCAATGACTTGATGCAACCTTTGTGACTTGCCTAGATAAAAAATGTTTTAAACTGATCTAAATAATAAACTGAGCTTAATGGACGGTTTGATAACTGGGATTAATTGGAATAAATATGTGGCTGAAATGAAATTACTTTTTCACTGAGATGACATGTTGTGAAGTGGAACTATACGAATAAACTGAATTAAATTGAAATATTGGTACATTTTAGTCACACCAACAACATCATAAATCCAGTTCTTAATTGCCCTTCAGTATGAATGTGGGTGTTCATGGTTGTATCTATATCGATTGCATATTCCAAGGCCCATTAATATAGTTACTACAGTGTAAAGTCAATGAGTTACTATCTATCAAACCATCATTTTAATTTACTTACTTCTAAAGTTATCCTCTTTGCTTATTACTAATTTTGTGTTCCTTATTAAGTTTGTGTGTGGAAAAATGTGTGCACATATTTTGCACTTTTATTGGAGAAAACACACGACAGCTGTGTCTTATTCATCTATACTCAGGGGGGCACTGGAGTTAAATGGGGATAAATGGAAACCGGTTTCTGTTGTGTTTTGCACAAAAGTTGTTGCATTTGTTCAATTTGAAGTGTGAGTTCAGCTTTCAGGAGGAGAACATTTATGGGAAAACTGTTGGAGGTCATGTCCTTTTCATGCTAAATTGCCATTTATGCTCCAAAAGCAGCAATGGGGTTTTCTTGGTTTTCTTATGTTGTGGTATAATAGAGATCCCAAAATAAAAAGACTTGAGAAATAGCTGTGAAATGATGCAAAACAAAAGATATGTTTGGAACATTTACTGGGGAGAAAATGAAACAATATCTCAAAGGCCTCTCAGAAAAATGTTAAAATGAGTGGTGCTCGTTGAAGAACTGTTTCCATTTGGTGTAAAAAGGAAACCACAAGTGAAAAGTGCTTAAGATTCCCCCATAAACTGCTTTACTGTTAATAATTAATTAAAGAAGCATTCGGTACGACGTAACCTTTGAACCAGACTGTCAACATGTCCATACAGGCAGACAGACTCACACATCCTCACATATAAACTTGTCACGAGAAAAAAGTGAAATGCTGCTGCATGACTGTTTAAGCACAGAAGAGGCTGAACGAACATTATTTCACATCTGTACAGAAAACAGCAGGATTTCTAAAATAGGCTAATTTAACTACAAAAGCAATGAAATTAAATTCAGCTTAATTTCAGGTTTGTCATTAAAGAGGTTCAATAATCACACATTCAAGGAACAGCAAGGTGTTTCTGAGCGAATGACTCAGGAATGATTGCCTAGTAGTCTAATAATCCAGCCATCCTCTGGTAAATTCGTGCTGTAGTATTTGACTGAGATGATGTAAATGTAAATATGTGTAATGTGGTGGTTCTGTGACTCTGATGGCTCCAGATGGCTGTAACGAAACATTCTGACAATAACAATAGCTGAGTCATTCAGCATTTGGTACTAGGAGAGTGTTTGGATTCACCAAGAACTGCAACATGGCATATTTGAAAGAAGCGATGAGATGAGCTGACTCTGTAGTAGCAGGTCTCAGGTCGGTGTTAAACTGTGTGGGTGTTTGCTATAATGCAAGCACAATTAATGACGTGTGAAGAGAACAACAAATTGCTACTCGACTACAATATAGAAATGAACTTTGTTGTGCTGTTTGACTTTAGTGTGACCATCTTCATCTTGATATAAGCCTTAATGTGCTTTTTGTTGTTTATTTCCCCATCTGCAGATGTTTATAGATGGTCATTGCAACCGTTCCCAAAGCCTGCCTGTGGTTATGCAGCATGAGGCATGAAGCACTATCACTTTTATGCATTTCTGGTGTTATGTAAGCTTCATAAACGGACAGTTAATGCACAGTAATACTACAGGCAGGAGGCCTTATTGGCATTTATGGCTGCTTTGTTCACATTTTTCTCCTTAAAGATAATTGTAGTGATACTCCAGCAGCATTTCATTGCCCTTTAAAGACTCATTTAGTTTTCTTTGTAACATTTACATGGAAAACAAACTTCTCTGCAATTGTGAACCGTCACAGTCAAAGTGGATTATTATTGGCCATGCTTTGAAATACATTTTCAAATCAAATTATGAGCCACAAAATTGCCTAAAAACACTTTTATGATGATGCATTTATTCTCTGTGATATTCCCACAAAGCCACTTTCTAGTTGTAGCTGCCGAGGTATGACTCTTTTACCAGTCAGCAGCCTGCAAACACAGGAAAGTACTGCCGAGTGCACTTTCAGCCACAGAAAAACTGTCACTTAGGCTTGCCCCTCTGATCTCGAGTGGTTTCTTGCACAGAGTCAGCAAGGGTTGGTTTTAATACAAGGTAATTACTTGGTCATTTGGGGGAAAGCCAGAAGCTAAAAGCTCAATCAGAGGGCCTTTGCAACTCTGACAGGTGTAGCTGTTACATTTACTCAACAGAATTATAAAACCTTTTATTTTAATGTTTCATCTCAGTGGTAACAAATGTCACGAGATGAACATTTAGAGACAATAAACATCCCCTTGTTACAAGGAGGTGTGCTACAAAATGGCCTGAAATGTGAGTGTTATTAAAGAACCAGGACAATGAAGAGAGATGATACCAAACACAACACCATTTGTACATGTGGGTCATTAAAATGATGCCATGCAAAGCTATACAGCAGGAAAACTTGCTACACTTGGTTTCAGGATGTTTAACTGAATGGAGTTCTTGTCTGTCAAAAAAGGGATTTTATGCATGTTATCACCACAAGCCTGCAAGTTATTGTTCATGTCTTCAGAGTCCTGGATCTTTTCTTTTCCTTACATCTTCTTATGTTATAGTAATTTCATTTTGAGATATTATTGTAAAAGCATATTTTGCTGCAGTTGCCAATAAACTTTTGGAGTTTGGGGATGATCCCCCTGATTATCCCTTAAAAGAACAAAGTTTGAACGTTTCTGCACTCATTTGCTCTACCACCCGAACCACCAGTTTAAAGTTTTAATGAAGCAAGATGTTTGAAGATGATTCATGTAGTCATCTGATGAGACTTGTTGAAGGAGGAGACTCTGCATACGGTAGTTTTTCCAGAGCTCATCCCGCTCCCAGAACATGGAGAAGTGAATGTAAGAGAAGAATGAGGCCTCGATGGAGGAAAGATGAATTCATCCCTTTATCAAATAGAGTCAAAGCAGTAAGGTCATGCCTATTCAGCCTTTCTATTCTGGTTTATTTTTGTTTATTGAATAGCTACATTGTCATTTCTGACATTCAACCACCTCTGATTCTTTAGAGGTAAGAGAAAACTGGAGGTTATCCATCTAAGGAATGTGTGTAAAGTGTTTTCAACAGTATCCACTTGATTATTAAGAGGATCTGTGTCATCTGTCCCACTGACTGATAAAAGAAGACCAGCCCTCAAATAATGGAGAACCTTCCACACAAATCTTTTTGCCCTCAGAACACTCAGCGGCATCCACCCAGAAGGTAAATCTTTCCAAAGTTTGGTTACTTTGCTGCTTTCTGTCTCGGCTATTTTGTTTTACTGACATGTAAGGTCAGCTGGATGTCAGAACCCTTTGTTACTGATGCTGCTGCAGCATATTGTCCCTGAAACGACTCGCTTCTGACAGATATCAACCTAACTTGTAATACAAGGCGGTGATTATCTCCTCTGTCCGAACAGCTTGTGATTGACTGATGAGTCAGACGTTCAGCTGCATGGTGGAGGTTTTTAGCAGATTTAAGGACAGAGTGTAAGACGGTTGTTCAAATATAAAGTCTGGCTGATTTGATGGACATTTGTCTTCATCTTACTCCAAATCAGACCAACTTTAAAAGGCATTTGTGTTATAAACCTTTTCAGTAACTGATTATGCTTTCTGATTCTGTTTTTTTCAATATTTTGATTCAAAGTGTACTGCACTCTTTTGGTTAAAAACACTTGTGAAACATTTTTATATCAAATCTGATTGTTTAATTCAATCATTGACATGTGGTATATATAAATAAATCAAATGCCACAGCTGCTGATGTAGTTATTCATTGGACAGTATGTCCATAATATGACTGCCACTGTAATAGAGGTTTGTGAGACTGACAGTCAGTCCAGTAACTCAGGCAAAATCACAACAGACAGGGTTGGCTCTTGAGTGTATTGTAGAGGAAGGTTCCTCCTTTTTTTTTTTACATCATGTTGTGCTGCTTATCTAAGGCGATTCTGTAGGAGTTGACCAGAGTTCACCTGGCTTTTATGCCAGAGGCTTTTTGTGTTCAGCTGTCATGTTTCATATCCACCATCACTCATTTGGAGCAAAACATGCTGTGCACTAGTTAGAGGTTTGCATCTCTACAGGTGCTGCCTCTGGGGCATTGTCAGGAGTCATGAGTTAGTTTGACGAACTTTTGAAGTTTTTCAGGCATCTGTCAGAAACATCTTTGAACCATTTTACTATATCCCTGCAAGTTTTGTTTTGACATTAATTGAGGGAAAACATGTGTCCACGAGGCTCATATGTGTTTAGGAAGAGTGCAGCATGCAGGGAGGCACCTTATGTTGGATTACATGAGGCTAATCCATATGATGCTCGTCATGGATATGGCAAGCATTACCATTACGTTTTGGTTTCCATCCATCCATCCATCCATCCATCCATCCATCCATCCATCCATCCATCCATCCATCCATCCATCCATCCATCCATCCATCCATCCATCCATCCATCCATCCATCCATCCATCCATCCATCCATCCATCCATCCATCCATCCATCCATTTTCTGAACACTATTGTCCCTCAGTGGAGTCAGGAGGTGCTGGTGTTTATCTCCAGCTAACGTTCAGGGCCAGAGGCGGGGTCACCCTGGACAGGTCGCCAGTCTGTCGCAGGGCAACACAGAGACAGACAGGACAAACAACCATGCACACACACACTCACACCTAGGGAGCATTCAGACAAACCAATTAGCCTGACAGTCATGTTTTTGGACTGTGGGAGAGAACCCACGCATGCACAAGGAGAACATACAAACTCCATGCAGAAAGACCGGGGCCGGGAATCGAACCCAGAACCTTCTTGCTGCAAGGCTTGAGTTTACATATGCATTGGTTATGAAATAACAGGACAAAAATAAAATGAACTGAAATTAAATAAATTGATTGAGCAGATGTTCAACACTGACAATTATTAGATACCTATATCTGTAGATGTGTTTAGTTGTTATTAATAAACATTTTGTGAGCTGATCTAGTAAACCTCAGCATCTCTCTTATGTGTTCATCTCTCCCATCAGACCAGCAGGAACTTAGTAAAGTGTGCTAACGGCGGTAGAATTCGGCTGCATCAGCAAAGGGCACAGCGGCTCAACGAAATACCTCTCCTGATCCCCCTCCAAGCTCATTTACACTGAATATGCTGGCAGTGTAAATACAAACTACAAGAGCTCCCAGTGAGAAACCCCAGCAGACAGGTGATTCCTCACGCCGTCGGAGGGGTGTTTGCTGAATGGAAAGATTTATCACCGATTGAAAAGTGAAAGGACTGTCAGCGAGTGCGAGGGCTGAGGATGGATGGATGTTTGTTGGCAGTAGTGGAGGTAATCACTGGAGCTCAGTTAGTGCTGTGAATTCAGAGCCCTATAACATTAAACAGTGCTCTTTCTGAAGTTAGTGAATTTATGATTTAGTGTAGAACTTAAACTTTCTGCTTTCATCGAGTCAGCACAGTCCTGGCTTGAAGAATCTTAAGATTACTCTTTAGTTCAATGCTTCTTTGGGTTCACAAAAAACAGCTGACAGCAAAGTAAACTAATTAAGAGAGGATTTTGTGTGCCTGTGTCTCCTCAGCAAAACACAGCAAATTATATTCCAGATAATATTTCTAAGTGGTTCCTGCATATTTTCTCTGCAAAATTTATTGGATTGGGTTCTGTATTAAACTAAAGAATAACAGGCTGGTTCTTTCAAAATATTGATACATTTATTTCTGACCCACCAAACAAACCTTTGTCTTAGATACCATAAAGATACTCCAATTATAGCATTAACTAATGACTCTTATTGTCTGATCTGTTTCCTAGAAGCTTCAGCTTCTTTTCCTAGAAGCTTCAGCTGCAGAGAAACTGAAAAGAGACGAACCGGTTCAGAGCCTAAATGGATCGCCTTGACAAAATTTAATTGCAATAAATGTTTTTGTTTATATCATATGCTAAATTAATCATTTCTAAGTTGGTTGTGTTTATTATGTTGACATTTCACATCTCTCATATGCTAATCCTAACGCTTTTCCCCCAACACATCTTCTTGCAATCCTGGCATAGAGATGGGTCCTAACCTAAGTTTATATTAGATGTTCTTTACTTTTTAGTTAATCGGTAACAAGCAGACATTATGCATAATAAGCTCAGTGTTTGGTTACTGGCTTGATTTTCTGCTCTCAACAAAGGGTCTGCAACCATCTTTAATTAGATGCCTGTAGTGCATCTAATTAAACTGGTTCAGGGCTGCAAATGTTAAATGAAATATTGAATAAAAAGATAACTTTAATTCTTGATAAATATTTACTGTAGGAAATTTGTTGTAGTTTTAACGAACCACAGATGTATTTCTTTTCTTACATCTTAAAATAAAAACTTGAAAGCCTTTGCAAAAAGATAACACATTTTCCTCCTGACATTTTCTTTCTCGCACATCTCACTCTGACCTTTTATTAAGTGGATGTTGATATTTTTGGAAAACTATGTAAAAAAAAAAAAAAGCATATAGCTTCCAACCTAATGACAATAAAAAATATAGGTCTAAAGAAACAGAACATGTGCTTTTAGTTTTTTAAAGAAACTTGAAACTAAAATCTGCCTTTGTTAATATATCAATATTTAAAATCCTTCGTTAGTTATTATAATTTCTGGCTAAAGCTTTAAAAAGCCATTAAGGAAGTTTGCAGACCCCTGCTGCCTTTTATTAAAGAGTTTATTTTCCTTGTGGATTTTTACCCATGAATACATATTCATATACATAAATATTAATTTACTGAGAATATTCTTTCCGACTTTAAAATCCAAGTGTTCACTTAATCGAGAAGGGAATAGTTTGTCCTTCTGATGGGTTTTACACCTGAGACTGATTGTGAGAACAACTTTAGACTGCATTGATATTTTATGTGTCAATGCTACATGATCTAATAAGCAAAACTGATACTTCTTTTAGATCATTAATGTAGACCAGCATGGAACAGATCTCATCCTAACTCAATTAGCTCTGCTGTGAGAGAACATTACACAGTTAATTGCACTTATATGAACATACAGTAGTAAACAACGTCTCTCGTTTGAGGGCAAAGGTGATTTAGAGGCTGTTGTAAAGCCAAGCTTAGGTTGCAGGATCATTATAGACATTACTTGAATATGATTATGTCACAGCAAGCAGTTGCCAAACTGCTGTCCAATAATAAAAGCCTGAATTATTCTCCCATCCTGGCTGTAGTCACTATATAAAGGGTCATGCTTGGCAGCCAGTGTCACAATTACTTAGGTTTATGGTATCAATATGCTATTTGTATAGCTTATATGGTGATGATATCAACTTAGATTTCCACTGCAGCTCTGGTGTTTATCGGTTTTTACACTGAGTAAGGGAACGAGTTGCAAGAAAGTCCAGACCACTTGTTAGAGGAAAATATGATTTTCACTGTGAGACTGAATACAGTTTAGACCGGAGCTTTCACCAACACAGCGGAGAGCCATGCCAATAAATTCTGATAATAGTTTCTCTGCTTGCACAATATTGCTATTCCAAATAAAATCACATTTAATGTCTGCTAGGAAAATATCTGCACTCATCGCTTCCACCTCACTTTGTCCAGCTGACGTTTCTGGAGACATCTGACCCATGATCAAAGCTTAACAGAAAAAGAAGTGTTAATTATTTTTTGACTTATCCAAGATTAAAAATAATTAGGAAAAGGACCCTTTGTTTGCTTATATAGTAAATTTTAAACATTTGAGACAGATTTTCATAATAAATCAATGCAACACTACAAAAAGTTAGGATGTTGCATACTAAAGATGGCTGACAACTACAAGAGGTTGGACATCTGAGATGAAAAAAAGATATTACTGTATGCAGTTATCATTGTTGTAGAAAATGATTTTATTTGACTCTAAGTCAGCATATTGTTACTCATTCCTTCCACAGCTTTTTACAAGTGTGAGGTTGGATTCTCAGTTCTCACAAAATAAAGATCAAATACAGAAATAGACTGAGTGTCTTCTTGTACAGCAGACCGGAAGCATGACTAAAACACAGAATTGGCTTAAAAGCATCATTTAGATGGAGGACATTTTGTGTGTTTGAAAATTGTCGTGGATAGCACTGAATGTATTTTTCTGATGGTTTTGCACAAACACTTATGACAATACCTAAACTTTCCATTATCTAAACAATTGCAACAGATCATCATCCATGACGGTGCCGTAGTTTCATTCATGTTTCCATCTACCCACCTCCCCACTGCTGCTCTGCGTACTTTTAATGATGGCTTTGCCAGTTTTCTAACAAGATTAGATTTGTGGAGTAATATTTATCCTGTTGTTTCTCCCACCTGAGCTGCTGATTTTTCCTCAGCTTCTCCAGAGCTACTGTAGGCTCATTGAGTGCTTCTCTGATTAATGCTCTCCTCTCAGTTTAGGCAGACCATAAAAGACTTTCGAAAGCATTTGATGACACTGTATTTAATTTAGGTTATTCACAGTTAAGGGGTATGAATACTGCACACATGTTATCTGGGTTGGACTGTGCAATGTAATGAGAAGAAGCATACAGGGAGATGCAGAAGAGAAATGAGAGGAGGGACAAGAACATGACGAAAATGAAAATGAAATCTGCATGGTGGACATTTGAAGTTGGTGGATAATATTGAGACAGATGAAGATGAATCAAAGTACTGCAGAGAATGAGGCTCATACACAGAGAGAGAGATTCTAATTACAATAGGAGAAAGGTTGCCTTTGTGACATATTAGTTTAATCTAAACTGAATGGGGGGAAGCAGAATTGTTGCAGTCAGTCAGTGTTACTGATGCCAACTCTTGCACATTTCCATCCTGCATGTGACTGAAACATTGCAGCCCAGTCTCACTGCTTAATGGGAATCTGTCCTGAAACAAAAATCATTGCATTTGTAATAATGGACATGCAGAGGATGTTTAAATGAGTCGTGACAGGGACAATGTGTCCCAACCAGACATAGTGTCGATCACTATGTCTTGCATAGTGATCGACTGTCTAAAAAGCAAATATAATACATAGAAAAGATTCCTGCAGTTTTTCCACAAACATAAGAAATAAAAAGTGATGGAAGGCAAATATCTTAAAGCCACTTTATATTATATATTATATTTAAAAAAAAAAAAAAAAAAAAATTTGCGAGCATTATATATATATATATATATATATATATATATATATATATATATATATACACACACACACACACACACCCCAACACACACACAACACCCAAGCAGCAATGCTGACTCCCAGAAGTGTATTTGGTTCTGAATGTGTACCTCATTAGAGATACCATCCCTCGGCGATGTCTTGTCTCTGCACATCTGTGTGGGTCTCTTTCCGAGAAGTAGACTGCCTGGAGCTGGTTGGCCACCTGGTTCCTCTGTGCCAGCTGTAATTCAATAAATAAGACTGACTGGAGATGGCTGCATTAGCTCCCCAGACCAGTCTGAGAGCAAACCATCCCACTTCTGTTTCTGGATGGGTGTGTGTGTGCTGCCATTAATATTATTGGAATTACTAAGGATATTGGTTTGTGAATGTAATGTTCAATAATCGCGTAAGTTCTAATGACATTAACGACATACCTAATGATATTGCTACATTATCTCTGCAATGTCATGGTCTATCCCTGCAGGGGGATGTTGCCTGAGTCAGGCAGCCACTGGGCGAGAGGCAGGGTTCATCCTGGACACGTTCAGTCTGTCGCAGGAATCAAGTTTTCAGCAAATACCTATGTTCAAAAACACAATTGTTTTTGTGCTAAATTGTGTTATCTTTGTCATATTTAAAGGTTCCACAGTAGAAATTGGACCAAACTGTGCCAGGCTTCTACTAATGAAGTGCCTAAGCCTCCCTTGTAAAACAGATTCTTGATAAGTTAGTTTGAAAAACATTCTGAAGGCCTTCAGAAATATTTATTTTAAAGTTTCCATGTAATAACCGAATGCTAAGGGATTCATCACATAGCTGTTTTAGACTGCTTAGTTCCTACAAAATGTCATGAAGCGCCATTGATCTCTGGAGTCTTACACAACTTGTCAGACTTCTCACAATCTCTACAATGGTGCAATCTTGCAGATTCTGACGGTGATATTACAAGATAGGGAAAGGAACACATCTTAAGGTTTTCAGATTCTGAGTAATCTTAGGAAACATTAAAGCCCCATGACTGACTGATCAGAAAGATGGTGGTGGAAGTAAAAGGTTGGAGGTTTTTCATATCCAATAGACAGGAGGCAGAGGAACATTCATAAAGCAGATAACACTTTATGATGTGAGGTAAAATGTTATATTTAAACTTGAAAGTAGATCCGATTCGTCACTTTCCCAGCCTCTCCTTTTAAATTAAATTTATTAAGATGTGCTACGGACTAGCAGCCTGTCCAGCGATGAACACTGAAGACAGGCACTAAAAACACTATATGGACAAATGTGTTTAGATAATGGATGGATGGAGAAAGAGATATAAGCAACCAGTACCGTGTTGTCCAACCTCGTCATGTGCTGCAAATTTAACGTTTCCTGTTGCTGTTGGCATCATGCCTCCACAACTTCAGTCTTCATGAATACAGCTGACTCCTTGTCCTCACTCCTTGCTTCTCAACATACCTGCAAGCTCCCCAGAATACAACAAGCCAAGGGAGGGTTCCTTGTCTCTAGTTGAAGCCAGCTTCATATCTCCAACCAAAGTCCTGGTTGAGCCACCCAAGCCAGGACCTCAGCTCTAGCTTGCAGTAGCTTCTTCTCCTCAAACATCCAAAGCCTCAGAAACATGAGCAGCATCTCAACCCACGTAACACAGCTTCATCTCTTTCACCTGGATTCCGTGGCCTTTCCAAGTTCAGTCACTTTGTCTTTAGTAACACCTGCTGACCCACTCATCTTCACCTCTTTACCATCAGGACTGTCTATAGCGGGGGTGTCCAAGGTTGGTCCTCGTAGGCCATTTGATACCTCATTTGATACCGGTGTTTTAAACTAGGGCGAAAACTAAAACATGCAGGATGCCAGCCCATGAGGACCAGCATCGCTGGTCTACAGGACAGTAGTTCCCAGTTAGATTTCTAGTATATTTGTTCCCCAGCATTATCATCATTAAAACTATTTTCTTCTCACCATTTCCAGAGTCTCATTTATCATCTTTATCTGCAGTGTTTGGTGCATCTCCTACACCTTCACCGAGACTTCATTATAGTTTTATCCTGAATCTCTAAAGGGTGAGCCATCTCTCCTAGTTAATGAGTTTTCAAAGTAGGGCTCATCCAACAACTGTCTCCAAATCCCCCAGTGGACATAAAGGTGAACTGTCTCAAAGGAAAATGATCGCACAAATGAAATAGCTATAAGATATAAGTTTGTACAGTTCATCAAATGAAAACATTTATGTTGTTCCTTTTTAAATAAAGCCAAAATTTAGCTGTCATTCAAGAACAATCCACCTCCACAACTACCTGCGCTCTTGAAGCTGTTTAGTTTGTTTGACCAGCCCTTGATCGTCTCTCCAGCATCTCTGCTTTGACCCTTTGGTCCTTGGCAATCTTCCCAAATCCATGGCCACCAAATCCATTGTTGCTGCCAGCCTGAAATTTGTTTCTGGATTTTGGTTCTTTTTTTTTCTGCAGGAGCTTGAAGTGCTACTGTGCAGAAAGAGGTAGATTTATGTTGCTAATCTGTAGAAAGTAATTTGCTTTAAACACTTTTAGACACAGGTCTTACATATTTATTTTACTCAAAAACTAGAAAAGTTTTTGAGTAAACATGGAAGTAATCAAAAAGAGTACAATCAAAATATTAATATTATTTTCTGAGTTTACCTTTTTGGATATTATCTTCAGCTGTTCTTCATAATGTCAAAACAAATTAGATTTTTTTGTTACTAAAAGAATCAGAGGGGGTCATTCTCTCACCACAAGAAAACACAAAAAATGAATTGTCTGGGTTAAAGCAGCCCCAGCGTGGATAAAAAAATAAGGCATAAATGATAGTACCAGTTTCAAATTGCGTGTGTTTGCGTGTGTGTCTGTCTGTGGGCAGAGACAGACAGAAACCCCAGAAAATGTAATATATTAGATTTATTTCCACAAACAAGACGAGATAAAAGGGAGAGCGAGCCTCTGGTTATTGTTTCATAAGAGCAGACAAAATGGACTCTCCTTTGGTCATCAGTAATGTTCAGTTTGTGAGACTATTGAGTCAATAGTCAATATCTTACTGTTCGTAATTCAGAAATAAAATACAAATAGTGCACTCTCATTTTCATAAACGGAATGTAAATGTCCATTTATTATTGTTAAAAAAAACTTTACTTGCCTGCTGCATCTCACCGATTATTTAAATACTAAATAGGTTTTTCTGTATTCTCAGGCTTTTGTTCTAGAGATGTATCAATTTCACCTGAGCTGTTTCATTCCTGCTCTCTGCACACTTTATTTTCAGTGTGCCTCATTTTTTGAAGTTATAAACCTGGTACTGGAAAACTATTCTTACTGTCCTTCAGGACATCCACATGGCACAAACAGTGTATGAGACACAGTTTTCCAGATCCAGAGAAACACAAACATGATTGTGATAAACTCATCACATTTGTCTCTGCTATAGTCAAACTTGTCAAGATGCTTTTTCATAGAAAATTATTTCATGGATAACTTGGGCCTTAAGTGGAGAATTAATAAGTGGAGCTTACATGTGAGAATGCAAATGTCCAGATATTCAGTCTGGTCTAATATGCGGCATTGGCCTGCTGCCAAGTAAAGATAGCATCCAAATGAGTCCATATTTGAATGAGCCAGATGTTCCTAGAATTAAAGGTACATTTAAATGTAATACTCATTATTGCTGGGGAGGTTTTTTCTCTCCCTTGCCTTACATGTCTTTCCACTTTCCCTGTGGTGCAGATGTACTAAAATAGGTTATTAGATGTGAAAAAGCAAAAAGGTCCTTGTTCTGAATGAGGCTGATACCGATGAAGCGAGTTGAATGATTATGACAGTGCTTAATTGGATTGTAGCCTCATTAAGAGTTGTAAACAAATCGGTTTCAATGAAGGGTTTGTTTTTATCACCTATAGACCCTCCTGGTTGTCATTGTTCACAAATCCTCCTGTCCTAAAAAGCTGGAAGTGAATGAGTCCAGCCACAAACTTCAACTCTGCTGAGGTTTTGAGACCTTAAATTGAACAGTCAATTAGCAGCAAAGAAAAGCTTCTCTCCTGAGAGAGGAAGAACCTCTTCAGAAGAACAAGCAACTGAAAACAAAGGACCTTTTCTGCATGATGGAATAGTTGCCGCCCCCATGCTGGCATATACAGACACCATAATTAGATGATCTGAACATTTATGATCTCAAGGTGAAGGTGAAGTCAGCGGAAGCTCAACAGCTTGTGACATCTGACCAACCGTACATTTCTGACAGATTTATTAATTATCAAATCAATGATGACAGACAGCTGCACACAGGTTTTCTAATGCATAGCCAGACAATATTTATGGAAGGAGGAGAACTGTGTGATGCAAACGGAAATAAAACATAGCCGAGTAAAAATCTGTTTTTACTCTGCTGTTGTAAATGTTTTAAGTCCATAAAATACAAGGAAAAAAATGCTTTTTGGATTGATTATTATACCAAATTGTCCACTGATGTATTTACGAATTATTAGTGCCTTTCTGCAGCTAGTCAATTGTTTGTAATTGAAGGAGTGTGAGCTAGATTGATGTCATTTGGTAGAGAGGACTGTGGGAAGCTTATTGATAGAGAGAATAGCATTGATAAACTCCCTGATCCTTGTTTGCACAGGTGCTAGAAATGAATACTGAGCTACTGCTTTTAACAAAGTTCTGTATGTCAATGTGATAATAAAACTTTCTAGAAATAGAAATAGAAAGTTTTATTTCTTATTTCTGAGTACCTCTGTATGTAAGCAAGTGCTAAACAGTAAGGGGGTCTTAAAGCTGTCAAAGCCCTGCGCACCTTTTATTGGCACTGCATGGGTTTTTAATTGTCTAAAATGGTCTCTCCATAAAGATGGGAATTAATTGAAAACCTGGCTGAGCTTGGAAGAAGCTCAGCTTAGCATCTAGAGTTCAATATGCGTTTTTTTTGTTTTTTTTTCACTTGAGATTCATTCCTGTTAATAAAAGTTACATAATAAGGCGCAAGCCTGACAGCAATAATGGAAATGCACTCATGTTGTATGGAAGAGACAAAATTATTTAAATCAATCTTGTCTTAGTAAAATAACCACATAGGTATTGTTCCCACCACATTCAAGTTTGCAGCTGTGGGAACAATAACAACTCGCGTAATCCAGTACTATGATAATCTTTCCAAACTTTCCACCTAATCAAACATGAATTGAGTTTTTTCCTGTGTTTGAAACTGTCAAACCATGAGTCTCAAGCGATACACTGCTGTAGCTTTAATTTATTACTTTAGTTCAAAATAAATCTGGGAGTCAACTTTCTGCAACTTCTTATTCTGAGAAAAGACAAGTCACATTGTGCAGCATTGACTGTGTTTCCATGCCTCACTCTGACTCCTCTCCTTTCCTGAACCTGATCACTGCATCTCCTCTTTCGTGACTGTCTTTAGGTTTTTTTAATCTCAGCAGCCTCTCCGTTCGCTCCTTCCTTCTTGACCCCAGTAACTTAAATCCCCATGCCTTTCCTCCTTATCCAGACTCTGGGCACCACTTTTAAAGTATTTTTCAAAATAATGGTGACTCACTGGATCCATGGGATCTCTGTGACTACAGATTTTAATTTTCAAATAGTTTCACACAACTTGAAATTTACCTTCTGCCCCTTCCCTGACTTTCTTAAGTTATCTGCACACATTTTGAAATTGTGAAGCAAAATTTATCTGAACATTTTAGGATGATAAACTTTTTTCCAGCATTATAGATATGTTTCTCCAGTAAAAATGTCCATAACGCTGCAACAGCAGAACAGACTGCAAATCACTGCAAATTAATCTGAAACGAGAAGTTTATATTCACTCATTAAAAAGACACATACCCATTTTTTTTACTGTGTGAAGTGAAATCAGATCAAATTTATTTTGTTTTAGGTCAGAATACCAAACAGAAAGAAAGAACATGTCAGATATTTATTTGTTAATGTCTTAAAAATCATTCACAATGATAGGTTTGAGCTTTGGATTCATTTTATGACCAAACATTTAAATGTCTTTGAGTCTTGGAATAAAACTAAAAATTTGTTAACAATCCTAACCACACAAAAGCTCATCCCTCTGAAGAAAACTCACATAATCCTATAAGAAAATAACTTTTTCTAGTCTTTGTTCCAGAAAAAAAGCATTAATAGTTCAAAGCTTTTACGGTCATGGGAAAATGAAACATTGGGTACATTCCCTCTACTGCAAATAAAATTTCTATTGCCTTTTGGGACTTCAGTGGGTGATATCAACTGGCAACATATAAAGATGTGGAGGCTGTATATTATTCAGAGAGCGAGGCGAGGGATATCTTTGTTAAATCGCTGTCAGGCTGCTCTTCTTCCTCCACACTGAAGCTTCCTGTCTCCTCTGGGAGGACGTGTCTCAGGGCACCATGGCCATTTCACCATTTTTCATTAAGAAATAAATTCTGACCTGCCCAAAATAAATAATAACTCAAACAAAAATGAGAAGCTAAGCTAATGACTTTGCAGAGGTTAGTAAAAGATGACATTGATCAGTCAGCTTTGCAGTTTGTTTGTTTGCAGCTTGAATGTTTTGTGTTATTTAAAAAGTTTTAGAATTCAGTAACATCAGAAGGTTTTCATTGTTATGATCTTCATCAGTGCATTGTTTAGCAAAGAGCTGAAGACTACAATTTGGCTGCATTTGAGGTAATGTTTTACTAAATGTAATATTTTTAAGCATATTGTACCAGTTCATCACAAGAAATGTTGACTCAAAACACTTTACAAGATCTAACTTAGGCAATTAATTACAATACAACCCAATTGGATTATCAAATTCAGATCCAATCACACAGTCTAATTTTATGCTTAATCATGTTACAGATCAAATTGTGCTGAGAAAAGAAAGTTATCCATCTGAAAAAACCCATCTTTGCAGCAGTCCTTGTTCATAAACAAGCAAAAAGCTTCACATGTAGAGAATTACATTTCTGACAGACTTAGGAGTCATTTAAACCTCCTGAATGTTAAAAATAAACAGAAATAAAATCACTTCTATTTTTGGCATGTAGGGCAGCATGTCAGGTAGAAGATGAATATTTTATATTTTGACAAACCCCTGCTGGTTTCTCCTATTGAGAATCATCAAATGTTTTAAGGCTCCTCTCATATTGTCTGCATTCAGAAAATGACAAATCCTCTGTTTTTCAAAGCAGATACCTTTGATCAGACAGGAATTAAAAGGTAATTGATCTCCTAATAGTCCCTGGTGAACTGTGTCATATATTGGGTTTTTATATGGCTTTTGCATCTGCTTTTGACTTTTTTTTCCCCCCCTTTGGTTTGGCATTGCAACAACTACAGCTGACCTTCAACAAGCACCAAGAAATAGGAGAGCACATAAATCCGGCTCAACCTTTTCCTCTTAGTCTAGCATGTTTTCAAAATAATTTGAGTTCTTACTATTGATCTTGAAGATTCTTTGTGGCTTGTCATCATCTTCTTTATCTAACCTTTTAACAACCATGCAAGTTGCACATAGCTGGTTATTCTCAGCAGTTGAACCTTTACTTGTTTAGACAAACTTCAGAAGAGTAGAGGTCACAAAATAAAGGTGGTCAAAACTTATAAACTCAAATAATATCTTACGAGCTGACAGGGATGAACTTTACCAGCAGGCAAAGGACAACATTTGCTGTAGGACTGAATTTACAAGCAATTCAGTAAATACTATTATTATTCATATATTATTTGTCATTTGTAGTGATGTATGTAACGGGTTTCTCTTGAAAATTAGTCACAAGGGATTTTCCTCTATGATTAAAGGTTTATATATTTACCCAATAAAATGAAAGCAAGTATGTCATTTATTTTTCATATGAGCTGCCAGATATGTTCATTAAAAACTATTTTTTCCAAAAAGTATTAGATAAAAATACTGTTTTTTGTATAAGAAGATTGCACAAATCCACTGTCATAGCCTTGCACACATTCAACCCTAGGATACATCAGTGTGGAGCAACCCAGAAAATAATTTGGAAGAAACTTGGAATATTTAGGGATAAACTTCCAAAGGATTATTCTAAACATAGTGCTTGCAAGTGTATTTGAGTTAGCAGTGCCAATCTTTATTAATGCAATCTGTATGTCGGTGTTGGCAACATTGAGGGAGGGAAGACTAATTTTAGAAAGCAGATGCTACACCGCTGTTTTACTAAGTATTAAAACATTTCAATGTGTCCTTCTCCACTGTCATCAACCAACATTACAGCTATATCCAGCGTGATTCATTCAAGGACATTTGTCTATTTTGATTCATAAAGGGAACATTGTTAATGCTAAAAGAAGAACTAGACGAGAAGAAACATATTGCTGATTATGTATTTCA
Source organism: Phalloptychus januarius (assembly GCA_902982915.1). Lineage (NCBI taxonomy): Eukaryota > Metazoa > Chordata > Actinopteri > Cyprinodontiformes > Poeciliidae > Phalloptychus > Phalloptychus januarius. The sequence goes on from CADWAE010000285.1 coordinate 1,387,609, forward strand.
TTTTACATTATCCAAGGTGAAAATCTATTCAAGGAACTCATCTGTATTTGATCCATTAAACATTTTAACTCACAGTAACCACCTGTAGATGAATTAAGAGTGTTTTCCCGTCTTTTGTAAGTGGGGTCATTTTCTAATCCATCATGTCGATTTAAATTCAGCTTTTTCTGAAACTGAGAAAATATGTGCATGAACAAAACATTCTTATGAAACCTTATTATGCTTAACAAGTCTAAACAAATTCTAAGAGTGCAAAACCATTAGATTCTGCTGGTGCATAACATCCAGCACCAGCATGCAGACTCCTAGCATTTCTGAAACAGTGGACAACTCTCAAGAGCTCACTAAAATTGAGTGTGGTGCTTTAATGAGATGCCACTTGTGCAATAAGATGCCATGAAATGTTGTCACATTATTATAACTGTGTGTCAGTAAGTGGAAGGTACAGCAGATCAGCTGCAATGTAGGAGGAATCGCAATGTGACAAAAATTCATAAGCAAATGTGGGTCACCAGTGTTGCATGGAGTCAATGGCTGCAGACATCCAAACGTCTTGTGGCCTTTAAATTAGCTCAGAAATGCTGTTCAATAAATTGGAGCAGAGACTGTAAGCCCAACTTTCATACCCAACATCAGTGTCTGACCTCAAAAATTCTGCTTCTCGAAGAATGGATGACATTTCCAATTAAACACACTCATTAAAGCTGTCATATCTGCAATGAATGGAGTTCATTATAATAAATACATTAGTTTGGAGTGAGATGTCATTAAAATGTATGTTTATGTGAAGGTAAATGACCTAATATTTGTGGTAATATGATGCATTTAAGGAAAAATGTCATTTCTATATATTTCTAGTTTTCCATTTATTTCTGTAGATTAAGGATCACAGCTCAATTCCTCCCTCGGTGCTCAGTTTGTGTTGGTTTATTACTAAATCAATTTGTAGTTGCAAGGCAACATTTTATATTTTAAGGAGAAAGGATAATCTTAGATCCTTATGAAGAAAGCTTTTCATAGACTTTTATGATCAACTTTTGGGCTTAACAAAACACATCGCTAAGTGGAAACTATCTTTTTCTGAGATGCATTGTACAGTTGTTGTTACATTATGTTTTTTTTTACTATTTGGAGCTCATCCAGCTTTGAGCTCTGCTGGTAATTTTATTTCATGGAGGATTCCTGGTTGTCTCCTCCTGGTCTATGCCCAGGAAGGTAAATTAAAGGTGACTTCACTCACTGGATGGCAACTGAGATGAGAAAATATTTCCCCAGTTCAATCTTTGAGCTCAGCAGAAAATTAGAGTGGATAAGTAAAAAGAAAGGGCAACAGAAAGGTAATATTTAAATAGACCAATTGACAGCCCGAGATTGAACTTTAGAAAAAAAAAGTATATTTCAGTGTATCCACTTTAAATACACTAATCCTTGCTTTTGATCTGAAACTATCTAATTTATGTTCAGAATGAAAACTTTAATGTTTTGTGTTGTGATAGTCTCTTTAAATCTATCTTCTTAAGCACACGATTAAGAGATTTCTGACATTTGAGCAACGTAACCTCAACTTAAGAACTTCCTGTTTTAAAACTTGCAGCATTTCATTTCTAATTCCTTATACATTGCAATTTTGTTCCACTGTACAGAACATCTGAAAAGATTTAATGTAATGTGCCTTTTTTTTTTCACTGGTGTCAGCAAGAGGCTTACGGAGCCCTTAAGGGGACACGGAGAAAAAAAAAAAAAAAGAAATCCCGACTTTTTTTCTCCAGATCCCGCGAAATCAAAAAAAGAAGTCGGGATCTCGAGAAAAAAAGTCGGGATTTCTTCTTTTTTTTTTTTCTCCATGCTTCCCGACTAAAGATTATGAACAAAAACCAAAATGTACGTCTTTTTTTTTTTTTTTTACTTATATTACATTTTATGCCATCTCATCTCTGTTTTTAGACAATGTCTGCCATGAATTGTGTTACTGGGGGATAAAAATGCAGACAGCATAACAGGATAATTGTAGAGGTAAAAATGTTTTTACGTAACTTTGTAAAAAAAGCAATTATTGAATGAACATTTGGGAGACATTAACGGCCAGGGCAAGGATCTGACCAGAGTAAATATAAATAGGCTGTAAGGGATGGGGAGGTGATTAGAGCGCCAAGTTCCAGGTGAGACTAATCAGCAGGAACACATGAGAGCTGTGAAAGGACGGGAACCGTGTGGCTGAGCGCTGAAACGACTAGTGAGCACTGGGATCCGACAGGACACATAGTATTGTCTGATTCAGAGACTATACTACAAATCTAAACATTTACACAAAGAACATAAGTAAGAAAAATACATCTTATAAAAGAGTGAACTGCATACAAATGATTCCATGTAGAAAAGCAGCACATTTGGAAAATGTGTTGCTTTAATTTTAAATATTGGTGCTTGAGAATCTGTGAACAAAGTGACAATGCTTTCATTCATTTTAATATAAAAAATAACTCCCTTTATAGCTTTTTGAGCTATAAAGGGAGACCACAGTTAGATTCATGTGAAATACTTTACATTGTATAAATACAAGAAAAGAAAAATTAAAATGCATGAATGCAGAAGGCTAATAAAGTCCTGCTGTGGTGCTCACATAAAATTAGCTGTGGTGCCACCGAGCTGTCGCACGTTTACTGATGGAAATGGGTATTTGCAAAGGGTCAGTTGGAGGGTAATATAAACGAACATGTAGGAAATCAAGCCTGGCTGTGTTTCATGAAAAGAGCTAATAATTTACTGGGTCAGTGCGGGGCGCCCATGAGAAAATTATACCAACATACGTGCGATGGAGGGAATGCATGCGTGCTGCCACACTCTCTCTTTCCTGTTAAAGCTGAACGGCCTAAATGGTGGAATGAAATATTATTCCAGATGTACAAACATGATAGATATGTTTCAAGCAAGAAAATAAACTCAAATGTCAAAATGAAATTTGTATTCTCTTTCCTGAAAATTGTGTTTTGAAATGGAAATGAGAAATGATTGAAAGCCTCCCCTCTGCTTCGTTTATCCAACATGAGTTTATGTCCTTTCTAGGTCTTATTAAGTTATAGAGCTGCACCAGAGGAAGCTTGTATTGCTTTTTAATAACAACCTTACACAATACATGTTTTAATTTGATCTTAGGGGAAAAAACAAACTAAATCTCATTAAGTTTCCATTTGTATTCACATGATCAGCTTAGTTTTTGTTAGAAAAAAAAGTTGTTGCAGCTTTTACTTTCTAAGTGATACATCTAAGCACAATTTAAACAATATTTTTTGTCAGCAAACAAGTTGAAGCTGCTGCTTCTGTGGGTTTAATCAGGAAAATTGCAAATCAGAATAAATGTAACATCATAAAAAACATGACAATTAAAAGGTTCTTAACTACAGGTTAACTCAGAGAGGCGTTTCAAGGCAAAAAAGTAAATGACAAACAGACTAAAAAAATAGTTTCCACCCAAGAATCCATTTAAAACCTGATTTTTATTCATTCGTTTATTCGTTCTTAACATCCCAGCTGTTCTGTGTTTCTTTGAGCATTGCTATTTTTTAGATTTCAATGTGCTTTATTCATGCACCATGATATTAAATGGAATTTGGATTCTGATTACAATAAAAATGTTGTCTTTTTTAAGCTAATTAAAAGGTTCCACTAAAATCAGGTGTTTAAAGCTCAGTGAACACTCAATGCTTTATTCTTCTACACATATTAGAGACTAATTGGTACAGTTTTAACAGAGCAACAGTACAGATGCACTCACCGGAGCATTTCAAAACGTGTTGATAAAGTAGGATTTTCACAACTAAAACCAGGTTACCACCTGATCTTCATTCAGTGTTCAGGTTGCTTGTGGTGGAGGAGATATTTTTCAGCTAATTTTGAAAACATTATGTTGGTAATATAAAGTTGGTAAAGTTTTATGTAAATTTCTGAGATCACAATTAGATTTTGTTTGCATTTTACGTTGTCCAGAGGCCTGATGCTGAAGAACTTGGTAAAAATCTGCTGCTGTCTCAGCTTCAGCTTTATTTATTCACCTGGAGTCTCTTCAATCCTCTTTCTCTTTTTTCGTTTCTACTTTTAAGCTGCTGATGCTGAAGCACAGCTTGGCATCCAAACTTCACACAGCATATCATCTATTAATCACACTGTCATCCGATTGTTTTAGCATTCCCTCTGGTATGGTCCCTCAAAGACAAAGAAAACAGATGGACAATTTCACTGCAGTTGCACGCAGCATCCTGCCTCTGATTCAGCACCATGGACAGAGCCTGAGGCCAGGCGTGTCTTTCATACAGTTCGTAGATGATCACAAAGCATTGCCACTCTCGCTCTGGTGTCTCTGCCCTTCATTTTCTCTTTTGATCTCACAGATATTCAGGGTCATGGAGCAGTTTTTAAATAGCTCCTAATTTCTTCATTCTTTTCCTCCAAGGAATTGGATTTTCTTTAATACTTTAAAGTTGTCTCAAAGAATAGTTGTCAAAGCCTTTCTTTGGATTTTTTCTTCCTTAAAATGTGTGTGTGTTTTTGTATGGTGTTATTATGACACCATACTATCCAGGAAATAGATTTAATAAGTATGGCACATTTCATATCCAGTGCAACAAGTGTTTGAATATGAGATAAGAGGTTCTTTACTGACTGAATTGGGACATTTTCGTTTTTAATGGCTATAATCTAATAGCCTAGAAAATAAAATATGATTATGTGACTCCAGTACATAATAATCAACAGGAAGTTGCTCTGAGTTGCTTTAGAAGGTCAGGGGTCACATTTCATAAGTAGCAACTGATAAAATCAAGGATCAGAACTAAAACAAACTAAAAAGTAGTGTAGTACAAAGTTTTCACAAAAAAGCTGTAACAAAGTATTTTGATTATTCATCAGTCATGGAGATCCATTGATTTCAATGACTGATGTAAATACTTAACTACAAGAGGAAATACATGGATAAGTAGCGTCATAAGAAGCAAGATCATTTGTTTATGAATAAAACATGGAGGCCCGACCGTCTTGGGATCCTTTTTTTTGTTCTTAAATGATACATGGATGTGAGCGAAGTGGATAGGAAGCAAAAACACAGCCATTGTTTTGAATGGGGTCCAGAAGGCAAGAGAAGCAATCACATGTGCAAGAAAAAAAGGGCATCTTACTGTAAATATCTTAATTAATTTCTCTTTCCATGTCAGTAGAAGAAGAGTTTTCATTTCATATCTAACCAGAGGTAAATTTGTAAGCCCGCATTCAGCAGCAGGACCAAGACGTGTTTCTCTGTGAATTCCTCTGCTCCTCTCTCATCATCTGTGATTTCCCCAAAGAAAAACAGGCTAATACAGGGAGGAGCATGAAACCTCTGTCTCTGTACAATTCCCTGCCTTCTAGCTCTCCCAGTCTGTAAACTAATTCACTTTCTGCAGCGTCTCTCTACCAGCATGAAACTTTGAAGGAATTGGCTTTTATTTCCCTCTCACTCTTCTCCTTTCAGTCAATCTCCCCCCACTTCCTTCCTCCTCGCTTTCTATCTCGTGGCCTTCCCTATTACATGCTCCGGTGGTCTCTGCCCACTGATAACACCTGATGGATGCAGAGGAAATAAAAATATGCCAGTCCCTGTCCCCTCCCTGCTTTGGTACACTTTTTCTCCAGCACACGGTCTTGTCCTCTCTCATCCCAGCTTATCACTTGCTCCGGTGGTCCATACTGTGGTACTAAAAGGGACAGACGTGATAATACTTCAAGCCACTGAGCTGTATATCTCCATCTGTGTTAGAGAGCTACTCAGGTGGGCTCGGGCCGCATCAGGATGCAGCCACAGTGAGGATGCATCCGTATCCAGTTCTTCAGCTCCCGTGTGGTTTGACCCAGTGGCTTCTGACTGTGTGTGTGAATGTCATGGTATGCATGAACGATGGGGCATTATGAGGTGAGTCTGTTTTCCTGTATTAAGCACTGACATGTTTGATGGACTGTTTGTTACGGATGAGGAAGGCACTGGGAAGGTGGAGGTCTGATGGTGATTTTATAACATCAAGCTGTAACGAGTTCTCAATCTCCGTCACCTCTGCCTTCATTACCTGGAAAATAGCTTTTTACCTTCTGTTTGTGAATTTCATTTCATCTCAATTTCCTTACCAGTGCTTTTGCTCTATTTTCTAGGGGAGAAAATAGATATTTTAAATCAAATGCAACTGCACAAATAATAAAATATGGAAGAAAAATGATCTCAGTCACTATATTTCAAATAATGAGACTAATTAGACATGTTTCTCAGCTTAGTTACATCCAGACATTGAAGTATGTTGGTGAGTAAAAGCTTAGGGGAGAAAAGAGACAAGCAAGCAAATAAAAAGATACCCGAAAGCTACAAGTGTTGCTGCTTAAAGAGGAGAGTAAACCCTGGTCGATAAGAATGAACCAGGACAGAATGAGATGGAGAGATACGGACATGTGGGTGGATGTTAGAGAAAAGACAATAGTAACTGCATTAGAAGCCTTCTCGCCATAGGCAATGGCAATATTGCATTTCCTGCTGAGAGAAACAACGGAAAAAAAAAATCTCCACAAGGAAGAGAGAATTCAGAGCCCTGTCTGACATGGAGATCCTGTAAACACATCAGGATGAACGCGCAGACATGCATGCATGAATACAAGCAAAGAACGAAAATTAAAAATTGTAAATAAGTTGGCCAGTCGCAATATTTACTTTCCTGTCTTTCTGATTATAGAGCAGAATTCTGCCATGAATCCTTTCAGACTCAGACTTGACCTTTGTATAAATAGATTTATCGTATGCTTGCCTGAGTTCAGACCTTTGAGTCTGTCCACTCCACTGGACTGAGTGACACAACCTGTGCCTTTCATTCTACTCCATTCTATTTCAGACAGGCAGTGTCTGTGGTTTTTGGCTTTCACCCCACATAGTAATTTATGGAAAGAACCAAAACAAATAATTATTTTTTCTTTTGCATTGCTTCTCTAAAAACTATTTGCAAGAATATGTATGTTTTTTAGCAAGAAATATTGACTTCTGTCTCACCATGAAAAAAAAAGGAAACAGAGTAGTAAAAATGGCATGCAATACTTTGGCCAAAACTCTAGAAATCAGAAAAATCAGTGGCATTTACATTCACCAGCTGTAATTTTTACATGAAATAAAATGCCAAAGCTACCAAACAAACAATTCCTGACAAGTACCTGTAGTATAAAAATAACTACAGGTACTTGTCCAACCGTACAGTCCTTTGCTGAATTTTTCTCCTTCATTTTTTTCAACAAGTGCTGGGCACACATTTGATTTGGAAAATGTTTTGTAAACCATGAATCATTTTCTTTATGCCTTCCTTCCACTGCAGGGGACTTTGGTGGTTAAGGTCAAATAATCCCAATCAAAATATCAAACATAGTTACAAGTATCTACTCAGTTCAGCATCATGTGAATATCACAACAGCTGTACAAAGTTTCTCAACATTTTCAATCATTTTCTCTCATGATGCCAGTAAATACTTTTCGAAGGCAGACAGTATTTTTTTATATATTTGTCAAGGTGCATTAAGAAAAGAGCGAGACATCAATTCAGATGTATAATAAAACAACATTTGCTCTCATTAGCAGTTCAGTGTTGGTGTATATAAATAAAATGACCTCTATCTCCTGACTAATCCCTGTTCAACTAAGTTGGCCAGGTGGAAACTTGGATTTAATTACTCTGCCTTTCTCTGTGTGATCTTACGTTCAGGGAAACAAGTGAACACATCCCTTTATTCAAGCTTTTACAGCAGAGCAAAGTTATGGGAAAAGATCAGTGAGGCTCCTCTTGTCCCGGCAAACAGCGTGTGTTAAATTTCTCACGTCAGCAAGAGTGTAATGATTCAGTAAGCTCCCACTTCCACATGACACCAAGGAGAGCAGCCACAAAACAATGTGACCCATCTGGAAACGCAGCTGTCTGCATGAAAATCTGGGCTGCCTGGTGTCTCCAGTGGTTATCTTCTAAGTTAGAAGATTATTGGTTTAAATCTAGGAACTGCATACCCTCATATATATGAGCACTGCATATATATAACTATGCAAAGAGCAAATGCGTTGCTCTGTTCTTTGCATAGTTTAAACAAATGTGTGCTACTTTCATTAGTGAGTCTAATATGGTCTTGTGAGTGAATGACTTTGAAAAATGGCTAATCACATGTACGTAGTTCAACCAAATGTCAAACTGCGGCTCCTTGTTTACTCAGCAAAATTAATTAATATTTTTAAAGATAGATCAAAGATTTTAGCCACAAATTAAACCAATTCTGAAAAGAACATTTTCATCAAGATGCGCTAACGAGACTAACAACCCAAAGAAATGTACCAAAAGTACCAAGTTTAAGACTTCTTCTAGTTTAGTTTTTTGTTCAAAGCAGAACAGAAAGCATGTCAGTATTCAGCATAAAAAAAACAATAGATAATCACAATAAAGAACAATAAGCTATTTTTATTTGCTATCTTTCAGCTGGTTGTTTCATTAAAATCCATAATGAGGGAAATTTGGGCCAGTGAAATCCATACATACACATACACAGTTGTCATATGTGTACATGTTTAGGTCTTAAAAATGATTTCACTGAGACAAATAATAACACTTGTATAGAGAAATATCTGGCTGCGCTGGTCAAACCTACACTGGAGGAGACATTTTAATGTATGAAGTGAAATGTTACTACTGTGGCTGCCAGAGTATGAAAAACTGTTTTTGTTTTTCAGAAAAATTTAAGCTAAATGTGGATTCTAGCCATGCCCTGGTTTGTTATAATGGTCCTAATGGGGAAAATCGACTAGCTGAGGTAAATCAAGTGCAGTAACAGACATTTTCCATCCAACAGAATATATTGGCATGATTTTTTTTTGTTCTAGGTGTTTGATTAACAAAAGGGACTCCATCTTTACTTTATAAGTGGCTCCAACTTTTGGCTTTCTCACCTCATTTTTCATCATGTGCTCTGTGTTGGAAATAAACGGCAAAGCGCCTGCCCACTGTCATTTCAGTACACTCCAGCAACCTCCCACTCACATTTCTTGCACAGTATTTTCAGGAATGCTAATAAGAAATGTGCAGTCATTACTGCTATTCTGTCTATGATAGGGAATTGGTGGCAAAGTCAATGATAAACCTAACAAGAAGCTGCTTTTTCAGAAATACCAAACGTCTTTGTCTGGTTCTTTCCTCCTGCTCTCTTTCTTTTGAGTTTAAACGTAGGCGAAATCTTCCATCAGATCTCTGTTGGGATGATTACCTGCGTTAGTCCGAGGACTTTGGCGCACAACTCTCCCATTTCTGATATGTGACCAATTTAATTCTTATCTCAATTCACTCCCAATGGTCTGATTAAAAACTGATATGACACAATATGATGTGACCCTCAATAATGATGCTGTTTGATTCACGTATTTTAGGGTAAATGCAGAGTGATTGAGTCTGTTTGTTTAAAAGCAAAGAAAGGCAAGTTGAGTTGCATGGATCATCAATGTGCTTTACTTGATGGAAAAAACAAGAAAGAGACATTTTATTACAATGGCAGAATAGAAGAGAGCAATGAAAAATATTTATGATGTTCCAATTTTTTTATTCAAAAGAAAATCTAGAGATTTTAGCTTTATTTTGAAGGAACTTTGTGCTTTAGGCAGACCTTTGAAGAGGCTGTTTTATTCGTGCCTGAAGATGTGACAGCAATAAGTAAATTATACTACTTACTTGATTATACCTAAATAGTTACTTTATTAAAATAACAATTTTTCACATTTTTTTTCACAACTCTTCTGATTTACTTTTACCTACTTTCAATAAAAAAAATTAATTAAATTAAAAAATTGTGGCAAATCTATCAAAAGTAGCATGTTGCATATTGAATTAACACTCATTCAGTAACCCAGGAGTGAGCAGAAAAATGCATATTTCCTATATAATGAAGAATAAAGAATAAACTTTCTTAGGCTTCTTTTATAAGTTATTGCTTTATAAATTATTAAACATCAAATTCTGCTTCATAATTGTTTGAAAGTCAACTGTAATGCCAGTGAGGAGACACGGTGGTGCAGAAAAAAATTTTTTCCACAATTTTCTGTGACATGAAGGAGGGAATACAAATTCTGAAAAATAAAAGTATGAAGAGGTATGGAACTTCCTGTTCTCAGCAACACTATAAGGCTGGATATCTTTGAAGAAGTTGATAGTATCTGTAACTCTCCTGAAATTAGCAAGCTGCCAGAAAGGAGGAGAGGTAAAAATTTGCTCCTCATTCAAGACGAGTCTGACAAGGCGCAACAAGCTGGGTTACAGGTAGCCCTCCACAATCACAGCATGTGGTTGTCCTCAAATGTGTAACAACATAGGTTGTGGTAGTTTATAGTTAGGTGATGTGTGCATTTTCATTGGCTCTGCCATTTTTATGTCATTGTTGTTTGTAAAGATGTGGCTCAGTCGGGCCCAGACCCCTTATTGGTGCTAATCATCATCTGCCAACAAAGAGAGCAAGAGGAATTACCCCCAAAATCAATTGTTTTTTGCTTTCTTTTATAAGACTAGATGTTTGAAGAATATCCCCAAAGTCTCTAAGTCAAAGCTTTTATTGTCTCATTATGAAATGATTTGAGTTTTATCAATGCAAAGATATGAAAATGTCTTATGGCATTTTATGGCTCTTTAATCTCCAAAACTGCTCCTTGTCATAGCTACTTTACTGATGCGCTCACATCTATGCAAATCAATGTAAAATCTCTACTGTTATCTAACTGTGTTAGATATCAGCTAAGCAACACAAAGGCAACTCAGTAAGAGCAACAGAAGGATTCTCTCTAGCCTTAGCTACTTCAGGATCATCTTCTTTATTTCTCTGACCTTTGAGAAACACCAATATTAAAATGGGCTCTACACATTCCTTTGAAACACATTGTAACAGTAAATCTTGATATTTTTCACTCTTTGTTCTCTGTGTGATTCTACATTTGAATCTCTTTACAAAAGTTACAAATCATGACTGAGTTTAAGGAGGCTATGAACGTTTTGTGGTCCCTTTTCTTGGTCCTTCATGCTTATTTTATTTTTCTACTGTCTGAGGAAGTGTGATGTGTTCAGTTTATTTTCTCCCATGCCAGACCAACCTCCTGCTAGGAGCTGGATCAACTAAATAGCTTGCTTAGTGTAGGCAAGCATGAGCAAGATGGTGTTAGCAAGAAGAAGAGAAAGTCTTCTGATGGCTCTGGGCCACTAAGACTGATTGATGGAAGACAAAGGGATGTAGATTATTCATTCGTACTGCCAGTATTTTTATGCTAACAGGAGTCAAGCCACAGCACTTATACAAGTTTCGTCTAAATTTAAAGAGAGTTTGGTAAATGTCACGGTTCCCCCATGTTGCTTGTATTTCAGAGATGGAGGTTTATGTATTGCCGAGGGCTCCTGGATCCCTGTTAGTAAAGCAACAGATTAAAAGAGCAATAGTGGCAGAAGAACAAACAGAAGGAGAGGAGAGGAAAACAAATTCAGCCAATCGATACCTCCCAAGTGCCACTTCATAATCATTTCCACTCAACACAATCATTTGCATTGATTTTCTAGCAAACATCAGGAAGTAGGCCAATGTGCCCACAATTGTCTAGCATGCAATGTGCACATCTGCGCATGTGAAGACTTTTCCAAAAACAACAAACTAATTTATTGTATTTTGACTCAGTGTGCACAACTGCTGTTAGGCTGGATAAGTACTGCTCATGGGGCGCAAAGGCATTAAAACCACAACGGCGCCGTACTCTCTCAATCACGAGCTATCCATCTGGTTTCACACTGCTGAGCGATGTGTGGAAGCAACACTGCAATTGAGGTGTTAATATTCTGCATCACTCACAGAGCTTCTCCATGGGAGATAGGACTGAGAGGCAGAAACTAATTGAACTTTACATGTGACCACAGAGTCCTCTGGGATGCATCATCATCTCAAACACATTTAATCCTAAAAAGACGGACATTATGCAAAGCATAATTAGAAGAAAAGCTCTGATCCAATACAATGTGACCAAGACATTCAGAGTTTAGAAATTTTAGAAACACATAGATGTTTATGCTTAGTTCAAGGTTTGGCACTGAAATTTTGTCAACCTTGAGGTGAGCTCAAATATCCTTCATAGTTTCATCATAGAGTCATTCAAGACTAAGTCTGTTGACACAATGCTGTGCTTTTTGGACGATAAGTCACTTTTTTCTATCTTTCGGTGCTACTTTTTGAAACTGCTGGAACAGCTGAAGCTTGTGAATGGTGCAGTTACATCTCCATTCCCTGGTAGTTGCCAAGGAGACTAATATAAATAACTTTGCAGGTGAACATTCTTAGTTTTCCCGCATCATGCAACACAAACGCCTCTCTGTCACCACAGATTTTCTGCATGCTCTGATTCAGACACCGACATTGATGCGTCAGAAACTACCAGGAGATTTTCATCACAAAGTTGAGAGTTTCCATGAGTTGGTTGAACATGTGTCAGCAGAATGTATCAATATGGACAAGATCTTCCTCACATTTGACAATTTCCACATAAAAGCAGCTTATAATCTAGTACATGACTGATACTTTTTTTTTCTCCTAAGGTGGCCTGATCAGCACAACAACCCATTTCAGCCTCCAAATTCTGTAGATGTTAGTCTGATTCACCATCAGCAGGTTGTTGTGCTGGCAGGTCTGACAGAGAGACATCATGCACTAACACTTTGCATTTGATATTTACAATTCAATAGGAAGGTTTTTAGTGATTCCTAAAGGTTTTAATTAATAAATAAACAAGAAGGAAATATTCAGAAGGATGAAAAACAAAGTATTGCATTTTATCCTCTGGCATTTGTTTTCCAGTGGCTTCATTTTTCATCATAACAGTAATCCCGAACCCACTGACTACGCAGCGAAAGCATATCTGAAAACACAATGGAACTCAATTGATCATGGATTTTCCTTCCCAGAGCGTCCCAGGCTTTAACGTTATTGAGACAAAGTGGAGTTGTTTGTGCAGAGAGCACAGCTAAAAAAGAAAGATAAACAAAAAACACCCCAGATGGATGTGTCATAACTTTCTTCAGCTGAACAGAAACAAGCAGAAGTAATTATCTTTGGACCTAAAGAGGAACGACTGGGAGTCAGCTCGCAACTTCAGCTGTAAATTAGAGGCCGGGCTCAAAATCTGGGTGTAGTGATGAACTCTGACCTGAACCTCCAGATACACATAAAGGCAATTAGAAAGTCAGCCTTTTATCACCTGCATAACAATTTGAGAATTAAAGGACTGAACTTTTCCCCTAATTATTGCTCAATTGTATTTATTGACACACTTGCTTTCCATGGCATCTAATTCAGGCTGTATGGATCTAAACTTTAATATAGAAAATATGAATGAATTACGGTCCTTTACAGCTGCCTACACACAACCTATAGGAGCTGATCTTCTGTAAGACGCAAAAGAGATATCAGAATGTCAGACATCGATTGGATGTATATTCAGAGAACTTAAAGGCCGATGTGATACCTTGTTCTCGGCATGATCCTAAGAAAGACAAAAACATGACATCTTTAGAGTGAAGCATGGGGCATTATTCTGCTGAAAGATGCCACAGCCACAAAGCAATGTCTGCTATGACATGCTGACTGTGGTCTGCATCAAAAGCAGCACTAATATGTGCCAAGATGTTAGATTTCCCAGCAGAGCACCGTCTGGAGCATCACATGGTGCTCATTTGTCTTTCTTCTTGGTTTGAGACTCAAACATGGCCTTCCTGGTCATTTTTAATGATGTAAGGGAGGGAAGAGCAATCTGACTCTACTGCAGTAAATTGCTGAAATGCACCTTCTCAACGCCATGCTCTCTGTTTCCCACACTCAGTCCTTAACTACCCCTGCCCTGCATGTTTTAGGTGCAGGGAGTATTAAGGGGTCTAACACACATGCAGAGTCAAACACAGGAAAAGCAAACTGTTTATCTACAGAAAAATAAACATGCAAAGCACAAAAAAGGACCATCAACACAGGAAGCAAGGTAAGTACACAATAAGACTTCACAGGAAACAAACTATTGTAAAGAGACTGGGAGACTGCAGGACACTTGAGACTACCAGTGTAGGTTAATCATCGGACACTAATTGGCCGCCCAGCTGCTCCTTATGTCTGCTGGCAGCTTGGTGGGTGATTATGCTCAGGTGTGCAGGCTGCTGTGCTCCACTGCAGAGATCCTGTAGAGGGACAGATGACTCACACTCACACAGCACGATCATGACACTCAAGGCATTTAGATTTGTGGTGCGCCGAAGCTGTGATATCAGAAATGAGCAAACCTTCATTGTTATGAGTCGTTGTGAAACTCAAATAGTTGGGCAACTTTTGGACCACAATGCTTTACTAATAAAGTGAGACAATCTATTTGAAATAAAGCAAAAGAAAGGGTTGCATTGCGTAGTGCAAGTGATCTAGCCATTTATTTAAAGGAGTAAGGTTTGCTGCTTTATTTCTCAGAAACGTAACCTCTGTGTTTGTTCAGATGATATTACAAAATAAAATTTTACTTTATTTTCTGTCTGACAACAACATCCTGCAAACAAAACAATATGTCTCATTAAAACAAAATGGTGAATTAAGACAATGTTTATAAAACTGAAAGTATATTCACAACATATTTATTTTTGAATAAAATCATTTTGTGGTAAACCAAGGTTGGAAAGTCGTCTTTCTCTGCATCACAGGGAATCTAGTAATACTGCAAAATCCACAAGGCTATTTATGGACAAATATATCCGCTAACAATAATAAAAAAACTACTTAAAAGAGTTCAGCACATCCTTTTACTCTTTTACATAAGGGGACACATTTTTTTGCAGACCTCAATAAACCGATAATACAACATATCTACAAAAGGTGTTTTTAATAATATCTTTTCTGAATAAATGACAGCAGTATTGAACTGGAGGTTTCTGATAAAAACGCTCTGATGCACCTATTAGAAGTGTTACATTGCTGAATCATTCATAGATTTTCTGCAACTATAGAGTTTAAGAAGCCTTTCTGTAATCTTTCATCATTTATTTATATTGAGCCCAGAGGCAATGTTGCAGCACCTGGCAGGGGTGAGCCTATTACAAATTTTCCCATTTTTCCCCATATTAGTCACTGCACAGTTAGCATGAAAAACTAGAAAATAAAACAGTTTTCATGTGTATCCCCTGGAGGTTAATATACTCAAATGTACATTTTAAGATTTTTAAAAGATATAACAACTTTTCTACAGCAGAGTAAGCCTTCCGGTTGTTTACTGACATCTCCTCCTTAAACTTTAGTGGCAGTCCTCCGTAAAATATCTTTGTGGGAAAATTACAGTTTCCCCTGAAGCAAATAGTAAAGTCACCTCAGTAAGACCATATGCTCTGAGGAGTGCTGCCATCAGCAGGGCTGGCTTTGAGATTGGAAAAAAATATCTGGAAACAGAAAAAGCCATGGCTGTTCAATTTGGTCCATCTTTATATTTAATCTAAACTGGTAAAGCAACAGAATTAATTTGTAAAATGCATAAAACGGGTCGCAAGACCGAAAGTAAATGTCAAGTAAGTCCCAAAAAGACGCAATAAAAATGATGCGTCAATTGCTCTAGAAGACTAGACGCTGCCAAAGGGAAAACTGTTCAGATGTCACTTCATCACAGAGAGCTTCATGGTGTCGGCCCATATGGACATCACTCAAATAAAAACCACACGACAGGATCCTTTGACCTCGCTGGAGTGCTTTAAAGAAAACCCAACCTGACAGCAAAATTGAATTCTATGAACAAAACTCAAAGCTTCATTTCTGTAAAAAAATAAAAAAAACTATAACCTCCAATGTTCTCCATGAAATCTGAGGTGACAGGATGAAGTTACCATTCTGGGGACAGAACTGAAAGGCAAATGGAAATCTGAGGCTTTCAGCACAACAATGACTAGCCAAGACTGAGGTGGAGCAGCTCCGACTGTCCTTGACTGGTACAGCAAGCCCCCACTTAAACCCCATAAAACACTGGCCATGACACTGAAATATGGCACTTTGCAGAGACATCCCATCCTGGCTCATAGAAACTGACAGGCCTGGCAAAAACAGATGAAGATAAATGGACTTTTACTTATTAAAAATGAAAATGATTATAAAAAGTAACATCATATAGCCTGAAAATAAAGTAGGAATAAAAAAATATTACGACATAAGAGATCCCTAATGAAATTTAAGTGTTATTTCATTCCAAGGATCAATCTATCTATACTTTTTTCGGAGAAGCTAATTACACTGTACTTTATTTGATTGCATAACCTCCGTCTGCAGTTCTGTGAAAGACTTTTTTGGAAATGAGCTGTTTCGTAGTTTTGCCAGACAACTGGCACAATGCAGACACACTTGGACACAGACAGACGCTTTATGGTCCAGACGAGCATATGCAGGCAAAGAAGTGTGGAGCTGCAACAGCTGTACTAATGATGCGGGGCGAGGCTGAGCGAAGATCATTCTGGGATTGTAGACTCCAATTACTCAGGATGGACTGGCCAAGGGAACAAATGTGGCCTATCATGAGCAGCATCACAATCACCTCTCCATAAACACTTTGGCGTTAGTGAGGGAGAGACGGAAGGTGGGCAGCAGAGTGTGACTGTGAATGCTGGAAAAGACAGGAGAGAGGAATTGAAATAAATAAAGAATGAGAGTAAAAGGAAAGGGAAATTTAGTGGGGCTTTTAAAGTCTAGGCAGTGCTGCAACATGCAGTTGTAGCTACTAATACATATATATATATAAATGTAGTAGTTGTGGGATTTCTTTAATCGAGCTGATTGCAATTAATCACATTGAAATTAACTATATATTAACATAATAAGTATTATTTTTGAAAACTCTTTTGGCTGTTAAATTATGAGATTATTTACCATCATATTGGCACAAAGTCATATTATACCCATTCAGTTTTCAAGTGTTTCGGGAACCACTGATTATCCGAGTAACGTCTTTAAAAGTAAGTAAGTAAGTAACTGTGGCTTGCAGGAAAAGGCCAGGAAATAGAAAAGCCAATTTATTATGAATGCAAAAAATGCATGCCCTTTTCATTTCATCTGACAAGCTGAAGCATAAAAAATATTGTTGCAAATTTGCTGAAAATATGTTCGAAAGCTATATCTTTTGAAAAAGAGCAAGATGAAGAAGCTGACCAATGTTTACAGTTTTAAAATGCTTCTCTGTGGTAAGTCTAAAAATGACCATCTCAGTGAATAATCTTTCTTTTGAGAATCACAGATATTCTTTGTTAAATGTTACAAATTAAGTTGATAAGCTGAACTTGTAAATTGTTTCAAGACCTAAAACAGTCAAATGAGCTGCAAGGACTTAAGTTTTAAGTTGCACTGGGAAGCAAGTTTTTATCTTAATGTCCAGCTTTACTTCTAGCTGTGATTAATGAAAACACAGCTGAAAATAAAAGTTATCCTGCTTCTTCCACCTTTCCACTAGTTGAAAAATATTGCTACAGACAACTACTTTGATTCCATAATATTATCAGATTGACTTTGTCATGACTTAAAAATCTTTTCCACACTGAATGTGGATGCTGAAATCACGTGAAGATTCAGTTCATGGAAAGTCTGTCGGCTGAATGAGCTTCGTCCATAAAGTCTTAGTGTACCTGGCATTTACTGTAGCTATTGCATAGCTCAGTGTAGCACTTCATTTAATGAGGAGTCGCATCTGTGTCTGTGGTTTACAGCTGCCATTACAAGACTCATTAAAAAGCAACACTTCCAAAAGTGTCACCCACATCCACATCATGGAGCTGCGGTTCGAAAGAAATGCACGGCTGCACTCAAGACTCACAGAAACTCTGACTATAAATCAGGTAACAAAATGACATTTTAGGCTGCATGTCCATGCGATTGATAAGATTACACCTATTAAAAGGGCAGTGGCCTTAGAGACGGCGCTTCTTTTTCACTGTAAGTTCTGATAAACGTCTGAAAAACTAGCATTCACGAGTTGCAAAGCGACTCCGTAAGTATCCCTCACAAGATTCAAAGATCGTTTTCTTACCTGTGTCTCACCTTCCTTATTATTACTGAAGACCTTCATTGGGAGTATAAAATATTTCTATTTGTTTTTGAGTGTGCATGTTTGCAGAAATGAGAAGAAAAATATACATCAGCTGACTTTTTTGCTTGCAGCATCAGGATAAATGTGTGAGGAGCATCAACGAGTACGTTCTCATAACATGTAGTAGTGGCGTGTGATGGGTTATCGGAAGTGAAGGAGCATGTTTGATGCAATCTTCATTTCATTATGAGCAGACATAATTGAATTAGTCATGCAACTCTTGTCTGCAACAATCACATCAGTGGGCTTTGACGGGCCGCTCGGCTCAGTGTGGATGTCTGAATGCATGTTGTGAGGAGAGACCCCCTCAGGAGTGTATGACACCGTTTAAAGTTTAAGCGGAAAGGTTGACCCGGGTTGAGGTCGTGCACATGACTGCTGGCCATAAAGAGTAAAGCAGCTGTGATCTCACTTATCTACAGTCATGAGTTTGACTTTCAGCCAGCTCTGACCACCCACACATCTATCTGCATAAAAAGTGAGGAGATATGGAGAGCATCTCTAGGGAAAAATTAAAGCAAACTACTGTAAAGCTGCTGCTGAGAGCAGCACCAGGATATAACACAGACAGTCGCTTTCCTGGTTATTCTGAAAGTCAGTTCAAAACTTATTTCATGTAAAAAATATCTTCTTGTTGTGAAAGATTCAAATAATATTGCACTTAACCTTTGATAGATGCCTGGGAAACAACTAGAGTTCAATCATTTTTCAATTGGTGATCATTATTTGAGTTTCTAATGTTTAACGATATGTAGGCACATCTCCATAAATTATGGAGAAAGACTTTAGCATTACTTCCTCCTTGTATCCTACCAAACTTTTTCTGTCCCTCAGTTTGGTAATGTGGAATATGTTTCTAAGTGACACCTGGGCCAACTGGGTCACACATTATGAGTTTGTGCTCATGCAGAAATGACTGACCTCCAGACAGCTGGAATTAAACCTCAGCCAAATGCTGCTTGCAGCCACAAACTTCAGCTGGTTTATTGTTCCTCTGACAGGAGCGGAGAAGAAGGGAACGTGATATAGCAGACATAGAAGAACAGATTCAACTCTCTGTTTGTATTATTTATACATGAAAAACAACAACAAACAAAATCCAGATTTCTAAAATAAAAATTGTCAGCACTTATATTTTCCTTTATGGTCCAATTTACCAAGAAATTGTCGATTCTCTTGCCGCCCTTTCTTATTAAAATCAATTATTTTGATTATTATTATTATTATATATTTTGTCTAAACTCGCAAACATGCTAGAGTTTCAAATATCTCAACAAATTGAATGTAGCCAACCAAAATAGAGCATGTCCACAGACAGATCAAATACAGACATCAGAGTTTAAGCCCTACAAAATAAACCTGATTGATCTAAAGCTTTTAACCACTCACTAAAAAATTTATCATTTATCATCAATTGGGCAGAGATATCTCTGCTCCAGCTGAAAAACCCCACACCGCCTCCACAGAGGTGACAATTGTATTCTAATCCGCTGCCACTGTCAGAGTCTGTCCACAGCAGCGAATTAGAGGAGTTAAAACCAGACAGTCAGCAGACGGAGCAAATTCTCCAAACTCAAGGAAGACCCAGGAGGGTAATGCTCTCCTGAATGAAACCTGCTTCCTGTGAGACTGCAGGTAAAGCTTTGGTTCGCAGAGAAAATTCACACATGCACAGACAAAGACAGGTAAATACAAGCAGAACACATCACACAGGCACAGATCTCCAGCTTTCACAGAACAAGATGCATAACAGTTTCAGGTGAAAATAGAAAATGTGGGCAAAAAAAAAAACAAAGAAAAAGGATACAGATGCCAGTCAGAAAACAGAATCGACAGCCCAGAACTGAATATTTCATCATGAAGTTTCCAGTTTGAAGATGAAAAAGTACAATGAGGTCTTCAATTCATGGTGACAACTGAAGAGCCTGACTTTTTTTTCCCTGACAAACCAAAACTACTGCAGACAATACCGGCATGTACTAAAGATGTTTTAAAATGTGTTTTGTTCTCATAACATCTGCCTTTGAAAGAGCTTTGAACAAAACATTTGCCATCTTTAAGTTTTTTTCTCCTTTTTCATTAATTGTCACACTTAAATGCCTCAGGTCATGAGACGAATTTTAATATCCAACAAGTTTAACCTGAGTAATTATAAAATGCAATTTTCAACTGAAGATTTTTATTTATTTGTAAATAAAATAAATAAATAAATAAACTATCTAAATAAAAAGTAAACACCCTTGTTAAATTACAAAATAATTTTTGTATTTTTGTATTTTTTTAGCTTATTTTATGGAAAGATGCGTTCACTAGTTACGCAGTCTGATTACTGTCAGACCTGCAGAATCAAGAAATGCCTTCATCAGGGCTTGGCTGACAACACAAAAGCAACACAGCATTCGACAAACTAAAATCATTTCAAACCCAACAAGAAACAAAGCAATCAGATCTATTAATCTAGAAAGAGTCAAGAAGCCATTTCTAAGGATTAGATCTGCAGTCAAACACACTGAGAGATATTATCAACAATTGAGAGAACATGATGCAGAGGTGAACCTTCACAGATGTAGTAAGCCAATAAAAAAATCCCTCCAGGAGTAATTCTCCCTTAGACATTAGTTTTAGAATTAAATTAGCATTTTTTAAATAGAACTGTTTTCGCCTGCCTACCTCTTCCCTGCATTTGGAATCTGCTCTTCATCGCCACACGACACAATAAATCATAAATCTATGTCAATCAAGTCATCATATACACATATTCAATACATTCTGATGAGGCTTGTTTGCCAGATTAGTAGAACCTTTTAAAAATAACAACACTTCAGCAGTAATTGAACATATTTTTCAATGATCCCACATTTCTAAGGTAAATTTTTTATTATTGGTTTGATTCTGATCTTTAGAATCATATTTTCATCAAATATAAGCTGAAAATCACCAAAGGCTTCAACATGTGTTCATGTGTAACTAATCTATACAACATCAGCTACTGAAATAAATAACTTTTCAATATTATTACAATTCATTGAATGGGTATTTATATGTTAACATATTATTCAACTCGCATGATACATTTAAATGTTATGCACTGAGAACTCATCCATCACTCCTCAACTCCACATTCGATTTCAATGTTAATTCTTCCAAATAATCCCTCTGATAATTTGTGATCTCTCTCTGACTGACAGATGGTCATTTTTCACCTACAATAAGCCAGTCTGGTTTGCAGGATCATGATGCAACACCTAGTCGACTGGTTGCACTCTGTGTCTGGGCCGTCACGTTTTCAGCACACTCCTGCTGAGCCTAATTCTCAAGTTGCCTGCAGATCTGCCAGTTGGGCCCAACTGTCACTCAGATGGACAGTAATGACTCTGCCAGGCTAAATCCTGCACAATGACTATTCTTAAGGGAGGCTGCAATTCAAATTAGACAGTCATCCTTTTTCTGGACTCCTTAGTAACTGGCATGGTAACAGTCTTTCCTGCAGAGTAAAAATAAAATATTTTATGATGTATTTTGCTCTTATTTGCAAAACTTCTCACTAATTTAAATAGAAAAAAAGCAGCTATGCTCTCATAGACAATCCGCTTTACATAGTTCACAATGAATCTGAAGCTAATTCCAGCCATCCCTTGTGTCGATGGACTTTGTTGTCCCCTCTGTAGCTACAACAGTTTGCTTCTTCTGCATACTGTCAAATTATATACTGTCATAATTTGACAGTATGCATGTTTTATGATGCAAGTCATTGGCATAAAATCAGGTTGGAATATGAAGGAGATATTCCCAAACGGTTCCAACAAAGTTCTCCTGGTAACAGTCTAACCCAGACTCGTCCATTTGATTGGCGGACGTCATTCGTCACTCTAGAGCAGTGACCCTGCTCCTCAAGACTCACTGCATGTTTTAGATGTTCCCTGCTTGAACACACATGATTCACATGAATACAGTTCATCCATCCATCCATCCATCTATCCATCCATTTTCCTACACCCTTGTCCCTTACTGGGGTCAGGAGGGTTGCTGGTGCCCATCTCCAGCTGTCATTTCAGGCGAGAGGCGGGATTCACCCTGGACAGGTCACCAGTCTGTCACAGGGCAACACGGAGACAGACAGGACAAACAACCATGCAAACACACTCACACCTTCGGACAATTTAGAGAGACAACCTGACAGTCATGTTTTTGGGCTGTGGGAGGAAGCTGGAGTACCCGGAGAGAACCCACGCATGCACAGGGAGAACATGCAAACTCCATGCAGAAAGACCGGGGCCGGGAATCGAACCCAGAACCTTCAAAAAGCCGGTAGCGCAACTGAGCAGCCTGAATACAGTTCAACATTGCCTTAACGTCCAATGATGAGAAACACGGCTCTAGAGAACATGTCTCCACTGCTTTGGAGCCGTGGAAGCGTGCAAACTTTATGCTCTGAGTATGAGGCTTGGATATGGAAACTAATTTCATGAAGATCTGATTGAACTGTTGTTCACACATGTGTAGCTACTAGCTGTTCTCTGTGAAATGTATTTGAATTTCATCAAGCAAAGATATGTGTAGTGACTACTGATTACATGAAGAGTTTACTCAAAGACGGGGCAATATTATTATTGCAAACTAATTACACTTGTTTCAATAGTAATTATGCCAGTAAGTAATCTTATTTAAGAAGTTCTGATAAATTGTAAAGTCTTGCTTGTTCTGGAAAAAGTTAAATCTAACTGTATGACAACATAAAGCTTTGCATGTCTTTGCCTAATACATTAAAGGAAGTTTCAAAGGTCAAATGGAGGCCAATTGCAACACCAGGATGCAAACCACAGGTCATTTTCCTTTTTAAAGCTAAAAACTTTCAAAAGAATGAATTCTCTCATGTTGAATGAATAAAATGCTTCCTGTTGACACCTGAACACTTCACTCTGGCATCCATGGATAAGTCATCAAAGATTTATGGGGAAATCTTTAAAAGAAGGAGAGCACGAGTCTTACTTGAAACCGCCAATGTAGTCAATGCTTCAAAAGATTATTGTTTTGCTGGAAAACAATAAACACCTAACTTTTTTTCTTTTTATTGCAGGAGAATTCAGTTTTGCAAATATTAGAGCTCCTCTTACTAAGGAGGAAATCAGAAATGCCATTGATCTGGCCTTTCGGTTCCTCTGAGAAGATAATCTGTCAAACAAAGGTTACGAACCAGATGAGAACTGCAATCTGTTCTATCATGTGATGCCAGCTAGAGAGAAAGACCCTGGGGCTGAATGTTACTTCACTGAACTATTTGCTCCTGGCCAGATTGCTGTGTGCCCAGGTAACACTGCCATTTGTCATTGTCGTCAGCTGCTACTGTAGCTTCTCTCGTGAAGAAAAAAAGAAAAATAACGCATAGATGGGGCAATTAATGGTAGCTGGTGTCAGTGGTTAATAGTTGTGAACTCTGCAGCAGCATCGTGTGTGACAGAGCGGTCTTCATCAGTGCCTTTACGATAATCTCAGTTGATTAGATAGTAATCCTGTGTCACAAAATGGTGTATCTTAAAGTACACCATTGATCTTTCTCTATATACATGCACACCAGTAGAGAACAGATAAGCCGTAAAGCTGCAAAAAGATACTAATGAGACATAGTGAGGTTGCTTTGCGCAATCATACAGATTTTCAAAGCCATTAGGTCTTTATTCAAAGATACACAAAGAAACTAAATGCTGCCCAGAAACGGTCAGTATTTTGGTCTGGACACCAGCAAACCAGCCAGCTGGAAAGCAACCCATTTCAATATGTGCACTCGACTTTGTGTCTGTCTTTACGGTTGGATTGAATGAATCTATACTTCTGTAAATAAATGGGATTTCTTCCTGTGGTTTGTATGGCATTTGTTTGGAATCAGGGGTATATATTCATAAAATAAAGTGAAATGTATTGAATTTCTCCATAGGTTATTTATGAGGTTTATATCAGAGCAATTTGTTGGTAAAACAAAGAGAGTGATACCATGGTCATTAAACCAGGTATGGGTACTTTTGTTTCAATTGTGGATAATATCCAGACTGTCTGTGCCTGGTAACTTGACACTCCACACCACATTATGCAGGTCCAAGAACTTTAATCAACGTTGCCTCTCCATCTCCTGAAGCAGACTTGTGCATTTTATGGCCCACTGACAACCTTTGACAGGTCTGTTTAAGTTTTTAGTAAAAGTATAAATCCCATTACTTTGTTATAAGTGCACAAAATACAATCATTTGACTTTTATTTTGAAGGCCACTGGTGCTTTCTTAACATCATCAGTGTATCTCAGCTAACTCAAAACATGTAGACCTTTTCCTGGTTTTCTCATGGCCTGTCACATTTGGCCACCCTTGTCCTAAAGACTGTGGATATGATCTTCCACTGAACTCTCTATTAATATGCTTTGATGCAACAGTCTGAGAACAACTTCTTAAGCAATGATCTTATTTCCTTAGTCCACCACTTATTTCAACAGTGTTCCCCATGATTGTGTGTAAGCTCTAACAATGTAACATCAAAATTGTGTTTTCTAATCAAAGTTCCTCAAATACAAAAGCAGGGTCACTCCCTTACGAAGAGCAAAAGCAGGACATCAACCTGAGGCAG
The DNA here is from genome assembly GCA_902982915.1 of Phalloptychus januarius. NCBI lineage: Eukaryota > Metazoa > Chordata > Actinopteri > Cyprinodontiformes > Poeciliidae > Phalloptychus > Phalloptychus januarius. The sequence goes on from CADWAE010000285.1 coordinate 1,412,393, forward strand.
AATTAAGTGATACCGAACAGAACGGCTCAAAAGACTTTAGTATGGAAAAAAATCATTGATATGAAGAGATGAAAGTCATTTGTAAAGTGACTTTAACTATAGAGCCAGGCTGCTGGCTCACAGCAGAAAGGCTCTCTTACTCCTTCGAAAGCTGCTGTGCTAAAAAACAAGAAGTGTAGACTGTAATATCTAAGATCGTCCACTGATGCCAATTATATATGGTGTTTATATAGAAACTGTGGCCCCAGGACACAATTTAATGAACATATTACAAATCATCTGCATTTACAAAATAAGCCTAAATACATTCACTGCGACCGGTAGTGGATGTCTTCCTTTTTACTTTAAAGAGTCGGTGTGAGGAAAAGCAGCTTGTTTTGTGGCTGGATGTCGGTGGTCCATGTGACCGACTCCTTCTCTTCCATCTCCCAGGTTTGACGTGGATCAATTTGGACCTGATCATTTCTCGCGGCCGTGGCTGCTCTTTAATTCAGCATGGCTGAGCGCTCTGTGATTAATGCCAGGTATTTAGCTGGGGGATGTGGTCAATAAGCTCACACCCGTCTCACAAACACTGAGAATGTCCACCAGAGACGAGACTGCCTTAATCCATCAGGGGGACACCACCCAGAGGTACCAGGGTTAACAGCAGCAGCAGCAGAGCGCAGGCGGAGAGTGCAGACCAAAAAAAACTTTGGACCTTTTGTGAGCTTGGATTTAATTTGAGCAACCTTGCTGGAGAGCTGCAACATCAAGCTTTTGAAAAGCTCCCAATTATGTGCTTTTTCAGGGAAGCAGAGGGCCGAACAGAAAGGGGCAGAGAGTGCTCTGAATGCTTAGAGGGTGGAAAGTGTACATCCACATTTGTGTACTCAAGGGAAATGCAATCCTCAAAGAAGAAAGACGAGATAAACACCTCAGTCCAGACAGATCAGCTCACATCTGATCTCTGCAATTGAGCCCACCAGAGAACGACTGATGACTTTAAGTGGTGAACTTATAAATCATTATTATATAAATGTACTGCTGCCCTTATCCACCACCCATTTGCTCTTTGACTTTCTTCCTTCCCTTCACACACTGTCTTCTGCAGTATTCATAATTAAAGGCTCGGCTCTTTAGGAACATTTGCAATGAAATTGTGAAACTCATATCTAAAACCCGAAAGAAAAGACAGTTTTGCAGATTTCAATGAGGAAAATAATATAATTTCTACCTTAAATATGTGTAATAGTCTAACCCCTAATTAGAGAATAGAGCAACAGAACCCAATAATATCAACTGAACCACGTCTGAAAATCGGAATCAAAAACAGACTGGCAATATGTGGGTTTAGTTTGTTCATCTCTGAGATGAGTAAACAACTATACGCAGCAGATTTGGGAGCCATAGTGTGATATCGGTACCATGGCGCGAAAGCTGCGCGTGTTTCCCGTAAAGCTGACTGTAACAATACTGACCTCCAGTGTGAGCGATAAAAGGACGGAGCAGTGCGCCTTGTCCTTGGTGCGGGACTTCACGCCTGCCAGTTTGGGTTCTGGCAGGAATCTGTGACCCTGTGTGCCTCTGCTCTCTCTCTCTCTCTCTGTCTGCAAAAGAAGTTTTAAGGTCTATATTGAAGAGAGTCTGAGAGACAGAGACGGTAAAATAGGGGAAGGAATATTTTTCTGATCAGCTGTCAAAGGGTGCAGACGCTCCATACGCATTTGGTGCTTTAATTGGGCGTGTATCCTGTAAAAGTTTCTACCGTTCGCCCCGTCATTCACTCCCCGTTTTCCCATCCTTCAGGGTGGAGCAGGTCTCTGATTGATCCCTCTCTTTCTTTCCTTCGTATTTTTTTTCTTTCGCAAAGGACACGTGGTTGTTACAAACCTCTCTCAGGACGCAGCAGGGAGGCGGAGGTGGAGAGATGCGGGCGCAGTCGGGATGGGAGAGGACGCTGTGAGGAGACTGCCGCTTTTTATCCATGGAAATTTGGCTGCTGAGCTGCACGCACGTTTTGGCGAAAGGATTTTAAAAAAGACTCGCATCTTGGACTATTTTCCTGTCTTTTTTTTTCTACAGGAGAATTACGCGCAGGATGGGGACGATTCCAGCAGGGGAGAAGAGAATAAAATCTGATGTAGGTAGATTTATTATGCATGGAAATATGAGCTCAAGTCTCAATAAGGTTTTCTCTCGAACATTTACTTTTTTTAAAGTCACACACTGAGCAAAGGATGGATTACGTGAATTTTAATACCCTAGAAAATGAGACAGAGGTGGGAAATATCTCTTCTAATGCCACATCTGAACAGCCATACTCCCAGCTCGCAATCTGGGGTCTGGCTGGACTGGTCAGCTTTCTCATTCTGTTTACAATAGTCGGTAATGTGCTGGTTGTCATCGCAGTTCTAACCAGCAGAGCTCTCAAACCACCACAGAACCTCTTCTTGGTCTCCCTGGCCAGCGCAGACATACTGGTCGCCACTCTGGTCATGCCCTTCTCTCTGGCAAATGAACTTATGGGCTACTGGTTTTTTGGCAAAATTTGGTGTGACATCTACCTGGCTCTGGATGTTTTGTTTTGCACCTCTTCTATCGTTCACCTTTGTGCCATCAGTCTGGACAGATACTGGTCGGTGACACAGGCTGTCGAGTACAACTTAAAGAGAACGCCTAAACGAGTTAAAGGTATGATCATAGTGGTGTGGTTGATCTCAGCTGTAATCTCCTTCCCGCCGCTGATTTCGATGGACAGGAGCAGCAATGAAAAGAAACCCGTGTGTCAGCTGAACGACGTGACCTGGTACATTCTCTACTCCAGCATTGGCTCCTTCTTTGCCCCATGTGTTATAATGATCTTGGTCTACATTCGAATCTATCAAGTGGCAAAAACCAGGACCAGGACAATGTCGGAAAGGAAGAGAAGTGTGGATTCCCCTCTGGAAAATGGGATGGACCAAGCAGAGCCAGGCATGGGAGGGTCCATCAAGTCCACCCAGGGAGGGAGCACAAAGGAGCGAGAACGTGAGAACGGACACTGCCAAGAGCAAACCGTCGGATCCCCTCAGTCAAACGAGCCAAAACATCCTTTAAGTAACCATGAAGACGAGTTTGACGATAGCAGCTCATCAGACGAGAAACCAAAAAAGTGCATTGGTTCTTCCAAACAAAGCCAGAACCACAGAAAAGACAGAAAGTCCAGCAGAAAGAGCAGTTCTGCCTCCAAATACTCCAGCAGGAAGTCTCGTTCCAGCTCAAAGTCCTTGGAGCTGTTCTCCTCCCGCAGGAAACGTCGGAGCACCGTCAACCGAAAGAAAATCTCAGCCGCCCGGGAGAAGCGCTTCACGTTTGTCCTCGCTGTGGTCATGGGCGTTTTTGTCGTGTGCTGGTTCCCTTTCTTCTTCTCCTACAGCCTGTATGGAATCTGCCGCGAACCATGCAAGATCCCAGATGTGCTGTTTAAGTTCTTCTTCTGGATCGGCTACTGCAACAGCTCCCTCAACCCAGTCATCTATACCATCTTCAATCAGGACTTTCGCAGAGCCTTCCAGAAGATTCTCTGTAACTCATGGAAACGCTCTTTTTGAGGAAGTCCTGGATGACTGGGGTTTTATTAAGTAGAAGTAAAGTCAAATGTCCCAGTGTTGTTTGACTGATGAAACCTGAGGTGCTTTCATGCACTTGCTTTCGAGGATCTGACTCGGAACGATGGGACATCAGCAGGAAGGGAATAACATGAAGGGAATAAACAGATGAATCTGGCATCTCAGACTGATCTGATTTAAGCTTGAGCTGCTTTCCTCCAATTGTTTTGTCTCTCTTGCATTGAAATAATCAGACTCTTTCCAGGCTCTGTGATGCATGCCTGCCACAGAGGCTGCCTTTGGATGAACTTGACAGCAGACGAGGAGTTAACAGTTTATAAACTCACAACACTATAAATGAGTATAATGCGAAGGCCTTGACAATCTTTCTGAGACTGTTGGTTGTGACATTAGTATCTTTTTCTCTGTTTACTAGTTTTTTTGTTTTTTCTTGACCTTACTGTTACATCACTCTCTCAACATAAAGACCACTGGGACAAAGGGGCTCCTTGCTTACTGTATAAGTAGCAAAGCTGTTTCACCAAAAAAAGGACTTGAACCGATGAACAAAAGTTACCTTCTTTGTTTATCATCATGTGTAAGATGACCCTAGCTATCAGGACATAGCATCTGATGAACCTGGCAATGCTTATTTTTTCCCTTCATGCCTTTGCACCTTCTCTCTCCTCTTTGAGAATAGCTTGAATGTGGAGTTACTGTAGAGGTAGATGGACACTCACTGAGGCATTATTGCGTGTTTTGAAAGAGAACAGGGAGATAAAGTGAGCTACATCTTACCCCCACCTCCTGTTTGTGGTTGCGTGTGTGTGTGTGTGCGTGGGGGTGGGTGTGTGTGTGATCGAGTGTCTTTCTGCTCTTCAGACAGACGCGCTCTCCTTAAAGTGACACTCGATAAAGTTCATCTCTAATGATCGCTGCTCATATAAAAACAAAAAAAATAAAATAAAATAACATGTACAAACTTATACCATGTACAAAAATACATGAACAAGATTTAATCAGCTAAAATATTCATCTATCTAACCAGAAGGACTAATGTTATTTTCTTGTGTAAATAACTGAAAATGTACTTTATTGTTCCTGTGTGGTGCCTCATATTCACACGTTGATATGATGAACATGTTAGTTTAATGAACAATGCTCTGACGTATTTCCATGTTACACCTTCCCTCTGTCTTTTTTCTAAAGGAACAAATGTTTATCTGCTTTGAACACGTAAAATTATCAAATAAAGACATTTACTGCAGCTTTCCTCTGAAGGCATGTGCTAAATTATTTTTTTGCATTGGCTCTATTTGTTTTAACTGCTGATCTACATTGTGTGTTTACTCACATGAATTGGAAATAAACATTTTTATATAGACTGTATTCTGAGCTTGAATCAAACTATTCAGCAGAAGGAAAATTAAAATATTGTTTGGCTGCTTCAGATACCTTCAGCATGGATAGAATGAGCTTCAGCTTATGTTAAAATTATTGTTACTGATGCATATTGTACCTTTCTGATATACATAAATACTTTGGGTCATTCTAACTCATGAAAATGCATTGATCTAAATAATTCTACTGAAGTTCTCCATGTTGAATTATAGTCCTGCTGGAAGGTGAACCTTTGCTCCAGTTTCAGGTCTTGTGTAGCATCTAACAGGTTTTATTTACAGGACTGCCTTTTATTTTTGATCCATCTATTCTCCCGTCGATTCTGACAAAATTCACTGCCACAGTAGCATTTTGAATGTTGGCCATAAAGTTCAGCCTTAGTCTTATCTTACCAGAGCACCTTTTTCCACATTCGATGTGTACCCTACATGGCTTGTGTGAAAGTACAAAAGGAGCCCTTTTACTGCCGTGTTAGCGTGACGGTTTTCTTCTTGAAACTCTTTAAAAAGGTCGTCTTTGTGCGGGGCACAGCTAACGTCTGTCTGCAAACAGATTCTCCAGCCTGAAGTGTAGATTTATGCAGCTCCTGACATAAAATACACACATGTGTTGGTTTGTAGTATGACAAAACGCATAAATATGTAACAGGGATCTGCAAGACACTGTAACAACCTAGTGTTTTCCAAATCATAAATATTAGACTTTAAAGGGTTAATATTAAAAGTGAATTATTTTCACATTTTACAAGCCCAACTGACTAATATTCTGATCTAAATAATTAAGAATTAATTCAAAATGTTTTCTGTATTTTGAATATAATGTAAATGGATAATTTTGGAGGTTTTTGTAGTGATTCGCCTAACTATAAATAAATGTGGAGTAAAAAGCATTACTCTATAATTGTTTCTGTAAATTCAGACAAAATTTAGATGATTGAAATTAAGTTATATTTAGTCAACCAACACTGGGTTACAACTACAAATAGTACAATTTACTACAATGCAGATCACATTAGATTTTAGTTGAAAGACTTTGAATAAAACTAACTGAAAATATTTTAAGAGCTCACTGGAACCTAAATGGTAGGTTAAAGCTTTAGATTAAGCTTATCATCTCAAAAACAGTAAAAAAACCAAAACAAATCTGGTGCTATAGTTATTTGTGGAGCTTACTTGGTGATGATTAAGAGGCAATATTTGGAAGAATGTCATGATTTGTAAAAATAGAAAAGTTTATTTTTAAGGAATCCAGTGACATAATCTCTGCTGAGAGTAACGTATGTGGCTCATCACAGCTGCGACTCCATCTCAGTTTGGCTACAGTGATAAAATATGTTTGTCACATACTCCACCTAAATTCATATGAATAAATGTTTACTGAAATCTTTCATACAAATGTTTGGCAGCTACTTAATAATTTACTTGTTTTACTTTGAGCTGTAGGTAGAATAGAATCATTTTCAAACGTGTATGTTTAGGAAAAAGTTATACTTCTCTTATTTGGCAACAATTAAGTTTTTTCACAAGCAATTATTCCAGCAATATCTTTTGTAGAAAAAAAAGTAACTAAAATAATATCAGGTAACAGAGAAATGAAAAGTGCTGTGGATATTACGGGGTGTTAGAGACTGGGACTATGTGGGTGTAGTGATTTGCGCCAGTCAGATTGCCTGTCAACCTCGCAGTGACAACAAAATTCAATAAAGTCCCACAATTCAGGAGTTGCTTGGAGGTTTATTTTTAAGCTCATGACAGAACCACCTGAGCGGCATCTCCCTTTATTTGTCTTATCTAAGCTGATTGTTGACTGGCTCTCCTGGCTCAGATACGATTGTGCATCGGAAAGAGAATATCCATCCTCCCAAAAGCTGTCACAATATTCTTTTATGCAAGTCTGTATGGAACTATTTAGAACATAAAGGCTGAAAAGAGGAAGGAAGCATCCCGGATATGCACTGTTTAACATTTCCCTGTAGAGCGACTACAGCTACGAAGAAATCACAGATTGTATCTGTTCTGTTCACACAAACAAAAATGTTACATGTTGTCTTTTTTCCACCCACTCAGGGCTTCTGTATAGTTATTTCATAGTTTTGGCCACTGTGCCACCGTGGCAAAAAGTAGGTGGTGATATTTATTATTTCTCAGGGAAAACAAGATAAAATTTTGACCCTTCATCAGTGATCATGCTCATCAAAGCAATTTTACAATTACTTAGGAATTAACATGTCCATGTTTTTATGTGAGAATTTATAATAAAAAAAATTTAATATGTGCTTAATCCTTTAATTGGTTAAATAATGGCCTCAGGTAGTGAAATGGCCAATGTTAAACTGCCCTTGTGGAATTGTTCACATTACATTTAATGTTACTTATTGAGAATTATGATGTCAAAATAAGTGCACCAATATATATGGTGGTACAGATCAATTTAACAAGTATTGGAAATGAACTAATGCGGCATTTCTGTTAGATCAATAAAATATTTTTTACTAGTCAATGAAGTTTCACTAGTTTGGCATTTAGGAAGAAGGACACTGAATATACAATATCCTTCAATTAAATTTGGCTTAAAAATACTTAATCAATCCAAGGAGTCTATAAATGCCGCTGACTGCGGGCAGGAAGGATCTCCTTCAGTAATCTGCTTCAAAGTGTGATTTGTGATGTCAGGGTAGCAGGTCTTCAGCTCTGGAGGACAGATTAACTTTATTTGCGCTGGAACAAGGCAAAGTGTCTTCCACAATACTGGAATATTAGCCTGGGATAATCAAAGGTTAAAGAGATGCTGCAGAATCTGACACAGCTGGTTCTCACAGGCCATCTGGAAGTGCAGCCTTGTTCTGGTTCCGCCTCCCTAGCTGCATCTTCACGTGAGTGCAGAGGAGATGAAAGGGGCACCCTCGCATGTTGGTGTGGTTTAAGCAACTTATAGTTGTTTGTGTGTATTTCTGACCATTAACTCATCACTTGGGGCACTGAAAGCAAAAACAGAAGAGTTGTCTCTTGTTTAATTAGAATTTTAAAGTACAATGTGATGAAGGAACAAACGTATGGTATTTGGCACTGAAATGATGAGACATTACCACAAAAAGTCAATAAGTTAATAACTAGGCAAATTGATAGAAAAGTTCAAAAAGTCCAAAGCTATCTCCATAAATCCTTCCATAAACATTTCAGATTATTTGATTGCATCTTATTGAGAGGATAATGATTAACACCTGTAGCTCGTTGTCTCCTCTCTCGTTCCCCGGGTTGAGGGCTTCCCCGTGCGTAAGGGCAGTTCACAACATTCACGGTTCTACTTCAAACATATCCAAAGTTTATTCAGACAAACAAATGCATTAAATCACACCAATAAAATACCAGAATCAATCAGAAACTCAAAACCACAAGACAGACATTAATCACCTGAAAGAAACAGAAAAATGCACAAATACAGCAGCGCCGACAGAGGCTTATGTAAAGACCAGAGGCTTTGAGGGATCAATAGATAAGCATCTTGATAGAAACCAAACTCTTCATAGATTTATATCAAGGGAGAATACTTACAAACATCAGCAATTTTCTCCGCTTTAATTTAAGCCATGTTTGTAGAAATCGGGTAAGAAATAAAGGCGCTGCGATCATTTTTGTGATTCCCGCATTGGAACAGCCTGGTTTAGTGGACAGACTCACAGCGTGGAGCGTCGCTAGCGTTAGCGGCTAACAGGCGATGTCCAAACCAGTAACGTATCTCAATGAAGAAATCCGACAACCGCTAAAATCTGACACTGCTCCGTTTATGTTTACTTTTTGTGAAGAAGAAAGTTGCGCTGATCTTCTTCACAGGTTTTGTGTCGATTCCTTCAGGAGTTCTTGGTGCAGCGCCCCCACAGGCGACGGGGGGAACAGGTTTTTCTGTTAGTTTTAGTCGTTTGACAGTGCAGCTTGAATACGAACTAGAGTTCTGAAAATGTAACAAATGTTGTAATTTAGTCTACCGGACTATTTAAATACACCCTAAAATGTCAATGTTTTTCATGGCCCATTGTACAATGAACTCTAAACTTTGGAAAGAGTTTTCGACACTCATTAGATAAACGGCTTACTAAACTTGAATAGTTCTTAGATCTATGGCTTGTAATAGCAGAGCCTTCATTTCATATTTTAACTTTGAAAGGAGACTCTGCCCAATAATAGTTTTAGAGAAGCAGGATATATACTAATATATAGATCCTAAAATGTCACGTGTTCAGGTGCTATAATGCTCTGTCTTTCCCCTAAATCAAGATCCCCCCTCCCAAAATGTAACTTTGCTGTTAAACCCAACTTAGTCATTATGTCCTAGCGTTGGAGCTGTATGTTTGTCTTTCATTTAGTGGTGTATTTTTCTCTGGTTTTCAATCACCCATTTATTTGAGCACATCAGCAGTGTGTCTTGAAGTACGTGTCATCTCTTTTCAAAACGAGTTTGTCTCTCCGTCAAGGCTAACATGACAGAACCAATTATGTGTCTGACAGTTTGCTCATTAGTTTTCAAACTTATACGCCTGTTGATGCTCTGATTGTATAGAAAGATGGACAAAGCTCCTAAGAGCTGAATACAATTTTCTCAGTTGTTCATGTAAACTTTTCTTTGTCACGCACAACCAGCATTGTCAACAAAGACGCCAAGTTCTCTTTCAGGAACTTTTGAAGCGTTTATCATTTTTTGAGGTGCGTTCAAAGGCAGGTCACCAACAGTTCAAATCTGCGCTGCGTTCCTCAACCTTTTACTGCATTAATTTTCTGACATTCAATACACCATGCAAAACCTTCCATGCATGTATGAGAAGGCCTAAATACATTTACATACAAATAGGACACAGTGCTGCATGATTTAACACTTTAAGGTTTTGCTAATGGCAAGCACAGAGTAAGAAGTTTAAACCACACTTATGCAAAAGGTCATCTTCACTTTACTGCTCTGCTTCTTCTTTGGTCTCCTTTTGACTCTTGTTCAGTCATAAATCATGACAAAGGTATTTTTCATTGGGTCTTTTAAAAAGAAGGAAGAGTTGGAATCAGTCCAAGGTCAGCTCCATAAATTCGCTTTCTTCTGCTCATTTTTGTTAATTGGTGGACAGTGATGGACTGCGATCAATACGCCGCCCTGGCATTTCCAACAGACTGCCCCTTATTTCAGATCCAACAACAGCTCAACCCAAATGTTAACATAAAAGGCTTGAAAATAAAAATTAAATAAATCATTCAGACTGACTGGAATGCAGAGAAAATCTATGCAGGAAAGGTTCTCATCAGTCTGTGAGTCAGTTCAAGCTGCCAACAACCAAATCTGCAAGACAGTGGGATTACAGCATGATACCGCTTTTAAAAAGGCACATTCGCCATGGACTCCAAGGAACAATACAGAATAAAAGGTAACAAAATATCCAACTTTCTTTTTGTTATAAGGCAAGTTTGACTTTTCTTACGTTAGTTTCATGCTAACATTAAATACCTTTTAAACAGAAAATTAAGTTTTGTAACTATGCTTAACTCAGTTGCAGCAAAACTCCTCGTCTCTTGTCTTTCACCTGGTTTAAGCATCAATCTATCCATTCTGCTCTGTCTGACGGAGGCTATCCATTCTCTGAAGCAGCTTTGGCTCCACTTGTGTCAGTGAGTAGAAGCTCAACAAAAGGAGAGCACGGACCCTCCCAACACTCAGCAGCCTGATGTAAATACACCTTGTTGTGTCTGTGTATTATTTTGATTGCATATCTGTGGGTGGTATGCTGCAGTTAGATGGTGAAATCTGATTGTTTTATCCCAATAGACCAATCTTTTGTTGCTCTTTATTCTAAAACAACTCACTTGAATGCAATCATTAGTAAATGACTCAATACTGCACAAAGCAAAGAGTAATTCTATCATAAAATGACCATGTGTTTTAACCTAAACACCTCTACGACGCAATAGACCTTCCCATCTTCCACTGAGGTCGAAACATTTTTGATATATACTCACTGGTCACCATATTAGCTATACTTAGTCAATTGTTTGATAACAAATAGTGAATTAGCTTCGACTGGCAGACATTTTGTGTGTCTAGGCATCTACCAGTAATGAATATGAAGTTCAAACCCGAGCACCAGAATTGGGAATAAAGGGAATTTAAGTGGCTGTAATCCCTGTGTTACAGGCTGATTAAGGGTTTCAGAAAGTCAATCCATTGATATTTTTGTGCACAACAGTTTCCTGTGTTTGCAGAGAATGATTTAAAACAAAATGTATCCATTGAATTGCAATAATGTGGATGAAAGTGGCCAGTTGATTTCAGAGGTGAAAGGAAAAAGGGGACACTGGTTCAAAATGACTGAAACGTAGCAACTGGTATAATTCGCACAGGCTCACCAAAATTGGAAGATGACAGATTGGAGCAATGTTGACTGGTCTGACTCAATTTCAGTAGCAACACTCAGATGGTAGGGTCAAATGTTGGCATTAACAACATGAAAGCCTGGACCTATTCTGTCTTGCATCAACATTTCAGGTTGCTGCTGATGATGAATCAATGTCGTCAGCCTTCACAGAGACTACAAAAGATCAAACATAAACAACACTGACCTGGCAAAGCGAAATGACCTCCTACCTAATCCCTTGGTTTAGCTCTTAATGCTATGAAAGTCATGTCATGACTCCATAAGAACACTGGAGGTTTATCATAATATCTATTTGTAACAGATCCATGGAGTCCAATTTTATAAAGTGGAGCTTTCATTGATCAGACGTATTGGTCTTGCAAGGGCTACAGTTCTAGAAATCCTCTGACCGAAGCATCTAGTCAACACATTTTGAAGGAGCAACATCTCAAAATCCATCAGGATTTTCAGGATTTCTATCATCCCTGCAGGGGAGCTTACCCAATTGTTAAGGAAACTCAACTCTGCTGTTTCTGAGCTAGTCATGAAAAATAAGTTTTCCACCAAGTTCAGCCCTGAGGCCTCCTGCAAGCCATCCTCAGCAGATGCTCTGACCACTTAAACTGGCTCCTCTTCATGCGGAGGAGCAGCTGCTTTACTCTGATCCCACAGGAACATCAGAGCTTCTCCACTCCTACACTGAGCCCAGACCCCCTGCTGAGGGACAGCCTGTTAATCTGAGTGAATCTCAAGTTCAACTTTTTCGAAACTCAGTTCACTCAAAGTTTCTAATGACAATGCCAAGACAACTTGCTCTCACCAACTATAAAACCTCTGTACTGGCTTCCTGTGTGCAGATTTGATACTGAGTTTCTCTTATTGTTTTGTTGAACCAAATCCTTAAATATATTTTGGAATTTAACTTATGAAGGGATAACTTTCATTTTTTTCTTTAGCACATACAACAACCTTCTAAAATACCCAAAGACGGATTTCAAAAGCAAACTTAAGATCTATTTTTTAAGTTTTCATGTTAAGAAAACCAGCTTTACTTGGATTAGTCTACTTATGAACATTTGGCCTTTTATTAGTAATTTTAGTCTATTCCAACAGAATGTTAATAATTTTGTTGAATAAGGTATTCTCTGATATTTTCAAGTGTTTATCCCAAGTGTTTCCCATTAAATGACCTTTAGTAGGATATGTTATTCTTGCACCATTAGTGCTCATTTTGAAATTCACAGCACATCTTTTTTTGCCCTTTGCTGTGATTACTCCTCGTGGAAGTACTTACATGAGTAAATACTTTTTTTGATTATCAGTTTTTCATGTCAGTATGTTGAGATTATTTTAAATTAGACTTAGACAGGACTAAAATACTAAGCGTTAAACGAGGACAAAACTTAGTATTTTTTGTTGGAAATGCTGGGGTCTGTTTTTATGGAGCTTTTACAGGTTTTATTGACTGCTTTATTTTCTTGCTTTTCTTTCATTTTTTCTTGTTTTTCTTTGAGCACTTGGTGCTACTTTCAGCCTTTCAGAAAAGAGCAGTTCAAATCAGTAAAAAAGACCTGAATCAAATAAAATGAACACTACCCAAGACTTTGACTGTCGATATCAACATTTATAGATGTTTGCAAAGCCGGGTTACAACAGGAACATGGCCAGTGTTCAGACTCCTGGAATGGATGAGCCAATTTGCCAACTCTTGTTATTATGGAGCTACATTATGGTGGAAATGTAATGTCATTCCCATCATCAGTAAAAGTTGAAGGTTTTTTTAGGCAACACAAGTCAAAATCTAGAATCGTTTGACTTACAGACAGAGAAATCAACACAAAAAGGAACAAACGAAACAGAGACAAATACATTCACCAGCTACCCAGACTGAATGTTTACTTTGGATCCAGGGTTATTTTAAAGATGCAATTCCTTCTTTTCCACCAGGGAAGACAGGGTCTCATGCACTCATCTCCCAAATTAAACTCTTGTAGTTTACGGGATGAAAAAGAGGACATTTTGGACAATCAGTCCCAGGTTTGTTACTATGTCACATGATGATACTGAGACTCTCCTTTACCTCCTAGAAACCAAAGATGGATTAATACACAGCATTCTGGGATAAATAGTTTTTATACTAACTAAAGCTGGAAAACAAAATATGAGCTGTTGTTCTGTTTCAGTTTTCAAAGAGCTCAGAGCAAAAAGATTTAATATGTAGGAGGCTGCAGTCAAATGTTTGTTTGTTTTATTTTCAGTCTTTCTCCACCAGCACACAGTAGGTCTCTTCAAATATCAAAGTAACAGAAATCAGAGCTTTCAGCTATCAGGTTACTTTTCCTTTTGCTGGCTTCGCTGGCCCTGATGCATTTTCTATTTCACTGCTGTAGACTGCTGTAGCTTCTGGGTTCACATCCAATGACGCACAAAGCAACTTCCTTTTGCCCTCTAGTGCCCCTCTCTCTTTATGCATTTGTGAGCCATTATAGCAAAACACTACTTTGTTTTTCTTATCCACAGTTTTGCTTCTCTTCCCTGCAGGTATCTGGCCACGGAAAAATATTTTTTTATCCACGTTTATTGGCAAACAGCAAACACACAGCGATTGTTTGCTTGTTTGTTTGTTTATGGTGTTGCTTACAGAATATTTCCTTTTGTCTCTCATTGTTCTATCCCCACTAACTGACTGAGGCAGATGACTATTCTCACCAAATCTGGCACTGTCAAATCTTTCCACTGCCAAACTATCACCAAGTCAGTTTACTTGGATTATATATTTGTTGTTTATCTTCCTTCATGTAGAATATTTTTGCTACGTGAAAAGCTAAAATATTCTACATACTCTAGACCGTGGTTATTGACGTCTAGTCCTTAAGGTCAAGTGTTCTGCAGCGTTTTTGTTTTTATTGGTGGTCTGTTTAGTAATCAGCTAACAGGTAACTGTTAGCTGATTACATTCAAATCTGTTTATTTGAATGTAGTACAGATGAAGTGAGACATTATCCATCAGGATGGATGGATGAAGTTGTCCTCCATGCACGTTGTCATCACCTTCAAATAGTGACAATGAAAAAATTGGGACTGCAGAATATACAGGAAAGAAAAACAAAGGTGTTTCTGACTTTTTTCTTATAATCTGTCCATATATACCACACCTGAACTAAGTGAGGAAGATAGGAGATAAAATAAAAGTAGGCTTTTATATTACTGACGTGTGATGTGAAAGAAGGGAAACGAGTAAACCAGTTACATCCTACACTTACATTAATGTTTGTTTTATTTTTTATTTTTTTACTGAGACATTTTTGGGGTTTTTTTGCTAGGGAGTCTATCTTAAGATTTAACATACCAGACATGTCAATTTGTACCACAGATATACAGAGAGTCACGTCAGAGAAGAAACCTGGTAAAAACGAAGCGCTTTATCTCACATTATGCAAAATGGTAAAACGATTATCTCTGTCACGTGAAATTTAGATCTCCCCCTGCTTTAACCATTTAAATGTTGACAACCTTGAGTAATAAAAACCAACTGGCTGTCTTAGAAAGATGCTCAAGCTGACACTGACTTAGTTTAATACCAAAACAATAAAATATTGTTTGGCTTAGACTGAACACTAGTTATCTCTTGCCATTGCTCAGTCATTTAATCTTCTTTGCCTTGTTAGCTTCTAAGCGATAACAAAGCGGGTCTTGATGAAGCAATCTCTGTTTATTAGTCTGTTAATCTGCCTAATTAATGTGACTCTTGGGTAAACAGCTACATGCAGTCATGAAGTCTCTTGTGCAGACTGCTGGAGTGGCTTCACACACAGACACACAGTTACAGAAGTGGAAATCTGCATGTGTGGACAAAGGCACAATAACATGAACACATTTTAAATCTCATTCCCAGGTTGTTTCCTGAATGTTTTGTAAAAGTCATTATATAAAGATTAGAAACACACAAAGTTTGATTTATTAATGACTGGCCTGGCTGGTCGGAAATTAAAAATATAATCTGTCCTTAGATCAGTGACTAACCCAACTGCTGAAATCTAAAGCTCAGGACAACACTTACCAGTGTCCAAAGCTTCATTGTGGGAGCAATAACCAAAGATAACTCACAATTGGAGAGTAGTAGATTGAAGCAGAGAGAGGAAAAGTAGTAATTTTGTGTTCCAACATCCTGAGCCGGTAGCAGAATGACAATAGATAGCCCAGGATATCCTAAGCTGCTCTAATTGTAAGATTTATCGAAAAGGAAAGTTTTAGGCCTTGTCTTAAACGTGGACAGAGTGTATGCCAAACGGGCTAAAAGTGGGAGCTGGTTCCATAGGAGAGAAGCATAATAACTAAAAGATCTGCCTCCCATTATACTTTTAATTCACATCACAACTCTGACTGAAAAACGACGTTCATCGCAGCTTAATTGATGACTTATGTAGTGGAGAGATTACTTTGTCACATATAGCCTCGCCCCAGGAAATAAAATAATAATTGAAACACTTTTCCATGTGGTTTGTTTTCCGATCTAAAACATTTGAGCATAGCGACAATTAAAACCAACTGCTCTGGGAAGATATAGATCCATTATCCCTAACCTTAATTTTTGACCAACTCTTTTAAAACTGCAGTTTTGAAAAAAACATAGATGTTTGAAATTAATTTCCCACAGTGATAACATCCTCCAGTTTCATACCCCCTCTTCCTTTAGGTTTTCTGCAACATTTTGATGACAAAACCAGAAAAATGTGGCTACTGAGCAACAAGTAGTCCCCCCTGAGGACGCACTGGCGTACAGTCCCACTGTGTTCCTGTTTATGATCCTGCAGTGAGTGATGCCTTCGCTGCCCTGCAGGATGGTGATGAGAATAACAATGCACGCGGGATGGAACAGAGCTGTCTAACTTTAAATGTGTTGGTGATCCAGTAATCTTCTGAAAAGCTCACACCTCGCCAAGCATAATTGAGTTTGTTCACTGAAGGGAGCAGTGCTGTGTGATATTACAGCAGTATTAATTGTTCTGGAATATCAATTGTTTTTTCTGTTTCTGTTGGTAGAAAGGGCTGTAATTCCTCCGAGAGTTTAAGGTACAGCATTGCAACATAAACTGAGAGAAAAACCTCTAAAGATTAAAATACGACTTAACATTTGCACTTCATAAAACAGCTTGGAGGGTACTTATGTTCTTGCTCTAGTTTAGGATTTTTCAATTATTGCTTTCAAACACATAGCAGGAACTTCAACCACAACTTTCTCTACTTTGACGTTGTGCATGGAAGACAAAGGAAGGTCTGTAAGGTCAAGAACTCACTGCACAAAAACTGTCTTGTCACTAGACCAATGCTTCCCAGGTCCTGGTCTTCATCAAGGTCAATATAAAACACATTATCCTGTCGGCTGCCCTGTTCCTGGGGCATTTTTTCTTTCAGATCCTTCGTCCATTAAAATAATGTCTTAGAGCTGCAGCAACAGTGTTACACAATCTGCTAAATTAAATCCTTCATTTAAACAGACTCTGCAGCAAACAGAAAGGAGCTACGACCAAAAAAGTATTGTGTAGATTGTTTTTAAAAAAAGATACAAAAAGAAGCAGGAGAAGTCTCACGGCAACAGGAAAAGTCTTGAAGTGTAAAAAGAGATAATACATGCTGCCAAAGCTTGACCTGCCAAAAATGTATTCTTGTATATCCTGAAAAAGAGAAATAAACAGCAAAATATAATTGTTAACCAAGGCAGCTGCACTGCAAACAGTCATAATTTTGGACAAACTGAAAAGCATTGAGACTCATTTTGCCTCATTTAGCAAATTAACTGCACTAATGACTTTTGTTGCTACAGCACACTGCCCTAAATAAAGCCTGCTTTAGCAGTTTGTTTAGACAAGCTTAGTTTTGCTTATTACAGATAACTTTTCACACGGTCAACAAACACTTCCTTCACTAACGTGTCATGCAGTGGTGGCTCATGTTGCCTCATCGTATCGTGGCAGATTTGCACCACAAAAGAGGAAAAAAAGGTTTGTTCCACCAGTCGTGAAAGAGACTTTGGGGGATATTTGGTGAGGCTTTGTGGTGAACCGTACAAATTCAAAAGCACCATAACTCTGGCCTGAGCCACATGCTTCGTCCTCTAAGCTGGCTCACATATTGGTCTCCCACCCCGCTACTTGTCAAGCTCATCAGGGGAAGCTTTCAGTTTTTAAACATCAATATGGTGGAAATAAAACTCTTTCCATTTCAACACAAAGGCTGGTGCCGGCATGTGACCTCGTATTTGGAAACCGCCCCTTTAAGTGCACTATGGCTTGAAATGCTTAAGTACAACTGATCTGTACTTACAATAAATAAGGAAAACATTTAACTTGTGTCGATAAATGTTTTCATTTTAATTTGGCTAAAATACTTTTTTTAGGTTTGTCTCAATTTGCAAAATATTTATGTGTTTGCTTGTTGTACAGTTCAGTAAGTTCTTCCAGCTCATTAGATTAGACGAACACTCAACTGGAAAAATTTAGTCAATGAGTTTATTAGGTTGTAAGAAAGAATATTTTGGGGGGCATTGATGTAGACTTTGATGTCATATTACTTGTTCTGTCTAGGAAAATGTAATACACACCTTGTCTGTTCTCTTTGTTGTGAACAAAGCTTCTCACAGTCGCCAAGACAACAGTGATCCAAGAAAGAACAGAGACATGGTCCTCTGTGGACTGACAGCTTGCCAACTGTGTTAACATCTAATGTTATGATCTGCTGAAATATGCAAAAGTTAAGGCACGAGTATGTCGTTTCTTTCATGAACAGTATTCCACATTTTATGTGCATAGTCTGTAAAAATGTAATATTTAACTGGCTACATGCAAAAATCATTAGTACAAATTAGGAATATCTCAAAATTAGTTTGTTTTTCACATATGAAAATTTCAAATATGTACCCACTTTTTCCAAAAATAAAATAAAGAGAACTGTGTGAACCAACACTGTATTTCCTCACAGCAGGGTGTCTTTCACAACATGAGTTCTGTTTTACTGATGCTTTTCAGAGACGGCCTCTTGCAGTATCTTAGATCTCTTCTTGATGACTTAACCCAATTATTTCTAGTTCAAAAGAGGTCAAGAGTCATTTTCTTTTACATGTGATGCGATTAATAACGGTTATCTATTTGCTCTTAATTACCTACGCTCTCCTGACAATCAATTAAAGTCTATTAATTTAGATTTTATGATTGCAGTAAACATTTTATGGAGAGATATGAGATAAAATTATATCTCTCTGAATATTGCATCTGAATTAACACTGCAATGTAGATATTCAAATTTCAAAGAAATGAAAAGACTCAGAGTTCTTCACTGTGATTTTTTTCTTCTTCACAATCCATGCAGGTGCTAACCTGGAGTAGGTGATATTTCTCCCTCAGTGTTGCCATGGCTGCACATGTTTATTAGTAGCGGCACTGTGCAGGTCACTTCATACTAACATTTTAATAACATGAATTAGAAAATGGTAGATAATGGACTGCTATTATTAAGTGGTGGTCACAATAAAGAAATAAGTGGCTGCTGTTTTTCAGTGTAGTGAGTGGTTTGTATTAATTAGCTTTAAATTAGACTTGACATTAAATGACACAGCATTTCTGCTACTCTTTAAATTCCTCTTAGCTCTGTGTGAAAAACATGACATGGTCTTATTCTTCTTAAACTTATTTGGTGTATTTGTTATGGCCTCCTTCCCTCTGCTAGGGTTTTCATTCAGATAAAGTAGTGTGTTTTGGAAAATGACTTTTTAAATTTCTCACATTTTGTCATTTTACAATCATAAAGTAAAATTTATTTTAATTATATTTCATGTGATCAATTAAACTACAGCAGTGCAAACCAAATTTTTTGTTTGTTTGTTCTGAAAAGTTAAGGGTTTGTATTTGTATTCCACAAAAGTGTAGAGCGGCCATCATGACAAAAGAAAAAAGCATCTATATTATGTCATAACTTGAAAATATTACCATTCTAATGACTTGTTTTTTCATGTCTGTACAATATCAAATCATGTTATTACAATATGCTTTTCCCACATTTGAATAGTGGAATTTCATGTTATTGCAATATATTTTTATATTTCTCACAAACAAAAACATTTCACGTTCTTAATATATCTTTGTAACTTGATCATTTGACTGTAAGCATCACAAATATTTTGTTAGGTCAACACATGTTCTTGTAAGAAAATTAAAATGATCAATCAGGTGAGGGACAACAAGAAGTAATTAGGAGGATGAACAGCATCTAAAACACAAACACAGAAGGAAACAGGTCCAAAATAAATAGAAAAAGATTAACTAAGTTTATCTAAACTAGAGTAAATACAAAGGAAATAATACATACACAATATTACAAACACAGATAAAAAAAATACTTTAGTATTGTGACGAAAACAAGAGAAGATTGTTGTGATTTAACTTCACAACAAGTAGAGAAAAAAAGGTGCACATGTCTTTAGTTGATAGATGTAAACTTCTGGTTTCAGTTTTGACTGATGGGATTTTGTCATCAATGTCATTATACTGTGTAATAAACATGTATCATGAAATTAACACTGAATACCATCCTAAAAACAGGATGCCACTATAAAACACAACGGTGTAACACTGTGGGGGTGATTTTCTTCAGGATGGACAGATAAGCATGGATGGATGGATGGATGGATGGATGGATGGATGGATGGATGGATGGATGGATGGATGGATATAGGCCAATCCTGGGAGAAAATAAATCTTGGATGCTGTGGAAGACTTGAGACTGAGCTGGAGGTTGACCTTTTAGCAGGGAACCCCTCAGCAACCCAGAGTTAAAGTGCAAAGTTTTAGATCGAAGCACATTAAGATAAGGTTGGTCTAGAAAAACTTAGAAGTAATTCTTGAAATTATAAATGTTTTTCTTCCAACATGTGAGAGGCTGGGTTAGTTTACAAAGAAGGATGAGCAAAAGAAAAAAAAAACAGATAGAAATCAGTCTCTAGACGACAATTCTCTCAAAAGATTTGCAGCTGTACTCTTGTCCATGATTGGTTGGTTAAATGAATGGGAATGTACTTTAGAGGTGTCACTGAAGTGTCTAAAGAAGATTAAATATATGCAGAGCAGAGCACAGAAACCAATGATTAAAAGTCAGTGAAGCAAAACATTGTCATCTGATTTACAAAACAATCTGCTGTTCCTTGGTGCAGGCATCATGCTTGTGCTCCTTTTTGCCTGTGAATTAAACATTTAACCAAATATTTATAAATAATTAATAATGTACTCTGATCTGTATTTGTACAGTGTTCCTACAGAATTGCTACAGAAGCTAAAAGCAAGAGGTCTAATGTGATTTATTTTTTTTCCTGTGTTTAGGACACAAATTTTAATCACTGACAAAAACAGCAAATCCCAGTGGTTTTCAATGCAGTTTGAGGTGTTTTCCATGATCGGTCAGGCAGGAAGCAACACCAAATTGTACAAAAAAATGAATTCAAGAGATAACTGTTAATATATTGTGCATAACATGAAGCTTTACTGCGTTTAAGTAGGGTCCAAAATACAGCAACAGATGGTCAGCCTGCCTCCCACTGAGTCCTCTTTATAGTGAGCACTGTGTGGTGTGTAAGCAATTTAAACACCAGCAATTTAATAGTGGCTGATGGTGTTTGTGATGCAGTAGGCTCTGGATAATGTTTTTGCTCGTGATTCTGGTGTTGCTACCAAAAACAAACAGATTCTCCATACTTTGTAGTTTAACTCACACATTGTGCACTTTCCCAAATTGTCAACAGTTGATGCCCTGGCAGGGAGAACCGGCTGGCAGATGGCTAAATGTTATGTAGCGTTTTGTGAGAGAAATGAAAGTTTATCTGTAAACGATATGCAAGCTGGTTTCTTTCAGGAGTCTGTACACAAGTTGTGATTATGGCCTCAGACCTCAACACGTTTTATTATTCAAGCTTGGTGTGTGTTTCTGGTGTGTATTAGCATGCTGTTAGTGTCCCTGTGTGCTGTTAGAGATCCAGGAAGGTTGACAGCTTTACTCGATCTCACTGCCTCCTCCGTCAGTCTCTTTTTAATTGTATCATTAACTCAGGAAACCCCGGTACTTTACTGGGCAGAAAGGACCGAGGGTTTGAGGAACATGAAAGGAGACATCCCATCTCTGTGGAGCTGACTCTGCAGCCACTTATTGCTTCTGCTATAAATGAGGACTGATTCAATGATCTGTTTATTAATTTTACACCAAGAAATTAAAAACAAGCTCAAAGCAAAAATATAAAATGAGTTAGGACTTCTGGGCTCTAATCAATTAAAATCAAATCAAAGAGAGAAATTAGTGTGATGTAAATTCATTGTAAGCAGTAATTATGTATCTAATATTTATTTCTGTAGACGAATGTGAACACAGCTTAAAGCTAAATCCAAAATTCGGTTCCTCAGAAAATTTGAATTTAAAATATTTTACAATTTAGACATAGTTTCTAGTTTAGGGGTGGCTTAACTCAGCATGGTTGGACCAGGGACTACCGGGTAATTCCCCGGTGGGGTGATGTGTTTGGTTTGTCCTGTGGAGAAGCCCCACAGTCACGCAGTACGCTGTTATATTGCAGCAACATGATGCCTAAAACTATGGCATTTTGGCTTTATGAATGTACTGTTTTGACCAAACAAAGGTGTTCCTATAGCATGTACATCCTTAACAGGCTAGAAGCTTTATATAATTTTGAAATATCACAATTGTCATGAAGTGGGTTTTGGTGCGGCGAGAAATTGCAGGCGGGACCAGGACGAGCAGTGAAAAAGATGGATTTAATGAAGGATAAACACGATGAGACCAGGGAACATGACGAGATGGCAGGGTAACACGAAGACGACGACAACAACATCAATAACGACAACGACAACAACAACGACAACAACAACAACAACAACAACAAGGATCCGACACTAGACAAAGACAACAGGTGGACTTAAATACACAGGGAGGGCAATAGGGAAGGACACAGCTGGGATTAATCAGGACAACACAGAGACTCAGACACCGAAAACCAAAACTAAATACACAGAAAAACTCAAATCACGACAGTACCCCCCCCTTAAAGGCGGCTACCAGACGCCCAAAACACAAAGACCACACAAGGGAGGGCGGAGGGGAGCCGGACGGAGGGCCAGAGTCCAAACTTAACAAAAAACAACCCAACAGGGTGGGCGGAGGGGCGCTAAGGCGGGCTAGAGTCCAAAATAACAAAAAACAACCCAACAGGGTGGGTTCGAGATGGACCCTCTCGGAGGGGGTCCGGAGGGCGTTGCCGGCGCTGGAGACGGACCCCATGGGGAACGTCAGGCGGGCGTTGCCGGCGCTGGAGACGGACCCTCTGGGAAGGGCCGGCTGAAGGCTCTGGAGGGCCGGCTGAGGGCTCTGGAGGGCCGGCTGAGGGCTCTGGAGGGCCGGCAGGGAGCTGCGGAGCCACGTCCGCAAACTCCAGGGGCGGAGCCAAGTCCGCAAACTCCAGGGGCGGAGCCAAGTCCGCAAACTCCAGGGGCGGAGCCACGTCCGCAAACTCCAGGGGAGGAGCACAGGGAAGCGGAGCCTCAGGCAGGACACAGAGGGGTTCTGGGGCAGACTCGGGGGGTGCACAGGGAAGCGGAGACTCGGGCAGGACACAGAGGGGTTCTGGGGCAGACTCGGGCTGAACACTGGGAAACTCTGGAGGGGACTCGGAAGGGGCACTGGGAAACTCTGGAGGGGACTCGGAAGGGACACAAGGAAACACTGGAGGGGACTCGGAAGGGACACAAGGAAACACTGGAAGGGGGGCTGGCGGCGTCCCAGAGACTCGTCGTCTGGGAGCGGGGACCGGCGGCAGCTCCGGGATCCGCTGCCGAGGTGCGGGACCGACGGCAGCTCCGGGATCCGCTGCCGAGGGGCCGGGATCTCCGGCGGCTCAGGACAGCGCCGATGGCGGGGCTTCCGCCCAGAGACCGGGTTCTCCGGCGGCTCAGGGCGGCCTTGCCGACGGCGATGGCGGCGGCTCCTCCTCACGGCCAAGTCATAGTCTGATTCAAGGCCCAGTTCCTCCAGCAGCAGCGGAGAAGGCAGGATCTCCACATCTCTGTAGAGATCCCTTTGCGCCAACTCCAACTGCTGCTGGATCCATCGCTCCTGGCCGAAATACGCCATGCTTCTCACCTTGCTGGTCGGATCCTACTGTCATGAAGTGGGTTTTGGTGCGGCGAGAAATTGCAGGCGGGACCAGGACGAGCAGTGAAAAAGATGGATTTAATGAAGGATAAACACGATGAGACCAGGGAACACGACGAGATGGCAGGGTAACACGAAGACGACGACAACAACATCAATAACGACAACGACAACAACAACAACAACAACAACGACAACAACAACAAGGATCCGACACTAGACAAAGACAACAGGTGGACTTAAATACACAGGGAGGGCAATCAGGGAACAGGACACAGCTGGGATTAATCAGGACAACACAGAGACTCAGACACCGAAAACCAAAACTAAATACACAGAAAAACTCAAATCACGACAACAATATGACAAATAAAATCTTTATCCAATTTTTTATTTACTTATCCAGCCAACTGCCTGCTGACCGTGATGATGATGAGTTATTTTTAAGAAGCAATTATTTCCATTTTGCTTTAAAGGGATGTCTGAAATCAAAAAAAGGGAACAATAAGTTTGATAGAACAATTCACCACTTGCACAGATGCATTCACACATAGAGGATGTAAACAAATTTTGTTGACTTTTGTTTTTGTCTACAGCATTACTCAAATGTAAATTTTTAATTAAAAGAAGCAGCAATTTCTTGCTCTGTAACGCTGAGAAAGTAAATCCCAGACTCTGAAAATGTATTGTTTTGAATACTGAAGATGGATAGATTTTAACTGAACAAAGATATCTCCGAAGCCTGTACAATTTGAATAAGCGGAACGATTATATGATTTTGACATAAAACCATATGGAGTCTGATTAAATAATGATAATGATAATAATAATAGTCATTTAGAATTATAGTAATTCCTAGGATGCATTTTCAAGTACTAAGTCAAAACTAATCTAAATTCCAGATAACAAATCAATAGTTTGACCTAAAAATACTAAAAGCTTTCTCCACTAGGTAAGCTCCTGCCTGCTGCAACAGTAAAAATGGCAGCTTCAAACCTCCACCTCCACTCAAATCAATTGTAATCAGTCTCAAATGCCAAGGCTAACAAACCTCTGAGAGAAGACGATCAACAATACTTTCAAACAAAACCATTTCTTCAGTAAGTCAAATAATCAATTCTATCTTATAAATGAAAATTTATAAAGGTTGTTGTACTTTAAATCTTTCAGTTTTATTTTTTTTTAAATCTCGTTTTATCAGTTTTACCTAATCAATAGAGAATACAGAGTTGAAAGTAATCTCTGTTCTCTACCAAAATGTTAATCTATTTGAGATTTGAATTATTAATGAGAACCTTTACTTTGAAATTTATTGCAGTTACATCTTTTCTTCTGTCTCTTCCTGTTAAGCATAATCCAAATTTCCCTCAGGCCAGTCTACAAACCTGTGGATTATTCAATTACCTTTTCTTCATTTTCTTCATTCTAACACAACCAGACTATATGGCTAGCTACTAAACCATTTCCTATCTTGTTTTGTATACAGGAATGTAGAAGAAAGTGCCGTTTGGATCTTAATATAGGAAATGAAGGGAAATTTGCAAAGTCCTACTACATCTTTGATATGTGTATCAAAGATGTAGCTCCCAGTATGCATAGTGAACATGCATTGGGCAGAAGGGTGTGAATCTCAATGTTTGATATAAGTTACAAAGATTTTACTGTTGCCTTAGTATCTTTTTTTTATTATTAAATACAGTAGATCTCGATGCTCAATGAGTAGGTATCAAAATATGAATTCAACAGAAAGTAAATTAGGAAATAGGTTTGTTTTTAATTTCAAGCATCATGCATACTGAGGTGAGTAAAGCATATGGATAGTGTCATGTGGAGATATTTGACTTTGATCCTGTATCAGTGGATTTTTTGTGATGTCCATGATGTTTGAGAACTGCATTGCTCATTTGGTTGAATATTTCAATGTGCTCAAATCTGTGGCAGTTCAGCTCATGTGGTGATCAAACTATGTATGCCACAAGGCTGCATGCAAAGGAGGGTGATGTTGGAGCATTGCTTTCTTTTGGCATAATTTCCTTCAACACCATTGCAAAGAAGACTGATATTCAACAGGCAGCATTGCATGACTTTTTCTGTGATACTTTGATGGCAGGACATGAATGGAGGCTATCAGTCAGGGCAAAAATAATTAACTTTGAAATTGTGATAAACAAATGTTCTTACATAAGGCAAAAAAATTGCAAAAACAAAGGAAAGCTTGACATAAACAATTTAATAAAACACAGACTATGACAAAGGCAAGAGTGGTGTTTAGAAAGGACAAATGGAAACGTCTTTCGGTCCAAAAAAAAGTATCTTTAGCCTCATGTATTCATCCACCAACGCTATTTTCACAGTAACATTCACCCCTTTTTATGCACAGATTCACCCATGTGGAACAGCTGACCATTTCATGAGCCATTTATTTCTTGCTCCATTCTTTGCCAGGTCAGAGTCTGTAACATCTCTCCCACCGGTTTGGAAATGGACTGAGAATTAGCTGGCTTCTGGCTCTAAAAAGCAGCTCTCAATGCTGCATAAGTAATCACACAGACAGTGTGTTGGGCAACTAATTTACATATACTATTTTGCAAAGCCTCAGCTGCTTTTTAGCAAAGGTTTGGTATAAATAATAAAGGCTTAACAAAGCAAACACTGATCTACTGTACATACAATTTAAGTATGTCAAATTGTATGTGCCTCAGTCATTTTGTAAAGTTTTGAAATATAGTTTTTTATGAGACTTTCCTACATAGATTTTTTTTTTTAAGGTTTCATTGGCTCTAGTGGCCTTTATTTAATAGTTAGTGGACAGGAATGAGGGAAATGAGAGAGGGGGAAGACATGCGGCAAAGGTTGCCAGGCCGGGATTCGAACCTGGGACCGCCGCGTCGAGGACTGAGGCCTCCGTATGTGGGTGTGCTAAACCCCTACGCCACCAAAGCACCCCTCCTACATAGATTTTTAAATTTGCATTATGCAGCTGTATCTATGCAGAATGTTACAAGTTAAGGAAAATTTAAGTAATCACAGAAATCTAATTTGCATCGAGTTTGACTTTATAGCACGGTCCTGAAGGTACAGTGTTAAAGAAAACAGGACAGCTATACAACATCAGTCTGACTGAAGTGGACAAGTACAATGATTGGTTAAAAGAGAGAGGTGTTGGCAATCTTCCTTCCTTTCTGAACCCTAGTTATCAAAAACAAAGGGTTCATGAAAAGGGTTTTGCAGGTAAGAATATCGCTGTTAGACTGTCCCTCAGTCAAGCAGAGGACAGAGCTTCAAGAACAAAAGATCCAATTTCCCTGAAGGACCCGTTTTCTACAGAAAGCACCTGGATCAAACTGCAAAAGACACAGATAAAGTTCTGGGTTTAAAGAAAGAGCAGTTTGAACTGTGTAGGATATCTGCTAAGTGGATTGTTTAAGAAAGAAAAGTTAATGTCTCCCATGAGACCACTAATGTTGCCTCTTGCCTGAAGACACTCTCATGAATCAAGATATCAAACCATTCAAGAACAATTTGGTGTTGAATAAGGCTTCATTCAGGACAAAAATCAAACATTTAATGTCTGGGGCCAGGAAAATGGTCAGATCTGGACTCTGCTGAGAACCTGTGGGCTGCATAAACCAATGCACATTTCAATAAAAACCTTTAAAACTTGTGAAATCTGCTTTTTTAAATAAAGCTTCGGTATATTACTGAAAAATCTGACAAAAATATCTACCAAGACAAACCCAGTAACAAAACTTAGTTTCTGTCACTTTGGTTAGGACTCTACACACAAAGAGAGAAAATTTGCTCCTAAAAATTATTCTTCAAGACCTGTTTTCATGTTGGGCAAGTATGACCACTCTAAACAGAGACAACTTGAACTGTGCTGAAAGGCTTAACACCTGCACAGCTGTCCTTGTACAGTCTATGACATGGTCCATTACCCAAAGCCTCTGGTATACTGAGAGGAGGAGAGTGGGAGGTTTTGATTCACACTCAAGAAAAGAGAGAACAGAAAAGAGTAGGGGACACTTCTCTTTGGCTCAATTTCTTTCTCACAGCATGGACAGCTTTGTTTATATAAAAAGTAAAGTTCATTAAACGCATCCATCCATCCATCCATCCCTTTTCTCCCACTTATTGGTCAGGTACCCCAAGGCGTTCCCAGGCCAGCTGAGAAACATAGTCCCTCCAGTGTGACCTGGGTCTTCCCCGGGGTCTCCTCCCGGTGGGACGTGCCCGGAACACCTCACCAGGGAGGCGTCCAGGAGGCATCCTGACCAGATGCCCGAGCCACCTCAACTGGCTCCTCTCGATGCGGAGGAGCAGCGGCTCTACTCTGAGTCCCTCCCGGATGACCGAGCTTCTCACCCCATCTCTAAGGGAGAGTCCAGCCACCCTACGGAGAAAACCCATTTCGGCCACCTGTATCATTAAACGCATCATTGGTGTAATTAATCTTATTCAAGCAGTCCTTGAACAGGTCTCCCAGATGTGATGTGACATTTATGAGATGATTGTTTTTGTTTTCATCTACAAAAACATAAAACCTACAGAGGTTAAGCTGCAATTATGTTTTAGGGAATCATTTTTAGATTAGATTCAAATGTTACTGCTCTGCTCTTTCCTTAATGTCTACCAGTGCCTTTGAAGATTTGCGAAAATGCAACTGTGCTAAATAAATCAGAAACCCCACACAAACCAGAAAAAGCCAACAGAGCTCGATCTGGTGATGTTAATGGTTGAGAGGGCATCTAGGCCAATAAATCATGACTTATTTGAGACCAAGGCCATTTTAAGGCTTTCAAAGGGAGCAATAAATTTTAGAATCAATCTGAAATATAGCAGTGTGGAGACGTGATTAAATGAAAGGCTGGAAAGGGAGTAAAAAAGCGGGATGAGTGCCACAGTACAAAGGTTTGTTTAAAAAGGGAAAGAACAACCTTTTACTTAATCACAGTCACATTAGCCTCATGTCCAGAGTACTTATTCCACACACACCACTGATAAGGCTTATAATTATGTTTCAGGTTTGTAATGAATAAATATAAAAGACTTATCATGCTGTGGACCGATGACAAAAAAGGTTGGTTTATTTGCAGGAAATGGCCAAAGTACAAATACATAAATACTGTTCCTCTCACAGTCATTAATGACTGTATAATTGCTCACAATAATTTATACCATAACAGAGATGGTTTTAAGTGGTAACATAAAAGATTTGTGCATTTTAAATTAAATAATTCAAAAAAATATCTTTGTTAGCCATCATAGGAATACCAATAATTGATCAATCTTATTAGGTAATCATCAGGGCTGGAAGGTGATGTCCAGAGTCTTTATTTAATATTTTTTAAAAGGAAACTAACATGGGCTTGGCAGAGAAATGATTGAAGATCATAAAGTGAAACAACAAAGAGGTATGACTGAGGAACCAGCAAGAACTGATGCAATCTCAAGAACCTAAATACTGTGTGAGAAGTGGAAGTTACAAAAGAACCAGAAGAGTCAATTACAGGTGAGTGGGAGCAGCTGTGAGAAAGCAGGCTGAGGAAATTATGAAATGGAAAACAGCTGAAAGGCAGCAGAAAGGTAGACTAAGAGAGGAAAGAAAACAGCAGAGATGAGAAGCCAGGAATGGTGATGGAACTAAGAAACAGAGAAACCATAAATGAAAGCAAAAAACCTGAAACCAAAAGAAGTGATTAATAAATAAAAAAAACACACAAATTGAAAGAAACAAATCCAAAACATACAAAAAGGAATATAAAATATGGACCAACACCCAGAATAACTGGCAAGATCTCAGCACATAAACAATAAGGAAATATTGAAAACAGAAACATAATGAACCTTAGCATCAAACACCTAAAGATCATAAGCCCAATTTAAATTTGTATTGATCTTCCCAGTTTGCTTTCTGTCATTCTCACAACAAACTTTTGCTGCTACTGGCTTTTCTTAGACTAAACATGTGAGGCATCTTCTTCAAAGTTGCTCTCAAAATATAAAAAAAAATATTGTAACTGTCTATTTTAAACCTCACACAAAAGTAGACAGCGTGCCTAAGTTTATTTTAGGGTACAACAGTTATTTTAAGATTTATAACTATAATGATGCTCACAATTAGATAAAAAGCCCATTGAATTAGAACCTCTCTTGGGTTTTCTCACCAGCTTCCTTCGAGCTTTGATCTGAGATGATAAAAGAAATCTGTGCCAGACAGACACGCCGCAGACAGCTGTGTAAGCACATCTACTCCTCTAAAACGGTGAACGCCTTTAAAATAATTTAACCACCTTCTCCCCATATCTGTCATTTTGATTCTCTCTACATCTAAACTTTTTCTGTCCTCTCCTGTCCTTTGCATTGTCTTTTTCTGTTATGGTTACGGTTTACGCCATTTCGAAGAGGTTCTCTTTTCTTAGTTACTTTCCAATAATGTGTTTATTCCCACTTTCATATCTCTCTGTGCTTTTACTTTCACTCTCCTCTCTTTCAATGAATCTGCTTTCTGAAGAAGACCAGCGTTGCTTTTTGATCTGACATTTGCAAAAATGCCAGTGACAGTAATACTCCAGGTATTAATGGAAATTTTCATCGATACTTAGGCAGAGGATTTTACCACATGCCAACTTACTAAATGGTTTTCCAAACAAATAGCGTCAGGAAATTGTAGACAGAGATCATTTGAATTTCTGGTTAGATGTCACGGTCCACTTAATTGAAATCCCAGTCAGCAGTGGTTGGATTCATAAGCTTCTTTCAGCTGCTTTCTGAGAGAAAAGTTCATTATCCTCCCATCTGGTGCCTTTAATGTTTTTACAGAGAGACTCAGAGGAGGGGAGTCAGCCACTGGAACCCATAAATAGGACTGAAATATGAGTCTCTGAATATAATTGGAGTTTCTGATTTTATAAATGAAATGTTATGTGGAAAGCACTGGAGAGCAAAATCAGTTCCTCGCAAAAGTATTCATGCTCTTTGAAGTTTTTCCACAACCAAAACTTTAATGTGTTTTATTTTATGTGATAAGCCAACTCAGAGCAGTGCATACTTTTGGTGGGATAAGAATACAATCAGTGGGTCTTAAACTATTTTAGAAATGCAATACAATGTTGAACATGATTCACCAAAACTCAAGATCATTAATCGGGG
This sequence comes from Phalloptychus januarius, assembly GCA_902982915.1. Taxonomy (NCBI): domain Eukaryota; kingdom Metazoa; phylum Chordata; class Actinopteri; order Cyprinodontiformes; family Poeciliidae; genus Phalloptychus; species Phalloptychus januarius. The sequence continues at coordinate 1,443,101 of CADWAE010000285.1, forward strand.
AAACGGTCAAGAAGCTTCTGATAACTGTGGAGTAATCCATTCATTGTTAAAATATAAAAATCACTAGTAAACATGGGGGTGTCTCTATAAACCATGGGGATGCTTTTTTCCACTGGGGACGGCCAAATTACCTAGAATTGATGAGAATTTAGGTAGAACTAAACACAAGCTGAAAAAACTTCTAGAAGCTGTCAAAGAGTTAAACGACCCTAAACATACAGCAGACCAAATCTTTTAGGCTTTCTATTTGCAAAACATGTTTGAACTTCTTCCTCTTTAAAATTGTACAAAAATATTATGTTGGTCTATCACATAAAATCCTATCAAAAACTTTGCAGCTTAACGTTACAATCGGATAAAATATGTTCACATTTTTGCTGCAAATACATCAATATAACTGCAGAAAAAATGCACTATAGAGCAAAAACATTGAGTTGCAATATTTCATCATGAGGCACTTCAAAAATGTACACAAGCCTCTCTCCAGACTTAGAAAAAAAGGTATTTAATTACTCTAATAACCCTCTCTATATTTTTCATATCGGCCCCTGACATGCCCCTCTGCTGTTCACTCAGCCACAGCATCCAGCAAATGGATAGAGCAAGAAGAGAACGACATCTGTCTGTGTCGTAACCATGGACACGGAGCCTTTCCTGTTATTTAGCAAACAGTGAGAAATGAAATAATAATTACGATAATGCTGAAGTCATGTATGTCGTAAAGTGTTTTATGTTAAAGTCTGAAAATATCCAGGCAGTCTATTTCTATCCTGAATAGTATAAATAAGAAATCCACAGCCGGACCGATAAGTGTGCTTTGAAATGTTTCTTTTATTGAACCAAATACATTCTCTGCAGAGAGAAGAAAGACTAGGGGAAGTTACAGCCGAGCTTAACTCCCCCTGTTTCACTCCTGCGTGCCATATTTTAGGTTTATTCACTTATACTTCTTTGGCAATGTCACACATTCCTGTAACCCAAAGTGAATCATACAGTAACTGAGAGAGCTGCCTATTGAAGTGTGACTGGATTTTAGAGAGACAACATTTACCAAAATTGAAAGATGCTCATTTTTCTGTGTGGAAAAATTTGTATTTCAGTTACCACAGGCTCAAAAATTCAGAATAAAACACAACCCTGAAACCTATAAAGCACTCTTGATTTTCAGATGTCCTTCAAAACTTTTAAAACATGTTGTGTTTGTTTTCCTTTAGAAATGCAAAAAGCTAAATCTTTAGTATGGTTTTGGAGAGGAGACAAAATGTCAGTCTAAGTGACTTTCACCTCCCAGAATCCCTTGTTTCCTGTTCATTTTAGCATGAAATGTACTTAAACTTCAAAACAACTCACATGCAAAATAAATTCAAAACTAATTAGCTTTGTTAAACTAAATTAGTAATGTTTGCTCACCTCAGTTATATCTTACACCCCAGTGGCACAAGAAGACCCATTTCAATAGGTAAATAACCATTTGGCATTTCTTTCCAGTAGTTGAATTAGTTGTCGTATGTTTTACTTTTTTAATTCTCTTAGTTTTGCAATGGAATTGTTTTTGGGACAGTATGAAAAAATCTGCCTCAGCTTTCACACTCCATGTGAATCTCAAGTGCTACAAAATCTATGCAACCTCACCTCAGTATCCTAGATGCTTAAACCTGAAAGTGAAACTAACAATATCAATCACTTTCTGTGTAAGTCAGGTGAATTTCATGATTGGACAATCACCCGATCTCTACATATATAACAAAAAGAAAAATACGATGACCAAACCAAAAGCAACATATCAAGTCAAACACTGAAGTCCACATCTTTGCAGTGTTAACAATAATAGCACATCAAATGCAACATTACAAGGATTAATGTTCCTCCTAATCCTCTTGATCCCCCTACATTTAGAAATACAATTTTAGGAAACAACGAGACGGAACATTTTTAAAGAATATTCATGAAATTGACCTGGGTATGGATAGTTTATGATTACCAGTTTTGAACTAGAATATTGAAAATACTCAAGGGAGGTAACTGTCAGTGAGTAAAATGTGCTCAGAAATTGGAGCCTAGTTTCAGATTTTATTGATGCAAAAACTCCTTTACCCCCCCAGAAGAAACACTTAGACACTTATGTAAAGCAAACCATTCTGGTGTTGCTTGTGAACAACAAAATGTCTCACAAAAGCTGTCATTTTTGATGACAGCCAATTTAGACATGATTTGATTGTCTGAAAAGAAGAAGACAAAGCCAACAAAGAAACGGAGAAATGTTCTGTGCAGAAAATGCAACAATGCAGTAATCCACAAACCGCTGTGGATATGAGTCTGAAATGCCAAAATGAAGAAAAACGTTGAACATTTAGGCGAAAAATAAGGATTGTGTAAAGACATCCCTCTGATCCCCTGTGTTGTTAAGTGTCATCAGTTCTTGTCACTCGTAATGACTAGTAATCAGTTAATCCTACTTAATTTCATAGTTATAAGAATACATGGCGTTCCAAGAAAGATTCACAGAAAAGGACGGCATGGGCAAGAGACAAGATGCAAAGGTAAAAACTCGGAGAAAAACTTACTGCATCTCTGGTGGAAACTTTGTTCATTGCTGAGGAAATCAGATTTTTTACTGTCTGTATAAATTTTGAAGTATTTGTGTTGTTGTTTTTTTTTTTTTCATTTTCCTGCAGTTCCAACTGTGAGACAAATGAGCAACTAAATTTAGCGAATCGACTCCTCTAACCAGGAGTTGTGTCTCAGCTCCCAAGAGGCTCTGCTACAGAGCTGCAGACAAGCAGCTGTAAGGGGAAACGCATAACTTTTACCGGGGCTGAGCTCGGCGAGACAGTGTGAGACGGAGTGAGACGTGTCGGAGTAATTAAAATTATGAAGTGCTACTGAAACTCAGTTTGTCCATTACATGAGCATAATGAATCAAGCAACTTACTGCAGCTTGCTCTGAATCAGTCTTGTTGCTTTCAAGTTCATTTCTCAAATGTTCTTCTCCTTTTTAATCAAAGCTTCATCTGTCTAAATGTCTGAGGACATTTCCAGTTTCTACAGTTGTGCATTCAAGGGAAAAGTTGTAAATTTTAGATGAATTTGTCTAATGCTCCATGGCCAGTGCCACACCTAACTAGTTTAGGTCAACAAATTTTGATAAAAAGAGCCAAACATAAAAATTATTACTGAATCTATAATCCCCCATTGAGTTCCTATTGGAAAGGTAATGCACAGAAACTTAACCCTTAACCAGATCTAGAATGTGCTTTGGATAAAGATAGTATAAGTAAGTGATTATAGCTGTATGAGTTAGTGGAGATTTGATCTAAATCAGACATTTCTACTGCAACTGAGAGACTAATGAATCATCTTCCTCTTTTTCATCTGCAGGATGAACAGAAGAGAAGGAGAACCCTAAACTCTGCTTCTCTTTGCATCTCAGTCACTGACATTTGTCTCTTGAGGAGGTATCAAAGTGGGGACATAGCATCATTAAGTCATGAAGAGCATAAAAGCATTGCCCCAAAATATATTAACGCACTCATAATTCCACCAAAGCCGCCTTTTGTGATTTTTTTATTACATTTTTTTACACCACCATTGCTTTACTCTGATACTGAAAAAGGCTTAAATTAAATCACATATGATCTCATTGGAGCCATTTGTAATGGAGTAATTTTTAATCGTGTTCATAAATCATAAAGCTGATTAAACGATGCGCATGATAACGACGTAAAACAAATGACTCTGATATTAGATTCTTAGTGAAAAACTGCAGCATTTGACAGAGCCCTGGAACCTCCCCTCGCCCCCAAACAAAATCCGTCTGGCAAGAATCACAGACAAGCACCCTGGTGAGGAAACAGATGTAACATCAAGTCTCATAAATACAAATGAAACCATAGCAGCTCACAGAGTGAGAAACCAGTTCTGAACACTTTAAATTCAGCCCTCCGCTGCAGCTCAGCAGAAGAGAGAGCAGGAGACTTTCCTCAAAGTTCCCTCACAAACAGATGTCAAGGCAGAGTGAAAGACCTTCAAAAGTAAAAGCCATCAGGAGGGAAAGATAAGCACACCTGTTGCCATGACAACTAATCAAAAAGGGGCAAAAGAGAAGCTAGTGTCTTTCAGCGCTCCATTAGTTTGACTCTCATGCCATCTCATGGTTAAAATATTCCCTTTCATCCACTCAAGCTGTTTAATTGGAACTGACAAATTTTTTTAACAAAGTAAGTAATTACTGTGGTGACATATAAACATTACATATGCGATCCAAATAGAATTGGTTTATAAACATAGATTATAAAAATCTTTTAAAAATTATTTTTTAATCATCCAAATATCCAAATATGTAGTAATATAAGAAAGTTTTCAGACTTCTTATGAGCATTTGGTTAAAAGAAAAGAACAAAAACATTAACATAAACTATTATTAATGGGACTGTGTCTATTATTAAACATGTCATCCATCCATCCATTGCACATTGGGGTCATTTATAGTATGTTCAGTTCTTGATTTGCCCAGAGATCGCCTCCTAGTGGCACATGTCCTAATAACTTTCAAAGGAGGAGCTAAACTGACAACTTTGAAGTCAAACTACATCAACAATGAAACCATTGAACATTCTGGAAAAGAGTATTCAGATTGTGGACTCTAATGAGAATCTGGGTGTTACCTTTACAAGTATGGCCTCAGTAGACTACCTGCTATGAAGACTCAGGTTTTCAAAGGTAGCATCAGCCATATTCTACAGTTTGATGTACTGGACCAGCAGATTCACAGCAGCTCAGTGGGAATGAATCCAGAGCAACACCTTTGACCTGTAGTGAGAGGATAACTTGACAATATCTCCCATATGTAATATTACACTATTCCAGCTTGATCTGTTATTGTAGCTCTCACCACTCAGCGGCTGGTACACTGCTTATCCAGCAACACCACCCACCCCCATGAAATAATAGAATATGTAAACAAAATAAGAAAGTACACTTCCTTTGTTTATGTTATTTTACATTTTTAAAATTACATTTTTGTCTAAAATATCTAGATTTTGCTTTTGTTGTTGGTTGTTTTTGTTTTCAGTGTGTTGCTCTATATAATCACTTTGCTGCTGATGGGCTGTACATTTCCCCTTCAAGGGAAAATCAGTGGATTATTCTATTGTATTCTATTCTCTTCTGTTTTCTTCTGCTCTGTTCCTGCTGCCAGCCAAGAGAAGAATGAATACCTGTCTTTTGGTGCCATCTAGTGATCACTATGTGCATGTCTGACTGAATCTCCCATAATATTAAGGAGTAGTTTTAATGGAGATACACCTACAGCTCTGTGACACTTGTACTTGAACAACTAATGTTTTTTTCATCCTAGTGGAACATCAACACAGGATGCTTCCCGAAGCTCAAAAGTAGAAACTTGGGAAAGCGAGTGAAAATTAGCTTATCCTCCAGAGGCTACAAATGTGATACTTTGTCAGTATTTAGCACTTTTACCTAGAACAGGCTTCAGTCTAAAACATGCGTCATGGTAACTAATCTGCACAAAATAGAGAGGGAACAACCTCTGTTACTTGGATGTAATTTTAGAATAAAAGGTTTTTGTTTTAATGACAATATACCTTCTGAGCATTCAACACAAAGATGTGAAAACTCCACATCTTTGCTCCAGTCACTTCTCAGCAATACAATTTAAAAATTATTTTTAACCCAGAAAGAAGTAATATTAACTTCCATGACATTTGCCACCAATTTAAAAGTGAAGTTTTTTTTTTTCTTTTGCTCAGATATAAAAAAATAAAAATAATCAGATGACTAAAAAGACAGAGAAGTAAGGTAGAAGAAAGAAAAAATGGTTTATTTGTGGGGTCAGTTGTGCTGAATGTGCAGAAAAAAGCAAATCAAATAGGTTAAGCTGAAGCGACATAAATTAGCAAAAAGTGTGTGCATGTGTGTGTGTGAATGAGGGTTCTCAGTGCTCAGGCTGCGGCCTGATTTCTTCAGTCTTGTCACACAACGCTCCCTGAAGCTCCTCCCTTCTTCTTTTACTGGACTTCCTGAGTTAAAACCATCTTGATACAGTCCAACATTGACTTTCGTAGTTGTGAGAACTGACCTATTGTTTCTCTGCTGGGATAAAACTACACTGCTATTGTCTTACTGAATACTGAATACAATAGACAGTAAGACTCAGAGCTCACTTCCTACACCCATCTGCAACCATCAGGATTTCTGAATGACCTTGTTTTGAATCCCATTGCTTAGAATAAATCTCATAAAATGCCATTGATACAGTTAAGCGTAAAATTATTTACACCTCTATTTAGATGTAAAGTAATCTTTTACATTTTATCAACGTGGGTTTTTTTTCTGACTATGAGTCATATTCAGGTTTTTGAATCCTTACGTGAGTCTGATAGAGAATTTGTGGAGAGTGTTGAAGATCAGAGCAACAGCAAGGAGACCTTCCGCAAATCAAAACTATTGGGTAACATCACCAAAGATAAATAATTAAATACCAGTGGAGACATGCAAAAATGTGCTCACCAATTAGGAAGCATTTAATTGCTATATCAGCCCAGGTTTTTTTTACTGATGAGAAATGACCTAAACTTATTTACAAAGGATGTAAATACTTATGCATCATAGCGTTTTTACATCAAATGAGAACAAAAAGTAAATATTTTTTTAAACTTAATGCACCTTTAACATTGTTTTCATTTTGAGAAGCTGCATTTCTTATTTCCTATCAGAATCAGACTTCTTGGATAAATAAAAATGACTTTATTAATTTGTCTTTAATAGGCATGAATGCTTTTGGGCTTAACTACAACATGAAAAAGCAAAGTTATGTCAAATTATCACTAGAATAAAAAAAAAAAAAAAGAAAGTACCACACAAATAAGTACACAGTTCTAAAACCAAAGATAATATTCAAAAGAACTGCAAGGATATGGAAGTATATATAACAACACTCTACTCACACCAGTGTGAAACTGAAAACAAAGGTTAAAAGTTTCTTTTAGCAAAAAAAAAAAAAATAGAAAAGTGGGGGAGAAAGCCCCATATGAGTAGATATAATTTTGATGCTTTTTAAGTCTGTTTAATTGATATGGAGCATTAAAGAAAGAGTTATTGAAACGCCATTAAACGACTGTTTAGAACAGTACAAAAACTGGAATTTTCTGTCAGGTCCCTAACATTAACAAGCGGACTTAGAAAGTCGAGAAAAAGTATCGGCGTGTGCTTGAACTAGGATTTGGGGTGATTCTGATATTACTACTCTATGTACATTTGATGGACCTCCTGCAGCCTCCTCATGCAGCATTATCTCGTGCATAACCGTAACCGTGTTCCTCTTTCTCACGCGATCCGTCGCCTCCAAACATGACCTCATTCAAACGTTACGGACGAGAGACTTCCGGTCAGCTTGAGGCTTAAAGGAAACTTGCCTCTTGAGCGGTTGATCCTAAATCTTACAGTCTGTGGCGCAAGGCTGAAGAAATCGGCTTTCCAGCGGGTTGGGGAGGTGAAACTCACATGGTTCGCTTTGATGGATTTTTGTAAGCGGATATTTTTTTTTTTAGCTGCGATCAAACTAAAGTGCATGCAGATCTGATTTGTGCACTCATGACAAGAACACAAAGTTATTGTCAGTGCTTAATAAATGAAGAAAAAAAACGTTTTTTTTCTTGCAGGATTGACCCACTTTATAATAGGAACGTCATTGCCTGTTTAATGAGGCTCAGTCATTGGCTTTGAGTCGACTGAAAGTAACACAAACTAAAGGAAATCGTCTTAAAGGGGAGCAGAAACTGTCGACCTTTTCCAGCAGTGAATAGTTAAGATTTGAACAATTTAAGCATTACTCCAAAAAAGAGAGAGCGTTTTCCTTATTTACAGAAATATCATTATTTCCGCGATTTGCGATAGATAGATAGATAGATAGATAGATAGATAGATAGATAGATAGATAGATAGATAGATAGATAGATAGATAGATAGATAGATAGATAGATAGATAGATGCCATTTTTTTCTATGTACTTTCATACAAAACTTTTATTCCTTGTTGAAGTTTGATAATTTTTTTTTATAATTATAGCCAAGAAGGCTCAAATCTCACGTGTAGTTGTATATTAACTAAAAACCTTCCACAATCTGATTTAATCTGGATCTGATCCCGTCTTTACAATGTATAAATATGGTAAAGACGGGATATTCTGTTAATGATATTTTTTTATTTTGAGTCATTTGGCCACATTTCTAACGGAACACAGTAGATGTAACGTAACTTTAAATGACGATTTGTCAAACCAAGTACGTCTCACCGCATGGTACAAAACGTCATCAGTTATTTTTTAAGTTAACTGTCGTGTGTTACAAGAGTTTGGTTATTATTTTTTATATTATCATGTCCCTTTTCTTCTTTAGTATTATCATCTTCTTGCTCCGAGACAAAGGTTATTTCAGAATGAAGAAGGTTGTTTTTATGACACTTATTTTAAAAAGACATGAGAATTGATCCCAGCAACAACCAGGAAATTAAAGTAGCAGTTCTATAAATAAGAAAAAAAAACACTAAAATATAAAGTTGCAAAAGCTGTGCCAAATTAGAAAATGTGTTCTGATTACACATTTTCACACGATGCACACACAGTTTAGTGTGTGCATCGTGTGTTTTTACGTCATGTGATCATTTTAAAAATATATAATTTGTGATTTAAATACATATTGATTACTTTTGACACATCTTACAGCTGATTTTGTTGCAACTTCTCCTCTGATAACTTCTCAATAAATATAAACAATATGAAATGGGCTTTTCTTCAGGAGTATCATGAATCGCTATTTGTGCAGGTTATTTTGACACATGGTTAAAACGCAGCTGCATATTTACTCAGATCAGTTCCTTCAACATGCAGGCGTTGCGGCCAGACTCACGGAACGTCCTGTCCAGAAATATTTCTTTCTCTCTGCTAGTTTGGAGGGGGTCGGGCTGAGAGGGGAGACGTCCCCCCTCCCCCTCAGCTCCTTTGTACTGACCTGACAAGCGCGTCCTGATAGGGGTCAACGTACCGTGAAGAGGTTAAACAAACGGACAGTCCCGTCAGAAATCCTCCACTTGGTCCTGCAATTTATGGGGAGGGGAACCGCAGAGGTGGCGTGCGGGTTTAAGCGAGGCGAAAAGTTCAACTTCTCTCCGATAAACTTCGCTGTGAAGCCCATCTTTACTGGCTTTAGTTCTACTGGTTATTTCCTTTCTCTCAGGCAGACTACGCGCTGTTTTTGTGTCTCTATGGACGTTTGGTGGCATTTAACTCGAGATTAAAGGGTTTAGAAAGTTAAGTAAGTTTAGAATTTTCTGCTTTGAAGAAACTTTTACGAATGGCAGATTCGTGAAATCTATAAATTTATATAAGTAAATAATGATTTGTGAAATATGTCTCATTTTTCTGCCAAACGTTCATGTATAAAACAAAACCAAATAGCATCCAAAGGCATTCTGGAAAATAAGTTTCTAAGTTTCGAGTGGTTTGTGTCATTTAGCTTTTAAAGCTAAATATTCACACCTTTACACCTGAACAAAACAAACCCTGATTATCTTCCCGTAATCTATAAGTCGACGTCACACGAATTGCAGTTAACGTTTGGCAAATGCAAAAGTCATTGGGATAATGTTTTATCGTGTAATAAAGAGTCCAATAAAAAAAAACTATTTGACGATTAAAGTTATCAGCGTTATTATTGATTTATTATCAACAATTGATAAAGAGTCAACAATAACAGAATGAGTGGATATAAGTCAAATTAACCAAGTTGGGTGGTTATGCGCATTAATGCGCAATAAGATGTTTAGCGGAGATATGAGTCATTTGAGAACTAGAAAGGTTTTGTTCCTTTGCGTCTTGAGTCTTTCATTGTATAGAACGCAAAGTTATTATGGATAAAAGTACAGCTGATCTGCCTCAAAATTCCAGTGTAATGAGTCTGCAACAATCCCCTAAATCGAGTCAAGTGCTTTGAGTTCGGAGTTGGGGAAAAAAGAAAAAGAAAATCTCCCAGCATTGTTGCGAGGTTCACGCTGAGAACTGAGGCTTAAAGTGCCTGACTGAGTTCTGGCGTTCAGAGACTATATATGCTGTTGACTCGCACCGAGAGGAAAGGGAACGACCGAGATTATGGGCAATTAAAGCCCACTTTATGCCGGTCCGCCGGCGTCACCCAGTCTGGCCAAGAACGCTCACCTCCGCTAATATCAATGGGAACAAAGTCAGCAGCATCAACTTATTTGCACAGTGAATTATTAATGTCGGAGCTATCACAGACAGGCTGCAGGGGTTGTCAGTTACGAAAACTATGTAATGAAGATGGTGCTAGAAAGTTAGAGAATCACGTGATGGTCTCAGACGCCGCGTGATCATAGTGAGTCTTGCCAAGAAAAAAAAACCCGGAAAAAATTAGGATTGCAAACTGTAAAAGGGAGAAAAGTTAGAGCGACAAAGATACAACAAATCCAACATTTTGTTTTGACTCCAGTTCTAACATGTCAGTTGTCACCTGAATAAATCCTAGGAAATGTCACACAAAAGTGCTCCACTTTAGAAATTTACATGAATGTCTTCTTAAGTATTAAAGATGGATCTCGTGATCTGGTGCATTTTACAATAAAATAAACAAAATAAAAAAATACTCTACAATAGATTGTGACCAACAGCTGCCTTGTGGATGAATGTGTAAAAGTGCAACACAGACTTTTAACCAGTAGAGGGCCCTGTTTAATCTAAGGTTACCAGCGCTGTGATTCATAACTCCTCAAAAGCTAAAAGACACACTATCATTATTCAATAAGGTGGCATTTGCTTCTATGCCATAATTTTTAGTACAAATGTTCAGATATTACATTTCCGCAATGTTTCGTTCTTTTCACATAATCACATGTGCTTTGTGCATCAGCTCAGATGTTGGGTGAGGTCTCCATATTCACTGACTTACCATATCATTCTGCAGCAAAAACTGTTTAATGTCTCAAAGGAGACCATCTGTTTCTGCTTGCTTGTCTCAGTGTAGAAATGAACGGGGTCAATCTCTCTTCATTTTTTATAGGCTGGGAAAGCTCCAGAACTGTGAGAGGAAAAATCCTTCAGAATTAACAGCTGCTTTTAACATAGTGACTGCAGGGAAATAAATTTTAGGAATATAAGCATATTATGGTGAGGATGTAAATAACAATAAAAATATATTCTAAAATATGAGGACCTCCTACCCAGTGTTAAGCGTGGTGGAGGACTTTGATCTGGTGGGCTTTTTTCTTTTCCAATAACCTTGCCAGTGCTGCACGCTCACAGGGTGGTCCGGTCAGTCAACTTTAAATGGATTGTCACTCAGCAGCACAACAGTGTTTCAATATAACAGTGTACTCTGGAGGAGTGTGCTGATGTAAACTATGGCTAAAGTTGATGGCAAGTATTGTAACTTGTAGTTATGGAAAATCAATGGCAAGATTCCCATTCATGATTTTTCTGTAGTTTGTTGGTAGATCATGTTATTGTGCTTTAGGAAGGAAAAGACGTCACTGTAGAAAACAAAGAAAAGAACAAAAGTAGAAATGGGATCATAAGGCAATATCCTTAAGGAAAAATGTACATGCAACAGTTTGGGATTGCGGTGCAGTCTTCCTACATCTCCTGACATTCCTAGCTGTTGGGCCACAAATTCTCATACATGTCTCAACAAATATCCTATCTATGGAAGAATTGTGGAAATAATCGCAAGAGTCTTATCCAGCCTCTGTTGGAATCACATGCTGTATCCGTTGCTGCCAGAAACGGATACAGTTTCTGTAAGTATATATACTTTTCTATATATACTTTTCTATCATATCAAGAAAAAAACCATCTCAACAGTGTGAATGAATTAAGAGTAGGATGAGAGCAACTCCATCAGCATGTTGTAGTTCAAACCATACCCTGATGATGTTGGAGCGATAGAAACTGGCATATGACCTCAGTCTCTTCCTCTATTTTGTCTTCTATCTCCTCAAACACACCTTCACTCCTCTTCATCTTTTCTCTCTTGCTGTTGATGCTGTCCAATAGTTTGTTCTTCCATTGCAAACACAGCAAACCCTATAATATATGATCCACATGACATAAGCCATTAGAGATGTAGGGGAAAGCAGAGAATTGTATAAGCCCTTACATGGATGTACAAAAGGATTTGCTAATTGCTCAAAAAAATTGAGGAACTGCTTTTATTATGTGCCTAAGTTACACAATGATTTGAAGACAGAATAGCAGTTTTGAGAATTTCAATTTTGACCAAAGCGACTGAGAAAAACTTTAAAAAAAAAGGATACAATTTCCTGTAATGTTGTTAATTATGTTACACACCATCAATTCACTTTTCAGAATCTCTTAATTTAGCCTCAGTGCCACCCTATGATCGACTTTTGCTTTCTCTCCAGCAAACCGGGAGACAAAGTGCTGCTGCACGTTGATGCTTGAGGCCTCACAGCACAGAGGAGTGGGAAGGATCACACTCACCAGCGCCAAGTGGAGAAACATGCTCAATTTGATGCAGCTGTCTCCTGGAGCAAATGTTGATGATCTGATTTTTTTGTGTGGTTGCAACTGTGTTTCTGTTGCATTTGTGGAGTAGAGAAAGAGGCAAGGGGAAGTGGGTGGATGGGGGAATGAGGGTCATGCATGGCATCACAGCAGGCCAGCAGGCTTTGTTATGAAGCAAAGGGCACGCCAGGCTGGATGAGGATCAGAGCCGGATGAGAGAGAGAAGAGAAGATTGAGACGGAAAAGTGAGAGGGGGCCTGAAGGGGTTTGGACTGTTGGTCTCTGAAGCAGCCGGTGTGCAACATCGTTCAGACGGTGTGATGTACACATAGAAATCTGATCTAATGTAGCGTTTAAGCACAGCCTGACACATCATTTTCTTTCACAAAAACAGAGAGAAACACACTATAATAAAATGATCACTACTAAGGTAGTTATTCACGTATGTGGCTCCCAAAATCGACTGTGGAGTTTGTGTAAAATCTTAAGGAACAAACAGTAGTAAAAAAAAAAAAAAGAAGGAGAATTTCAAATTAAACCCAAAACCAAATGAAGACCACCGGAGGAGGAGATGCACCAACAAATGCTCTGTCATTTAACTAATTAATTAAAAAAAAAAATCTTATGCTACATTGTAATCAAAAAGCTCTGCAACTTAAAATATTGGCACACTGCTTTTCAAATGAACAATTTTGCAGTTTTGTCAGTTTGTTTCATCAGGCTTAATTTAACAGTTTTACAAACCTTCTAACACATGTTTCAAATTAATTCTTTGTTTTTTGTAACATTTTTGATAACTAATTACATTAAGAAGACATATGCTGTTGATGCATTTGTTTGGGTAAGTTTGAGCCATTAAGATATTGCCAACTTGGCTTCCTTCTCAAGATGCACCTAACAGATGACAGTAAAATGAATTCATGGCCAGTATTTGAGCTCAATTTTAACACTATAATAATCTATCTAAAGAAAAATACAAAATCTGCCGACGACAACTGAAGACTAGTCAAATCTTCACAGATCATTTAAGGTAGATTGTTTGTGAAGGAAGTTAAACAGGCCTCCCTTTGGGAAGACACAATGAAAACCCAAATCAGCCAGCGTGTTTTTAAGTGTCTTTCCTGCGGTGAGCATTACAAGACAGGTGCATAGACTGAGCTCTGTAAAACACAGCTCATATTCCTCTTGACTGTGCTGAGTGTTATGTTGAGGAGCAGCATTACCACTGATCCTCTGTCAAAGGGTAAGTCTGCCTTGAGGGAGGGAGAGGCAGAGACGCACACACAGAGTTTGGAGTTAAAAGGTCAGCATCGCTGACTCCATTGAGGGAAATAAAAGCTCAAATGTCTTGCCATTTAGACGAAAAGGGTAAAGACGCCCGTCAACACTCATTTACATGTTTCAGATAACCTGGCAGTGATATACTTATCTATATTATTGGATTCTACTTATCTGAAGACCCATACTCAAATCAGAGCCAGCAAAGGATTACGAGGCACTGAGCAGGATGTGCTTCGGGGCCCCACTTCCAAGTAAGCTATTTGTCCCGTTGATGTTTGTTCAAATGTCTTGTGCATTCAACACAAGCAAATTCTCTGGTACTTAGCCAAAAAACAAAAACAAATGACTTTTACATTATTCACTTCACATTGTGAATCAAATCAAATTATGAAGCCAAGATAATTTATCTCCAGTCGTTTTGCTAAGAGTGCAGCATTTCAAGAGAATTGTATTTATTGAGTCACTTAAATCAGGAAGGCACATACAATTGGACTTCAATTACAACACAAGTAGTGAAAACAAATTATGACCTAGCAAAATAAATTTTTACTGTCAATAACTTTTAAACTACGATTTTTTTTTTTAGAATGAGCTCTTTTAGGTTCTGAAGCTATAACTTTCAAATTATTTTAAAAGTAGTGGCTGTTTCTTTGGGATCAGAACTACAAATTTGAGATTTCTACATCTGAATTCTGTGTGAAAAGTTGAGAAGAACTTGGGGGGCCCTTAGTTTGCTTATGCCTTAGGCAGTGACAGTTCTTTCATGAATGCAGTTATAGGAAAGTCATCTCCAAAAATGTCTGAACAAGTTTCTTAAAAGTAGAAAACCAATATTTTTAAAAATATATATATTAAAAGAGAGAGAGAAACAGAGTACCTTTATTTTTACTGCAAGGGCAACATAGATTCATATCCTTATGCTCGCCGTCCACATATACCCTTTGATTTGTACTTTAACTGACACAAATCAAGGAAGTACGGACAGAGAGATTCCTCTGGTCCGCATGGCCTCGAGGGACAGCCCTGCACGTGAACACAAACACACACTCACTAACGCACGAGACACTGTCCTTTTCTCTCCTTAGAAAGCGTCATTCGCCGCCGCGCTCGTCCAATCGCTGGATGACTCCTCGGCCCATTAATCTCAGAACTAGATTTATCTCCGTGTGATGCTGTTTCCATCTCTGTCTGTCCCTCATCCCGCCCGCACCGAGGAGGAGATCCCCGTCTCGGCCGCGCTGCGAAGGCAGCGACGTCTGAAATGAACGCTTGGACTTTAGAAAACGCTCGATTGAAAGAGGATCCGCTCGCTGGCGATTTGCGTAACAGCTCCGTGACATCAAAGCAAGGATGCAAGACAGGCCGACGGACAACGGAGCTCCCGCTCCACCGAGAGGGTCCTCGTTTTTTATAGAGAATCTGCTGAGCAAGGGGTGGGAGAGACGGGGGTCGGTATCGGCTGAAGCCGAGGAGAAAACCGCGCACAACACCGACAAGAGCCCCTCGGCTTTGGACTGTTGTGGCGACACGTCCCGCTGCTCGTACAGAGACTTTCCAGTGCAGTGGACCCGTGTTGGGTCTGTGGTGAACATCGGGGCTTTTGAAACACCACGCTGTGAGTAAAGATAAGATGAAGATGGCATTTCAATGAACCAAGCTTTCGTTCATTTTTTGGTCCGCTGCGTAAAGGGGGAAAGCAAAACGTCCCAAGCTTTTGAAGATTATAATGTATACATTTCATCATTATATTTACACGTCGATTCTGTTTGGTTAATACTCGATATTATATTTTAAATTAGAATTATACCATAGTTTAAGTTGTCTTTGCTTAACTGTGCGTAAAAAGCCAATAATTATGTATAGAAAAAGCGATCAGTTATATTTCATGTCTGGCGTTAAACCTTTGCCGACCCTGTTTTTTTGTTTTGTTTTTTTTTTCTCACGGGTTTTGGCTTTGGCACACATTATAAGCTAGAATGCCTCTGATTGCCAAAGTGCTGCTCACTGTACGTTTCATTTCCAAGCGCAATGCCTGTTTAAACACTATGTCATTGCTGTTATTCATTGTAAAAATCATAAAAATATCCGAGGGTTACATGCATGGATCAGGCATGAAGATGTGACGATTTTACGCACATTTAGTGACATTTGCGCCACTGTCACCGTCACATCAAAACTGAGCCCCCCTCCCTCTGATGTGTCACTTAATGGCTTTGGCATCATCACAAGCTGCTGGTAGAATTGTCAAATTGGTTGCTCACAGATATTTAAATGAAAATCAGATAATTTTTTAATACTATAAGCCTCACATTTGTCTTGAGGTGGAAATAGCAGCCTATAAATTCACAATCTGGCCAAAAAAAACCAAAGTATTTATGCGCATCCCAACTCTCTGACCAAGCTGCTCGTTTGTGTGAGTGGTTGTGGCCGCTTAACATACCCAACTATTTCGGGCATGAAAAGGAACTGCAAACTGCAGGAATTTCCTCATCGATGTGCCGGAGAAGATGAGAAGATAAGCCTTGACATGCTGGTATTTACGCCGCTTCTGAATTTTCTAGTTTTGGTTAATTCTTCGTGTTCAAAATAGAGGAGTTTACCAGAGATGTTTTGGAGCAACAATGTGTCAGTTACCCCCGCCAGGGGGACCTTGCGTAGTCTGCCCGGTTTGACACGTGACAAGCATCATCAACTCTACTCAGCTTATTGCCAGGAAATTAATTTTTATTACCCCTATAAAAATGTCTACCAGCAGGAGGCTGATCGAGGATCCCATGTTTCAGATTTCATCGTAGTCAACTGGTAAATACGGGAATCAAAGGGGAAAGGGTGCAATTTTGCAAATATTTACATTGGCAGCAGGCTGGGGCCCTTCAGGGGCCCTAAATGTTTTTTTTAAAGAATATATGTTGACAGACATGATATTTTCTAAATTTCAAAATAAGCACACAACTATATCAGTATGTTGTATGTTAGCTTCAACATTTTGTGAGAATAACCAATGTGCAGCTGTTTAGACATGACTATGTCAGCAATGTCATTAATGTAAGCGGTAACAACACAACACTTTAAGAACATGCTAACTTGTTGTATTGAATGGTGCTATTGTTGCGTCATCACAGGCCTGGCAATCTCTTTTTTGTATAAGTGAAAACAATTGTAGAAAGTTCTAAGTTATGTGTGCACAGTCATCAGTTTATTGCAATGTGCATGTGTAAAATAATTTGGATGCCAAGGATCCAACAAGATCTTATCCCTAATAACCCGTGGTTCTACTGTAACGCGTTTATAGTAAACAAGTAATTTAAATTACGCAACGAGTCTGTCCTGGGGTATAAAATGAATAGAGAAGTGTAGATATGACATCACATAGGCACCAAATTAAATATTATTTTGCCTCTGAAGAAGCTCAATGAGCTACATTGGGAAAACAGTAGAACTCGTAAGAAAGCTGAATATTTGGAATATAGGCTGCACTGATTTTCTGTCCTCATGAGGAATGTTGTTCTGTCTCATTTCAAGGCCCGACATCAGATGATCCCAGCTGCGCACTATCGACCAGCGACAGGAACTCCCCCGCCGTTTCCGAACCAATAACTGAGAGCAGCGACGAAACCGACCCAAAGACGGCCGACGGCAGCCTCACGGACGAAAACGAGGACGCGTCAAGTGGGTTGGACGCACGGCGAGAGCAGGACTCAGCGTCCGGGTCGTGCTCTGGTCGGAAGAAGAAGACCCGCACTGTGTTTAGTCGCAGCCAGGTGTTCCAGCTGGAGTCCACGTTTGACCTGAAGCGGTACCTGAGCAGCTCTGAGAGAGCGGGCCTGGCCGCGTCCCTGCACCTGACCGAGACTCAGGTGAAAATCTGGTTTCAGAACCGGAGGAACAAGTGGAAAAGGCAGCTGGCGGCAGATCTGGAGGCCACGCACATCCCGAACTCAACTCAGCGGGTTTTTAGAGTGCCGATTTTGTATCACGAGAGGCAAACTTCCACTGGAGTTCTTGGTTTCAGCTTGAACGGACTTCCAGTTTCCCCCTCCTGGTCCGTCAACCATCCTCTGTCGCCGTTTGCCCACTCCGTGAATATGTTAAGCTCGCAGATGACCGGCTTGGTGTAGAAACACAACCCGACTGAGAAAAACTCCAAATATTCACTCAGTCAATATAATTGTGCAATAACCCAGCATGCTGCAGAGGAAATGTACCCAAAGACACGAAACAAAGAATTCATCATTTTAACATCGAGATATTCTATGTTTCTGTTCCTGAGGTTGTATAGAAGAGTATGCAACAAATAAATAAGCACGGCAAGACTGACCGCAGCGGGGTGTATGTAATGTTTAAATACACTTATTTTTGAAAAGTTTTATAGACTATTTAAAGTCACGGATTTTTTTTCCAACTTTGTCACTTTTACACTTAATTAGAAAAATAAAGAAAGAAATCATGCACTAACGTCTTTGTTGTTATTGTGCTCCGATCCTTACCTAAATTGTCTTTGAATATTTCAATTTTTCTGCAAGCCAACTCACAATGCATGTAGGGATTTAATTCGGAAACTATTTAAGGTAATTAATTTTAAACTTCTTGAAGTGTCCCATTCAATTGTGCTTTTTGTAAGTTTTATACACACAGCGCACCATAATCCATAATTAAACTACAACTTTCTTATATATATATATATATATATATGTGTGTGTGTGGGGGGGGGGTGGGGGGGTGTTTGTATACGTGTGTGAGACAGATTACCTACATTTATTCCGCAATGCCTATAACTGACTATTAAAGAACATCGTAAAGACATATGGTGCAATATAACACTATAACAGGATGATCTGAATGACATTTCAAAGTTCAATTAGTATCAATCAGCTGTGCCGTAGAATAGTTAAATATATCTGAGAAGTCGGGTAATTAAATGTGCAGGACCGTGCATGTTTTACAACGTTGGCGTTAGAAAATTAAAACATATGATGGAATGCAGTTGGTGTTAAATTAAAAGTATTAAAATCACATTATGTTATTCTCTCCAGAGGCTCTGTAATGACTTCACGAAACACCGCTCCTATGATGAGAACAGCATGAGGTGTTTTTATTGAAAAAGAACAGCACGACACCCCCCGGCTCTCCCATCTGATTCTATTCTCTGACTGCCATTGGCCCATCCTGACAGAGTCTCTGAGCCAATCAGCGACGACCAAGCGCTCGGTCTGGTGCGAGTAGTAACAGCGCAAGCAGATCTGAGCTGTGTCTGCTCAGTGGCTGCTGCTATGGTGCGAGGACCGTCCCACCGCCAACGGAGAGAATAACACCCCGGTTCAGAGTTCAGGGAGAAAGTCTGAGGTGGAGGAAAAATTAAAGTCTCATATAAGAGAATATGAACAAAGCAGAAGCACCATGTCGACCCATCGCCTCTCTGAAATTCACCATTGACAGCATCCTGAACCTGAAGACGAGCTGTGACAGCTGTCATTCCTCCGGGCAACGGCATGAAGCGGTTCCAGAGCAGCGGCCAGACCCTGGCAACAGGCTGAGCCAAAGCGGTAAGAAGTTTCGGGAATTTGCCTTATTTATCATCATTTTTCAATTCGACAACTAGAAAGGCCTACTTAAGTGAGTTTCACTGAATTTGCAGGGCTTATGAGCACCGGCAGCGGAACGGTAGACTCGGTCATCATCAGCTGCGGGAACCAGGGCAAGGCGGCCGACACGCGCTTCGAGAGCGGGGACAGCAGCTGCGACGACAGCGGCTCCATCTCTACCACCGCCACGGCAGCAGCACTGGTGACTCCCATGGACCCCCACAGAGGAGGGAGCTCCAACAAAAAGAGCAAAATAGTGACCAAAAAGAAGACGCGCACAATTTTTTCCAAGAGACAGATTTTCCAGTTGGAGTCCACCTTCGACATGAAACGCTACCTGAGCAGCGCAGAGCGCGCGTGCCTGGCCAGCTCTCTGCAGCTGACGGAGACGCAGGTGAAAATATGGTTTCAGAACCGCAGGAATAAACTGAAGCGCCAAATCTCCACCGAGATCGACGGACCGGCTAGCGATTTCCCCGAGGCTGGGAAACCGGCGTCGGTGGGGAATCTGCCGGCCTTGTATAAAGAGAGCAACCTGCTGGGTAGATGTCTGCTGCCCATGCCCCTTCCGGTGGTGTACCCGGGGAGTAGCACGCCTTACCTCTGCTTCTCTAACGCCAGCAAGTACTTCAGCCTGTACGACGGGGACGTATGACGACATTTTAATGGCTTCCTGTGCGAAAAAGACTCTTTTTGGTCGCCCTGTTGCCAAGTTTTTGGAGCGTTTGAGACATTAAGCGGCCATAACTTTTTATTCTAATTGTCATAATTTTAATGAATACTGCAACTGTAATGGGAAATAATTAGTTTCCTATTACATACGAATAGGCATATACAGCATTATTTATTTCCAGTTGAAGAAAAGGCCTTTAAAACAGCAGGTTACATAACTGATAACCAGAAAGAAGGCCTACATGTTATTGTTTACCGCATACTAGTTTTTTTTATTTTATTTTATCAACTGCAGCCTAAGCCACCAAAGAAATTATTACTATAGCCTATCTGCATGCGTTTCCTGTCATGATTTTTGTTAATACTAAAGTTATGTATTTAAATGAATGTAGTTAACAATTTATTTAGTTTTACGCATGTTTTATTTTTTCTAAATACCCGTTCTTACTTTATTCCACTTTGCCAAGAGGCTCATTACACATTTTACTGTTATTAAACAGCTGAAAAATAAGCTTTACAGAATTAATTCAATTTTTTGAAATGCAAAAATACTGACTGTTTCAGGAATAATATGAAGAGGGCAAATTTAAAAAACAATGCTGGTTTCATTACATTTTGCAGTTTTTCATATGATAATCCAATGTGGAAAGTACAAATAAGCAAACTGAATCTGAGTTGTAAAATTGCATACAAGTAAAATCTTTAATATATAATTTTATAAACTGACCTGTGATAATCCAAAACCTTCACACTGCTTCACCTGCTTTAGTGGACCTGACAAGTCAAAAAATATATCATAAGTAAGCTGAAAGTAGCTAAAAACTATTATGAAAAGCATAAATATTTGTAAATTGTAAGAGATCAATGAGTCTCACGATGCACTCATATGCTTCTGGTAAATTTAAAGTGAACTCGGTAAGTTTAGATGGTAGTCACATGGAGACATGAGGTCTGGGACTCATGCCTGTCTACATTTCTGAGTGGCGTGCAACTGCATTACATCTGCATGTATTAATTATGCAATGTGCAATATGTCAAAAGAGGGGCTTGACGATCGTAATTCTTTACCTTGCTTAGACAGTAAATACGGGAAGTTGCTGATCCATGCAGCGAATGGATGATAGATGCAGACAAAAGGGTGAGGCTTATCTCGTTTTGTTTTGAGGAAGTGCATCTAATTTCAGTCTCGGCAGCAAGTCGGCTTTTATGACACATACTTAGACCATTGTGTTCACATGATCAGTACAGGCTCACAAAGGAAAACTGTACTCTCCTGAAAATACTATTCAGACAAATAAAATCCAATTATTTCTAAAGAACTTTTCCAGCAGAAGTGAAACATTTAACATTATAGTATATATAAAGCTTAATATAATAACAATAAATTGCAAAAAGAGGAAGCAGATAAAAACACATTTGAAGTAAAAGGATAGATGGGCTAAAAACAACAAAAAGTGAAGTACAAGTAGTTGGAAAAATACACAAAGTGATTTGTGTAAATCTTTCTTTATGTTACTATCATTATTATTATTAATGTTATTATGTAATTTATATTTGTTAACAATAGTCTGAATAGTCAATTTCTTTTTGTGGGTACTCAAACTATTTTCCAAATGAGATAATGCTAGTCTATTAATAATAATAATAATAATAATAATAATAATAATAATAATAATAATAATAGTAGTAGATAGGGATCATGGGTTTTTGCTATGAAGAGAGAAATCTAATTAGATATTTATACATGCATTTGAATCTGGAAGAGAAGTCCAAAATAAATGTAATAATTTAATTCCATTTTAAAGTGCAAAACCATTTGCTCCAAATGCTTGAGCTCAACACTGCATCACATATTAGGTTTTAGTTTTTAATTCTCAGCCTTGCTGCTTTTTTCTTTTTAAAGTGGACATTGAGGCATCTTAAATAATTTCTGTTTTCTACATACTAATTGTTGATTTTTGATGCAGTGATTTGCAGAAAGCAGTCGTGCTTTCAGCAAATTATGGCACAGAAAAAAAGACAAATTGTTCTTGAAGTAGACTTTATCCTTAATGTACTTGTTGGATGTTTTTAGTTTTAAAAAGGTTCAAAAAGGCTGAATCCATCAGTATTAAAATTTAAACTTGCCATTGTACGTTGATTACGTAATTAACCTTTAGTAGCTATGATATTTAAAATGAACAGGGTTTTCTCTTTGTTTTGATCTTTGACATTAATTTTTTTTGTATTGGATTCAAAGTCAGAGTGCAGCACGTGTGTTTACCAATTAGGAGGCCTGTCACGCTGTCTCATGTTTTCAGGCTTCAGGACTCATCTGTACCCACAATCGTCTGCGTCTAGTTAGACTTTTTGGCAAAGTGGCAACCTATAAGTGTTGTGGCATCATGGCATATTATCAACAATTACCTTACACTTATTGGAGAGGAAAACACCATCTTGGAAGCATCAGTTTTCAATGCGTGACTAACAGAGAAGGAGACAAATCATTTAAAACAACATATAATTTATTCAACTTTGCACATTAACTCAGAGCACTGCTACTTGTAAGAAGCACTAATTGCTTCTACCACTCTGCTCTTTTGGTTTTGCCACTCCATCGTCCCTCTCCCACTCTCACTGTGCTTCCCTCATGCCTACCGCCTTGCCATAGCTCATTATTGTAATCTGTGCACTGAAGCACAACTGTGTTGATTATGTCTGAATGAACGGGGGCCGAGGAGGGAGAGCGTGCTTTGAAGGCGGGAGTGGGAAGAAAGGGAGAGAGCCGCTTGATGAGTGTGTGTTTGTATTGGAAAAACTACAGTCCAGTTTGTATTGCTGCATGGGTCTGTGCTTCACTGTAGCCGGGGGTCCCCGTTGTTTCCTGAGAAGAAAAGGAGGCGGCGAGCAACTCCAAGTGTGTCATAGTGTAAACCCTGCCTGGGGGACCTTTTCTGCATGACTTGCTGGGGGCCCCTTGGTGGGCTCACCCATTTCTTTAACCTCTCTTGACCTCTCCGTGTCATCTGACAGAGGTCATCACCCAAGACGACGGGACAGAGCGTCAGCATGCAAGAGTCAAAGCATAAAGAAGGCCTACTTTAATGGAGACCTACACTTACAACTCTTTAGCAAAGCACAAAAAAACATTTTAAGATATTGTTGTGCCAGCTGACCCGTTCTCTGCTTGGATTCCCCCGGGTGTCCCAAAGCCCTGCAGGGAAATCCGAGACCAAAACTACCTGATGCAGCATATTGTTCAGTAAACAACAAGGCTATTAGTTAGAGGTGGAAACTTGAAATGCAACGCCTGTGTATGTGTTTTACATTATGGGCTGCTAGATGCTACATAGTATTACATTGATCTGCCTATTTAGGATCCCCACCCCCCAATTCCCCTTTACCACCAATGCAAATTGGTGGAGGAAATTGAAAGATGCCAGTGGGGATGAAATCCGATAATAGAAAGTGATGCAGAGTGAGATAAAAGTGCAAGGACGAGAGAAGATGAGGCCAGACTGGAACATGTCCAAAAGTTAATTGTAAGGGAAACTGTATGACAGTAAAAGTGCACAACTTTTAATCAATTAATTTTATAGGGCATAAACTACATCAAACACAATAGCAGTGTGTTTTACAGACACATTGCTATTATTTGATTGGAATTTTTATAATTAAGCTTTGCATAATTCATTTGGAAAATTGGGTTCCCTAACTGCTTATAAGTACTCAAGTGCAAGTAGATGTAGTTACCATTTACGCAACATTCATTCTATGCTGCCTATCAACAATAATCTCTGTTGCATTTTCTGCCTCAGTTTAGATCTAAGTAAAGCACTTTAACAGAAAAAAGGCTAAAGACTTATAATTTATTAAAATTTTAAGATTTTAACTGAATAAAAAGGTAAAATATTATCCATGTTAAAATGTCTAGAACTACGTTTGTTTTCTTTCATTACCAGACGTAAAAACCTCTCACCACTGGAAAACTTTGGCTCACGAATGCAGACTGTGTATCAATTAAAAAGCATCACGTCTAACACTCTCCCTCACGTCCTGTCCCCTCAGACACCCTCGTTAGGATAATGTGCCATTAATCTGCTGCTGAAAACACATTATTAGTCCAATCAATAGGTTAGATGGAGGGATGAAGGCAGAGGAAAGAGGTTGAGGAGGACGGGAGGCAGCGGACGGATGCTCTAAGTCTGAAGGGATGCGTTTAAGCAAAGGCGGGGGTATTGACACTTATCCATAACACCCGAGAAAGAGCTCCAGTGTGTGCAGAGAGGAATAATCACTGTGGTTTCATGCTGACAGTCAATAAAGATCCATTAGGACCAGAAAGAGTTAGCAGAGGATGTTGACACTTTCTATTCCCATACTATTATACACATGTTCTTAGCAACAACAAAATGCTATTTGATAGTGGGTCATGTTCCCGTGCTCTTGGGATTTGCAAAACTGGGTTTTTCATGTCTCCAGCAGACATGGCCACACATCTAAAACAAGTAAATGTGGACAAGTAAAATATGTTAAACATTTAAACAAAAAACAGACTTGTGTCAGACAGGCAGCACAAGAAGTTAAAAATTTCACACAATCAAACTGGCCACATTTGAGAAGCGGTTTTTACACAAGTTTTTAGTTTTCAAATCCATTACGAGAAGCTGTCTACCTTGCTCAAAACATTTTTATTATAATTACAGGATATCTTATGCTTCAAAATGTTTTTCAACAAGAGCCCAATGGCCTTTCAATCTCCTCCACAAAAATTACAATAAAAATCTGATATTTAAATACATAGTATAAAAATACCAGTAATATTTCTGTCATTGTTTGAAATTAAATAAACATTTTTGTTTTAGATCCCCAAACATACTTTTGCTTAAGTCCAGAATAATAAAATATATTTTAAAATACATTTCACTTCTTCAAATTCAAAAATGTACATCCACAACAACATTTCTTTGCCTTTGAGAAAATCACTTTCAAAAACGTCCACGTGGTGATATTATGACTTTGTCAGCTTCATCATTTACGACATTTGAGTTAACTGGAAACCTCAAGATGTATTTAATGTTTTGGTTTAAAATGTGAATATCTACCCTAGAAGTAATGCCAAATAGTAGTTGAAAGACAAGTAAGCAAGGAAGAAAGCATTACTACAACAGCAAGGATGCATCCTCTGGTTGGATAAAAAAAAATCAAAGTGTCACATTTGGAGGAAATTGGATGAAACTTCCAATTCTGAGAACTAAATCCCATCTGTGAAATATGGGAGTGGTAGCGTCATGTTGTGGGGGGAGATACTGCAAAAGGGACAGTATTTACCCCCATTGAGACGAGAGAATGAAGAAAAATCTTATATGAAAATATTAATGTACAACTCAAGACCTCAGCCATGACGTTGAAACCTGAGTACAAATGGGTTTCCAAGTGGATGACGAACTCAGTCAATCCTTGGAAAGTTAAATGTAACTTGAACTATTTTGAGAAGCTTGTAAAAATATGTCCAAAACACTTCAATGTAAGTATAAAACATTTTTTTAATTCTTAACCAACATTTCTAAACCTTATATTTAAAAATCAAACATTTTCCAAGGTACTCTGTAAATTACATTGTCAGTGTTACATGGTGATTAAATGGGATAATCTCCAATTTCTGAATGAACCAAAAAGGAAATGTTTTTTTGACAAGCAAGAATTATTTTTGTAATGACGCAGTATCTTAACAGTAAGAGAATGTTAGAAATATCTTAAGTTTAGTTTTGCTTTGCTTTCTCCAGTGACTTTCTTCAGAAAGTCAGGAAGTCAGAAACAGAAAGATTTGTGAACACCTTGGTGTTTTTGTACCACAAGATCCAGTCATCCACATATAAGCAGAGAAGGACATGTGCTGTGTGCTCTGCAGAGTTGACCTACAAGCATCTATAGCACCACAACACACAGAGGCTCCCAGGAGACCAAGGAGACACCGGTATGCTGCCATAAACAGCCTCTTCTGACGGTGCTGAGTAAAAGGCTCCCTGTAGATTAAACACAAACATCTTCAGAGGTCAAGTGAGTGGAGTAGAAGAAAACCAGATTATAAGATATATTAGAAACTTAAGAGATGATTGTGTTGATTTTTTTAAATGAAATGGAAAAAAAGCCTATTTGGTCTTTGTCTCAGCAGATTACACATCCCACCAGATAGAATGTGCTTCGATCTGAACCATTATCTCACTGTAACATTTAAAACTTTATGCATGTCTTTATTGCAGCAATTACCTTCTTTGTATCACTCTTCTACCAAGGCACAACTAACAGCTGTCCTTTAAACAAACTCTCCTATCTGAGCTGTCAACCTCTGCAGACCCTCCACAGTCACTGTTACCGTCTCTGCTATTCTTGCCCAGCTGCTTGGTTTCAGTGGATGCCCAAGTCTTTCTTGGGTTTGTAGTTTTTGGCGTTAGTTACTTGATGACTTCGCAGTGGATTTTTGAGGGGGGCCTGAGTAAAGGGAACATCTTTATCAGTGCAGATTTTAATTGGTAAACAGTTTTGAAAACTATGAATCATTTTTCTTCCAGTTCATAACTGCAGTATTTTGTGATGGAAGCTCAATGAACAAGCTCATTGAGCTTCTCACTAAATGTGAAAAAGCTCAAGAGATATGCATGTTCAGGAAGGTACAGTACAGAGGTTTGAATAAGGGCGATGAAATGTTGAATTTCTAGCAGGGGCATGTATACAAAATGGTATGTTTTGCTACATTTTGCCATAGAAAACTCAATTTGATGCAGCTGACTGAGAAGGTAACATTTAGAACATCTCCAAAGGTTTTTTTTAAAAATGAAAACATGAACAAAATTATTGCATTAAAACTTTCTTTTTCGTAGCGTTCTGTTTTATAGCTGACATCCAAATTCACAATTACTTTTGTGATGTCCCCAAAACCTCTTCACAAAAACACACGCAACAAACACATTTCCTACTAGTAAAGAGTGCCTCTCTCGAGGCCTGCGTTCCCCCCTGGCCGGTTCGAGGGAGGCTCTAAGTGCTCAGTAATAGCCAGCAATCAGCACAGAATGGACAGAAACCAATGTCTCGCCCTCAGGAAAGAAATATAAATAAATAAGATGAATAAATAAAAGCCTTGTGTCCTCACAACCGCATATTGCATTCAGCATGTGTTTTATAATGAATATAGATTGGAGGTTGAAATATTTATGGTGCAGGGATGGCGGGATGAAGGTGGGTTGTTGGGGGTTGTGGGGGTTAATGGTGTGAAATCTCATCCCAAGTCCAGACAAAGGCACCCCTTAAAAGAGTCAATTATTATTATTGTTATCTCAAAAAAATAAAATAGTCATTAATACTTACAAAACTATTAAAGACTCTTGAATATTTTCACATTTTGTCATGCTTCAACTTCAAACATTAATGTATTTTGCTGAATTTTTTTGTAATAGACCATTAATGTAGCATTTAATTATGAGGTGGTAAGAAAAAGTATACATGGCTTTACAAAACATAATAAAAATCTAAAAAGTGTGGTGTGCATCTGTTCAGTCCAGGTAAGCCTTCATGCCAATTTTAAGTGCTATAGCAGTCCAATTAAAACATTGTCTATTTTTGTGTTCAAAAAATATAAATCATGCAAAATCTGTGGTCTGTGTTGGTGTTTCTGCCTAAGCAGCATTTCTTGCTTTTTTACCTCGGTCAATAGTTTACAGAATGATTATGATGGTTCTCAGCTTGTCAACTAAAGTCAGTTTCTGTCAACATTGTCAGAGCTTTCATAGTTTAAAGTCAGTCAGATTTTCTTGTTGCTTCTTCAGAGGTCTGCCTGTGTTGCTGTGGTTCCCGATGAGCCGCTTCAGGCACATGGATTTGGTTGTTGTGGTTTTGGAAGCAGTTTCAGACCAAACATCTTTGAAAGTTATAAATTATAACTGTAGCTTCCTGTCTGCACAATGGACTAAAAGGAAAGTTTTATGCATGAAAATTTAAATGATTAATCGAGCGATTGTGAAGGAAACATGACTAGCTCGGACTTCTTGCTATTTATTATACTGGAGCTAAGTGGAGCGTGTGAGAGGGGAAGTCTGAGAATGGTTCTCAGAGACATGCTCCTCCTGTGTTGTGAAAACAAATATAGACGGCCGGACGGGATGAGAGCTGACTGCCAGGAAGGCCAGAAAACATTTAAAACCAAAAACCAGAAGGAGTTCATTATGTCTGAAAACTTTGATCTAATTTGAAACACTGTCACTTCAATTTGAGAATACAGACAGACTCAAACTCATTTACATAGTAACAATTCCAATTCCAATCCTAGTTATGAAACAATACAATCAACTTATCAAGTATATGCTGATGGATGTAATAGTTTCTCTCCAAGGAATCAAGTCACTGACTTTTTAACAATCCTTCCTCCTCTATGAGCATGTGGCTACAGTGAACAGTTGCCAACTTTATAGCAATCCTCCATACTGAGCATGCAAGAGGCTTAAAGCTTCTGCACAATCAGGTCTCTGAAATGGACAACGACTGTAAGCAACTTGCTGGACTGGTTACAAAGTGGCTTAAGGACAACCAAATCAATGTTTTCTACTGCCCATCATAACCCCCTGACCTCAGTCCCATAGAAAATTTGGAGACAGTAATGAAAAGGTCAATCCTCTGTGTTGCACGTGTCATTTATTCCTCTTGATGCTGGTTGTAAGTCCATGTTGTTTAATAAACATTCTTCATTATGATTCAGCTTGCCTCCTGCAAAAATTCAGGTCCAACTCAGCAACACAATCCATCCTAGACCCTGGTAAATAGGGTGAAATAAAATGCTAAACAAATAATTAGATGCTTTTGTATCTACTCTATTAGTTTTGTCTATAGTAACTAAGACATATTATTATTTATTGCATGTTATTATTATTATTAGTGGGTGGAGGGTTATTCTTTGAAAAAAAGGACAAAGTATTATTATCTGGAGACTATTTGTCACGTCAGTCCGTAAGCTTGCTGAGATATTTTTTGTCAAAGTGGTAAATTTTTTTTCAATGGTTTTATTGATTTTGTGTGACTCATACTGATGACATAACATCTCATCATAGTAATTAATGACCGTAGACCACCTGCTATGTGATTGTTTAATATCAGTTTCCTTTTTCTTGATGCAAGAACACCTGAAAGGATCATCAGACTTTAGAGAGATTTAATGCAATTTAGAGAGACAAGCCATATAGATCAAACAACAGAGCCCACATTAACCAATGGTTTCACTCCTGCCTGGCAACTCCACCACACTGGTCACCAGCTTGGGCACACACTGCTGAGGGAGAGCATCCTGTTCTTCAACTAGCATTTGTCACAAGTCAGATAAAGTAGCTTCTCTGGTGATTTTGACACAAACAGGCGGTGAAAGCTCCTGTTTGTGTTAAACAGGGTTGAGGTGATGAGTGCAGTCGGGTCAGACCATCTGATGAACCCCGAGGGGAGAGCATTGACATCTTGGAGGATTGAATTTGGTCCCTAATTGTATACATGAGGGATTGACATGTAATTATAAGTAATTCTAAGTGTAAAATCTGATCTTGATAATGCTTTGCATTAATACTTAAGATTTTGGTGACAGGATTTGACTGTTATATTCGTTGCTTGTTTTTGTGTTTTTATCATGTAAAGCACTTTGAACTGCTTCAAAGCACATTGTTGCTAAAATGTGCTAAACAAATAAACCTGACTTGACTAAATGACAGGCTATACTTTTCCAAAGCCATCCCAAGTCATCACTTATTTCACCAGAACCTGTTTGGAATTGGCAGAAAAGATCTTTTAAGATCAACATGGGACCATAAAAAGCCCTGTGTGGTTTTTCATGGTCACAAGCCACATAAGGCTGCTTGACCAACAACTGCATTTCCTGGCAAAAGAGGCTCTATTGAAGGGAAAATATATTTATTGCTAAGAAGCTTCAGTGCAACAAAGAAATAAAATGGCCTTATTTTATGTACCAAGTATCTGGTTCAGTCCAAATTGAATTCAAATCAACACATTCAGATCCAATTACATGCAGTTGTATTCAATCCAAATGACGATACCATCCAGACTCATTAAATTGATCATTTATTGCCACTTACTAAAAGTAACCCGTCTACGGAATCCGAGCTGATTGCACTGCGTCGTAGACGTTGCAGCAATCCCTCATCCTGATAGAGAAATCTGAGTGGAGAGGCGATAATATTTGCAAATTTTGACATCGCAATAGTTCAAGTCAGAGCAGATGATCTATCACAGTATTAGCCAGAAAATGTCAAAAAAATTATTGGTAATTATTTAGAAACGATTTTACGGTTTTTAGCAGTAAATGTCTTTATTCACTCATAAAGGCAACACTCAGAATGAGACAGCATGAAGACCTGAAGTCCATTCTGCGCTCCAGTTTAAGCATCTGATTTGAACAGAGCAGACAAGCGAGAGCAGCCTGCCCTAGAGTCATGTAAAATGCAAAGGCATATACTACTCTATTAAAACCTCCTGATAGACCAGACTGGCAATGCATACATACTCAGACTTTCACATGCACTAAATAAAAAACTCTCATGACTAAAATGACCATGTTGGATAATCTCGCTGTGCAATTCTTGATTCTGAATATATTTTTAATATATGCATCCAAATGTCAACTTTTTTGTAGAAACTAGAAGCAACAACGCCTTTGTTATTTCATGTGAGTTGGGTAATCAGATCTGGGGATTTGTTTAAACTGTTTCCTCAACCATCACAGACCTGACCCAGATTCATGGCTGCAGTTTGTTAACCATCTTCCTGGCACCTCCTGGTCCCAACTTGTCATCTGGTATCCTTTCCACAACACTTCTGAGTGCACTCCTAAGTGTACTTAACTCTAGCAAGACCACATGTTCTTGTTACATTATTAAACCCTCCCAACAGGCTATCAAGTTTTTATTCTGCCTCCTGCTTCAAGTTGGCTTTTATAAAAGGTTCCCCCAGCTCTCAGCGAAGCCCCCGCCTAACCCTAGCTGACTTTCTACATCACTTACATTCACAGCTGCACCTCAGCAACATATTTACACTGGAAACCAGAAGATTATATACATCAAATAAAAATAAACATACAGGATTTTTGTTAATTAAATCACACCAAACTTCTCTTGTTTTGGGTCAGTTAGAATTATCCAAGTTATTTCTATATGCTAAATGCCATAATAATAGCAGAAAGAATATGGCAGAGATTTATGTGTTAATGTCTTCAGTATTTGTACTTATAAACTGACTTGGGTCAAATCTTTTGGGTTTCCATCCACAAGCGTATCACAATAGTTTGCTGGAGTTCTGGCCCATTCCTCCTGGCAGAACTGGTGAGTCAGGGTTGTATGTGGCCTCATTCGCACACGCCTTTCCAGATCCGCCCACTTGGACATAAACCTGTTGATCTCTGGGACACAGAACCCATCCTGGAGTGGGATGATGATCAGACATTTCCATCATGGCTATACTTGTGTATAATTGTTTGAACAAAAGAGCGCAGCACCTTCACGCATCTAGAAATGGTTTCCAAGGATGAACCAGACTGGAGCTGCTCCACAGTTTTTGTTCCTGATGTTTTGACCAATTTCTTTCCACTTTCCCATTGTGTCAGCATTGTGTTCCAGGTGTGGCCTTAAAATGCCATTTATGAGGCTCACAGTGCTGCAAGACAGAACAAAACAAAGTGGATATCTGCTCATCTCCTGTCTGTTTGTGTAATTTGCTTCCAGTGTGGTAATGAGCATGCCGCTTCCTTCTTTCTGGGGATCCAGAGGTTGAAAATGGCTATTTCTCTTTGTGAACATGTCAGAGCACCAACATCTCTAAATATGTGCAAACAGCAAAACAGAACACTTGAAGCAGATCTCAGGCAACAGCTTGAACGGTCAACGGTTTCTCCCCGAGTTCTCCTGAGATCTCAGTGCAACTATTTTTGGACTCTGCTCAACCAGACTCCTCTTTTCTGTTACATTTTGTTGTCTTTCTCTCTCGCTTGCTTCTCTAAAATGTTCGCTCACCCCGAGCCACTTGTTTATCAGTCTAATGTTTGTTCCTGTCAGGGACAATATGTTCCATCTCCGAAGCAGTCCACTCAGTTATTCTTCATCTGGCCCTTGGGCTGTTCTAAGTCAGTCCATGTCCTAAAAACACCTTCCTCTCTGACCAATGGAGGGTTTTAACTATTAATGGCTGTTAAAGGTAGATGCCGTACAACCAAAGGAGACAACCAACAATAAATCTACAGTGGAAAAGTATTTTATAAAAGCAAACAAATCAATTTAGGAAGATTTATAAAGTCAAGAACAATCAATGTCAATACTTTGCAAAAAGTTATTAAACCAGTTTATGATAACATTAATTCTGTAATGACATGAATAATCATAGCACATTGAAAAAGTAGTTATATTTTTCAAGTAACAACCAGTGTATTCTATTGGGATTTCAAGTGATAAAGTAACCCACAGCAGTACTTTGATAGGAAAAGGAAAGAAAATGTTAAATGTTTTTCAAAGTGTGACATTTCTGTATCCAAGATGGAGCTTTTTACAGCCCCGAGTCTTTAAGGGTATGTCTCTGTAGCTAGGGCTGACAGTTTTCCACATCCCTCTTTGTAAATTATTTAAGTTTGAGCAGAACTGGATTGCAATAGTCTAATAATGTCAATTTCCAAGTCTTACCACAGCTTCTCAATTGGATTTAGTTCTGGATGCTGGCTGGACTATTCTAACACATGAATATGCTCTCACCTAGATTAACCTTTGCCCCGTCTCAAATCTTTTGCAGTCTTTAGCAAGTTTATGTTCAGGTTTTTCTTATCATCAACCTTCCCTGTCCTTGGTTGGGATGGTGTATTCAGGTTTTCACCACGTAAAATCTTGTTAGAAGGCCAACGTTGTGATTTCACCAAAGGGCTTTCAACCATGTTTGCTATGATCTCCACTTGGTTTGTAGCAAACTGGATCTTTTGATCATCAATGTTTGCAAGAAATATTTATAATAGCTTCTATTGAAAGATATTGTAATATATTTAAAAAGTATTTACACTCCTAAAAGCTTTTCCACATTTTGTCACATTTAATCAAGGAAAGGTGCACAATTTGTATTGAGTCCCCTTTACTCCAGTGACACTAAATAAAACCAAGTTTAATTACCTTCAGAAATCATCTAATTAGGAAATACTACAACATGAAAATGTTGACTTCACACCGATTGTCTGAAAGAAAATAAAAATATACAGTAAATCAAATGTTTGAATACAATATATCTTTCATTCAGGTTTGAAGTGGCAAACATTAGTTTTTCTATTTGTACTGCACAGAGCTTTGTAGAGTTTATTTTAGAAATTATGAAGCCATGATGGAAACTAACCAGATGGACAAAAAAAATCTAATAAAATGAAAAACATACACAAAAAATTACAGTAGGAGAAAAAAAAACTGTCAGGATTTGACGCGGAGACCCTGAGACGACCCGCTTCTTCTGGATCACTAAAAGCATTAAAACACTTCTTGACTCAATGTTGCTGAGGTGTGTGGAGAAGATAAATAAATGAATAGGAAACATCTCAAGGATAGAAATGCTCTTATTGCAGTGGTCTCCCTGTATGCCCTTTGGCAAAGCAACAGATGAACACGTGTCCCCTTTATGGAGTGTGTGTCTGTGTCTGTGTGTGTGTTTGAATCATTTGCTTGATGCACGACTGGTGAGATAAAAACACAAAAATATCTGTTTTTCACCAGATGATTTATCTTGGGTTTTTTTTCCAGTTCTAAGTCATGTAACGTCTACCATGTTCTGGGCTGATTATGACTTCATCTCCATCTCCCTGTCCTGTACAACACGACTTTGAGATTTATTGCAATAATTTCATAAGAAACACATAATACATTTTGTGTCTACATGCAATGAAAAATTGTACATCTGCTGCCTGATTTATGATGCTGTATCAGTAATCAATATGGCTCTTTTAAGTCCTTCGGATTCAGTGATTGATACTTGGAGTGGTCAGCATATGGGCCGGGAACCCGAGCTGTACGTCTGACCGTTCCCATATGGGTAACATTATATGCAGTGCAGTCAGCGCATTTATTGCTTGTGCTCAACTGAATTAGCTGGAAATAAAACGTAGAATTTAAAGTTAGTGATCACTAATAAAGCTGTACAGCATGGAACTTTTTGCCTGCTTCCATTGCTGCATTCAAGAAAGTACCACACGGTTTATTGTAGGGGAGTTCTTGTCTCTCTTTCATGTGAGAGTTGATTTGACAGCAGGGTTAGATGGAGATAAGATGGTACAGAGGCCTCTTTTTGGTCATCTGTCAGCGGACAGAGACAAGAAGCCCTCTGACTGACATACTGGTGAGGGGCGGGAGAAAGGGCAGCTACTTTGATTGAGCTTTGATTAAATGTTGTTAACAATCCAGAGAACTGGTTGGGCCTTTTTACAAACTTGGCTGGCACATGAGCAAAGTGACCGCAAACAAAAGCTACAAAGAACTCCTCAATTGAGCTTCAGGGACACGAAGCTCGCTCAACTGGCAGGAAAGCTGCTGCTGAAATAAACTGTCATGCTTTGCTGTCAGTAGTATCTTTTAACAAAGAGTCAAGAATGCGAGTTATGTTTTTTTAAAAGAAAAGCTTTTTATGGAAAAGTTAGACAAAACAAACATTTCCCTTTAGGTCCCAAAAAAAGAAACGAGACGTTGCGCTTGAATTCACTTCCAATGGTTGCCGTTAACTCTTTCACTCGGTGTTATACAAAATTAAGTTGCAATTTCAGCCATCAGCCTGCCTGTGTTAACAGCTTGTGAGGCTGCTCCGAATTATTACGGAGGAATGCTTCATCCAAGGCGATGAAAGACAACAACAGCACTCATCTCATCAGCTCCTGCTGATCAGATCAGATCAGATACTCAAATCCCTGCAGGATAAAAGCCATGCAGAGAAGGAGCAGATAAACACTGTGCTTGTTTCACAATATAAATGATCACTTAAAGCACAATTTTCATGTATTTAAGTTCAAAATTGTTCTCAATTCTTTCTGCCTTTTGGTTACAGAAAAAAAAAATCTGTAACAGTATTCCTTTAACAGGATTGGAATATCATAAAACAATTACATTTATTTTAGTAATTTAATTGAAAAAGTGCCATTTTACAATCCAATTGTAATTTCTAAAATTTTATTAGGGCTAACTGAGGAGGAAAGTCTGAGAAAATGTATTATTGCAAAAGACCAATAAATAGACATGTTTGCAGTGCTATAAGTTCAAATTTCACCCAAGCTCTTGAATATGACTTATTCATAATTCTATCATGCTTATTGCTTTTGCAACTTTTCCTTCCTCTCATTTTGTCATGAATTTGCTTGGATACAAAACTCTTTGAGCGGCCAGCTTGTTTAGCCGTCTTTTTTATGGTTTACCTCCTTGTGGAGGGTGTCCGTGACTTTCTGCCAGACATCTGACAGGTCAGCAGTCTTACCCGTATGCGTGGAGACAAAAACATGTTTATTAAAAATTTTAATTGTCTTTCGTTGTATGCTAATTTTCTGAGAATAGAATGTTGCAGTTTTATTAGCTGTAAGTTATAAATGACAGACATACGTATACTTTCACATTTTGAGTTAAAAGTAAATTCTTAGTTATATTCTAATTTATTGACATGCACCTGTATATCAAGGACCTGCTGTAACTGAAAAACTGACAAAATAAAAATGTTTCAAGCTGATACTGGAAGCTTCAAATATCAAGCTCTGATTTGCTTCATGTTGTTTTAACAGACATAGGAGAAATGGAAAAAAGTCCAGCCCAGAAGAAATGCTGCAACATGGAGAGCCTGCAGAAGAAACAATGCCGTTGTCACTTGCTCACTGCAGGGGCATTGAGCAAGTGAGCGTTTGTGTTTGGGATATTCAGACGCTCTTCACATGCAGAAAAGTTCATATTCTTTTCCCTTCATCCATCACTCTTAACTTTAGCTCTCTACACAGATTTTCTGTCAGATTTAAGTCAAGACTCTGGCTGCACTACTCCAAAAAAAAAAAATTCCAGTCATAAAAAACATGTTAGTAAAATTAAAAGATGGTTTTGAACCTAAATCTGCCAGATGTATAAATATTTTAGCTGAATTTTATAATTATTCAACAAATGAAATGACGCGTTGCTTTCAATGTTGTTCAAATGAGAGTGAAGGAAAAAATTGTAGCATAGGATTAAGTTTTATTGTGCGACACTGACAAATGTGTTGAAGATGATGGAGATGAAAAACGATTCATAACAAACAAACAACTAGAGGTTCATAGCTAAACACTGCTATCATTGAAAACTTTAATACTGTTTATGTCATACATTTGTATTATTCTCAAAGTAAACACTGAAATGCATTGTACTGAGGTGTAGCGTCCTGATATGTGGAGAAAAATGGCATCATCTAACATTTTTCTCAACCATCCTCACTATTGGGTGATTTATTGATTCTGTGGGTCTATATATGCAACAAAAAGGCTTTTGAACACAATCAAGCATGGACACAGGGATATCAGATCTTACAGTCTTTTACTCTGCACTGATTGCAATAGATTTCAGATGAGGTTCAACACTTTGAAACTGAATCTATGACCTGAGGGTTGAGAAGAAGGAGAAGAGAAATAGAGAGTGACGGTGACAAAACTTGTAGTATGAAATGAAAAACAAGAAAACAATATAAAACGATATAATAAAAGAAAAGGAGACTTTTCGTGGTATTATTCTGGGTGTTATTGTGCACTTTCCATCCACTTGATAACCAGATTCCTAATAAACAGCCTTGACACATTCACAACAGCTCTTGTTTTCCTGTGTGTGCAATTCAAGAAAGATGTATTCATAACTTGCCGCTCATAATCCAATCTGTGACTGATTTAGCTGTCTACTGCCCAGGAGCCAGCCAGGCGCTACGGGATACTCCATCCAACACTCTGCTTTCCTAACTCCAAGACACTGAGACACCGGGATACCCCCGCAGGGTCCGGGCCAAGCCGGCGCAAGGCTGATCACCTTAGTCTAAAGTGACGTGACTGCAGAACGCAAAGACGCACACACTTTGGGCTGTGTGCATGCCGAGGATTTTCAGAGGCAATGCTGCATTTACTAAGGATGTGTGCTTTGGCATGTGGTGTAGAGTGTCGTCCCTGAAGGGGCTTGAGAGGTGTGCGTGTGTTTGATCTGCCGTACATATTTAAGTCTCTGAGGCCATGTGAGATTGAGTGTTGTATGTTTTGGCATGTTCACTTGAATGTAAAAGAGACAAAAAAAAAAAGAGTCCAAGAGAAATTTTTCACTGCACAGTAACGCCACATTGGAAGAGGCTGAAAGACGTCTATAATCACACAAAATACACAAAAAGGAAACACGCGCTGGCATTAATCCTCAGGCAATGGATTGGAATAGCCTTTCCCTCAATGTCTGGAAAATAATCATCACTGTGATTTTCACCACCGTCTTTCAAATGTTCCTGGCCATTGCCTTTGGCTCTTTTTTATATGACATACAAATACTCCCTTTGTTGCTGGAATTATGGAAAAATAAATCACAGTCTAAAAACATACTGAGTGATTAATACTATTCATGAGTAAAAACTCCAAGTCTGACAAAGTAGAAACATCCCAAAAATAATCTAAAACTCAAGCATCCAGTGCCCTGCAATAGTAATGATATATAATAGTATCATTAAAAATCTTTTCAATGTATTTCACTAGAACAGAGTGAAAGAGTCTCTGTGGAGAGGCTTGTCTACAGCAGAAGAGGCGGCCTGGAAGAGTCTCCAGTCCGTCACAGATCAATACAGGGACACAGAGGACATATAATCTTAGGCACACACACACAGTCATATATAAGCACAATTTAGAGAGACTAATTAAACTATCAAGTATTGTATTTATATTTATGGTACACAAGAGACTACAGATGAAAGCTAGTCTTCATGGCTAATTCTGCCGTACTCTGACTGTGACGGAAACATTCCAGTTTCATGCAGGAAGACCCAAGTCTGGTTTAAACCCGAGATACATATGCTGCAAGGCAACAGTGCTCACAACGGCACGGCTATACAGCCCCTTCACAGGTCACCTAATTACATGCACAAATTAGTAATTAGAGTCCATCTGTGTGTGGTTTAATGTCCATATAAATCCAGCTGTTCTGTGAAGGCTTCAGATGTTTAGGGAACATTAGGGATCAAAATGCATCACCAAGACCAAGGAGAACAGGGATATGTTAACAGAGAAAATTAATGAATAGTAAGCAATATCTCCGATACTAAGCATCCACTATTCATTCTGTCACCTGTTAACAGAAATAGCATTACACAGGGGCAAAACTTATCACAATCATAGAAGCAGACTCATGGTAACAGTGGAGGAGCTATACAGGTCAACAAACCAGGTGGGAGAATCTGCTGACGAGAGCTTTTAGTTGGCTACTTTAAAAGCTTGTGCAAAAAAATGGTATGACTAACAAAATGAAAATAATAAGCGATCTTAGTAATAGTGGATAAATTAAACATAAAAAGAAGATGCTCAAGTCATTAGGGAATCAAAGTTTAACTTTTATGATCCACATGCAAAATACAGTAGAAGGTTTCAAACCAGCAGCCTGAACGGATCATCCCAATAATAAAACATAGAGGTCTTTTTTAGTATGGACAGTGAACCTCTTCAAAGCTTAAGGGCAGATGGAACATGTTGAAATCAGATTGGATCAGTGAAACTCCAGTGAAAAATACTAAGAAGAATCTGCAGCAAGGTTTGAAAAAAGATGTTCAAAGATGCTCTCCAGTCAGTCTGACTGAGCATGAGCTACATTTTAAAGAAGAATGGGGCACAATCTGCATCTCTAAATGTGTAAACCAGGTAGAAACATGCACAAAGAGAATTGTAATGCGACCAAACCTGTGATGACACCAAGGCACAAAGTACACCACAATTCTTAGATATTAATTTGTAAGAAAACGCTATGACTTGTCATTTTCCTTTCACTGCAAAGTTATGCACCAGTTTGTGTTGATTTGTCAGAAAAATCAAGTATTTTTCTCTCTAAGGGTGAATCATTACAAAAATGTGAAGAAGTTCAATGGCGCTTATGGAAGGCACTCTATGATTACTGAATGTTTTTTCAAGACCTTGGGAGTTAAGTATAAACCAACAGAAAAACATCCTGAGTCCAGAGGTTATGTTAACTAGAAGGTATTGTTGTTCCCTAGATCTCTCGCCTCTCACCCCGCCGTAATGAATATGAGGGCCCTAATAGACCTGGAGTTTGACCTCCAATAAGTGCTCAATGCTTGGAAACATGAATTGCCGCCTTCAAAGCACAGCTACTTCCTGAGTGCTGGCTTTTCACTGAATGTGTGAAATGTGTGTGCACAAGTGAGAACATACGCACACTCGAAACCAATAAGGCAGAGGTGACGGGCCCCTCAAGTGGTGAGGAGAACCAGGAGACTCCAGGTTCCCGCAAATTTCAAGTAACAATTATTCATAATTGCAGAGAAATATAGGCCGAGTGTATATAACAAAATGTTGAGAGGGGGAACAGTGTAAAAAGTCAGTACATAAACAAAATAAATAAAATTGTGGTTTCTGACCAATATCTAGTGAAGAGCGGTGATAGACATGTCTCTGGAAACATAAAGAAGAAAAAAGATTGTCATGCTGATCCATTTTTCAAACTTTTCATGTAAAACCATTGTTGTGTTTAACTTGTGTCACTATTTAATCTCAAAAACTTCCATCAAAAGAAGAAAATGTTCCATCGTCCACGCCTCCTATAAATGATGTCAGTAAATGTGCACTTTCGCAGGCTTCCTCACACAGGACACAATCAACTGCAATTAATCTGATCAATGGAATGTTAAACGGCGTACAGGATATGCAGGACTAAGTGCCCTCGAGCCCCATCGAGGATATTCGAGGTGATGGAGAAAAACCATGTCCACATCTCCTTAGGGGGCTAAATCTCTCCCATGTTAGATAAATTAGTCTGGGTTAGTACCTGGACTTCCTATAGTCAACTTGCAACCTTTTGATCTCTAACTACAGCAAAATGGATCCAAGCTGATGAATTTGTGTTCCCCGGTTATGATTGATTACGTGGACGCTTAAGATGGAAAGGCCTGCCAGAGTTTATTTTCTGGGATTTCTTTTTTCCTTGATTGGTTACAAAGAGTTTGAACCTTATTTGAGTATTTAAATAAACTAAGAAACAACAAAAGGAACATGAGTGAAGCATTATTCTGAGGGACTAGTTTTCATTTAACTGTAGAGCATGAAGCTGTTGTGTGTGAGCGTCCTGAGAACAGCCCTGAGCTGGACAGTGGGCAGATCCGAACCTTAAACGATGACTCTAATGAATGAGGCAATAATGATCTCGTCTGCAGCGGCTGGTTCCCATACAGACTCTGAGAGACGGACAGCCGAGCTGGAGGCTAAAACACATTGCATAAAGCAAAAACACATGGTGAGAAGGTGTTTTAAGTTCTCACTCTCCTTTTCCCCCTAATTTGAGGTATTTTTTTCTAAAGGCAGCTAAAAGCTCTATCCGTTTTCATACCAGTGAATGAACTATATCAGATATGTAAGAATAAATACACATAAATGACCTAAAACTATCTATTTGACAGCTATAGGGAAAACACTTTCAACAATTAAGAAAGGGAAGGCACAAAAGTTAAATATGAAATGTTTAAAAACAAAAAAACGATTCAACTTGAATGGTTGCCATGGACGATGACATACAATTGAAATCCATCTATGGACTTCACATAGAAGTAGACATATTTAGTTTCAGGAATTTATTAGTCCCTACAGTAACTCTGGCTGGGACAAAGAAGTATATAGACTTCACACAGAAGTCCAGCTTTATCTAATTAACCATGTAAGGAAAAAGTGAAAGTAGTTTACCTATAGAGACCTGATGAAACTCACAATGCCAGATGTTTGACTGCTGTCTTTCATTGTGCCCAGTACAACCCAAGTCAGGCCTGTGTGATATGTTGTACAGACAGTTTTAAATATCAGGACCTGCTTTCAAACACACACCCTGCTAAATCTATTATTACAGCTTAGATTGATTGTAGACCATTCACATTGTTTTACTGCTTTAATGGACAGTGGTTTTATCCATCTATTTAAGTTTTCAAAACATGTACTGTGGTGTTATCAGTGACGGTGAGTGTGCTGTGGCCCACATTCGCCTTTGTCATTCAACACAGACCTACCTGACAACATCTCCACAGTCCCAAGAAGAGAGCAGCTGAAACACTTCCCTCAACATTTTATGACGTTCAAAGCAAATGCACATCTGGTAGTTATTTATTAATCTAAAGAGTAATACTAAAAACAGTTGTAAACTGATATTAAATGGTAAATGACTGCAAATGTCCCACGATTGTCATGGATAATTACAACATTACGGGCTGCTTCTGTTAACTTCTGAAGTTCTTGCAGCAATAATTCCAAAATGTGTTACAATTGTCTTTCTCAATTTAGCAGATCATTTTGAGAATCAAGAGACAAATTTGTTATGCTTAGTCCAATTCATGCATAAACTGCATCAGTAAAATTTTGAATATATATCTTCCAAATTCATGTAATGAAAGGAGTCTAATTGTTTTCAAGTTTCAACTTCAAAAATGATTTTCTTCACCTAAAATATTTTTAAATAAACCTTATTTTGTATAATTTGATAAAGCTTGTCTAATACATTTTTTCTCATACCTTACGTGCAGTCTGCATTACCCAACTTTAATAAAATTGGAGGCTGCCAAGTACCGAGAGTAGAGCATCTAGGTACCAAGCACACTTGTAACAGACAGAAGTCAATGTGATTGTGTGTAATTTCCACTGCTGGACAACATGTTTTAGATTTAGAGTTGAACTTAAAGTGTCAAGGCCATTCATTCAGCCAAAAAATAAATATATATATATATATATATACATATATAAATAAAATTAATATTTTGCTCTTTAGTGTAGCAGAGCCCTTGTATATTTACCACATTGAACAAAGTCACCAAATATAGAATAAATACAATCAGATCCACTTTTAGTGCCAACACCTTTCATCCCTCTATCAAAAGCCCCACCCCCACGGGTGTTACTATGGAGATGACTAAATTCATATCATATGCATGCATGCATTTGTGTGGCTGATGCGCTCAGGGCTGGGCAGCAGGCGGAGGGGATAAGTGGGGAGAGCGGGGCGTGACACAGAAACGTATTCTACTTAAAATGCTAATTTTACATATTTAATGCCACTGAGCAATTTCTGTTGGGAGTTGAGCAGAGATGAAGTGAAGCAAAAGGAGAAGGGGGAGTGCACTTATACACTCAACTGTGCAACAGGAAGGGGGAGGAGGAAAGCACAAATTCCCTACTCTCCACTTAACTCATTTATTCATCTGTTTGTAACCCCCTCCCAGCCTCTTTTCTCTGAGCTCAGCTCTCATCCCATCTTCTTGGCTCTCAGCATCTTGGCCGCTTTATATAATTGCTTTGAGTGTGTTGAAAGTAAAGTGTCATCAGAACAGCACTCATAATATCTGTAATTTTTGGATTTGAAAAAAGGATAAAGGTGGAAAAAGGAAACCTGTGTTTTGCTAAAATTGTTAAAGGGCCAGTTTTATGTGTTTTCGTGTGCAAAACGGTTGCCATAATTTTTGATGATTAGTTCAATATCCTGTCGTTCTCTCAAGGTCTCGTCCTGTTGGGCTCCTTGACCTCAGCTAACATGCAGCCATCAGTCGTTTCATGGTTGATCGCAGCTGTTCCAGGATTATTCGTGTTGTTTTTGGGGCTAAAGGTAAAACCAGATTAACTCGACTTTGGATCTATCAACTCAGCTGGAAGGCAACAGGACTGGTTCTCACAGAGAGAGCACTAACACACGAATACACACTCTACAAAACACACATACAGAGT
Organism: Phalloptychus januarius; assembly: GCA_902982915.1. Classification (NCBI taxonomy): domain Eukaryota; kingdom Metazoa; phylum Chordata; class Actinopteri; order Cyprinodontiformes; family Poeciliidae; genus Phalloptychus; species Phalloptychus januarius. The sequence continues at coordinate 1,486,155 of CADWAE010000285.1, forward strand.
TGCATTTTCATGTCCTCGAAGGTTGATTTCCTGGGGACTTTTCTTGATCCAAATTATAACCCCTGCTTATGTAACAGTTCCTAAACCAGCACAAACCTAAGTCCTAACCAAATCTATGGTTTAATGGTTTTAATGATGAATGTCAGAAGAACTTTGTCCAGTACAATTTCTACAGAGGAAGGTAAGAGTCCTCAGTGTGGTTGTATAAATAGATTTAGGTGAATGCAGAACAATTACCAATCCCCAATGCCGCTCAATCAATGTAACAATTACCTTTAACATTGAATAAAAAAATTGAACTTTCTTTAAAATATTTTAGTGTGAAATATTCCAGATATACACTTGCCTAGCTAAGATTGTAAACTATATTTGGTTGAAAATATCTCTAAATATCTCAATTGTGAACAAAAATCTCAATATAAATTTAGTATGAAAGAAAAACAATTGATCAAATTTCTGAATTTTGGATTGAACGTTTTAGATATATTTCAATATCTCTAGGTGTGATAATCTACCTCATCCACTCCATGTTTCTACTCCTAACTAGCTGCACAGGTGGTTTGGCAGAGCAAACAGTATGTCTTTGTCATCCATTGAATCCCAGGGCCATCTCGTCGTCAGTGTTAACCATCTACAAAGGGATGTTGGCTCAGCTACAGTAATTGTATGAGTATTCATGTGTGGCAGTTCTGGTTTGAAGTTATGAGTCTTGGTGAAAATGTCTTTAAAAAAATTATTTCCAAGTATTTATTAGACAACCTTCCAGTCATCTATCCAGGGAGGGGAAATGATGAACAAGGTCTAGATCAAGTCTCATTGATGCATGTGGGAAGTGAAGGTTGGCCCCTGTGGGCGAATCCTTCAGAGAAGCTACTGTAGCTCAGATTGATGGAGCAGTAAATCCTGGTTATGATAGAAAGATGTTGGAATACACAAAGGTCCACAATGGGGTGTGTATGGCGCAGCATCACTGCTGTTTGGTCCCAGCCATGAAGGACTAAACTACATAGAGGAAACAAAAAGACCGGCATAAGAACTATTCAATCCCACAATGCACTGCATTAACCCACTTTCAGTTTCTAGGAGAAGGAAGAGGAATAATTTCAGCAAAGAAAACTCTGTGATATCATCAGAAGTATATCACTGGAAGAGGAAGGACTTCCTCCAGTCTTCACAGGCTCCATGGGTCGGGATTTTGCACCGAGATCCTACCTCGCTGGAAGAGCAGGACAGCTTCTTCCTAGAAGCTCTGGATCCAAAGTAAATATCCAGTCAACTGTTTGTGTTGGGGCTCGGCCAAGAACCAAACTGCTGCCATAAACAATTAATATTGTTATTACTGTACTTAAAATACGCATAGGTCTTAGAGGGATTCATAAAAGTAAAACATAAGCTTCTTTATATCTGCTTTAAGCTGCCATCTTGGGAATCAAGTCAAGTGAACTTTATCTGTACAGCAAATTTCAGTAACAATGCAGTTCAAAGTGTTTTACAACATAAAACGATTGTGGCTCTGTGGGTAGAGTAAGTCGCCTTGCGATCTGAAGGTTGCAGGTTTGATTCCAGCTTCCTCCTGCCACATGTCGATGTGCCTCTGGGCAAGGCACTTAACCCCCAGTAGCCTACTGATCGTTATATAGATATATGAGTGTAAATGGGTGAATGTGACTCTAGTGTAAAGCACTTTGAGTGGTCAAAATGACCGGAAAAGTGCTATGTATGTATGGTTGATACAAACACAACAACAGGTCATTTGGTGCTAAGCAGTTTGGTGACTTATAGGCTAACAAACATATTTTAAAATCGACTATTTGCCAGAGTAAGAACTTTAAAACTGGGGTGATGTGCTCTATCTTCCTTTTAGTCAGATCACAAGCAGTGGCTTTCGGCTAAAGCAGTCTGATTGAGTGTAATATGTTTTAAGGCATCATCTTCTTAGTAAACAAGTTTGTTAAACTACCTGTTATTTTAACATAAAGCTTTAACAGTCTGTTCTCCTTATTTATTTATTTATTAATTTATTGCAAACCAGGACAGGAAACATGAAAAACGCCTCTATAAAAGTACACAATGTTGCATATAAAACCTTTAGTCTTAATTGGAGCAGCCTTCTGTGTCATACTGGCTGTTCACCCTGGCCGTGTAGAGCTTAATGGAGTCAGTCAGTCCTGGGTCTCCCCAGCTGATGAAGTCCATGGCTGGCTGGAGCCACTGACAATATGTGATCCTGACAGCAAAGCAATCTGCCTCTAAAGTCCCTGGTTTAACCGTCAGCAAATGTGTATTGGTCATTATGTGTGTGCATTTAACCCAGTCAACTGACTTTTAATTTCCAATCTGTGTTTGCCTGTCAGACGATGTGGAGTTATTTTAACCTCAAAGACCCACGTCTGTGAACCCAGAGTTTTATAAATTGGTGGTTAGCCCGGGGTATAGATCTCTCAGCATAGATTGTCACTCCAGGCCTGTGAGTGATAGTGATGGGGCAAGATACAGCATCCATACCTAGAGATTAGCTTCCTCTTTCTCTGTGCATTGCTTTATGCTTTAAAGTTGTGGCACAAGTGGACAGAATAATGGTAACCTTCCCCTACATTAGAAATGTGCTCTGCTTTATAGCATCACTGTCATTTCTGAGTGATGCCCTTATGGTCATTAAGGACTCAAGTGAGCGTGCCATGTTGGCAGTCACAGATGTCTCACCACTATTTTAGTCTGAGTAAAGACAAATAACATAAGATAAAACTGACAGGTTAACCTTTTCAATTATCTTGTAGCCGTGAGGAAAAACATGGTACACTGTTAATGCAATGTGGCATGGGGACAATTGAAATATCATTGCACCCATATCCTGGGGCCTACACACACTGCACCTCTATGAGACACAGTATAAAAATGCCCAAACAAAACAGCTGGAGCTCTGTTCTAGTACACGTTTGAAAAGTTCAACTCGCCAGCTTCGCTGTTCTCTCTGTGGCATAGTCCTCAATAAAACCATCAGCCATAAAGAACACACGCACACAGACACTGCAAATCTCTATGAGTGGCCTGATAGACAATCCTCCCACAGGCACCATTCCAGCCCATGAGGTCATCGCCTGCCGAGACCCAGGATTATAAGTCCAAAGGAACCCTTGGAAGCATGCAGTTATGCGTTTTGACAGCCCAGCAGCCTGATTAATCCCACTGTTTGCTAACGCTAATGCTAAGCTAATATTAGCTTTGTAGTGAGCCTAAAGGTGTCCTTGTCAATAGCCGGCAAGCTAAGCTTTGGCAGGCTAAGGTAGAGCTACTCTTATTTGCCTTGTTGAACCTCTGCATTGTCAATTCAGCATGAGAGATTCATCATCGTGTAATAAGCTCAATGCCTAACGCTAACAGAGGCTCACTTTGGTCTAATGCAAGATTAAAGAAGGTCATATGCAGAGGATTTGGCTTTAACTTGTTTAACAGCTCAAGGGAAAACTGAAAATGGTGAAATGGAAGAGTACAGCTTTAATGGTGTTGCTTACACCCATGAATAAACCTCTTTACAACACTGAAATAGCTGATGTTATAAGTGGTAATACAGTTTCCTGTATAGAATTTTTGTCTACAAGTGTCTACATACTGCAACTTTTTTTCCCCTCATCTGACCAGAGTCAGTTGGCTGAACTGATTATTTTTAGTGATTTAAGCAATTTTAAAGCTTAAAATAACAAGGTTGCTATATAAAAATGATATAAAGAAGCTCAATATAACATAAACATATGAAATTAATTAACACATTTTGCAAGAGGCTAAATTCTATTAAATCAACATTTGCTTTTAAGAATACAATTAATTTGTTGTGTATATTTTTTTTATGCAGAAATTTTTTTTTTTATAAAACATTCCTGTAAAAATTCTCCTATCCTCAGTATGTGTTACCCGTTAATGCTTCAACTGCTTGGTGGTTTTAACATCAATTAAAATCCCAGCACCACTTGCTGAGCTGCGCTCTGCATTGTCACATCGTGTTGTGTGATCTTCCATGGTGATGAGTAACGACAAAAAGCACCAAAGTGTGTCACTCTGCAACACACACAAACACAAGCTCTTTTGCATTCAATGCAGACATGTCCTTAACATACTGCCATTACTATAGACATGGTTGTGTACACAGCTTTAAACTAAAGCCTCACACATGGCTGAACAAACAAACAAAATTACAAGATAAGATCTGGCAGAGCAATTAAATAGGAATCCTTAAAAAGATGGCTGAGTTCTCTTACACAACTCTCTCTCTCCATTTTTATTTAATAAGTTTTGAGCTTCATTCTGTCTGTGTTAAAGCATCTCATGGCAAACAGGCGGCGGCCAACGACTCTGTTCAGTGGCATCTCGTGTCATCCTAGAGCATCTGCCTCCCTCTAATCGGCTCTGACAAAGCAAATATCTCTCGAGAGTTTACGCTGCTTGGTTCAACTTGTCAGGTCGACTTCAAATTACAGAGCAAATTGTGCAGGATTAAGGTTCTTTGCCTTAATAGTCAAGAAGGGTGACAAAACCAAAAAAAAAGCAATAACTAAAAAAAGCTCTAAAGATGATCTGGTACAGATTTTTGATACCCTGCAACAATTTGAGCTTTAAGTGAGCATGTTTCACACACCATAAAGCTGATAATAAAGCTTGTCCCCATCTTGGCTGTTTGTGTGTGCTCAGTGATGCTGACAGTGTGCGTTCACTGGTGCGTTCACATACTCTTGCATGACAGCTAAAGTAGCTCCGTCTAACGGCCCTGATGTTTCTTGCCATTTGCCTTCAGGGATTTTTTTCTCATTCTCTCTTCCTTGCTGACTTTTAAAGTGTTCCTCTGCTTTTTCCCTCTTCTCCCTGAGGAAACATGACCAACAAAGCCTGGCATTACAGAGAGCAAGGCCAATGATCTTAGTGTGCATTTAGTGAGCCATCATGGCCGTAGACATTTGGTCCATTTACACGGGATCTACGTTGTAACTGTGCTGAGGTACAATATTAGATAATTTAATGTTTACAGGGACGCCGTTTACGATCTCCACACTATAAATAACAAATAAAACATTCAATAAGGAAGCAGAACATACAAAATAAAAAGCACAGATTCCATCCCAAGGCCAAGTAGGGTAATCCATTCTCCTCTGGAATCAATTGAAATGAACAGCACTGGCCACTAATATAACCAAATGATTTTTATTTGAATAGTAAGCATTTTTAATCTAACCAGCTTAGTCTTTTCCCCATTTCAAAATGAAATCTAGATTATTTTTTTCAATAAAAAAGTTATTTTTACACATTTCTTTTGAAAAGTGACCTACTTTTGTAACTAAACAGCTGATCTTTGCTGACATTTTTACGAAAACAATCTGGCACTAATGTGTATGTTCAAACAAAATCAATACAACTACATGCACTGATCAGACAGAACAGTGTGGCCTCTTACGTACCTATCAATCCATTAACTTAACATGTTTTTCCTTTTCTGGGTTCAGGGAGGCAACAGCCTAAGCAGAGAGACCCAGACTCTCCTCTCCCTAGCCACTTGGTCCCACTCCTCAAAGGGAACTCCAGGGCGGTTCCAGGCCTGCCAAGAAATATAGTCCCTAAAACCTCCTTTGGATCTTCTCCCAGTGATGACCAGACACCCAAGCCACCTAAACTGACTTTTCTCGAAGGAAGAGGAGCAGCGGCTCTAGTCTGAGCTCCTCACGAATGACCAAGCTTCTCACCCTATCTCTAAGAGAGAACCCCAAAGGAAACTCATTTCGGTCGCTTGTATCTGCAATCTTTATTATTCACAACCCAGAGTTCATGATCATTGATGAGGATAGGTACATAGCTCAAACGGTAGACCTCTCTTCACCTAAGCAGAACCTCATTCCTGACCCAAAAAGACACTCTATCCTTTTCTGGCTCAGGACTGTGGTCTCATATTTGAATCCTCATCCACTTCACACTCGACTGTGATCTGCTCCCACCAGAGATCATGATTTCATGAAGCTAGTGGGACATCATAATTTGCAAAAAAGTAGAGACCTGATCCAAAGACATCAAAATAGATCCCCTTAATACTGAGGCTGTTTCTAGAAATTCTGTTCTTAAAGGGTATGTACAGAGTCGATGACAAAGAGTAACATTTGGAATCAAAGTCTTACCAGAAAAGAGCTTAAGTCAGACGAAAGTAACTTATAACTTATTACTAGCAATATGGATCAAGCTCTGGTCTGGCACTGGACTTACAGTGACCTTAATGTATGAGGTACAGTAAGGACCCCTACCCCATTCTCCTGAAATACCCTTGACAATACTACCTGAGAGACACAGACAAATGCCTTTTTCAAGTCCACATAGCACATATAGACTGGATGGGCACACCCCGCTGCACCCTCCAGGACCCTGCTGAGGGTGCAGAGCTGGTCCAGTGTTCCACCAGGATGTGGTCATGGTTGGATGAATAAGTCCATTCCGTGGAGGTCTCACTCTGCTGTCATCTTAGTGCAAGATACAACAACACACTTTCATTCATCTTGCAGAGTCCATGCCTCAATGGGCCAGAGTTGTTATGGCAGCAAAATTGGAACCAGCACACAGTTAGGAAGTTCATAATGATATGTATGATTGGTTGAATCCAAATAAGGACAAATTCTGGATAAGATAACATGTAAACATCAATTTGACAAGGACAATGTTCAATTAGTTACACTGTTGTACAAAAAAGGAGAAGTTTGGTAAAAACTTATCCTTTGTTGTCAAATGTTAGGTTCCAGTTCTTTTCTAGGCAGAGCACAAATGGTCTTAAATTTGAGTACTTAATAGCAATATTGCATGCACTATTTCTCAACATTGCATAAGGAATAGAAATAAAATGGTCTTGAGCTGCAACAGAATGTCCGTAATGCCTCAGGGACACAACCACTTAAATCAGCTGCATTTTACTTCACCTCCACCTACAAAAACGAAAAGAGTGAAGGTTGAGGGGAGGGAAAGAAGTAACCGTTATGACTGAACACTGTAAAAATAAGCTAAGAGCACTCCCTCAAAGAACAGATGAAAGAGACAATGCCAAGAGGAGTGCTGAGAATAGCCTAAAATGTTTATTGCATGTACTGACATTTATATTGAATGACATCTCAACTCGAGCATTTGACTTTGTCACCCTGATTTAACATCACTGAATCAGACATATTTAAAACTATCTCGAGTGAAGCTTTTGACTGTCCAACCATGAGTAAATTAGAGATGCCTGTAAGGATTCAAAATAAATAATCCCATTTGTAAATGATTAAATAAATTTATCTTGTGTTTTTTTTTTTCACAAATTGACAATTATTTGTTTTCTTCCTCTATTAGTTTTGCTCATTTCTATTTTAACTGCAATGAAAAGTACTTGAATAATGCTTTTTATTGGGTTGCATTTACAGTATGTAGTGAAATTGCTAAGGCATTTTTTTATAATGCAGATTTCATTGGACCCAAATGCAGGAAATAGGAGGCAATGAACAAATTTGGCTTAATTAAGAAAACCAAGACAAACTTACAAAGATTCAAATGTGTAACATGCAGGGAGGCAATCGGGTGAAGTGTAACAGAATGAACCAGTTGAGAGCAAAGGAACCGCAGAGGACACAACACTTGTATATGCCTGACAATCAGTCGCTTTAAACTGCTTGGCAGGAAACATCAAGCTGTTTTGTATGTGGCAACAAACTGATAAGACAGAGCCAGCACAATCACTCACCAGAACATGTACCATAACAGCCACTCTTGGTATGAAACTGACAGGTGTGTGGGGGCTGGCCTGGTGGAGAAGAAGCATGGCTAGATGCCCAATTAGCTCATCAAACTTGCTCATATCCATTTGGATTGTGAGAAATAAAGGACTTTCTCACCAAAAATGTAGGCAATCAATACCCTCGACTATGAAATCCCAACGCACTATGGACAGTGCGAGCGGAGTCAGAATACGCATAGTAAGCCTGAGTATGTGGGAGCAGTTTTAGGTTTTGTCACTGTGCCGCATAGCTGCTTTAAAAATAAAAAAAGAACGGGGTGGAATGGAATGACAGGAGAAAAGTAGTACAACAGCTTACGAAGAAATTGTGGATCAAATAGGAAAGGTCACAACACCAGTTTGACAGAGTTTGATATTGAAAACAAAAAGCTAATCAAAAAATTATTTTGACTAGATATCAAAACCTTATACTGTTACAGGTTTTAGAGCCCAGCCGTAGTTCTCAGTAATGCTTCAGCCATTCATTCCTGAGTCATTTCAGACCAAAGATAAATTTGCCTGAATAGATTACATAATTCTGGGACTGGAGCCAATATTTGCCTTCTTTTACTTATACACATGGTTAGCCTATTGCAAAACCTAAAAAGCAGAGACAATATGACTAATAAAACTATCATGAACTTTTAGTTTAAAGCCTATTTGGAAGTATCGGGTTCTAAACTGGCACACCAGCTTTTCCTGTAAGCACGTATCTCTACCCGGTGTAGCTATCTGTCTGTGAGAAACTGCCGACATAAGTTGCCCTAGGAAATCAGCGTAATCGCACACAAATGGTGCAGAGCTGTGTCAAATTTCACACGTATCGTTGGTGCTTACGGCTACTCCGTCCCAGCCTCTGACCCCTTGGAAACCAGACACTGCCTGTTGTGGTACAACTATATGGCAACAATGGCACTCTTCCCAAATCAAAAGCAGATTCTGTCTTTAGAAATCATGAGCAATATAAAAAAAATATGATCACAAATACATGAGCACAGCAAGGGAAGCTCAGATCCTAACTTAACTAAAAATACTTTTTTTTTTTTTTAAATCAGTCCTTCGTGTCTTGTAGAATTATTAGATCAAAATTATGTGAAAGAAAAAAAGTATGCCAACTACAGTATTTGTTGACAAAAGACTCAGGAACTTTTTCAAAACATCCTAATCTCTTAGTACAGGTCTGAGCTTGAGAATGAAGAACCTCACAACAAATAAAGGGAAGGAGAGGAGATAAACAAACTCAGCACTGATGAAACTGGCACTTGTTAAAAGAGCGAAGCTGGCAAATTAGTTTTGGGGTCAGACCGCGGCTCTGTGCCATTGTCTACCTCGACACCAGTTCGTCATGCTCCTGTGGGAAAAATCAAATAAAACAATAGCAGCGTAACAGGAAAGATCAGTCAGTGTTTCGGTTAATCCTTGTGATGGCCATTGTAGGAGTCATGGATGGGTAGCCATGAGGATGTTTAGTAAAGGAAGTGACTCAGAGACTTTAGGAAGAAATTGGCTACATTAGTTTCAAAGCCTTGTTGGTATTTGAATTAGCACTGATGAAACAAGTTCCTGTAAGTTTGATTGTCTGGATTTAATCCGCCAACTTAATTCTGACATTTCATGACTCTGTTGTCAACAAGCTGAAAAATCCAAAAGGCAAATGCTGCAGTTGTTTGCCAGATAAACTACTAACGGTCTCACTGTTGACATCTTACAGCAAAATACGAATGTCTGTAAAAATGTTTTAATTTCCCTTGAAAGCACGTCTGTATTTGCTCTTTCTAGTGTACTTAAACACGTCTTTCAGTTTCTCATGCACCCTGTAACCTGCCTCCCCCTCGTGCACATACACAAAGTCTACTGTTTCTCTGCCTTTACGCACATCCAGGGTAGAGCCTGAGTCTGTAATTGCTGCCACTGTGGTGTGGACAGACAGGTCGACTAGGGATTGGAGATGACGTGCACCCATTATTGCTGGACCAAGTGCTGTTTTTGCAATTACGGAGGGGTTTGGCTGAGCGTGCTGAAGCAGACTTTGGGATTCTCTATTCAGGAGCCATTTCAACTCCAACTGGCTGAGCAGCTTCTGTTGGCCCTGGACAAAACAACACTGGGCTGGGCCTCTAAATGCACCAGAAGATTTGTACTGATGGAGATTTGAAAAATCAATTTAAAAAATATAAATAAAACCAAACCAATGGAGGTAGGATACAAACACTGGCACATTCAAGATTTTTGAAAAGGCTTTGAAGTCTTCACTGTCTGTCACACCAGGTCTAGAAATTTACTCAAGCTGGAGGCAAAACCTGCTATTTTCTGTTTGACTTTTAAAAAAACTGACTAAGCAAATATTGGTAAGAGAGTCCTGTCACTCAGTTGACAGGACTGTCTGCCCTGACCAATACACCATAGGTGTGAATGCACTTAAGGACAGATTGAGCAGAACTTCACTTTAGTTGCAATGTAAACACTATTTTTGGATCACAGACATGTGAACAACAACCAGGTGTTACTAAAGGGACTATAGACGAAGTAGACAAGTGGTAGGAGGATGATGGCCTAGCATGTTCTTTAATGACTTGCTGCATCTGCAAACTTATTCACATGATTTTGTGTTTTTCATTGAATGGAAACACCCCAATTGCAAAATTGTGTTTTCTCAACGTTGTAATGGAAACACAGCTACTGTTTTTTCACTTACCTCCTGCTTCACAGCAGCACCCATTTGACATAGCTCTATTAAGAAACATCATTAGTGCTGAAGAAACACCTGAATCAATGAAGTCTGCTGATCTGATCTGTCTGCACAGTTTACCAAGGGTGCTATGGTACACTCTTGGGCAACAATACCAACTTGCCTGTTATAAATTAACTTACAAGGATTTTTGGCAGCTCAGACACATCAGAGCAGGTAGACTTCAAGATCATGTTTTTCCTCAGTCTTGTCAGAAAACAAGTGAAGTCCCTGGTTTAAGTGTTATGTGAAAAGGGACTTAGGTTTTGTGATACTTTGCTTTTCTCATTTTGCATGGCTTTTGTTAAATAATTAGGCTGATAACTTTTATAATTGCGTAAATCTGTATCATGTTATTAATGCAGACAAGATTTAGTCGTGATCTCACCGAATCGCCTCCAGATGTGCTGATGGACCATTTGTTGCTTGTTTGACGTCCCCAGTGGGACATGGCAACGTGTCTATTTGCATCCTGAGCAGGTAGCTGAGGTCTAATTGCTCTTGATGGTTTTTAATGTCAGGTGTAAACCCTCAGGTTTAAATCTGTCAATTTATATCTGGACCAGCTAGGATTTGTGTTAATGCCATGTCTGAACAAGCCTAATGTCAAAACAAATGGGGCTGATGAAGAGCTGATGATTCTTAGTGTAATATGTTGACATTTGTTGATGACCTTTTGTTAACATACTTGTCTCTTGTTAAAGACATCAACTTTCTTCAGTCATTGCCCAATTAACAGTAATTACAGATGTCATTGCTTCAGGTCAATAAATAGTCTAACATCTCTTTTACATGTTATCGAACATCATCCCCAATGTTTTTGCACATATGCAAAGTACTTGCAATCCAGTTGATCACAGTACTCTATGATCAACTTTATATTGCTTGTTTCCCATTAATACCATTCTTTACATTATCCCCATTGGTTCTGCCTTTTGCATGTATAGGAAAACTATAAAAGCATATAACGACCTAAATCCACCCTTTCTATGCCATCATGACAGGCTGAGTGAACCATGTACATACTGTCCTTGTGCATATGATCAGGAAGCTGAGTTTTCTGAAGTCTAGGCATGTATTAGTTCTGCCCAGCAGGTCAGTAAGAGAAGGAGGCAGACGAGGAGCCAGCCATCCACTCAGGCATGAGAAGAGTTTGAATCTAGCTGAGCCTATACAATCTTGTGCTCAGGCTAAAGTTGTGGCTGTTGTGCCAGGAGCCAGTGGCTGCAGCATACCTGCAATCTCGCTGATGATAATACAACATGGCAGCCCCGAGGGCAGAGCCCATACAACTTTCTCAGCCCTCTTAGAGTAATTGGTGACCCCTGAACCTGCCTTTCGTATAAAAGGAGGGAGGGAGGGCAAAGGAGAGGCAAAAAGAGAAGGGGTGAGACGGGATAAGGAGTTGTCAAACCAGACACTCCAAAAGTGGAGACAAGGCTAAACAGCAGAAAGAAGACCAGAGGCAGGAGAAATGGAAAAATCAAGAAGACATGAGTCAGGAGGAAAAGGTTAATCTCTTTAACCGAGGATAGTTTGAAAGTTCATAGACAAAGGTCTGCAGTGTAGTTGTGTTTTTCAGTTCTATAAAACAAACAGAACTAATCACGTCAAGTCTGTTTATGAAGCTTCCTTTTAAAATCCAAAAGGTTAGAAACATTGGAGTAATTTTTGAGTACAATTACAAACATATACACAACCATGTGCTGTTTGAGGACATAATGTGTACCCAAATCTAGATAACAAATAAAATTCTGTTGTGGATATCTAAAAAAGCCAAAATAACATCACTGTACACAACTGTTTTGTTTGGCAGACGTTTCTGTGGTTTAGCAATTAGCAGAGCAAAATAAATGGCAGAATGTAGCAGATAAAGAAAATCAATAGAAGAAGAAAATCAGAATGACTTTACGGACTTGGTTGTAGAATACTGTCTCAAAGATATGACCGTGGCAAGATCAAATTTGTACAAAAAAGTTCTAATTTCACTGTTTACTTTGCAACAAAACTCAAACCCAAACAGAGCAGTTATAAAACTATATAGAATAGGTAACAGTTAGTGTATTTTTTGTTCAAGTAATTGCTGGAATTTTAGTCCTTTCTGCAGCTTGTAATCAGACTTTTTGACTGAAAGGACACTGCATTTGTAGAATATAATATTTTTTTGTAGTTTTAACAAAGTGATATTGTGATTGGTCAACATTTTATGAGTATTTTTTTATTTTTTGATCATACCTGTATTGTTTAACTTTTAGGAAGTGATAACTTTAATTTCTGCCGAAACAAAACAACAATAAAACAATGACCTACAGTTTGAACATTGTTGTTGATCTGCAAAGGAATTACACCACTAATAGATAACAACAACAACAACCTGGATACAAATAGTCACACATCTGCAAATGAACTTTGTCTTGTTTGCAAACTACATATATCGCTGTGATTATCCTGCACCTACTTCCATAAAGCAATTCATTATTGCATCAAACGGCTCTCCCTTGTCTTATGGGGAGTGGACATCAGTTGGTTTCAAGTATATTCATCACTCTGGCCTTGTCTATGTGAGTTTTCTATGCAGTATGAATCCATTTGTCTCCACTGATGGAAAATAATTGCAAAGCAAACAAATCATCTCTGCCACATTGAGCAGGCGTCTACTCCTGGGGCATAACAGCTACATAGCTGCAGGAAAGAAAGACAGACTGACACAGAGATGAACGAGAAAAAAGAAGCCAAAGTAAAGAAGGGGAACAGAAGAGGTTCAGAGCAAAGTGGTGTGGTATTTGCATTATATATGCAGAGTGTTAAAAAGTGTTGTGTTAGAGCAGTGGTTCCCAAAGCCGGTCCTCGTGGGCCGGCATCCTGCATGTTTTAGTTCTCTCCCTGGTTTAACACACCTGGATCAAATGATGGCTCATTAGAAGGTCTAAGAAGAACATTGACAACCTGAAAAAGTTGTTACCAGGGAAAGAAATAAAACATGCAGGATGCCAGGCCTCGAGGACCGACTTTGGGAGCCACTGTGTCAGAGAAACCAATGCAGTTAGATTGAAAGTGACTACAGAGTGTACTGGGGAGATCATGGAGAAAGGGAGAGTCTGTGGCCTTGGTGGAAGTGTGCCAGATGGAAACTCACTTCAGAAACATAAGGAGGAGACATCTGGGAGCATGTTGCCTTGGAACTGAGATAATTATAGCATGATGCAAAAAAAAAAAAAAGATTTTCAAAGAAAACCTACAAATGCAATATGCATCTTTATGTTTTCCCGACTCTAATATTGGAAGCAGATTTTGTTGATAATGCAACAAACTAAAAAGGAACAGTAAATGAGATGTTGCTCACACATCGATAAACACTAAACAAATATATATTTTAAGGCAACCTGAAAGAATAAAAAATGACTGTGTTGGAAACATCAGGTTGCTTAGCTAAGATTTACACAGAAGTAATGAGTTAAGCCTCAACAGTGGGCTTCCCTCTCTTTTTTTTTGATATCTTTCATACTATAAAACAAGCATTTACTATTTTATAGCTGTTTGGCACTAGGTCTGCTATACTTCTGCATGTAGCCAGTATGATCAATGACAGAAATGTTTCTTAGAGTTAAGATTAATAAGATTAACTGGAGGCTCTGAAAACTGACAAAACTCAGTTCCACTCCACCCCGTTCAGCCATTTTTGAAGTTTGAAAGTAGCAATACAATCATCTACCAGAGCAGAGAAATTTTATGTTCTCAAGTTTATTAAAAGTGTCAACAACAGAAGACTTGTCCATCCAACCTTACATGATGGAGCCAGAGTCTGGCCCAGAGCAGGAGGATGAGGACAACCTGTAGAACCACCTTCAAATGAATGCATCGCAATGGCTTTTTTTTACTGTATTTAAATCATCTCCATCCATTCCAACTACCTACAATATGAAGCACAGTTTATCTATAGTGAATAGGTAGCATGTCAGACACATATTAAAATATTAATGCTACCGTTATATGAATAAAGTACACAAAGCCTTGATATAATTAAGGCCAATGGGAGTGCCAAGAAAGTCACTGAATGCATTTAGATTATGTGTTCCCCAAGACAAAAATTGCAAAAGCTAAAGCTAGCATTGAGCGCTAAGAGAAACTGCAGGAAGGCTCAATGCTAACAAACCAATGGCTAAGATGTCATTATCAACACACAACATTCATGTCTGAAATAGGTTTTGTCATTTTAGCAGGTTCCTGCTTTGCTGTGTTCCTCATTTCCATAAAGAGAAGGAAGTGACGCCTTAATCAGGAGAAGCTTTTAGGAAAATGCCTGATGATACAGGCGGAGGTTGCTGAACCAGTGGTCGATAAGTGCTCCAAAAACGGCCTATCCCCACTGATTTGGGTACATTAACCAAGAAATATTAAATTTAACCAGACACTTCGAAGAGATTCTGATGGCAGGGAATAATACAAGTAATCATGTCTGTTAATACACGCTATAATGGAACATTTTGACTTGTTACAACTTTAGCAGGCCTGACCTTGGACTATAAAACCATGGCGAGGAAAAAAAGTGGCAGATTTGCAAAACTGATTAGCGAGAAGTCAACCTTGTGTAGCAGTTCCATAGCAAATGTGGTGATGTCAAAATCAAGAAAACATTATAGGCAATAGAGAAAATTTAACAGACTGAAAAATATAACCCGAAAAGAATATAAAGATATCTCATCAAAAAAGGGAGAGAACAGCTTAATTTTTTTTTGGTTACTAAAATTTTTACTGTTGCGAGATGTGCTCTGCCATGATGGTTTCCTTTCTAGCACAAACCAAAAAACTGCTTTATGGGGAGTTTCTGAATATTTTATTTATAGGAGAACATGAGTTTAGGTGGAATATAAATTTACTGTGCTGAATAAGATTTGGCTTATTTGTTCTGATATGAAGTGTGACATCAACAGCCATCTTAGCAGGCAGTTGTCATGGTACTGCTGTGGCAACAATAAACACAATAAGCTTGTGGCTTAGAACTTAGTGATCTGGCCATTCTTTCATATCTTAACAAGTACATTACTCGATTCTAATTTTTGAACATTATGCTCAACTCTGTGTAGTGCTAAGATAAATATTTGTGACATATAACAAATATATGATTTGCTGTAAGTAGTACTTAATGCTAAAGACGTCGAACTACCAAAATTAGCTTAGCTAAAGAGGCTTTTCTCTGCTAGCTATGGTGGACACAGCTAGCAGATATGTCCGTCTATGTATGTTACTACATGTACTTATGTACTTACTTTGCCAGTCACCAGAATCCTGTAGATAAAGGAGTTCGTACGTCCTTTACAAAGCCGTTTGCATGCGTCCATAGATTTCAGGCCAGCGACGTTCGTGTAGGAGGTCGAGGCAGCTTGCTTGCCCACATCTTCTGACATGTTTCCATTACGCATAGAGGACATTTCCAACAGCAGCGGTTTTGTCTATGTATATATTTCTCTTGCACATTGGTCAATTGTGTTAATATGCTTTCTTTTTGTTGGTGTCGAGGTCAGGATTCATCTATGCTTTGCACCGCGCTTGTCTACGACGATGGCGTGGATCACTTCCGGTTCAGATTTGGTATACTTGCATTATAAAAATATCCGGGTAGATATTTTTATAATGCAAGTGTGACGTCTGTGTTAGTTTAGCATGACCATAGATACAGACGCTAACTTTTTTTATTCTCCAATAACTGCGCTTATAACTGGAGCCATCACCTATTCTCTCTCGCCCTCTGCTGGCCAAAGTGAGGCAATTCACGAATCTTTAGACTTTTTAATAAAATAACAGAATAAAATATGTGACAGACTTATTTTTTATGACCTGAAACAAGACTCAAAGCAAACATTTTATTGTTCACACAGTGATGGCGCAGAGCTGCTTTTACCAAAAGCAGAAGTAGTGCAGAAGCTTTATAGTGGTTCAAATGGTTTTAAATGTGCCACTGTTGCCTTTTAGCTACAAGACAAAAGACAAAAACAGAAGAAAATTTTGCCTTTATGATATATTAGAAATATTGCCCAACCTGAATTTAAAAACTGGAATATTTTAATCTGCTGCTCAATGAAAATAAAAATACTATTCTATCAGGTGCCTGTTTCTACTCATGTCTCTACGAAGCATAACCTTTCTATTTTATATTACTTTTTCAACCCAAGTTAAATGCAGATGCAGAATAATATTTGCTAAAAAGCTTAAGTATATTATTTCAAATATTTTGAAAATCCACGGATGAAGTTTTTGGTTACTGATGACATCAGTGTTACAGCTTCTAGTATGTAGATGTCCCTGGAAATACTGACGAGACTGGATGTAGGTCCATTCATTCTTATGTGTCAACACATCTGGATGTTCATATTTCCAACATCTGTCTATACATTTGTCAGCAACCAGTTTGGAGATGACATGCCAGACTGGGAGAAGTAGTTCCACCACCATGGCTTCTCCTGCCGCTCTATTCCTTCCTCGGTGACAACTGGCTCGCCATGGCGCTCAAACTGGTTATAGGGGTCAAACCGATCCCAGCTGTCTGCCATGGGGAAGAGGTGGTCATCTATATCTGGCTCCACAGGAAGCTGTTTGTGTGAAAAATGGAGAGGTCAATTAGGTATCAAGCAACTTCACTCAGCAAATGACATGCATTAAAGATGGAAATGTCCTTTATGCATAGAATAGCTAAATCAAAATTTAGATATTTTGATTTTGCGGTGAACATGTACATAGAAGAAAAGCACATCTCTAAGCTAGTGAAATGTATGAATTAAAACTAAAGAAATGCTAAATTATTCTTAATCTTGTAGAATGTAGAGAAAAGTCTATTTATTAATTATTATTATTATTATTATTATTATTATTATTATTATGTATGTTTAGTTCACCCCAACAATTAGAGTTTGGAAACCTTTGAATGAAACAGTGAACTTTAAAATACAAAGCACAAAGTAAGAAGTCAAGAATACAAACCTTCTCTAAGACAAAGTTGACCTGTCCAGCCTTGTTCATGTTGTGAGGCAGGTAAACCCTCTTGCTGACCTTTGAGTAACCTTTGGCAGTAGCTGTCAGGATGTGAGTTCCTGGATTCACCAGCCTCCAGTAATCTCCATCCTCAGCTGCAAATGAGTTAAGGTGAAACGAATAGAAATGGTGAAATTGTAAAATTCAACTAAATGTTTTTTTTTCTGCACAAACAGAAACACAAACATATTTGTGTAACTTTGGATTTGTGTTTTTACCTGTAGTGACATCTTTTCTAATCCCCCTGACAGAGACAGTTGCACCTTTTATACCATTTCCATTTGTATCCCTCACAACGCCCTTAACTCCCCTGTGGACCTGTCCAGAGAGCAAGAGCACAATCACAACGAAAATTCCCTCACAACAGAATATATTTGTTCTGGACTGAATGTAGGTGAATGTAGCACCTCCAAATAATCAAATTGTATTATGTAGACACTTACAGACTCAAGAAAACTGAGCAGAGCTTCTTTATTCCGTTTCCATTCTGGGTAGAGCTCAGCCTCAGAGGGGAATTTGTCACAGCCAAGCTCCACTGTGATCTCCATACAGTTAGTGTGTAAGTAATTGAAATCAGACATACCTGCAGATGGACAAAAAGTGTTCAGGTAATGTTGGGAGCAAGGGTTAGGGCTAGTAAATGTGCTGCACTTTGAAGGTATCTCACCCCCAACAAAACTGTACCACAGAGCGCCGTTGATGATGCCTCTGTTACGATAAAAAGAGGCCCCACACCGGTCCGTGTCATTGTTTGACATGGTGGCGTGAGCATCAGCGTAAGTGCGAGCGAGCTGCTTGAACATCTGAGCATTGGAAGATTTATTGGTAGTGGAAAAGCCGAGACAAAGTGAGGATCTGACTGCCCTGCTGTGTTGATAAAGTGTTTATTCTCCCCACCTGTTCATCTGGAGTGGGTGAAAACATCCTCTCCTCATGTGGGTGTCTGGAGAAGTCGAAGGGGTAGGAGACCACCAGCTCGCCTCCGTGGAGGCTGGCAGACTGAACAAATGGCAGTGATCTGATCCACTTCATTACGGCGTAGGTCTCTGGTGCCACCTGCAGTTCAAAAGTTGAAACTACATGATTTAGGTTGGGTGTTCAGGCAGTTCAAATGTGAAAAGCTGTTTCATTTTCTTCTACCTTCCCAAACCAGTAGGAGTCAGGGATTGGGATGTGATCTATGCGGTAGTGCCTGCTGCGACGGTTCCGGTAGAAGATGGAGGTAAGATCGGGAAAATTGCGGTTCAGGTCGAGGTTCTGGGCATTAGCTCGTCCACTTGTCCATCCATTTAGCAAATGACCCTAAAAGATTTGCGGCATTAAAATGTGTTAATGCCGCATGATGCGGAAAATAATTGTGTGGATAACGGAAGATAAGAGGCAACAGTGGTTATGTGAAGAAAATTAAACTGTATTAGTCAGAATTTCTACTAGATGAATTATAGACTTCTTTGTTAGTCCTATTGTTAACATGAAGACAAGACCATGTATCCATAATAATGAAGAGGAAAAGAAAACATGAAGCTATTACTTAAGACCTTTTCTTCAAGAAGAAAAAAAAATTATGTTCATGGTTACATATTTGTAGAGTTCAGCCACTGCTAATTTCTTTATATTTTAAAATATAATTGTTTTACATTTATATTTTCCTTTCAAAGAACCAGATCTACCTGTAGTCATTTAAAGTTGCCTTGATCTGTGTGTCCCCAGGTTTTCTGAATGTATTTTAAAGCTTATGTTTTTGCTTTTTCACCATTTTTGGAGCATTACCTGATAGTTTTATCTAAAAAGGAATCTTAGCTAAAAAAACAAGTTTCTACATACAGACCACTTAGCAAATAATCTATTTTAAATTGTCATAAGATGTATTATTAGCAGCAGTCTGATGGAGAAACACATAATTAGTTTAAATTGTTCTTAGTAAAATAGATCAAAGTTGACATTACCATCAATTTGATTACTTGTGAAATAATATTTTGCTGAAATGACATTATTATCAGAAAGCTGCCAGAAAAGCATGATTATGTTGGTTCTAATCAAGGACACCCTGAAGATGCCTCCGAGAACAAGGTGTTGACTTCAACCAATACAACAAAATTAAAGCAAACAGGCTTTAGTTTTGTTCAGGTTGGCAGAGTACAATAACTTATTATTGACTTAGATGTTTTGCTTACAAACATCTGATGGACCACTAAATCTTTCAGATTATGTATAAAGAGCTAAACTTCTATTTTATTATGTGTGTTAAGGAGCCAACCTAATAACCAGACTTTATGTGCTGTAGTGAAAAAAAGTTTTTAAAAAAATCTGTAGATAAATGTTGAAAAACTAGAGGATTTTTGAGGAAGGCCACTTTAAAAGATCATAAAAACTTTGGTTCTTTGAAAACAAAAATATAAACGAATGAGGGGTCATATTGGACAGCTCTGCATGTTGCCATATACATGCAAAAATATATATGTATATATATATTTCAGATTTTGACCAAAAAGCAAAACTTTGCCATTTAAGACACTCTTCGGGAATTACTAGCACACATGCAATGCGTGTCAAAAGACAAATTTCAAGTAGCTGCTCTTGATGAATTGAAAATTTGATCACAGCCCATCAACCAAGAAAAATACTGTGAATTGAATTAATATTCCAACCATGCAATGCGAGGCTCAGTTCTGACCAAAACTGTCTGAAACACCTCATTTCCAAACAGTAGCTTCCATCTGTCCTGATTAGAGGTATGAATACACACACTGTGGCATGCACATGACCAGTTAATTAAATAATGTCCATGCAGATATTGGAGGAAAATGATTAGGTCTGATGTTTGAGTGAATCTGCAGAACATCAGAAAAACACAAAAGGCGTGTATGGGCACCCAATGGTGCCCATATTGGGAACATGCAATTTCCACAGCCAGCTGAAGTGTTCAACCTTTTGGAAGACATTTCTGAAAATGAAAACAGAGTCATCTGAGAATTTTATTTGTCCTTATCCTGACCTCACTGGTTGATCACTTGAGGCTGGGCACTAGAGGATAATTCCCAGACTACTGGGATGATCAGACTGTCAGAAAAAATAGTTGGTAGAAGTTTGTATTCTTCAACGTTCAAAGCACAAGCAAAAGAAGCACAGCAGCCAAAAAGGATTGAGAGCGGATAATGGTGGTTTGTCCTTCGCTTTGTTAACAATATTTACTTCCTGGTTGGAGAGCTCCGGGTCATTGCTTTCCTCTACCTCTGACGAGGCCACCTCGTAACCGTCAGGGTTCATGGAGGCCAGAATGTGAATGCGAGTGTTGTTAATGATGGACTGAATTCGTTGGTTTCCCAGGGTGTACTCCGAGCACAGGTACTGCGCTAAGTAGATGAGCAGCTGACGTCCTAGAACCTCATTTCCATGCATGTTGCCAATCAACTTAATCTCTGGCTCCACTGCAGAAAATGAAAATGAAAATGAGCACAATAAAAAACACTTAATGCTGGGCCATATGGGTTGGGATTTTTCTCCTTTTTAGTAATAAACACCTTCATGTAAAACTTGCATTTTGTATTTACTTGCATTGTCTTTGACTAGTATTGTGAAACACATTCCTTCTTCAGGACCAACTGAACTTCTGAACAACTTGCTGCTAGTGACGGGACCTTGAACTCTGCTCAACCAGAAAGTCTTGAAGGAAAATGTCCAACCATCTGTTTGCAACCTTGGGTTATAAAGCAGTACCACGGTTCAGAACTCATTAGAAAATCTACATCTGACTTAGTAAAAAACTAAAATAAAGGTTTTGGACTGGCATGAACTTCAACAGGTAATTTGAACTCAAAAACTATCAATTGTTGCTGAATTAAAACAATTCTGCAAAGGGGTGCTTTGGTGGCGCAGGGGTTTAGCACACCCACATACGGAGGCAAACGGACACGGCCATCCCAGGTTCAAATCCCGGCCTGGCGACCTTTGCCGCATTTCTTCCCCCTCTCTCATTTCCCTCATTCCTGTCCACTAACTATTAAATAAAGGCCACTAGAGCCAATAAAACCAAATAAAAAAAAAACAATTCTGCAAAGAAGAGTGGATCTACAGCGTGTAGAAGACTCATTGCCAAATATTGCAGATCCTGTATGATAATTATTGCTACATAGCAGTTATATAGAACCCAGCTGGTCTGAATGGCTTTTTTGGATGAGTAAAATGAAAACTGTATTTCATATGTACTTTGGTTATCTTTAATGCTAAAAGAAATGTAGTTGATGATTTGACTGATGATCGGAAACATTTGCATGTAACTAAAAAGCGGAATCAGAAGAATATCTTTTTGCTAGAATTGTTGCAAAAGTCAGAACAGTGTGATGCTGTTCACTCACGCAGCTCATGATGTCCTGGGTTGTCAGTGAATTCAATAACCAACAAATCTCTGCCTTCGGTGCTTCGTCCGATGCTGTAGACATGAGAGATGTGGGAGCACTTGGCTGCCGTCCTCTTCAGTAGGCTGTACATCTGGGCGTTAGAGGCGTAGATGAACTGGATGATGGTGCTCGGTTCTTCAGGAGAGAGGCTGGACAATGCCACTTCCTGTCTGGCTGGAGGGGTGAATGAGAACAGAGGGCTGGTTGTGTTGGTTTCAAACATTACCTCAGCATAAAGGGTCTGAGTAGCACAAGACTCTGATCTTTACCTTTCAGCCCAGATAGAGGGTCAAAACACCCTTCCTCATTTGCAGCAAAGAAGCGATCACAATCCAGGAAGTAGGGCCAGGCCATCTCTATTGCCTCAAAGGCGTGCATGCAGTCTTTTCTCAATGCTTCGCATGTGCTGCGGCACGGTTTGATCATCTTGTTATCCCGACAGGGCGAGGCCAGCACCGAACACCCTACGAGACGGATCTCAGGGGAGCACTCACCATTGAGGAGACCATGGATGACACTCAGGAGGAGATACTCTGCTCCTGACTCGGCTTCAAAACGACTCCGGTGACCAAGAATGTTGGGGAATATGGTTCTGTAGAAATGAGGGGATAAGAATGCTCTTATGGAAATATTTATATACTCCCTATGCATCAATAGTTTGTGGAGACAAGGTTAGAAGCAATGACTTGATAAAGTCTCTAAATCTTTAAGATTCCATCAATTTCTCATGTTATTGTTGGAGAAATCTTGGCCAACTGTTTCAGTTCATTGACTTTTCCATTTGTTTCTGCACAGCTCTCTTGAGACTCAGCAGAGCGTTTCAGTCAGGATAAAATCTGAAATTTGATGATGCAATGTCAATGTTGCAATGACTAAGTCATTTCAACCCTTGTTCATACATTATTATTTTCTTCTTCATACATTCTTGTTGATGTGATGGTGGGTTTGAGGTCATTGTCCTGTTGAACTAAACTCTGAGCTAAGCTTTTGTATCGTTACAGATTAGATGTTTTTGATAAGATGCTATTTATTTTTTGGCTTACATAGTAACATAGTGCTGCAAATTATAGCCAAACATCTCTACTTTGTTATTATGTGCAAAAGACACTGTAGTTTATTTAGATACAACTTAGGAAACCTGAGTAGTGTCCTGGCTGCAAGACATATTTAAAACAATCCATATTTCATACTATTATAACTGTGCTGGGAAACTTTAGCCTCTTAGACGTGGCTTTTTTTTTTTTTTTTTGCAGTTTCTCTGAGTATTGTAAAGTCTAACCTTGGGGTAGGCTTCTAGTCCTAGGAAGATTTACAATTCAGTCCATCTTCTGAATATATATTCCTGAGGTAAATAACTGACTTCAATCAATATGAAAAATACATTAAAAACCCTAATTGACAAATAAAGTATACTATATATCGGGTCATTTTGTTGGCAGCACCCATCTGCTACTTAATGTATTAAACAATTCTTCCCCATGTCTGTACTGACAGGTAAAAAAGTCTTCATTTTGCATGACTGTAATCCCTGATAAGAGCTGATGTGAATTTAAACATTAATGTGGCTTCTTACATGGCCCTACAAGAGTCAGTGACTTAAAACAAAAAGAAAACTGAGGGCAGTGTCTTTGTTCTGCTGTCACTTGCTTGGCTTACTAAGCAGTATGACTCACGCTGAGTACTCCAGATCATTGCAGTAGCCCAGGTTCAGCTCTGTGCAGGTAGCTGCTGGAACACAGTAAAGGTAAAGAAAGTTTATTACAAAAATAGTTCTGAGGGAGCAAGAAGATTATATATTTTTTTACTAAAACACTGTATTTCTCATCAAGGCCACACATACACATGGTTGGGATAACAACAGTAATTTAACATTTTAGTGCAGTACTTTGTAGCTCTGCAAATATTTTGTTTCTCAGAACAATAAAAGAAACTCATTTTAACGTGGCTCTTTTCTTCAGAATTTTTTTTAGACTTTTAAAAATATGTTATTTTAAAAAGTTTAGCACAAGTGATTATCCTGAAGTAACATTTTGTATTTGAAACAGCCTATTCTTCCACAAAGGACAACTACAGCTTGAAAACAGCATATTTAAAGATTTATTTTACTTTTCTATAGTTTATTAGCTCAACTCCGTGTAAAAAGAAAAGCTAAACAGACACATACGTGCTTCATCGTTTGCACTGCTGCTGCTGCTGCATCTTCCTGTGAGAAAAACCGAGAATGATACAAAAAGCAAAAGCAATGAATCCCAAACTCAACGCCAGGGGGCGACATCTTCAACCACACGACAAACTGAAAGAGTTTACAGAGTTAACAATTAAGAGAGTTGTGGGTAAAAACAATAGAAACCGGTGAGAGGTTCCATCTTTATACGTCCAGAAATTAGGCTGAGAAACACTGAAAAACAACAATACGAGTACAGCAATCAGTTAGTTCAACTCAACTTTTTTCCTTTTGTTTTTTAGCACATTACAAATTATTTCTAAACACAGGTTTAAATGCTGGTATCAGTATAGATTTGACAGAATCACCCATTGTCCTAAATGAAAAAGCGGTCCGGGGTCTCCTCTTTTCGCCCCAGCAGAACTATGCCTCTGATTGCGTGTCGGCCTCTGATTGCGATGTGATCAAACTTGAGCGTGGCCATTGTTTTCTCTTACCTAAAAATTCGTCTCCTGGATGACACGGCTGCTGCGGGGCGCAAAGGCAACTCCACGCCAAGAAAAACAGCAGCGCCAAAACTTCCAGATGCATGCTGCGCTTTAAGGAAGCAGCTTGTGTGATGTGGCAGTAAGTTTGGTTGAAGCTACTGCCTTTCCTTTTCCTTCCTCTTCTGAGCTCCCTGATAATTACCACCCACAGCACAGAGCTCCGTCCTTTGTCTGCTGCGCAGAGAGCATCCCTGACCCGAACATGGGACTGCGGCTCTTTGCTGCGCCGATCATATTTCACTCCGTGTGTGTGTGTGTGTGTGTGTGTGTGGGGGTGTGTGTGTGTGTGTGTGTGTGTGTGTGTAGGGGGGAGGGAGGTGCATGTGTGCGCGCGCGTGAACCAGGATTTTATATCTTTATGGGGACCTATTTCTGTCTACAATGTGGGGTTATGGGGACTATTGCTCCTTGTGGGGACATTTCCCCATGAGGAAAATTGTTGTTTTGGGTTAGTAGTTAGGTCTGTGATGGGTAGGGTCAGGGTAAAGTTTGAGGTAAGGGTTAGGCTGTAGAATTTAATGGAAGTCAATGTGAAATCCCCACAAGTGATGAAAACACGACTGGGTGTGTGTGTGTGTGTGTGTTGGAGTGAGAAAGAGAGAGTAGAGGAATGTGGCTTGTGTGGTCACGAAAGTTAAGATGTATGGTTTTTTCTTAGACGCATAATAAAAGCTTGTGAGGCATCCAGCGATCCTTTACCCTCTCCTCGCCTTCCTCCATCTTCACTCTGCCCTTACTTTCCATGCTTTTACATCCTCAAAACAATGCACCATTATGTGGAGCTATTACCTACCTGACAGGGATTCTTAAGGCTTCCAATAAGCTAAATGTAATGTTTAGAGGAGAACTTTAGGGCTCTGGATTTTCTTTTTCTTTCAGGAAAATAAACATGTTTACAGTTATAAAGTCTATTACTATTCATCATTCTCATCTTTAGGTCTCTCCACATATTTTCTATCATACATCATTCTATTTGGGCCACTCCAAAAATGTCATTGTCGACTTTCAGTCATTAGATCAATGCTGGTAAACTTGCAATTTAACTTGATTACATCTGACCGTGTAATGAATCATTCTGGGCTTCATTATATCTCTTCCTATAAAGTATCGACAAGGCACAAGTGTAAAGATTTGAACAAGCTTTGATAAGCATCAAATTGTGATGGCTTGGTGACTTTGTCAGAACACCTTCAAAACTGCATCTCTTTTTGGATGTTCCAGGTGAACAGTGGTCAGTAAAGCGATGAACCCGCGAGAGCATCATGGGTAGTTAATGTGGCGCCTGCAGTCCTGCGCAACGCTAACGTTGGTGCTCAAAGTGTTCAAGAGGTGCTTGAACACTTTGACACCCTTCTGTCTGCTCTGACAGAAGGGTGTCAGGACACACAGTGCATCGCTGTTTGTTCAATCATTGAGCTACAAAGCTGCAGACCAGTCAGGATGGTCTGCAGCTAAAACCAGTAACATCGGCAGTGGAAGGACACAGCCTCGTCTGAGGAATAATATCTTCTTCAACATCCAGGGGATTGTTGCCAGCAGTGTTGAGCCACCACAGACAGGGTGATTCTTTGGCCATTATTGTGAGTAGAAAACAAAACATGCACAAACTTTTACACAAACAATATTCTCTTTTGTTCAACAACATAATGCACCCTATTACAAAGCAAAAATGATTCAAGAATGGCTTGGGATCTAAAACAAAATCAGCTACCGGCGTTGACCTCAAAGTTTGATCCAGTCGGGTATATGTGAGATGTGCTGAACAAGGTGGACACAATATTAAGGTTTATCATTGCACAATAGCCCTTGTCAAAAACTGGCCATGCAGTGACACCATTTTTAAGATTATGTCTAGTCAAACAGTTTTTGTCCAGTACAGAAAACAATGAGATGCTGAAAGTCAGGATTTGCTGGCTCATTTGATCAACCTTTCACTGTTCATGCAGTGTAGTTGATTGGAGATATTAAATTTTCTGGCTTTTTTAAATTAAAATTCTTCGTTGGGATCACTTTTACATAGGATAACTGGAGCGTAATGAGCCACATAATGTCTGATGAGCTCATGCTTGACTCAGCGTGTCTCTGGCTGTGGGGGCGGGGGTGTTCAAATCGCCTTCTTGCTGTTATTTAATAGCTTCACATGTTTATTTTTACTTTGTGCACAACAATAACACTTCATTAACACAATAAATAATATCAGCTGTAACATTTTTCCAACAGTCTCTTACAAAATGCACTGTTACATCACTCCAGAGACACATCAAGACAGTGATGCTTTAGTTTTCAGCGAACCAACATAGCAGCCATGCAGACAGTGGTAGATTTACTTCCTCTTTGTACCAGAGCGGTGTGTTCAAGTGACCTCCCTGGGCTAGGCCTTGACCTCTTCTGGCCCCAGTCCAAACACTAACTTCTGCCCTCTCTCCCTTGACAAGGCACAGAAGAATCAACAAACTCAAACCAGGTGATTTCAAGTTATCCTCTCAGGAAAGTTTTCATCCGAGGTGTCCCACATACTGCTGGTGCTGTGTGCAGACAGGAAGTAGTGGTCCTTTCTCACTATGCGGCAGATGACGTTCACCAGGACCTTCCTGTACTGGTGTCGCAGAAGACAGTAAACAAATGGATCGCTGGATGCCTTGGCGTAGACCAAGCATTTGGTAGCAATGCCCCAATGTCGGGGCACATCCACCGAGGGCAACAAATCTACAAGCCTGCAGGAAGAGGAGAGGGGGAGTAAAACACTTATGCTGGCTATGCTGTACATTGTATTATTTATAGTTAAAGCCAACTGACAGAGACCCTCTCAAGGCTCATTTTCCTGCCAGAAAAGTGGAGGATTCAGGGAGCTTTTATAAAATATTAAAGATTGTCATTTTTTTTTAAGATGCTAGCCAGGGCTTTGAGAAACTGTTCTGAATTGTTAAAGACTATTGTTGGATAATTTCAGAAAAAAAATGACCAGGGGTTAGTGATAGATTTTTTTTAATGCATGTTTCATCTATAAATTATATCAGTATAGAGTAAAACCTTTACTATCCTTTGGGGTGGAAAAATGTGTTTATATATAACTAAATACAATTTATTTTGTGTGTTACATCATCTCCACCATTCTTTGGGGATCTCAACTCACTTTAACAAACAAAACAGTTTTTCTGTGAGTGAAAATCGTATTCTGTGACAATGTCATAAAGTCTTTAGAGAGAGGCGATGCAGATTTAAAAGTTGCTTGAACAAGACTGAGAACCGTATGGTCACATTTGTAGGTTGCTGCCAGTGAAACAAAGCAATTAAGTATCTCCTTAGTCAAACAAATGCTCAGGAGTAATGCCACTTGTTCTACTTTACATATTCTTATTTTTATCCTATGTACAAGTAGCATTAATGCAGCTGTTTATTTATGGGATTTTTTATGTTCTGTTATTTTCATAATCTGTACAGGTCTTTATTTAAAGGCCTGTATGTAAATGAAAATATACGGTCACCTGCCTGTGATTGCCTCAACAGGTTAACGTTTTTACTGACGACAATCTAAACTTATCTTGCATAGCCCTTTGTGACTATGTCTGCGAAAGTAACTAATTATGTCATTCAAATTTAAACAAATATAACATAGTTATAACATTTACAAAGCAAAGCCCATTCTTAAAAGCACTGAACACAAAGTCCAGTCTGGCCTGACACAAATAATTACATTTCCAGGATGTATAAAGCGGCATTAGGGTTGAGATGTTGACTTCGGATGCTTTCCTGGGTCCCAGCGTCTGTTGTACCACAGTAACAGAATAGAAACACTAGGTTCTAAACACATGTTGAAGACACATGTCAGCTCCACAGTAGGCTGTTACCTCGTTATGACATATGGTGCAAAGCAGATGATGAAGGAACCGATGAAGATGCAGATCTTCTTAGCGGCTCGTTGCCTTCTCTTCCTTTGCTGGGCCAGACACCTCTCCTTTACACTGACAGACAGACACAGGACAAAATTATTACATGACTGACATCAATAGGCGCAAAAGTTACTTTGATTAGCAAATGCATATTTTATGTGTGTTCTCCACCTGGGGTGAATATCCACCAGCAGAAGCAGTGCTTGCACTGTGATCACATCTATCCTCTTGCAGTGCGACCTGGCCACTCTCAGAACCTTCAGGTAGGCGAAGCAGAGGACGAAGAGGCAGAGCGCGAAGCTGCTGCAGTGGAACAGCGCCGTGAAGGTGACATAGGCACTCCGATGCGCCGCCGCCTCAGCGTCCAGGTGCAGCGTGCATGAGGCGTACGTGTGGCTGTACGCCCCCCAGCCCATCATCAGCTGGATCAGGGAGAAAGTGAGGGAGTGTAGCCAGGAGTAAGACACGATCACAAACGCGTCTCGGTAGCGCATCTTGCTGGAATACCTGAGAGGAAACACCACCGCCACCCACCTGTCCACGCTGAGCGCCGCCATGCTCAGCATGGCGTTGCAGGTGATGAAAGTCTCGGTAAAACTCACGGCAATACACAGCGGGTCCCAGAGGGGCTTCGCGCTGCTGGCCACCCCGAGAAAAGTGGCAGGCATGTTGATGAGAGCGAGGATGACGTTGGATATGGAGAGATTTAGGATGAAGATCCCCGGAACGTCGGCTCGTAACTCTGCGCTCTGGGTGAAACATAGCAGCACCGAAAAGTTCGTCAAGAGCGCGACAACTGCCGAAACCACGACGGAGCCCTTCAGGAGGAACTGCGGGATGCTCATCTCCTGCAGTTCCGTGTGAGCTGCCTCTGTGGGGGGGATGCTATGGAGGGTCCTCCAGGCGCTCAGCTCCTGCCCACCTCCAGCTGTCACAAACCAGCCCTGCCACATGCCGAACGCCCTCACGCGCGCGGACCGCTGTCCAGTGCTGAAATGTCCAAACAAGGATTTCCTGTCAGTTAAAAATGCATCACAGACGAAGTGTGCTAGCTGTGCTTTCTCACAGAACTGCAGACAAAAGTCTCCTTAATCCCAACAGTAACAATTTATGTTTAACCCGGAGTGAAAAGCTACTGCAGATGAGGCTACAAACTGAGCTTTCTGTGCTTATTCCCGCTCATGCGCACTGGCCGGCGCCTCCTTCCTCATCAGAAATACCGTGCGCGAGACACGTGTAGCCGGTGGTTGGCTCATGTGAATTTGAACAATATTCACAGAAGCTAAAGTTAAGAAGATAGACGCAGTATGTATGTATGTATGTATGTATGTATGTATGTATGTATGTATGTATGTATGTATGTATGTATGTATGTATGTATGTATGTATGTATGTATGTATGTATGTATGTATGTATGTATGTATGTATGTCTGATCGGTGAAAAGGGTTGATTCATAAAGCTACACATATTATCACGTTTTTAATAAGTGATTTGAACAGTTCACCTTTTTGACTGTAGTTTTTTTAGATTTTCTTCACATGTAACAATTTTTTGAGTATAGCTTGAAAATAACAATTAATTTCTTATTACCTCTAATAAAGTATCATTGTGTGTACTTCCCTCACGGCTTAATAACCATGTTCCTCTGGAATTTTTGACATAAATGTTTTACTAAAAAATTTCTGGTATTATAAAAGGTTCATGATGTCTTGGACTCCAACAGAGCCACCAGAGCAACTGGGAAAGAAACAGGCCTACACCATCACCTCTGCTGCTTATGGGGTCCAAATCTGGGCCCTATCAGAAGAAATGTAGTTTTGAGGTTAGGGCCATGCTGTGGATTGAGTTTAGGTTCAGTTTTGAGTGAGGATTAGCATTAGACAATAGAAATTGATTAAAAATGAATGGGAGTCAATGCAAAATCCCTGTAAAGATCGAGAGACATTCTATGTATGTGTGTATATATGCGTGTGAAAGGAAGGAGTGGGAGTGCAGTGACAGCTTGCTGCGCTGCATTTCATCTTTCCAGCTTCCCTCATGTTTTTAGTTCTTTCTGTCTCCAGTCATTTAATCTTCACCAGTTTCCAGAAGATTGCGTTCAGCGTGTTTCTCTTTCATTTTAATACCTCTTTTTCCCTTTTGTCATCCTGCTCTGCCCAGGAGGGCTGCTGCCACTGAGCATGTTTGTGAAGGAAACCCAACCTGTTGTTTCAGAGACAGAAAAGGGAGTGAAATGGGAGGGGGAAAGAGAGAGGGATGACTCCCCTTTTTCATGGTGAACCCCGCTGAGTGATCACATGTTGATGCTTTGGGTTCTCAGCAGTGACTGATGGCTCGGATGATGGAGAACTCCTGCTTCTAGACAGAAAGTCCACTGCGCTCCCCTCTGAGCTACCATACCTCAGGCTGTCTGAATACTGAACACTGAGTGTGAGTGCTTTTACATAACTCAGTTCTGTTTTTTGTTTTTTTTCTCTTTGAACTGTACCACAATTTCAGTCTGTGGGGGATAAAATCAGCAGTTTTCTGACCTGATGAAAGTTTCCTGGTGATAAATTCAGACTTTGTCCCATCTGTGGCTGCTTGTGACATGAGGAGGAAAGCTGACCCTGTTCTGTCTGCATTATTAGGATCAGAGTTTTTTTCTCAAATAGCTCAGAGGAGGAGATGTGGTGTTGATATCAGGCCTTTGCGTTAAAAAAACATACTCCACTGATAGTCACCAGAGGAGATGTGTAAATACTTTTCCAAGTGGAATGAAACATCATGTGTTTCTTAGGGTGTTGGAGTTTTTACCCTTGAAGTGACAGAAAAGATTCCTCGATAGATTCCTCTAGACTGAAGTAAAAGCTAACTTGTTCATGTTTTCACACTTTCATCTATGTGCTGAAGTCTGTCCCACCATGGTTTTCTATGCTTTAGTCTACTCTGAGTCACTAGTAAGCCATTTGGCTTTCTGTTTGTTGAAACAAATTGTTATTTAAATTTAGGAAATATGGAAAAAGTACAGATAAGCTTATTGTTTTAAATTTAAAAATGTTTAATTTCTTTTGGACTGTGCTATATGGTGCTCCAAGTCTAAACATTTAAAAAACACAAACAAACAAAAAAACACTCCAGTAGTTTTTTTTGTTATTTTTACTTTTTCCAGTCATGGCTGAGGAATCCAGCATTCAAATCTGACCCTTCTTGGGGTCGTTGCTGTCCTAGGAACCCAAAGAAGAGCTTGCTGTTGACGTTGTTTTCTTGCTCAAGGTTTTGCTTTGACTCCCAGACTGGTAGAGAACATGTGGTTCCCTTTTTCTCAGTTATTGAAGACTACAGATCCAGTGTTCTTTGCCTGAGCTTTTTTTATTATTATTATTTAAAATGTGTCTTCCAGATGTTCCTATAGTCCTGTCACAGACACTAGGTAGTGCTCTTTCTAGCTCTTTGATCATTTGCCTGAAAAATGCTAAAGTGACATTATCCTGTTATATTACTTAAAAACAATTAATTAGGCTGGTTCATGTCCTGCCAGCTCCTAATAAAGCTACGTGTCCTACTGTGTCATCACCACCGACTTCAGAGACTCCCAGCAGGAAAATCTGTCAGTGTGATCAAGTGTTGCTCTTATAATGCATAAAATGAGGAACTTTTACTAATTACTAAAATCGGAGTCAGAATTTATTCATCCAGCACTGCAGATGATTCACTGGTGCACTTCACAAAATTAATGGCATTGTGAGGAAAGGGCATTATGTGGAAATGCTGAAGAGCACGAATGTATTTTAAAAATGAACTTAACATTAGCTAAAGAGAAGCTGAAAGTCCTGATTTCAGTCCCATTGAAAATTTGTGGGCAGATCTGACATGTAAAACTAGCTAACAAACCATGACTCGGTTACACCAGGAGGAATTTCAGCAGATTTTACAAATTAACTTTAAGAAGCTTGTGGAAAATTATTTACCTAAGTCATTTGGTTTAAAGGGGCTGCACAGTGGTGCAGTTGGTAGAGCGGTTGGCTTGCAGCAAGAAGGTTCTGGGTTCAATTCCCGGCCCGGGTCTCTGCATGGAGTTTGCATGATCGGCTTAGTCTGATTTGATGTCAAAAAGATAGAAAGATAAGGTTGTGTGTATTTTTATGCAGCATATGCTACCAACTGGTTTCAGATGCATTTGTTCAAGACCTAATAGTGTATCATTCCTTGAAGGTGTGTATGTGTACTCAGTCTGCAGAAATCTGGACCTCTAGTTTGGTCACAGCGGCCGTTATCCTCATTAAAAGATTGAGTCAACTTTATAGCTGCAACACTAGCCAATTAGCCTGTTCCTTCAAGCACTGAGAAACACACATAACAACACACCCACATGAAATTCATCAGCACATGCACTGGCTGCCATACTGCCAATGTGAGCACACACTCCACCCACGCAGAGGTCACAAGATGTGGAAAATGTAGCTGTATTATTCAAGATCCACAGACACAACGGTTGTGTAAGAAAAAGGAGGACATGAGGGGAAATGTGGCAGGATGGGACAGAAAAAGGCAAAGGGGAGGGAGAGAGTTGGTTGTCTGCCAGAAGAAACAAATGTTTTCTGGTTTTAGTCTCTGTCAGATTGATAGAAGACTGTTTACTATCTCTCAGCATGTAGAAAACTTCCAACTCAAATCCAAAAGTAATTCTCCTTCAAGATGTTTGTAATTAAGAGTTTTGTTGGATCATGTCAAGATTTGGCAAGCAGGCGTCTTGACGGGGTTCAGGATTGATGGAATGTGGGACCCTCCAAATGACCTCAGTTTTGTTGTTTGTCACCTTTTAAATAAACCTGCTTAGCATCTCCTTTGTCTCCGGCCTCCTGATCCGCAAATATGAAAATGAGTATTTCAATGTGGTCACCGCCACTCTAGCCCTGCAATTCTAGCCAAATGTTGCAGGATTTTCTCTTTTTAAATTTTCTCTATTAAACATATAAGCTGTGGTAATGTAAGTATACTAGTTGCAACATCATTTTGACTCTCTCTGCAACGAGTGATGTACATTTCTCCAGACTCTACCAGCTTTGAACGTGTACACACTGAAAGCACAGTGTGTTCTTGGTAGAATAACTTAAGCTAGGTTATAAAGAGAGCCTCTGTGAACATCAGTTTTCAAATTTTACCACAGATTCTTGTTAGGGTTAAGACTGTGACACATGTATATACTTTGATTTAAATCCATCCATTGTAACTCTGTGGCTATGTTTTCATCAGATCTTAAGATTTTCACTTTTCAAAACTTATGGTTTCATACTGGTAGAATCTCTACAGGATCTTTGGGCTAGTATATTCATCTATATATTTATATATATCTATAACTATATTTCCATTTTCCATTGTGACTACAGTCTGCCTTGGGTGATGTACAATGTTAGCTTTTCAGTGATCAACATTGAGGTCAAAAAAAGCTCAACTCTGGTTGAGCCTTCTGGAGACATCAATGGTCTCAAACTGCAGGCGCGGGTGTTCTTCAGCTTTTATGTTCCTTTTGTTGTACAACTGGATTTTATTCGTCTGTGAGAACATCTTTATACTACTTATGTTTTCCTTGGAAAATGTGATTCACATCTCTTATGAGTCCCATCTGACTTTCTTTCCTGTTTCATGTTTTGTTTTGCTAAAGTTTGACTTAGGAAATAACCCATAAGTGTTGAATGTTAAACTACTTGGTTAGTTTGAGTGAAACCCCACGTCAGAGTAAACATTTCAGAATATTGAACCTCTAAGGCAGAAACATGTAGCAACATCCATGATGTCCAGACAGAGAGGCTGCCAACAATCCCCAAATGCACAAATTGTTTATGTAAACCTCAACTAATCGGGAACAATAAAAGCAACCATTTAATTTTACAATAGCAGTAATAGCTAACAGATGGGGTTTTTTTGGTTGTTTTTTGTACGGTATTCTATTCCACAAGACTTGATGAGTGCAAACCAAATGCTCAAGCTTTTGAAGCCAGAGTTGTTTACCATATCCTGACAGATAAATGAATCTTTTGCATTTCCATTGGAAACTGAGGAAACACAGGAACAAAATGAGTTTGAAAATACTCTTCATTTTTTAACTATTTGTTTCAATCTCTCTTCACTACAGTCAAATGCTGGACATATAAACATGCCATGTGCTCTACCAATCTAACAAAGCTACTAGCTTTTTTTTTTCATTTAAAATTATTCTCTTCTGTCTCACCAACCCTACCTCTGCATTAGAAACACATTTGTCCACACAGTGATAGTCGTTTATTTCAGTAACACTTATAAATGGACCATTGTGCTAGATGATTTTAAGTCTTCACTTTCTAAAACCTATTTTTTACATATTCAAACCTCTGTCAAATTTCAATATAAAACTTTTTGCTTAAGAAACCTGTTACTGGTAGAAAACTTGGATTTGGATCTCCAAAAAGACAATATAAAAATGTTTAAAAGAATGTTTTTATTTAAATGCTACAACCATGCATAAAATTTGCGATATTTATTACCACACCTCTTTTTGCTTGTTTCCTCTGGTGTTTTAACAATTAACTTTATGATCTTTAGCTCAATCCACTGACTGCCAATCAGACTGAAGTCAAAACTCCGAGACATTAACATTACTTCCAGTCAGAACAAACAACTTGGAGTAAGTAAAAGACAAATCCAACCTAAATCTGTCAGGAATACAAATCATTTTCAGCTTTATATATAAAGCCATGACTTATTAGAGACAAGCAACACACATTCAGGTTTACATCCAATCAATTTAAGAAACTGTGTGCCAAGCTTATTACGTTACAGCTGTAAACAATATTAGGTATGATAAAAGCATATTCCAGAAGGATTCAAACATGGAGGTATCTGCTGGGCTGTGGACAGCAAAGGTAGCTGGGAAGCCTCCAGTCAGAACCAGCCAGTGCCCCATACAACCCTGGGCTAACTCAAGGATGTAAAAACCATAATAACTTGTAAATTTCTTTTCATAAGTTCAGGTTAAACAGAAGGGATCAATAAAGAACCTCAAAGTCATGCTTGACAAAGTTTTAAGTTTTACCTCGCACAAAAACCAAGTCATAAAAATAATTTGACATAATAGTTATTATGTCTAAATCCATGCTTTGACAATTCAATACAAAAAATAGCAGATGGGATTGCTGCAGTCCTATTTTAGTTGGATGCCAAAGCAAGTCTTTTAAAAACAGTTCCAGTTCAACCAGAAGCTGTGATGCCGACAGGTAAACCAGTCATGTGTTTTTCTGATTAATACAGAATCCTCGCTGCTTCATCTGAAAACAGCTCGTTATTCTGCACAGTCCCACAGTAACACTTTCAGTCAGAGCCTGCAGCTCTGCTTCTCATTCCAACATTTTTCAGGTCCAGAATAGGAGGTAGCGCTTTACGTCTCCTGGCTCCCGTTCACTGGCTGGGTAACAAACGTTAATTCCCTCCGCACCTTGAAATCCAAGACAAAAACCAAACTGCTTAACAGGGCTTCTAATGAATTACCTCCAGTCTTTTTACACAGCCATCTATCTTACTGACTGCCTGTACTTGTCTTTTAACATACTACTTATCTTTTTACCCAGTTTTGTTGATGGTAAAAAAACAGAATGCCGCTTTTTGTAGTCACACTGATCAGTCAAGGAGCTTCACACTAGATGCACATTCACCCACTGGCACTCACAAACACACATTTATTTATTGATACGTGCAGGTTGGTAGTTTTTTGGGGGTGAAGTGCCTTCCCTATCGGTACATTGATATTGATATTACTTTAGATTCATAATATTTTTATAACATTTTTTCAAATATTTCATCTTTGCAGTCATGTCTGAAAAATATTCCTCCATGTGCAGAGTAGATTCAGGGAAAAATTGTGTTTAGATGCAGCCATGCTAAATAAAAAGCTACGAATGTCACAAATGTTACTTTTACGAGCTCATAAAAGTAATATCTGCGTTTTAAACATGCTATATAAATTAAAATGAGTTGGACTGAAATTAGTGAAAAAATAAAACTAAATTGAACTATAAATGAGGTGTAGGACATAGAGCGTGGCATGCAGGGGGAAGTCTTGCTGCAGTGTCTTATTTCTCTGAGAGACGGAGAAGTTCCAGAGCGAATCTCAGTAAAAACAATTCGTGCTTTCAGTGGAATTCATGGAATTTCAGACCTCGTTAAATCTCAAAGAAGAAAAAAAACTATGTAGCCTGGGGAAAGCATATATTATTGCAAGATTCCCTGAAGTAGCTGAAACTGACATATTGTGTCAGAAAATATTGTGTTGCAAATCCAGCTTTACGCCTTAATGAGATAAAATCAAATTTGAAAATGAAGATGGAAGGTAGAGATTTGAGCAAAAACAGTGATTATGAGGACAAATGGCTGCGCCAAGCTTTGTCCACTAGTCAAGGCTGTGAGACATGTGATGATGATATAGTGCAGGATAGTGTGAGCTGAGGTGTTGTGTAGACAGCGATCTAAAAACTTTGGCAGGTTTGCGTTTCCTCTCCTGCTTTCGCCATGCACTGCACACAGTAGCTCTGATCAGCAAAGCAGTGAGTCATTTGAGGAGAGTATTATTCCAGACAGGTGGAAGTAGTTAAGGCCTGTGCTACTGTAACGCCTTCACTAAACCTAATTCAGTGAAGGCAGTAGCATATGTATGATGAGTAGTCTGTGCCTTTAATGATGCAGCAGCCTGAGTGACTTACTGCCAGTTTACAGCCTGATTAATTCTTGAAATATTTTCCTCAGTCAGCAAACTTCCTTTATTCTCTTTAAACAACTGTGTCACCAAGCAGATTAATCCAGCTTAGATTATCGGTGGAGATGCCCTTTGGTGCCTTGCAAAACTTGGCTGATCCTTGAACATCGATTCAGTTTCCTAGCCAGCTTGTACAGCTAGCATCATCTTGCTAGGTCAAAGGTCATGACGGATGATGGAGTTGCATAAACTTTGTTCAGCTCTGATTACTATAGCAAAGAGAAATAATTAATCAGAAAATGTGCTACGTGAAATCTGGATGAGTTTTAAATTGATTGGAATCATAATCATTCTACAGCGTAAAAAACTATTTGGCACCATGTAAGTAAGAAATATGCACAGGAGGAACTATCTTCAGATGTTGGCTGACCACATCTTGAAATTTGGATGCTGCATTCAGCGTCCAAATTTAAGTGCTTTCCGGCATAACCTCTGGAGTTATTTTTATGCTTTCTCTTTCATGCATTACAATTTAGAGGAGAATGAAAAAAATGAAGGCTTAAGCTCATTTTGTAACGGCTGAAAAAGTGCAGAGGACACATATATGGGAAGTACAGGAGCCCTTTCTGTATCAAATAAACATGTGAATAACATAAAGTTCACCACTCGGAGGTAAACAAATATAATTAAAAATACTAAACTAGAAAATTCCTGAAGAAATTTAACCAGGGCCTGCCAAAGTGTGCCTGTCAGTTTGGACCAGCGTTCTCATGCTAAAAATTAGCATCAATGCCAAAGAAAGCTGCAATGTACAGCATGTGGAAAATCAAAAGCATGTTGACTAACATGAACTTGCGCAAATCGATATGTTGAAGTTTGTGTATAAGCTACAAGTAGCCAAATGCTAATGTTAGCCTAAATGCTGTCACTGGCATGTGGGGTATCACTAGCATGATGTCTCTATTTGACTTACTTCATTCAGTATACTAAACAGGCTAATAAGCAAGAAAAACAGGTACAATCTTTTTTAGGGAAAAGGCTAAAACATTCCTTTCTCCGCCGAATTACATATGCAGAGCATTATAAGTAAGCAAAGTCATAAAAAAAACCCAAAGAACACTCATTAACTGAGACTCCCGTTCACGGCATAAATTATGTTTGTTGCACTCACGAAACAGACAAGAGTCCTTCCTGAGTTTCGGCAACTTAATTTGCTCCACGATGTGTGTATTTTCTTTTGGACTTGTTCTTCTCAGAAGCAGCCCGGCACAGAAAACCGTTACAATGTTTCTTCTCGTCTCGCGCTACAATGTTAGACCAACTGACACTTACGCTCGCCAACCAATCAGTGACGTAGCACGCAGCTCAGATTCTGTAAATGAACAAAAACAACTGGGCAAATAAATAAATATATTAAATAAATGAATAGAGTGCTTTATCCATAAATTAAAAAAAAATAGTAATCATTTAAATAAATGCAACATTTATTATGTTTTTAACGGCATGGCGCCGTTAAAAAGAAACGGATTGTTCCTGAACGCCACATTACACTCGCATAGCCGAATGAAATTAATGCTACATGAATGTAGAAGCAACTGCGACAATTTGTAGGCTTACATACTGTCACATAAAAGATGTAACAAAAAGAAAAGGCCTTGGATAAAAGCATGGAGACGGGACACACGGCGGCTTTATTTGCTGCACAATATTATGGAGACCAGTTACGTTTTTTCGTCTTTAGCATTTGTGTGTTTAAATTGTTTTCAGTTCTGTCTTTAAGCTTCATCAGTTAATTGCTATTTTAATATTTACAATTACATTGAGAACAATGGGCACAAAATAATGGCTACAAGTCCAGTTAACTAATTTTAAAACCAGGCATTAACCAATGTTTTACCTGTAAGCGTCATGAATAACCTTATCATTATTATGTCACGAACAGCTGAAAAATGACCGGAATCAACTGCGGTCCTTGCACTCTGCTGTGCCAGTCCGTTGTCCTCAAGAGCCACTGTCTCTCAAAGGCGGATTTCATCCTTTGTGATATATTACCAGCCTAACTATCTCCAATGTCCATCAACTCAGCGGATCTGCACTTCATCATGAAGTTTGTTTTTATTCAAACTTCAGCAATTTTCTAGTTGTTCTGTTGAGGTAGTGACATCAATTTGTGACATCACGCAAACTGATGTCACAAAGAGTGATGCACACTTTGTGGAGCAGGAATTCAACAGTCATAACCATTGCAGAAATTAGAGAGAGCAAATTGCAGTATTGTGTCCTCACAAGAGATTGAAACAAAAGCTTTTCTTAAATCAGTTTTTGGATTTGTCAAGATAAATAAGATAAAGAATTAGTCACACCAGTAAAATGGCGTCTTCTGATTCCAAGAAAGAGAAACTACTACAGAGTTTAGCAGAAGAGACAGAGAAGCTCCAGGGCATCTTGAAGGAAGTAGGCAAGATGTCAATGGAGAGACAAGCTCTGATTAAAACTAATCAGCAGCTAAAGTATCAATTTGGGAATGTACAACGAGCTGCGTTTGAAATACACGAGGCACTTCTGGAGAAAGACAAGGAATTAAAAAACCTAATTGACATAAACAAAACGTTAAAGGAGGATAACACCACCCTGGCGCAGAAAAACGCAGCTCTGGAACAGAAAAACATAACTCTGGAGCAGGAAAAGACCTCCCTTGAGAATGAAAAGACCGCTCCGGAAAAACCACGTTGGAGCAGAAAAACACAACTCTGGAACATGAAAACACCGCTCTGGAGATGGAAAAGACCAACATTGAGAATGAAAAGGCCGCTCTGGAGATGAAAAGAGCCTCCTTGGAGCAAAAATTCATCACTTTAGAGAATAAAATCACTGCCATGGAGCAGCAAAGCAATATCTTGGAGGATATAAAGACTGCCTTGGAGCAGAAAACCAATCTCCTAGAGCAGAAAATCGCCTACTTGGAGCAGGAAAACGCAGGTCTAGAACAGGAAAACACCGATCTGGAGATGGAAAAGAAAACCCTTAAAAAAGACCGCTCCGTCGCAGAAAAGCACCACCTTGGAGCAGAAAAACACAACTCTGGAGATGGAAAAGATCAACCTTGATATTGAAAAGGCCGCTCTGGAAATGAAAAGAGCCTCCTTGGAGCAAAAATTCACCACTTCAGAGAATAAAATCACTGCCCTGGAGCAGCAAAGCATTATCCTGGAGGATATAAAGACCTGCTTGAAGCAAAAAATCACCGATCTGGAGTAAAAACCCTTAAGGTGCAGAAAAGATCATCCTTGGAGCAAAAAAGCACCTCTTTAGAGCAGAAAATCGCTGCCCTGGAGCAGCAAAGCACTATCTTGGGGGTGATAAAGACTGCCTTTGAGCAGAAAAGCAGTCTCCTGGAGCAGAAAATCAGCTACTTGGAGCAGAAAAACGCAGCTCTGGAACAGAAATACACCGATCTGGAGATGGAAAAGATCACCCTTGAGAATAAAAAGACCTCTCTGGAGAAGGAAAAGTCCACCCTTGAGAATGAAAAGACTGTTCTGGCACAGAGAAGAGCCTCCTTGGAGCAAAAATTTACAACTTTAGAGAAGAAAATCACTGCCTTGGAACAGCAAAGCATTATCTTGGAGCAGAAAAATGCAGCTCTTGAACAGAAAAACATCGATCTGGAGATGGAAAAGACCACTCTTGAGAATAAAACGACCTCTCTGGAGAAGGAAAAGTCCACCCTTGAGAATGAAAAGACTGTTCTGGCACAGAGAAGAGCCTCCTTGGAGCAACAAAGCACCTCTTTAGAGCAGAAAATGACTGCCCTGGAGCAGCAAAGCACTATCTTGGGGGTGATAAAGACCGCCTTTGAGCAGAAAAGCACTCTCCTGGAGCAGAAAATCAGCTACTTGGAGCAGAAAATCAGCTACTTGGAGCAGGAAAACATTATCTTGGAGGATATAAACACCACCTTGGGGCAGAAAAACACGACCCTTGAGAATATAAAGACTGCTCTGTCGCAAAAAAGCGCCACCTTGGAGCAGAAAAACGCAGCTCTGGTGAAGGAAAAGACAACCTTGAGAATGAAAAGACCAATCTGGCACAGAAAAGCGTCACCTTGGAGCAGAAAAACAGAGCTCTGGAACAGAAAAACACCATCTCGGAGGTGATAAACACCAACTTGCAGCTTGAAGTGGAACAGCTGAACAGGAGGCTGAGGGACAATGAGGAGCAGCAGAACCAGCAGCCATCTGAAGAGGAAACCCATGAAGAAAGCCAGCCGGTTTCAGACCAGCCACAGGAGCAGCAGCATGTCTTTAAACGTGTGGCCAGTGGCTTCTCAAGTACACTTCTGAAAATGCACCAACAAGGTACTCTCAGGTACTGGGTTGACATATGGTACTTCTAAATAGGAAGTGTCATGAGGGCTCCGAGCTTCATGCTTGATTATCGGTGGTAGAAAAGCGACGTCGCCCACCCATGATGGGTTGTGTTTTGTTTTATTTTATTTTTTTTGGCGCCTGATAACCGCCTTGGGGAGGGGATAATGTTAATGTTACCACTTCCTCTGTCCCTTCTCAGTCTGCTTCCACTCCCTCCCTGCAATTAGTTAGATCATCAGCCCAGGTCCTGCACAGTGGTTCACTTGGTGGCACTGTTACCATGCAGCAGCAAGAAGGTCCTGGGTTCAA
Organism: Phalloptychus januarius; assembly: GCA_902982915.1. NCBI lineage: Eukaryota > Metazoa > Chordata > Actinopteri > Cyprinodontiformes > Poeciliidae > Phalloptychus > Phalloptychus januarius. The sequence continues at coordinate 1,528,061 of CADWAE010000285.1, forward strand.
TTTGCATGCAAACTCCATGTTCTCCCCATGCATGCGTGGGTTCTCTCCGGGTACTCCGGCTTCTTCCCCAAGTCCAAAAGCATGACTAATTGTTAGATTAATTGATGTCTCTAAACCCAACATCCATCATCCCCAGTGGGGTCAGGAGACGTGTTGGTGCCTATCCCCAGCGAGAGGCGGCGTACACCCTGGACAGGTCACCAGCAACACTGAGACAGACAAGACAAAACAACTAGGCAGGCACACATCTGTACCTAAAGAGAATGTGGAAAGATCAATTTAAAGACTAATACAAAAAAAATTATTTAGATTCAGAGGTTGGGGGCCAGGATGGTCAGTGTCAAGAGTAAGATCGCTCCCTGATCTCCCGTTTTCTTTTGAAGGTTTCATAAATAAATCGGTTAGCCTTCATAGCGGGAGCTGAACCCCAGTATTACACCAAGCACCGTAGCTATTACAAAATATAAACAATTTGTTCATCTTACTTATGAAAAGTTATCCTCTGAGCCCTCACGTCAACAGTCCGTCGATTTGAACAAAAATATCCAGCAGTGCTGAGGCAACTTCTGCTGTTCTGGTTTAGCCAAGTGAGATTGACGACTGGCCCAAGATGGCCGTCGTATTTCCTGCGTCCAAGCAGCCAATGTGGAGTCGATTGTTTTATTATGTCTGTGGGTTGAGCGGTTAAAGCCTCTTCTCAGCCTACATCTCCCAGGATGGTGTGTGGCTCTGGATCAGAGTTCAGTGAATATTCTTTAATACAGTGGTCCCCAGCCCTGGTCCTCAGGGACCGCTGTCCTGCATGTTTTTGATGAGTCTGGACTCCAACACAGCTGATCCACTAGCTTGAAGAAAAATAACAAAATGAGAAGCCTGTTCTTAACTAGCTTAATGTGATATATTGTCGATAGTAGCTAACATTGGCTGCCCAACAGCATAACTCTACTTACTTGGTTTGTTTAGAAAAAAAACTGTGCAAAGATTTTTGCCTTTTAATGGTTTTGTGCCATGATTCTAACACACCGGTGTGCACCTCTGCACAGCAACACATCTCCGTTGCGAACCCACTGGTGAGAGCATCTTAATGCTAATGCTGCATTTAAAGGCAGCTTAGATGAATTTACATTGCTACCTGTTAGCAACACATTAAATCAGGGGTGTCAAACAATTTCACTTCAGCATATTGGTCACCCTCAATGGGCCACATTGATGGTATAATCAGGAGTGCCCAAGTGCAGTCCTCCAGACTGCAACTTTTAGATGCATCCCTGCCAAAACACACCCCAGACAAAAGGCTGACTTCCCTCAATAGCAGCAACTCAGTTCTGTAGAGGCCTAGTAATGAGTCAATGGTGAGCCAGGTGTGTTAGAGAAGGATTGCATTAAAAGTTGCAGAGTGGTCGCTCTGAAACACTAGACTTTGGCACCCCTAGCATAAATGTATGAAAATGCATAAATGCAAAAATTAATTAAACAACACCTCATATTGTTAAATAACTGATTTAATGTATTCAAGTTTTAAACATTACATTTGAGTTTGCATGGATGTAAAATGACTGCTCAGTTTAAAAATTACAATATTTAAATCAGTGTTTAAAGGTAAGCAAAGAATAAAAAAAAGTTTTGATATTAACTCTCAACTTCATTCACAAAACTTTTTTTGTTATTTATTACACAACAAATATGTATTTCACATAACAGCAAAACAATTAGTTGATGTTGCCTGTCCTTGAGCGCAAAGCTGAACCCTCTTCACATCGACACCAGCTCACACACATCCTCATTCAAACGTCATGTTCTGTAAATAAACACAAAACATGAGCAAAATCAATAAATCATATGTATATTCTAGTATACTTAGTCTTGGTTTTACATTCATTCTGTTTTAATTCAGTTTGTTATGCTTACCGATGTTTTCTGGCCGGATGTCTGGCGCCGGTGTTCTGACAATCTGTGCTACCTCGTCAGATTTTCCTACCGTAGCGCGGATCGATAGCTAAGTCTATCTCTCAATGCCACGTGTCCAAAACTCCTACCGTCATGTTTCCAAACAGAAAACTATAGCGGGTTGTGTTAATGCTAAATATCATCTGATAACATTATTTGAGTGACGGGACTGACTGTAGTGGAAGCTTCGGAGTTATGCTTAGTTTAGGATTGGAACAATTTATACGACGAAACCACAAGAAGATCTCGTCCTTCATCTGAATATCCTACCCGTTTAAAGAAAAAGCTGTAGATGTATGCAGCACTAATCCTTTTACTAGAATATCCAACCTGTTAAAATATTTTAAATACTGAGGCGTTTAAAGGAATGAAAGAGTATCATACAGGGGAAACAGGTTTGTATGGGAATTAAATTAAACACAGACAAATACAGATCACCGAAACTCTTTTTTGTGCATTAATACGTTGTATGACAGACTTTATTAAATGCAGCGCAGCCACAATGTGTCCACCGAACTGTGCAGGTCACTGAAATGATACAATATGATTAATATACACTAATATTACACGGCTATTACACAGCTTCAATCCCACGTAGTATCGCTACCAATATCTATTTAGCAAGGTTTAATAATAAAGAGTGTTATTTAAGTAAAATATTTCAAAGTATATGGACAAAAAAGCCCAGAAAACAACGTATTTTGTCCTAATTAACTGCCAAACAATAACTTGTAACAACACTGCAGACAGTATTAGACAGACAAATGGCTTTATTTATAAAGCCATTTATAAATATATTTACAAGTTGACCGTCATGTAACTAATACAGCAGCTTAATGAAAGCCAGGTATAAAATAAATTAAATAAAGTTTACTGTAATCTGCCATGAAATAAAACACATGAAACAAAACTTTCACAGGTAGGACGTCCTACCTGTATAAATAGTGCTGAGTAAGCAGCATGTCACGTAGCATCGACGTGCGCATGCGCATTAGCGCAAGATAGGACGGATTTACGTGTAGCAAAACGGCGTGTAGGTTTTCGTCAGTACTGCGCGATCTGTGCTTGGTCTTGTTTAAATTAATTATTGAAAATACCTGATTTTTCTCTTCTTGGACGTTTTGATGTTAGCTTGTCGATGTCTCAGTTTTATTCGCTGGGAAAATCAATAAGCAGCTTGAGGTGACTCTCTGCACTCTAGTGGCGAGAAGCCGTAATGTTGGCTGGTAACAATGGAATGCATTATGGGAGATGTAGTTTGTAGTCAATTCGTGCTCAAAACCTATTTTAAGTCTATCATGGGCCTATAAAACGCTGTGGGGTCACATAAAATGACGTGGTGGCCCGCGGGCCTTGAATTTGACACGTGTTTAAATGTGTAATCTGACTAAACACCAATGGAATTGTGTGCATGGCTTAATTTAGAAAATCATAATTATAACAAAAAATAATTTGACAAAATACTACTGGTCACCTTTTATGGTCACTTTTAGGACTTCATAGTATTAAGAAAACTTGCGATAGCTATAATATTGGTAAACTGTGCTATGTGTCTGAATGATTCTTTCCTCTGATCTGTGCTTCATAACTCTGTGATCTTTAGCATTTCGAAGCATTCTTCTTGTTTACGTTGCAGTTTGCTGCAGATGGAAATTAGCTTAAGCTAAATCTGGTGTAAAGCATTTTTTATTAATGTTTTTTGCACATCGTCCCTGTTAATTACATAAACAGCCATTAAAAGTGCAGCCGCCTGCCTTCAGAAGTCACATTTTTATGACATGGCATTCACCTGGCTGTAATTTAATACGAGTATTAACGCAGCTGTTGTGTGAAGACTTCAGAGGTTTGTTAGAGTTAAAATCGCTTCTAGTTAGAATAAACGTATTAAAATTAAAAGAAGACTTTAAACCTAAATCTGTGAGGGGTATAAATATTTTCCCCTCAACTTTGAAGTTTCTTTTCTGTTAGGTAGAGCATTTAGGCTCTCTCATGAACTCTCTTTTACTTCAACTCCTGAATCTGTCCAGTCCATCTTCTGCTTAGTTGTTGCTTCTGTTGAAACTGAGCATTTTGTGCACAGGGTCTAAACGGAAAAATTGCCACGTCCGGAACAAATCTTTATTCCCAACGCGCCATCTAGTGGCCACGTTGAAAACCAGTAGGTTAAGAACACATTTGTTCTGCACGTGGCCTGTAGATGGCAGTACGTTAAATGTTTATGTTTTGGCAAAGTCTGGCTTCATCCACGGTATAAACAGAACACATACCTATAATTTTTTTTTATCATGGACACTGGTACTTCGCTGCAGTTAAGTGAGTGTGTTATATATATATATATATATATATATAATGTGAGCTCAGGGAAACTGCTTGAATGGGCAGTTTTGTCTTTATATGGATAAAGAGCTGCGTCCACTCCCTAAACCATGGATGTAGGATTGCTCTTTTTTTCCCCCCTCTACACAAACTCGCCCACAAATATGGTGTCCAAGGACTGCATCTTCGGAGTAGTAACAAATTACCTCTTTTTCCTTTCTCCTTTTGGTAGCTTAGCTACAGCCATCACTAATGTGACCCAGTTTTGTTCAAATGGGCCAGAAAGATGATCTTTCCTTCAATGAACTGCACAGGTGCCAGTCCACTTTAAGTAAGATCACAATCTCATTCAGCTTAATGTGGAGAGAAATTGTTACCATATAGGAACATGTCTTCTTTGGTTGTATTTTAAACCAGATTTTACTGAGTATATATCAAGATGAGTAAACTTGATTTCTTTAATATTTTAAACCAAACAACCCTGATACAATTTCAGCTTCTGTGGGTTTAAGGACTTAAGATGTTCTGCCAGATCATTTCCTCCACATGAGAGAATAAAAATGACTCTGCCAGGACTTTTCCTTTTATGTGTGTAAGTGCTGTTTTTATAATATGGTGGCTAAGATTTGTTTAAATTAACTGAGTGCCTTTCCAAACCAGGGAGGAAGGAGGAGGATAGAGAAGACATAAACAGTGGAACCGAGTTTCCAGCTGGTGTCCGGCACACCAGACAGATAAACACACAGCGCTGCCCTGACATAGATTAAAAAGATTTTAATCTAGAGCATCTTCACTGTAAAGTGTAGCACATTTCACTTAGCACCACCTTGACTATTGAGCCAGGCTCTATTTGTCAAAATGAAAACGGCCTTGCGAAAGTATTCACACCTCTTGAATTTTCACATATTTTATAACTTCAGTGCAGTTTATTTTAGTGACAGATCAACATAATGCTGTTTTTTTTAATTGCGAAGTTTAAAGAAAATTAAACATAGCGTTCAGTTTTTCTTTTTCTGCTAATGCTAATACCGCTAACTACAATCCAGTCCAATCAGTTGTCTCCATAGATCAGTGACTAGTAAACAGAATACAGCTTTGTGTAATTTTAGGGATAAAGCTGCAAATATGTTAAAACCAAAATGGCATTATCAAGCAACGGAGAGGAGTGGGTGTGGGGTGAAAGCCTTAATCAAATAAATGTGGCCTTGATAGCAAGAAAAAAACCCATTATTGTAAGAAAGTCATAAAAGTCCTGATTGCAGTTTGTTACAAGCCTGGTCAGATGAGACTGAAACTTTTTAGTTAACAAGAAAAAAATACTGTGTGCAGGAGAAAACACTGAGCGCGACATTACCATGCTGAAGCAAGGTGGTGGCAAGATTATGCTTTGGGAGGTCAATTCTTGAGCAGGGACAGGAAACCTGGTGAGAAGACATCTTAAATAAAGGCGATGCTGGTATAAAATTGGGTTATGGTTGCAAAAGATGCCAGACTGAACAACAATAAATTCAAATCTGTTGCTGTAACATGACAAAATATGAGAAAGTCCAAGGAGTATGAATACTTTTACACGACACTGCATACAAAAAACAAACATTTTGAAAGTAAAACTCAAACAAAATACACATCAATGCATCTGGAAAAGTTGCTTGCTTGCAGTATTTCCTGGAAATACTGCACATCGATTGATGTCTTCACTCTTCTCGCCGGACTGCTCTAACTAAACAAATAAAGTCCTGTCCCTTTTTTCAATGCCCCAGCAGCTGAGGGCGGACGTTAAACAGTAAGTCGTTGTTTCCTCTGCGAATTTCAAGCAGGAGAGGCAGATCGCTCTGCAGAGCTCGGTGGATGTCTTCGGTGGTGTGCACCGGGTGTCCGTCTAGCTTCACTATGACGTCACCTGCCCGAATGCCTCCGCTGTTAAACACAAAAGGACATGACTCTTGTTATTAATCTTTCTACCAAGATATGTGCCACTTATGTTGCCGTAAAAAAGCACAAACCCTTAAACATTTTGACCTTTCACCGAACAGCTGGATTTTTACAAATATTACATAACAATCATTTAAGTAATTCATTTCTGAAAGTATTTATGGGTATTAAGAGTAAAAATGGCTGAACACATATGTTGTTACACTTTTCCTAATTTTGTTTGTAAAAAACAACAACTGTATATCATTCTATTTCAAGCGATATTTATTATTTTATACATATCCTCAGCTTCCTAAAATAATGGCAAAAGTAATTTTTGCCAAGTTTTTTTTTTGTTTGTTTTTTTCCAAAAAAACATTTTTGGAAAGAAAGGGGACGTGATTCTTTTGCCAAAATCTGTTTTGGAGAAAAATAACTAAGGCCATTATGCTAGGAAGGTGATAATACAATCCCAATAAAGTATATTAAAGCTTATAGATGTAATGTGATAACATGTGAAAAAGCTCAAAGGGTGAAATTGCCCTAGATTTACTATGTAAAACATAGTCATCCTTAACCTAATAGCTTTACAGTTTTTCCTATCACAATGTTCTGAGACAGTTTCATCTCAAAGGTCTAAATATTTCATAGCAAGTAATATAAAGAGCTTTAAGGAGCTGTGTATATTGTGTATTGTTAGAGAGTATGTGTTCATACCTCTCTGCAGGACTTTTGGGAATGACCTGCTGCACTAAAACGCCACTGCTGACTTCAGGGATGTCCGGATCTTGACGTTTCAGCTCTGCCATTAAACTGAGGCACACACAGAACCCATCAACACCAAACAAAACAAGTCTAATCTTACCCAATCTATGGTGTGTTTTTGTTCTTAACTCACACTTTGGTGATTGTTATCATCCTGATGCCTAAAAAGTATTTATTTGTTTCTGAAAAAAACAGAAAAGTACTACATTTATTATTTAAAAAATGATTTTACACCATCGTGTTTTCATCATTAGCAGTTTTCACCTGTGTCAGATTGAGGCACCTCCATGCGTCTTCTCTGCAGTTGGGTCTTCTCTGTCACATAAGCAACAACCAGTGTGAGATTAACTACTTTAATCAACAAGTAGCGGATACTTTATGAGAGCAACTTTTGCCTTCTAAAGAAATCCATACTTATCAACCTAAGACTCTCACCTTTGCTATATTTGGTCTGTGACTCTGTGAGGAAGCGACTGATCCTGTCTGAGGGGATGGCGAAGGAGATTCCTGCAGTCACTTTCAGAGTATTAATGCCTATGACCTCGCCATCCTGCAAGACAATGCATCTAAAGTATCGTGCAAATGTGCTGAATCAGCCTCCATCTCTTTAAGATATACATTGTCTTAAAATCCAGTGATGTGATCCTGGTCAAAATCTCTTTTGGTTGTGTGAAGATGTTCCGCTCACTTACTGTCCAATACTAGATTTAGTTTGCTGATCCACTTAACTTTGACCCATAAATTAGTCAGGCATAAGAAATGTTCAAAACTCAGGAGAGGAGGGAGTTTTGCATTAAAAAAACAACCTACCCTGACGACTGCCGTCCCACCAGCTCTGCTCAATTCTTAATTCCCTACGGCGCTTTATCTGGGCTTTCGCCTATTGACTTGGATTTCTTCAGAAGAATTTCGCCCGGTTGTGAATGATGACATTGATTTTCTGCAGTGTTTTAGCATTGTAGTCGGCCAGTAGTTCTAGGAATGGCAGCGGAGGAAGTGATCCAAGTGTTTAGTCCATGTTAGCCACGCCTCCAAATATTGAATTAATATTAACAGTCGTCAGCACCTCTCTTTCTTTGAAATGGAGGATGGTTGTTTATATCGCAGACAGTTTCTGGTAAGCTTCTTGGTCTATTGCATAAGTCCAGGGTAAATGTTAGCGATTGTGTAGCATTTCAAACTTTAACAGAGTCCACGCCTCTGACAAGTGATCATTTCTCAATAGCAAAGGGTCCCAAAAGCAGTCAGGTCATATTTAAAATATATTTAGAAGAAAACATACTGTGATATTTTGCTATGGGAAAAAAATCACCACTTTTATAACATTTTTACTAAAACTCCATAAAATAGAGATTGCAAAGATATAACTTACCAAGTTCACAAGAGGTCCTCCAGAGTTGCCATACTTGTTGCATGTAGATGCAAAATAGGACAAAATAATACAAACATAAAAAGCATGGTCTTAATTATTATTTCTTTATCATGCAATTAAGCCCAAAATGGTTGCTGTCCCTGGCAGAGTTATGGTTAAGGAAATTTGACCAACATGTTTCTTCCAACTAGAGGCATGTTAACATTTTGGGGCGGCCAAGACAGAATCGTACTTCACTTGATAGAGAAGCCAAACATTAGGGTTATGACAAGGAGGCCGTCAAAATGCTTGGAGAATCATGCAAAATGCTGCAATTATAGCAGCAATCATAAGATTTTAAAAACAGGGTATTCTATTTAAATGTAAATAAAAATCTAAAAATGTTTACTTTGTATGAGAGATGCCTGTCTCTTTTCCTACCAAATGTCTTTGTTGAGCAAAATGTATTTTCACTGTAAATCTGTCAAGAGTATGAATAATTAGCACATGAATTTCCGTAAGTCGGTTAATATTCTCACATTGATAATGGCGTCAGTCTGGATGTAGTCCATGTCTGAGTCCTTGATGCCCAGCTCTTTGCCGTCTCTCTGAGCCGTGCTGACGATGCCCGTTGTCACCGTGTTCTGCAGGGCGAAGGGGCTGCCGATGGCAACCACAAACTCCCCTGGTCTCAGATCAGCGGAACTGCCCAAAGACAGCACATGAAGCTTCTTCTGCTCCAACAGGAACATTCACATGTAAATGCAAACACAGCGGAGCGCAAAATAGATGTCAGAAAAACACATGTGGAGCTGAAAAACAAAGTAAGAAAAAATGAATGACTAATGTGAGAGAGGAGTAAAGAAAGAAGAACACTTTCAAGCTAACAAAGCAGCCCAAGAATTTGGGATGCGGATGTGAGAATACGCACATCAGCGTTGCATCTGTGAGCCACAGAGTTGGTGTTTATCAAAGTATTTCCGCTAGCCTTCTGAATGTCTAGCAGGAAGGCTCTATAAATTGTCACACAGACGTGTCAGGATGTTTCACCATTGGTTCATTTAATAACCAGAAAGGAAAGACCAGAAGAATCCATGGAGTCGCTCTGACCTGCGGATTGATCTTGATGGTCGCTATGTCCGCCTTCCTGTCCACATCCCTGACCGCAGCCTCATATGCGTCTCCGTCGTGGAGCTGGACCCGCAGCTGTGGCCTTCCGGTCACCGTACCGGTGGTGGTTACCACATGAGCATTGGTCACAATCACACCTGAGTGAGTCACAATGAAACCGGAGCCGCTGGACAGACGCACGTGGCGACCAAACAGAGGATGTCTGGAGAGAAACGGGAGAACAAAATTAAACTTGCGAAGCACTTGGACAACTAAAGTAAGTCCAAACTAAACCACAGCAGACAAATGGGGCAGGTTGGATGGGTTGGACTTATTTGTAGGAAACATTTGGTTTAACATCCAGCTCTGTACTTCACCAGTACTTCACACACACTCACACATTTCACACCTGACAAACAGTTCGATGTGGACGACAGCAGGAGCTATTTTCTCCACGACATCGGCGATGAAGTTGAATTTGTACCGAGGGCTGCTGGGACGGGTTAGAGAATGACCTGCGCCGACATGAGCAAACCAGCAGCATTAATACAGAGAAAGGATAGCAAACACAAGTCATATCATCCCCATCCATCCTTGCAAAAAAAGCACTCACAACCCTTGGACGCTTTTATATTTTGACATGTCACAGCCACCTTATTTGCTCCTGTAAATCTCTGGTCCTGTTCTGCATCTATGAAGCCTCTATTTAATATTAGCAAGTTATTATTGGACACCTCAATAAAAAACAAAAAGGGAGGCATTGAAGTTTCTGGTGGTGGTACAATACATTATGAAGGAATTCAGGGATTATGAAAACCGCCAGACTGCACATCAACTTTCAGGCTATAGTTTGGTAAATCATTGGCTGGACAGAAAACATATTTGCACATTAGCAAAATTGTCAAAAAACAAAAAAAAAATTGCCTTTTGGTATGTTTAATTAAAATATATCAAACCCCTACAGTGAGAAACTTTTGTGGTTTTGAATATATTTTCTTATCTTAAACTGTGCAGAAACAAAAGGGAACAGCTCAGGCAATAAATAAACATGAGATAAGTGGTGAGGGTTCCACTTCACTAGACAAGAAGTCTTGTGAAACTTCTGAAAACAATTTAGACCTCTTAAAACTTTTACAGTACTCATGAATGTGAAGTAAAATGCAGCTGCCTCCCAACCTCATGTAGAGCAGCAAAACTGCCCACTTTGTGGCCTAAAGAATGAAACTGTGAAATTCTTCTAGAAACTTTGAAAGCTGGATCCAATGAGTCCTCAGCTTGTTGTTACTAAGGATACGAGAGACAAGACATTACTGAACCACATTCAGCACCTATGACAACAGAATGACTCCTTGGTGAAAAAGCCAGGTTTCAGACCCTCCAGCTGTCCAGACTTCTGCCCCACTGCAAACATCTGAATTTCACCAGAAGGGGAATAAAACAGGCAGAAACAGTAAAATCCTCTCTGCAACAGCGCAGTGATTTCCAGGTTTTCCTGGAATCATCAGAACTTGTCCATGAAAAAAATATATACATATAAACCCTCTTTTCCTTCTTCCCTGGTACTTTTTTTTTTTTTACATAGCTGCATAGCTTTTACATTTATTTCTATTAATGGTTGTTCACTGTTTTTTGCAACTGCTTTAACATTTTTTTTTTGTTGAAACTGTCTTAAAATTGTCTATTTTTCGGTATGTTCATGATAAATCAATAACAATGCTGCAGTAGTGCTATGAGACCGTCTATTAAAAAAAACCCTTAAAGGTTGCATATTTATCTCTGCGGTCCTACCCGGGTCGGGAGTCGAACACGGTCCTTTGTGCGTCTGGTTCACTGCTGCTCTCCCTTTCTGCACGGCTCTCCTACTGACAGCTTTCAGCTTGCAGACGTTTCCGTACGTCTTCCCGTCGCTGCCGCACACTTCGTGGTCCTGCTTACACCGGCAGACCCCTCTGGACGAGCCGCGCCGCTTCCCCGCATCGGCAGCAGAGAGCGTCTTGCACTCCAGGCCGTCCCCGCACGGCAGGTCGTTCTTGCGGCCGCAGGGGTCCCCCTCCCGCGGCGAGCACACCAGGCAGCAGCCGCACTTGTCCGGGACGTACCCGCCGGGGCAGCTGGGGCTCGGGCAGGAGCTCACGTCGCACCTGGAGCCGCATTTTTCCGGGCGCGCAGCTTCAGACAGGCCGTATGTAAAGAAGAGAAACGCGGCTAAAGATGGGAAGAAACGCATTTTAACAGGCACGTGAAGTTCGCACGGAAACATTTTCGTTCTCAGAAAGTACGAACAATTTTTTTATGAAAAAATTCAGCAGCGAGTTCCCTTTAGTAGCCAAGGTAGCCCAAGAACTGCTGAAAGTCATGTCTACGTCTATATGAAGCTCCTAAAAACTCATGGCCAGTCATGCGTGTCAGCATAGTCTATATTTTCACTGCTGCGGCTCAGTTTTTCAGAAAAAAAAGTCATATGTGGCTCTCCTCCAACAGGGAGCGCATTAGGAACCTGGCCGGACCTCAAGCGCCATCTAGTGGACACATTAAGCAGCAAGAGTTTCATATATCCTTGAAATCCTTCTATCGGCCCAGGAAGCTGCTATTTAAAACCTGTAAACCTAAAGCGACAGTCTCAAAACAAGGATATTTGAACACTGAGTTTTGGCTCCCGGCTAAACTCCCCAAAACACAGATGACAATGACTTCACTGCACCTTACCGACAGCAAACCTTTCATATTCCACAGAGAAGGTATGGAGTGTTTTAAGATGAGACATGAAACCCAACAGCACAACTTCTGTCCTAAAAATAGTGTTCTGCTTTTTAAGTTGAGGCAATAAATTAACTTTGATGATATTCAAATTTATGGAGATTCACCTCAGATGGGACTGTATGTATAGTAATTGGATCTGAATATAAATTAATGACTGATCATTCTGAATTCAGGATGCACCAGCTTGGGATGAGAGTTGAGCTTTCAGATTATGATCTGTTCTTTTGCAGTTGAACATTTCTTGGTTTTTGTCTCAGTTTCCTTGCAGATGTATGTAGATTTAAACTTGTAAACATGGATATCAACAAATGTGTGCTTAACCTCATGTTATGAATTTCACACGTACACAGATGTGTTTTTAAACATCAAACACTCAGCTTATATTATAGAGTCCAGTAAAAGATATAAGGGCTACTGTGCAGTTTGAGGATCATCAGGCCTTTCACTAGAAGGTATGACAGACATCTGACTAAACGATAACAATTTCCCAAATTTTATTATTTTTTGTTTGTTAAACATACAACTCTCATACAATCATCAAGTTGGAATAAAAACTTCAAGATTCATACATAAGAAAACACAACAGCATCGAGCAAAAAAGAGAAATATTGTTCTAAATGTTTTTCAAAGAACATTTTACAAAGAGGAATCGTCATCCCCTAATGCACGCGGTTCAAGAGAAAGCTGCCAGCAATTAAACACATGCCAAACAACAAATACATTCATTGTTATGAGAAGTCCCATTTGTGGCAGCATTCTCTTGTACTGAAATGTTTCGGAGATAGAATCCGTGTGTAAACCGTAAACAGAATACATTCGAACGCTCTCCCTCCCCAGGCCGGTCCTCTAGATTCAAGTTTCATCACAGTTCTTAGCTTGAGACTTCGAAATTCTTCAAAGGAAAGAAAAAGAACATTTGGCAGTATGTAGACTTAAAGACACTGTTAACATTGCAGTTTTGAAATATGAATAACAATGTGTACAGAGTGGTGTGACCCATGCGATAGAGGCAAACACCTCCAGCTGTGCAGATCCACATGTGTATCACACAAAGTATTCCTATAAGGCAAAGCAAGACTTTGGGGTTTTTGTTCCAGGTGAGGACAAATTCCAAACTGCAGAATGAATCGCTTACTGGAGAGACAGTCCAGTCCCTCAGATTAACCCAACACTGTTCAGCTTCTAAAGCGGTGCGTTGTGGTATGTAAATGCTGCTTTTTGGCAATTACCCCACAAACAAACCTAATGTGAAACTTCAGCAGATGCAGTAAGTGGACTTTTGTAAATCAACAAAAAAAATGTTGCATTCCAAACAATGAACAAAGCCCCCTGTGTGGAAAAGCTGATTATTCAGATTATTCAACCGTGCCAAAATGGCATAAAGGGTCTCGCCGACAGGAAATCGAGGTATGCTAATCTCTCCAGCTTCCACTTTTTGCTGCACTCTTTTAAAAAAATTAAATTAAATCGCCTCAACTTAGCTTCCCTTCATACAATTCCCTCTCTCTTCACTCCAAAGACAGATTTGCACTGTTCCCAGTCTCATAATCTCTGACCTCATTTAATCCTCCCTTATTACGGACTGATGTTGGTACAGAACAACAGGTTGTCCAACAAGTCTCTCCTCAGCTTTCATCCTCGGGTTTCTCGCTTTACCAAGAGGAGAAAAATGGCCGTTTGCAGTGGAAGGTTTGTGTGAAGGCATTGCCCAGAGTAACCACCCGTCCTTGGCCGCCTGAGCGGCTGCGCTCCACCACAACACGGGGCATCTGCACCAGCTGGATGGGACTCTTCCCATCCTTAAGCGCCTGAGTCAGATTCAACACCTGTGGGGGCACAGAGTTACAGCATGAAGAGGCTCACTGGGTACCAACAACAGAAAAGGTTAATCAAATCTGCCGCTACACAGCGCTTCCTATTTGCATGCATGTTATTTTAAATAATGAAACGCTTCCAAAGGCGGCATAATGCATTTCTCTTTATGCATTAAAGGGGCAGCATTGCATATTTTCCAGGCTGTTTTATAGAACAATAAAGCAACAATGTTACCTTATGTTATAAAAATGCTTCTTTCAAGCAGGATGAAACTCACCTGTCCTCTCATGACAGACATCTGTCTCTCAAACATGGTTTTATCAAAGCCTTTATCTGCCTGAAACCAGAGAAAATCACAAATGTTAGCACAAACACTGCCAAGTGAAGAAATTACAACAGATTTGTGTGGAAACATGTTGATCTGCACCTTGAACATCTCATAGAGGTCCTCACAGAGGTCCTGGACAAAGTTCATGTCGGAGATGCGGGACAGCACCAGCTCTCTGGTCTCCTGGGAGAAAGGCACCTTGGCCTGAGGGAGCCACGCCCAATGGAAGGGGTCTAAAACCACAATCAACTTTAACTTCATCCTTCACAAGTAATTGGTGTTTTACACAAGAAATTACCATTAATAATAGTTTATTGCTTGATAAATATCTAGCTAACTCTTTATGTGCATCACTGTTGATTTAGAGCTACAGGAAGTAGAAATACTAGGATAATGAAGTGATTTAAGCGAAGGTTGGAAAAAATTTGTATTTTTCATTCAAAACGCCAGTCAAGGTAGAAAAACCTAAGGATTCTTGTGGAGCGCATCACAGGTAGCAAGTGTGACCATGACTGCATATTAGCACAACACGTAATATAAATAGAGAGTCTTAACCAGTGTATGTTATACACACTTTGGATATCTGTATATTTCTTTCCCTTCAGCAATATCACTGAATCTACAGGGTTCAGAACAGACAGAAATTTGTTTCCTGAATACCTCATTAGCATAAAACGTTGGACAGCAGCCAACATTAGACAGCAACCAAACCAGGAGCCGTTCTCCTTCACAGCTGTCCCAGATATCAATGCATGTTGCACACTTTGCAGCGAGGCGCAGCACAACAGTGTTTTGTATTATGAATTTTACAGATAGAGCAGAGATGTTTGTCCCCAAAAACGCATACACAAAAACATAAAACAAGAAAATTGTAAGATGCATTTGAAGGTAAGAAATTCAGAAGAATGTTAATGCAACCATTCATCAAAACAAGAACACTTATTGCTCTACTTGATTTAACAATCACTGATTAAACTTTGTTTTGTTAAGCAGGGCAATGAAAACAAAACACTAAAGAAAGGGGGGATTTGAACAAGTTAAATATCAGCTGTAGAGACAGATAATTTCCTGCTTTGTCAAGAGTTGAAGCTAAGCTAATTATCTGTCTGTTTCTGATTACAAACAGACAGATTAGGAAAAGTGAGACATTTGACAAAAAGTCAAGCAGTTTCTCTGATAGATTAATCTTTAAATTTCTTT
This sequence comes from Phalloptychus januarius, assembly GCA_902982915.1. Taxonomy (NCBI): domain Eukaryota; kingdom Metazoa; phylum Chordata; class Actinopteri; order Cyprinodontiformes; family Poeciliidae; genus Phalloptychus; species Phalloptychus januarius. The sequence goes on from CADWAE010000285.1 coordinate 1,543,564, forward strand.
AACATAAAACACAATGAGGTTATATTTAATTCGGGTTTTTTTTGGCATTATAATTATGATAATTATCAGACTTTCAAACAGTTAAGGCAGAGATAGACTTAGTAGGCACAAGCCAGAGAAGTTTTCAGACATACATGCTCTCCACTCATCTGGGTGTTTGAAAGGGAAGGCCAGGCCGTTGTCGATGGCTGCTATCTTGATGCAGGAATCTGTGCTGTTCTCCAACCACTCAGCGTCCTGAAACGACCATCGAGAACAAGCTCTTCACACCACTGATTTACTGAGAGTTAAATTAAGCAGATTAATTACACTCATCGGTCAACATTTGGCTGATGACCCATAATCGCTTTTATTTTGGCTGCAGCATAACTGAAACATTATGAAACATTACTACTAACGCAGCAAACCTTGTCACTTTCGTCTCCCTCTCCTGGCTTCTCATACTTGATCAGCCAGTTGTCGTTTCCTCGATCTGAAGAGGAAGAACACAGAATATTACAAGGTGCTTGAATGACGCAAGTGCTTGAGGCACATAAGGAGACGACGATTTAAAGCTCCAAGTTTAAAGAAAGTGAACTTTTCAAAACTGCTTCAAGGCAAACAGCCTCACCTGTGTTTCTGATAACATAATCCAACACCACCAGTCTCTCAAACTGGGACTGCAGCTGCTTCCTGATGTTCTCCGGCAGGGGTTCGGCCTCGAAGCGCCGGAGCCAGTAGTCGGCTTCGCGGTAACCCTCCACAAACAGCTGGAACGAGCCCACCTGCAAACAAACAGACAGAACGGGACGTCTTCACGCAAAACAAACTAAATGCTTGACAGATCTGGCAGCAGTTAAGCTTATAAAAACAGGAAGTTCAGGGATGATGTGATGAACTGGGGAAAAGCAGCGACAAAGAAGAAGCTGGGTGTTTTTCTTTTGAGACTTAGCCTGAAGATATGAACGAGCCCAGCTTACAGGTAGCTCTCTGCTGTGCTACAGCTCCTCCCCCAAAGCGGAGCCCGCCATGAACACCAGAAACATGTTAATCTAATGGTTCAAATCATGTTAACGCTCTGGGATTTTTAGTTTTTGTGTGTGAATTTATGCGGTTAAAAAAAACAAAACTGAACTTGTGTTTAAACACATTGATTTTAACATTATGATTTGTTATTTGCATCCATAAGTCTCCCTCCGGCTCCTGACAAAAGAGTTAACGCTGAAACGGCACCACTTTTTTAGCGGCAAAGTCAGAAAACATAGAAAACTGACGCGAAACAAGCATGTTAGCATCAGGAGAGTAAAATATATTGACAGGTGTAGGTGTTTGTTACCTTAGGAGGCAGGCCCACTCTGTGAAAGCGTCGTCCCACCTTTGGGACTTTCTCTAAGGCGTACTTCTTCCCTCTGGACTTCGCTCTGTCTATAGTGCTGTAGTGGAACGTCTCACTAGCCAAATACACCACCTGAAAGCAAGAAATACGTTTAGCCTGGACCACCAGCAGAAAGCATTTCTTACAACAAAAATAAAACACAGATCCATTTACTTTGAAAAATAGTCTGAAAAAGTTAAAACACAAGTTTTGACAAAAAAAAAGAGAAAAAAATCAAAGAAATTTACATTTTAATTTACATTCGTAGTTACTTTGTATTTAATTGACACATTCATTTAGTTCATCAACTGTACACAGAAAGTTAAATTTGTTTGCTATACCAAGTTAATCTCAAATTATTTATACCCCTTGGCAGATTTCTAATTAGAGCATCCTTCTAGTTTTTTCTTTTTATTTGATAAATATGTTTCTTCTAATTAGAAGGGATCCAGTCAGAGTTCGGACTTGAACGTAGCTCAGTCTGCAAGCTCATCTGACCAAAACTACACAGGTTGTGTTGCAGGGTTTTGTCAGGAGGAAAGGGAATGTTAAAGTTTTTTTTTTTTTATGTAATAATACAACTTTCTGAGAAACTAGAATTTTAGTTTCCACCAAGCCATAATAATCACAATAATATCAGAGGTAAAATACGTCTCTGTGTGTAAAGGCTTCATATAACTTTTTTTTTTAATTGAATTAGTGAAATATTTTACTTTTCAATGATGCTCTACCATTCTTTCAGGCACCCATATTTTCAGGCACATGATGCCGAGACAACGAGTGTACTGAGAGAGGTACCTTTGTTTTGGGCACCACTCCAAGGCCGAGCTTTGAATCGACGAGGGAGGCTGCGGCCTCTGACAGATAGCCCTGATTGGGCAACAAGCAGCCTCGGCCAAAACAGCACGGACAGCAGAGCTGAGGACAAAAACAGGACACAGAAAGATGTTTGCAGGATGTTAAAAATGCCTCCTACATGACTGTAGTCATAGATACATCATGATCTACTAAAATAACAAAACTAAACCCAATAAATTAAAGCAAAATTACTTTGTATAAAAGTTTCCAAATTAAATCCACAAGTGTATCCGTTTCCTCTTCAAATCAATAACAATCCATGCCACGGTATAGTTTACCTTGTGAAAGTATTTGGTCCATTTTGGGTTCAGGTGACCGTAAGGTTCCTCTGACTTTGGTTTAAAAACTCCAATGATTTTCTGCAGAGATAAAAGTCAACATTCACTAAGTTTACGCTCAATAAGATCAGCTGAGACTAAAAATCTACATTTCAGTTTTATGATTTTTCAAAAGGGAAAAAAAAAGTGTGAAGTGACTATGAGAAAAGCGACAGCTGAGCTAACGATTCAGTTAAAAATAATTAACGACTCACAGATCAATGTCCTAGAATTCCAGTAAATGTTTGTGCGTTTTTAGTGATCTGAGAAAAATGATTGTAACCGTACCCCTTTTGGGTCTTTGACAAAATAGCTCCCGCTGGACCCTTGGGAAATCCTTTCAGGGAAAACACCACCTTCAATAGCCTGTTCTGCCCTCAGGATGAAATCTGCAAACTCTGGATCTTCTGGAAAACGGTTGAAGTCCCCACTGTTTGTACCTGTTTGGGAAATAACAACAAAAAGTTGTTCTGTGAGCAGCCAACACGGAACATGTTATGTTTTCCTGCAATAACTTCAAACAAATGAAGGGTTTTTTTCACAGAACTTGTTATTCATGTCCTAAAATGGCCAAATATTATGTGTTAGAGCTGCACAACTTTAAAATTTAGAATGTATAAATCAAACAAATAAAAAAATCCACTTATTACCTGAGGAAAATAATTTAAATCTAGAGTTTAGGGGAAGGGAAAAACAAAAATGGCACAGCAAGATTCATGCTTTAGCAACGACAAAAAGATCAAGCAGGATAGCAAGCCGACAAGACCCACTAGGCAACAGCAGGTGTTGTTTGTGAGCATAAAGTTTATCAGATAACACAAAATCCTGGTACCATTGACTTAATTTTTAAATGCATCCTCTTTAGAAAATGTACTGTGTTATCCATGGATCGTCTTATCAAATAAATTTATAACACTTCTAAAGCATTCCACCAGTATGTTTATCTTTTATTATTAATTGTAATTGTTAAGTATTTTAGCTTCTTTTCAATCCAATCATGTATTGAAATACCTTGAATTGACGTATTTTGACCAAAGAACAATTTTGTGGGGAAGCTCACTGATAGTCTGACTAGCGGCTACACACACCGTCCTGGGGACCTACGTTACTGTGGTGCAGGTTTGAACCCAAGAGTAAACAGGGGCTGATTATGTGGAAAAATGTGAGACTTGCAGAATTACTGCATTGTTCAATTTAAAGTGGAAGGGAGTGTTAAGCCAGTAACTGTTAGAAGTTATGTTTTTGTTGTTAATATATTTTAATGCACAGTTTTTCTCACCGGTTTAGTTGCCACTATAGTTAATTACAGTCTGACTGGGTTTACCACAGAGTACTCTGAAATCCCTGATGAAGTTGTCAATTTGTTAGATCTTCAAGCCAATAGAGAATTTTTCCTCTGCTGTCTTCCTAATAAGTCAAATAAATCATTTAAGTTTTCATTTACCTCAAACTTGACACAGACACTTGATTATGACTAAAATGGCCACTATATTATCAGTATTAGGAAGTCACAAGTACTGCAAACTTGCAGCACATTCTGCGGCCCAAGTCACAGAAAGCAACAACATATACGTCGATTTTAGTGGATTTGAACTACAGATATTTCTCCATCTAAGCAACAAAACTAGATGAATCATTTCATCACTTGGCAATATATTTCAGCTGCTTTGCAGATCTGTTTGCAAAGTCTGTCTGGTTAATATGCCCTGTTAATTATTCCTCTGTTAAAGGCCCCTTTCACGTGACATGACACATTCGTACCTCTTCAGCTTGCGAGAAGCAGAACAGTCAGCAGACAGGGAGGCTGTGTGTGCTCTGCGTCAGTCACACTGTGTTACAACATGATGCAGGGAGTAAAGAAAGGAACAGATGCCGGATGGAGAGGAGCAGATGCAGGGACCAGGCGAACACTTAACCAGCCATTTGGTAGAGAAATATAGAAAAGGACAGTAACTTTGAAGCTAGTTTACTTGAAGAAACAAAGCAGGTGGCAATTAAAAAAAGTATAACTCAGAGAAAAGATCTGTTAATATTTGCGTTTTACAATTTCACCAGTAAAACTGATCTGCATGCCATGCAGGAAATCAAAGAAAGAGTGATTCATCCACAAGTCAAAGTAGAAAGTGTCTGTAGCTGGTGCACAGCCACGTGGTATTTGTTTGGTCATGTGACAACTAGAAAAGGAATTTAAATCTCATTCTTGTTTTAAAACTTGTAAAAAGATGTTCAATCCATATATTTAGCGGTCATCTTTAAAGGATGAAAGCTTCCTGCTATACATTTGAGTTGAAAGTCTAAGATTCTATCATTCCGGAGTCTGACAGCAGAAAGAAGTGAAGCTTTTCTCTCGTTTAATCTCTTTCTACTGACTTCAGCTGACAGAAAGCCTGAGTGAACGGGAAACAGCTGAAGTACTTCCTCTCTCACCTATCCTTACGTTTTCAGCACGGAGCACCAACACGGCGCCACAGACTATTTGTGAGTCGACCTGCAAAGTGGCCTGATGCATATTTGATAACAGCCTCTCAGACGTCCAGCTCAGTGTTTGGGGAATGGAAAGCTCCTTTGTTTGCAGAAGGTTTGCACCGTGCAGGAGATCCGGAGAGAAGAGTGACACATCAAAACAACAAAAAAAAGAGCATTTAAAAATAAGATTGTTAGTGGATTTGACTCAGTACAGGACACGAGAATGAAAAAATAAATAAAAGTACAATTAAAACACCATTTTCTGCTTTCATTGTTTTGCTGTAACTAGAGCTGAATCACCTGCAGAAGTCCCGTATGAGAGCGAGCAAGTAAATGTTACAGGTAGAAACTTTATAGAGCGATGGTGTCATTTTACACCGTATTTGTGTTAAAAGGACACAGAAATTGGGACGCAGAGACCTGCCATTTGAGGCTCAATCTTTCTCTACCTGTGGCCTAGATTTCTGGCCCTGATTGAAAAGGATTCAACAATAAGATTCCAACAATCGGAGATAACAAGCACTGAAAAGAAAAAAAAATGACACAAAGAAACAAGGTGGGCAGTATCATGCGTGTTAAAAATTGAATGTGCTGCTTCCATGGCGACTGCATCATCTTTTATTATTTGTTTCCTCCTGTATCAGTCTTTGTTCAATTCATTTTGGACTGGTTTGATCTATAAATGCTGACAGGGGTGGTGTGTGGTGTAGATGTAGAGCAGGTACAGTATATACAGAGTATATTAGTCCTCAGCGCAGTTGTCAAGGGTTTGATTGCCGAATCTAGGACGTTTGCTGCATGCCTGCGTCTATCTCTGCCTGTTTCCTGTCTAAACTCTGCCACTAAAGACCCCTACTGCCAAAAACAACTTTAAAGAAATGCCTGAGCTGAAGGAACGCGCTTTCAATGCAATTTTGTGAATAAAAACAACATTTGATGAAAGTTAAGGACATATTCTAAGATGGACAAACAAATCCTTCACTTTCAGTAGTCCTCAAAAATGTTACCTCTCTCAAACTCAGCATCACATTTTTACTCTTTCATGAACAACAGTCCTTGAAACTTGAATTCAACAGGTCAAGAAAGCTGGACACTTGAATTGGCCCAAAAAAAGCTACAATCTGTTTCAAACATTGCACTGCTAAGCTAATTCAATTCAGTAGAAATAAAGATATTTTTCTATAAAATAGAAATTGGAGCTGCCTAAAACCAGTATGAGCAGGACAGAAACTTATAAAATGGGTAAACAAAAGTTGTTTATAAAATCTCTAATTAGTGCATCTGTAGTTCTAACTTTGTAATTTTGCTTTCCACATATAAACCTAAGCAAAAACATAGAATAGACCCTAAGTAGAGCCGCACAGGTTGCAGTCATCTTTGAAATATTGTATTTGCAAAGAACAGCCTGGATGAATTGTTTGGGAGAAGATTATTCTTGAAGTATCTCATTCATATTCTGCACAGCAAAATTATATTTGGCCAGTTTGAGGGATTCATCTAAATTGTCCACCTGATGAATATCTGTAGTAGCTAATATGCTAAAGAGTAGAGGGGGCCAGAACAATGAATTAATTTATTTTCATGTGTTTATTTTGCAGAATATTACAATGTTTTACTATTCCATTTCACAAGCATAGTGTTTCCTGAAGGAACATGCATAGTGAAGGCATGTTCCTTCACTTCTACATCATTGTTTTTTTTAAACCATGAGAATAGCATGAAATGTATTTTAAAAATGTTTACAGTCTTGGTACATTTTGCCACGCTGTGCCTTGTAGTATTTTGATTTTGTAGAATTGCATTTGTTTTTTACAACCCATCTGCTCACACAATGTGTTTATATTCGTATTTATGGGAGCATAAATACGAAGCTCCCACAAAACGTTACATAAGTAAGCGAAAAATAATTTTTAGGGTGACATCATTTACAGGTTAACAGCGCAGTTGGTGGCGTGTATGACGGAAAAGATCAGTTCAAAGGTGCAAAGTCCTAGATACGGAAAAAAATCACCTCCCAAAAGACGTGCAATGAGCCAAATAGTGAGTGAAGTCAAGAGGACAGTTTTAATAAAGTTTGAAAACTTTATTAAAACAATCTCTTGACTAGCAGCAGCAATGGAAATGAATAAATATCATTACATGTGGCCTGAAGTTTACATTTCCTCTCGGGCCTTTAAAATCCTGTGGCAGGGCGATGCTGGATCAATATTCCTGAGTGACTGCATCGATTTACCCGCGTTGCATTCACTGTTATCTTTTTTTTTTAAGTAGCACTTTCTTATGCGTAAAGAACAACCGTAGGATGACATTTCTAGTTCTCCAAAACATGTGGGAACTACGTTTAAGTCAGTTAATCTAAATAATTACCTGGGGAAGCCAAGGTGTCTTTATCCGACGATGAGCTGTGTCTGTTCCGTCTGCTCCGCTTGTCTCGCGAACCCTTCGGAGACGTCGAGCTTCCTGCTAAGCAGGGCAACAACAGCGCCTCTTCGCCCGAGCCGTCCGTCTCGAGCTCGGTCAAGACGCTCTCACGAGAGTCCGAGATACGGACCGCGACTCCAGGATTGGCCGCAAATCCCAGTCCTATTCGGCTGTTATCAAATGATACCTTCGAGGGTCCCGTGGAGTGAAAGTTAGAGTCCAGTTCGGGCACCGCTGCTACCGCCCCGGTGTCCAGCACAGGCAAGCCGCTTTCTGTCTCTGTCAGATCGCACTCTGACATCATTTTCGCTCCTTCTTTGTAGATTTCTACAGTTAACTGGATGATTGGTTACAGTTTCTTCTCTTCGAATTGTTAACCGTTCATTTTGAAACGATTTACATGTTTGGATGAGGACGTAACCCTAAACGTTATCACTTGATAGCAGCTGCTTTCGCTCACCAGTGTGCCAACATAATCCGTCGTCAAGCCTTTTCCTTTCCTTCCTTGTTACCTCTTTGCGCATGTGCAGTATGGCCGCAGGCTGAGATGCCTTCAGGTGCTATTTAGAAAGTCAGAACTCAAGCTATCTAATATCACAATGAATCTGTTAATTATCTTTTCGTTTTATAAGTGTAAAAATGACTTAATTAAATTCTGAAGTTTCTTTGAGATTATAGCTTGTTTTTGTAAAATTATTCAACTAGTTTTTACAAATTTCACATTTGTTCGCATTAATTCAATACTGTGCAATGGGAAAGATTTCTAATAGCTAATCTTTTTGACAAGTAGCAGTTCTTCTTTTATAGTAGAAACTCCGCTAGTACACTAAAAGACCATAACATTGGCACAGTCATCCTCGATTATCACATACTTGTCAGTTGGTGTTAAAAAGCCCTAAATGTGAACTAAACAATTTGATCAAAACGGCGGCGATTGTAAGGATACGGAATATGTGCACAAATGGCTTACCATACTTGTGTCATTGGCAAAGCAAGCTCATTGAAAGCGAGTTACATTATTGACCAGTAGATGTCGACGTGGATACACAAGTGAAACCAAACATAAAACCCTATTTATTTATTTTTTTTAGTTTTTTCGCCCCATTATCTAGGCAATCATGTTTTTCAATATTTGGCAGCATCAGTCTCAAGAACATATAGACACTGTGACTGATTCTACCAATAGGTGTTTCTCACTAGCTCCATATTATAACAAGGCCTGTAATTTAAATCCACTTTCTGACTATTTTTAGATACCTTATTGATGGACAAGCCACCCAGCTGTAATCCGTGAATCATTTAAGCATAAACATCAACAAAACTTGATTATGTGCAGCACTTTGTAAAAGTATTTACACCACTTGAACTTTTGTATTCATTTGTATTTTCACATCCCTTCACGTCTGATGCTTCTATCAAAGTTCCATTTGTCCAATTTCCTAAATACTTCTATGGGTATATTGTGGTAAGGTTGGGCAAAACATTAGCTTATCTGATCTGATTTTTATGATCAGCCATATTGTTCTAATTTTTTTGTTTGTCTGTTTAAGCTGTCATATTTTGACATTTCAAGAACTGACATAGGTGGCCACTTGTGTTGGTGTGGGACAAACTCTTATAACTAGTTGACTTTAGGTGAAAATTAAAACTAAATGGGTATTTTTTTGTACTAATTTCTCTTTTGTGCATACTCACAGAACTTGTTCATCCCTTATGGGCCATTTGAAACCAAAATGTTTCATAGACCACATAAACTTTTGAAAGTATAGTCAACAATCTGGAGAAGTATTGTTCTAGGGGATTTTAAAAGACTAGAAGATGTCCTGGCTTCTTTAAACCAAACTAATGTGTGGGTCAGGACTGGTACTCAGCCTTTTCACCAAGTGCTTGTCTTTTTTTAATGAGGCAGGCTAGCTGAAACTCATGCAAATAAGCAGCCAGCCAGCTGGTAAAACAGCAGCCAAATGATCAAGGTAGGGGGGTTTAGAGGTGAAGGAGACAAGAGGGGAGAGAAGGAGGGAATAGAGGAGGGAGATGGACAGTAATAAAACATGACTGGTAGCTTTTTTTTATTATTGTTTCTGAAGGTCTAATCTTATTACTTTATTCACATTCAGTCATTTATGCCTTCTTCAGTTCAATATCCCTCTCTCCTTCATGGGTGAGTACCGGAAATATGTCCCCTGACAGGAGAGGACACCAGCACACCTTCCCCTTCCTCCAGAAGGGACAGTGTTTCAAAGCTGTATGCACCTCAGCCACCACTGGGTGACAAGCCCCCGCAGCAGTGAGAACACGACTGCTTCGATGCATGTGTGCGTGAGAGCGTGAGAGACCTGCCTTTCCCTCCCCTGTAGCGCTCATTCCAGCAGATTCTGCTGGCAAAAGACGTGGTTTACCCTGCCAACAGCAACCACCCGTATCCATCCTGTGCGTCTATCCTCCGCCCTCTTTCCCCCCTTGGCTGCCTGATGAGGGAGAGAGGAAGAGCCCTACAGCTCCACTCATTTTTCATCTGCATGGGTTTTATCTGTGATTGGAGTGTGTCTGAGTGAATCTAGCCACACTGCATGTCCAAATAGGTGCCAGCATGTACGTTGACTTGCAAAAGTATTGATACCCCTTGAAGATTTTATTTTACTTTTCATTTTGTCATGCTAGAACTACAAACATTGATGTTTAGAATTGGGTGTGTACCAGTTTTGGATTGGAGGGGGATATTCTCGGTTGACTTTAGTAAGTTTTTGACTAAATTGCTCTAACACATGAATTTCAAGTGATATAAACCACTTTTTATTGTTGCTCAGGATGTATGTTTAGAGTCCTCGTCCTGCTGTAACATGAACCTCTGCCCCACTCGCTTATAAGGCTACATCTATGCTTCTCATCGTTTCCTGTCTCTCCGCTGAAGAAAGGCACCCTTACATGAATAATCTTGTGTTTCATGGTAGCAGTGGCATAGTTTCAGTTCTTTCTGGTACGCTTTTTTTTCATGTAGTCCTAAAAGTTCAGATTTGTTCTCCTTCAAGCAGAGCATATTTTGGCAAACAGAAAACTGAACTTCTTGTTGTTTTCTTAGCATAGGGCCTCTTGGTTGCTTCTTCAATCAATGCATAGTAATCAATTAAACCTTGCCCAACATGTATTGTCTTAGTTTTGCACTTGTTTTTTCACTTTGCAATTAATGGACTGGATACTCTTATTTTTTTTTTTACCCTACTTTAAAATTCCCTACTACTTTCTCACTGACCTACCTGATGTTTTCCTCAAATCCTTCCCAGAACACCTGAGTCAGATCACACACAAGTGGGGTCTGTATTTGTTGTTAAGGAGACAGATAATTATGAATTCAATGTCTTGCTTTCAGGACTTTATTTCAAATTTACAATCAGTATGATAAAACTCAAGTAACCACCTCTTATTCATAGACAATCAATTCCTAAAGAGAATAACAGTTAGATTTACGTTTGTCATTGTTTATCATTTAAGCCTCTACATTTTGTAGCTTTTCAGCTGCCTCGTTTTAGATGTCAGTATTTATTAGTTGTGCTTCCGTCTGGTTTGAGTGATGAAGACCACGCGCCTGGTCCTGTGGAGACATCCTTCACCTGCCTGTGAGGAATGATCCAAATATGGGAGAAAGAGTCAGAAATCATGCATGTGCGACTGTGTGCATGTGTGTTCTTAATGTGACCTGAAAGTGTACATCTCGGGCCAAACATCTTCATGTAGCAGTGTGTGCAATACGGCTTCTCATCGTACTGCAAGGCAATCATCAGCACATGATTACTGGGTCATCATTTTCACTTAGTCAGATTGTGTTCTTGATGGTTCAGTCTTATATTTTCTCATTTATCTTCGTTACGTACCTCAGCGTGCTGGCCAGCCGTCAGCTGTCTGCTGCACCTCTGGCACTTCAGGCATAGAGGATGGTAGTCCCTCCCTAAGGACCTCTTCTTCTCCCCTGGAGCAAAGACAAACAGCAGCTAAATGAGGAGCAGCTAATGCATTTTTACTATTAAAGTGGAACATATTTTGTTTCTGAACACATGTAATCTGTCTTTACTTGCTTTAAATGCAGAGCAGTTTTAATGACAAAACTATTTGTAATTTTTGATATGCATGTTTGTTAGACATCTGCCTTTTAAACAAAAAACCTGACTCATTGTCTTTAAAATTTTGGTAAAAATATTTATATCCAAGAATGCTGCATGCAGCTTGTAAGAAGCAGAGGTTTGGAGTATCTCATCTTGTCTTAAAATGTTTACAGGACATAAAATATTTTTAAAAACTGATTATAAATAAGTAAAAGTTGGTCATTGATAGTCACAAAAAAATTAACAATATTACTAAGTATTAAAACTAAACATTTTGATGAAAATGTGTGTTTTAAGAGTGATATTTTAGACAGTCAGGGTTTTAGTGAACTTACATTTTAAGTTTGTTTTGTTTTTTTACATACCGTCTATATCCTTGGGTTGGGAGAAAGTGTGTTAAATACAAGGTCTTAGAAACTATTTCCACCCTTTACAAATTTAATCTGTTTTTGCTTTTCAGTCATATGTAACCTTATGTGAAAATACAGTTTCGTTTTTTGTTAAGTCATGAAATAAGCACGATTAACAACAATTTTCTGGTTTGGTTTCCTGAGCCACATCCACTGCATTTAATGTCTGCCTGAAATGTAAAATAAAGAAATCACTGAAACAAAAGTTGGCTGACAATATGAAGAACACTGAAAGATTTCAAAATAAAAAATCATTAGCATTTTTAAAGAAATTCAAGAAGAGACAAAGTAAATATGAATCAGAGATGAACGATTGCAGGAGCTGCCGGCCTACCAAAGTTCCTCCAAAGAACGCAGAACAACATTTACAGCGGTGCAGTGACTCAGCTAAAGTCTCTGCTTCATACAGAGCTATAACCAAGAGATGGCATCCATGGGCCAAAACTACAGCTGACCAAAAAGAAGACAAAAGCCCATCCCCCATTCCTCCAGCAACATTTTAATGATCCCCAAGACTTTCAAGAAAACATTCTGTGGACTGACAAGACAAAAGTGGAAAAGAACCTCATGCAAAACACACCAGTAAGTCCACATATGAAAGGTTGAAAAAAAATGAAGGAATCAGAACCTAAACTTAAATTAGATGATGTTGCATGACTGGAGGGATTTTCATTCATTTCATTCTCCAGTGTTGTTAAAGTCCAACAAAGCAGATTGGGCCAGTATTCCTCTAAAGTGATGCAAAAGGCTAATTATCTGACCATAAATCAGATAATCAAGCATTTTGATTAGTTTTAGGGGGTAGCTGCTATGGATGGGCCGCTTTTCCTGGCATCTTGTCTTCATTCGGGGAATCTTTGTCAGAAATTTAGCTTTTCGATTATCTAAAACATATAAATCTATAGGCAAATACTTTTAAACCACAATGCACAAAAAATGCAATACCTCAGTCATAATAAAAACTTCCACAAATCCAGGTGATATTTGAAAAAACAAATTCATTGAATGAATCAACTGATTAGTTATAAATCTTTTAAAAAGAGAATTGATCCAGATGAAATGAAGGGATTGCTCCCCCTCTTTCTGTCCCCCAACACAAATAGGCCAGACTTTGAGGCATTGAGGGGAAAAGAGACAAGTAGGCCGGGTCACATTAGAAAATCTGAACTTTCCCAGGCAAATGGATGGGCAAGCAAGAATTGTTTTGAAAAACAACAAAGCAGACTTGCAGCCGTTGCTGCGCTCAGGGCTCTGCGTGTGGCAAACTAAAAGAAACTGAAGGTGAGGAGGAAACCCTGAGAGCAGCGTGCAAGCTCGTTTGGGCAGACCCACATCCTGTTGTTATTATGGATACCAGGGTTTGAATCTTGTGTGTGTGTTTGAGCTGTTCAAAGAGAAGCAGAAAAACCCGATAGGAATAAAACGAGAAATATTTAGGTTTTCCATCAGAACACAAAATAAGAAAGCATTAATTGTAGCCCTAAATAAACATAAAAAGAAAAAAAACACATGACACCAGTCATGGCCCATTTACATTTGTTTGTGTGCATAATTTCAGTTTCACCTCTACAGGCACATAAATTTAACCTGGAAATGGTGGCATGAGCTTAAAATGTCCACATACTTCGACTTTTGATACATTTTTTCCACAGTATTAGGCTTAAGTATTAGTAGGGACAAAACCGCTACCCAACCCGAAAAAAAAAGAAGAAAAAAACCTGAAAGAAACAGACATCTATGCTGGCCCAGGCACAGGGAGACAGAGTGTAAAATTTTAAAGAGGTTAGACTCACCAAAGTAGACAGGCTTTCCACAAATTGGACAGTAGCCTACCATGGTCTGTAATTATTTATCGTGCAGGTACAAAGATCATGCGTGTGCGTGCAAGTGTGAACTGAAAATTCGACAGGAAAACGGTTTAACTGCAAGTATGTCAGCATCTTGTGAAGTCAGATCCGGATGCGGTGAGCCAGACGTCACAGGAAGAGAGTAAGGTTTGAGATTTCAGATTTGAGAAGCTGGCGTCTGTGGAACAAAAAAAAAAAAAGAGTCAGGTGGTGCCTCTGATCACATCCTGCACTCATTCTGAAAGACATCAAAGGGTCTAAAAAGCTGATATTTTTACTCTATGGCTTCTTACAAAGACACAGAGATGATGTTGTAAAGAGGGAATGAAAGAGGAGTGAAGAAAGGAGGAACAAAAACCAGCTGTCAGCAGCTCAGATTACCACCTATCCTCTCCTTTTTCCTGCTCCTTTCTCCCTATTTTCTAGATTCCAAACAACGAATTGAGCTTCTGAATCGAAATGGGAAACCTAATACTTCTCCCTTTCTTTTCCTGTCGGCCCATTCCCTCTCTCTCTCTCTCTGCATGTCACATACTCAAACACACACAAGCACACCGGCTGTGTAATGACTCACACAGACACAAATCACACACAAAGGCTGCACTTCTCCTCAATGACATCACGAAAAGAGGGTGAGGCACGGAGAGGCCGGGTTGGTTGCAGGGACAGATGGGGGCGGACGGGGGCGGCGGTTATCCCCTCGAGACAGGTGATGGAGGTAGACCTGGAGAGGGAGGGTGAGGTAACAGTAGTCAGAAACAGCTCAGCTGGGAGAGAGCGGGTGAACTGTCATGAACTTCTGAAAAAAACGGAGTGGAACAGGATCGGTGAAGTCACTGAGGAAGACTGGTAAATGTGCTTCTGGCTGGTTGCATGACAACATAGAAAGAGACCATGGAGGAAGAAACATTCAGGTGCTTTATTTTAGTGAAAGTGATATCACTCCTTAGGATTTCTCCAGCAGGTAATCTCTAAAATGAAAAACAAAAAAAGAGCCGCCAAGCAGGGCTGGCCCCAGGGTTGATGAGGTTCTAAGCAGGAATCTATTTGGGGCCCTTTAATTAACAAACTAGTTGAAAAAACAGGCACATTTTTAACCAAAATTTTAAAACGTTGATCCAAAATTGTATTTTAGTCATCATTTTAGTGATTCGTTTTAGTGAATCGATCCTAACAACGGCACTTTTAACGTTTTATCGAAAGACTTTACATACTGTACACAGAATGCATTGATAATACAGTCACCTCTAAATATATTGGCTATTTGAAAATAATTATGAAATAAATTCAGCATTTATTATAATAGTCTAAGGACAAGCTTTTTTTTAAAGGATCTGTCTTTTGATTGATTTTGTAGAAGAAAAAAATAACTTTTCAGAGTTTCTTAAACAATATAAACACTAGAAATCTGTAAATGACAATAGCCAAACACTATTGTTTATATTATTAATTATTTTAATATGGTTTGCATTCTCGTTTTCTCCCCGGTTGCACAGTTTTCAGCTGTCATGCTGCGTGTCAACATTCCTGTCTAAAGAGTTGCGACCAGAAGATCTCTAATTTGAGATTCCACTTTTGGCTTCTATTCTGATCTGTAATTGTTAGGGCTATCAGCTGAAATTCATGGTTAGACCAGAAATGATATGTATTCGGCATAGGATGTCACAAAATAAATGGAGGGTTTAGAAAAAAATAAAGGGTTAGAAAATGCACATTTTATTACTCATCAAATGAGTGTTGTCATTTGATGTGAGCATTGGCCCACAGAAGTAGCCCAAATAAAGGTGAAGATTACTCAAAGCAAACTTTTAATGACTGTAAAATACGGCCTGCCAAGTTCTACACCATTTAGAGAAAACATTTTTTCAAATGTACGTCAAACTATTCCAAATTCAGATTTCTGCATATTTCAGCATATGACTCCACTGGGATCCAACTTCAAACATTTTAATGGTTAGCTTTATAAAGTTGAAATACAATACTAGCCACACCTATTGCTATCACTAAGAATGTTTCAGTAAGTCTTACCAATGTGTAAAAACTGCTCAAAAAATGTTCTCTTTTATTTCAGTATCATAATGTCAAACTGGAAATGTCTGTGAAAATCCAACCGCTAGCGTGAATGCATGCGTACAATGGGGAAAACTAAATCCTGTTAAGAAATAATTGTTTTTGCAAAATCACTGATTCCACACTTACTTGCACCCCTGCTGTTTACATTTTGTTCAATTCCTGACAGAACAGTACTTGACATTTATCAGTCCTGAAGGAAACAACGGTTGGCCAATGTGTCAGATTCAGCTGATGATCAGCTCCAAGGTGAGCAGGAGGTTTACAGATAGCTGCGTGTTTTATGCCAATAGGAACACACCTGTAAAGCCAAGATGGGAAGTTTCTGCAAAGTCTCATTATTTAGAAATGCCGTTGGTTCAAGGGGATACAGGAACACATTATTAAGTCATCTAAAGAGAATTGGTGCATTTTTGTGAGGACGCATGAAAGCAAGACGGTTCTTTTTTTTGTGTCTGGATCCACAGACAGTCTGTCCATTAACCCAAAACACTCAAGCCATGCAGACGGTTCTCATACTTGTGTCAGGCCTATTTATCCCATACCAAGGACCATTTCTGTTCATCTACTTCATCTTGTCACATTGTGTGGAAGAGGAAATGTCTTTAAAATGTTTGAACATGAGAATGACTCTGAATAAATCAGTAACATCTCAGTTCAAAGGCAACAAGAATTATGTTATACACCAGACAGCCTAATCTCTAGACCTTTATTCGAATGACATTAACAATTATGTTTCAGAGAAAAATGCAATAAATGTAGAGAAACTGAGGAAGATCTAGTCCAGTCGTTCTGTACTACACTGCACACAACTTAAAGTGATTCCCATTCCCCGGTTATCAAACATGCAAATAAACCTTAGAAAAGTAATTTGGGGTGCAACCAGAGAACTTACCTTTTCTTTTTTTTCTTCAGTGCTTGTGGTGCCCCAATGCATTGACGCCCTCGGGAGTCAGTCATTTCACTACTTACATGGAAAATTGACTCAGTTACACATTAACTAATAGCACATTGATTCACAGGAAAGCTAAATTTTCAAGTATGTTCAGTTTTTACTCTGTTTATAAAGGAAAACACAAACATGCCATTTTTCTGAACAGTTGAATATCTTATCCATTCGCTGTCCGTAGCTTGAGAACAAACCAGCATTTTTTTTTTTTATGATTTATATAATTTCAAATATAATTTTCAGTTTTGCAATAGGAATTTATAACGTTATTCACCTCTTAAAATACATTCCTATTATTTTGTAGACATCAAAAACGCATGTCTTAGATTTTGTCCCCCCCCCCAGTTTTTTTTCCAAAAATCCATGTGGCTCTTACTGAACTTTATAGGGCCATTTGATATATACAGGATGTCTTCATTTGCATATTTGCCAACATCATTCTCTTGTGTGCCATGCTTTGCAGAGGAATAGAATACCAAGCAGTTATTTCATCTGACCAGGCTTCCCTAAAGGATAACCTATCATGTCTCTCCATCAGCATTCATTGTGTGTGGACAGGCAGCACTTGGAGAGCTACATCCTGAATCACAGGCGGCTGATATGCATGCACAGCTCACAATGATTTTTGATGCAAATAATTATATTGGGATTTAAATAAAGAACAGCCACTGAATATGCACACAAAATAATAAGCGACTGCTCCCGTTTGAGAGAGAAGTTGCAGAAGATTTCCACTGGTTGATTTCAAATAAAATTGAAACACAATGAAGGGAATAATGAGAAAATCAAGAAAAAACAAAAAAGCAAAAGAGGGAGCAAAGCACTGAAAAGGGGACTCAAGCAATTGTGAAAAAGGAAACAGGAGGAGAGAAGAGAGGGGGCGTTAAAACCACATTTCCCAGTGGATCTTTAGCTGAGGCTGTGTTGAGAAAACTGCCAAAACTCTTAACAGACACTCCCGCACTGGCGCTCACTTACACGCATGGTTCACTTCTGCCAAGTCATATGAGAAACACCAACACCAACTGGATGGAGAGACATGGGAAAAAGGTGTCGGCAGGAACTGGAGGGATTTACAGGAACGTTCGGCGACTGGCGGAAAGGAGGAGGACAGAAAGAGAGAGAGAGAGAAACTCAAGCTGCTCTCCTCTGTGTCCTCTGGTGTGGCTCTGAGAAACTGCATGTGGGCTGGGAGGAGTTGAGGGGTTGGAACACAGGAAGAGGTTCAAGAAAGAAAACGGCTGGAAGGATTCCTTCTTCCCACACACACTTTGAATGTATCACATGTGCATGCACATGAATGTTCACCACACACACGCACACAGACACATAGCAGAAAAAAAGGCCTCGAAAGGTGTCTTTTTTCCACCTTGCACTCACACAGTCACGAGTCATCCTGTTTCAACTCTTGGCATCCTCCTTGCACCTCCGAGCCCAGAATATGACACTGCTTTAGGGTTTCATCTCAGCAACACGCTTGCTGTTGCGCTCCCAGTGCGAGACACGTGGTGGAGAAAATCAAGCGGATGAAGATAACAGGACACCATGTGAAGATCTACTTTTCAAAACTTTTATATCATGTTTTTTTCTTCAAATTAAACCTTTTCTGTGTTGCATTTACTGCCCTCTTTGGTATGGGAAATAAAAAAAAAAAGATAACTTATATTACTACATTATATTGCCTCCTTACCACGAGGCATAGTTCTTTGTTTGTCTTTTTGATGATAACTTGCCACGAATGAATATTCCCTGAATTCTGTACGTTGTGATGTGGTGACCCATATTCGGCATGTTTTTTTCACCACAAATCTTCCCCTGCTGTGCTAGTCGTCCTGCAGTCAGATGGTCCAAAGGCCATAATCCTCTAATGAAGGTATCAATGAATAAAAGTCAGGGAAATAATTCCTTGTTTTTCCTGTATTAATCTGGGAAAGCCCCTAAGTCCTCTCCTGCTTCTGTGGAGTGATATGATTACAGCATGGCAGCCATTATTAGACGATTAGCAGTCATGAGTGGCTGAGTCAGTCCGATTACATTATGGGATGTTATGTTGTTTTGGAAGGTCCATGCAAAAGCCTCTGGATAAATGTTTTTGTTTGTTGGTGTGACAATATGCCTCTGTTTTTCACTTTTTTGTGTCCTGATTTGGTCAGATGTAAAGTTTAAGTGAGGGATTAGGGATGAGGTCATATTTAAGTTGGTTTTGGATAAAATGCATAAAGTGTTTAATCTCAGTTCAGTCTGTTTTTAGGGGTGGAAACATGACTGAGTCTATGTATTATAGGAAGGACATTTTACATCACAATTGTTACAAACAAAACTATTAAAGTTATAATGCAAACAGCACTACAGGCCGTATTTGGTGGATGAATCAACAGAATAACATTTTTTTTTCAAACTTTCTCTATTATAAACTCAGAAATGTGGCTGTTGTCACAAAATAATATTTTAATCAATTGCTTCAATTGTTTTATTTTTACAAGAACACAAACAACTCCTGCATAGTATATTAATGATTATAAAGCACTTCAATCTGTCACGTAGACCCACAAGCAGGAACCTTACTGGTAGTTTTGCTTGACAGACAACAAAAGGACTCTGTTGACCCAAATGTTCTTTAGAAATGGTCCCTCCTTCCGCATTGTGAAAGTCTGGTGTTTTATTTGATCTAAAACCTAAAATATTTTGCATGTATTTATACACCTAACTTTGCAAATTATAAGTTGTACTTCTTGGACTTGCCATTTTGGTTGCAGCCACATAAGACGTGGTTTTAGGTACCCCAGCGTATGAGGCAAGATAAGAAACAGCGTGACCACAGCTTAAGCAGAGAAGATGACAAGCTGAGAATTTTTCCACATTTTTGTCATGCCACCAACAACAAGTTGGTTTGGTTCAGGATGAAAAAGCTCCGAAATGTTCCATCATCTGCCTTCTCGTAGTTCACAGGCTTTCGTGAAGCACCGTTAAGGACAACATGCAGTTCATCAAGTGACAGGGTTTAAACCTATAAGTATTCAAACATGCAACGTCTAAACATTTTTATTTCTCTTCTTGCTTTGTTATCAAATAATCTTAATATAAATACAATATCTATTCTGCCATCGTCATGAAGTTATCTCCTAACTCTGACAATTATCAAAAAAGAATCAGTAGGCTAAAATGTTTACTTCATGCTGAATGTGGCAAAACTTACAACTCCAGATCTAATTGTTGTTAATTAGAAAATATGGATGAAACCCAAAGTATTATGAGTAATAATAAAAATAATTTATAAGTATTGCTAAGACATATGTGTGGCTGAAATGATGCTTGAATGTGTCATATTTCCTTTTGATTTCAGATGGAAAAAAAGCCTTTTATCTACTTTCAAGCTTCTAATGAGATAGAACAAAGGAGCCTTATATCATTTATTAGGGGATGTTATGCTCATTATACAAGAATCAACCCAACTCACTCAGCGGGGTTCTGACTTTATAATGCTTGGTTCTCAAGGTTGCTCCCACCTATTGTTTAGATCTGCTTGGGGAAACAGAAAGGCAGGCAGAAGGAAAGAACCCAATGTGTTACTTCTTGCTTGTGCATTCTTGGCATAGCTTGTTGCCCTTTTCATTTTTTAACTGTGATTTTCTCCCCCTCCCACCCCCAACTCCACTCCCTCCTTTCCTTGCTTTAATACAGAAGCCAAGGGTCCACAAGCAGCCAAGTCCCACCGCTCCAGTCTGGCTAAGCCACAGAAAGCTTGGCCTCCTCCTCTCTTTGCTCTCTCTCTCTCTGGGTCTCTCTCTTTCTCTCTGCTTTATTCCTCATGTTTATGCACTCTCCTCACTATCAATCCTCTGATTCTTCCCATCACAGACTTTTGCATGTGTCTTTTTTGTCTCAAGTGTAATTGTGTTTCCTTGGATTGGTCAGCCTGACTCTCTGCCTCATTTTCTCATGCTTTTTTTGTTATTCAAGCACACACACACACCCACATAAAACACACGCCCCCCCTCTATACTCTCCTGCCTGACAGTCTGTCACAGCCAGCGACTGGTTTAGCAGGCGGAGTTCAGCTGGGCTCCACAAACACATGGCACTCAGTCTGCCTTTCTCTGTGTGCTGGAATTATATTTCAGTTTACATTTTGTAAAAGCTTTTCTCTCGATTTCGTGTTCAAAGGTAGTCAATTGCTTGAAGGCTTAAAGGCAACAATTGATCTAGTTCTCCCTACAAATAGATCAATTGAGTGGTTCGAGATTTTTGAGGTGAGGTTCTTTTAAAAAGTAGGTTAGAAGAGGCAACTCTCTAGCTGTCTTTATTTTGCATGAATCCTGATTAGCTGGACCCAGAGGCTGAAGCTAATGTTTAGTCCAACAGAGGACAAGACCAAAGTGGACTTGTATAGTCTTAAAAACAAGTGTAATCTCAAATATTTCATGGTTTATGTGCTAATGCTCTTTTCTGAACTTCTAACCGTTGGGAGGTTTGCAGTAGGTGGTTATTCACTCATCGTTGTTGCATTCTCTTTATATTTAAATACTGGATTCCCTGAGTTTTTGGTGGGAAGGTCAATGAGAACTCCACTTGCTTTCAGAATCCTAACTAGGAAAGTCTGACTTTGCTCAGCAGCATTTCAGCATTCTACATGACAAGAAAAATTTAAAGGTTGTATATACAAACAATTAATTTGCACTTTGACAATTTGCATGGTCTCTACAATCCCCATTTTCCTGGTGTTCCTTTAGTGTTTAAACACATAAAAAGGAAAGAAATGCATTATTATAGGCTTGTGCTGCTAATCCAAGTTAGTGGCAGCACTAAGAAATGGATAAGAAAAATCACTAAAATCTGCTCGTTTTTCAACTTTGATCAAACACTCTTTACTATTGCAAAGAGTGTTTGAATTCTGAGGTACAATAAATGCAACATATTTACATGGACACATGGTGGGAACAAAAATGTAAAGTGTTTCTGTTCAAAGTTGCCTAACTATCTAGAATAAAATAAGGCAGCTTAAAGATGAGGAATAATATTCATTCAAACAGCTCTAGCATTTTTTTTTACTCTGCTTTACTTGTATGTGTTTCTCTGTCTGGAAATGCTTCACATGCTTTATTTTCAATGTGTTTTCCACAGCGAGATCCCTACCTCTACCTCCCACCTTAAATTCATAAAATAGCTTTCACAGAAACTGCTTAAAATTTTTCAAAGTTGGAGTTGTTTCAACATGGCAATAATTCTCTTCTGGTCCTTCTCAAATTAGTGATGCTTTGGCCCATTCTTCATTTCATACCCAACATTTCTTTTGTTGTCTAAAAAAACAAGAAAATAAATTTACATTTTGTACTAATGATGCATCTAGTGGCACCTGCAAGGGAAACATTTAAATCTATTTAAGTTTCTATTCTGTGTTGCAATGAATTTGCTGCTGGATGCTCAGAATTAATATAGTTTCATCAGGAGTCATGTTTCTAAATGGAAATGGTGGGAAAATGTTTACAGAAGATAGTATACAATTATTTCAAATAATACATGAAGCTTGAAGATTTATTTTACTATTATCTAGGGAATTCAGTGTAAGACTTAACTAGCGATGGTTAAGAACATGGGTACGAATGGGAGAAGGAAAAGCCTAGACGGGGTACATACTGACCCGCAGCCTCCACAAACTAATCCGGCCAAACCTGAGGAAATCGAGAGAGTCAGCTACTGCAGGTAAGATATTATGTTAAAATAATATGTTTTTAACAAAACCTCTCCACGATCCTTTGACATAAATCATTTTAAAATGTTGCTATTGTCACCTTTAATAACATCTCACATTACATTAAAGCAACATTGAATGTAAAATATGTTTGTCTGAACTTCACCAAGAACTTTAACTGGAGGACAAATCTGTTTTGAAATAAATTAGTAAATGTACATCTAGGTATATACAAGACATGCTGCTAAACAAATAATCTCAATTAAGGATCAATTACTTCTCGCAAACAAAACATAAACTTGTGCAACTGTAATAAGGCCTACCTTCTATTGTAATGTATCTTTTTTTTTTAGTAAGATCCCTGCCATTCATTCCGCCACTCAGACAGAAATCTAATTAGAGCAGAATATCAACATTGAAGCACATAACCCGGCACCCCTCCTTCCTCTCTCCCTCTCTTTGTTTCCCTGCTCTTCCCTACAGCTGGTGAGAGTATGGTTTGTGGCTGCCCCTCCCCCAGCATTTGAACAGGCCAATAAGAGAGCATGTCAGCAAAATAACCCCCACCCTCCTCTCTTCCACACATCCCTCCTTTTCCCTTACCATCTTATCCATTCCCAATACCATCCCCCAGAGCCCTCAATACACCCATCCCCCTTCCAACTAACCCCTAACCCACTTACTCATCCTGCCTCCACCCTCCCACACACCCACGAGATATCCCCACCCTCGCTACTTTCTCACCCGTGGCTCACCCTCCCTAGTAACTACTCCCCCCTGCTCCTCTTCTCTGCTCTTCTTCCTCTTCATCCCACTCACCCTTCTTCTTGGACACACTTGCTTCTCTCCTCCTCAGGCCCTCTCCTTCATTTCACTCACTTATTAATATTTTTCTCATCCCCCTTCTGCTTTGCTCCATTCTTTTCTCCCTCCATCTCTCTATCCCGTCTCCCCCGCTCTATCTTCTGTGGCCTTATCTTATAAATATCGGTAGCACACTGGGTGAAAAATTGATCCTCCCCGCCTGCTGTGGACGCTGCCACAGCGCATTAGCCTGCATGTGAAATGTGTATATGCAGGCGTGTGTGTGTGTGTGTGTGTGTGTAGAGGCTTGTGAGAGAGAGGAAGGGTGGGGTGGGAGGAAGGAAGGTGGGAGGGATATTTGCATATCATCAAAGTAGAGAAAGGGAGTGTAATGAGGAGAGAGAAAGTGTGTGTGTCTGTTGGCTGTACATGAGTGTTATGAGTGGTGTTGATAGGTTCAGGGTTGAGTGTGTATGAAAACAAGAGCACTCTTCACATGCAATCAGTTCTATAGATACCCAAACATGCAAAGAGCACCAGCACTACAGGTGCATTTTAGAAAAAATATATATATATCTTTGAAAACTTGTTTCATTTCAGTAAGTAGACAAAAATGTAACTCATGTTGTAGATTATGCATTACGCACTGAGTGATGTACTTCAACTGTGTAGTTCTGATTATTATAGTTTAGAGTTAATGGAAACACTAGCATCATGAAAGACCAAAAAAATAAATAATGATTTTTAGTAGAGAAACATTAATGCTATTGAGCTGACATTTTACAAAGTAAATATTAATGTAAAGTTGGTGGAAGGAAAAAGTTTGGTAGAAATGTGGATATCCAAAAGAGAAAACTATAAAAAAATTGGGAAACAAAATCCATTCAATAGTTTGGGGTAGATTTACAAGGTTTGGACTGCAGCTGGAGTACGTGCTTCAAGAGTTGCACAAACTTATCCAAGAGACAGACTCCAATTGTTGCATTCCCAATGCTAAAACACAGAGTCCTCTCACCTGAGCTGAGGAGAAAAGCAACTGACAGTTGTTCAGTGGCTTAACATCTTTTTAGACAAAAAATACATTTTGCATTTAATTTGGAAATCAAGATCTGAGAATCTGGAGGAAAAGCAAGACGACACAGAGTCCAATTTGTTTGTGGTCCAGTGTTGATAATGTCAAAGGTCCACACACAGCTGTCAGTTAAGAACGAGTGGAAGATGAAACACCAGACAGAGAAATGAAGATAACTCACAGCAACCTGGGCTTCCTTAGCTCATCAACAAAGCCACAGGCTGATCACCGGCAACTTATAAAGGCGAGGAGATTAAATTTAGTGTATGAGCAGTTTATTACACTTAATTTAGTTTACAGTTTAAATTCTATTTTAGCAGCTCATAAAGATTTGCAAAATGAATTATCAGCAGTCCCAAAACTAAGTGTAAAATGATTATACCAATCTTTAGTTTGATTGCCACTCCAGGCAGGTAAATGCTGCAAATTGTTCTCTAGGCTTACATAAAACAAAATGTACATATACTTCACACTGTGGTGAATCCAGCCCTCTTATTTTATGTCTACTGAGAAGTGGTCCACATGTAACTTTTTGCATGCACAGCAAAAATACTTATTTTGAGGCGAACTTTCGGCTCCTGAGGAAACAGCTGCAATGGGTAGGCTGAGCAATTGTAAATAAATAATTTAAAGCCCCTTTTAGCCAGCCTCTCTATCCAAAGCTTCTGATTTAACAGGGGAGATGAATCAATAGCCGAACTCAGATTCGGCAGTTTACAAATAAATGTGCAGCATAAACGTCAGAACAATGAAAGCAGAAGTAAGCAAGATAAATAGGTTGGGCGCTAGTTTTCTTTAAGCATGGCAATTGTAGTAGACATGGGAGCGGGGAGAGAGAGACTTCAAACACGATCGTTTTCTCTGGCATCGATTGGTCGAGCGTCATGAAATCCGACTTGAGCGTTGACGGTCTGTCACATTTCACACTGGGCTCATACGCTCACATTCACAGGGCTCGCAATAATATCGACAGATAGGAGCGCGTTGAAGGTATGACTTTTCTGGTGAAGTACGTACTCCAGACGGGGGGGATTTACCTGGTTTCAGCGGCGTTCTCTGAGGCCGGGTCTTATCTTTTGACCGTGTTAATTTTAGCCCCGGTTCTTTTTTTCCAATTCTAGATTCACCACTTTTTCCCCTTTCCAATCTTTCTCTCAGCGCTTTCGGCTGTTCGCGTCTTCACAGCTGGGGGACTCACCACCACCCGGCGTCTCAACGCAACGCCTGGAGAACCCAATTTAAACCGTTTTTGGCTCATTTTTTAAACGCTTTGCTACAAGTTACCCGGCGTTTTAATGGAATTCGTGGCGTTGCTCGTTAGCTCCGGGGCTTTTTTTTCTCTTGTGTTGGTCGCTGCTGGAGGAGGGGTTGGTTGGTTGGTTGGTTGGCGAGGCTTGTCAAGCTAGCGAGTGACATTACGCAGACTGG
The DNA here is from genome assembly GCA_902982915.1 of Phalloptychus januarius. Taxonomy (NCBI): domain Eukaryota; kingdom Metazoa; phylum Chordata; class Actinopteri; order Cyprinodontiformes; family Poeciliidae; genus Phalloptychus; species Phalloptychus januarius. The sequence continues at coordinate 1,569,346 of CADWAE010000285.1, forward strand.
ATAAACAAGTTTAAATAAAGGGTAAAGTTAATGTAAACTTAATTCAGGGGAATATACAATGGCGACCGGGCAATACGGTATAGAAATGCGGCTGTTTAACTGAGTAGAAAATTGTAATGTCGCGTTTATCTCTGCGCAGTAACCGTAGCATCTCCCCCAGCGTTAGCCTCCCCCGAAGTTAAACTCCGGTTCAGTAAACGTTGTCAATGAGCGGTTGAATAAATGTTGATTCAAAGTGGGTCTTTTTTTTTTTACTTTAAAACCTTACATTTACGCTTATTTGTATTAAATACGAAATTGAGGATAGGCTCTGTGAAGAGTTTGTGTGAAGGGAGTTTATCGCTGGTTGTTGAACCAGTTTTGTGCTGCTAAGCATTAACTTTACTTAACATACATCTTTAACTTATTTCATTCTCAAACTTTTTTTTCTCCCCCAACAGCCCCTTAAAGCTGCTACTGTGGGAGGAAACGAGAAAAAAAAAAGCTCAGAAAAAAAAATAAAAAAGAAGTAGAGGAAATCCCCCGAAAGGAAATGCCAATCGCAACCGCTGGACAGCCAGCGACTCAGGAGCCCAGAGTTTGCCCCCGGCTGCCCTCCACCCCGGAGCCTGTCCCTAAAGGGGCTGATTTATTCGAAGAGGCGGGGGCGGCGGAGTCGGCGGAGCGTACAGAGTACGGGGCCGCCGAGGGGGGCAGAGCGGGGTTCGGGGGCTTCAGTTTCAGCCACAGCGGCGCTCGGAGCTTTGTACAGCCCGGTTCGTCCAGCGGCTCTCCGCCGCAGTCCCCGACCGCCGCCTCCTCTTCCTTCCTCCTCCACCTCTCTCACCCCCACCAACTGACTATGGAACCCCCTCGGACTCGATCGCGTTCTCGGTCTGGATACTACCAGCAGTACGGGGTTGGGAGTAACAACACCGGAGTTACGGTGTCCAGCCACCACCAACAACACCACCACCACCACCACCTCCTCCACCAGCAGCAGCAGCAGCAGCAGCACGGAGCCGGCTGCGTGCCGCTCGGAGCTCACAGCAATCACCCGGAGAACCAGCAGCGAGCACCGGGAAGCAACGCCCCTCCCGGCATTCACCGGCTCCCCGCGGTGCCCGGGACGCACCACATCCCGATGACAGGTACATGTCCCCACTCGACTTTTGTCAGTGAAAGAGAAATCTCGCGTTTATTGGACTTTTGTTTTCACACAGCCTCTGTCTTGAAGGGATGTATGGCAGTATGGGGCGGGGCGGGGGATGTTTTTAGAGCCAAATTGAAACAGTGAGGGGGTAACTGCCCTGTAGGGCTGGCATGACAGTACTGTTTGTGTATGTGCAGAGACGTTTGATGTGCTCTAATTAGATGGGGTGTTACATGGGCTTGTCTGGGCGGTGCGGAGTTAACACTTATCCAGTAGTTTAATGAACAGCAGCAGCATTTTTTTTTGGTGTGTGTGTGTGTGGACTGGGGCAGCCTCAAGCCAGCAGAACAGCTGAGAACAGGATGTAAACCTCACTTTGTTAAAGCGCTGCGGAACCTCCACATTTAGTAAATTCTGCAAATACTTCAGTAGCTAGGTAACAAAACTCTGTGCACAAGCTAAAGTTTGTCCGAAGTATGCATGAGGTTGTTCCTTTCTATGTGCAGTAATACTAGGCTATTTGTTTATGCGGTCCCTAACAACACATTGCACGAATAGACAATTTACATACTATATTAGCTTTATTGAAAATATGTAATTGGAGATATAGCTCTGGCTATGATGCATTCAGTTTTGTTTATGTCCAGGTATACAAAAAAAAAGTCCTTTTCCACTTGCAGTTTGTGTTGGCTCTAAAGACGCTTAGAGTTATGTTTTTACCAGCAGCTGCCTTGGTAACTTATGTTTTGACGTTTTCTTAACAAAGATGAACTTTGAGTGTGGGGTTGTTGCTGGGTGTACATGCAGGGTCACTCTCAGACAGCAATTCAAGAGCAGTGAACCGTGTAACATAGAAACACCTCGGCTAGAGTTTCACCTTCTCCTAAGCGTGGTTAACAGTTCGTTTTTGTGTCTAACGCAGACACAAAACACTCCAAAAAGTTATGAGGACACATGTTTCACCAACTTAAATCGGCTGTTAACTAACTGGTTATAAAGATAAAGCTGGAAATTATGTATCTAGTATTTTTGTGTTGTCATAATGAACTCTATTCATTAATTTTTAAATTCTACTCCATCAGTCATATTATCCAGCAAAACAGCACTCAGCTTACCTAAACTTCCTATTTAAAAATCACATAAAATCAGTCTTTGAAGGTTAATTAGAATAAAAACAAAGGTACCTTTAAACAGAAAGTGCTTGTTGGTGTGTTCAAAGAGCCCCGCAGCATTTAATTGAGACTGGAATTACCTGTCCTGCAGAGCTAGACTAAAACAGTTGAACCTGTCTAAGCAAACAGGCCCCCAAACCCTGCACATTTTCTGAGCAGTGCCATGCTTACCGATTGGCTAGGAATTGTCATAATTTCTTTAGAGTGACATGGGAAAGAGATTGAAAGACGATTAAGGAATTGCCATACCAGCCTGGATCATCCACGTTCTTGTCGTCATCAGAGTTAGCAGCCTGTAATTTTCACTGTCAAAATAGCTTATTTATGACATGTGGGATTGCTTGAATCAATGGCTGGAATGAATAAACTGTACTTGGATCCAAGCTGAATTCAGTTGAAGGCAGGAGGCATTGCTAGGATGTTTAGTGAGAGTATCTGAGCGAGGAACCAGAGCCTGCACACAGGGCTGCACTTCAGTCTTACCATAGCTGTGACTCAAATAACACAAATGTCTGCAGCATTTAAACCTGATTACCTGTGTCATTTCCTCTCCTGGTCTCTGTTAAAATCTCTTTACGATCAGCAGGGGAGACAATCGCTCATTGCTTTCTATTGTAAATGTCTTATAAAAATGGAAGTAAGGCTGTTCTGGTCAAGGCATTTTGCCTGAAATTAGGATTATTTAGGTTTGACTGTGTATTAAAAAGAGTGATTATTTTATTTCTATATGTTTTTTGATTACCAACAGCAGAAAAGACATTGTGCTTTTTTGTTAGGTCTTTGCAGTGCCACAGATAATGACACAGACATGGCGCTTTTCCATTCCCCTGTGTGTTCGGCTTGGTTGTCTAGTCCATACCATCATGCAGCATTATATGTTTTAAAGAAAAAACATCAGGCTAACATAAAAAATATCTTTAGTGATTGAAATCTTTTTCTTAGTGAAGTTTTTTTCTTTTTTTTTTTATCTTATCACTGTTCTGTAGAAACATATTTCTTCTTTTTGATGTATACTTGGGTGAGTGCAGAGGTTTGTTAGAGGAAGTTCATGCAGTTAAGGTCTCTCGTACCATTAATCAGAAACTTGCCTGCAGGCAATTTTCATTTTTCATACAAAGCTTTACCTCTGGTTAGCCGAGTAAACCTGTTTTGAAATTTTTTTCTCTGCAGCACAGATGTTAGCCTGGTTTATGAGCAGCCAATTACAAAAAGGGCTGACTCTATATGGTGATCCCAGCCAATGAAAACATGCCAGAGTTCATATCCCAATTTTGCATTTAAGATCCAAAGGGGATTTAGAGAAACTGACAATATTAACTTATTTTTGCTGTCCGGTGGGAAAAGCTTTGACTTCCCAATATAAATTTTGTCCAACTCAGATTTTTCTTTAGGAAGCATAATATGATAAAAAGCCCTGAAACAAAACAGTATTCAAAAGATTTACTGTTGAAACCCCTGTTTAAAGGCAAAATCATTCCTATTTACATTTTAAGCTGTCTTTTGGATCTCACCGACAAGAAAAGGCAGTCTTCATGTTCATGGTTTTCAGGAGAATGTAGAACTCTGGGGTTTCCAACATGTCACACAGATTGGGAAAAAAAATCAATAAAATAGAGCAACATCGCTTTACAGCCTTCCTGTTATCTCCTAAAGGTCTTGCTCTCTCTTGCTGTCCAAATGAACCATTGATGTAGTAGAAAATATTTCTGTCTGAAATAGCTTCTTGCATTTTTATTTTTTCATTTGATCTGAATTCCTCCCATAATCACAGTAACTCGTGTTTAGTCCCCTTCCCTCAGTAGCAACTTCCACAATGAGCAGTGTTGTTGTCAGAATGACCTACTAACGCATGGTGCTAATTAGCATTTTTCTGTTGAGCTTCTGACATCCATTCATCGAATTGGATAGACAGACACGACCGATCAGCCTGAAAATTGTTCTATTAAGGTACTTTTTTATGTTGGTATGTTTCTAGTATATTGTAATGAAAACAAAGCCCAGTTTCCCCATCATGTTCTGGCTCCCTGACAGATCTCCCCTGCATCCTTTTTCTCACAATACTAGCAAACAATATGCATATAAACAGCAGTTACAGATTTGTCAACACATTTTACTGAAGTCTGTACTGCACACATATGGAAAAAGGGAAACATTAATAATTTTAATAATGCTATTTTTTTCTCTTAGCATTTGAAACTTCTCAAATGTATTGCACCAGGAGGGCATTATTGCTGCGTAATATTTAAATCACTCATTTGACAATAAAAATGTTTCAGGATAATTAGGAGTTGAATATTCTTTCAGCAGAGTAAAGCAGCTGGCTATCTGGACTCTTCCCAGCCCAACACCACTTATTAGAGCCTCACTTCATTCCGAGAATCAGCCTTCCTTGTTGGCTGAGCGTGAAAGAAAAGGAGAGATACTTAATCCATCCTTCCCATGCTAGTCACCTGCATTGGACATGAAAGATAAAGCTGTCCTGTAACTCTTCAGTCCCCGCCCCGCTCCCTCTCTCCTCTCTTCCCTTTGTAGTCTGCTGTAATTCTTTTGGTCCCTTTTTTTTGTCCTCTCTACCTCATTTGTTCGTTCTTGTTCATTGTCTTGAGTGCTCCCTTTTTTCTTTGACGGACTGTCTTGTTTGCTGCGCACATGACAGTGCCCACCTGGTTTTCGAATTGTAACGTCCATTGAGATAAGTGTTCCCAAAGTGCGCGAAAAGCGCTGCCAGATTGATCCGTGCAAAAAAAGGGGCTTTAAAAAAAGAAAACATTGTCTGTAGCATTTGATATCCTGTCCTGATTCTGTCCCACCTCTGTCACAGCCTGTCCTCTTTTAGCTACATTCCCTTCTCCCTCCCCTCCGGATCGTTCAACCCTTTCTGTACCCCTCCGATCCATTTTCTTTGGCCTCCTCCCTCACATTTGTCTAATGGAGGGATCGTTTTAATGGATTGCCCAAAGCAGCAGAGAGGCAGACACTACAGCCACTCTACATCTACCTCTCCATCCCTCTGTCTTTAACAGAACTGGAAACATTCACATTTTTTGAGTTCTTTTTTTCCCTTCTTCTTCTTATTTTACTTTCCTTTGTCTTGGCACCCAGGTGTGAAGAGAAACCCTTTCACTCTGATTTACCAACTAGTAGGGGTTTCGTGATGCTCTTTCACTTCAAATAAACAAAAAAAAAGTCACTTTGGTCAGGAGGAGAGCATTCCTGGAAGAGTGGACCGGTGACCTTAAGAGTGGCCTAAAATCTAAGAGATGGGCTTTGTTGTGGTTTGGAAAAAAGTACTTCTAAGAGGGAGAGAATGCCAAAGGTCAGTTGAAGCCCTAAGAAATGTCAATATAAAAAGAAGAGAAAGGCCAGTAAGAGTGCAAAAGTTTCCAGAAAAAAAGTAGGGTTGGTTTAAAAAGACGTCAGGTGTGGGATTTGGCAGGTTTACTGGAGTTGCGAGGAAGCGCAGCGCGTATTTTCTATTATAAAGGAAGGGTCAGGTGCAGAAAGAGGTTGAGGAGAGAAAAGGGAGAGCTAATTAGATGGAGGCCTGGGAGTATTGAGAAAGGAAGCATGTGAGCAAACCTCACGAACCGGAGCTGGCAGGAGGAGGATATCATGGGCAGCACTGTAAGCAAAGCACAGAGAGGAAACCCGACTTGCAAACAGCCTCTGAGCTTGCAACCTGTAGAGCAGCCCCTGACTGAGCGCCGAGAGGAGGAAGAAGGATGGGCCGGAGGTGCTGTTTGTCCCGACTGTTTGCATGTTGACCGGCTGTCTCTGTTGATTTAAGTAGGCCAGTTGTTCAGGAGATGAGGCCTGGTTCTGTCATGGCAGCAAATCTGCTGCTTTCTGTTCTGTTGGCTGGAGTTCAAAAGGACGACGACTTCAACGTCGTCTGAGTCGACCTTTTTAAACATTTCACTTGGTTTCATAACCCCATTCTGGGAAATTCATCTCACAGTTTCCTAATGTTGTCTAAACAAATTATGAAACGGGAGTGACATTGAGACTTTTTCAAAATATGTGAATAGCAAAGATTATTTAGCAAGAACAAAATCCTAGTTGATCTTCAGGTTGTAGAAAACCTGAAGATCAAGCGTTAGACAAACTTCTTGTAGTGTTGGCAACTTGGCCAACTTAAATTATCGTGATAAACGATAATATTGTTGTTTTGAAACTATTTTCAAGTAATATATTGATAATGGCATAATAATGCAATTTTGTTCTCTCAAAGAGCCATAAACTTTAATTTTGTAAAGAACATATGACGCAGGAACTAGAAGATGTTTTAAATATCCCCACCACACCCGCAAAAAGCGACCAAAAACCATAAAAATGGGGGGAAAAAAACACAAATAAGATAAAAAAAAAAGTGCATTATTTTCCTTAGCCTTCAAAATTCTTCAATTTTTTGTATAAATGTGTAAAATATACTGAATTTTCTGATTTGTAATGTATGTGACAAACTGTAAGAAAGTTCAAGGGGTATGAATAATTTAGAAAGGACTCTACTATTCAAACCAGTTCAGTGGAGTACTTTAAAAAGTTAAATTATCAAGTATAACATACACTTCCCTCTTCAAGCATCTCCTATATTATGATCCATGGCCATGATGCGAGATAAATAGGACTATTTCAGTCATCATCTTGAATATATGGCAAATATCTGTGCATATGCTACGCATATGGCACAACATGCTGCAGGAATGTAGAAAACCGTCACTTAATGACAAGTTTCCAGTTTATAACCTTTAAAACCAGACTGTTACAGGAGAGGATTACTTTTTTCTTATTTATGTTATTAATTCATGAATTCACCCCACTTCTACAAATATCCTTTCATTTTTAGAGAAATTCAATCTGCAGTGAGTACTCATGTACTCAATTTTAAAGCACATAAATTGCGCTGTGGCATAAAAATACAAACTGAGACACAAGTTCAAATCATGTTTTAACAATACAGTTGAAGTTAGTTAGAGCGCCTTTTTTGTTCCAGTGGTATTTTTACCCCACCACAGCCGTCTAAAAGCAAGGCTCATCAGCTGTTTTATATTTGTATCTATGGGATAGAGAAGGACGATTTTGGCTGTGAATGCAGAATATAGAGTGAGTAATATCATATGGTCTGAAGGAGTGGTTAGCCTCGTGCGTTTCATGCGTCACAAACTTCCTCAGTGACTTGCGCTGTTGGGGACTGTCAGAAACTTGTGCTTGCAGGTTGTAAGGCTTTGCTTCTAAAACGGTTGTAATAGCAGATCTCTGAAAAGATGTCAGGAAAAACAGCAGCATGTTGCAAATTCATAAGTTCAAATGAGGGGAAAAAAATCACAAATGACAGGTGGAAATGCTGTCATAGATTTTCTTCTGAAGCTGGATGGGCCTCGTCATGCACTCTGGCAGGGCTAGGCTTTGAGTTACTGTCAAAGGTGCTTTCTAAATTAAGTCTGTCATCTTTGGACAGGGATCATTCTTAATTTGTCAAGAGCAGTCGTCACAAAATGACGCTTGTTCATGCTCAAATGCATCATTCCTGTTTGAATACGCAGCGTTTCCAAGAAAATTTAAGCTGAAAAGTTTGCTCCAACTTTAAAAAGTGGTATGGTGTTGATGCATATTTAAAGAAAATAACTTAATAATGAAGTTAAATTAGCTACTAACTAAAATTGCTCAGAGAAATGGACCAGTTGCAAATTCAAAAATCAAATCTTTCTCCTGTTATTGAAGGCACAATGTCTGTTTGAGCTGACAACTGCTCTTCTGTGTAGATGCTGATGCTGAGAGAGGAGGTTGAACTCCTCACCTAAGAGGCTATTCTCTGAAACGCTGAGACTTGACTGGTTCTTTGCTTCTAAATATGGTGCACAGCACTTTAACAAGCGCTGCTTGAGAGTCTTAAAGCAGATAATAGGAAGGCTAAATGAAGCACAATAAGAACTGCTCTGTTTTATCCTTTTGAGCTTGACACTTTTCAGTCATGCTGGGTTTGGAAGTGTTTGTAGCCTTTTGGAAATCAGAGTTGAGATAAATAGACTGATGTTTTAGTATTGGTAGCTGTGCTAACTTTGCTAATTATCAGGATAAGATGCTAAAAATGGCTTAAAATGTCAATTTTGAGATAACTGTCTTTGCTCAGAGTAGTAGTGGACTCACACAACTGATTAGTGCTTCCCTGTTAACTTGTTTTCTAAATTGGAGAGTGATCTCTTTTTTTTTCTCTATCTTCCTTATAAATGGGTTTATAAGCTAGCTTAAAGTTGCTACCTCCACACTTGGGCTTTTCAATATGAAGTGAACAAACTTCTGCTTAGTTTGTTTGCTGTTTAATTTTACTCCCAAGAGCCAAAAACGGACAAGCAACTTTAATGTGGCAGCAAAGAGAGGGAACGAAAGGAACACAGTGACGGTAGAGACGTCACTCGACAGGAAAATATACAGAAAGCGGAATGTGCACACACATTGGTGCCATAAAATATTCAAAACAAGCAATATCTGGGCAATCTTTACCGACATGTTCTGTGACAGCTTTCCGCTTCAGTGTGAAATGTGCAGTGACATGTGTTCGGGAGGCGGGGTGATGTGAGAAGTGCGTGCATATATGTGTGGGTTTGTGTTTCACATATGTTCAATTTTCTTTAGCAAGCGCTGCTTCAGCCGGTGCTCTGTCCATCGGGCTGTTTTGTTCTTGCAGTACAGCCTGCTTCATATCGCGGCTCTTATCCGTCAAACCAGCTGCTCTCTCCAGTGGTTTTGTCGCCCGGAACGGGAAACAGAGATGGCGCGATAGGGGAAGGACAGGAAATGTGGATGCTGTGTGATAAAGCGGCTGGAATATATGGGAGACAGACAGGTCGGCTGATAGGGAAATGGATCGCTGGCAGGGAGAGATGTAATGAAGGGGTGGAAAGAGTGAGGAGGAGGAGGAGGCTTACGAAGAAGGAGGGTACCTTAGCCAGTGCAAGAGGGGGGGAGTGGAGGAAATGGATAGAAATAGCTGATGCACTCCGAGTCGTACAGAAAATCAATAGCAGTCAAGAGCAGAAGCCACAACTCCCACTCTGCTCCGTCTGGCTGTTCCCTCGCCCTCCACTGCCGCTTTTCCTCCAGTCGTTTTCCTCATGTTTGTTCCTCCACTCCGCGTCCTTTCCTGTCAAACTTTCCTCCTCGGAGCTCTCACACTTTTTTTAATGTTCTCTTACATCCATTTCCTCCTCTACTTCACCTCCGCTTTGCCCTCTTCCTGTCACCGGCGTTTTCCTTCCTCCACAGCTGCTCTGCATCTTCTGCTGCAGAATGAAGTCGGTGATAGTTTAACGTGTAGCTGGAAAGTAAAATCTCTTGTCTGCATATTTTTGAAATTGACTTTCAAAACTGAGAGAGAAAGAGGAGTCCCTGGCATCCTTAAGTATTTCCACGTTGATTTCACTTGGATAGAAACTTTTTAAACCACTTTGAATAATTAACTGGGATTACTGGTTGATCACTAGAATCAATTGGAATTCATGTTTGATTGAACTGAAATGTTTTTTGTTTTTTTTGTGAAGTGCCTGAAGATGACATTTGTTGTGAACAGGTGCAATATTAATAAAACTGAATTAAGTTTAACTTTTTTTTCTGGCTGGAATTTGTACCAAGCTTAAACTACTCATTCACTATAATACGATGTAATTGTACAATCATCAAAGAATTGATTAATGTTTAGTGACACTTTACCTCTCCGCCAAACGGGCTTGTTTAGTGATTGGTGGGATAAAAGGTGGCAAAAGTCCAATAAAAGGACATTTTTTTGTGCTCATAATGTCATACAGTGAAGGAAAACATAGAAAACTGAGACTGAAAATAGAAATGCTGCATTTTGTAGAGGAAAGTTTGTGATCCATGCATGCGGAAGCATAAGCAGACATATCTGCTGCTATTATGTTTGAGATCGTCCACACAGACATGTTTTTACTCCGTGTTTTTACATGTTTCTTTTTTAAGGACCAGCTCTTACTTTTTCTGATGTTCACCCAAGAATTACACCCAAGACTATGTTGTTGTTGTTGTTGACATCTTTCCATTTTCACCAAAGTACAGACGATTCAAGAAGCTCTAGTTTTGTGCTGACTCTGTTTTTTTTTTCTGCTTCTTTTGTTCCGAGTTCAGCGCATTGATTAAACTTTCTTAGATTTAGAGACAGAATTGACTGTCTCCCCACATATTATAATTGATAGCGCAGTCCCATTATTCAGCCGTCCTCCAGGCTCAGACTGCAGAGTTAAATAGTGTGTCGTCTGTTACCCCAACAGCGGGTATGATGTCATTCAAACATGTTCTGTTGCCTCAGTGTTGCGCTCTATAGAGTGAGTCCAACTGAATGACTCACCTCTGACTCAATTTACAGGATTCTGACAATGTGTGAGTGAGACCATATTCAGGGAGGAAGCTGGTTTTTGGCGTATTGTGATCAGTGAATGAGCGCCGCATAGAGGGGAGCTATGCAGCCGGCGAGTCCCATGAATGCGTCGTAAGCTCTCCGGGCCTAAATGATCCCACTGGGTTTGGGCTTTTAGCTATTTATCATTTAAATTTTTATATTCTAACCTCACTAATAAAAGCTTTATGTTATTTATGTTGCTTCCCATCCAGATAAAAGAACGAGAATAATTTTTTTTAGCGATCGAGGGCTTCTGAAAACCTTCACTCCGTTTGCCTCGTCTTTCATTTCCTCAACATTCACTACTTTGTTGTCAGTCAGAGCTTTTCTTCAAAGACGGAGACGGGAATCAGAAAAAAAATCCTCACAAACAACCGATAGGTGTAAAGCTCGTTTATAAGGGGCTCTTCTCGCATCCGTTTCCTTCTCGGTTACCTCTCGTCATTTCTATTGTAGAGGTTGCTTCGCTTGGCTTGCCCTTGGGAGCGTTTACCCTTGGAGCGCGTACCGGTGCCACCATCTGTGATCAGGACATACCCGACCAAAGATTTGGCCACCGCAAAAGGGGAAAAAAAAAGAAGAAAAGTCAAAGCAAATAGACAAAGACAACAAAAAAGATGAAAGGATTGTGGTAAAACAAAAGAGTAAACGTCTTAGCGGTGATGCAAGCAGCAGTATCATCTGAAAGCTCTTCTAATCCTGGATTACTGTGTTTGTTCTGTTTGTGTATGTATGCGTACTGAGCCGAGAGAACACCATATGTGTTTCAGTGACTTTTATGCTGCATACGTGGTCAGTGGTCTTTTTCGCAAACATGTTGTTGTTGTTGTTTTCCAGCTCCAGGTGGCTTTAGGAAAATCACAACAAAAGGATAAAGTAAACCGCACAATAATAATGGGTATGCTGATGCTGCCAACAATATACAAATATTTACATTATTTGTATAGTGCCCCTTACAGTAATAACTCATTTTATGGCTCATTTTTAAGTTTACAGTCCTGCATAGATTAAAAAAAACTGCATTTTGTTATCATGATTCTCAGAATAAAACTCCAAGATCTGTATCTTTGTGAGCAACTTGTGAACTACATTTGATCATGTTTGAGTCATTATTTCCCACAGCTCATGACCTGCTTTGTTTTCATTGTGTGCAGGGGCTTCTGGTGGAGCATACCACTGCCACCCTGACCACGCATATGGAGAGGAGAGGGATAAGGTAAGCCAACACTAACTCGTTGTCAAGGCCAAAATTATTCAACAAAGAGGTTACCATTTGGGCTTATTTGGATAATAAACTATAATATATAATTGTTTACAAACAAAAGCCCTGCTACCTGTGACGATCTCAAAAGAGCAAAGTAGTAAATTATGGTAAACAATAAATTTAACATTTACATTTACTTAAAAAAAACATCAACATGCTGGTTATCGTAACTGCTGGAGCTGGAACGTCATTCTTCTGAAAACGACACGCCGTCATGAGAGGATCAGGTTTGTTGTTGCCAATGGCTGGATGTGAATTTTTTGCAGTTTCCACTATTAAAATCACAGCACTCCGGTTTAGTTACTCTACATCAGTGAAGGTGCTGAGGTTTTTTTAGTTTCTTTTAAGTTTTTTGGACAAAAACAAAAACATTGCTTCAAAGCATATTTGACCTAAAGTGTCTTGGAAAAAAAGCCTGCGATGTATGTTTGAAGGAGTTCAAACATACATTTGAACTCCTTCAAATGTATGAAGGAGTTCATACATTTGAACTCCTTCATACATTTGGAGTATGTATGAATCATTTTAAATGATTTCAAAATCATTTAAAATCATTTAAAAATCATTTTAAATGATTTTAAAATCAGTAAATGATTTTAATAACCACAAGTGAACACCTTTCACATGCATATATTAACAAGAAAGTGGAGAGGCTGGACACTGAAGTGTTGCAGAAAGCTTGAAGGGAAGAAAGGGGAGGGGTGTTGCTAATGATTTCAGTCTCCAGCTGTGGAACTTGGTTGGAGTGAGAGAAGCAAAAGCAGGATGAGGAAGGGAGGGACAGTGGTGGAAGAGCCAAAGACGAGCTTTGAAATCGTCGTGATTAGCGTTACTGGAAGCATGTCTGTAAATATTAATGAATCCCAAACAGAAAATGGCCATATTTGCTCAGTGTGCGCTTTCAGAAAAAGAAAATCGACTTCCTTGAAGAGACAAGAAAACATGGACCCGGTTGTGTTTTATCCTGCATGATCTCGGCAGGCTTTATTTTGGTTCCAAGCAATGATGGCGACGCCACAACAGCTGGAGGCTGGAGTCGCTGTCCGAGAGAGTCGATGCAAGCATGTACGCCGAGTGGGGATGTTGTGAAATAGAATGTGAAAGGGTGTGTCAGGATATCTGACCCGCCTGGTTTCTGCATACACTGAATGCAGAGACAGTGAAGAGAGGTGGATGGATGGGTGCATAGTTTCAAAGACTTGCTTTAATATCTGTCAGAGAGCACTTTAGTTTGCTTCTTCTGGTTTAGCTTTTCATCTTGTGTCCTTTTTTTAGCCTTGTGAAAATATGTTCAAACAAACCCACAGTTTGGAGCACGGGGCCAAATTATAGCATATTGCTTGAGGACATGTACACTCCTTTGTCTGATGATGTTCCCCTCCCTCTAACGGAGGGAGACAGGCCCATCAAACTTTCATACTAATGGGAAATAGTCTGCATGTCTGTGGAGGGAACGTATGCAGTTATCCTCCTTTTCAGACCTCTCTTGTCCCCTCAGATTTCAAGTCCGAGTGTGGGACAGTTCAGATAGACACAAGCAAAGAAAAACAAGAAGATGGAGCAAAAACATAAGGGAGGAGGGTGGGGGGTAAAGATGGGTTTAGCTTATCTGATACAAGGGAAAGGGGGTGGGGTGAGAGGAGATTGTTGAGCAGGGTAGGGAGAGTGCGCTGGTGAAAGAGTCTGGCTCAGATATGAAAATGGGCACAGTACATGTCCCAAGGGTTTTGGGGTTGGGGCCGAGGCTGGTAAAGAGGTTGTGGGGTGATGGGGTGGATAAGAGGAGCCAATAAGGAAGAAGAAATGAGGGGGATGCTGTTTCATTCTGTAATGGAGAGGAGTAGATGTTGTTTTCTGGACTGACTGTAATGAAATCACAGTAAACAGGTGTTATCTGTCCTTTACAAAGTGCTAATCCGTTTCCGATACAGTTACTTTCTTCAGCATGTTCACCAAAGCAAAAATAGGTCATTGCAAGTTGAATGCATCGCTGAAGTTCCAAGAAGACAAACGTTTTACAGTTTTGAAGACCTGTTTCTTGACTCTTGAAGAAAAATGTTTTAAGGGAGCAGTTTTATGTAAAATTGACTTTGTATAATCTAATAATATCATTCCCTCATTGAAAACATACCTGGAGTGTCGCTTTGATTCTTTCAATCATGTTTGAGGAATCCTTGATTTTCCTCTTCTGACCATTCAGGGGCGCCTAAATGCTTGGTCTTAGAGAGAGGCACCTATTTCCACAAAGCTCCTCTTGGGAGCTGCTCCTCCAGACTAGTGGCAGCAGCGATTAGGAAACACCTGGTGGAACTGCATACCTGGAAGTGAGCTTATTATACAAACTACGTCTCAATCTTCTAAAAACTGTTGTAAATGGCATAATGAGAAGAATTGTTGTAATGATGTACTGAAAGGGGAGTCTTGGGAAGAGCTTCTTAAAGAGACAGAGGCCAATTACAAGTCATATTTTAAGTCATACAACCATTCATAACAAGTGAAGGTAACATAGCTACTTGATGTGCCTGGAAAGTACATACCGCACCTTTGAGGAAAAATAATCATAAAAACCCTGATCTATTCTGTTCTTTCATGCATCCTCTTTAGAGCAGCAGCTCTGAAATTCAAAAATCCCTCATCAGTAAACTCACCATACTTTAGCAGTACTCGTCTGCACTAACCACAACACTTTTTAGTGTGGAAGTGGTTGCTTTAGGAATAATACTTGGTTGACTGTTTTCAGTGGGTTATATATTTTAAAGAGGGGAAAAACCATGTATCTTAAAAGCTGTTGGAAGCTATTTAAGAAGAAGTTTTCTACAGAAAGATGCCAGCTGCTAATTTAGGGTGGTAAAACAGAGACACTACTGATGTTGCTCATTTTGCCCACGCCACTTTGTGTTTTTGGAGGGGGTTTTTTGTGGCCAACTTTTTTTAGATACTAAAAGTAGCCACATGCCCTGAAATGTAATTTTGCAAAGTGTTTCTTAAATTAGAAACGGGGAAATTGTCCTGAAGCTTACTTCAGAGTAATCATTTTGTCTTGTTTAAAAACAGTAAAACCGTCTTTTACAGGCACTACTTACACACAGTGTGGCAACTGCTCACAACCAGAAAGGCTTGAAAAGGTCTCTCGAATGTGATCGTTGCGTCTCCGACCCCTACCTCATGTTTTTTTTTCTGTAACTCAATCCATCTCTAAATATTTCAATACTTTCCTAGTTCTTGCTTTCTGGCCCCAACTGAAGGAAATTGGTCTAGTACATCCAACGAAGTATTCAGGCTCTCATCTAACCATAGCACTATGACTAAACTATTAGAGTAAACTCTTCATGGCCCCACAGTTCAAACACATTAGATTTTTTTTTTGCCTCTGCAGATCTTCAGAAGGTCGTGTTTATGGGCTGCAGGAACAGTGGCAGCTGCTCATGTGTGAATTTGCGCATGTCTGCAGGCGTTTCCATAACTGCGTGTGTTTCTGCAGTCTGCTCTCCAGCTGTTTCCTGTTAGCTATCGTACTGCTGCTCTCAAGGCTGCTGAGATGTACATGTGTTCGATCTGGTGCAAGAAAAAGTTGCTCACTGAGTCACTTAAACCCCCCCCTCCCACTCCCCCCAAAAAAAAACTAACTCCACAGTATGACTTTCCTACTTTAGAGTGAAGGTTTGTTGTCGTTTGGGGAGTATGAGGGAAAGGTAGATGTAGAAATCACGTGTATGTAGGAATCTGGCTGTCCTGCTGAGCACTGCAAGACTCATCGTAAGGGAGAATGAGTAACAACTGAAACACGGGCAGGTCTGTGTGTGTTCTTGCCTCACCATGTGCCAAATGTGAGAGTCATTGCCTGACTGTAAGTGACATGACTCACAGATGAGTCGAAGGGATGGAAACACTATATGATAGCTCTTGAGTCAGTGATAACGGAATGACTACACACGCAGCTATTTTACCGTGTTTGCGTACATTACCGCCTTTTTTTTTATTTTTATTCTGACTATACAAGAAAGTACATGTCCAGCTAAGGGAGTGTTCCTGCAATTGGCACATGGGCTTGTACGCGCTTGCCTCCTGTTTGCATTTCCTCATTGTGAGAGGAAGTAACTTTGAACCCTCCGGGCCGCTATGTGCTAGCGGTGTAAAAAGCTCCCCTTCGTAGATGCAGTAGGCCTGGAGAAAGACGCATGCTTTGCACCCTACAGGTATGCCACAAAGGATTTTAGGGTCCAACAGGATGAACTGTACCCCAGAGGGACAAAAAGTGGTGAGCTAGATGTATTTGATATGAGTGCTCTGGGTCACTAAACACAATACTCGTCTGTTTTCCCCCCTCCCTTGTGCAGAGTGAGGAAAGCCCCAGTCCGAAGCGCCAGAGGCTGTCCAGTCAGTCCGTTTTAGAACAGCTGACCTCATCTGCGCCCCTGCCATCTACGCCGTCGCCCCCTATCCGCCCATGGGAGTCGGGACCTCCGAATCGGCGGCAACCGCACCCTCACACACACTACCACCAGGAGAGGTGCCTCACTCCTCCACGGCTCAGACGCAGGTAGAATCTTTTGCTTGTTTTTTTGTACCACAGTCTCCTAAGTACAGCGTTTTTCCAAAAGTATTCACTGCCTTTATGCTTTTTCCCCCATTTTGTAACATTGACGCTTGTGTTTTTTAAAGTATTTCATTGGGTTTTTATTTGATACATCAACGCAAAGCAGAAAATTATTTTGAAATGGAAGGCAAATGATTCATGGCTTTCAAATTGTACTCCACATGTATATCTCTAAAGTGTGGCATGTGTTGGTTTTCACCCTCATTTTCACTATTATCCCTAAAAAAAACAAAATTGGCCTTATTAGGTCTCTAATTAGGCCTGTGTGTCCTTCAGTTTCATTACAAATCCAGCTTCTCTGTGAAAGAAACAACTGTTTGTCAAATGAACACAGTAGAAATAAAAGTCTGAAGCAGGGTGAGATATAATATCTCAAGCTTTGAACATCATTATTGTTCAGTTTATCATTCAAAACTAGAATATGATACAATTGTAAACCCATGAAGACATGGCTGACAAACCACATTTTTGGCTTTAAAACAAGTTTGAAAACCGAGGTTTTCCTCCTACACATGTACTACTTTCTGCAGTTGTAGCGTCACAAAATGTGCAAAATCTCCAGCTGTGTAAATATCTTCGCAAGACTCTGAATGGACCAAACGGTCTGCTGTCCCCTCTTGCAGTCCGCCCGTGAGACGCCAACGCGGCCGTCTCTCCAGGCCGTCCCGCCACCCGCCTCTTCATCAACATCCCTCCGCTCAAGGACCTACACCTCGCCCGTCGCCGTCTGAGCGTCAGGACGAAAACTACCACCACAACCCCCTTCCCTCGGCGCCTCAGACGTACCCAGCACACGCTCCAAGCACTTACCCTCAACCCCCCGCAGCCGGCGGTGGAGGCCGAGGTTCTGAGGAGCCCCGAGCCTTCCACCCCCCCATGTTATCGTCGCAACTATTGCATCCTGCTGCACATCATCACCCCCATCATCACCACCCTCATCATCAGCAACATCATGCAACACAGCAGCAGCAAGGAGCCATGGTGTTGGACTTGCACGATCGGGTTAGTTTGCATATTTCGAACTGTTGGAGATATTTACCTGTCAGTTAGTGTGGGTGTGTTTATGTGAGCTGCTTGTATTCTCCTCAGCTGCAGCAGGGAAACATACCAGTCTCCTACACAGTGACCCCTGTCCCTCCACATGGCCTGGCAGCACCTCTGTGTGGCGGTCAGCACATTCCATCCTCCTGCTCCTCTCAACAGCAGGTTCCCACCTGCAGTGTGGTCTTCAGCGCTGGACAACACTACCATCCGGTTAGAGAAACTCCTCAGTGTACCACATGTGGCATTGTTTGTACAGTTTGCAGTTTCCACGGCTCTACGCTTTAAAGGAAGTGGCTTATCTGTGTTAACGTCTCCCAGTTTGGAGGAGGAAGTTGGTTTGCTAAGACACAGCTGCCACCTTGTGTCAAAAATGGCACATTACAGTTGATATTTAAAAAAAAGTGACTTTTTATTTTGACTGACTTCCTTTTTCTCTTTCTCGCCTCTTTTTTCCAGATGTTACAGGCATGTTCAATGCATCATTTGCCGGTTTCCTATGCGTTTCCCTCACTACTGTCTAGTGACCCTCAGTTCCTGATTTCTCCTCCACCTCATCTCTCCCACCATCCGCCCCACCTGCCCACACAGTTCCTGCCTTTTCAGACTCAACAGCCAAGATCGGTATGCAAACAATCTGCTACTAATGCTTATCCTCTACATTTGCTTACCTAGTTTGAAAAAAGCCATGCAGGAATTATAGCGTACACCGGGGTAATAAGACATCAAATAAATGTCACTGCTGTTCTTACTTTTGCTCAGATTTACCACAAAATAAAGCAATTTGTTCTATATTAATCCGTATTCTTGGTTTTGTGGATATTTATCTCAGCCCTTACAGAGGATTGAAAACGAGGTTGATATAGTTGGAGAGCAGCTCCCTGTCGGAGGAAGCTTCAGCTACGCCCACCATCACCACCACCACCAGCCACCCTCCGCCCTGCCGCCTTCCACTCCGCTCCAGTTCCTTTCACACCATGACCCCCTGTCGCAAGATCTTTTCACACTGGTAGGGTGATATGTGTTTTGCTTTTGTTTTTAAATCCCACCTCGGTTCAACGATTAAATTGTTGCTTTGCTTTTCCTCTTTTTACAGCCATATCCCCACTTTATGCCTCGGCGATTCGCCAGTCGTCGTTACCGCTCGCAGCAGGCCGTGCCCCCGTCTCCCTACCACCCCAGCTTCCTCCCTTACTTCTTGTAAGTGTTCTTGCCCCCCGTGCTCATGTTAAGCCATGCTTAGGGTGAAGCAGCATTTTTTGATCCCTGTTTTTAACTCGCAGGTCAATGCTTCCTGTTCCCACAAATGTGGCTCCTTCCATCAGCCTAGAGCTGGATGTGGATGATGGAGAGGTGGAAAACTATGAGGTAGGACAAACAGAGTTCTGCAGCTTAATGTATTTGTGAACTAGAAGATGAATATTTTCTATCTATTTGAAATCTTCAGGCCCTGTTGAACCTGGCCGAGCGTCTGGGGGAAGCCAAGCCCAGAGGTCTAACCAAGGCCGATATAGAACAGCTTCCATCATACAGGTTTAACCCCAACAACCATCAGTCGGAGCAAACACTGTGAGTAGCTTAGTTTTTTATTCTGAGTGCCTTCCCTCTTACCCCACCAAGCAGCAGTTTTAACAGCTTGTTTTTTTTTTTACTCTAGATGTGTCGTTTGTATGTGTGACTTCGAGTCCCGCCAGCTCCTCAGAGTTCTCCCCTGTAATCACGAGTTCCACGCCAAATGTGTTGACAAGTGGCTTAAGGTGGGTTGTGTTTTTGCTCTCATAAAATGGGAAAATCAGTTTTTAATGCAGCCGTCTTCAATGTTTTCTTTCTACATGAAGTTCTAAGTTTAATTACTCACTGTTGGAACGTCCTTGTTTTATTCCAGGCTAACCGCACCTGCCCTATCTGTCGAGCCGATGCCTCTGAGGTCCAGCGAGACTCTGAGTGACCTCAGAGTCCCAATCCCTGTTTTGGAAGCATAAACCATAAAAGTGAACTGACTCATTCTGTCAAACAACTGGGACCACTGCACATGAAACAGCATTGAGGTGTCAACATCTGCTGCTTAATCTTGCTTACTTTATATTTGGACTTCTGAAGCCTTCTGTTTTGTTTAACTCGTCTTCTAGTCTGCCATCTTCTGATGGTTGCTTTCCCATTTCTGAACAGAGGGCCTATGTGTCAAGGATGTCTACGTTGGTTTTCTAAGGATTATGACAAACGTTTTTATTTTAATCCAGCCTTTGTATTAAAAAAACAAACATTATTTTAAAATGTTGCTCTTTGTAAGGGAGTTGAACTAATTTTTCTCTCACTATCCTTGTTTTTCTGACGGTCAAAGCATCCTGTTTGGAGGGAAACAAACATTTATTTCACTGTGTGGAATGATGTTAAAATATTTGCACAGACATTTTGTTTTTTCTGTGCAAGTCACTGTGGTTCTGTTGATGAGTTATGTTAATAAGTTAAGTTAATAAGTTCCTTATTGGAACAATTCATAATTCAAATTCAAAAGTACTTTATTGATCCCAAAGGGAAATTAAATAAACCACACTTGCCGAATTTGTTTTCCCCTCTCAGATTGATTTGAACTTAAAGGAAGTCAAGAATACTTTGGAAAATTTTAGGAAATTTCTAAAGTGAGGTTTTTGTCCTCTGGGAAGTTGACTTTTCTTGCTTTTTAAAATTATAAATTGTGGCCACACACTGATTTTGCATCTGATAGTGAAATATAGATTCAGTCTTGCGTGTGAACAGATGTTCAGAAATATTTAAATGGTGTTGAATTTTAAATCAAGTGTTTCTTTAATTTATTCTCCGTACGTTTGGAATGAGTCGTTTAAGTACGTTATTGTGTCAGCTGGTTGCCTTATCTGCAGGCATTTTCTCATCGTCTACCAGGAACAACTCTGACACACTTTTCAGGCTTTAACCAGCTCCACTTTGTTTCGCTGGCAGATTTAAGGCTTCAGTACTTTGCAGCGATTGAATTCCTGCGTTGCTTCCTTTGTGTTCTGAACAAACCAGTTTTGTTTTTGTCTCTTTGAGACACCTGTTTGTTTCTGAGTCTTTTTGGTTTATGTAATGACTTGTTCTGCTTGAGATGCAGGCAAAGGGCTTGTAAAGCTGAATCTGTCTGAAAGAGGTGAAGTAAAAGATTACGCTGCGTCCTTTTGTCGGTATTGGTAACAATTCAGAATAATTCAGCAGCAAAAGGAAAAAGAAGTATTTAACTACAAAGCAGTTCAGATAATTGCTTTCTATGCACATCATCTCACCTGTTGAGGTTAGACTTAGGAGTGAAAACTGCAGAGTTTTTCACCCCACCCTTCATTGGAACATTTTGGGGTTAATCTACTTGTTTCCTGATGGCCTTATGTTGGTTTGTCATAATAATATAAAAAGATGTTCCATTCAAACTACTACTGTTGGGTTGTATTCACTGCCTGTTTCACCTGAATGCACAACATTTGCAGGAGACGCTGCAAGAAATGCTCTGAAAATTGAGCCACCTTTAGAGGCTTGCATCCGAAATGCCTTTTCTACCAATGCATCCAACTCGCATCATAGGACACCGACGCATTCGAACCAGATGTTTGTTTTATTTTTCTTTCCATCATGTGCAAACTACAGTAATGTCTAAGTCTGTTATTTATGTATGCTCTTCCTCTGCATCGTCCGTTTAGAAAAATCATGGGAATCAGTATGGACTGCATCGTTTCTAGATGTCGTATGTGTGATTTTATGCATCCTTGTTTTTTTTGTCGTACGATTGTTTTGTTTTCTGGTACACTAGCAATTACCTCAGTCCCACTATTTTTATCTACTAGAATATGGCGCAAACGGTATGATTCGTGCTTTCGTTCTGATCGCTGGGTTGTGTGAGAAGTTTTCCTTCAAACTCTGAAACTGTATTATTCAAATGGTGTTATATTAGTTTCATTATGTATTATATCTGTAACCAAAACCATTTGAAGGCTTAAGATGATTATGATGATGATGATGAAATTTTTAACAAACATTTGTACATTTTGTATGAGAGTTACTTATGGTAATACTTTATTAAGTAGTGCAATGATTTTTTTTAAACCTTTACTCCCCCAACCCCATCTTTTGGATTTCAAAAGCTGGTTCAATAATAAATGTATAACAACCTCTTCTAACTTTGTCCTTGTTGAGAATTTTGTCTCATGCTTTGGATTTCATCATCAGTAAAGGTTTTCAAAGATGTTAGTCATTTCACGATGAGAGCTCTTGGTGGCAGTGTAGTTCTGTCATCCTTGGAAGGCTGCCTCTAGATGCCTCTCAAAAAGTTAAAACATCATAGAAAACTTACTTTAATGCAAAACTCATAAATTGCTTTGATAAGAAAATACCTGTTCATAGTTTTGTGTTTAAATGCAGCAATTCAAAGCTGTGTGAGGAGAAAGATGCTCAAATGACCCGGACAGCCACACAATCCAAGGTACTCGAGATCAAATCTAAATTCAGAACTTCATGTTTCCCTCTCCAAGCTTTATCCAGATGCTGATCTTATTTTCCAGCAGGACTCAACACATGAGAACCCAGGCAGGGATCTTCAACTCCAGTCCTCAAGGGCCAGTGTCCTTTAACTTTTAGATGTCCAACACAGCTGAATCAAATGGCTGACTCGTCTCCTGAATGTACAGTACAGGTCTCCAGAATCCTGCTAATCACCTCATTATTTGACTCGTTTGTGCTGAAGCAGAGGCAAATATAAAAGTTGCAGGGCATCAGACTTGGAGGCCTGGAGTTGAAGACCACTGAGTTAAGGAGTAGTTTCAGTAGATTGATCAGAGACACCAGATTAATACACCCAAATTTAGAGATTTGTTTTATCTCTAAAAACAAATCTCTAAAGATTTAGATGCCTCTCAAAAAGAGGAAAAAAGGCATCTA
The DNA here is from genome assembly GCA_902982915.1 of Phalloptychus januarius. NCBI lineage: Eukaryota > Metazoa > Chordata > Actinopteri > Cyprinodontiformes > Poeciliidae > Phalloptychus > Phalloptychus januarius. The sequence goes on from CADWAE010000285.1 coordinate 1,591,882, forward strand.
AAAACAAATCTGTAAAGATTTAACTTTACAGATACAAAACAAATCTGTAAAGATTTGTTTTTAGAGTTAGGTGTTAGGAGCATCTCTCTGATGATGCTCCTAACTCTTTCCTGTGACAGACTTTGAACAAATAGAGATAAAGGATTTAGATCAAGTTTATTTAAAGATAAATATGAGCAGATTCCATTATGTTTTGATAATACTTTGACATCAATGCAATGTTGTCTGTGCTCAATCAACTGTTCTTTTTATAGATATATGTTTTCATTCACTTAGAAAATAAATGTCATCTCATCCTATTTGATTGTTTTTTACAGTACAGCTTTATTGTCATAAAACACCTATGAAAGGCTCGGATTTGTGGGATCTGAGCTGAGACAAACATAGTTTTCACTTTTGGCCTCAGACTGAACACAAGCAAAGCGCACAATAACACTGAAAGTATTGGAACTATAGGCCAACAGATTAGAGGGGAGAGAAAATGAGATTGTGGTGAAAAGTGTGATGTTTCTTTGCAGCATCTGCTCTGCAAAAACTAAACATGGTTTGAAGAATCATGTCTTCTGTCTGGTGATGTTGGACATAAACATGTTAGCGATGATGGCGCACCTCACTCTTTGAAGACAGCTTTGTGTTGGTTTGAACAAAGACTCAGGGTATTATTACGCTAAAGTCTATATTGCTGCAAAAAAATTCAACAAAATCACATTATTTCCAATTAGGTAACTTGCAGATTCTAGAAAAGATTGATGTACTTATTTTTGTGTTTATTTTAAAAGTATTTAACCTTGCTCTAATTAATCTTTATATAAATGTCATGTAGGATTAACTGAGCTAATCATCAGTGGTTTAGTTCTGCTCTCTGTTTTGACCTTTTCAAAACCATAATTTTCCTCAAATAAAGTCATTTTTATGTGGATTTGGACAAATGCTTGGACTCACCCTGATCTGAAAAATAAAAATTCAGTTTTCAAGCAGACACCTAAAGGTTTTGGGTCAAAATTGCTCAGCATTTGTGACGATGAACTTTTAAGTTTAGTTTTATCAGACCACATGGTTCCCAAAACCGTTTTACCTTTCAGAAAAAATTCACAGACCTATCTGATGTATTAGGATAATATTGAAATGTTAGTTAATTTCAGTATCACCATTCACAAAGTGAAACCCTAACTACTATGTAATAACTTCAGAGAGAAACTTCTAGTAGCCATCTAATAGAAATAAAAGCATTCTGGGAATCTAGGATAATTGTTTTTATCCTTAATAAAAAAGACACAGAAGTCTGCTTTCTGGAAAAAGTACAAAAGCAGCTCTCATGTTTTTTGTCACTTATTGGAGAGTCTAAGAGTTAGAGCAGCCTTTTGTAATAAAAAATGCCAATCACACCAGAAAGCTTGATTGGATGAAAGCCCAGCCAGTGTATGTAAAGTCTCTGGATGGATAAGCAGGTGTCATCTGCCAGGCCTTTCAGAATTAGAGGGATAACCAAAGCATACTCTGATTAAATCTGACAAGAGTCAGTCTAGTCAAATAGGATAAAATTTGATCTAAAACTCCTGGACATCAGTTTCTTGTCTCGGGAGGAAAAAAAATCCCTATAATTCACCCAGAGGGGTTTTTAATGTGGTAAAACATCTACAAATGTTAACTCCATATTACATGGAGTTACTGAAAAAATTAAATGATTCAACTAATTATAATTTTTTGAACATTGGAAGTACTTTCTTGTGTAGGTAAATGTATTACTCTTAGCCTTGAATTTCATTTGTTGTGGGTGTTTTATATTGTCCCTAACTAGTTTATTACAAATATGTGTGAATGAATTCTATCTCCTTAATATCTGCTTATTGGTGCTTGGAACCACTCCACTATAATTGGCTTTTCTACTCAATTTATATCCAGTCCAAGTATATAGTTTTCAAAAATTTTCAAGCACTATATATATATATATATATATATAATCTGAAATGCAGAAGATTGAAAATGCAAATTTGCAGCAGAGGTTTGACAGCTCTGCCTCTATTTCAGAAATTAGTCAAGCTGCAGACCTCCACACAAATGAAATACATGTTGACAAACAACATAAAAGCTGGAATCTAATTTACTGATGATGGATGGCAAATCTGTATTGGTGCACTTATCATGTAGGTGGAGGGGAAACGCTTAATTCCTCTCAGTAATGAAATCCATCTGCATCTTCAGTTTGTCACAACATCCCCCTCCTGTCAGCGCGTCTGTGAGCTCTCAGACTGAGGCGATGGACGTCAGCAGCTAACCTAAGATCATCTCTAAATAATTAGCAGATTTACCTCAACCAACCTTTGCATTACTGCTTTTTAAACTCATCTTTTGTGACCAACAGCTGATTGGGAAAAAAAAAGGAATGTCAGAAGGAGGAAAATATTTGTGTTTTTGCTGAATTACTAAGGTTTCAGGTTGCTTTAGCTACAGCCTCAGTGACTCAACACAGGTTTTGTTTTGCTTTGTTTTTCACATTTGCTGTTAGGCTTACTACTTGTGCACATTTTTTCAACTGCACCTTTTTCTTCCACCAAAGTTTTTCATTGCACCTTTAATGGATAAATCCCCTCATATAAAATGTAAGTGACCAAAATCTGGAAAGCTGCAAGGTCTGCAAGGTAAACACAAGTAAACACACTTGTGTTTACCATATCAAAAGTCTTATGTAATATTTTGATTTTTCTAGAAACTAACATTTGTTTTTTTATAAGCTGTAAGCCAAGATAATCAAAATTAAATAAATACTTTAATTGTGAGAAATTAATCTAGAAAATACAAGTCTTACTTTTTAAAGTAAAGGGCAAAAATGCATGTTTTCTATGCTATTCTAAACTACTGTGATGAACATATATTCACATGTATGTCAATATAAAAGCTACTTTTGTATTTAGAACAGAAAACAGAACCCAGACAGAACAGACCAACTAAACAAAAAAGAGAGAGTAACAAACATAAATCGTTGCAGCCACTCACCTCTCTTATGTATTGATTGGTAGCAAATGCATTGTGTCGTGAGTGTAAGGCGACAGAAATGGCTTGTAATGTCTCTGCTCTTATTTCTCACCTCGAAATCTGCACGGATGAGTGGAAAGTGATGATGGAGAAGGAGACTTAGTGAGTGAGTGTGCTATGAACTGCTGTGAAATGTGGCAACCTTGTGCCAGTTAACTTGACTGAAACAGACACGCATTTCCATTAAAGCAGATTGAAATCTCCACTGGGCCGTGTAAAGGCTGGTTATATGGCCTCATCCGTGATGGATATACGCACATGCAAACTACGTCAATAAAGTCACCCAAGTAAATCATCTGTTTCCTGATCTGAAGGTGCAAATCCCGTGTTTCCATTAGAATTAGAAAAAGAGAGACAATTTGGGAAAAGCAGCATGAAAGCAGACCTTGTAATCAAGACAAGCCTGTACTTTTGAATCTGAGATGTTTTTTCCAGAAGGTCTAAAGAAGGTGCAAAACATTCTGGTCTATTCTGCTCCGTGCTTCTGAGCATGCTCAAATGCAAACATGAATCTCCTCAACGGCTCCAACAAAGAATTTAAGGTCTGAAGAATTGGACATGATCCATGATGCCTACTGGCTCAAACATAAACCAACTTCTCAAGAAAGAATAGGACTCACCTTTAATGACTGATCAAGTTCTGAACAGTCCTGATAATGAAAAACCCCCAGAAGGGAACCGACCCATCCAACTATTAGTCAACAAATCTGAATGTCTCTCCAGCTACTGTCCACTATAATGGTGAGTAACATAAGCTGGCACAGAGGTCAATTAGTCCCACAAGCTATTTTCACACCAGGACTTCAGAACTTGGACTGCATGGTGGTCTAATTGTAGCCTTGTAGCAAAACGGTCCTGGGTTCAAATTCCAACCTGGGCTATTTCTGCTTTTGTGAGTTTTTCTGGATGCTCTGGCTTCCTTTCACTGAGAATACACATGAGTGGTAGGTTATTTAGTCTGTGTAATTTATCCCTAGGTGTGTGTGTGAATTGGTTGTCTCTTCTGTGTGTCCCTGTGGTGAACTGGCCACCTGTCCAGAGTGTACCCCGCCTGAACATAAACACCAGCCCCCATTCATTCCTGCATGAATGAATGGATTAATGGAGAGAGGAAAACTAATTGCTCCAGAAACAACCTGCTGGGCTGAACATCCTCTGAAAATAAACCGCAGGATGAAAAGAGACAATGTGAGAAAATATCAACCCATGTTACCAGATTGTCATTATGTGACTGATCCTCCTTTTTAGATTTGATGCTTATAAATTAAAAAAAAATACAAAAAAGCTCTGTAGAAGTTAATCTAAATTGCTAGATTACTTGCAAATGTCAAAGTTGCAAATATACACACACACACAAACTAAAAGTCAAATGGGGACTCTATTCATTCTGAGTGAGCTCAGTCCCCTTAGTGAGTCTCAGTGAGTTTGACTCCAAGCGGTAACAGACGGATCGCCAGTGATAGCTGAAGCGCGCTCCCGATGCGCGCCGCCGTTCCAGCGGGAGCGCGTCAGAGGCTTCATTAGAGATCCGCAAACTTCCGCCGGTTGAAGGTGGGTCAAGTCACAGAGAAAGAAGTTTGCTTTTGAAATTTCTGGAGACAACAGCGACGCCAAAGTGGATCTCGTCTCTGACTGTTTGATCTGGATGGACGCTGTGACAGCGGCTGCTTGCGGCGGAAAAAAATAAATAAATAAAATAAAAATACAGCGTGGCTTTTGACACTCTGAGATAAAACGACTACAATGTGTTTTTTGACAATCCATTTTTAGACTGTGAACCTTTTTGTCTCCATGTTCCCATGTTTTTCTTTTTTCTTTTTAATCTTCTGACAAATTCAAGCATCTAAAACCGGACTAGTTGCTCTGAAACTGCAGGAAAGAGAATCCTGTTTCATCGCGATGGACTACACAGATTGAATTTAGTCATTAAACGGACTTAAATTTCTTCTTTTGAAGAGCAACGTCGAAAAGTAACAAGTTTGTGCAAGGAAGCGGGAAGGAGATGACACCCAGCCCTTTATTCCTGGTCCTCATTCTGTCGCTTACAAGTAAGTTATTTTCGATTCCTTGCATTTAAGCGCAAAACTTTACGATGAGAAACATGCATTTAGACTCCAGTGCGTTCAGTGTTTTAGTGGAGTATTCATTCTCCACTAAAAGATTTGAGGGAGGAAATAGACGCTGTCCATGGTGCTGATGTCAATGTAAGTGCACAAATCTCTGGACTACTTCGAATATGATCGACGTGTCTTCCCCCCCCGCACACACACCCACAAGTTTGTACATGAACGATGTACGGGTTCTAGTAGCCTTGATTTGCACAAAAATCCATGACTTTGACTGAGAACGTTTGCCAATTTTTAATAAAACAAAAATCAGACAGTGAGGCACGCATTATGGGACGTACTGTTCAGTTTAGAATTTCTTTCTCCTTCTTCATCATTCATTTAATAACTTTTTTGCACCTTCTCATCCTTTTGGCTAAATAAATGTTTTCAGCCACCACCTTCAAGTGCACGGTTTTAAAACTGAGAAACTATTCGGCCATTTTTAAAAACACAGACACATTTGTTGGCAGCCATGGTAAAGCTTACATTTCAATTAATCGATTATTGCTGTGACATCATTCCACAGTGAAAAAGATGGTTTATTTTGTGTTTATTTATTCTCACATTGACAAACTATCCTTTAAACAAAACCAACCCTGGCTTAAAAAATATCTGTAAGCCAATCCATTACTTGATTTAATAATTTAATATTAAAGTTGATATCTGTGGATAGAAATGTTTCATTAATAACCAACGACCATCTTGTTCTGTGGGGTATAAATAGAAAATGATGCAGAGGTCAGTTTCTTTTAGCCTCTGGGTTGGAGAAGCAGCCATAACACACCATGCCACCAAGCACTTTGAGCGTAGATGAGGTAAAAGAAATATGCAGAACTCATTGTAAGACAGCATATCCAGGCCCATAGGCTGGAGAAGAGTAATATCATAAAAAAATGTTTTTTAATTTTTTTTATTTTAACTGGAACATTGTGTTTAATCAGACGAAGATTAAGCTTTTCAGCAAGAAACTGTTCAGGTGAGTCTGGTGTAAAACAAGGGATGAAGATCTCATGTCCACCATTAAGCTGTTGAAGATGCTGCAAAGGCATTATGGCTTCTTTTAAGTAATAAGAAAATATTTTCAAACAAATAGGAAAAACTTGACCATAAACTAAAGATGAGTTGCCATTAGGTCTTTCCAAGCAGCCCCAAGGAAAAACCTCCTTCACTGTCATCCAGAGCTCCTCAAAAAGACTTTAGAAGAAATAAACTGAGTGATTAAAGATCCATCTTGTGAAGCGTTGTCCTATGCAATGACAATAATTATTTCATAACTTCATTTTGAATTGAGACTCACGGTAACATCTGTTCACTCTCGTTTGGAGATATTTTCTTCTGTCTACCTGGAAGATTGGACAGTCGTGTGCAGACTCTAAAAATATTCAAAGTAAAAGCAGATGGGCTGTTTGAATAATTCACCGAGGGCTACTTTTGTTCATGTATCCAAGAAAGCCCTGTGTTGTTTCTCTCAGAGAACACACTTGAGTGGTTCTCTGTTTAAAAAGAGTCTCTTTGTTAGTAATCTGCCCTGGATTCTTGTTTTGTGGAGTGTTGTGTTTTTGACTTCTTTTATCACTAAACTGACACATTTAGCAGTTTTTTCCTCCAGGTCAGAATCAACAGCGATCACATTTTACCAGCATAAATGAATAAACTAGACAACTCACAACAGTTGATGCAGGTAAATATAACAGGAAAGAAAAATCATTCTATTGGATCCATCAGGATACATATTCTCTAAACAAGGTTTTTAATAATTTATAGGATGCAATACTGTACAACTCAGAGAGACTGAGCAGCCTTCTGTGTCCTTTACAGTGCTGCTCTCTGTGTTTGCATTTCCTTAAAGGCCAGAAGACTTGTGCTGGATTAGTGTTGCGTAATTGTATTTGGCACCAGTGCTCATTCAAAGCGGCAGTGTTTAATAGCAGCTGTGGTGAAACACAGATTGAAAACGGCAGCGGTATAACTTCACTGATTCTGTCCTTCTGTGCTGCTTTAAAGCACTTGAAGCCACATACAGCAGAGTGATAAGTACTGAACAAGTCAACATTATATTTTAATCTGCCTTTTGATACAAAATTAACAGTGGATGTCTCTAACAGCCTAGGAAACCAACAAATGCAATCAAATCAAAACAAGTAAGTCCACAAATCATATGTTTAAGAAAGTGAAATGGAACAGGAAATACGTGTTTGTTAGACTGGCCCTTAGCGGCAGGATCAAGTAGGAGTCTTGAGACAGAGAAACGGTGCAATCCCACTGTGTGTTTATTCACCAACATTTAACACATAACAGTCCTGCTTCCTCATGGCATAGGGACTCACACAATTCTCCCAATGTGGCCAACATGCAGCCTTTTATAGTCCCTGGCTGCTCCACTTAACAAACCACCAAGAAACAGGGTAAAACAAAATGCATACACATAACAAACATTGACAAAAATAACCAAATCTTCAGGATAATATACGTTATTAAATACTATTCAGTTTAAGTAGCTCTAAAAATGCATTTCTATAAATATGAATCAAACATTGAACTTCTACAGTGCATAGTTCTATCGCTCCCCCCCCTCTTCCATCTGCATTGGTCTCTTCCGGAACCTTTAAAAGGTGCTCAGGCCCCTGGGGAATCTTTTAGCCTGAACACCCTGCAGAGGAAGAGACAGAGGTAAGCCACATCCACACAAAGCCTTCAAACATTTCAGTGCATTTCAAACAGTCACGATACTTATGATCCATTTGTTTGTTGTATTTTAACGGGACTCCATCAGTTCCAGCTGAGATGCCACTGCATAAAAACACACAATCAATAAAATACTTCAATCTGTTTGTACCTGTTTCTTTTATCATTTAACACACATTTAAAGTGTTTTCAGCCATGTAATGAAGACCTTCATTAAAGTGTTGAACACTTATTGTCTCAATATTGTGTAATTCAAAGTAATTTTTCTGATAATGACGACTTCAAAAAATCTAGTTTAAAGATCAATACATCGCTGAGATGGGATTTTAATCTGGGATGTTCTCAGTTCTTTTCATATATTTTCAATAGGATTCAAGACAGATAACCAGCTGGGCCATTCACTTTACATCAGGTTTTTATCATTCAACACAGAAAGTCTGAGAGAACTTTATCCAACTTGATGTAAATTATTTCAGTAAAAACCTCTCCGGGAATCACACTGTTGTTGCAAAAGTGTTCTTTTTTTTTTTTTTTACATTCAGTTGAACAAATTTGGACAATAAAAGTTGTGAAAAAAATGCAAACAAGATATAAAGAAATGGGTGAAAACTCAACTTTTGCACAGTATTCTAGTCATGTTAGGATAGAGTCTAACTTACGTCATCCTTAAATTTAACCCAACTTTCCCTTTGCAAGCGGTACAGCAAAGTATTTGTCCTTTTGGGTTGAAATAAACTGAAAGCTAGTTGTTTCATTTAGCTTTAATGCATTTATTCGCCCCATTTGAACTGAAACAAATAACTGACATAAAAGTCGAAACGGCATGGTGCATCTGTAACGAGAACATCTGCGCTCGCTGCACGCAATCTACTGAACAAAAAGGGAGATGGTTCATGTGGCACAATGAAACAAGCCATCTAGATATTTAATGCCTGCTTTGCTTTTGTAAGTTTGCTTGACAATGGAGGCACGATGACGGCAAATGTCATGAGACAGACAAAAAAAACACATTTTGCCTCCAAGTTATTCTGGGCTCTATTTTTACATAACCAATCATTTAAAGCTGTGCAAACACAAAGCTTCGAGAGGTTGTCTCATAGGATGCATGACTGGATTTCTGTTTTTTTTTTCTTTCTTCTTCCCTGATAGTCTGCAAAATGCTCAGCCAATCACATTGACAAAGCAAACGAGGACATGGTGTAATAGCGATAGGGTTAGGCACTAATAGCTTTATTGTTCACATCCAACTGGCATCTAAATGCATGAGAGAAGCGAAACTTCCTGACTTTGTGGCTCACTGCAGGACAGGAAATGGCATTTATTCATCATGTTAATTATTGATTGACTGATGTAGTGTTTTCACATGAGCTGTTGTCTGCTTTTCTAATGGCTGATTTAGCCTGCAGCCATATGAAATTAAACACACTCAGAGTGTATTTGCTGCTCATGCTTTTCTGCCTGTAGACAGCAGAGCAGAGAATGCTGAGGAGCGGCTGGTGAACCACCTGCTGGGACCGGAGCGCTACAACAAACTGATAAGACCTGCGGTGAATAAGAGCCAACAGGTCACCATCTCCATTCAGGTCTCTCTGTCGCAGCTCATCAGTGTGGTGAGTATAGTTTATGATGCACAATTATGGTCAAAATTGGGTTTGGGGACAAGTTTCAGTGGTACATTGAAGACAAATTATAACATTTCAGTTACAATATTAAGTTTTTATACAGTGCTTTTGCAAAAGGTTTTATAACCCGTCAACTTTTCTCTAATTTGTCACTTAAACTTTTCATTGAAGGAAAACAAGTTTTTTTAGACATGCAAATTTATGCTGGCTCTCATTGAGCGCCTTTTTTTTTTATTGTGGTACCCCTAAACAAAATCCGGTGCAACTTAACAAAGAAAACTGCCTAAAGAGGAGCAAAGGAGGCTGAGACAGGTAAAGCTGTGAAGAAGTTTAAAACAAGCAATGAAAAATAAAGAATCTGTGGTGAAGTATATTTAACAAAACTGAATCTGTGAAATAAACAATACAAATTCAAGTTAGTGTCTTTACACAATTATATCTAGTACTAAGGTCAAAAATATTTATTCAAGATACAAGATGTTATATTTTTCAGAAAATACATTGTTTAAGTACTAAGTTCAATCCACACAGCAAAAAAAAAAATCTTGCTATCTTTGCAGTGTTTCATTAGGTATTTCAAAACACCAAATACCCATGAGACTGTTTCCATTAAGTATTTTCTTTTTAAGGGTTGTTAAGAAATTACAACAGACTCAGATTTATTAAGTTAACTTAAGATTTTACAGTGTACGTGCAAATTTAATCTACTACATTAAAAAAAAGTTTCATAATTTATACAAAGTTCAGCTTTGTTTAATCTACCTGACAAAATTAAATTCACTTCACTTGGATTTTCTTTTTCAGGTTATAAAATAAGTATGTACTTTGAACAAAGAGCAGTCTAAAAACTGGTCTAAAAGTTGCCTTATTTATATAGTATAGGGCAGAATATTTTTATCATTGTGGTTTGGCTATAAAACAACATCTCAAGATGTGGACGGTTCTCAGACCACGAGTCAAGAGGGAATGCTGCAATGTAAACAAGTGTTTTAATATTTAAATAGATTTTTTAGTTCTACTACTCCTCGTGTCATCTTTAAAATCTTCCAGATATTCACAGAACAGGCCACCCTTTCTGAAGGAGAACTAAACTTTACTTCAGTGGATCCAGATTGTTCACCTGGAGGCGATGCTGAGTCAAAACCTCATAAATTGGGCTTTAATTTGGTGACATGACAGCTGATCCTTTTATATCATCCAACACAAGGCAGCATCATGAGCAAACTGTAGCAGAACAAGCTCTGCTGTTTTTATTTTTCGAAACCCTTTGGGCTCTGAGCAGACAACTTCCCAATGCCTCTGATGCCATGCAACTTTAATCAGCTGCTCTCCCTGAGCCCATCTTACACCGAGCCACTTGGACCCAGAGAGGCTGCAGAGCGTCTAATTTCCAGACGAGAACTGACTGCAACATTGTTTTTGCTACTAAAAATGTGAGCTTACCATTGTTAAAACAAGCAGAGAGAAGAGAAATGGAAACAGATTTCAATTTGATCTTTTACACTCTTGACTTTAGTTTTTTTTTGTGAAACAAAACATCGAACTGAAGAAGTATAATTTGACATTAAGATGATAATTCATCCTCCCACTCCATCATTACACAATGACTGTTAGATTTCTGAATTATTGAATATACTGGAAAAAGCACCTTATCAGACAACAAGAGCCTACATTGTTTCTCTGGCTGCATAGATATTCATCTAATGTTTAACAAAACCCTTTTTCTCTCTATAATGAACCCATTTGATTTAAATGGATGCAGTGATGCACTACTCCATCACCTGAACAGTCATTTACTTATTTAGAAAATATGGTTACACTGCATTAGTTGCATTTTTCTTTAAAAGAAAAGCCCACATACGCACATAATCATTTCATAACAAGAAAAAACAGCAAGTAATGATGGAGATGTGATGTGATCATGCAAACATTCAAACTCTGCATCATAAGGTCTCGGTAAAAAGGCTTGCGGCTTAGATGAAGTGACAGCTTGAAGTTGCCGCTGGCTGGGAACAAGTGTGAGTCTTCTTGCCCGTCTCTTCGAGTCTTCCCACTGATACGTGACTGACATGTCGAGGTCCAACAGCTACAGCCCATTTGATTTCTGGATGGGCTGCAAACTTGATGCACAACAAGAACTTGCAAAAATACAAGACAGAATTTGTCTTTTGTTTGGATGTCTGAGTTTTTGTAACACTGAATGAATCATTTATGGTCCATCTGGGCTGTGAGGTTATTTTACTTTGAAATGTTTTCTTTTACCAACCTTGCTCATCTAAAGACTACATTTTCTGCCTGTTCCTTTTTTGCAAAGAGATAAATTAGGTTGGATGGAGAACATCTGCTACCAGAGATCTTCAAGTGGAAAGAGAGGCCATTTAAATCGTTAATACGATTAGAGGGCCCAAAGAATGTAATACAGACAACCTGATGCTGCCTCTGTTTCTTGTTGGGATGATGCGCTTTACCTAATGTGCATAATAGGATTCCTTCATCTAAAATGCTTTGCATGCAGACCAAATAGTTCTGCTTTCTCTAGCCTCTTTGATTATATGATTGCCTGTGGCTGTAAGATACAAAAAATTACTTAAAAACCAATTGAATAAGAGCATAGAGTTAGCACAACATGTCCAAAAATATTGGACATGGACTTGATGTTTCATGATTCTGACCTAAACTTATGAAAACAGTTGCTGTGAAACGCAGTGAATAAGCTTATAGTGATGTTATTAAAAACTCTAAAATTACTCTGTTTAAACTATTAAAAAATATGGTATTTTGTCATCAAACTGTTTGTGACTATTTTGCTATTGTGGGTTAGACTTTCACATATTTTGCTAAAAAGTGTTTAAAGTTGACCAGACAAACTATAACATGGCAGAAATCCAGTCAATGTTTAAAATAAATGTTTATTTTTTTGTTCCTGCAGAATGAAAGGGAGCAGATAATGACCACCAATGTGTGGCTGTTTCAGGTACTCTGCAGTCTTTCTCTAATTCCCCGTCTGCATCTCAGTTAACATATTTTTGGTTTGCTGATCAGAGTGTTTGCTCTTTCCGTAGGAATGGAATGACTACAGACTGAGATGGGACCCGGAAAAATATGAAGGCATCAAAAAACTGCGAATACCCTCCAAACTGATCTGGCTTCCTGACATAGTGCTTTACAACAAGTGAGTAGGTGGAAAATGTAAACTGATGGAAATGAGCTGAAAGTGTAGAGAAAATGTGAAAATGTTAGATAACTGTATTGTTGAATCAACAGATTGTTGAATATTTATGGCCCTATTTCTAAACACATCACAGTGCCGATGGAGTGTATGAAGTTTCCTTCTACTGCAACGCTGTGGTCTCCAACACGGGCGACATCTTCTGGCTCCCCCCAGCCATCTATAAGTCTGCCTGCTCCATCGAGGTGCAGAACTTTCCCTTCGATCAACAGAACTGCACGCTCAAGTTTCGCTCTTGGACGTACGACCACACAGAGGTGGACCTCATCCTCACCAGTGACTTCGCCAGCCGGGACGACTTCACCCCGAGCGGGGAGTGGGACATCGTCTCGCTCCCGGCACGCAAAAACGAGGATCCCAGTGACATCACGTACCTTGATATCACTTATGACTTCGTCATCAAGAGGAAGCCTCTGTTTTACACCATCAACCTGATCATCCCGTGCGTGCTGATCACGTCGCTGGCCATCCTGGTGTTCTACTTGCCTTCGGACTGCAGGGAGAAGATGACGCTGTGCATCTCGGTGCTGCTGGCGCTCACCGTGTTCCTGCTCCTGATATCAAAGATAGTGCCACCCACCTCTCTGGCAGTGCCACTCATAGGTCTGTGGAGTTTGTGTTTGTTTTTGCTGCTCATGGGACGATTCAAGGACAGACAAAACTTCTTTTTAGAGATCTGGTAACTGTAAAGACCAAATTATAATTTTAACATTTTCTAAAGTGTTTTTTGTTAAAACTAATGTGTTAAAAAAGCAATCTGAAAACTTTACATCCTTAGAGGTTATTAGAAATCCTGACTTCAGCAAAGAGAAACCTTATTTATGTTCAGGGGCTTTTTACACCTGACTAAAACAACAACACAATCTTAAAAATCTTCATTAGGAATCATGAGGAATGATGCAGTGTGGGTTGAGAAGCTCAGCCCTCATCCCACACATTAGTGTATAGTAGATACAGTAGTGGTACCAATATGTCTTCTTTTTAACAGTTTTCCTCTTTTTCTGAACATTTCCAAGGTAAATACTTAATGTTCACCATGGTACTGGTCACATTCTCCATTGTCAGTACGGCCTGCGTCCTCAATGTGCATCACCGCTCCCCGTCTACTCACTACATGCCAGACTGGGTCAAGCACCTCTTCTTGGTTCGCCTTGCAACCTTCCTGCTCATGAGACGCCCGGCTTCCTCCAACGTCCACAATAAACTCCGCAAAAGGCTCACCAGCAGGAACCCCGTCAGTAAAAGCAGCTTCCACAGCGGTGCAGGCAGGAGGCAGCACTCTGACGCCAGACTGGGAGGAATTCCCACAGACTGCAACTCTTTCTACGTTAACGAGGACTCGGCGTACAACTGCTGCTGGAAGATGGGCGATGCTCAGGACTCCCCCGACTTTGGGAGGCCGACAGCAGTGCAATTGGATGCAGAGCTGGAAGAAGCAGTGGATGGAGTGAAATATATCGCTGAACACATGAAGATGGAAGACGGCAATGAAGGGGTGAGGAGCTGAAGTACAGAGAAATAAGGAGAGATAGAATGAAAAGCATCATTAGAAGTCAACACTGAATGAGAGAAGGAAAACAGATTTTGATGTGCGATATATTAGATCTATAGAAAAAGACCGATGAAGCTGAAACAATTCCTCGAATAATTCGAGTACCTCGATTATTAAAATTCCTCAAGGAGAATTTATCTGAGTCGAAGCTTTGTTAAATTATGTTTTATTTTGTAGCGCACTGTGTTCCGCCGGATGATTATTTGTGGTGGGTAAGCCGCAAGAGAGAGGGAGAGAGAAGAAGAGAGAGGGAGATCCGATTCCTCAGATAATCGTAAAAATATTATATAGAGTACTCGATTACTAAAATGTTTTTACAACACTCCTACATTGCCTTGCAATTATATTCCTGCTTCCTGAACTGATTTTACATCACAACCTCAATGTGTTTATGGGCTATCCCTCAAAAAAAAGTAGTAAGCAAAGTTGGGGTACAGTTAGCATTTCTTTGGGGTGAGGGAGATTTTTAAATATAACTTTGAAAAAAAAATATATAGGGAAGTTTAAAGTAGGGTTGCATTATAAAGTTAGAGGCAAAATAATAATAAAAATACTGTAATTGTAATAAAAAGTAATGAACTGACCTAGAGAGGCTGAAGCATGCAACACATTTCAGGTTTTCACTTCTACACATTTTGTAATTCATGTGTAATTTTCTTTTCACTTCACAAATGCACTGTGTTGTTTCAATCTATCACATACATTTCAAGTAAAATATATATTTATACTGGCAAAAAGTTCAGAAGGCATCAATTCCTTTCCCAGATGCTATAATTTTGTTTTCACAGTTTCAGGCTCTCTGTGAACTTTTGTTTTAATTTGGAACAGTCAGAATGATTAAAGTGTCGAATAAAAATAGAAATCTGGTCTTCATCTAAGCTGATTTACCAAGCAGCTCGTGCTGACCCCTCGTTTGTGGCCTTGGGTTTTTGAACTTTCCTTTCAACCAACATGTTTTCCAGCCACAGTTGATCATGACAGTTTTTTTTTTAGCCAGCCTCTTAGTATCAGTCATATGTTTTATAGCTAAAAATATTTTTGGCAACAGACCTGAAAGCCTTCATAACATCAGGTGTTCAAACTCCTGTTCTTCCTGTCTTATAAAGTTCTCCTAAATAGAATTGAATGTCTAGAGCAAGTATTTTCCAGTTATGTTAAAAACAAATAAAGTGTTGGTGCAAAAACATCTGAAAAAGTGACTTCAGGGTGATCAGTTTAAAACATGTAGATTATGGTAAAATGACTTAACTTTCTGATGTGGCTTCCAGATCATCGAGGACTGGAAGTACGTTGCCATGGTGATAGATCGTCTCTTCCTCTGGATCTTCATCCTGGTGTGTGTGGTGGGAACTCTGGGACTCTTCATGCAGCCTCTCTTCCAGAGCTACAACACGCCCACAGCCGATGACGCAGAGTAAGTGAGGCAGACTGAGACACTCATTCAAATTAACTCTGACATCATTTCTAACTACCACAGGCTCCAGTTAAAATGACTTAAAATCATGTTTTTTACTCTTGTTTTGACTCTTCAAAGTGTGTAACAGTTCATCATTAGTTTCCCCACTGATTCTTAAATATGCATTTCTTCAGATAATCCATTTTATGACTGATGTAGGGGTATGAAGGAATAAAAATGAATTATAATAGTTGCAAAGTTGCATATGAATGGACTATGAATGCATAATGATGAATTTAACATGTGGTTTCCAAAACATTTCTTGTCTATCATCTCCAGTGCCTTGCAAAAGTATTCAACCTGTTGCTTTTCTCACATTTTGTCATGTTTCATACACAAAATTCAATGTATTGTCACTAAAATGTTCTGTGATGAATCAACAGTAAGTATTACACAGTTGTGAAGTGGGATCAAGGTTTTGCATAAAACACCAACAACAAAAAACACTGATATATTGTCTTTTATGGAACAGTGGCGAGAGGGAAGCCATTGAAGGAGAAAGAAAACAGATTCAATCTAATATTTGTAATAAGTTATGGAGTGTGTGCAATGAAAACGAAGAACGGGATGCTTTCAAATTAGACAAATTAAACTTTTCAGCCCATCTGCCCAACAATACAGATGGAGGAAGGCTGACACTCCATCAGGCTGTGCAGATTCTTTCCTTTAGCTTGGACAGAAAGGCAGAACTGCAATTGAAACGTTTTAGATGATAGATATAATCATGTCTTAGAACGGACCATTCAAAGTCCAGACCTAAAGCCAATGTAAAGTCTTTGACTAGACTTGATAATTGATGTTGATAAAATATGAAAGCAGAAGAAGAAGCAAAGAAGAACAGCCTAAAACACTTCATGTTTTGATGTTTTGGTAGAATCAAAAGTCTCGCAGGTGTAAATGTCACATTTAATATTTAACTTGCAACTCAGTAGAAAACATTCAAACATTGTTTATATCAAATACTACCAGGAATATCTAACTCGCAGTGTTTTTTGCAGAACATGTTATATATAGAGACAGGACTGCATTTATCATGCTGTGTTTTTTCCCTGCAGATATGGAGATTTCTAGGGTTTCTGTGGCACAGAAGAGAAAACAGTCAAATCAGCATCAAAAGAAGGAAGAAAGCTGAACACTTGTCAAACATAATTCAGCTGCTGCTGGTCAGATCTGATGTGCATTCAGCCTGATCTGGGCAGCCTGCTGCACTTGTTGGATTTGCAACTTCAATTTAGACTTTAAATGTGAACCAGTTTTTGTGCGAGGACTGAAGTTTGATCACAAGCTAAATGACAGATTTTTACAACTCTCTTCTGTCCAATTGATGAATACACCTTCACGACGACTTGAGGACAGATTTTGATATTTTTGAAACTGTGTGAAGGTTTGGAATGAGTCCAAATCAAAGATTGACTGGATCATTCACACTGTGGCTGTTATGAAGTCACCTGCTGCTCTGCTCATATGGAAACTCTCTGAACACGTAAACCTGTTGTTCCCGGTGAGACGGCGCTGTGAACAACAGGCGTCATCTCACCTAATGAATGGAGTGGGTATTTCTCCTCTACCCACTCCATTCAAACCAATATTTAATGATACACAACTGGAACATTGTCTTTTTCACCTTTCCGTCTTTGTTATAAAAGTATTATCCCCTTAGTGAGAGCTTCATTTCCATCGTCTGTCCTACTTCGGATGTTACTTGTTCTGCTGTTGGTCTATGACTCTGCGTTTTTCTTCTTGTTTTTTTTTGTCTGTCTGTTATTTTTTTGTGACATGCTATATCAAAAAGCCTGTCAGACAAACTGGGAGAGGACTCAGGAAACCTTCCCCGAAAGGCTACATGACAAAAAGTGATGTAAAAGCAGTGAAAGAATGATCGGCTGCAGCCTCCATACCCACAGAGGAACATGTTGGAAGCTGATTTGTGATTTGGGGTTACTTTCTTCAGATTGAACTGGGTTTTTCCTCAAGGTGGATGAAACCCAATCAAGTTGTTTTTTTTACCCAACTTTACAGATTTCAGCCAGCGAGTTTAGGAGTGAGGGGATTTTAGCTATCAGACTCAAAGACTGAAAGTATATATCCAAACAAAATGATGTGTCTGTCATCTGACAGAGATAGAACACATGAAAGGCGAAAGTGAGGGACAGCTGCCAAATCGAGATGTTTTATATCTACAAAAAGAAAGAATGAAGCTGAAACTACAGAAATTACTAGATGATGTGTGTGCGGCTCATTTTTGTAACAAGTTGATTGTGAAGGATGTTGGTCACATTAAAGACAGAAGTTTTGAAAGGGACTATTAATTTAGTTTTTTACTTCTTGGATTTAAACAGAGGATAGAAACACTTTTTGGAAGGATGCAAACGTACACCCAGGAACAATGTGATGCTACACATGTAAAATAACGTGAATTTTAAAAGATTTTCCACTGACTGTGTTCTAATACAATATGTTGAATAAAATAAATCTGTGTTGAAACTCTACAATAATGTGTTGACAAAATGTTTTTACTTTATTTCATTTGTTCAAAGTGTCCCATGTATAAAACACAAACATGACAGATTTTCATTTGATAAGATTTAAGATTAAATCATTATCCCGCTTTGTGAGCAACACGCCATCCTAACATGCTACGATACATGCAGAGTTTTTAATCTTCACTGTCTGCAGGTTTCATATCTGCAGACATTTCTCTGGTGTTAAATATTGACAGCAGAGTAAATGTAGAAGAGCTGCTGTCACATTAAGAGCCTGGTGGTGAGAAATAAGGGCGCATTATGTCTGAAAGTAACTTCTACCGACTCTGAAATGATGAGTTCTGACAAGGTGACATTAAACGATGTGTTCAGTGCTCAGGTGGGCTGACAAGGTTGGCAAAAATTGGCTAAAGTATATTCTTACTTTAGAAAATTGAACATAGTGACAAAAAATGAAGGCACATGGTGTGCTGTCTTTAACATTCCTGCAGTTGTTTTGTGCAGGTTTTGATTGAAAACGTCAGCATCAGTCAGCATGTGTGTGTGTGAAGGTTATGTTTTCTTCCTGTAGATGTTAAGCGTCATGGGTTTGTCCTGCTCGGCCTTTAGGTTCAAAATGTGTGTTAATGGCTCAGGTAGTGAGTTCGAATCGACAAAAACAATAAATGTTCTTTGCTCCATTGAAGCCGAGCGCCTTGGTGAGTCTGCGAGCGTCTGTCTTCCAATTCATGAACCCAATCAGCTAACTAGGAGGCACTATGGTGAAAATAATGACACTCTCTATCTCAGAGCACCCCCTGAAGACAGACAGTTACTTTTAATGCACCATTGCATGGATGACCACACACTCACACACACAATGGCCCATGATAAGATTTAAAGGGCTCAAATTCTTTATCTCAGCAAAAATGGAGCACTGATTTCTGACCTCAAGTCAGCACATCAGCAAAAAACTATGAGTCTCTGCTCTGGTGGACAGTTATCGACCAACCGCATATTTATTGTGGCCCCTCAAGGTTTGTGTGTCCGTATATATTGTGTGTGCAAGTGTGTTTGATATCAGCGTAAGGTTGGCAGGGGAAGGACACTGACAGATCTTTGTTGCTGTGTGTCAGTGAAAGACGGATCCAGACTTGCTGGGAAAGCTGCTTGATTGTTGCTTTTGCTACATCCTGTTTGAGTTGGCAAATTGTCGCCATTTATCCATGAAAATAAGGAGTGTTTTCCACACTTGTCTTCTTTAAAGTAAAAATGTTTGAGTAACTGGATGTAATACTTGGTTGTCTGCGATAAATCAGTTTTGACCTGTAACAGCAGAGTAAGCTGCAATTGTTCCAATACGATGTGGAAGCACCTCTGGCATTTCCTCTTTAAATCAGTTCATGGCAGGGATTTTGAATAAGAGTTTAGTCTTATTGGAGTTCCTGAAAAGCAAGGGGAAAACTAACAATGTATTGTTTATGAAGATGACTTCAGCCATAAAAACCTTAAACATCATCACTCTTCTTCTGGGCATCTGCAGCACACACAAAAAGATAACGAAATGCAACAGGATAGAAAAAATAATCTCCAAGTTTTCAATAAGAAAATCACTGGTCCAAGGAATTAGATTTTAACTCCACATTAAAAAATACATAAATGTGAATTTTAGTGCTTAAAGTTTAAAGGAAAAAAGCCTAATTTGTTTTCCTTCACATGGCTGCATGGGAAACCCGTGGCAGCAGCTGCAGAATGGCGGTGGATCTGATGCGTCACGTCCCTTCAGACGTCTGGCAGGAGCCGCTGGGTCAGACACTGCATGTCCCTTCCAGCATGGGCTCATCTTGAGATCTCCAAAATAAAAAGAGAATCTCACTGAGTCTGAAGTTTCATTCTGGACCTTTTACCTGGAAGGGACAAATGGACGGACACTCCTAAAACAATGTCCAAACTGAAGTACAGATAGAAAGCAAAACTCTTGTTGCTTCAGATGCGTTTTGTTTTGCTCTTTTTCTGCCCAGGAGTGGATGCTGATGCTTGATGCCACACAGCGACCAGGAGATTTAGGTTTCCATACCTTCCACTATGTGTCAGTGTTAGCTGACGTCTGAATCACGCTGGGTAATTTAGATCCCTGTGTTAGATCCCTTACGTTGGCTAAGGTTGCTCTCCTTAATAAGCAGGGTTTTGGACCTCTGCACATATCCCCCTCTCTTCCCCTCATCGCCCCTCACACACACACACACGCATGCACATCCCCGCACACGCACGCACACACACACCACCACCCACACATCCTGCAGTAAACCAGAGGGTGCGTCAGATCTGTCAACCTGCACACTGCCTGAGGGTGGGAACAGCATTTCCTTCACACACTCCACAAAACTTGAACACGTGCCAGATTCCATCTTTTCCTTCCCATCTCTTTCTACCCTGTTTAACATCCTTCATTTTTCCCACCCTCTTCTCCTTTTCCTTCCTCTTTTTCTCTCTCTGTTTCTCCATGCAGTTTCCTTCTGCTCTTTTGCGTTCTTCTGTAAATTGTGTGTGGAGAAACGGGGACTAAAAATATGCCTGTGATAAACCCAATTATCTGTCCTTTTCCACGCTGCACACCCAAACGGCTGAAAACGTGGGACAAGCCGCGTGCAGAATCTGAACTCTTGCTCATTTGTGCGCATGCAGATGTGTACGGTGGCGTTCAGTACACGGATTGCAAAGTTTCCAGCTGCAAACTGATAAAAGCGGGAAAGGGAAAATGAGAAATGATGCGGCACTAGACATGTGCAGCATGTACACTCCAGTTTCAGATGACAGAAACCCCCCTCTCTCTCTTTCGCTCTTTCACTCTCTGTCTCTCTCCAAGATGAGCTTTAGTGTGTCTTTGTGGCCCCTGAATATGTCGCCAGGTTAGCATGATGACTTATGTCAGTGTTTCTCTGGATAACCCCCTTCCAGCTCTACTTGGCATTTGATCTTTCTGCATGTCAGCTGGGGTGCGTGTGTGTGTGTGGGAGTGTGTTTCAGGGTTAGAATGATGTATTCTTGGATGACCAGAAAGGACGAAACACAGCCCTGAGACAGACATCCACAAAGAAAAACAAACACCTAATTTTCTTTCTCCTCTGGTCAAATCCCAGTATGTAAAATTCTTCTCCATTCAAGCATCTAAAAAGTCTTGCAGGATGTATTTGTTATATTTGTCAAGAAAGTTTACATTTGAACTTTAGATGTAATTTTAGTTCAATATAGACAAGTGAGGTTTATTTGAGCGCTTTGGTTATGCTTGAGTAGCATGTCTTTCACAAAATGCAAACAGTTTCCAAACTCATGAGCTTTATTTTATTTCTGCTGGAGTCCCAATGCAGAGCTCAGCAATCTCTCTACATGTTCATGTGAAGATGATTGTGGTTAAAAAAAAAGATTGGTGTCACCAGTTTGATTCATCACCGATAAAGTCAGAGTGAGCAAACCTACATTTGGACAACATATTACAGGCGTCATGACATTTTACTATCCTGAGGGAAATTCAAAACAAACAGAAAAAAGGAGAGGAAGAAGAAGCACTAAATCACAGAAGCATGAACGTCCATGTTCAGTTTGCGCTCGGGTTGAAAGATATGGTGCGTGCTGCTGGGATGTAAATCATTCTTATGTACGTCTTTACTTGGGTCTGCACAAAACGTCGTAAGCGGCAATAAACTCTGTATGGGCAGAGACAAACAAATTATTGCTTTATTCAGTCAATCAAATGCATGTGTGTGTAGGTGTGTGCATCAGGCTGTTAATCCTCTTTGTAGGAGAAAAATTGCTACAAGTGTTTTGATAAAAACACAAAAAGGTTTGGTCGAGAAAAGAAAAGTTTTTAAACTAAATTAACCTCAGTTTAAGACACAGGAAACAGCAAAAATCAGCCTTTAGTGATTAATTCATACCAAGCAGCAACAACTGAGACATTTATAAAATCAGTTTCATTTGGCTTAGAATGACTAGTTTTTTTTACATTTTTTTTGCACCATCAATATAATTTTGCTGTGATTCCAAATCAGAACAGACTGTGGAGGCTATGGACTACAGATAATTGTTTGGATATTGATGACATAGTCTTGGCTGTTTGTTGCAGTGCTTTCTGTCTCTCTGGTTTGATTTCATTAGTCGTGTTTTCTGCCTCCTTTTCACATTTGATCCTCATTTATTAACCATCAACACCCCGACTGTGGACAGGGTCTCACTTTGTCTTTATCAGTTCTTTGTTTAAGTTTTGCTATTTTAATTTACCAGGTTTTCTTGCATGTTTTTTTTATCTCCATCATTTTCTTGTGTTACGGTCACTGGCCTCTTGAGGAGGTGCAGGCTCTGTTTGTTGTGCAGGTTCAGACTGTGGAAGAACATCTACCTGATTGGCTGCAGGAGAGCAGCGGCCCTATTGGACCAGCAGAGAGATGTCAGCCAATCAGACACTGATGAGGCCCACCTGCACAGTATAAAAGGCTCCAGGAACATTCCTCCAGCTAGTAGCAAGAGGTTTTGTTAAGCTGTTCCCCACCATTGGCCTTTTTTGCATTTGCCCTTGCTGCTAAGCAGTTTTGACTGCTTTTGATTTGCTAAGCTAGAAGCTTGTTTGGGAGGCTGGATGCTCCCTTTGTGTGTTTTATTTTTTCCCCCTTTTGGTTTTTTTGGTTATTTTGGATTGACTTGTTTGAACACTTTGTAATTTGATTTGCACTTAAGAATATTGAATTTGTTAGTACTTTTCTTTTGGTTTAATTGGGTTAAATTGTATTGTTTTTCACAAACCTTAATTGTAATAAATCATTTTACATTTCACCTTATTCCACTTGTTCTCTGGGCACGTCTTTATGTTGCACTCATAGACCACGGGGAGGGGGGTCGTAACACCTTGAATGCAGAAATTTCTTGTGCATTTTGAGAGTTTTTGCCACTTTCTTCACTTTCCTTCTTGGCTTGTCTTGAAGTGTTTGGAAACTCAGAGGGTTCTCAAAAGTCACTAGTGTATTGCTGAATACTAGCCCCTCTTGTGATCCATTTGTTTACACTTCACATTCATGTTGAGTGTCCAGATTTCAGATCTTTGAGTCATTTCTAGTCAACAAATCTTGAAAAAGGTTGAGGAAATGGAAAGGCGTATTTTAATTTTCCAAATATTAGATGGGAGTATGTATACATGTGAGCCAATTTAGACATTTAGGCAAAAATGTCAACTTTTACACCCAAGATGTGTTTTTTAAAAATATATATTTAAGTTGCTTATTTACTCATGTTAGTTAAGTGAACTGAACAAATTGCAGCCGTATTTCAAAATCTGCTCTAAAACCTTTCAGTCGCCTGTTGTATTTTGTTTTGTTTTGACTGTCTGTAGGATTTCTTCATCCTCCTCTTGTTGTCAGAGGCTGTTTTCTTCCTGCAAGCTGAATATCTGCCATTTATGCCACACATTGCACCAGATTGCAGCAGTTTGCAGAAGAAGACAGCTGTTTGGGTTACCTGCTATGATGTGTTGAATGGAGTACTTTTGATTTCTTTTGAGGATCACACTTCCTGCTTTTCCTGTGGCAGCACTAACCCTATTTCTCCACCACTCCAATGCTGGTATTTCCCCTTCACTTTCATAGTAAAGTCAAGATATTTACATTCCTGCCTCCTAGAAGCTCTTAGAAACCTCTTAATCCATTAAATTCTCCTCAGTGACTCAATCATACCCATCTGGATTTTGTTGCTTAGGGTTCAAAATAAAAGCTCTCCTCTGGGTCATGGGGATGTGGTGCAGATATGTGGGTGTGAATAATTCAGCATGGGCTAAAAGTTCCAGCGAGGTAGATGGATATTTTTATGTGTTGTGTTCAACTAGAGGAAGAGAGACGGCACACGTTTGAGCTGAACGAACGAGAGCGGGTCCAGAAGTGTGCCCCAGGTATGCGAAGTGAAAGGAGATGGGTTTGAAAGAAGCATGAACTGCAAGAAAATCCAGCAAAAAACAGGGGATGTGAGGATACATAGCTTTCACAACAGATGTGAATTAAACATTTCATGGCAGGACAGGTTCTGAGGCATCGTGTTAAAGAGTCCTGGCAGAAACACTGAGTTTGAGCCCAGTTCCACCCTCTTATTCTGCTTTTGTAATGTGGCTGGCAGAGACGAGTGTGTCCTGACGCCACACTGTGAACACAACATCCGTCGGGTGGCAACGCAGGAGACATCAAAAGCACATTATCCATGTTGCGCTCATCCTGTTCTTTTCTTCATCCGTCCTTTTTGTGCAGCTACCGTCTCACTGGATCAGACTGCGTAAACTGATTCCTGCTGAACAAAGGGAAAGAAAAGACATTGTTTTGATAGTTTTGGCTGTGCTTAAATGAGAAGAAATGGGCAGCTAACAAAGTCCTCAGACAGGGAGCTCTTAGCGGTGATAGACGTGTTCTGAACGAAGAGGTTTGGTTCTGTTTCTGCTCACTTTTCCTTTAATTCTCATTTATTTTGTTAGAACTTCATTTCTTGTTCTTTTCATTTTTTCAGCTGGGTTTCTGTCTGAGTTTTGTTATACAGAATAGAATAGAACATTTTCTATCCATCAATGTGGAAAATTAGGAATTACGTATAAATGGAGCAAAACGAACAAACACAACAAAAGCTTACAGATTGGAAAACAATAAAACAGAAATAAATGCAGTTCTTATTTGTATCAGTATTTTATCGCTTCTTCTTCCCTTGGATTTTATTTGTGTCTCTAGTCTGATTGTATTTGTGGCATTTGCTGTTTTTTTGTTTTGATTTAAAGATGTTTGGTATTCTGCTTCAAACTCTAATCTCTCTTTCATTTGGTTCTTCTCTTCACCTCAGTGGGCCTGTACTTCTCAATACAGGCCCACTGTACATTTGGGGAATCAGAAATGTTTCTAAACCACAACCTTAAAGGAAGTGCAAGTTAAAGTCAGAGTCTTTTCTGGAGTTATGGATTTATTTGTGTAGATTTTTAGCCGTTCTACCTCCACTGGTCTCAAGAGTCACTGAAAAATATTTTGTTGTCCATCAGCAGCATTTTTTACATCTACACCAAACTTTTTATTTGCTTGTCAGACAAATAAAAAAAACAAAACAGAAGTTTATTGTTTCAGGGAATCTCTTTTCATGTAACAGTGTTGTTTTTTTCTACTATGCCCATCTTGGTAGTAAAAGCCTCAAGGTGAAGGAGTGACACTGAAATACCACTAGTGAACATTCACCCATGATTTCTGGGCTGAGTTATTATTCATGCGCCTCAAGAGAGTTAACTTTTACTGGAGGAAAATGACCACAGGCTAAATTATTTACTTTGGAAAAGGACAACATAGTTGCTCAGCTGTTAGCATGTTAAAATTGTGCAATTTTTGAATCATTATTGAATCAAAGTGTGTATTTATATTGGTTAAATTTAGTCAGAATTACCTTTAACTCACTATAGTTCAAATGTTTACAAGGCCTTGCAAAAGTACCTTAACATTTCTCTCCTTTTATCTCACTACAAACATAAACTTCTTTTTTTTCACAGGTGTTTAGATGAAAGCATTACAAACATATTTGTATTCAACTCCTGAGTAAATACGTTGTAAAATTTCACTCCCATCACAGCTGGGAATTGTTTTGGGATGTGTCTCTATCAACTTTTCACATCGAGAGGAATGTTGCTCTGCTGCCCATGGCATCAGATTTATTCTCACTCAAGGAGTTTGATCTAAACCGTCCCATTGTAGTTCTGGTTCTATGTTTAGGGTAGGTCGACCTCTGCACCAGTCTCGAGTTGTTGCAGCCTGTAACATGTTTTCTTCAGGTTTTATTCAGCTGCATCCATCATCCTACCAACTCTGACCAGCTGCCTTGTCGCTGCTCAAGAAAAATATCTCCAGATGATGGTGCAGTTTCTTTTTTTTCAGCAATACTCAGTTTTTCTTAAAAGTTGTGGAGGGCATAAAAATAGTGACAATGTCACTTGATTGTGCCACTTGAGCTGTGCTCTGTGTGCTTTTTTAATTTTTTATTTGAGGTGTCAGATAAAATGGGGCTGAATTGAAAGGCCACGTGTTTAATGTTTGATTTTGCTTGAAGCAAGCAGTTGAAATTATGGAACCTTTTCCTTGCAATTGTGTTTTACTTTGAGTTTGTCTATCCTATAAAAGTACACTAAAGTATATGGAAACTTCACCAAATGTAAAAAAAAAAAATAACATTAAGAAAACTGGGCTGCACAGTGGCACAGTTGGTAGAGATGTTGCCTTGCAGCAAGAAGGTTCTGGGTTCGATTCCCAGCCCTGGTCTTTCTGCATGGAGTTTGCATGTTCTCCCTGTGCATGGTGGGTTCTCTCCGGGTACTCCAGCTTCCTCCCACAGTCCAAAAACATGACTGTCAGGTTAATTGGCCTCTCTAAATTCTCCCAATGTGTGAGTGTGTGTGTGCATGGTTGTTTGTCCTGTGTGTCTCTGTGTTGCCCTGCGACAGACTGGTGACCTGTCCAGGGTGACCGCGCCTCTCGCCCGGAACGTTAGCTGGTGATAGGCACCAGCACCTCCTGACCCACTAAGGGTCAAAGGTGTTAGAAAATGGATGGATGAATAAAGAAATCTTTACAGGGGCTATTTTTTGCAAGGTACTTTGTTAATGTAAAGATTATTGATAATATTTGCAATACCTCTAAACAAGGTTTTAAAAGTCTAACACAGCCATTCTGACATTTATTTTTCCTCAAAACGCCCATTACTTTTTCTTCCCCTCATTTTCTCAGCTCGGCTTGGGGTCTCATCTTGACTCAGTTTGTTAGGCGACGTTGAACCGAGCGTGAAAATTCAGGGGCTAAAATTAACCCAATCATCCTAATCTAGGAGCTTGTAAACAGGCGCACTGGGAGCTCAGGGCGAGCGATGAGACACAACAGCCTCCTCTGCGTAACGCGGCGCAGTGCTGCTGTTTAGTGGCTGGGAACAGACACAGCACTCTTCATTAAACCTCAGCTTGTGACAGCTGAGGTTTCACGTGCGATGATTGTGATATTATTAATTATTACCAATGACAATGTGAAGTGAAAAGAAGTTCAAAGGTCCGTCCACAAACCACAAACAGCGGGGGTTCAAACTCATTTGCGTTTCCAGGCTACTAAAAAGAGAGTTTATTTTATTTCATTTTTTCTCTGTGTTTTATAAGTCATTCGTTTTAACATCCGCCATCACTTTTTGGAGACTTTCAACAACTCGAAAGCATCAGAAATAAGTGATACTACACTTTATAAATGAATTTTAAAAAAGATATCCAGAGAAGTAATTAGATTTTTTTTACGAAGTTTAAAAAGAGAAACTAACCAATCCTTTTTTTTCTTTCTTTTTTTTGTGACACTCCTAAAAATAAACTTAAAGATCTGTCCGCTCCCGGATCTAATTTCCTCCCTGTGCTTGGAGTCGGAGTGGATGCGCCAAAGGGGAGCTGAGCGCTCATAAGGGAGGGACGAACCAAGTCAAGTTTGGATTCAGGAGCGCACGGCCACAGCGAGCGCGACGGCACCAGGGGAGACACGGAACATTTTCTCATCTGCTCCATCTGATTTATTTCCCTCATTGACTTCACTGACTGCTGCCCTGGTCTTTTTTTCCTTCTTTTTTGTAAATAAAGGGGGTTCTTGATTGGGCACAGAGGAGGAGAGGATGAAGCCTTCTCTGAGGTTGACTTTGATGTGTCTTCTGATCGATTTGCAGACTCAAGGTAAGTGGTCTTTGCCTAAAGCAGGACTGCAGATCAGCTAGATTTGAAGCTTTTAAAGCGCGATCACGAGTTCATTATATAATCAACAACAATAGATTAAATCGATCCGGTTAATAAACAATATGATGCGCGTTCTGTGCGCTTGAGTCTGTCTAGCATGCGTCCTTTCTTCTTGGCCACTAAGAATCCCTCCTCTTAAGTTTTGTTTGAATCTTGTAGTTGCTGGAACTTCTAGCCTCTTTCTTTGCGTTTCTTCTCAAATCTCTTTCAAATGTAATTTCCATCACTACACACCAAACAGCCCATTTAGATCCTAATTATTAACATTAAAACTGCTCCCATTGACACAAACTGGGTCACTGAAATAAAATACAGAATGACAGTGAAGGCAAATAAATTTTGATGAATGCAAATTTTGCTCCGAGGCAAGATTTTCTGAAGCCATGCAGATTAATAATCTCTTTAGAGGACATGTTCTTCATGTCCCTCCCCCTTTGGTGAGGTGCTGATTTATACAGGGCACATTGTTTACTCTGGCAGAGGGTAGATGGGATGTCTTCAGTCAGGAGACTGAGTCAGCTGAAGGCAGATGATATAAAACCTTCTCACGGCGCTGAATGTCACCGCATAAATCTGATGACCTTACAGTAGTTACTCTCAGTTATAGCTAACGCATAAAAATAGTTTTCGGAAAAGATGTGAGTGTTTGTACATAGATTTTTAAGTAATACACACAGGTTTTATTTAATCTTTTGTGAAATTATTCGTCATAAGAATAAACGAGCTGGTTTGTTTTCAAGAAAATTGAGACTTTTTGGGGGAAAAAAGAGAGCAAGAAACATGGTTTATACTGAAGGAAGACTAAAAAAGACGATTATATGAAAAAAGTCATAGAAAGAAGCCGATGTAAGGAGGAGTCAAAGGAGGAACAAAAAATAGACTGATGATGCCGGGTAGAGCTGAAGAGAAGGAAAGGATGAGTGGGAAGGGTAGAAAATAAATTGGATCATCTGGTCAAAAACGAAAGGAAATGAGTACGTATCGGGCGTGGAGAGGAATTTTAATGAAAAGGTGGAAAAATGATCTGAAGACCTGGAAACCATCCAGAATCCTAATCGCTGACCACTGCTGTGGAAAACTTGGTTCTAAACTGCAGGAATGTTTGCAGTGTAGAAGCATGGCGTATGAAAGCCCCATGGTAAACATTTGCTCCTGGGGCAAAAACAGCAGATATCTGATTGGTCATGGTGGCATCATGGTCTTTCTTCTGGTTTATCATCTTTCACATAAACCCTAAAAATAATATTTACTCTTTCTTTCTCTGTCTCCAATGGTTTGATTCACTCTCTTCTCTAGAGAAGAAAATAATAATTCATTCTTTTTCTTCAAGGATGAAAAGAATGAATCAAACTTGCTCCAAGATTATTGCTACATCACCGTGGTAACTGAGATGTTGTCCCTCTGATTTCAGACAGGAGTCCTCTTTGAGTAATTCAAACCACAAATTATTTCATTTGTCGGTTGTACTTTATTGTTGTTGATTATATAATGAATCAAATCAATTACCTTCCTTTGTATTAGCGGTCCTAAAAGAAGAGACTCCAGAAATGTCTTTTTCCATTGAACTGCATGTATTTTGTCACACTTTTTTCACATTACAAGTAACATTTTTGTGATATAATATTTGTTGTCTTTTCATATAGTTAAGCTCCAGTTTCAGGCAGTAATTCTCATGCCTCTCATTGTTCAGTTTGATCTCAAACTTAATGTTAGTCTTCATGGTTTTGTCGCATTTTTTTTTCCAAGCGATGTTGTCACTTTGCATCTATTTATTGGTTTTCTTTCATTGCCTAAGTCTCATGTAGGATCACTTCACAGCTATATGCTTTTTCTTTACTCTGCTGCCTTTAATATCAAATCATAAACACCAGTACGGAACTTTAAACGTATCTGAATGAGCGAATGAATGAATTACTGGATAAATAAAGGCGCAGACTGACCCAGAAGAAAACATGATACACATCATTACAGAATCCCAAAGAGAGAGACAAACAAAAGAATCATATGAATAATTTCTTCTGACAAAAGCAATTAAGGTCGCAGTAATGATCCAGTTATTTAATTAGCGGTAATGACCACAAATGAATGATTAACACTCAGAATGCAGAAGCTGCTGTTCAGAGTTCGTGGTGCTACAGATACATTTGGAGTAACATAGAGATATTTTCTTTTACTGTAATCTTTAGCTTTCAACTATAGAAAACAGACGGTCCCTCGTTCTCCTCGAGCAGAACTTGTGTACTCAACAAACTTTTTCACCGCAGGAAAATGTTTGTGTAAGTCCATGGAAGAGTATGCCGCGCTCATGCATTATGCAACATCAGACCACAGACTGATGCACTGCGATTGAGCGATCAATGTGAGGGTTGCTCCTTACATGAAAATAGACATCACATCCTTTTCTTCCCGTCCCGAGGTGGACATGGAGGATATTTCACTGTGGACATTTAATTACAAAAACAAACAGAAGCAGAATATCCATAGATGGGGCTCTGCATCTTTGCCTAAGGTGGTCTTAAAGTTAAGCCATCTGGGCATGTTTGTCTAACTGCTCATTGTGTTGAAACAGAGGCATTCAGATTTAAATGCATGACTGATGATCCGGAGAGCTGTGATATGTGTGTGTGTTTGTGCAGTTGTGTGGTAACAAGGTTAAAGTCACATTATTTATAAAGCTGCAACAAAGAACAAAAAGGTGTGTGGTATTTTTTATTTTTTACAAACTGAGTCACAAAGGTATATCCTACTGCAGCCCTCACAGTTTCACTGCCACGTTTCGACTTGCTGGTTATATCAGTTTACATTTTAATACAACTTCTCTTGATGCCACATTTGACTTTGCAGATAATTCTGGAACCAAAGAGAAAAAGATTCAGACTCATTTATGGTTTGATTTCGATGTAATTATGATATTCCCATGGGAAAAGCAAAACAACAATATGACAAAAAATACAATAAAAATACAAAGCTTTCATGAAACCTTTTTAAATTCAACTGACCAAATAAGTTTGGTGTGATTTCCCTTCACAGAAACAATGTGTGTGTATCATTTATTCACTGCGTGTAAACAATTGGTTTTAACTGTAAACTTCTGAATTTGAAGAAAGTAAAACAAAATTTAAAAATCATAAAGATCTCTCTCTTTTTTTGCATTTAACCAAAATAAATCTATCTATCTAATGATTTCCATACCAGTTTCATCCTGATAAGAGAAGCAGTGTTTATCTTTAATGATCTGAAGAGAAAAGCTATTATGGACAGCTTTTCTTGGAAGGATATAAAGAGGTTAACTTGCTGAGTTTATGTGCTGCCTTTATTTACCTTCTCTGTTCCTTTTTACTCTTCTTTTACAATCTTAAGATCCCAGCACAACACTTCACTCACAAGTCTCCAAGGTTCAGAAGCTGTCGTCTTTTTGTTCTTCAGCTTTGTTCTCTTTTCTTCGAGTTTTCCTGCTCAGCTGAATTCCTTGCGTTTGCTGCTGGCCTGTTTTTAATCATAAATATGCATTGTTTTGGGGGGAGATGAAGACCTCCTCATTTATGCCCGTCTATGTTTCCCTCCCTCTGTGTGTCTCTCTTACTCATTCTGCTTTAAAAGCATTTGCATGCTCAAGGGGGAATGGAGGCCAAATGGCTCTCTAACGCAAGCCTTCAACACGACCCATAAAATGTTCTCGTTTTCCGTCACTTGCTGCAACTCATCCCCCACTTCCAAATGTCAGCAAGACTGTAAGCTGCATTTTCCTCCCAGTAAAAGCTCCAAAGAAGCAGGAGGATCTCCACGCATCACGTGATCTTCGGATCAAGTTCAGGTCAAATTGGTGTTGAAAACATTTATTTTCCCTTTTAAAATTGGAATATTAGCATCTATTCAAGGATGCAGCACTTAAACTATATGCTTCTTATAATTGCTGCCTAAACTCTAGCATAACATTTTCTCACCAAAATCAGTTTTCACATCTTAATCCAGAACTAAGCTGAACCCTCCGTAACTTAGCTTGGCTTTCTACACTGGTTTTGACATAGCCTGCAAGTTGAGTTGAATAATTGACAATATAAAGTGGGATGCATTAGTTGTAGATGCTCTGCACTCTAATTCGCCACAGTCTTCTCATATCTCCTCTTTCATTCCTCTAAGTCTCCACTCATCTTTTTGGAAGCTTTACTTCATCTATCTCAGCTAATCCCAACAACGAAGCTACAGCGCTATAAAAAAAGTCTGGACACTGATTGGTTGCACATATCTACACATTTAGTGTAAGCTAGGAAGAAACTGTTGTTCCACTATATCAAACCTACTTGTTTAGGGTCAGTGGAAAACACAGCAGAAAAGTCAAAGTTTTACCACATGTAGTAGCTTATATCAGGCATCTGTTGCTTACCAGACAAAATGTGTGCACAATGCAAGTTGATCATCAAGATTCAGGACTTTTGGTAAATGTGAATATCAACGTAAACCCCATGAGATTAACACACAGGTGACAAGTTTGCTGCAATATTCACAGTTACACAAAAAGACTGAATTGCAATGGAGGAGCTAAATATCTGAAAACAGAAGCTTATTTGTCTTGTTTGTTGAGGAATAGTGGAAATTACAATTAGACTTCCTTTCAGACAAACATGTGTGTATCTCTGTGTTTCTGTTCCAGCACAAATGATTCAAATGACTGCCTGCCATCATGTGCTGCAGCAGCCTGTTAGTCACCCAGACATTTAAATCTGGCATATATACAATGTGAAACAGTTAAAGAGATATAGGTTTTTATTTTTTTGTGAAAAACTGCATGTATCAAAATTGATAATTAAGAATAAAGGCTCACACATGGTTAATATAACATGCTAATTTGGGGGATTTTTGCTAAAAATTAAAGGTCATAAGAAGAACCTCCACTGTGGCAAGAAATCAGAGGATCATTAGTAACCTACACATTTATGTAGAAATGCATGAACTCAACACAAAAGGCCCAGCTGTAATTCAGTCAAAGAGACTTAACAGTTGTTCATTAGCTCCTAGCTCAAGGTTGGTAGACACATAATGTTTGTCTAGAAACGTTTAATTGATTTAAAGTTAGACACTCATGGAATCAAGTGGAAATGCATTTCCTTGTCTTACTAATTACTCCTCCACATATCTTTTCCACAAAACATTTCCATCCTAATCCGCCTCTGAGCTCCTTATGGCCATCTAAAAAAAAATAGAAATCACAAAGACAGCAGTGTTCTGCAAGGTTTAAAAATGGCATCAACATCAACATCATTATGTTATTTTCATAAAAATAACGTTCATTGGATGGTTACTATTTTTTGGTTTTGAATTGGATTTTAGTCTTGCAAAGTGTAGTAAGAAATGTATTGTGATTTTGTGATGTATCAATACCCTGAACTGAATCTTTTCTGAAATTTTTCAGCCTAGTTTAAAGAAAAGTTGCTTCTCTTGTTTTAAAGCAAAAACCTTTTAAGGTATCATAAATGTGTTGATAATTCTCCACAGTTTAAAAACAAGCTGCAATGATCCTGTATGGAAAACTGTCCCAAATATAAAACAAGGCAGAACTAAAATCTGAATTCTGTCTCAAGTTTTGTGAGGCATTTCTTTGTCAACAGCCATTTCCAGACAAACACAGTACGAGGAAAATCTAATGAAAATTGTGGCAAAAATTATGAATTGAGAAAAGAACAATTTGAAAACTTTGAGAAAAGAAGAAATGCACATTGTAAATTTTCATCTTACCTGCTGACCGATCTTTTGAATTGCTACAGATCTATATATCTGTCTATGTATAATTTCCTGCTTTTGTTTTTATTCCCTTTCATCTTTTAAAGTAACATTTGTATGTGGAAAGTGCCAGAAACTGGCTGCTTATGCAGGTTGATCCGTTCATGCTTCCTTTACTCTCTTGATCACCTCAAGAAAAACAAAGCTTGATGGAAATGATTTGTTCAGCAGCTGAACCAGGATTGGTTGAGCTGTAGAGGAGGGTTAGTGAGCTGTCGGCTGCTAACTTCTTCAGTATAGTTCAGTACACTTTTAATGTTTGCTTATTGGCAAATAATTTAACATTTCAAGTGTTTGTGTGGATAAAATTAGTTTCTCATTGAAGATGAATACTCTTTATCACAACATGTGCGCTTATCTAATATAATAATAAAGTTTTATAGAATAAATCTTCTATAAAACCCTGTAATGATACTTCAACATATGGATTATTGATGGTAAAAAGTAATTCGCCTGTGGCTGTTCTTCATATGGTCTCTTTTGATTCTCCACATCCTGCTGTGTTAAATGTTATTTGTCCGTTAGGGTTGGATTTAGTCAGTGTATGTTCAGTAGAAAGCAGCTCTCCTGTGTATGTTAAAACAAATATTAGGCAGCCTGACAGCATTTTGTTGTTTTTTTATATTTCCCTCTATTTTGTGTCATCTTATAGATTATTTTCCATAACTTTCTATGACAATTACATTTTTTTCCTCTCCAAGCTGGAATGACCTCCGAAGTCTTCCTGCTTTTTAAAACTGCATTTAAAGCAGCGTTGGCACATACTAAGCATCTATCAGACAGCAGGCTCAGTTCAAATAATCTCCTGACTGACATCTTAAGAAGGCTTTGCTTTCAGCTTCTCTCCTCTCCTTTTTCACTTCTTCTTCTTTTCATCTAGGTGTTTTTTTCTTCTTTTTTTTCTGTTTTCATTTTTATTTTTGGTTAACTCATTTGTTGTCTCTGGAGGCCTGCCATCGAGAGTTCATCAGCAGCTGGGTTCATAGTGGCATTGTTGTGTGCGGTGATGAGAGGTTATCTTCTGTGTTTGTAAGCGGGACCCTTGATGAAAAAAGGGTCAGCAGGATTTCATCAGCTTGGATTTTGAGGAGGCCCTTTGCAATTAAATCTATTCTATTTACTTTTATCTTCCCAAGCTTAATTTAGTCCAATGGTGATAGTGTTTTAAACAGTTTTGGAGACAAACATTGAAAGCGACCCAAGATTTCTTTTCATATCATGCTTCCTATTCATATTTTTTAGTTTTTTCTGCACTTTGCTTCCCTTCATCAAATGAACAAGCCTTTCAAATCCTTCCACCAGTGTAGTTTTTTTAATGGGGACACCAATGCTTTTTACAGTAAAAATGTACTTACAATATGGATTATTTGTATAAAAACCTCTAAAAATATTTGTGCATGTGCAGAAACAAGAAACTGGATAGAAATAGTGTAAAATTGAAATGACAATGTTCCTTCAGTCACTCAAAACAACCAATTACCAAAATCATTATCAATGTAGATGGGTAAGAGAACTGCCAGATCATTTCTTAAAAACAAGTGACAAGAACACTTGTTTACTTGTTCCACAACTTTATAGCCAGAAAATTGAAATAAATCTGGCCTATGCACTATATTGGCCTCAGGACGTTGATTTGAGGACATAAGGGCAATAACAATGAGTTGCTAACAGGTAGCAATGTAAATTCATCTAAACTGCCTTTAAATGCAGCATTAGCATTAAGATGCTCTCACCAGTGGGTTCGCAACGGAGATGTGTTGCTGTGCAGAGGTGCACACCGGTGTGTTAGAATCATGGCACAAAACCATTAAAAGGCAAAAATCTTTGCACAGTTTTTTTTCTAAACAAACCAAGTAAGTAGTTATGCTGTTGGGCAGCCAATGTTAGCTACTATCGACAATATATCACATTAAGCTAGTTAAGAACAGGCTTCTCATTTTGTTATTTTTCTTCAAGCTAGTGGATCAGCTGTGTTGGAGTCCAGACTCATCAAAAACATGCAGGACAGCGGTCCCTGAGGACCAGGGCTGGGGACCACTGTATTAAAGAATATTCACTGAACTCTGATCCAGAGCCACACACCATCCTGGGAGATGTAGGCTGAGAAGAGGCTTTAACCGCTCAACCCACAGACATAATACAACAATAGACTCCATATTGGCTGCTTGGACGCAGGAAATACGACGGCCATCTTGGGCCAGTCGTCAATCTCACTTGGCTAAACCAAAACAGCAGAAGTTTGCCTCAGCACTGCTGGATATTTTTGTTCAAATCGACGGACTGTTGACGTGAGGGCTCAGAGGATAACTTTTCACAAGTAAGATGAACAAATTGTTTATATTTTGTAATAGCTACAGTGCTTGGTGTAATACTGGGGTTCAGCTCCCGCTATGAAGGTTAACCGATTTATTTATGAAACCTTCAAAAGAAAACGGGAGATCAGGGAGCGATCTTACTCTTGACACTGACCATCCTGGCCCCCAACCTCTGAATCTAAATAATTTTTTTTGTATTAGTCTTTAAATTGATCTTTCCACATTCTCTTTAGGTACAGATGTGTGCCTGCCTAGTTGTTTTGTCCTGTCTGTCTCAGTGTTGCTGGTGACCTGTCCAGGGTGTACGCCGCCTCTCGCTGGGGATAGGCACCAACACATCTCCTGACCCCACTGGGGATGATGGATGTTGGGTTTAGAGACATCAATTAATCTAACAATTAGTCATGCTTTTGGACTTGGGGAAGAAGCCAGAGTACCCGGAGAGAACCCACGCATGCATGGGGAGAACATGGAGTTTGCATGCGAATTGAACCCAGGACCTTCTTGCTGCTGCATGGTAACAGTGCTACCAGTGCAGAAATAGTCTTTCATATCTTATCCACAAGCTATAGTCAATTTCTCTTCACTGGGCCAAAATAGCTTCTTCCCCTTGGTTGACATCCTCACATCGTCCCTTAGGCAACCTATGTCAGGACAATTTATAAATGAATGTAGTCATGAAATGAGCCATCCAGACAGATACACACCTATATTAGGTTATGAAATGTTGTGGCTGAACTCACCGTACAGGATTAATCAGGAGAAGAGAACGGATATGCTTGTCAGAGCTTATTTCACTGTTATTTACTTCTTTTGTAAATACTAATCCCAGACCAACTGGATATTTTAATACCTGCTCAAATAAATATATCCAAGAGTTGATGTGTGCCTACACAAGGCAGAGTCTCCTGGTTTGACAGGATTTCATTTGGAGCTGTTATGAAGCTAGAGGCGAAAGGAGAGAAGAAATTAAATGTTGGAAATAAAAGGAAAAACTAAACAAATTTTAAGATAAAGGTACTTCATTAAATCTACGCTGGTATTTATAGGCTATGTATAAAAAATGAACTAAATTTACATAAAATACCTTTAGGCACCAATAGAGAATTATAACTTTAAGATGGTCAGGATAAGAATTGAGTGAGGCGATGATTTCCTTAAGTGTTCAACAAAATTAAAACAAAGAAATAAAATATATCTTTATTCGTTTGGCCCTTCAACACTGAAAGTTATCCCTCAAATCAGACTTGCTCAAAGAAAACTTTTTACTCTGATCTCAGCAGTGAAGAGATTCTCTAAAGAGAACATTTTTCATCAAATATCATAAAACATTAACGCCACAAATTCAAAAAGCTCATTAATGAGAAGCTGCATCAAAATTAGAAGAAGACGAAGCCTGTCTTCAATCAAAGTCATTCTCAACGTGACTGAATCTGATTAAACGGGCTGTGGAGGATAGCTGCCACTGATAA
This sequence comes from Phalloptychus januarius, assembly GCA_902982915.1. NCBI lineage: Eukaryota > Metazoa > Chordata > Actinopteri > Cyprinodontiformes > Poeciliidae > Phalloptychus > Phalloptychus januarius. Next base: position 1,629,396 of record CADWAE010000285.1, read on the forward strand.
GGTTCTCATTGAACTCTCTTTTCTTTTCTTTATTTTTTCGTACATTTTTTTTCACAATTTACTCTCTCTACTCTTCCTTTCTTTAACTTCAGACTGTGTCGCATCCAAGGCGGAGGACCGGCTCTTCAGGAAGCTTTTTAGACGGTACAACCAGTTCATCAGACCAGTGGAGAACGTTTCTGATCCTGTTACCGTGGAGTTTGAGGTCTCCATCTCGCAGCTTGTAAAAGTCGTAAGTTTTTCAGAGAATTCAGTACATCCATGTCTCATGTTTTAACTTTTTCATCGTGTCATGATCAGTCTTTGTTATAAGGGATGTGTTTTCCGTTATTTTCACATTGCTTTTGATTAAAAAAAAGAAAAAATAGAAGCATTGCAAGAAAAGCACAACGTTATTCTAGTCTTTCCATAGTTTGTCCAATTTCAGAGACTTATGTGTATCTGGATTTTGCTCTGACTTGGTGGCTGTAAGTTTGTATGTGAACGGACGTTTTTGTTCAATTCCTTCATAAGACAATCTTCACATAAAAAAAAGAAATATCTGGAAGAAACTTCTCAGATTGGACTCAAATGTAGTTATATCTGCATGCTCAGCAATGTGACATTAAGCTGAAGGCGAGTGTATTGACCTGTGTGTGCGCTTTGACGAACGTGTCACACATGTGGGTCTGTTCACAGTCTGGCTGATGGGCTTTTTTGGGTGGCTTGTGTCGAGAGAATCACTGAACTGTAAATCAAATGGTCAATATAGAGAATGGCAACGAGGCGGTGACACGTAAACCTCTATGCATTATTATGATGACCTTTTCAGCTGAACAACCTCTGCACCAGAAACACAAATTGAAAGAAAGGATGTTTTTTTTGTTCACTGTAAAGTTCCCAGTAAATCCCAAGTTTGCTGTTGGGTTTTCACAACAACATCTAACTTTCTTATTTTTTCTCTGTTGTTTCTGTGCAGGATGAGGTGAATCAGATCATGGAAACAAATTTATGGCTCCGACATGTGAGTTCACAATACGCAAGGATTATGAAAACTTTTGCCACCCACTGTAAGTCAGATGCTTATACTTTATTACAAAAATAGAAATAAATAATAATACTATCTAAATATGCATATCCTTTGAAAAAGCACCACAGCTCACCATAAAACAGGGGAAAAGGAACTTTATGATTAATTGAAATTTACATCTCAATTTACTTTTTTAAATCTCATTTATTTAGATTTTTAAGATCTATATAATAAACTATGTTGATTCTTTTGTCACACATGCTTATCAGAAACCATTTTTTTCAACTTGTTCCAAATAACAATATAAATAATCGAGCCAAGCATTTTGCTTTAATCTCAGGTAAAACACCAGCTGGTTTCTGTGACAGTAAATTAGCCTTTTGATTGAATCTCCAGGCCACAATAATCCACAATATCAGAGCCCATCGAGAATTATCCTAGCAATCATAATTCAAACTCGGTGGATGGATAAATGGAAAAACCAGTGTGGCATGAACTGGTTAATTAAAAATCTTCCCGGTCATGACTGAGCATTAATCCGTCTCGCTAATGAGAAAAAAAAAAAAAAACATCTCGAGCGACAACCAACTAGCCAAGACTAATGGATCCACAGCTCATAAAACGCTACCTGCAGGTATTTTGGCAGAATAAGTGAACGCACTGATCTGTTATTTGCCAGTCAAGAATTTATTCTGAGCTACTCGTTGTACAGGCATGTCTACTGTCGGTATCTTCATTCTTTTAGAAATATTGGAACCAAGAAAATGATTTTTCACAAGTATTGCAGGGGCGAAAGAAAGAGTGATGATCAGTGAAGTTTTACTGCATGGTGCTGTACTTACATGGCTTCCCCGACCAGAGAAATAGTTCTGATTGCAAGTTGTTTTTTTTCTCACTTACAAAGAGATGCAACATCTTCAATAAACAATAAACAAATGAATAAGGTATATGATATCAATGTTACTCTATTGACCCATTTGGCTTAGTGAGAATGTGGTTTGGGGCTACCTGAATATGTTTCTTATGTGTAAACAAAAGGTCTCAGATTAAAACCACGCAGAAATATAAACTTTTAGACTTTACACTGGTTATGTAATCATCATTGGATCTTCATCTTTCATATTCTAGCATGTTTAGCTGCTTTGTCAATTACCCTTCAACATAAGAAGACCAACAGTAATTCAAAAATTTCCAAGAAACCTAACACTTAAAGTAGATCCTCGTAACATCATTTTAGGAAAATTCTTAGAATTTGTGGCATTATAAAGCTGGATAAAACCCCAAAGCAAACTGTTGTACCGCAGGTGTCTCAATCTTATCGCAGATAAGATTCACAGATAAGATTGTGACAAGAGAAAGGTAGAATATTAAAAAAACAAGAGACAGCAGTGTTTGATTTTTCTCTTCCAGATTTGGAACGACTACAAATTAAAATGGAGGCCAACAGAGTTTGATGGGATTGAATTCATCCGAGTTCCCTCAAACAAGATTTGGAGACCTGATATTGTTCTCTACAACAAGTGAGACTTTCATCATCATCAGAGTCAGAATTCATCCATCTGTACTGACATCATGTCGAAGTGACAAAGAGCTATGTGTGCGTGATTATTTATTGGTTACTATGAGGAGCAAAAGACAGTTGTTCAGTGTTTTGAATAATTTCAAAACAGCTTGATTCTAATTTATAAAGTAGAAAAAAGGAACTACACATACAGTACCCTGATTCCAATAAATGAGACCTGAAGCACTTCAAAAGTTGGTCACAGCTTAAAATTTGTTTTATGTCTAAAATATTTCATACCAAGTATAAACAGAGCAAAATATGTTCAAAGAAACTCAAATAAAAAAATAAAACTGATAAAATGACATATTCACTGTAGTAGGTTGAGCTACTTTGTGCCTGCAGCTTCATTTGATCTTTATTGCTGCTTACAATAAAGTAGATCATTCCATACATTAAGTTTTTCTAGATTAAAATTTCTTCTTCTGTGCCTCCATTTCCTGTTTTTCCTCGTATTGTTTGAAATAATTCCCTTTCTCCCATATTTGTGTCCTATTTTAACCTTGTGTCGTGTTTCCTGATGCCCTGGCTGTCATGGAAACGTGTTGATACACCTACCTTGCAGTGCTGTGGGTGACTTCCTGGTAGAGGATAAGACCAAGGCCTTGCTGAAGTATGACGGTACAATCACCTGGGTTCCTCCTGCCATTTTTAAATCCTCATGCCCGATGGATATAACCTACTTCCCTTTTGACTATCAAAACTGCTCCATGAAGTTTGGCTCCTGGACTTATGACAAAGCCAAGATTGACCTGGTGCTCATTGGATCCAAGGTCAGTAAATGTGTCAATTTACAGGTTTTTGTTGTAAAAATCTTAATGATTCACTATTTTCTTCTTTTTTAAAGGAACTCTTAAGACACACATTTTTGCTCCAGTGGTATTCTTTTCTAAATGCTGCCAGGACTCTGCTCCTTTATTTTCATTTAGTTGTTCATTAGTTTTCAATCAGCTGTTGGCAAATCCTGCTTATTAAAGCCTCATAAAATAATAAAAACTAATTCCTGCAGTTTTAATCTGAGTCCAGCTTCAGTATAGTTTGTGAATTAGAAAAATAAGTTGATTTGTTTATTTTAAATGCCAGCTTCTGACCCCGCGCCAATCACTTACAGACTCAAAAGACCATTTATTTTGCAAACCTTTACATGACTACATGCATCCCTTACCCAGCAGACGACCAAGGAAGCCTACCATAATCATCAGTCAGTCGGCTCACACTCGACCGCATCGCTTTCATACTTTTCACAAGACTTATAGGTTATTCAGTGGCTACGCTTTGATTGTACTTTCTTTTTAACATCCAACAATGTCAAATCTTTCTATGATTTGCACCATTTTAAAAATGAATGTCTGCTGTTCTCGTAGTAGATCATTCAGCTTGAAAATCCTACTCACCTCCTAGGTAAACCTCAAAGACTTCTGGGAAAGCGGGGAATGGGAAATCATTGACGCTCCAGGCTACAAACATGACATCAAGTACAACTGCTGTGAGGAGATCTACCCGGACATCACGTACTCCTTCTACATCCGTCGCCTGCCGCTGTTCTACACCATCAACCTCATCATCCCCTGCCTCCTCATCTCTTTCCTCACAGTGCTGGTTTTCTATCTCCCGTCTGACTGTGGAGAGAAGGTCACGCTCTGTATCTCCGTCCTGCTCTCCCTCACTGTGTTCCTGCTCGTGATCACAGAGACCATCCCCTCAACATCACTGGTCATCCCACTCATCGGAGAGTACTTGCTCTTCACGATGATCTTCGTCACACTCAGCATCGTCATAACCGTGTTCGTGCTGAACGTGCACTACCGCACGCCCATGACGCACACCATGCCGTGCTGGGTGCGGTCCGTGTTCCTCAAAGTGCTGCCCAGGATCATGCTGATGCGTAGGCCGATAGATGAGGAGGGCAAAGCCGGGTGGTTGGACGGCAGTGGGGAAGCAGGAGGAGCTGGAGGGGGAGGAGGAGGCGGAGGAGGGAAAGGACGGAGGAAGAGGAAGAACAGCTTGATTCAGGTAAATCTTACCTCGCTGCGTAAAAATGTGTTTTCTTGAGGTTTCTCATGCATCACTTTGGGACACGTCAGATTGTGGCACCACAGTACCACCTTCTGTTAAAAATAATAACAACATTCCCCAAAGCTAATTCTTTGTTGAATCTGCGGTAATGTCATATAAAAAGCAAAAAAAAAATGTGGTGACCTGTTCAAAAGTATTCACATTTCAGTGTATTTGAAAAGAAAGTGATTTAAATGGATTTTACACAAAATATACTTATTTTAAAAATAAAAGAATAAATAAATAATATAGTTTTAAAAAGAAACTGATTTTTGGTGAGAAATGTACACCCTAACTGTAATAAATAATTACTACTTGAAATATGTTCAGGAAGCTTCTTGTAGCCAACTATTAGTCCTTGACGTGACCTTGGCCATCGGCTCGGCCGAGGACTTTACGTTTCTTTCTTCTCAGCCAGTCCTTGGTGCATTTTCTGGTTTGTTTCGGCTCACTGTTGTGTTGCAGAAACCAATTCTGGATCAACATACATTTTTTGCAGATGGTCTCTTATGGTCCTTGAGCAGCCTATCATGATAAGCTGCCCAGGTTGGTTGGCTTCAGTTTTTATTTGTTAACTGTTAATCAGAGAATAAAAAATAATGTTTTCCTCAAGTTTTAACTTATCAGGAAAGCAGGAATGAGGTGTAGCAGGAATCTCCTCTCCTGGAGTTTCTCCAGGAAGTACAAACAAAGTTTAAACAAACAATTGTTATCAAAAAACCGTCACAAAACAGGGAATTAATGTTTAAAGACAGACTTTTGAATCGTATTGTTTTCCTATGGCAGCTGACTCTCCCTATCATCCCCTTGCACACCAGATGCCCTTGTGTCAGGTGTGATTTAATCGCTGATAATGTAAACAGTTTATCAGCATATAATGAATCAAGCTAAAGCTCTTACTTTCCAAGACTCTTTGGTGTGAAACTGAATCAGCAGGTCGATTTTTCTTGTGCAGTAGTTCAGCCAAAAGGTGTGCACACATTTTCATGTCATTAGACTTTAAGCCTGTTGTTGAATAAAAGTGAGTTCTGCATTTCATTTAAATATATTAACACTTTTCGCAGTATCACTGTTAAAATATTCGTAGGATAATCATAACATTTCTGGTAATGTGTTATTCTCTGTTTAAATTGAAGACGTTGGTGGGAATAGTTTTCAAGGAGTATAATCAATAAGGGCACTGAGAAGGTCCTGCTTATCAATCTTTTATAGAAATCTGTTCTTAAGATTCCCCTGTTGATGTTGCACAACTAAGGCGATGGTGTTATGCCGCTGTTTGAAATGAGTGATGTGTTGTCATGTAAGATCTTTACCAAACAGAGTCTAGTTTCTAGTTGTGCTTGTGTCCCTCCAGCAGGTTGGAGGAGGTTCCCTCAACTGTCTGGAGGTTGGTGGGGACAGTAAGCTCGCCGCCATGGAGGGCTGCACTGGCAAGAAATGTCCCTGCCCCTGCCAGCATGTGAGGGAAACCCCAGAGACACCAGAGTCTGGAAAGATGCCTCATCAGCTGAGTCCACAGAACATAAACACAGTGATGGCGTTCTCCGTGGTGTCGCCCGAGATCAGGCAGGCCATCGAGAGCGTCAAGTACATAGCGGAGAACATGAGGAGCAGGAACAAGGCCAAAGAGGTGACGCGTTTCTCCAGCTTAACTGAATTTTTGGTTAAGTAGGATTTAGACTTTACTGCCCTTATGGTTTAAGTGGCCTATTATTATGGTGCAGTAAATTACAGAAGAGACTGTTTGTACTATGTGGGTTTATAAACTGGATAAGGAGTTCATCAATGGACTGACGGAAGGTTTCATGAATTTGTGTCGTAAAGTTTGGACATTCAATTTTTAAAGATAATCAGGAGGTAGCTCTTTGCTATTGGACTAGTCTGCCACAATGCAGAAAAACAACTTGCTTAGGGTGACATAGTGAAGCAAACCCACAGATTTGTTTCAAAATAGTGTTTCTATCTTGGATTTATTAAATAAAATCATTCATATCTGTTTTGACATCTTGTATTAAGTACTCAGGATGTTAATGAATAGACTACGAACCAAAGGCAATCCAGAGATGCTGATGAGGAGTACAAGAAAACTGTATGTAGTCATTGCAACATTTTAAATGTATTTCTGACATAAGGCCATCTTGCCATGTTGCTGTTTGCATTCTCTATTCTCTCTATAGATAAGTTCATTTCACTTTCTTTCTCACCTTACATTGTAACATCAATTCTTCTTTACATGCTGTACATATGCCAGTTTCCTCCTACAAAAATGCACCATGTAGATTTTCTGAATAAATCTTAAAAATGATGCAGTGTAAAAGAGATACAGCTCTCTCTATTGTTTAAATATACTGTTTGTATGTACAAGGCAGTAGAAAATAAACATACTGCAGGGGTTCTTTTGCATAATGCATTTATGCCAAAAACACCACAGATGCACTGAAGGCCTATGGGAGAGCTGCACTGAAAAACTTCCCTAAATTGATGCAGAACCTAAACTGCTCTGAGTTAACAATGGTTCAGGTTAGAGCAGAGTGTTCGCTTTAGGCTTTACTCCCTTGTCTGTTGGCTATAAAGAGGATGGAGTCTCCCATCAGGGAGCAGAAACGCTTCGTACGAAAAACTCAGGGCTCAGACAGATTAAATTAATTGTCATATTAATTAATTCATGTGTAAATAATGCATCAAATTTATGTTGACTCATGAAATTTTTAGAAACTTTCTCCTACTTTTCTTGACTTACACATTTTCCCTCCTGCTATAAAGTTGATGTTTCAATCTTGAGTCCCCTGGTTCCTGCTTACTGTGCACAACATGTTACCTACAGAAGAAATGAATGCAGATTATTTCATGCGTAATACCACAAGCGTTTGTTTTTTTTTTTGTCTTTTTCTGCTTGTAGGTAGAAGACGACTGGAAATACGTTGCTATGGTGATTGACAGAATCTTCCTCTGGGTCTTTGTGACGGTGTGCATCCTGGGAACCCTGGGCCTCTTCATTCAGCCCCTCTTTGGTTTCTTCTCGTAACCGATGTACAACTCAGACACATTGTGACAACCAAGAGAACGCTCCTTTCTCAGTCAACTCATTACTGGATGCAGTTCTTAGCCTTAAAGCATCACTGGATGTGTTGGTTCTCCTCAATAAAAGCCTTGCAAAGTTAAGAGAACATTTTTATTAATTTGTTGGTGTACTGCAATATGGTAGCAAAGGTTGTAATGTAGTTATTGTATGTATCCAATGACTGCCTAATTTTACCAAAGCGGTTATCTTAATGCTCCCCTTGTTAGGATAATCTAAAATTTAGGGTGTGGAGGTAAATTTTGATTTTTGGATAATGCATCAATTGCCATTCCTGCTTAAGTTCTTAAAAAAACACAGCCAGAAATAACACAGCTGGGCTGATATATAGTCTAGGTTGTTGTTTTCTAGTTCTGATTTGTACCTGATGTACTTGCAGGTAAATTGATTACCAGAGTAAATTGTGAAAAGAACTGCTATAGAAAAACCACACTCATTGAATCAGGGAAATAATGTGGGCATTGTAGAATACATGCACAGAAAAGAAGGCTGTAATGCTTTTGGTCAAACAACACAAAACCCCGTTACATAAAATAACAGGTTAATGGACCAGCAATATAGAAGATGGGCCTCTGACACCAGTCATGCAAAATCACAATGATCAGGGCTTCATCCTATATTTTAAATGAGATCAGAACATTTACCTTTAAATAAAGTGAATGATTTTGATAGATGATTATTCTGCTCTAGGTTGAAATCAGCAGCACATTCAGTGATACTTTGGTGTTGAACATCATCCAATATTTGCCAGTGAACTGGAAACTTTCAAAACAAGCACATGACACAAACTCTCTGTAACATGTCAAACTCAACCATGCATCCACCATCTACTGAGGTGCACAACTGAATAACTGTAACACAAGCTGCTCAAATATCTATTATGGAAGGCAATTATAATTATTTGTGTTTTTGCATAATTTATCTTCTACTTTTAAATTTTTGGCATTACCTGCAGGGCTTTTTTTTGTTTCTAAGCTATTTATTTATTTAATTATTTATTTACTTATAGTAATTACAAAATATGTCATTACTGATGCCATGTCTGGTTATTGTTTCAAAAGCTAATTGAATGGCCTTGTAAATGCTCAGCGAAATTATGCTTGATTAGTTTCTCTTAAAATAGCAGCCCATTTATGATTCCGTCAGAGGGCTCTTAATGCCCGATTCCATGGCTAATAATTAAACCTTTATTTTATGTCGCTCAGGATTAGTCTAATTACTGAACTCAAAATGTATAAGATGCATGCATGAGAAAAATGACGAATGCTTTCACCCCAGAGTTCGGTGATACAGGGAGTTAATGATTACTGTAACTAATAATAACCCAGGATTATCTTTTCTCTGTGTTTGGATAAGCTTGGATTTGTACAACAGGATGTGTGTTTCCAGTTAACTGCAAAATCACCAAAAGAGAAGAGACATTAAAAAGGTAAAAAGCAATACAATCATCCACCTTTGACGAGGTTCGCTCAGGCCATTTTAGTAAGTTCACCTTTTTGATTTGTTACTAGAATTAGCACAAATAAAGCATCAGCCAGTCAGAGACTCAGTGTGTTTGGGTTTCAAGATGTGGGAAAGTTGACTTGGTAAAAGGTCGGCACCAGAATGGTGATTCAAGGGGATTTTAGTTACTTAGAGGGTGGAAGGTCATTAACAGCTGTCTCTCCGGTTTACAAAGAATAGTCTGAGTAATGTAGTAGATGAACATGAGAAACTCAGAAAATAATGTTTTGGTTTGCGATGACTGAAAGGTAAAGGTAGCTCTGATAGCCCCTTGTAACTACTAATGAATGAAAACTACAGTCTCTGAAAGCACAACACACTGACCCTTGATACAGACGGACTCCAGCTAAGAAAAAGAAAAGGAGGCTAAAATTCACCCAGGCTAACTAGCATTGGACACAATCAATTTTAAAAGTGCGGGCTGGTCCTCTGAGTCTGAATTTCAGTTTTCAAAGGGGGTCCAACTTGGTCCTGGCGATGTGTACCTAATAAATAGGCCAGTGTAGAATTACCTGTAGGCACAAAAGTTTGTCAAACCAAGTTTTGAAAAAAAGAAGAAACGTTTTATGCAAAATAACAGTTATTTTTGTAGAAATGAGTGAAACCTAAAAACAGTTTCTACTAAATAAAACATGATTTAATATGAACAAAGACACGATTAAATAGTGTTGATGTCTCTGTTCTATTTCATGACATGATGGACTTTTAACATTACTGCCATCTGCTTTTTCTTTAACTTTTCTGGGAAAGTTAAATGTCTTATTGTCATCTTTCCACAATGCTGATCATTTATTAAAGATTTGCTGTTTTTTTTTGTTTTTTTTTTGCTTTTTACACCTTTTAATAAGGATGTGTTTTATGTTTTTGAAAATCCTCCTGCCAGTTTCGTCATCTATAATAAATATGGTGTTTTTATCCTTTTTTCCTCTTATTATGGTAGATTTTCAGAAGTATTCTGTTGATAAATACATTCTCTGCACATAAACTAGCAGCCACACTTAATAACTATAATCAGGAGTGCATTGACAGCTTTAAGCCATTTCAGAACCATCTGAGCTATAATTAAGCCTCCATGTGAAGGTTCTAATAAAACACATTTTAGCTATTCAGCCACAACATTTGTGTTAAAATAAAATCCATCATTAAATTTGACATTGCCTCATCATCATATTTGTCAGTCAAAGGGGTCAATTGCCCAGTTGCTATTGCAGTCAACCAGCACTATCTGACACATAGGAGACAAATTCATTTGCAATTGCCAACATATAGTTTTATGATGAGTTTTTTCTTCCTACATCTTTTTTTTTCTGTGAAATTACATAGTTATAAAAGCCGATGTAATCACATCGCTCATTTGTTTTTGCACAAATTTTCAAACATGTTGTTTTATCTGCTATTGTATTGTTTCCTACCTTTCCATGTACGCAGCTGTATTAAAAAATGCATACTACATGTATTTTTTAATACCTGGCTACATGGCTCTAGACATAAGGAAATGAAAGCCGTTATGTAGAGCATCAAGTCCGATCACATCTTTGGAGCATGTGGGTTGTATTTGCTAAGCCTCCATTTTGAATAATGCATGTGTACTGGAATTACGGGAGAGTAATTCAGCGTGTTCTGCTGCGTCAGGATGGATTACGTTACTGTTGCCGTGATGTTACATTCTTGCTATAATTATTTATTTGTTTGTTTTTCATATTTAAGAATAAAATGACCACCTAGAAACTTTCAGCTTGGGGTTATGCAAGTCAGATAATTATTATCCTAGTAACCATATAACAGGTCAACCTGGTTCATTTTCTGCTTCAAGGATCTGAATTGCCAAGGGCAACATAGAGACAGATGGTACAAACAATAACTTCTCTAAGGAGAATTTAGAGAGACAGTGATGTTTCTGGACTGTTCGAGGAAGCAGGAGTACCCAGGAAGAACATGCAAACTCCATGCAGAAAGACGGGACTCAAACCCAGGACCTTCTTGCTGCCAGGCAGCAGTGCTACCAACTGCACCCCTGGTCCTGGTTGCGTGTTTTCCAACTCAATTGAAATGAAAACGAATCCTCTGTAGTCTGGCCAAGGGTATTACAGATGCTAAAACTTGTGTTCTCCTGTGTCTTTTTATAAAATTAATCTTTCAGAGTTACAGGTTGTAACAAAAACAACACAGATATTAACATAAAGTCTTCTTATAGAAATGTTACCTTCAGTAAGAGCAGCTATAAAAGAGCTGGGCCAGTGGAAGACTTTGACATTTTGTTGCGAATTGGTGAGATGTTCAGTTGCTTGATACTAAAACTGATATTGATTCTGTCTGACTTTTTTGTTATTTTCCCTAAAACCTAAGGAAGTGAGGCTGGGTTGTTTTCCAGACAAAAGAGCTCTATTTTTAACGCTCCGTCCATGCAGGTGGGAGCGACTGCAAACTCAAACATACCTGATGTCGAGTGCAGCTCCTTCAGTTTTCCTTCTCTAAAGTGTCTGACTGATGTCTGTGTTGGCCTTGTGATTGATGGAAAACTCGTGGTTCATTCAGGTCCGTTTCTCCAGAAAATATCATAAGCTTTCCAAAACCTGACATCTTCACTCTCTGCTGGTCTGACAAATGACGACTTTTCCACCCCTTTCAGTGAGCTACTTCTTTCTGCCTGAGTTTATTTGTGATGTTTTCTATCAATTTCAGCTGTTTGCTCACCTCCTGTCAACAGGCTGGATGTTTGAGTAAACCCAGCTGTCTCACTAAACAGAAACAGGCTATCTTTTGTTTCTGCAGAAGGGCGAAGGACCTTGAAGCAGGAAGATAGGGTCAGAAAACACCTCATATCTTTAGCAGAGAGTGGCACAGTTAAGATTGAATCATCAAAATTACAAATAAAGTTGAAATTTTTAACGTTTTGTGAAATAGGTGTGGAAAATCACATTTTTGAATGGCTGTGAGTGAGGGACTGGAATCAAGTCAGACATCAGGCTTCATGTGGGGATTTCTTTGCTCGCTAAGCAGATTTTAAGCAGGTGTTGCAGTAGAAGGCTGTATTTACCAAATAGGAAGCTGAAAATGTTAACCTATCCACCGTTCTACTTTTGTTGGAGATGTCTTTTGTTCTTAAGATTTGTTTTTAACATTGAAGCATAAATCCGAAATGCAGAAAAACTGCAAATTGTTCTGTTACTCATGGGACAACTTGCTGCATGCAAAGTCTCGGGACAAATCAGAGAGCAGCTTGCCTCACTGCGTAATCTTCTCCACGGTAGGTTATGGTGTCATCAGAGCATGAAACAAGTGACAGCTGCCCAGAGGCTGCCGAGGCTTCAGCGAGCCGCAGAACAGGGACAGCAGAACTCAAGGCCACATGACTGCAGATCTTAAAAAGAACATGTGGTACTGTACATGGTGATATGGATAAATAGCTACATTATACAACACATGCTCACATTGTGACTTTAGAGGAAGGAAGTGTTTTTACTCTAAAAAAGAAAAAATGTCAGCAGAATCATATAGTAACTCCACGGTTATTTTGATTCAGTTCAGGAGGAAGCTATTAATATGGGATCACTTGTGTAAAAATATGTAGAAGATTAATGCGGTGATGAAGCAGGAACGTCATGATGTGCTCAATGACTCCACTGGTTAAAACATTGTGTTGCATAAAATAAAACTAACTCAATCTTATTTCAACAAGAACAATAATAAACAAAAGCCTCCAAGCGAATTGTGTGAAATGACTCAGAAACACATAACAGATGAATAATTTTATTAAAGCCGACAAGACCAAAGTTTATTGGCCTTAATTGGCCTGTAGTGAGCAGTCAGGAATTTTTAATCAAGGTTCACATTAAACAAGCCTCAAACAAAAACTGAGTGTTTCAGAGGTTTGGATTTGAGCTGTGCAACTTAATATCACTTCATATTCTTCTTGAGTCATAAATCCAGTCGGAGGCATTTCATTTTGTGGAATACCAACCTGCAGCTTGTTCCCGAGTTTCATTCTGGTTCTGTCGACGTTCTGTTCTGTAGATTTCTCATTTTGTTCATTTGTTTTTGAGTTAAATAAAAATTTAAAGTTTGCTTAAAGTATTACTCAAAAGTATTTATACATGCTTATGAAACATACCAACACATGATATTAGGAAAGCATAAGGCTTCTCATAAGGAAAACTAAAGGCCAAAAGATTTATCATAAAAACTTAAAAATTTGCCAAAGTACAGATGATGATAGTTTAAGTATTTTTTAGTTTTTTATTGGTAAAAAACGTTTTGAATCACAGATGTTTTTTTTTGTGCTCCACAATTATTACCATGACATTTCCAATTAAATATATTCATGTTTGCGGCTGTAATGTGACAAAATAAGTAAAGGTTCAAGGGATGTAAATACTTTTGCAAGCCACTGCAGATTAAAACTTGCAGGCGCATCACTGCTTTATTGTTTGTCTACCGTAGATAGACTGAAAATCAAGAAGCCTTGTGCTTGGTGACCTTTGGTTTGGCTTTTCTCTCTCGACAAAGTCCCAATAATCCAGGCCTGCAGCTGGGATGTGTTTAATGTTCAGTGATGCTTAGTTTGAATTCAAGAGTACAATCCTCCAGTTCATAACATTGGCGACATTATAATGAAAAAGCAACTCCAAAAGGAAACACTAATCGAGCTAAATGACACGGTGCTAGAAAAATCACTTTGCATAAAAACCTCTCAGCACCGAAGGTCAAACAAATCTGGTTTGTCATGTGAAATTAGAATTGCATTTTATGTGGTGAGTGGTTTTTTTCTGTAGGATTTCTGCAAATGGAAGGAGCTCAACAGGAAAACATTAGCATATTTACAGATGTACACATTTATGTCTGAGCCTTCCAAGCAGATTGCCTTCCATGCTGGAATGCCATAATAAATAATGTAGCAGGCCTTTACTGAAAGCCAAGTTATAAGAACAGATGAAGCAAGCAACCCTATGCTTGGTTTAGTGTGGCTAGTAGTGTAATATTTATGCTCATAATTACTTTCTTTAGGCTGATGGGGATTTATAATTTATCCACAGAAGTTTATTTGAGGGAAAGAGAGGAATATGTTTGATCATATAAGCGAGAAGAACATAGGCACTGTGAAAAATAATGCTTCTTTTCCCATTTAACCTTATGATACATGACATAATCAAAAGATTTTGCCTGAATAGTCTTAAGGTTTTGTTCCTTTAACATATATTACTGATACTGAGACACTGATAAATGCCATCTTTTTAGCTTCCCTGTGCTTCTTCTCCCCGCCCCTCAGCTCCTCTGTCAACTATTCACACCTGAATCAGTTTTCTCATCTCGTTAGGTCCATTGTTCCATTTAAAACCTACCAGTATTTAAGCTCCTCTGTCCCAGTCACAACTCACCAGTCTATGTTGTTACTCTTCTCACCACGTTGCCAGTCATTACCTTTTTACCCTTCTGTTTCATTGTGGTTTTGGATTTTCTTGGATTTTGTTAGTTAATTTTCTTCATTAAAATTTCACACATCAAAACTGTGTCTACTGCCTGCTGCAACTGGGTCCACCTCTACACACATCATGGCACTAGTACTTTTAGAAACACAGAATGCCAGGAGCTGTTGCCTGAAAAAAAAAAACTATATTTAACCGTTTCCGCAGAGTCATTTCAGCAGTCACTGTAAATCTATGACTTCAGGTTATTTGAACTCTAACCTCCTACAGGGCTTGTGAAAAACACTTCATGAGGTGTTAAAGGCTGCTCTGCAGACCAGTCCTGAGTTCTTCCTCTGCATTTAGTTAACGTTAACCAGGTGTGTCCAGTGGTCTTCATCACTACCAGTTGGTAGGTCTTCACCATGAGTTGATCAGCCATCAGTTCACTCAGGTGTCTCACACAGAGAGCTGCAGGCTTGATGAATCAGTCGTAGTCCTTCAGGGTGAATGACTGAATCTCCTGGATCGCAGTTCTTCTCTCTAGTCACAATCTGCTAGAAGGACTTGTAATTCAAGCTGATGCTCATTTATAAGTCAGCAAGCTGTGACTTATAAACAGTCAGAGTCTGCTCTGTCATCCCACTCCCCAGGGAGAACTGCAGGCACTTGGCTCAGGGCTTGTGAATATCCCCCAAAAATAGTCTCACCTGGTTATGCCAAGGTAGG
Organism: Phalloptychus januarius; assembly: GCA_902982915.1. Taxonomy (NCBI): domain Eukaryota; kingdom Metazoa; phylum Chordata; class Actinopteri; order Cyprinodontiformes; family Poeciliidae; genus Phalloptychus; species Phalloptychus januarius. The sequence goes on from CADWAE010000285.1 coordinate 1,644,734, forward strand.
AGAAAATGAAGGCCCTCTCAGGGTGCTGGCTGAAAAAAGCCCAGTATGTGGAGCGGAGCCCAACAATTCTCTGCAAGTGAAGCAACTGTCTGCATCCCTGCAACCAGCTCCTAATGCCAGGATGTGGCAGGCTCAAGCCCCTCTTTTACCTGCTAACCAGCTTACTCCACACCTTGACATCCCCCTACGAAGAAGGGGGCTTCCTGTTAGATTTGTTCTAAGTAGGTAAAACTTTTAAGTCAGAAGGCGTGTGCTTTTATTTTATCAAGCCCTGCTTATCTAGCTTCCTATATAAATATAAATGCATTGCTGACTTTCCATTTTTATAAAATCCACTAACTTGTGGGATGTTTGAGGAGGAAGAAGGAAAGAAGAAACAAAGATTGCGCTGTGGTCCACACAGCAGCTGAGCGGTGTTCCTCTGAAGCCTCAGTGGAGGCAGGAAATCACAAGATTTAATGTTCGATGTTAAACTGAGCAAAACTTCAGACGGAGCAGTGGGAGGTAGCTGTGCAGTAATGTTGCATGCGTGGTGTAGCTGTTTTTATTATGACTTTACATGGAAAATATATTAGTCTGAGAGCTTTTCTGGGAACAAAATTGCAAGATGTTGCGTCAAATGCAATCATAAACTCACACACAGTATCAGTGTTTATGTTTGAGTCTGTGATAATACATCACAACCGAGTGCCATTTATCAAACAAAGCCTTTTCAGTTCTTGAAATTCTGATCATCTTATCACTATTTGAATTCTTTAGTCATTGCCCTTTTTTTTATACTTCAGTATGATCATTCCTCTTCTTTAAAAGGTTCTGTTTAAAAAAACATTCATCAACATTCACATTCAGTTTATTCCAATTTGGAATAAACATTTAGCAATTTGGTTCTTACTTTCTTGGATGGCTGCACAGTGGTGCTGTTGGTAGAGCTGTTGCCTTGCAGCAAGAAGGTTCTGGGTTCGATTCCCGCCCCAGGGTCTTTCTGCATGGAGTTTGCATGTTCTCCCTGTGCGTTGTGGGTTCTCTCTGGGTACTCTGGCTTCCTCCCACAGTCCAAAATAATAACTGTCAGATTAATTGGTCTCTCTCAATTCTCCCTAGGCTTGTGTGTGCATGGTTGTCTGTCTCTGTGTTGCCCTGCGACAAACTGGCGACCTGTCCAGGGTGACCCTGCCTGTTGCACGAAACGTTCGCTGGAGATCGGCACCAGCACCTCCCGACCCCACTAAGGGACAAGGGTGTACAGAAAATGGATGGATGGATGGATTTTCTTGGATGTTTGTTATTTGAGCTAAATTCTCAATATGCAGCACTGCTGACAGATTCTTTATTTTCCCCTCGATCAGAGAGTCTAAAAATTTTAATAAAATACTAAAAAGTCTTCCAAAAATCCACAGAAACCAGAACAATACTTTTGGTTTCCAGTATGCATATCCTCCATAATACTAGATCGTTATTTTGTGAAAGATGCCACTGTCTGGTACTGCAGAGGCTTCAGACAACTCAGTTCCAGGATAATATTAGAATAGATTTTAACTGTATACGGGTGTACGTGTGCATGTGTGTGTGTGTATGACAGACATGCAGGGAGAGAAACTTATTGTAAGAGGTCATACAGTACGGCACCTGAGTTGCTGCAGTCTGAGTCAGATGCAAAAGACTGAATCCTTGTGACAGTATAATGCGTGTGTGCGGGTGTGTGTGTGTGTGTCCTGCATGTAGCAGAGATGGGTAAAATAAGGCAGAGTGAAGAGTCTGATTGTGTCTTACTCTGACTACCCAACCAGAACATTTTTGTGACAACTTCAAAGGTGCAGGATCACTGGGACTGTGTAGGTCCATGCGAATAAGCATGTGTGCAGGAGATGCATGTGTTCACATGTGTCAAGGTACACGGTGTGCACAAATACAGACAGTTAGTCGCAATGAGTCAGATCCCTGCTGCTCTCTGAGAATATTTTTGTGACAGCTTCACTAAAACAGACAGGCAAGTGGAAATAAAATGACAGAATTGGTCTTACTTGGCGCCAGCTCCCGTCCCTCAGCGTTGAGTATTTGCATCTGCGTGGAGGTATTGTGTGGACTTTCTGTTTTCCTGTCGTGCTATTGAGTAAAACTGGAAAGTTCTTGGTTTGACAAGAAGTTGGTCACTTTAACATTGGAATGCAGAGGAAGGATGGATCTCAAAATCAGAAGAAGCATTTAGTTTCTTTAGTGAAGTTCCTCTTCAATGTCGCTACATTATGGTTGTTTCAGAGCTCACACATATTTGCATCACTGTGAGCCTTTGCAGCTTTATCACAACCCAAACTCACTTTCAATAACTATTTAAAAAATACCATACATCATAGAGTTCATTTATGATTGGACAATAAGAATAAGCTATTTTGGTCAAATAAATGACAATAAAAACAATAAATTAATGAGTTGTTATCTGTGAGTTTTACTGTTTGTGTTTTCTTTCCCATTTAACTTCTAGTTAGTAATTTTCAGGGATGACTTATGTTTTCATACTTTATACTCTTTATATGAAATGTTTTACTCACCTCCATTTTTTGTTGAAAAATCACACTTTTTCCATCCATCATTGTCTAAGATCTGCACCTGGGTTTTGCTCCTGAATTCACCACACCTGTTCTTCATTAATCACCAAATACATATTTCACCTAAAATGTTTTTTTTCTTTCTCTGCTGGATCCTATTTTTATTTCTCTCACCTATTGGTGTAGCAGAGGGTTTATTACTCTGGAAACCTGCGTCAAGATTTCACGAACTTCCAACTGTAGTACAACAAGGCAAGAGCTGGTCTGAAATGCTTATATTTTAATAACTTTGAATGTAGCAGCCATATCCTGTTTTCTGAAAAACCTCATCAAGAATGCAATACCCCATATCACATAATCTACCTGCTGCCAAAATAATATAGCAAAAGTTTTATTTTAAAGTTTATTTTTTTATGTTGATTTTGATGCATTATTTATATTATTAAGAAATATATACATAATATTGTAGAAAGAAAAGTAAATTTTATTAGTAGCTTCCAGGTAGCTGTCGCACAGACATTTCTTTCAACCAGCTAGCAGGCAGTACACAGAAACAGACGGGGGAGGGTCAGCCTCATGTTCTATATAATCAAGCAAACTGTTTGTGGCATTTTATTAAAGCAACTTTAGGAATGGTGTGATGCAAATTTGTAATATTTCTGAAATTGTTTCTCAAGATCTGAGCATACTTGTGTTTAGTCTTAACAAATATTTGCATAATGCTAAATAGTTCACTTTTGTCTTAGTTTGTGAACAAAACAGGTTCAAGTGACAAAAGCAATATGTTTGTTATATTTTTACCTGCATACTTTAAAACATCTAAGGTAATATGTACAGAGGTGTCTCAATATCTCATCAATGTAACCAAAATAATAATCAAGTAGGTTATGCTAACACCTTTAAGGCACATGAAGTACTTATAATGTATTATTTTCCGTATAGATAGTTTTATATGTCTGAAGTTTCACGCCTTTTGAAAATGATTCATTCCTTCACATCCCCACTATGTCCAGTATGCTGGGATAATGTTATTATATAAATCACGTTGCATCATCTCCTTCACAAAGTTTCTCTTCTGTTAGTGATTATTAATAAAAGCACCCACGCGTATTTTTTATTTTTTTTTACCTATTCAGACGAGTGAATTATGAACCTTGATTTTTGCATTTTCAGGTTTTTTTCTTTAAGGATTAGCTGCAATTTTACCGACATAATAAATGTTACCTTGGAAGAAGCATTACCTCGAAGGCCAATGTCGGGGAAATAACATTTTTGTGCACAGACTGTAATCAGGTGAAGTGTTGCCATCCTGCTGTAACACATAAAGTGCAAAGTTTTGGATGGTTGGCAGAAGATGATCAGAGTACAAGCTGGTACAGTTACTTCTTTAAATAAGTATAAGAATAATTTATACACAAATTCTGAAAGAATATTGATAGAAGAATGGTTCTGTAATAAATTGCAGAAATAAACTTATATTTTAGTGGCCTGTTTTAGAAATATACAATCCTTTCTTATGAAGCAGGAAATTATTGAAAAAGATGTTAAGTCATCTGTGCACTATAACTGTAGTTTTTACATGAGCAGCTTTATAATTACACCTGAACTATCCAAACATGTGAACACATTCCTAAGTGACAAAAGACAATATCTTTTTTTTCTATTTCTTTCTAGTCTGTAGTACCTTTAAGCATCAACTGATGCACAAAAACAAAGACAACGTATATTTTCTCTCAGTCTGTGTGGCGCTTGTCGTAACCCCCTCTCAGCACCCTCCTCCGTGGCCCTGCAATGTGCTGGGCAGCAGGCCCAGCAGGATCTTCCTCGCTTTTCCGAATCATTGATAATCGACCGGCTCAGGGAACGAGGGAGCGCAACAGCAGAGCGAGTGCTATCCTGCCACTGCAGCTGCTCCTAGCTGCCACGGCAACTGGGGCAGAAAATCCGACTTATCGCTTTGTCATAATCAGCATTGTGGTTTCCGATCTCTGTGAACCTTTGTCTCCATGTTTTGTCTGCCTGTTTCTCTGTATTTGTGGAGTTTTCTTCTTCTTTTTTTTTCCTAATCTGGTTGACTCACACAGTCACATTAAAGAACTACTTGCCCTTCACCTTAGCTCCTCTTCAATGTTTCTATGTGAAGTATAGACTGAATGCATCACCTCGTAGAGAGAAATTTACTTTTTCGTTTCTCAGGTGAGATTTGGAGGAGAAACTAAAAATCTTCCGTTCAAAGAAATAAAGTTCTCAATCCTGCATCTTCAAAGCAAAAAGAGAAAAGTAACATTTGCTCAACCTTCCAAGTCTTTATTTGTGTGCAATAAATTTCATATTTAAGGTTCAAGACCTGGAGGCTGGTTTGTAATTTGCATTTAAATGCACTCAATGTACTCAGATTTAAAAATACATATTTTTCTAATAGCTACAATCATTTTCAATGATGGTATGATTTATTCCAGTATGACCTAGATTGCCCATTTTCCTCCCTTCCTGTCTTCTGTGTGTCTCCTCTTTGGTCCCCGTTGCCAGTTGGATCGTACTGATATGGATTCCGGTTAAGTTAGTGTTAGCTGCACATGTTTCCTTTAACAATTTTTGATGGGTATTTTGAAGTATTGCATTAGAAAAGGTTGATGGAAAAGGCAAAATTCAATATATCTTTCTCAATTTTGAAAATAACTTTTCACACTTCCTTTCTGAAAAAGGTAATGCGCTAAAGGGGAGATGGAAACACATTTACTAAATTAATGTAGCAAACATGCACCTGACGTGACTAATCAGCTGTTTCCAATGTTGGAGTGATTAGAATTGCATTTTTATCTCTGCGTCTCCAGGGCAGCATGTAACATCGCCAATATTAGTTGACATGACTGAACAATAGCAACACATTTCTAAAAAGGTTTTGCTATCAATTGAGTTTCCTGAGTCATGCTAGTTTGCAATCTCTCCTTCCTGCTCAAAATTTGCCTGGCAGTTGCGTGGAAACTGAAGATGTTTTAGCAAATGTCTTGATTGAACAAAAAGAAATGTAAACATGGAACATAAAATCGGGCTTTTCTGTGGATTTAGTCAAACTTTGCCCAACGAGGAAGAAATAAAAAAAAAAAAAAACACAAAACAAATAATTGAAAAATCAAACAAAAAAAAAACATGAAGCCCAGAAAGCCACACAGAGCCTGGAATAAGCTGATCATTGTTTATGTTTCCAAACGGCTCTGAATCCAAAGGTCAGTGAATACATGGCTGCACTGCGAAACAGAACTGGAACTGACTACAATTTAATTGAGTGCATAAAGTTTCTCTCTGTGGGGTGAAAGCAAGATATGTGTCCTGCATTACGGCTCTCTGGTCACAGCAGCAGGGATAGCACAGTGACTGAGGTGACAATCAACATGAATTATCGCCTCTTCCTCTGGTTTGTAGTCAGTTAGAGAGTCAGGGACAAACAGATTCACTTTAAAATTTCACCATGCACAGCTATTTAGTTTAATCACTAACAGAGAGAAAAAAGGTGAATCAAAAATAGATTAAAATGCATGAGAACATACAGAAAAATGAAGTGAACTAATTAAGTCGTCTGTCTGAGTCAATGGTAATTTCACATTGTTTAAAGATGTGAGATTGTGCATGCAATTAAGTCAGACATCACTCTCCCTGCCTCCGTTCAGCTGTGATGACCCTAATGTGAACTCAATTTCTTGATTAAATTGGACTTTAAGTACAGTGAGGCTAAGTGCAGATTCGCTTTGCAGTTTAAAGCCCATTAAAAAAAACTCCATATTTTACCTTCTGCATCAGGAAATTGTTGTCTTGACTCAGTCACATCCAGTTTGCTTGCACTGTTGCAGAGATGGTTCAGCCTCTCTGAGCTGCAGGTAAGTAGGAAGGTGGTGTTTACTTGATATGCATGTGACAGATTCCTGCCTCAACTCAAGTCTTGGCAAAAGACGAGCAACAATCAGGTGCTTGTGCAAAAGAGCATTAAATCAAATGTACGAATCCCACCCATAACAGCCAAGTGGCAGATTGTCAGCCGTGCCCCCTGTGTGTGTGTGTGTGTGTGTGTGCGCGCGCGCGTGTTGTGGGTGATTGTGAATGATCCATCTAATCCCAAGCTGCTCTGTGTTTGTGAGTGGGTGAGGAATGATTCACCTTTCAGCTCCTTCTCCGACTGATGTTTGCTTAACTTCATTAGGGGAGAGAGAGAGAGAGAGTAATAGGCTCACTACTGCACCAGTCGGTCTGAGTTGTGTACAAGTCCACCAACTGCTAATTTGATTGCCTGAATAAATGACAGACAGAAGATGAATCGGAGTGCTCTGCTCTCTAAGATGATCGTTGCTCTTCAATAAATCAGCCTTCGGCACACCGTTGTATCCTCATCTTACATGATATAATACATCATATGTCACCTGTACTAAAGGTCACTTGATCATGTAGGTCTAATTTTATTTTTGTTACTGCCTAATCACCCAGTAGTAGGAGGAAACCCATGCAAAGGAGGAGGACTTTTCTCTGTAAAAAACTGTGTGGAATTGACACCCAGATTAGCTCACCTCCATGCTTTATATAGCCTGCGCTGGAGTAGCTGCTCATTTCTGTGCCTTTGTCAGCAAAAGATGATAAAAACTGTAGTGGAGAACATCGTAAAACCCCTCGCCAAGTGAGTTCGGAGTCTAATTACTTACAATAACGTCACATCCAAACCAATTCTAGCTTCAAGTCTGTACAAGTTACTTTACTAACTAGCTAAGCTAACTGGTACTAGTGATTCAAACTCGTAGCAATGTACTTCTCTGCATTTTATGTATTAAAACACATAGCAAAACTTTGACTTGATTAATTAAGACTTAAACATTTTACCAGTATATTTTGTGTGTATGGCTATTTTGGATTTTCAGGTCAGGATTGGTGAGTAGATTTGGAGGTTGTTGAAATTAATCTTTGCATCTTCAAAATAAGAATTTTTAGATTTCATGTTCATCGTCAAACTGAACTAATTTGAAACTCATAAGGCCCCTGATCTGCTCAGCAGTGACAGAAACAATTATCTGCATGCTCCTTTATTTTTGGCATTTTAATTTAAACCTCAAACAGACAGAATTGAAATGTTGACTCATAAAATTTAGTTTTCTTTAGATTTAACAAATGATACCGAAACGAGAGCTTTCTGCAGCAAAGTGAGTTTGATTTCCAACAGAGAGGACATAAAGTTGTGCCACTGTCTCAAGTTCTTGTCTCTGAGATTTCCGAGGTGGTCAGATTGCTCACCTCTGTGTCAAGCTCGGATGAGGGAGTCTAGGATGGTCCACCTTAGCTTAAAGTTCAAGCTCTCTGAGGGGTTGAATTGCAGCCTGGAGATGAAGCTGAAGACTGTGGTGCAGGTAAACCTACCTGACCTGCTGACCTCTTGATCAGTTTTTATTGTTGGACTGAAACAAAAGCAAACAGGCAAAGAAACCATATTTGACTTAATTGTTAAAAATCTTTTTGAGATCTATAGTTAAAGACAGGTTTTGGTCTTTTAGCTGTATTTCCTAATTCTCTTTTTTGACTTGTATGTGAATGCCTTCTTATTAAAGTAAACAATATGGACTTAATGAAGAAAATCATGTCAGTACTTGGATCTTTCAAATGTGTTTTCATGTTATTGCTTTTGCTTGCCAGTAGTTCTGGTTTGTTGAGATGTTTTTTCCTACTATTACTCTGTATTTATGTAATCAAAGGAAGAAGTCAAACATTAAATGCTACTCATAGATTCACACAAAGAACCACGTTAAAACAAAGAAATAAGAGAACAGCATGTAGGGCACTGAAAGACGGCGTGGCGTTGGGATGAAGTGCATGCATGTTACATTAGTCTCAGCCTCTCTGAAGATTTATGGTGATGTATGCCTACAAAGCAGTGTGATGGACTTCATTAAGGAAACCCACAGGTCACTGCTTCTGGAAAGATAATGTGAGCCATTTATTTTAATGCTTCACAGTGTCTGGAAACATTGTATTTCTTGTAATGCAAGACCTATAGATTAGTGGAAAACCTATACAGAATGTTGCTTATAGAAAGTCATTCAAGAAATGCATTTTCTCAGCAAGGTTGAGGAAACTGGAGGAGCTGAAGCCAATAGCAGTCAACAAATCTGGCCTTTATAGAAGAACGCCATGATGTTGAGGAAGGAAAGCCATTTAAAGTTTTCCCAAAGATATAAAAGGGGCACAGCAAACATATGGAAGGAAGTGCTGATGTCCCGTAAGGTCAACATTGAATTTCTTGGCCTACAAATGAAATGCAACATGTGCAACATGTGCAGAGCACCCTGAACACCTCGTTTCCACTTGGAGCATGCTGCTGTGGGAATGCTTTTCTAAAATTAGTCAGAGGTGATGAGAAAATAAAAGGAGATCATGAAAACCTGGTAAGACTGCACAGGACGAAATACAAAGGAATGGTTTAGATCCAACTGTAGAGACTGAGTTAGTAATCTGTGGCAAGACTTGAAAGGAAATGTTCACAGCTTCTGGGTATCAATTAAGTTTCCAAGAGTATTAATACTTTTGCAAGGCACTTTTTGGCATGACAGCTTTTCATACATTTGCGAATCCCAACCAAAATAATTGAAATACATCCATGGGAAACTCTTTTTAGGAGCAACAAGTGTAAAGTTTTTGTGTAGTGTTGTGTTTTCTCACATCTATGTTGTTGTGTAATCCACTCAATTTAGTTAACTGTACTGAAACGTCCTATTCTGTGTAGGGGTGAACCGATTTATCGACCAGCTAATTTACCAGCTAATTTCCTTAATTTTGGGAGATCGGTGATTGGACGACACTTACATGTGAAGCCGATCTGATCCCCTAATATCTCAGCAACAATCTAACAATCAACCACTGTCCTCTTCTGCTCACCTGTGGGAGAGATTTAAATGATTGACTGGCCCACCGTGTCATGTTTGCACATTTGCAGTAACCAACCACTGCCACCAACTCTGTGACTTTCTTGCTATATGTTGCCACAATAATTTATCAAAGGAAACCAGGCAAAATAAAATAAATGAAGGTTCATTGTGCAATAACTAATAAATCAGTTACTCAAGATTTTACTTTTAAAGTGATCGCATTAAATTTAGCTCCATTTCTTTACATATTGATGAAAGTAATCCCCCTTTGCGTGTGGGGCAGATCAGATGTGTCCTCCCTCCACACCCTGTGACTGGTCTGTCCCGCCTCCAGCCCGTCGGCTCGATCGGCTCCGGAGCTCCAAGCTGCCTGGACTCGCGCAGAAGAAGCTGCAGAGAAGCACAGCGGGCAACGCAGAACGGAAAGGACGGACCAACACAAACCGCGCTGCTCTGCGCAGCAGGAAGGTGCGGCGCGCCGTGCAAAAGCCACCAACAAACTGCCGTCCTTCATCATTTATCATTTAAAGCGGGATTCACCTGGGAGTCCCACATGGCTGCGGAGGAGACGCAGAACCGCAGAACATTCTGATCCATTGTTGAAGACGGGACAAAGCATGAAGTTTGCGGCTGCGGTGCTGTGGTTCTCTTTGGCTCTTGGAGAGGCTGCAGCGCAAGGTGAGGATCTGGGGGGCGCGTCCTGATGTAAACCGGTGATGGTGCGATATGACATTACTGTAGGCACCGTACCGAAAACGACTTGGAGTCGTTTTGTGCGACAACAAGCGCAAAACGTCACGTCAGCCTCATTGTTAAGTCTAATTGGAGAGTCTTTAGCACGTTCTGTCCACTGCGCACTATTTAAGAACGGGGTTTATTACTTGGCGGTCGTTTTATAATTTCCAGGGGAAATTATACTTCATAATCGAGCGGGACAAACTGCTGGGGTCAGTGAACAGGAGCGCATTCATCATTTATTAAAGAGTGAGTGCGCAGCGCCCCCCTTGGGACGCGCGGCACGATGAGCTGTGAGGAGAACAGTACGGAAACAATAAAGTATATAATAAGGGCAGAAACTACGGAGGGAAATGAAATCCCTCATACAATAAAGAAATTAATCTCTCAAAAGCTTTGTTATGGAGAGTAAAGAGAGTCTCTGCTATATGAAGGTAGGCTTGCTTGTGTGATAAACTGTAAGAATAATTTTTATTTTAAAAAAATGTCATTTAGAAAACTGCAAATAGGGAAATGTCTTTGAGAAGATATTAACGTACTTTTTATTATATTACCAGATAGAAACTTTCTTAATAATTTGGGTTTAGTCTTGTTTTAGTCACCTTGCTGTATTGAATTTGCAGTCAATTTTATAATCGAATCTAATATGTTCCTGCTCGTCTTTTCTGTTTGCCCTGGTGTTGACATTCTTTGCATTAGTCTAAGAGCGTCTAGCTACAGACTTTGTGGAGAATCTGATTAGATGTGACCTCTATGTCTGTTCAAGAAGATCAAATCTCATTGGCTAATTTAGATTTGACTGAAACTCATCTGCTTTTAGTACATGTCAGCTTTGGTCATTGTTTCCTTCTGTTCGTGATCTTTCATCTTGTTCTCATCAGGAATCAAACGTCATTCCCAAAATCTATTCCATGAAAAATGTCCAGCTGCATTTTCCCTGGCTGAACAGTGGACATGTGGTCAGACAGTCATTGTAAAGTTTGGACACATGTTAAATATTCAATTCTTATTGCAAAATGATGCTTACTGTTTTATTTATATCTGTTAAAAACATGATTGGATGGCAGGTAAAGCACCTTGTTTTATCTGCACCAAAGATAACAAAGATCTTTATTTTAACTTAGGAAGAAAATAGTACACCCTAGCACTAATAGTTGGTGTTGCATTGGCCTAAATAACTTCAGTGAGATGCTTCCTTTTGCTGTCTTTGGCTCAGCCCATAATGTCCAGACTTTGATTCTCAACGGGTTCAGTCCTGCTTTCAGGAAGAATTTACTTTGATCGTCCAGACTGGGCACATTGGTTGTTGAAAGTTTAAAAGTTTTTAACCTTCAGGCTGTTTTCTACAACACGGAATAATGAATTTTAAAATCTTTAGAGACTTCATTAAATCCCTACCAGACTAGTTTGTTCTGCAGTCATCTTTCTAAAGGCACCAGAAAGTTTTTCCAATCTTACTCTGATGTAAGCTGTATCTAGGATTTAAACAGCCATCATCAAGATGTTTAATTATGATATAATCTATTGCATCTTATACTGATGTTTGACTTTAGCCATGTTGGGCTAAATTCAGGTGCTTCTTCAGCTTTTATGGTCTATTTATTTTAGATTTTTCTAAAACTGTTTTTCAAACTGGTATTAAATATCCATATGTCTGTGCTATAAAAACAGGCTGTCAAGGATCTCATAATTTCTTCTTTATTGTTTTATATTCACTATATATATTTTAGATATAAGAAGATTTACTACATTTCAAATATACATTTAAAATACAACATATTTTCATACGTAATTTGGGGATTTACTGTATTTTGGGGGAAAAATATCTACAAATATAATTAGAGTTTCAGCATGTAAACTAGAAACAGCAGTAAAGTCAAGTTCCAGTTGTAGCAAGCCCAATCAATTATTTTAATTTTAATTTTTTGGACAGTTTACAGATTTATGAATAAAACCGTAAAGATTCAAAAGCAAAAATTGAATTTAATTTAGGCAAAGACATCGCAAAATGGAGGCTCACTTACTGGGGTATTTGTTGCTTTTTTTTAAGCCACTTAATTGTGATAAATAAACTGTGTGGACATAAAAAGAAGCCTAAAATGTATGCATGTATTTTTAAATCTTTGTGCAAATCCAGTAATAGTGTATCATGCAGTTGTCTCACACTGTTCCCAGCCTGCTGGTCAGTCACTCTGTGTGCACTTATAGTCAAAAAGGATTAAAACACAAAGCTGAACTATTTTTATACCTCCTGATGTATAAAAATGAAAGCTGTTCGCTCTTACCCCTCTCGGTGGCACTTCCCGTTGTGTTTCCTCTTGTAACAGATGTGGCAGTGTCAAGGTGATCATGCTACTGTGTCCCCACATGGGGTGTTTCAGATTGAGAAGCAGGCAGGGTGCATTTGTGCATGCTGGGCCTCTCCTGCATCTGTCATTCAGCAATGAAGCCTCGTCCCTCACAGACGCTGCCAAATCTCTGTTACACTCCTGCTGAGGGCTTTCATGCAGGAAGTGGATACAGACAGTCACACTTTAATGCATCATAATTTTCCAACAGAGATTCAGCCTCCATCCCCCCAACCATCACAGTGCACATTGTAATCAATACCCTCCTCTATATCTCAGTCGTGCACACGCACGCATTCGCTGCTATCTACCTCGATCTAATGGAAAGAGCTGGCTCTTATAGAGGAACGCAGACCTGGGACTAATGGGACTAACATGTTTGTGTTTATGAGGATCCTGAAACAAAGCTGCTTCCTGTATTTTCGTATAGAAAGAAAAGTGTGTGAAAACCTCATTTTAGCTCTTTGCAAACTCTGTGAATCTGATGCAACTGGAAGAAACACAGCCTGTACTTTTACTTTACATGCTCCACACACTGAACAGGAAGCAATATGATCTTGAAAATGGACGATACAGGGTCCATGAATGTTTTACTTTTTCTTGAGGATTATTTTGTTTTGTTCACGTAAAGAATAATTGGTAGAGATCCAGTTGTGGCTGTTAAAACAATGAGGTGTACTTAGATTTTTTAATAAAGATGTTTCTCTGTCGTCTAATATGTAATTACATTAATCTGAATAAGTTTTTGAACGTTTCTACTTACTTCTGATAACAAAACTAAAATTTGTAACTTAAATTATCTTCATTGTGTTATGTTGATTTTTACTGAGACACTTGCTGATTTTAATGTCTTGCTAAATCTGTGGGAAATGAACAGGAACACACATAATGATCTGTGGGACTTACTGTATATAATATGCACAAGTTCAATGCTGATCAAAAGTTTACATACACTCATCATTGACATTAATTTACATTTTGTGTTTAGTGTCTTTACATCATTGTATTTTTAAAGAAAAGAAACTAATTGACCAAGTTTCAGTTGCCTCCCCCACAGTGTCACCATCAGATGAGGGGAAATTGGATAAAATTACTGATTGGATATGAAGTAAAAAGTAATTTAGTTATTCGGGGTTTTTTCATTAGTTAATTAATTATTCACACCTATATCACATTTTTGTCAACAAGAAATATTTGATACATTAATATGATTTTACATGTAACCATGCAGTCTGTTCTAGGTTAAGCTATTTTTTTAATGACTGTACTCGGGATTTTGTTTGATTTTCATGCTTTTAGGATTTCAGAAAATTCACAATAAATTCTCAGTCATTCATCTAAATCTACTTTTAATGTAAGATTCTTTGTAAACCTCTCACTGGGACGATTTGCACATTTTTCTCCTTGTTATAAAGACCTTAAACCCAAAGTTTGCTCTCATGTATGTATCCACACTTCACATTACATCCATATGTTATTGTGGACAATATAGATTGAACCCACCAAAAAATCTACCAATTCCTGCCTTATTCAACACCAGGTGTTATAAAAAAAAAACCCTATTTACCCATTTGGATAATTTGATTTCACCAGGGTAAAATTAATTTATTTTACCATTTTAAAATAATTGTAATCATTTTTTTCAAGATAACTTCTGAGCAGCTGTTGAAAAGCTTCCTTTTCTCTCATTCACTTTGCATAATGTTCAGAACAACAGACATCTGCATTCAGCTGATTGTCTTTGGTAAAAGCTTGAAAGTTTGGTAATCTTGTTAATGTGTTTAATGATCTGATATCCTGCTGATTATATTTCTAATTAACCTACCGCTGCTTTAAGTGCCTGTCTGTTCATTTGTCTGCAGCACTTCATATTACGCTTTGTCAAAAGACGTCTTTAAAATTTGTCAAGAATTTTAATCTGAATATATGATAGACTGCGTCTTAAATAAACCTGGGGGAGGGGATTCAATATGTCATTGACACCTTTATCTGCTATAAGATATATGGAAAGCAGACCTACTGAATCCCTTTGCTCGACAGATTGATGGAGCCATTCAGGTTTTACACCTCCTGTCTGAGATTAGGCTTCAGAGATCAGTGGTTTGCCCAAAGACACCTTGGTCCCAGCACCTGAGCCCCTAATGTTGTTTTTTTTTCTGTTGAAGGATTTGGCTCATAAAGTGAAGAAAAAAAGTGTGTTGTGTTCAAATGCAAGGATAGAGTAATTACTATCAGTTTCACTGTCTGTTCTCCTTCCTCTTGCCCCAGTTAATGTTTCTTTCAGCTTCTCTCCTTTCCCGTCTTCCTATTTCTCTCTGATGCTGGAGGGAATTGCTCTGGGTCAGTCTGTCTCACCCCACCCTCCCTTATCAGCTCTCACCACTCCGCTGATGCATTGCCCTTATTTGAAAGGCTGTTGAATTAAAGTTCCCCTCTCCTTTCCATTGGCCTCTGTTGCAACGCAGCACCACAGGCTGTGCCAAACATCACTTCCTTATGTGGACAAACGCTCCAGGCGTCCAGCTCATAAAGCCGCTGCGTTAGCGGGGAAGGCTCTTGTGTGTGGCTCATGTTCAAATGCCAGATGCTGCTCGGAGCGACCGGCGAATGCCACGGCCATTTTCATCTGAATTCTACGTAATGAGAATTTTTTTTTTGTTTCACTATTAAATTATTTGCCAGGCCTTGTCTGTGTAAGTAAAAGCATAAAACACTTTATGAATTATTCATTGAAAATAAAAAAACCTTAAGTGAAAAATTGCAGATAAATGGTGTCCTCAGTTTCCATTTGCTACCTACGTATTTTACCTACTTCCAGCTGGTCAGTGAAGTTGCCCCAGGCAGAATTACAGAATGCTTCATTATATTCATGCAGGGTGCTCTCTGTTAGTGCCCACCTCTGGGATCTGAACTCTCACAGCTGTTTGCAAATGAATGGTGGCCAGTGAATGGAGAGCGCTGCGGCTTCCGTGCTCGTCTTCAGTGCGCGGGTGTCACTTTTTACTCTGACAGTCATGTCTTGTGGCTGACTGCACAGAATGCTCTGAGCTCTTTTTATCTCCCCTGGCGACGGATCTGTCTGAGGTGATTGTGTCAGCGTGATCATTTTGCCACTCTCGGGAACTTGGACACATCCGTTTGGCCATGAAAAGCCATGAGTCTGATGTTGATTGTTGATGTGTGTGTACATGCGTGTGCATGTGTGTGTATGTCTACGTGTTGACAGGCTCATTCTAAAGACATGACCTCATATCCTCCCACTTACTTGTGAGGGCAAATAAAGAGTTGGTTATGTTAATTAATGTTTGCTGCTGCAGAGAATTAGCCGTTCTCCATGCTGAGTTCTGGATGTATGAGGTTACAGAAGAGTCAGTGAGTTGAATTCATGAATTTAACTCATTTATTAACACCAAAATGCAGCTGGTCCATTACGACCTGCTCCCTTTAAAAACTAACAGACAAAATGGCGTCTCAGAAGAGGTTGTGTTCTCCTTTGTTAGTCTCTTTCTAAGAGGGCGTTACCTATCTCCTACTATCCAGTAATCTCAGCTTTGAGGGCATTTCCTCACATGTCATGTCTTTTAGCTTTAGCTTAGCAACTAGCTAACAGAGATAGAAGGAAAACAAAATTATTTATTCTCAACACTGCTCTTCCCTCGCGCATTTTGTTTTGCAAAAGTTCAGTTTGGCCCTTTCCTGACAATGAGGATCTTCTGCTCCATGTTTTGCTACGTCTCCTTCAAGGCAAATGCACAGAAGCCTTCTTTCAGCTGTGGCTTGATGTCGACCTCTACTCTATGAAGGCCAAATTTGTGAAGTGAATGACTTGTAGTGTTGCTGTCAGCAGGTTTGAGCTCCTTCATATTAATGCTGAGCCTCTTGGCTGTTTCCCCAGAAACTTCAGTTTCACTTTCTCCCAAACTTGTCTGGTGTATTCATTGGTCTTCATGATGCTGTTTGTTTTTAAATCTTCTGTAACTTTAAAGACCTTCAGTCACTTGAGGTCAGGTGAGGAAATGAAGCCATGTTATTATAGACAATTGTCCTACTTAAAAAATATGGACTCCTTGGATGATGTAGACTGTTTTCTTTACCACTTTTTAAAGGAAGTGTCTTCTAAAACCCAGCACTACATTTGAGAGTTGACTTTGAGCCTATCTTGCAGCTTTTAGGCCATTACTGACCCGGCTATCCATGTGGTCTGTCAAGGCTTGTTCTCAACTCGTCAGGCCATAAGACCTTCAAAGATCTGTCTTTAGATATTTTGATTGGGTTTCAGCCAACCTTTCTTTGGCAATGACTCTGAGCACCAAACACTTGGTTTCTTCTGGGCGTTCTTGTTCTGAATACAACAACCCCGGAGAAGAAGTGGTTTCTGGTTGCGTTTGATAATTCTTCCATTTTTAGCAATTAATCTCCAGTTATGTTGTCCAATGCATTCCTTTTAAATCTGCTAACAGTTTAGACAAAACATTTGACAATTCAGTGCTCATATTTACACCTCTAGTTTTATGACTAGAGGTGTAATTCCAAAATTCCAAAATTGTTTTGAAATGCAAAAGCCCAGCTCATTCTGACATAGCTTTGAAATCATTTAAATATTATCATATTGCATGTTGTCCTTTGTGTTCGTCTTTCTCATCTTTTACAGCCCAGGAGGATTTTGTGTCTCTGGCTGAGATGGAAGATTCCCTGCTGAGAAATCTCTTCAAAGGTTATCAGAAATGGGTGCGGCCCGTCGGTCATGCCAATGACACCATCACTGTACGCTTTGGACTGAAGATCTCGCAGTTGGTTGATGTGGTGAGGACTTGGCATTTAAAATCAATTCCAGGTTTTATTCACATCGGACATTGCGAGGCATTTAACTTTTATTAAGATTTATTGCCCTGTCCTAGCAATACACATTTTGTTGATCTATGGTGAACCTTTGCTTCAACAATCAGCGTTTCAAGGCTACTTTGAGCAGACTTTTTTAAAAATAAAGACGACTAATGATGACTGTGATCTCAGTTTGCGATCAGCTGCAGAGCAACACTAGAAGGCCCTAAGGAAGATTAATTGAACTCTGGAGACACTCTGTTCTGATGCGACGCTGCAGCAACATTAACTTAGTGGTTGATTCAGCAGATGAAAATATTTCTGACGCATAAAAAAAGCACCAAAATTCAATGAACATCCAGACAAGTCAGGGTTGGAAACAGGACTTAAGAGCTTTTTAAGTTAAATGTTAAAGCATCAAGGATCTTCTTAGGCAGTCTGTAGACAATTTGAAGTCAAATCATTATTTCAGAGCAACTGGTAACAAAAGAAATCATCGCTACGAGTGTCCTAAATGTTTAATATCACACTGTTAATATTTTCTCTGTTACATTTATCAGTGTCAGTGTTGTATTTAACTCCAAATCTGCAGTTTTGTTCTTGTCTTTATTTTATCTTTGAGCAAATGAAACAACTTACGGACGAAGATAGATGAAAGAGAACTGAGCCAAGTACTGAACATTTTCAATTTTCTTTTACGCCCTGATCCTTTATCAGATCCAAATTTGAACTCCTTTCTCATTTATTTTGCAGAACATAGTTATATTATAACTTTTGTAGAGAGCAAAGGAAGAACACAATGTTTGCACTTGCTATACAAAACCAAATTGGAAACTACGTGAACCCCATCTTAAAATGTTGCATGTTGTATTCTCACTAAAATCTGTTTTTGTCAGTTCAATTTAGGTAAATTAAATTTATTCACTGCAAAATTTGTTTTGGAGCAGATTGGAGAAAAAAAATGTAAACAGACCACAATCAAATCCAAGTTCAATTTAATCTGTTTTTCATCTTGATTTATTGCCACTTCAATTCAAGTTTAATCAAATTCAAAGGCAATGTCGAATGGAAAATGTCTCGGGATGCCAGGCCTCCGTCTTAACAAGCTGCAGGCTGGGAGACTAACAAAGAGAGACAAACAGAGTCTAAAGCATAGAGTCAGACATACTGGCTTTCAGAAATGTAATTAAAAAAAGAAAAACAAAAGTGTAATTTGTAATTGCATTGGTATTAAAATAAAGTAAGAGTACATTTAAGACAGCAGTGTAACTGGTCGACAGCCCAATACTAAGGTTGCATCACTAAAGAAGCCAATGACCTTCTCTGACCGGGTGTTTTAGTTGTTTCTTAAGATTATGAAACTTTTGTCTGAAGGCAAGTCAAGTGGGTTGTGATCTTCATGTCAGACATAAACGCTGTCTCAATAGATAAATCGCTCGGTAGATATTCACTGTACTTTCTGAGGTTAAAGCAAAACAAGAACATAAATTAGTCACTTCTAGGCTTATTAGCGCCTTCAATAAACTTCATTTTATTCAGCTCCTCATTAGCCTCTCTTATCGTTTTCAGTAAGCAGCTGTATTCATCTCTAACTGGGCTCCTTTTTTCTTTTTTTCTTGCAGGATGAAAAGAACCAGCTGATGACTACAAATGTGTGGCTCTGGCAGGTGATGATGAGAACTTGATTCACTTTTTTCAGTAATACGATTCACAAAAATTATTAATTTAAGTTAGTTTATTAATTAAAGTTAGATTTTTAATTCCATTTCTGTGTTTTTAGATGAACAGAATATGATGACTATGATAGTACAACAAGTTGCTGACCCTACAGTGAATCATAAGCAAAGGGATTCACCTGTGCAATGCATGCTGGAGTTTTTAGTTTACATTACCAGGATGTAAATTATACCATGACAGAAATTAACCAGGGCTGCCCAGTGGCACAGTTGGTAGAGCTGTTGCCTTGCAGCAAGAAGGTTCTGGGTTCGATTCCCGGCCCCGGTCTTTCTGCATGGAGTTTGCATGTTCTCCCTGTGCATGCGTGGGTTCTCTCCGGGTACTCCGGCTTCCTCCCACAGTCCAAAAACATGACTGTCAGGTTAATTGGCCTCTCTAAATTGTCCCTAGGTGTGAGTGTGTGTATGCATGGTTGTTTGTCCTGTTTGTCTCTGCGTTGCCCTGCGACAGACTGACGACGTGTCCAGAGTGTACCCTGCCTCTCGTCTGGAAAGTTAGCTGGAGATAGGCACCGGCAACCCTCCTGACTCCAGTAAGGGGAAAGGGTGCAGGAAAATGGATGGATGGATGGATGGAGAAATGAACCAATCATCGTAGACGTAGAGGAAGGTGTTACCTGCTAAGCAACATTTCACAGCAGATTTGTAGCTTATTACTGATTCAGTGAGTTTGATCATCGTTGGACACATGGACTAGAAACTAACCTGGAACACCTTCTGTACGATGACGTCTCCATTAAGACTGTGTGTTTACTATTCTTTACGACTGCTTTGAGAAAGAGTCCAAATTTGTGAAAATATAACTTCTCAAATTTGGGGAAGCTGAATGTAGCCTCCTTATAAAGGAATAGAGAATACCAAAGGATATTTTGGGCTTCACCCAATGTGAGATTGGCAGAAAAAACACCTTGATCTTCCTAATCTCAATACAAGCGGTGAGCACCAACTCCCCACTGACTCTCTCTGTAACTAAGAAAGTAATATTCAACCATTCTCTTTTTAAACTCACAAGAAAAAAGGGGTTGTGTCTATTTGTGGTGTAAACACAACTCTGATTTTAGTTTCTGATTTGAAGCAGTCGAATTAAAAGGCATGTTGTTTACGTCTGCTTGTAAGGAAACAAAACTGTCTTGTTAACATCATTTAGGTGACCTGAGACACATCCACCACTGTCAATCTAATTTGATTGACAGTGGTGGATGGTTTAAGTAGAAAGCTCAAGAGTAGTACATGGAGCATTTCAAGGGTGAATCTTAACAAACAAATCTTCATTTACAATTAAGTTAACGTATGACCACAAGCATGGTAAACTGTTATTTTTTCCCCTTTAAATGGAAACTACCTGGCATAAATGATTCATGTCACATAATTTAAATGTATCTTCAGTAATTTGTGAATATGTTCTCACTTAGAGGTTAAAAAAATACATGTATATTTGTAAGATTAAAACATTAGAGCTCAGCTTCACTTACATAAAATTGATAATCCAACTCAGCTTTAGTGTTCCCTAACACTTTAATTAAAATCATGCTCCCCTTGTAAACATAATTTGTATTTATTGCTTCATATTTCAACAGATATCAGATTCAGGATAGTCTTTAAAAGATGGGTGCGCTGCCACCTGAATGATGGTTTTCATCCACATCATGGAGAATTTATGATAATTTGACAAGTAATTATTTTTAAACACAGACAACAAATGGACTTGAGCATTTGCCAGTTTTATGTTTTTGCCCCAAGCTGAGACAGCAAATTTTCATTCTTTTTTTTTCAGTCAAAATATAATTAGACTTTTATTGTGTTTTTTTGTTTTTTTAATGGCTGGAATGAAAATCCAAATACTCAATTTAAATTGGTCCTCCTTCGACTCCTTTGACTGAAGTAGTCTGAATGTGACATATTGATCGTTGCATTGTGTATTTCAACAGGAGTGGACTGATGTGAAGCTGAGGTGGAACCCGGAGGACTACGGGGGCATTACGTCGATCAGAGTCCCTTCAGAGACTATATGGCTACCTGACATTGTTCTCTATGAAAAGTAAGTTCTACTGGATTCTGCACAATGGCAAGATTAAAGCATTAGAGTCTAGCGTCTAGCTTTCAAAATAAAAATATGTGCATCTCATGCTTGCAATATGCGTGATATGTTTGAATGTTTTTCAATGCTATTTGAAGAAAAGTGCTGAGATCATATGTTTGTTTTACACTTTTCTCTCAGTGCAATTCCACACGATTTTATCTCTCGGCTAGCAGACAGAAGCTCATTTAGACCTATGCACAACCAATGCAATTGAAACAATCATGTCTATTTTTCATGTTCTCCAAGTGCTGACGGTCGTTTTGAAGGCTCCTTGATGACTAAAGCCATCGTGCGCTGGGATGGCACTATAACATGGACGCCCCCTGCCAGTTACAAATCCTCCTGCACCATGGATGTCACCTTCTTCCCCTTTGACCGGCAGAACTGCTCTATGAAGTTCGGCTCATGGACCTACGACGGGCACATGGTGGACCTGGTACTGGTGGACCACCATGTCGATCGCAAAGACTTCTTTGACAATGGTGAATGGGAGATCCTCAACGCCACGGGAATGAAAGGAAGCAGGAGGGATGGAGTGTACTGGTACCCGTTTATCACCTACTCCTTCATCCTCAAGAGGCTGCCCCTGTTCTACACTCTCTTCCTCATCATCCCGTGCCTCGGCCTGTCCTTTCTGACTGTGCTGGTCTTCTATTTGCCATCAGACGAGGGAGAAAAGCTGTCCCTTTCCACATCAGTGCTGGTGTCACTCACTGTATTCCTTTTGGTCATAGAAGAAATCATCCCTTCATCTTCAAAGGTTTGTACAGGAAACCTTTCTTTCTCATTTTCTACAGTTTGAAATTTAGCATGTCTTTTCTGCTGCTCAGTCCTGCTGCTTGTCTAAAAATGCTGAAAGTCCTTATTAAGTAAACAGGTCATAGCAAAAGACAACTTCTCTCCTCTCTCCCAACAATCCAATAAAGGGGAAAAACAACAATTGGCATTATAGTGTTTTTAAAGCTGCTGTATTTTTTTGTGGATACTTGAAAGAGAGAAGTGTAGCCATCTTTCTTTAGTCCTTTCTAAATTCTTGCGAAACAGAACACCTTAGATGAAAACCATGTTCTCTTGACTTTCCCATTTTAAAGAATGACTGAAGGAAACAGGCCTCTGTGTCACACCTCACTTATACTCCAGGGAAACAAAACGTCATGCATTATATTTAAAAGTTCCTAGACAATCTTTTGAAACGTAAATTACAAATTCAATAGCAATTTCCTGCTTCTAATTCCCTGGACTGTTTGGCATGTGTAAAAATAGTTCTTCATTTATGTTTGAACCAATTTTGTATTTTCTGCTTTAACAGGTGATCCCTCTTATTGGAGAGTACCTCCTCTTCATCATGATCTTCGTCACCTTTTCAATCATTGTTACAGTTTTTGTGATTAATGTTCACCATCGCTCCTCTGCCACCTACCACCCGATGGCCCCCTGGGTAAAGAGCCTGTTTCTTCAGAGACTCCCCAAGCTGCTCTGTATGAGGGGCCACACTGACAGGTAAACCTAAATAGACCGAACATTTTTCTCTTGTTTACACTAAATGTAACTCTCTGAACATGACATTGTAGTGCTGAGATGTCAATAGCAAACTTCTTGTTACTACATAAATCAAGGGAAATTCTTATAATTGATGTAAATTATAAAAAATAACTGGACTGGGTTTCTGCCTTTACTCAGTTTCTGTTAAATGGGTTCCTACACAGTGTGAAAAAATTGGGAAAATATGAAATTAACTTATCATTTTTCAGGTCTAGTAAAGAATGGAAAAAAATAAAATGATATCGGCTATTGAAAAGTATTTGCATTTCCTCACTATGTTCCCTAATTTGGTTATTAAAAAATCTTTATGTCTGAACAATAAAATTCTTTAACAAAAAGATGATTTATGAATTACAATGACCACCTTTCAATTTCAATTCCAACATCTTGACTTGACTTAGTTTCTGTTGCCAAGTCCAATTATAATAAGCAGCTTTGAGTTTGTTTTTTTTCTAAAGTCGCTTGCAAATTTAATGAGCCGCGGGTTGCGCTTTTTGGTCATGAAAATAAATAGACATAAACACCAGAATTTGTCTGTCATCCAGTTAGTTTCAGTCAGACTCTCACTGTCCATCATTTCCTGAATGATCCGTCCTGTTGTGTCTTTGTTAATGTCAAGTTAATATATTACCTGTGAATGACGTCGAGCTTCGCATTGTGCTACAGAGAACCGCAAACACTGAGATGAATATGAGCTGTGCGCTGTAACAACAAACGCAGGGCCGTAACACACATCTGGACCTTGGGGCCAATACTGGAACACACAAATTATTAAAGTTTTTTCTGTACTGTTGTAACCATTAAACAATCTCCCCTTCAGTTCAACCATACAAGTGGAGAATATCAATATTTTTGATGTTATTATAAAATAACTTGCAATTTGGTATTGTCAAAGCTCAATGCAATTTTAACACGTGACAGAGGGTTTGTTGTCAACAGCTGCTGAAAGTAACTAAAAAAGTTACTTTTAATGTAACTTAGTTACTTTACAAATCAAGTAATCAGTAATCTAAGTTACTTTTTCAAGGAGTAATCAGTAATCAGATTAAAGTTACAAAGTAACTTTGCCATCACTGTAAGTAAAACATAAAGAAAATAACATTGAAATATTTAGCTTTTTATCTTTAAATGTACCTGAAAAGTCACAGCTATTGAAATATAAATGTAAACAAAAATCCCGTATTAGTCTCATTTTGCAACAATAATGTAGATTGTCTAAAGCCACTAAAATAATAACTATAGTTGTTGCCATTCTCAGATATCACTTCCCGGACATTGAGATGCGAAGCCCGGAGCCGAAGCCCCGCAGAGGCGCGGGGAGGAGGGCTGTTCCCGGTCACGGCGGCAACCAGCAGAGAGGAGCCTTCGGAGGGAAGGAGGATGAGAACCAAGCGTGGTTGACAATGCTGGAGAAAGCTACAAGCTCTGTTCGCTACATCAGCCGTCACATCAGGAAGGAGCACTTCATACGAGAGGTGGGAGGCAGACAGACAGCAGGGAATGTGGCTCCACGCATTAAGAAGCATCTACATTTGAGCTTCAGCCTCCTGTCTAGATAGCTGCAAAGTCCAGACTGAGTGTTGTTTATGTAAAGAAATATGATATTTGGGAACTAAATCAGATGTCTCTATTTCTTTGTGTGTGTTTGTGTCTGCAGGTTGTTCAGGACTGGAAATTTGTGGCTCAGGTGTTGGACAGGATTTTCCTATGGGCCTTCCTCACAGTGTCAATCCTGGGAACTATTTTAATCTTTACTCCTGCTCTGCAGATGTACCTCAGCACACCTTCGCAAACTCAACCTCAATAAAAAACCTTCTCTTGTCAGGTTCTATGATCTATTCAAAAACTTATTACGGTGTATTCCTATTGTATAAAGAAAAAAACAACAACCTCAGGCTCCAAGATTCTTAACAGTTCGGTTTGCAGCCTCATGTTTCACCTGGAAACTGTAATGTCAGTCAACCTGCTCTTTATTCCAATCTGCATGTTCAGGAGTGTAAGCAGGGAAGAGCAATAAACAGGTCAAATTAGTGTGAATGAGTTAAGCATCTGTATTTATATGACTGTAATGTTTCCGTTGTAAATGCAATAAAATGCACAAAATCACTTCATAAAGAATTCATTATCTTATTTCTTATATTCACTTTGTTGAATCTGTCTGTATGTTCTGCACAGTGATCAGATTAAAATAAAGCTGGAATCTGTTTTGCTTCTCTGCTGAGACCCATTTTATTACAACAGCAAAAGTTCTGAGTGATGCTGATTGAACCATATGAACAAATACAGTCAGATTGAAACAGCAGAGATTTTAAAATGTAATACTACTTCTCTGTTTTTTGTTAAAAAATACTGTCATCCTTCATTAGTTTTTTCTTTGATGAGTTCTGAACAGGAGAAGAAGGACAGATTATTGCAAGTTTGTTGGAATACAAGCTGGTTCATTTAATCTCCTACAATTCACAAAATGAAGTCTTTCCTCCGTTTCAGAGACTGAAAGAGCCATTCCTGCCTTCACTCTATGTAAACCTGACTGTAATAGTATATATCGAGATGTTGGGGTTTGTTTTTTTGGTAAACTGACTGTAGTTTATTCAAAACTCTGCAGAACGGCTACTGACTGATATGCACAACTCAGTCTTCAAACTTATTTTAGGATTTTATCCCTGATAAAGGCTTTAGATGAGCTATCACCGTTGGTCGTCTTTGATCTTCTTTGTGTTCACACTCTTTCAAGATCACAGAGCAGTGAAAAGTGCACTGTTGGCTGTCTGTTCTGAGGTCTAGGTTAAACCCAGGGGAGACCGGACCTTGGCTGCTGCTGCAAAACTATGGAACAAACTGTCCTCTCACATCAAAACCTCTCCAACATCAGACACTTTCAAATTCGCCTTCAAAGCAGATATTCACCTTTTGTTCCTTTTAAACCAGAATTCTGGTGGAATTCAACCAGAATGAATTCCACCACTTTTTAATGGTGCTAATTTTCATTTATATTATTCTGTTGCGATCCACAGTATTAACCCATCCATGCTTTTAGTACTGCCCTCTTCCATATGGCACGTTACTGTGACTTGAGTATTGCAAAAACTGACTGCATATCCTTTTCAATTTTTCACTCTTAGATGACAGCTGGGCAACTACTCTTAACAAAAACCATCTTAGGAAACCAGTGAAGTTTTAAATTAATTTTAATTACTGAGTATGCAGACTCCACATTTTGTTAGTTTAATGTGTGCAGTAAATTATTAACGATTCACATTGAGAATTTGTGACAATGGTTAATTTTTGAATGATAATACATCTTCATTCAGTTTTAAGTTCATTGTAGTTCACACGGTTCAGCACAGTTTGTGGGCGAGGGGCTGAAGTGCAGCAGTCACCTGCAATGACACATCATCACCACTAGATGGGAGCAAAGATTTGCCATTTTATTTCAAGTGAGCGCGCTTGTGGTAAAAACTGCCTTCCATGAAGATGCAAGGAAATATATTGGTTAAAAAAAATATTACCCAGTGACTTACATGCCAGATTTTTTGGATGTAAGTATTTATTTTTATGCAGCCCATCGTCCCCCTCTCAATATTATTACAGATGGTCTCTCCCCCCAATGATGTCATTGTCTTAACCCAGTTCTTTTGGCTTTTCTCTCTCTCTTATGATAAGAAAAAGACTTCCTCATACACCCACACCTACATTTGAACAGTCTGACCTCAGTTTGCTCTTCTATTATTCACAGCTCCAGATCTGAGTCATGCAGACAGGTGTGGGTCTGCAAGTTCACACTTATGCCTGTTTGCTCATATGATGTGACAGAAACACTTTGGGACAGAAGATCTGATAAATATGAACACAATGTCTTTGAAATGTGGAAGATAATTTAGTGTAACTGAGACGCTCCTCAAAAATGTCTGGTTGTTTAAGTGTTTTTTTGTTGTTGCTGCTTTCCCCCTCAGGCCAAGAGAAAATCAATTATTTAACCTTTTTAAACTGGATGACAAAAAGCATCAGTTAAATGCATTTGAAATGCAAAATGCTGTGAATTGTGGTGTCGAAACCAAAACCTCTTGTGTAAACCAAAAATCTTATGTAAGCTTAATGAAATATAAAAGAGCTGACACACAATTGAGTCCCTAATTCTGTAGCTGAAGTGAAACGGATGATGTTTAATATAAAATCCAGACCTCGAGACTAGCATTTCCCTGTAAGAGGAAAATTTATTTTCATCCGCTGAGCAAAAATTTAAGTCAGATATGTTATAATTCTGTAGCTGCATAACACAAAAGAAGATTTTCCAGAGATATGAGACACAACAAGAAACTTAGTCTCTTTTTGTTTTGCTTGGTTGAACACAGAGTTGAAAATCAGACACCAGAGCTCAAACTGAGCCGTTTTTATTCCAGGCCCTGCTCTGAAAAAAGACTGACTTAAACTACTATATAAGACTCCTGCAGATCCTCATTCATCGAGAGCGAGGATTCGCCTCTGCTTGTATCAGCTGGAACTGTGCAGAGAGTCTTTTCTGATGCTGCTGCACAATTGCAGCAGCAGCAACCAAGAATAGATTGAAGAGGAATCATAGGGATTTCTTGGGGAAATTTCTGGACATACAGAAACACAAAGTTTTCCCAAATAGCTCTTAAGGCACATTTTACTTAACTTGACAATTATTTAATTCATTGCAGATTCTCGAACAAATTCTAAAATATTTTCTGGCCCTGATTTTTGGAGCACTTTACACTTGTTGCCAAGAAAATAATGAGCTTGAAACTTTGGCTGATCAAAGATGCTTCTGTCTTGTGAAATGCAAAAGAAGAAGACTCAGAATAACAAATTTTATTCAATTTGATCACTTTTACAATAAAGGTCATTTAAAAGTTGGCATTTAGTTTTTTAAGAAGTAAAAATGTATATTAGTTTGATTTTTAATCCTTCTCTGGTCTGTTTGTTTGAGGTCTCATCTTTACAAGGGATACAAACACAGCGGAACCATAAAGGTGCTCCAGAGGGGGAGATTTATAACGTGAGCTCAAGGCCAGCATGCTACTTGATTACAGGTGTGATAAAGCAGGACAGAGGTCTCTTAAATCACAAAAGACAGAACACATACAAGTCAACAAAGTAAATAAATAAATGGTCACAAAAGAAAAAGTCAAAGTAAAGCTGAGGCCCCCTCAGGCTCAGCTTAAAGCATCTTAAAGGGCTACGGTGACAGAGCTACGCACATTCAACGCAACTCTCAGAAAGCAACAGAAAAAAAATACAGAACATGGAGTATGGAGATAGAGGATTTTTTAAAAAAGCAAGCAGGAGATGGTGAGAGCGTCAAAAACGCTGCAGGTGTTCCTACATTCACCCAAGGTCATCACCAATGCTTCCAGGCAGAGCAGCAGGAATACAGACCAGAGACGAAAAGGAAACAGAGAGATGCAAAGCTGTGAAGGAGGAAAAGAGAAAACAAAAGCAACAGGTGCAAAACAAGTTTGTGTAGATGAAGATACAGTATGTGAGAAAGCCTGAGAAAGTGAGGGCAAGCGACTAGGAAAGAGGCAAAGGGAAGGAAAGGTTGACATGATGCAGAGGAGGGCAGAAGCCAATGTAAAGATGCTAATAAGGGCACATAGCATGATATCATATATATCTATTTGTTAAAAACATTACTGGCTGGTTAGATTTATCCCTTTGTTCTGAGATTCCCCCTGAAATAGAGCTTTTTCCCCTTTAAAACACAAACATTTCTTGGATCCTAACAAATACTGAATATTCTGCAGCAAAATCCGCAGCAGAAACATGTGTTTGTCTTTTGACCTGTCAGTGCTGACACATTGCGTCACAGCTACCTGTAAGGATTTATTAAAAATTGATGTCAAAATGGAACCAGAACCACATCCTCCAAACCTGTCCTCTTGATTTGGATCAGTCCAAGAATGCTGAAGCTTCAGATTCGAGCTGCAGAGTCTACGAGTCAGTTGATGTTTTCACACAGGTGTTCTTTTAAATCAAAACATTACGTGACAATTGATGTAGGAAAGTAACATCTGCTACAGTTTTTCCTTTCAGTGTCACTGACCTCTCTTTGGGGTCACCAGGAAAGGAAGAGATTGAACAGTGTAGCTAAATGAGTTTCATTTACAGCTCTGTGTCAGAATGGTGATATGCACAGAAAACTTCCTGCCTCTCACCTAAAGATAATTATCAGAGGCTCCTGGTGACCCTGGATTAAATGGGCATGAGAAATAGATGGATGGATAGTTTGATTTGCCATAAAAATTTTAAATAAATCTTCACCAAGATTATTAAACACCTAGAGGCACACTCCCAACAGAATCTGCATCATTCCTCAAACTGTTTTCTCACTCTGCATCACACAAAAAACTGTCTGGAAAAAACATGATCCTTTGCCTAAAAATACATATGACAGGTAAAGGCATTGGCATAAAGTTAACAACTGACATTGAAATATTGTTGAAAAGATGTAAAAGTTGCTCACATAAGCTAAACAAGCTAGACTTTTAATGTTCAGGCTACATTTGGACATGGACTACAACAGGCCAGTTTATAGTCAGTACTTTGTTTTTGACTGAACCACAAATGAATTGCACAAGTGATTTGTTTGAAGATATACTAATAATTCATCAAAACTCATATTTAAAAAAAAATAAAGGCACATATGTAGTAATGCTATTCTTTACTGTGAATTACAGTGCAAATTTTAATACAAAATGTAAAAAAAACCTTGGCACAAGTTTCTTTTTTTAACCAAACAACTTTTTCATCAACCATATAACTTTTACATTGTCATGTTTAAGTGACCTCTCCTTGGGCTGCCACCTTATCGCGGTGGAGGGGTTTGAGTGTCCCAATGATTCTAGGAGCTATGCTGTCTGGGGCTTTATGCCCCTGGTAGGGTCACCCAAGGCAGACAGGTCCTAGGTGAGGGACCAGACAAAGCGCAGCCCGAAGACCCCAATGACGAAGAAAAACTTTGGACGTGGTGTTCCCTCGCCCGGACGTGGGCCACCGGGGCCCCTCCCTGAAGCCAGGCCTGGAGGGGGGGCACGATGGCGAGCGCCTGGTGGCCGGGCTTTTTCCCATGGAGCCCGGCCGGGCTCAGCCCGAAAGTAATACAAGGGGCCCTCCTCCAATGGGCTCACCACCTATGGGAGGGGCCAAAGGGGTCGGGTGCATTGTGTGCTGGGTGGTGGCCGGGAGAGGGGGCCCTGGCGGTCCGATCCTCGGTTGCAGAAGCTGGCTCTTGGGATACCCCGCGACCCGACCCCGGATAAGCGGTAGAAGATGGATGGATGGATGTTTAAGTGATGGCTGATGTTGGACTCAATTGCAGAGAGACTGAGGAAGCAATGGATGTTAAAGATTCAATGGAAACATATAAAAAAAAAAAAAAAATCATAGGGAGCCAGAGCTGAACAAAAAGCAAACCTCAATAAAAATAAAGCCAATACGGAATAAAACGGGGAGTACACAGGGTAAACCAGAGAAGTAACAGGACGAACCAGCAAGGACTGACTGAGAAAGAGGTACTTAAGTTCTGGGAGGTCGGATGCTGAAAAAATGGACCTGGGCTGATTAGCTAACTGATTGCAGGTGTGAGGGGAGTGTTATTAAATGATGCCACATCAAATGGGTAACATTTGAAAGCTGAGACAGAGCTCTTGTGTCAGTGTTCTCAGTAAAGGTGAGCAAAGTTGTTTTGTGGCAACACAAGATGATGTTTTTTAAGAAGACAGCTGAACAAACACAATTAGACAGAAACCAAAAGCCTTCTGTGGGTGGAAAGTGCAGCGAGTTGTAGCTGCTGAAACATTCCAAGATGAATTTTGGGTTGGACATATTCTTCTCTGTTTGTGTTTCATTCTTGTTAGTGGTTTGATCACTTTCCTTTATTCTCAGGTCTTGCTGTACCCATTTATTCCTTTGTATCAGTTTCTTTATCTGTTTTTATTTGTTGTTCTTTGTGGGTTTGGATTTTGTTTTCTTATACTGGTGTTAAACTTTTCCCCTTGGACTTGTTGTTTCTGATGTGTCGACTCTTTTCCAAAGCTCATCATTCATCTCTTGTTCTCTTGTTGCTTTGGCTGTCTGCCTGCGTTCCATGTTCTGTTCTCGCTGTGATTCCCTTGTAAGTTGTTTTGTTGTTATTAAAAGTTATCTACCTCCTGTGCAGGTGGATCCTGTTTCAAAACTAAAAGTTTAAAGTTTATTGTAATAAACTTTCAGCTGTAAATTTTCTTACAACTAGTAACGCCTCAACATGCACTACAGGTTACATTATTTTTCATTTGGTAGTTTGGTGTGGATCTAGAACATTTATGGTGCCAAGCAGAATGTAATTTAACAGGTTCTCCTCCTGTTCAACTGAACCACCTTATAGGTTTTATAGTAAACTAACAATGACTTAAGCTGACTGCATGACATAATTTGTTTTCCCTATAATAATCATACATGTCGCTTCAAAGACTTGACATTTCTATGATGGGAGGCTCTGCAAAGCTACAAAACGTTTCCATCAACATTATATTAGACATTTAATGTACATTTTTATAAGACAAATGTTTTCTCTGTTTTCTAAGCAGTCACTGCATTACTTGTCATTGCACTATATTGGGTCACACAACTGCAGTTGTTCAATTGACTTTCCAAGTATTGGTGTTGCAAGTAGGAGAGACTAACCAAATCTACTAAAATGTGGGTGTACTTTTTTTAAAAAAACTTTATTTCTCTCATTTGTGTTAAAAACATAAAATATCAGATCGGCAACACAAAACAGTTCAATTATCCCTGGTCTGGGATAATTGAACTGTAAATCTGGAGCATGAGTAAAAAAAAAGTTTCAAGGTTAGTTAGCCTGAAGGGGCGTGGCTTTCCCCTCTGACAGAGAGATTGAAATTATGCAGATTCAGCAGCGCTCTGACGAGCCTAATGTGACCGGAGGTGATAAACCTGAGGAAGTTTGCAGGATTTCAGCTCCGAATATCTGATATGTTAAAAAAAAAAAAAAAAAAAAAAAAAATCAGAGTGCAGGAAGAGAGAGGGGGGGAGAGAGAGGGCAGCTGGATTCAAAGTGACTTTTGAAGTGACAGTCGACCCAAACACGAGTAGACAAGACATCCTGCGTGTGAATGTGCCGGCGTGTCCGCGTCTGCCTGAGCATCCGACGAGGAGGACCGACACCGAGCGGAGGGAGAGCAACACCAGCGGTCTGTCCAGCCTCCTCTCCTTCCAACTTTGGCATTTCCAGCGGGCTTCAGGAGGGAACTCCGATCTGAAGCTGCGATGGAGCTTCCAAAGAGCAGCGGACCTGCACTGGCTGGAGTTTACCTGTGGGCGACGTTTTACTATCAAGGTGGGTTACTGTCTCTTATTCAGGTCACGTTTGTTAAAATGCTCGTTTGGTTGTTGTTTCGCCTGGGAGGCAATGTCTCTGAGAGGTGAGAGCTGCTGTCTGTGGCCACATCTGGCATGAGAGACATGCACCCAAGGGGTATCCTGTGGGTTTTCACGGTGGATGGGTTTGTCATTGTTTTTCAGCCAGAAAGTAATTCCTACACAGATTACTCTTTGCATTGTTCCTTTTTTTCGTCATTCTTCGTTGAGTTTAATTCTATAGGTTTCCATAGCTTAATTGTTGAGAAACAAATGTCATATATTAATTTTATGTATCATGTGCTTAAAAACCAGTTTGTCGCCTTCTTTCCCCGCAACATCTGCCTCTCAATATGGAGGACGTCCCGCAGGTGCTGGGAGTTCATCAGGTCTGTCGTTATAATCTGCAGCTGCAGACTCTGCTTATCCATTCAAAATGCTTTACCACAGGCTAAATCTAGCTTTATTGACATAGTACAGACAGAAACAATTTGTTAAATAGAAGTAAACAGTCCATATACCACCACACACAAACCTGAGCGTTAAAAGACACTGGATGTTTTGGTGTTTCTGGTACAAATTGAAATAATTAAAAAATATATATCTTGCAATATCAAGCAATTATTTAGACATTTCTAAGGCTAAACTATGTCTACCTAATGTGATTTGGATAATGAGGCTAATCTTTTACCTCACTGTCCTGTTCTTGATGCAGTCCAGTTTGGTCGTTAGATGCAGCATTGCAAAAAAACTGCAAGGAATCTGACATGTCTGACACAAAAGTGACAGTCTGGATTTTAGGTGAAAATGAAATAAAAGATTGTTGTTTTTTTTAAAAGGTTTTATTGGCTCTAGTGGCCTTTATTTAACAGTTAACGGACAGGCAAGAAGGGAGGGGGAAGACATGCGGCAAAGGTCACCAGGCTGGGAATCGAACCTGGGACGGCCGTATCGAGGACTAGGGCCTCTGTATGTGGGTGTGCTAAACCCCTGCGCCACCACTGCTCACTGAAATAAGAGTTTTTAAATGTTGCTTGTATGCTGTTTTATTTCATTTGAATACTGAAAAGAACTAACTATAAAACACTTCAATAAAAGTGGAAGATGACACCTCAAAAAGTTTTGCTCTTTTGGTTTAACTTGCTGATACAAAATCAAAATGAGATCATGCTGAAGTAGAGATGTGTGGATCAGACATTTTGATCTTTGGTGGTGATTTTGACTGACTTCCAGCTTTGGAGTGGTTCGTTGGCTCACTTAATATGCTGTATTAAACAATGAAATATTGCTTTGTTTTTGCTGGTTTATATATATATATATATATATATATATATATATATATATGTGTGTGTGTGTGTGTGTGGCCCTATGCTGTCACCCCTGTAAATCTGGTCTAGAACCGCCAATGGTGGCGTTTACATGAATGGTAGTTCATCCTGTGTCCCTGTGTTGCCCTACGATGGACTGGCGACCTGTCCAGGCTGTAATATACCTCTTGCACAATGACTGCTGGTACCAGGGGACCAGAAAGGCCTCTGGTCCCCTGGTACTATTGTAGGTATTTAGAATGACATGTCAGTAAATTCAGCAAAACAGACTCTGTTCTTGGAGAGATGATCATTCAGAAAGATTTGATGCCATCTTCAAAATGATGCAGTTAGGAAACCTCTTTATCGTTCAGTGGTTCTGAGGCCTGGGCATACAACTCATCACTTACCCACAATGTTGATGAGGAAACTCCTACTAAGTACATTTGTAACTATTTCAAGTACAAGACAGTGAATGTAAAAGCACGTGATCGAGACAAAGCTAAGATTGTCTACCTAATGTGATTTGAATAATTGTCCATGTTTGCTGACTATTAATTGCAGTGTGGAATAGTTCTCATTGGCGTCAGAGAAATGCACAACTAAAGATATTGTTAGGCAATAAACCCTCTGAAGTTATTGTTGAAGACAAGTCACGTAAGTGTTGGGGATTTTGCTCAAGCTATAATTAAAATATTTTATCATAAATTGGGAGTCAGAAGGGAATCAAGAAGTCAAAAAATTGAAATGCATAATTGTACTCACTGTCATATTCTGGGCTGACATGGATTTCTAAAGCACATTTCACAAAACGGCATGCTTTAATTCAGTATTAAAACTTGACCAAGTCTCCTCTATGTGCAGATTGCCTCAGGCTGATCAATATTCAGCCTGTCTTTGTAGAAGGGGATTCCCCCTGAGCAGAACCTTTAATTTTGACTGTCCTGAAATGAAATAGTGTCTTCAAAAGGCTGCTGCACAGACTTTCTTTGTGCACATCTTGAAAGAAGTAGCATTAAAACTTAACTTAAACATTCCAGCCTTTTTTATTGGATCAAATAATTTAACCCTCAAGAGACAGATAAAACTGGACTGTCAGTCTGCAATTATCAGACTCGAGTTTTAATTATCCTTGTCAGCTAATGTCTTTCTGACCACAGATTGATTTTCAGTTTTTCATGCATTCTGATCCCAATTGGTGCTGTGTTGCAAGTGCATCTACTGTTTTAAGCTGTAAACTGACCTGCCTTTTGAGATTCATTAAATATTCACTCTACACAAGTCCATCTTTGGCTTACTGGTATGAAGTGACCGCTTTTTTTGATTGTTTGTTTGCTTGAAGCTACAAGCTGTTGGAGTTCATAAAGCCATTGAAAGCTTTATGCTGAGCTGGTAAAATGGGGGAAAAACGGATATGTTATAAATATTTTATGACTTTACCCGAGGGGTATAAAGATTTTATCTTATTTTTTTTTTTGCTATATTGATGTAAAAGCTTTTCCAAGATGCATCACAAACTAAGTGTGATTTGCTCACAGTTAGTTTCGAAAAGTGTGAGCAAATCAGGATCACCATACTGGTGTTGATCCAGTTCAGTGTATCAAAACCAATCCACTTATTGAGTCACAATTTAAAGGCATTTCAATTCGGTCACTAATTTAGCATTATCTTGACTTGATGCCTGAAGCACATTGAGTAATATGGTTCTTTTTTCTAGTGGTCCATTTAAAAGAAACCCACAGTATCACTGTGTTGAATTTGCATGATGGCTTAATTTTGAGAGGAATTATAGTACATTTTTAATCTATCAGCTTGCAGCACCAGAAATACCTAGGATAGAGTTGTGATTAGTGTTTCTCTCTGGTTAGACAGGCTGTTTGTTTTCTCTGAATCAAGATGTGTTTCTGCCACAGGGATTTTTGCCCCATTCATTCCTCTCTCAGCAGGAACTCAGTCTGCCACAAGTCACTCTGAAATAGCAAGCAGTGCTGCTTTCTCATGGTATATCTGGAGGTTGCTCACTTTGGTTTGGAACTATTGATATGCTAAATAACGAGCACTGAGGGATGCTAAATGTATAGGAAAACAGCAAAAAATAGTTGGGAATCTAAACAGTAGCAAAGCGCATGAGTCAAACAGAGACATAGAACACAAATGAGTAGTTAGAGGGTGATTGGGCCTGGGGAACGCTTTGTAGCAGGTCGAGAAGAATAGAACAGAATAAATTGTCATGAGAGAAGTGAGGCTACGTGGCCAAGAATAAATAAATGTTTTTTTTTATATCATATGTGTACAGTGTGTCATGTTAGGTATGCATCATCACAAATATCTTTAATGGGATCTGTGGAGTATGAAACTCCAAGGTCATGAAAACATCTCATGTCTGCATGACATGAGGAAGCTATGGCAAAATCTAAAAAGCAAGTCCATTTAGAATCAACCAAAAAATGGTTATTGCATTTTAAAAGTCAACTTTGACATGTTTGTGTTCGCTGCAGCTATGAACAACTCTCACACATCAAATTATGAAATATTTCAAAAACATACAAGACTATGGTCTGGCCATTTGATGATGAGATAGTATGTACATTTTGGGCCAGACCAAAACATAAGTTCCAATACAGATGGATTTGTTGCATCGTTGTCATGACTGGTGGTAACAGAGATGTATCAGATACACTCCCTATCATCTGGCACTTGTAACAAGAAATTCAGATGACAGCTACTTCCTTAAAAATGCATTATTTAGCGTAGTTTCTCTCTTTCATAAAGCATTCAGCCTCAGTCTGGTTTTGAAAGCTCATTTATTGACTGTAGTAGTGGGGAAAAAAATCAATGAAACTAAAAAACAGGGAACCCAAAGTTTACACATGGCGTTTTGGTTCAGGCACCATTCCTTGTTACTGTTTGTTAAAATTGGCTTCCAGTTTCTAAAGTTACAGCAGGGTTTTTGGATGTGATGCACTAGATTGCTGTTTTTTTTCTTTAGAAACAAACGCAGTGTATTAAGGCTATGTGAAAAGAATAACAGGTAAAAAGGAAAACAACTGTGATTGTCACTGTGACAAACAGAATGGGAACAGCAGGGATACCAAGAGTGTAAATAATTATTTTGAATGCAGGATGCACCATGAAGAGTGAAAGACTCGAACTAAATGTATTTTTTTGTTTTATTTGCAGTATTGTTGCAATGAAGAGACCTTTTTTATGCAAATCTCCCATTCTCCTACAACATCTCAAAGTCCTGCTTTTAACATGTCGGCATCAGACAAGCCATGAGTTCATTGTGAGGAATGCATTTCTGTCAAAATGCTATTATTTAGGAATTTTTTAAAATGGAAAATAAATCCAATCCAGCTGACACATCTTCCTCAGCATCCCTGTGGTAAACTTTCTAGTTGACGTCAGGAAAGTGGATGTGTGCAGTGGGTGTGCCGTCTTAAACCTCATTTTGAAAAAGGAAGAGTTAAATGATTGGATTTAGAAGCAATTTGTTTCCAGATGCTTGCTACCGGCGTTAATGATGCACAGCGCCTGTGGTTGAATAACGAACACTGTGATATCGCATTTGCTCTCAATCTCAGTATCACGCCCAGCATTGCATCATGATCAAGCAATGTGTCCTGAAAACAAGCATTAAGCCTTTGCAGGCCAGCAATTGTATTGCTTATTTGTATTTTTTGCTTATGTGAACGGCACGACTAACATTCCCATTGAATAAACCTAAAACATAAAATTATCAGAGGATGTATGGAAAACACTTATTTCCTTTTTGAGCAGCATGTCTGCCTGTGTTTAATATTTCTACGACAAATGTTTTTGATGGTTTTAGGAATGAAATAATGAGCACAATTTAGATTTCTCCAAAACCTGCACTAATTATTTGGTGTAATTTTCAAAAGTAAGCTTTGCCACCTATCACTCTGTTGCAGCAGCAAATGTCAGTATTTGCACTTAATAAGAAAAAATACAAAACCAATTTCCCTTAATTTTATAATCCAGAAAAAAAAGACAGAATTGAAAAATTATTCCACTTTGAACTTGAAGATTGTATAGTATATCTTGCCTGCCACTTAGATGTGTGTATTTTTTACCACTGCGTTTTGACAGGACTGTCTGCTACTCAGAACGTCTTTTCTTGGTTCACTCCACTCCAGTGCTTCTCCATAATTCTGTTGGCTTACATGCTCTCCTATTATGCAGATTTCCTTTCAACCCCAGATCTAGGGATACCCAATCTGACACTTGCCAAAACCTTTGCACACGAATGCGCAGCGAGGCATCTTTCCTTATTTTTGCTTCATTAGCTGATAAGCCAGCCACA
Source organism: Phalloptychus januarius (assembly GCA_902982915.1). Lineage (NCBI taxonomy): Eukaryota > Metazoa > Chordata > Actinopteri > Cyprinodontiformes > Poeciliidae > Phalloptychus > Phalloptychus januarius. The sequence continues at coordinate 1,682,447 of CADWAE010000285.1, forward strand.
CAGTTTTGTGGCCACACAGATATATTGGTTGTCACTTGGTAATTGGTAAAATATGTTGGGACAAGAGCTAATTTGGATAAGGGTCAGTGGGAAGACGAGGCCGAGACCTTTTCATTTGCAGCTAAAATGTGTCTGAGGGCTGAAAAATGTAAGAAGATAAATGAATGTTCTCCTGATAGCAATCCTGAGGTGGGTTGTGGTCAAAGTAACTTTAGTTAAATTTTATGTGATTTTTCTACTGTTCTTTTCTTGCCAGAAGGATTTTCCTTCCCAGGCAATGTGTTTTTCCCAGTTAAAGATATGCATATTGACACAAAGGTTAACTTAAAGAAATAAGGGATGGTACAGTAAGAGCAAATTAACAACTGTTAATGAAAATAGCATATTTAAATTAAAAGAAATGTGGAAAAATAACAAACTACTTACAAGATGTGAACAAAAGGTTCAAACAGCAGGGTTTATATCCCTGCAAATAACAGCAGTGATATAAACACTTAGTTTGTTGGGAGTAGTGATGGTTATAAACTCTTACAGCTGCTGCTTTGTGCAGCTATGATACAGCAGTCTGTCATTGAAGGAGTTCACCAACAAGTTCATGCATAAGTAGTGGGAGATAGTGCATGTCTCTCACTACCTGCACCAGGTCGACGGAGCAGGTAGGATGGATGTGGTAATGTTGATAGAAGAGGGCCAATCACAATGAAGAGCAGAGAAGAAACCTGGCCTCCATAAATCTACACCGTCTTCCAAATTATTATGCAAGTGATATTTTCTCACATTTTCCTAAACGGTCAATGCAAATGATGGTCAGTTTGTAATACAGCAGACATCTTTGGTCTTTGTTTGAATTAATAAAACATGACAAGTAAGGACGATTGCCAAATGAGATTTGTGTTGGTGTTTTTCATCTTGCTTCTTGTTTTGCACTATAAACCACTAGTACCCTTTACCTTCCAATAGTTCTCTTTTCTAAATTGGTTCCCTGCCAGATGTCCTGCAGTAACTGTCCATCTGTCCCATCCAGCTTGTCACTGCGGAGTGTACCAGAGGAAACTGTACAATGAACTGATGCTGAACTACAACCGTCTGGAGAGACCAGTCCAAAATGACTCGGCTCCTATTCTTGTGGAACTCGGCCTGACATTGCTACAGATTATTGATGTGGTGAGTTTTTGTTAAATAAAATTTATATTTTATGTAAATGCAAAATATATTTTTAAACCAGCATGTTTAAAGCTAAGAAACAATGGATTGCTCTGTGGAACTCGTTCCAACCCATCCTGACTACACACTTTCTTTTTTCTTGCACATTTCCATGGCATTTTATGTGCATTTGTGCCTAGAAAGCAGTCTCTATTAATGCACACACCTTGTGAATATTGTACCTTATTAATCTTTGAATGTATTGTAAAATTGATTATCAGGAGAGAAAGTTAGTCTGAAACTACAAGTTGTATTTTCCTCCAAGCACTTTTAGTTCTATCTGTGTGACTTTTTTTTTTTTTTGGCTCCTTGCTTCTGTTTTATTTATGTATTTAAAAGCGCAAAATAAAAAGATTTTGCTCTTGTAAAAGAACTTAGTTCTTTGGAGTTTCTCCAATATTAGAATTTACTATGAAAAGGATGTTTCATCTGTCATGATGGACATTTTTGGAATGAGAAAAGTTAAGATTTATTATTTTTATACCAAGTTTTTATTTCCTCCACTGATTAAAACTTCCTTGACTTTAGTGAAATGAAATATTGGACACTGCTGAGTCTCATACAGCCTAATGAAATAGAGTTTTGGTTAATCCTCTTCTTAAGAAAAGAAGAAGATACACTTTTCTTCGTCTTGATTTTCACAATTTTAGGTGCTTCCATAAAAATACTATATCTCTCATTTCCTGTGTCCTACATTCCATTTCCTTGAACACCATTAAATATAAAAGGAATCACATTGCCCAATCTTTTTCATGTCAAGCTTGCAGCTCTGACAAAGACATATCTGTAGCTTAGGTAGCTGCTCTGACATGCCTAATGTTTTATTCTATCAGTGTTCAGTCCGCTCTTCATTATGTTTTTCCCTCTTATTCTCCATACTTTCCATCTCACAGGACAACACACAACCTCCTGCTGCTTAGACCCACCACTTAGACAGAGGGCTCAACCAAAGGAAAAAAAACCCACTCTGACATACCGTCACATCCTTGACCCAGCCCTGTCATAAGACATCGTTTTATGCAGGCCGTGTAATAGAAAGTAGCATATGCCAACTTGCAATATAGACTGCCTATTGCACTATTAATGTCAACTCACAACGTCTTAAGCAACATTTTAGCTAATTGTTAAACGCTCTAAAATAACAAACTGGAAACAAAAGCTAATTAAGTGAGACGAAAGATCTTTCCCCTTTCAGTTATCATATTATGTTGCTACTTTGCCTTATTTTACTATCATAGTTTGTTATTTTATGGTAGCACTTGTCACAAGCCATGTTTTACATATTTTCCATATGTTTGTATAATAAACACGTATAGAAAACGGAAGGATGCATGTATGCCTTTTCATTTGCTACGCGGACTGATAGCACAATGGAAGCTGGAAAAACCAAATGAATTAATGCTTCCTGGGCAGAAGCGAATAATGTAACTCTAGCTGTTCTTGTGGGTTTGTTTGTGTGGGATGAGGTCTTTGATTTCTCCATCTGTTCCTGTGTTACTCTGTAACCGTAAAACTGGGTCAGGTTATGGCCAACAGATGGAGTTCAACACCATAAATGATAATAAAAGCCCAGACAGACACGCAGATTTGTCACTACACAATGTCAGCCAAAATTTAACTGTGAATATAAATCTAATTGAATTTTGTTTAATTGTTTACCTATACTTTGGACATTTGAACATTTAATTCACCATCAAATAAAATACTACATTTGAATACATTTGATATATATATGTATATGTAAACATAAACATGGGCGCAGAAAAACCTGAATATCCCAGTGGGATCTTTCTTTGTATATCTAAGCAAACTTCTATGTTTGAGTGTTTCACTAGGTACCAATTTTTATATTTCCAAAGAGAGCAAAAAAGCTACGAAACAAGATGAAAGGGAAGGGATAAGGAAGAAAGAAAACCGTTGAGGAGTTTTTATTTGAGAGATTTTTATTGCAGTCAAATAAGACAAAATGCGTTCAGCGAGTTGAGTCGGCGGCACTAGGTTGTTTTTCATCATGGGTAAAATATTATGTGAACAAATCACAAACAGTGCAGCTGTGACCTACTATAAATAGGGAATAGGGAACATGCTCAAATCACCTTTAGCAACTTTTAAGCGTTTTTGCTCTTGAATATTTTTCAAGCAGCACCAGGATGACTTATTTCTGTTCTCAATTTAGTTGCTCTCAATCCAGCTTCCTGAATCTTACCTCCAGTCTTCCCAGACCTTTAGCTTTAGTGGTCTGGGATTTTCTGCATTCATGACAAGAAACAGAAACCTTACCACTGTACTCGCTCGTTGAACTGTCTGTAAGCTCCCCCACTGTACAAAATGCTTTCTTTTGGTCATTTGATTATGTGTAATTTTACTCCAGCTGCTGCATTGCTCAAATGGGCATATGCATGGCATTGCATTAAACAAGCTGGAGTGCATCATTGTCATTCAGAGAACACATCAGCTCTGACTCATCTGGGATGTAGCTTTAACTTCACAGCCAGTTATTCTCATGATCTCACGAATCATGTTTACCAACCTTGCAAAGTTTTTCTTGTTGTTTTCTCTCTCCCTGTAGCATATTTTCATTTACTATCTGTTTACAGCCGGTTCTACTTCCAGCTGACAATCCTGTCTGTCTGCTCTTGTTCCCCTCTAGGATGAAAAGAACCAAGTGTTGATCACAAACGCGTGGCTGCAACTGGTATGTCTCTTTGCTCAGTAAATAATGTGTGATAATTTTATGTTCATTTACATTTTGGTTCAAAATTATTTATGCCCTTGGTTGGTTTAGATTTAAAATGATTATCATTCAACCAAGATGTTTGTTTGTGTTTTAGAGGGTGAAGGGATGAGGAAAAGCTCTCTGCATCACTGGCAGCTGATGTGATGCAGAGCTGCTTCGTAGGTTTATGCACTTTATGGAAGCAGCCTTATTGTTTCAGGCGTTTCATCCTTTGCTGAAACTGTAGGTGACCCAATAATCAAGGCAGCAGGGGCTGCGTCAGGGTAAATAATCACCTTTTACTTTTGAAATAAAAGTAAAGGTGGAGATAAACAACACAGTAGGCAGAGTCGGTGGAAAACAAAGCAGGAGCTGGAAGGCCAAGTGGTTCAAACTAATCTATAGTCTAGAACGGTACAGGAACAGCAATTCGGAATGTCTTATTCACAACTTCACAAATATTTCATAGTTGATTGAGGGGTCAGCAGTCCACACTTCACCTTTGGCTGAAACTGGACTAATAAAAATCTGTATTTATTTTTTTGTATTGCACTTGCAGGTGAAAGCTAATGGGCAAACTTTAGTCATTCTAATCCCACCAGTTCTTGACCTCTGTACCCACAATGAACAAATATCTTGAAGTTCTTTATAAAATAATAATTTTGACATCAGATGAAACAGAACAAAAAGGTAAAAACAAAATAAAGTTGTTTATCCTGTCATATTTCTGTTCGGCTGATTTTGTGGGTTGAAAGCTGATCATTTTGGGCACCAAGGGCACCTGGTTAATGGGCATTGATGTGAAAAGAAGGTGTGATTCTCAGTGAATATTAAAGAAAAACCTATTTGGCAGGTAGAAACCTAGCAGAGTTCAGTTTGCTTTACACAGAAGATAATTTTACTAATTTTCCACAGTTATATTGGAAACATATTCCAGTATGTCAAACATATTGGAATATGTTTAACATTTTCCAATATCAAACATACTGGATGTATTTTTGATAATGCCACAAATCTTCTTTTCACAACTTTCATAAAAGAGCTTTATTTTTGGAAAGCTGATTAAAACACAATTAAACATATTAGTATCTAATGCTGTGACAAGTTATTGAGATCCCACTGATGGGCTAATCTGGTAACAAAAACAACAACAAATAAGCAAAAAAGAACAACTTGTAAAATCCAGTCCAGGGTAGCAGAAAGCCTGGAATAGAATCATAAACAATTCTTGTGCAGAAAACTTATCATATCTGCCCTTTTAGGCAGTGTGCTCAAGCATTCTAGATAGATATTGTCTCCTGCAGTAGAAAACACGCGTGCGCTGAGTGTAGAAGAAGCCTGAACACATAAATATGAAAAAGCAAGATCTGACAACAAGGGATAAGTCTTTTGATGGTTCCACCAGCAGGAAGTGAGGTCCTCAGATATGATGGCCGACATAATTGTTTGATCCATCTGCAGCTCGCCTTTGACACTATGTGCTTTTTTTCAGTAAAAAGCTCCTTCAGGATTGTCTTCCTGGAGAATTTACAGGCTGGTGGTTACTCAACAAACCACAGTTTCTTCAGGATTAAAATAAAAAAAGGGAAAACATCCATTAATGGCTTTATTATTATTAAGAGCGAGAATCTATATAATTTTAGGTATAGTGCTCTTAGGGTAATTTCACACTTGATTCTGGCTCTACAGTCTGAATGTCATAGCTAACATTAGCACTCATCATAAGAAAACAATTTTCTAATTTGCTGCATCCCATTGTGATGAGCCTGTTACTTATAGTCTCAGTTTCATGTTTTCAACTCATTTTGTTCTCATTTTTACAGCTGAAGCTCATGACATTCCCATGTGCAGTTTGTAGTCACTTTAAAATAAAAAATATTTAACCAAACGTCTTACACACAGGACATTGGGTTTCACTTCTGCATGGAGGAACTTAGCTACTATAGATTTTGTTTTAAAATAAAATAACTAAAAATATGCTGAAAGAAATATCTACTGCATTGTTTAGCAAGGAAAAATTGCATTGGTAGAACGAGGCATGTAGAACGTCCTTACATCCTTCTCTTTATTATTACAGTAGATCCAGTCAGAACAACCCATTAGAGATGATACAGTCAAGGTTGAGTTGGCTGCTGACTGCCTTACAGGTTATGAATGTATCAATTATTCAGGAAGCCACCTCTTTAATACATCATCTACTTTGGTGCAGTAGCTTATGGGGTCTTTGCAGATGCAGCAGGATTGTAAGGAGACTTGAGAAGTGGCTTATGCAGCCAGAGACAGTCCGATAGAAAGGTTACGTTTAATTTAACTGCATCCTGGATGATATTGGGGTTCGGTTTTTATGAAGCATGACAGAGAATAAATTACATTTCTTGAGGTGAAAATCTGTAATCTGATTAGCTTTTGTTAATATCTGTGCTCTACCTTTCTCTCCTCCTCTTGCGAGTGATAAAGATAATTGTGGATATGATGCATATTATGCACTGCTAAAGAATTACGTAATTATTTTAATAATTATTTTGTGTTGTGTTTTAGTGGCAAATACAAAGTGATGCATAATTGTCAAGGGAATGAAAAATGCTACATAGTTTAGATTTTTTTTTTTTTCACAAATGAAAATCTGAAAAATATTTTGTGCATTTGGATTCAGTCTTTTCCACCTGAATAAAATCCAGTCCAAGCAGCTGCTTTCAGACATATTCTGATTCGAAAATAAAATTATGTTCTCTGAAGGCCTCAGAGGTTTTTTTAGATAATGTTAAAGAGACAGACTTCCAAAAAAAGTAGAAAAGAGAATTTAGAGCAGGATTAGGTTATAAACAGATTTAACATGGAGGAATAATAAATTCTGTAACAGGAAACAGAAAGAGTATGGCACAGCATGGTGCCCTACTTTAAGTAGCAGGTTAAAGAAGGAGAAAGTTAATCAAAGAAGTAGCCAAAAGGTCCCTGGTTACTCTTGAGGAGAAACAATGGGTTACCTGATACCTTTACTAAAGTGGAGCAATTTATTTACTCGATAATTATGAGCTATGCACAAATCTAATCTCGCATGGCAGTACGAGTGGGATTAGCTGAATTGATGTTCTGTGTTTTTCCAAATATGTTACTTTTTGGCCTACAAGCAAAATGCTACCTCTAGTGAAAAACTAACACGCTGAACACACCATAACAACCATGAACGCTGACAGTGATGACACCATAGACCAGGCATGCTCTTTCTTCAGTAAGATTCAAGGCAAAGATCTGAGTCTAGGACTGAGGCACATCTTAAAGCATGACAATAATCCTAAATACACAGCCACCATTATAAATGCATCCAAGCTGTATGTGTGTTTAATGGTCTAGATGTAAATATACATTGATAGCCTAACATCTGACATTGCCTCTATCTTGAAAAGAGGATAGGATAGAATGTTTTATTTAAAAAAAGAAGAAAAAACATGAATCATTTTTCTCTACAGATATGTGCTACTTTGGGAGTTGTCTATCACAAACAGACCCAATGAAATATAGTTAGGTTTGTATTCATAGCGTGACAGCATGTGAAAAGTTACAAAGGGTATGGATACCTGTAAACCTGAAGAACACGTCTGTGCAGGACGAAAGTCTTTTGGTTGCACTACTGTGCACCACCAATCAAATTCCACTCACATGCATTTTCTGAGGGTGAACAGAGATACAGCAAACAGAAATACATATTTTTGTACCTATATGGTGTCCCAGAATCTGCTTTCTGCTGGTTTGTGTTGAAGAGGCTCAGCAGTGACGGCATGCTAAGATGAGAAAGACGCTCACATCACCCAAAAGACAAGAAGCAATCAGTGCCACATATCAAATTATTTTCACAGCTTTTGCTGCTGCTTCCGTTGGATTTCCAATTTGTTCCATTTGTATCTTGTGCTTTGAAACAACTTCATAGTAATCATAGCTTTGCGGAGCAATTATCACACTATTTTTACTATGGTTGTCTCAAATTAGTGATGCCTACTAAAATTCCTGTTACATAACTCCAAAACTATTCTTAGACAGATGCTGCCTTATGCGGGTAATGTCCACTTCCCTGACCAAAGAGCTGAAGGTTAACCACTTTGTTGTGTTTTCCCAGCCAAGGAAACATCAAACATGTCAAGGTTTAGCGATGGCAAGTGTGGTAATTAAGTCATTAGCCTCCTAAGTGGAGACATATGTCAGCAGACATGAATTAAATGTTTCAGAAAATAACAAGGTTTTTATTAGTGGGAAAGTCATTTTCCCACTAACACAAGACAAAATCCTATTAAATGGAGGGGAAGATTACGATGTGCATGCATGCACGATTACGCACATGAACATACATTGTGAGCTAAGCAGATGTGCATCATATACAGTGGCCATTTTAAATGTGGGACTTTGGTTATTCCACGGAGAAGGGACCCTAAAGGTTTAACATGTGACTACATCCATCTGCCCAACTCTTATACAAGAACGTTAAAGAACAACATGCTTAAAGGCTAAAACACACAACATTCATATAACTACAGATGACAGATTAACTTGTTACTTGTCATAAATAATAAAAAAGCAGCAGTGTGGGCTTTTAAAATACTGTGAAGCTGGACTCACTTCACTCTTTGCTGAATTGAGCCAACTTCAGATGGGATTCCAGGGAGCGGTGCCAAATGTTGGCTTGGCAGACTTTCAGTGGCAACATTCATTATCTGAGCTAGAGACAGAGTGTAACAGCCAACAACTAATAGCCTGTGTAATAGGGAAATGTTTGACTTTTGATGGCCTCAAGTTAATCACATTTAAAAGGAGAGGTTTTTGAAGGATTTTGATCTTTCAATACCTCTCTGTGTCAGCATTTATCATAAAATAGGATTACGCATCGGTGGTGCATCTGTTCATTTTAACATATTAACATCCAGAGCTGAAGACAGTGAGGTGCTGTTTCTGTTAAATGTGCTCAGACATCAATAGAAATCTAACTTTTTTGTATTTTTACTAATTGTAAAGCAAATTCATTGATCTGCTTTCTTATCCTCTATGATTTGATGCAGCATTGGACGGATATTTACCTGTCCTGGAACCCAGAGAACTATCCCGGGGTTCAGAATCTCCGCTTTCCCTCCAATCTGGTTTGGGTTCCAGATATCCTCCTCTACAACAGGTAGTGTCTGTTTCTGTCTGCTATCTTATCTCCTGCAGGCTTTGTTTTAAACTCATGTCATACTTTATGCTTTTCATATTATTGGTTGCTTTTGACTGTTTTGATTTATTGTGTAAACATTGCCATCTCTTGGGTTTCTGTTTTATTACACCTTTAATTTTCAATCTGCTTTATTTTATGGGTTTGTTTGCTACCTTCATTTTTTTTGTACCTTGCATTTTGCCATTCTGAGATTCGTCTGATGGCCACATTTGTAACTCTGTTCAGTTCACTGTCTTCTGTGATTTTATAGTTTCCATGTATTGTCTTTTTTACCCACATGAGTAAAGATTCTGAAAAAATTACCCCAAAAATAAAAAATAGCCACAGTCTTTTGCCTTCAGAATGACTTTCATTTCACATCATAAATTCCACAAGTTTTGGAAATGTTCCTCAGAGGTTTTGACCTGTTTTGCATAATATCAACAGTTTCTGCAGAATTTTCAAAAGGAAATTTATACACAACTACAAAGGATTGCGATTTAGTGACTGTCAAGGTTAATGGAGTACCGTCCTCTGAAAATTGAACATTTTTCAACTTCTTTGTGCCGTGTCGCTAGCCCGCATGTGCACATATTCGTAAGCAAGAGTCGCTTAGAGAATGAATGGAGAGGGAGATACGTCTCCTCCCTTGTGTCGAGCCCATGAGGAGGAATGAACGTGGCTCATGGTCTTGTCCCACAGAACAAACCATGACATCCCTGGAAGGATGAGCATGCAGGGAAAAGCCAGGAAAACACTGGCTTAAAAGTCAGATGTGTTTTAGGTATAGCTGGGTGTACACCACAAGCCTGGCACTAATGTTTCTTTGAGTGTTGCTAGCCAGTGTTGGCATGATGTGGTTGTCGCCAGGACACGACGCCAGCATTTGAAATGTTCTTGCAGGTTTTTTGTGCATTCTTCAATTTCACAATGGACAATGGACAACCAGTATGGATAATCATAAAAGGTCCACCAAAAGGTTCTTTAGCATCCTCTAAGCAGTAAGGGAACTCCCACGGTCCAATATGTGTTACCTGAAGTGTGATGTGCCCTTGATGAACCCTATAAATCTCTCCAAGACCCTGTTTATAACAAACTCATTTGTGGTGTGATCTTTTCCATTGTGACATTGACCTTAAATCTACTTGGATTCAGATAGAGTGACGTTGTGAATAAGTGTCCAATGACCAACAGACCCTGATCATGTCTTGCATCCTTGAGGTTTAAATCTCTTTATGATGTCAACTTTCTCATTAAGAAAATATTTTTTAGACTTCTAGCATTTATAGAAAGCTGAAAATATGATAAACAAACACAGAGAGCATTTATCCATTTGTGAAGCAGCTGCGCCTCTGGGATACGCTGTGGTTTTATCTGGCCCATGTGAGAATGTTGCTGTCCCAAAGGATAATCGGAGGAAATCAAGCATACGCTTGCCTTGCGGCAAACTATTTGTCTTTAACTTCTTGTGGATTTAATACAAACACATTTAAATATTTCAGAGGACTGTTGAAAGCAATATTGGATGGACAACCATATAATTGTTTACATTTTTTTAGTTTTTTGCAATCACAAATGTGTTTCATAGTTTTTGTTACTTATAATGTTCCTTGAAATGCAAAAAGAACTCCATTTGTGTTTCTGGAAAAGGTCACTAAGAGAGATTCTATATACTTTGTCCAGTCCAAATTATTTGGAATGCATCCCTTACAATCTTCCATATCAACAGACTAATCATAGATGCAGTGCAAATAAAGTTACACAATCCCATTAAAATAGTTTTTGATGATGCAAAAACATATAATGTGATAATCTACTGAAAGGTCAAGCTAATCTGGCAAACCAATCTGTTTTATGTAACTGAACCCGATTCATTATCAGTAAGAGTCTCACCTTGGTTGGGGGGGAGGATGGAAAAGAGAGACGAGTTTTTGCTGTGTAACAGAGATAGCATTGCACATTAAGCCGCTTACAGAGAGAACCACAAATCATAAACATTAATGACAATATTTCTGATGCAGGCCCAGGCTGAAGCTGATGTTCTTTATGCTTTGAGGATTAATCCTGAGTAAAATGTTGTCTTTACAACAATAAAGTAAGCCTGCAAGAGAAGAGATTAAAATTATGAGATTTTAGAATTTCCATTAGAAAATTAGGTCATGATAAACTTGAGCAAATATGAATATCGGGGAAACATTTCTAAGATAAGCCCAATGCTTAAATGTACAGTTCTGCAATTTGCATAAGATGAGATTTTTTTAAGCATTTGTCCAACAATAAGATCTTGTATGAATCACTTTCTCAAGTACTTTAATTGTTGCATAGTTGTTTTTCCTCTGCATATGGTGCCTGTCAGCTTTAGACACCTATACAGAGTTTTTCTACAGTTTGTCGCACTTTGATATAGTCAATCAGGTATCAGGTTTTTTATGTAATAGACCAAAGCAAAGTCAAAGTCTGATGGATTACTGTCAACATTTTGTAAGTTTGGCTTCAATATCCTGCCCCCTTTGCTATAATTAAACAGCACTTAATGCAACCAGTTATTTTCAAAACTCAGCAACAAGTAATTTAATCCGAGTATAAATCCAACTGTTCTGCAAAGGCCTCAGAGGTTTGTTAGTGAACAAACAGCATCATGAAGGTAGAAAAAACACAACCCACCATGACAGGTTCCCAAATTAGGCCTGGAAAAACTGGTGATATTTTAAATTTCTTTTTAAGAAAAAGTACTGAGTGATCATCTTTGAAGTTTGCCACAAGTATTCTGGCAAACTCTGATAATAAAATTATTAATAAAATTAATTATTAGTTGCTAGTAACAAGGATGGTAAATATTTGGAAATACCAGAAGTATTTAAGTCTGGCACATTTTGTTAAGGCAGTCTTGACCCAATGAAATGGGTCAGAACCAGTCTTCAGCTGAAATAGACTCTGTTCAAGGTCTAATAATCCAATTAAATGTTTAGATGCTCACAGCTGGTAGAAACATTCACCCCAAAACTTGCAGCTGTTAAAACAGAGACAAGGGATTCTACAAATTATAATCTCAGGTAAGCATATTTTTATTTATTTTTTTAATTCTTCCTTTCTGCAATTAAACAGTACTTTGTGTTGTAGGACATAAAAACCCAACATATGTAGTTTAAAAATGGCGAAAATGAATAAGTATTTAAAAAGATATGAAAACGTCAGAGTTGTCATTTTGCAATCCAAAAGTTGTGGGTTTGATTCCAGTTTCCTCCTTCGCCTAGCCAAGTATTTAACCCCACGTTTTCCTACCAGTCAACATCCATTAATGAGTGCGTTTGTGAGTACGACTGGCTGAATCTCTAATGTGAAGCAATCTGAGTGGTCAGTATGACTTGAGAAGCCCCATATAGATTCAGTCCATTTACCATTTCTGTGTATTGCACAGGGTGTTAAGGCTTTGATCCTGTCTGTCAGGCTGCATGTAAAATTGAAACCTCTGGAGCGCTGAACTGTGAAAATCTAGAATTACTTAACAGAAAGTCATCTGTCTGCACAGCTTAGAGAAATTTAGAAGGGCACCAAGCATCATAAATCCTCAAGCTCTGTGGTGTTTGAGGTTTTTTCTATGAAGGACCTGAGAGGGTGACTTCCTGTTTCTGCTTGTGTATATAGAAAGTTGCTGCTGTCACCTGTTACTCTTTGCAGTTTAAGCTCAGTCTCTTCTCACCTAATATCAGTTTCACAATAACTCCTCTGGTAGAATCACGTGGGACGAGTACGTAGGAGCCTTGAGAAATCGAGGATCTTGGATGTAACACAGTTGTCCTGTTTGCTCCATGGCTCATTATTTCTCTAAACCCAGCAGGATGAACATTGAGAATAGTTTCATGTCTCTTAGGATCTCAAACGCTTGACAGTTTAATGCTTTGTGTCTGTGTTAGCACATCAACAACATTGCATCCAGAGCGATTTGAGAGACAATGAGGGGTGACGAGGCAATCCCTATAGAAAATCGAATGGCTCAGATGCAATGCCCTGGTAAAACACAATTTCCTGATGTGTGTTGATGTGCAATAGATGTGTCTGTGTATAAAATGTAAATATTAGTTTCTTTATGGACTTGGACTATCTGTGACTTTATCTGATGCTTTGGAATATATTTGGGTGCAATGACCATCCAAAAGCTCGCAATGCTTTTTTGTGTGTCAAAAGCCCTCTTCCAACAAAAAAGATTACTATAAACAATAAGCAATTTAGCCTAAGAACTAGTTCATTACATGGGGATTCAAAGTATTCATCTTGGCTTTATCCAGAATCTCTAAGATGCTGCATTTTCTGTCCCTTAAGATCCTGGAGTGTGTAGACTACTCAGACTGCATTTACTCTTACTAAAGCAAACCCAATCTCTAAAGACTTGACTTAAATCAAATTGTGACTGCCAGACTCCTCACTAATTTAAACAAAAGGCTAAATGTAACCTTAGTTCTACTTTAATTACAGTACTTCTCTGTGGGCTTCAGTATAAAGCTTTACTAAGAATGGTTAAGGATTTAAAATTGCTCCTTAATGAATACATAAAGTTGCCTTCAAGCTGATTCTTAATTAACTTGTCATTTGTGTTGCTGTATCTGAAAACGCAGAGGTGAAGAAATAAATAACGTTTTGTAAAATATGCAGGATTGTGATACCTAACATATATTTATCATTTATGATGGAAAAATAAAACAGATAATGCTAAGTTATTTCCTCCAGCATGTTTAATAATTCACTGCTGTAGAAACTGGAGCTTTTCTGAGCTTTAAGTCCATCAGAGTGCCAGACACTCTGATTGTCATGTAAAGGACTGACATCAGTCTTTTTTTTTGTCAAAGATTGACATCAGTCTTTGGCAAGACATTGTAGTGTTGAAATTTACAACACTACAATGTTGTAGTTATTCGACTTTGTTATCACCACTCTTGTAGACTTGTAGATATTTATTTCCCTTTGCTGTTTGCTTGAATCATTGATGAATTAAGCTTAAATTTAATCAATTTTTGTTTTGTATTTTCACCTAAAACAAAAAAGCTCCTCTCTGGACATGTTGGCCTGATATTTGAGTCATAATCCTTAACATGGCTCGATTATTGACTGATTTAACGAGTATCTTAAAAAGGAATTATTTTCTTATCGGTTCTCTCGAAATGTTAATTAGATTAACAACTCTAAAGGTTAGAATAAAATATACATTTGGTAAATTCATATATTTAATTGCAGTAATTGCAGTTTGTTATACCAATAACAAACTGCAATTACAGTAAATGAATATCACAATATTCCATTTGTTTTTTTACCTTTATCGTCTTGACCACGAATAACGTACATACCAAAAAGTGAAAGTTTGTCAAACCAACCATATTATAAGCATGAAAATCTGCTAATATTGAACTTATTTATGTTTCCAGAGGGATTGCAAGTTGTGCAACTAGACATTAAGCAAGGATTAGTTGCACAAATACCTGTAAATCACTGCTTGATTCAGTTCATTTCCTATTAATCTGTAAATGTTGCAATAATTATAAGTCATGAAAACCAATATTTGTGTAAGATCCACACATTTGGTACTCGGGGGAATAGTTTGATCTACGATAGCATTTGTAATCTGCTGTGTTGATTATAGTTCTTAGAATTAGTTTAATGTTAACTGTATTTGGTTTTGCTCCTGATGAAGTGGCTAAACGCTCTCATTTGCTTTCCAGTCCACACATTAGGTAAAAACATTCAAAATGCCATTACAAGGCTAATATAGCTCATTCATTCAGGACATTAAATGAGAATGATGGCAGTAGTTTCACTGCACTCTCTCAACCTCTTTGCCTTTCAGCCCTATGCTAGGTGAAACAAGCGATTCGATTTAAATGACAAATTTAGAGGTTGTAATTTGATGTTGAGCAAAACCACATGACCAAAATTGATGTCTTACCTGTCGGGCTAAAAGCCTTCAGGGAGAGTTTAAGTACAGCCATCATATTCCTTCGCTGCCAGTAATTGGTAGAAATATACTAACGGACAGTAACAAATGAGGGGTTGAGGCAAGCTAGTCTCTGGATTTGGATAAGCATTCAATCATTGCTTGAGCTGGAGTGCTTTCGGTCATCACTATTTTTTTTAAGTTTTGAGCCAGAGCACACCAACCTACTGATGCTCTTTATCATACTTAGAAAAATAAGGCTTTACTGGCTGTGTACCTTGGTATTCAGCTTGTTTCTTTAGGTTTCCTCCTGCCTATTTGTCTGGAATCTATTGACAAGATGTGACATAATGGGAATATACACATTTTTCTTTTGTTACTATCGAAATCTGAAAAAATAATAACTAGATGTTTGCATGAATCTGTTCAGGTTTTTGTTCTACTGTCACTAGAATCAGGAAATGACTTCAGAGAGGGCTTATGAAATGCTGTGAAACTCCTCAAAATCAACATTTTAACAATCACATGTCTAAAATGTCACCAGTTTCAATTTTAATTTTTTTTAAGTTTAGTTGTTTTTTTGCAGTCTACTAAAACCATGGTTCAACTGAGGTAAATTTAAGTGCTTGTATTGAATCGGAAGTGGGCAGCAGCTACTTCATAGCCTTTATTATTCACTCCTTATGTGGAGTCGCTTTCTGAAATGTCAGGCTATTTATTTTTTTGAACAAGCCATGTCTATTTTATTTGCTAGGCTTGTATTGATTTGCTGAGGTCCTGCCAATAATGCTGCAAGAAGAAACACAAACTGTGACTGAAAATTCATCACGCCGTGGCCCAAGTTCATCAATTGTCATCCATTTATTTGATTTGGTACAGTAATGACACCAGACAAGCTGCTAAAGCTGCAAATGTGAAGATGTTTTCTTTATTTAGAGTGAATGCATTCCAGTCAAATGTCTGTTCTTTTGAAACCAGGCTTGGTGGCTCATTAAAAAAGTTAAAACTTGGGACTTTCGGGAAACACTTCTGACATAATGTAGGGTTAAGCTATGATTACAGTCTGGATAATTACAACTTCTGCTTCCTTTTAGACTAAATCTGGAAAGAAATATTGGCTGTTTTGTTAGTTTATGAGACATCCAATCTTTGCCTCTTTCTCTGTGACAAGTGGCTTTAAAGCCCTCTGCAATGTTTTGTTCTCATCGTTGTAATTAAGCACTGCATGTCTGTAGCAATGATAATCCTCCTCCTCCTCCTCATGTCACCTTCAGACTCACATTATGTTTTTTTTATGTTTTTCTTTTCTTTGTGTCTTTGACTTTACAGCTTTCTCATTATTTTATCGTTCTCCAGACTTGCAGTTTCCATTTAAAGTCATTCCTTATTTATCTTCTCTCACTGTAGTGCCGATGAGAGATTTGATGCCACGTTTCATACAAATGTGCTGGTTAATGCATCAGGAGCCTGTCAATACATCCCACCAGGTGAGATATTCCACATGGCCTGTCTGAGTTGTTTTTATAGTCATAGATAGATATAGTCATAGAAACTTAGACTCATTATATTACAGTGCAGATTTATTAATACTCAATATCCATTGTTACACAATCATTTTTTGCACTCTGCACTCCTGGGATAAGTGGTGAGATTTTTTTGTGTGTGAAAGCTGGAAGTACATTTTATATTAGCTTATTTTCCTTTAAATTCTGAAGATTTAAAATTAATCCCAGCATACAATGTGATTATATTAATCACATCATCCGAATCTCTTCACTTATACAGCATCTTTAAATTTTTATATATATCTCTGTCTCACTAGATTCACATACCATTGTAACTTTTTCTTAAAATTCAGTTAAAAAAATTTAAACTAATATGTTATTTAGCAAATGTTATTTAACAATTATAACATTTGTACCTAATGTAACAATCAATGGGAAAAAACAAAACAAATAAATGTTTGCTCAGTGAGAAATATGTCCATGTATTTTTAAGTTGAGTCACTTACTAATTGGTCAGGATTAATTTTTTTAAAATTAGTTCATCAATGTGGTTTGACATGGCATAGAGGCAAAACGCCAAACCAGAACACATGGCAAATTCTGCTTGAGATTTAAGCCAGCATCTCTCTTAATGCTTCTCAGCAAAGGTGCAATAAAACGTCCTGGTGTAAAACCGACTTTAGACCTGAGAAAACACAGCTGATGAGTAACAGCAGAAGACATGGCTTTATAAATGACGGACTTTGGAAATGTCACACTGGACCAAGAGCAACATGGTTTCTGGCCTCTCTGTTCTTCCTCCAGCCTCAGTGGCAAAGATCTTTAAATGACGTGTAAAAATACAATGTTATCTGAAAAAGACACTTGGGTCCAGTCAGCAATAATTTAGTTTTCTTCTAACTGTCCACTCAAATTCCCATCAATAAGCCTATTTCTTAGTGGCTTATGACCATCAATGACAGTCTTCTTCATGATTGAGTAGGTCACACTTTTCTGTATTGAACATCTCTTTCACTTGGCCTTATTTAAAGTAATATTCTAAGAACTTTTTAATAAGCAAGTAATAACCATTCAAGTCAAACCAAATAAACACCCATTAAATTGTATGTAATGGTTTATATAAATTTTACTTGTTTTGAATTAATAAATTTTTTAAACATTTCCTAATTTATTGAGCTCCAGCTGTACCTTACAAAACAAAACTGTTTAAGTGACATTTTTAGCGCAAGAATAACCACTGTGCAAAAAAACAAGCAAAAAACCTCCTGTACTGTACTTTGTCCTTTCAGGTATCCTGAAGAGTACATGCTACATTGATGTGCGGTGGTTCCCATTTGACATCCAGAAGTGTGACCTGAAGTTTGGCTCTTGGACCCACAACGGCTGGCTCCTGGATCTTCAGATGATGGATGTGGACATTTCTACATACATTCCCAATGGAGAGTGGGACCTCGTAGGTAAGAAAAGCAACTTAATTCAGTTTCTCTTTTATACCTGTTTATGCATTTTTTCTTTTTGAGGAAGGTATTTTGAGAGGAAGTTTGATGTTTTGAATAAAACATATAAAATAAACTATATTTATCCCAAAGAGAAATGAAATGTCATCGCTCATATAATCCAAGCAATACTGTTGACAGAAAAAATCTGGTTGCAGCCGGCCTCACCACAAATCTGAAGAGGCCTCTCACTGAAGACATTTGCTGAAATTACATGATTAAATTTGATGCTGAGTGTAATCTAATTATGCTCAACATCTGAGCAGTTGAGACAATATTCCACATTAACGTGTTCTGAATGACACCATCAGTTGTCACTGCGAAACCACAACATTTGTTTTTGCTGCTCCTGTCTGGCCGTGTCATTAGAAAGCTGAGCAGAGAGACTTTGGCATTGGGGATGTGATTGATGGAAGAGATGGTTTACACTTCCTCATTCTCCATCTGATCTTTGGCCCTATTCTGCATCCATTAAGCCTTTTTTCATCTCCTCTGGGATTTGGAGTTGTTGTTCAGGTATTATTTGAATTTTCTGGATGCTGCTCAGCTTCTTGCAGTTGAAAAAAGCAATACCTTCTTGCCATGATTACACATCATCACAACTGTCCGAAAATGAAAAATTAAGAGCAAAAGTCCATCCAGCTGCACTGCATCCAAAACCAGAGGGAATAATTGTCCAAACAAAAACATGTGAACAGAAGTGGAAGGAGAACAAATCAGAACTAACACAACAGAGGGAATCCAACATGCTGCCACCTTGAGCAGCACAATTCTAATACCCAAGGAGAATAAACAAATATTTTATTTAGTACACATGGCTAACAAGGCTTTGACTGTGATTTTCAGCTTTCACAAATAGTTTCTATCATCCTTTAAGCTGTGAGATTTCCAGTGAGTATCAAAGAGCTGAAACAGTCCTTCAGAGTTGGTCTGATTTTAAGGTAACCCAGCAGATTGAACACAAAGCTTCAAAATCTTCATTATTAAATTAAGAGGAACCTTCAGACAAAATGGTCTGCCTGTCTTCAGATATTGTTTTGACAACCAACTGCAAAACTTGCCAAAATGGAGAGCTACCAACTTACAAAGTTCCCCAGCCCCTGTTCTGTTCAACCAAAAGTGATCCACACGTGTATAGTTTTAATAAGTGGGACAGTTTTCTTCCTTGCTGAGTTTTCCTGCTTAGATCTTAAAACGATTCTCCCTTTGCCTTGGGTGAAGGTTGCATAGCTTCCTTACAGACAACAGGGGAAATGCTGAAGCCATTGCTTAAAGGTGAAAAGGGGTCACCAACTGCATTCATAAAAACCATGGCATCTTTCTGCAGGGTCATGTTTACTTAGTTTTTAATTACTAAATATTTTGTCACATTTGATGAAGTAAAAGCAAACATTGAAATAGCACAGTTCTCAAAAGAAAAGTGTAGAAAAACAAGAAATTACTTTCAGTGAAAACTATTTTCACCCATCACTCATCAAGGTTAGTCAAGAATCTATTGCATCTCAATATTTCATAATTTTTTACATTGTGTGCTTGGCAATGCTCATATAATGACCCAACCACCTTTTACAAAGTACATTTTACAAAAAACACTTTTGTTTTTTTTTTCTTTTCTATTTTTTATTAACCAACTTCATAGTGTCATCTTTTATTGAGAAGTGTAAAAGTGAAGAAAGGAAAAACAGCATAGCTGTAAAAACTGAAAGACCCTGAGACACCCCTGATCCTCCTGCACATGTTAGTCCCAGTCATTTACTTTATTGTTCTGACAAGTTATTATTTTTATCATTTGCATTGTAAGCAGTTTTATTTTTGATGAGAAAGCAGGTTTTCTTTTCATAGCTGTTGTTCTCACTATAATTTTTTTTAGAATTCTCTTGGTCATCCAACAAGGAGAATTTATTACTTCAGGACTCTTGTAGCAATATCTATTGTGAATTGTATAGTTTGAAGCAAGGTGTTGAGAACAGAACCTTGCTGTTGAAACATTTTGGTAAATTCTCACGTAGAAGAGCATTAATTAGAACCCAACAGCTTTGTGAACATAGACCTTGAAATTGTACCAAAGTTTTAAACTCTTCTCCTCCATTCTATAACCAAATCGACACACAGGAGATTCTGTAAACGCAGAGTGACATGTTAAAAATGCAGATCCTATTCAGCGGCCCTGTCTACCTTGGCTGGGAGGCACTGTTGTTAACTCAGCTGCCTTTTCTTTCTGCCATCTTCTCTGTCCATGGGAAATTAAAGATGCCACATGATCTCTTACTCAATTTTTGCTAGTCAATGACCAAGAGAAGCAGGACAAACAAAGATACAAGCATAGACTTGCACACAAAGTGAAATCATCTAGCCGGCCCCAGAAATGTGTGCGAGTGTGTGGGGAGTATTTTGGTTTGTATGAGGTGACAGCTGGCCCAGCGATGGTTCACTTAATTCAGAACAGTCAAGGGCCAAACTTCCCGGGAACACAAATCATCCCAGTGCTTCAGAACAAACCACGCTCGTGTCAAGGCCGACAAACACCACACACACATCATCGATCTGAATCTGCAAGTCTGCAGTCCATCAATTTAATGGGTGACGAACAAAAGCTACTTCCTTTCAGAACCAGGTGACAAACTGAATGAAATAAAATTAGATCTTTTCAGTTTATTTAAATTTAATTTCTGCTGGAAATCAATTCTTTTAGCAAGACATTTGAGTTCTGCTTGTAGACTGCTGCTGACTGTTTCAGTCAAGAGTCTTTCCCACAAATAGAGTATAAACATTAAAACATGAAAAAGGTTTAAAAATTGTTGATATGGGTGGTCTGTCATGCCCAACACATAATCAAATCTGCGGCACTTCAGCTTGATTTTGATTCAAAACTGATTGCTAATTGTGGTCCAGACAACTCGTCTCAAAAACACACACACACTGATTAATAGTGAAGTGATTAATATGCAAAGTTTCATTATTTCATCATCATTTCAAAGTGCAATACTTGTATTGTTATCTTGTTCTTTTGATTGAAATTGGCACTCAGAATCTGCACACACACACACAGTCTCTAACTCATACAAATTCACAATCTTGTTTTGACATATCTGTGACCATGATTAGGTCATTTTCCTTTCTGTTTCAAGTTTGACAAAAACACAGATAAACTATGCAAATGGTAATCTAGAAAAGAGATGGACACTTTCTATCCAATACTGTCACTGCGTTTAGTTTGTTTCTACTAAAGGTGATAATATTAAGGTTAGCAATATGCTACACTCTGAGCAAAGGTGGTTACAAACTCTTGTTTAGCTTTAAAAACATCACTGCAGGCAAACCTAAAGACAAAGTTCGTCCAGGACCACCAACCCAAACATCAGAAGCTGGACTTTGGTGCAAAACCTGTATAAGTTTTTTGTTTTCTTTGTTTGTTAATACCTTCAAATAAATGCTTTCTTTGAAACATTTCTGTCCGTAAACGTAAAAGAGAACAGCATTCGGACCTTTCATTCTGCTGTCTTCCTTCAATGAATTCTAAAATGTTCAGTTTGTTCAACCTTCGACATTTATCGCCTTCTCATCTTTTGGTCCTCCAGGTGTGCCTGGAAAGCGCAACGAGTTGTACTATGAGTGCTGCAAGGAGCCGTACCCTGATGTGACATTCACTGTCACGATGCGACGCAGGACTTTGTACTACGGCCTCAACCTGCTCATCCCCTGTGTACTGATTTCTGGATTGGCCCTTTTGGTTTTTCTGCTTCCAGCTGACTCTGGAGAAAAGATCTCACTGGGTACAGACTGAGACCACACAGCAGTACAGCCTTAAACACAGTGAAACAATCCTACACTAACACAAGACGAGACTGACTAATAAACTAAGACTAGAATATACTTGTGATGCCAGGTCTCAGTGGTGTTCAGAACCATCTATTTGTCGTTATACTATGCTAATACTGACATTAAAGATGTAGATTAGCATTCAAGGTGGCTGTTCATTGGCAGATGAATAAAAAGTCGATTATAAACACAGTAGAAGATAATTACGGGATCTGAAAATGCCAGCTTGATTTTAAATGGCACCTTGTGAGACAGGGTCAAATTAAATGAAAACACAAACACTCCAAGAAAAATATACCTTTCTTTTCAAACCTGTGATTATGTCAGGAGTTGCATTTATTTTTAGGTCTTATAAGTTAATAATTAGCAGAAAAGCAGACAGACAATGACAGCAGTCCTCCAATGCGGTTTCATCTTCTTCCTCTAGGTATTACTGTGCTGCTTTCTCTAACGGTGTTCATGCTGCTTGTTGCAGAGATCATGCCTGCCACTTCAGACTCTGTTCCTCTAATTGGTAAGACATTCTTTGCTGGTAACTAATGCTCATTAAAAGAAAAGAGAGGTAGAAAAATGATGAGTGAATTCTCACTAATTACCAATCATCAATTAACCTAGTTTGGTGGATGCAAGGAAGCTTTTGAAAGATAATCAGGTTCATTCAAAAAAGGTAAGAGATGTGCCAAGAAATTGTTTGTTAATCAATAAGCTATTTAAAAATGAAGTCAAAGGAATCAGAGATTTAGGAAAATACTTTATATATCAAGGTCGGTCATTTAGTTGGTCTCCTGCAGAAATACTTATCATAACACAGCACATTTTCTAGGTTTATCTTTTTGAGCTTTCTACATTATGTAACATCATGGATTTGGTTAGTTTGACATTTTCTAGGAAATGTACACAGAGACTTTCAAATAATGTCATCTATGTATTAATTTTGAGTTTTCTCTTGACTGACTTGGGAAGCAGATACATTTGTTACTGGAAGGTCAAAAACATTATAAAAACCATGTATTGGTAATCTACCACAGAATTGTAATTTATTCGTCTCCAATACAATAACATTTTACTCCAGATGTTTTTTTTTCTGATATTTGAGTCTCTACAGCCCAGAGAGCACCACAACAATTTTCTTCCAATCAGACTTATAGATCTTTTGGCACAACAGTCGAACAGAACATTTTTTTCGCTGGATGATTTGTTGTTACCGTGGAAAAAATGTGCAGGTGTAAGGTAAGATGTTTTATTGTCTCTGCAGTATCTGAAGATTATGCTCATTGCTGGAGACAAACATTGAGTTGTGCCATGTAAGTCTGTGCTGGCGCACACACGAGCAGACAGGGCTGAGAGAAGAGAGGGAAAACAGCAGATAAAATAGTTGCTCTGCATCATCTGGTAGCTCAGTGATGGAAAACTAAGCCATTAGCAAAGTTTCCTTCATGATGTGTGAGCTTACTAAAGAAAAACGTAGAACTAATGCGCAATGGCAATCTGTCTGACGAGGTTTCTTCCAGTTTCTGCTTGTGGTTTAATATGGAAATGTATGATAATTGGATTAGTCTGGATAGCTGTGAAACAGAGGCTGCATTAAACGCACGTAGACAGGGTTCTGCAAACCAGCGCACACCTATCATAATCAGATTAATTTCTTTATGTCTCCGTCTTTGTATATTTTGGATAGTTTATTTTTTATAGATTTGTTATATGCTATAAGATGCTAGTTATAAATGATGTTAATGGCATGGTTTTCATTACCCTTAGAGGGATGTATGATGTGAATGTTTTGTTTACTTTCAGCACAGTACTTTGCCAGCACCATGATGATTGTGGGCTTGTCTGTGGTGGTAACAGTCCTTGTTCTTCAGTTCCACCACCATGATCCCAGAGGGGGGAAGATGCCTAAATGGGTAGGTTAAAGCTGCTTGTGAAAGTAAATAGATATGAAAAGTCTAAAATAAAGTATTACTGCAAACACCTTCACAAAGATTCGAGTCACTCAGATTTCTAGGTTTTATTTCTCGTCATGTTTCTGCGAAACGTCTGGGAATTATTGAGTTGTTGGGATGGATAATTATGATACACATAATGTATCTAAAACAGTAGTTTTAACTATGAAAAATTTCTATTCTCTAGTTAACTAAAGTGAATATTTGGCACTTTTTTGTTACCGACTACTCAAAGCATTTTTTCACAAGTTACAGTTTTTCTATCCACATCTACACATGCACTTCACTATATTGTTGGGAGAGCCTGGAATTAAACTTACAATCCTCCAACAAGCCGAATCTAATCCTTCCACTCGTTGAGAGCCATCAAAATCTGTTTAAAGCCACTTTCTACCTCGCTTTCCTCTCTTTGCACTAAATCCCAACATATTGAACACGGTACTGCGAGTGTGACCTGTGCTTTATTGTTCTGGTTTCTTTTTTGATATCCTAGATGAGAACTTGATGATTGCTTGGAATAATTTTGACAGGCCAGTCATGACTTTCTGCAAATGTGGACATTATGTGCTGCTTTTTATATCCTTAACCCTTCTTCATGTTGACAGATAGGTTCTATTTAAGGGATTTCTTGATTCCACATGTTTTGCAGTAACCAGAACTGAGAGCAGCTAGAAAAACCTAAAGGGGTAGGACGATGTAAAATCAACATTTTTGAGCTTTATGCTGTGTAATGATGTAATTCTCTCATCAAAAACATACCTGGAGTGTTGCTTTGACTATTTCATGCATCTTTGAGAAATCGTTTAACCTGACCGGTTGCAAGGACATTTGGGTATATTATATTTTAGAAGTCATATTTAATATATATAGTATTTTATAACAACTGAATGTAGCTTTACTGTGCTATAAAATGGCTCTATTTGGCTGGAAAATACATAATAATGCCCTTTTAAACAAAACAACATAGATAATCATAATTCATTTAGTCATATCTTCACATACAGTCAGTTTGATTTGGTAGCTTTTTTTCTCCCAAATAAATTGAATAATTGTGTAAAAACTGCTTTTTGTATTTACCCAGGTTATTGTTTCTGATGGCGCATTTCTTGATTATCTAGAACATAAACATTTTTATGCCCGTTCTGTCCCTTCTTTAAACTTCCATATTCCCTTCAACCAGATCCGTGTGATTCTCCTGAACTGGTGCGCTTGGTTCCTCCGCATGAAGAAGCCCGGGGAAGAAAATAAACCAGTAGTGAGCTCCAGCAACCCTCCAACATTCAAATACTCTCACTCTCCTCCGCACCACACCAGCACCACCAGCATCCAGATGAGCACAATACCAGGCCAGGCCCAGTCGACTACGACCAACGGTAATATGAACCTGTACTTTGGCTACCACTCCATGGAAACAGACAACCCCGCCTTCCCACCGAGCAGCGACTCGGGCCTGGTGACATGTGGCGTTGGCGGTGAAGGAGGCGGAGGAAACCACCTGAGTGGCTCCTCCCAGCCTGACATCCACTCGGACCACACACGAACAATGTTGTTGGAGCAGATCCCGGAAATCTCCCTCATCCTGGAGGAAGTGCAGTACATCGCCAGGCGCTTTCGAGACCACGATGAGGGGGAGGAAATCTGCAGCGAGTGGAAGTTTGCCGCTGCTGTTGTGGATCGCTTGTGCTTGGTGGCCTTCTCGCTGTTCTCCATCATCTGCACCTTCACTATACTCATGTCAGCTCCAAATTTCATCGAGGCCGTGTCAAAAGACTTTACATAAAGCTAATTTCTTATAAGGAAAATTGCTTGAGAAAGAATCCAAACATGTTGATATCTATACTATACAAAGATCCTGAACTACTTCTAGTTAAAGCCTCACAAGCTGATACTCTGTTCATAAGATCTTATTGTGTCATTGCACTTTTCTTTGTGTATTTTTTCAAGATGTTTTTTCTCTTTGAGGTGGCTTTCCTAACATCATGCAAACAGTAAGATGTTGATGCTACTGTTAATAATGTAGAAACTTTGATGCACTTTTCACATGTATCCCTAACACTCCACCTCATTTACCTGCTTTGACGTCTTATCAGAATAGCCTCCTCGCAATCCTTCATTTTTCTGTTTTCCCTCACATCCCTCTGTTTATCCACCATTGCAAACTTGCAAAGAAGGTTTCTCATATTACAGTGCTGGTCTGCATTGTAGTTATGATAGTTTTTCTTTTACATTTTTAGAAACACAACACAGTGTGGTTTCATTTGTTGAGAATTCATCTTTTTTTGCTGCTTGTTCTGGAAATTAGGCTGCAGCACCTTATTAGTTTCTACTTGAATCTACTGTGAATTCCTTAGCTGGTCGGATATTATGGATATATGTATTTTTTTATTAAGTGGAATTGCTATTCAGATTTTTATAATCCAAGTTAAATTAGAATCCGTTCACATCTGGCAGCTGTGAGTACAGTTGTGAACACAGTCGAGAAGGATCCCAAAAAGACCCACTAACACCAGTAGGAGGTTGTCTGGACTATTGTATTTGCATTAGTTTGACCAGTCCTTACTGGGACAAACTAACTACGTTCACACGTTATTTATTTTTATTTTACTTCTCCTATATTGCACATATTACGATGTGTTATTGAGCCCATCATCAGTTATAACGGTGCAACTACCCAAAAATGAAACTCAGAGGAATGCTGAGTGGACATCATTTTATTCAAGGATGCTAGAGTGACTGAACGTGTTTATGATGTTGCAGAAAAATAAGCTGATGTGTTGATGCCCTGTTTCTTGCTCAATAATATTTACACATTTTTATTTGCAGTTTCTCTGATCTAATAACACAAAACATACTTTAATTCCAGGTGTCATTTTCAACAACTCTGTTTTCAGCAGAACCAGCCAGGACGTATGATGGTACCAGGTCCGGAGAGCGCCCGAGTTTCTCTTGACTAGCACATCAGTACCGCTGCAAGTTAATTTAAGAACCTTGAAATTACTTCCAACGTCTCTCCCGTATCCCTGCTGGATTTTTAATTTACTACATCTCCCTTTGCATTTCTAGTCCGTCTCATTTCTTCTTTAAGTATTAATCTTTGAGTCGCTCTTTGAGCAGCTCAAACCAAGGTTCTGTATCCACAAATGTAATGAGAATAATTTTATCAGTGTGGGTCAAAGTCATGCTTAATTGTGACTTTGCAGTTTTTCAAATTGTGAAACTATTTGTCAATGCTGACTATATTTAGTGTGATTAGCTGAATCACTTGGATAGTGACGTACATTCCTCACTAAGCATATCGCTTGAAGGTTGAAGTGTTTGTTGCATACTGTGTTATATTTTGTCAAATGCTGTCAAAAAGTCATGATATAAAAGAAACAACATTTTACTAAAATACAAGATTTTAAATGAGTTCTGAGGAAAGGTCAATCCTGTTGACATCACATTTGGCCTAAATCTTTTGTTACAAAAAAAGAAGCAAAAGACGAACCCTTTGCTAATCTCTCGTAACAACATGCAACACGGATTACCGGGTGACTGATGTAGAAGATTTGGGGTAAATCTGATTTTTTTTATTCCCCAATCGCCCTCTCTGATCCTGAGTGGCATAAGACAAATATATTCCAGTTTGTCATGCACAAAGGTGAAACTCTGATCTGGGATTTTACCATGACTGGAGATGTAAGCGACACTGATGAGGAACAAAAGCATCATGACCCAGCACAACTGCTGCAGCACTAGATTAAGCACCATTACATTAAATCAATGGACCAAGAGCAGACAAAGGCTCGCCACCTGATGATTAACATTTATGCTTGTTTGGATTTGCAAATGTGCTGTCCTCTCTGCCAATAATGCACACACTGGAAATGTGAAGACAGTCCCGTTTGACATGTATATAGAGCGTTGCTGTCGACCAGGTTTCATTTTCGATATGACTTTGAAAAACTATGAAGTCTATTGAGAAGGCACTTTGAATTTCTTGTGGAAATTTAAATATTAAATTCCTTTAAAGGTAATTTAGGTCAGAATGCCTCAGTCTACAAGCAACCAGCACAGGTTTTGTTTTTCACTGCCAGTCGGATGACAATAAAAGCATGGTAGTTGTTGAGATATCAACTTTGACTTTGGAATATCTTTTTGCAACAAAAGCATAGATTTCATCCAGAGTTGAAGTTTATCTTCAGCATGAAAAAAGGCTTTAGGTAAAATAAATGGTAAAAGTTTGATATTTGAGACGGAAAACGCTGAACTACCCCAAGGCTTTAATTGTATTTTCAACCAGAATTATATGTTGTTCATATTGTGTGTTTTTACTTGTTTCTCATCAGTATGCATAATTCTCCTTAAAAGATGTTAACAAAACTTCACTGTACATGCCTATTTTATGAGAAATAAACAAAAACCGACAAAACTATTATGTGGCTTGATTTTGTGTTCAAAGGCAGAAAACTGATTTCCTTTTGGCCCAGATCAAAATCTCTGGGTTATTACCAGATAGCTTCTGTCAATTGATTTTTTTTTTCTGGATAGGTTGCAAAGTCACAGACAGCCTGACCATAAAATAGTTTACATAAGATACGTACAATCTACAAAGATCTCGTGTGCAATTGATTATAGGTGCAAAAGTGACGTGGACCGGCCTATTTTAGGATTTTGCTTGTACTGGTTGTGTTAATGAAAGAGAAGCAATACGTGTAAATATGTTCCTGACACCGACAGTCATGTCACACACAGTGGGTTAAATATTGCAAAGAAAGAAAAGTAGGATTTCAGTTTATCCAGGTTCCTACTAAATTACTCCTGCCAATTATATTTTGTCTCTTTACAACAACAACTGTCCTCATTCTATTACTGGAAAATTTTTGTCACTGACAAACAGAAAGTTGGTAATACTTGTGGAATCCTGGAAAAAGATCTATTGTTTTCTAAATAATTACAAATACCGAGCAGAAAAGCAACAGATGCATTTGTGTCAAGCCCCCTGACTCACGAATTAAAAACATTTAGTGTGAAATCAGCTACAGCTGCAAACCCTGTGAAGCATTTTTCTACCAGGTATTTCTATCTGACATTTTTGGACAATAATCTAACCTTGATCAGATTGGATGAAGAGCAATTAGTTTTCAAATCGTGCTACGGATTCTCAATCAAATTTAGGTTTGGACTTTGACTGGCTCATTCTAAAACATGCATCGCACCAACTCTGCAAGAAAGAGTTTAGAAAGTGTGGCTGAGCTAAATTTTTCAGCTTCCAGCATCAGTCTTTGGAAGATAGATGTGACGCAAGTTCCTTAAGATCCAATTTTGGGCAAGACATTTGGCTTCTTCCACCTACAGGCATGGCTATAAAAAACAGAGTACACCACACATAGTCTAAATGCTTCTCAGCAGAGTGATGACACATTTGAATTGGCCAAATCCAATCTCAAGGTCCACCACAAACAGACTGCTGTTGGTGGCTGAAAGTGCTCCACTTTGTATCTGACCTTGTGAACAGACATGCAAATACAAATCTAGTATTCGTAAACATGCAAAGAGAGGCAATGCCTTCATTCCTCCCTTCCCTGCAATCTGTCCAAGTTTGCTTTGTCTCTTCTCTGATCCTGATATTGAAAACACCACCTGGGTTCATTAAAGCACTTATGCAAGTGAGGTATGTTGGTGCAAAATTACCTGTGACAGAGCCCTGTGAACAGTTTATCTAATGTAAATATTACACACTTGATCCAACTTTGGAATTGCTTGAATGTGGAGCAACTTCACTCTGACACACTTCTGGTTCATTTCTTAAATTAGCTGCTTGCATCCCAAACAGCGCTGCTGTGGCCCTAGAGCCTCAGATGTTATTCTCATTAATTCACCTCGTAAATGGCAGTTCATTACTAAGAGCTGTTATGTTATGTTAACCTCTTAACCATTTCAGCAAGTTAGACCAGTACTAATACTCAAAAGTTTTGTCAGGAGTTAATTTTTAATTTTTAATCTGATATTTTAGATCAAGACAGTTGAACCAGCGGTCGCTGGGCAGATTGCCTCGGTAGCTTTAGCAAGAATTCAATTTACGTGTCGATCCCGCTCAATGCAAAACAACCAGGGCTTATAGCACCAATACAACAGACCCAAAGAGCATCACATTGTATTTTTTGAACAATAATATTTGTTGTTAATCTTTTGCTAAGAAATGAGCGCATTTTCTGGCAACCAAGTGCCACGACGTAAACATCTTATTTTTACTTTTGCAAAATTTACCAACTGTAGATTTGTTGTGTCTAAGCAGATAACCAACCTATCAAAAGAGCTTATGTTTTATAAAAAAATTATATTACTTGTTATTAATTTGGTGTTAAGAGATGAGCGTGTTTTTTTTGGTAACGAACTGCCACGAAGTATAAATCACATTTTTACTTTTGTGTTGAATGTCTGTTTGATAACATATTTACCATCAATGACCAAAAAAAATGTTAACTTTTCTGCAAAATTCACCAATTGCACAATTCTTAAATAGTATTTCAAAAGAGCAAAGGAAATCTTACATTTTTTGAACAATAACAATATTTGTTTTTAATCTGTTGCTAAGAGATGAGCACATTTTCTAGTAACCAAATGGCACGAAGTAAACATCTGATTTTTACTTTTGCAAAATTTACCAACTGTACATTTCTTCAGAAGGCAGTGCATTAACATTAGTACAAGCATTAGCTCGCAGTGCCTTTTCCCCAAAATAAGCTTTATTTATTAGCCATGTTTAGCACACTCAATGGAGCAAACCGGTGAAAGGCAACATGCTAGTTATACCCCACATGCCACTGGTAGCATTTAGGCTAACATTAGCATTTTGGCTAATTTTAGTTTATACACTAATTTTAACATATTGAGTGGAGTAAGTCGATGTTACTGAACATGCTTGTGACTCCACATGCTATTGAGTACATTGTAGCTTGCTTTAGCACTGACGCTAAATCAAAACGCTGGGTTCCGACCAACAGGCACACTTTGGCAGGCCCTGTTTAAATTGCTTCAGAAATGTTCTAGTTGTTTTTCCTGTTCTTCTGCGAGTCTCTGGCTCGACTCTGCTAAAACAGGGAGAGAGAGAAAGACTTGATTCTTTGGACCTATCTGTTTTAAAGAGTATCCCCACCCCGTTACTTCTGACTTATTACACTGGGATAAAGGATGTGTATATATCTGTGGGGGACGATAAAACATTGTTAATCAGGTTTCAAAGTGACTTAGGCGTATAATCTCATTTACTCCTTTAATCCTTTTCCACTGCAACATTCGCCTGGATAACCCTGGAGTATATTTGCAATGCGTAAACCTGGCTCATAAATGTATTAATTTGCAAAATAAAATGTATGTTTTAGGCATTTATTAAGGGAGGTTAAGGAGGCAGTTGAATGAAAACCAACAGAAAGTAATTTCTGTGATTAAGTATTTATTGTTGGAAATTAAGCGTAATTAAAACTCAAGTGCCCAGATGGGTTGTGAAAGGCTGATTAAAAAAAAATAGAGTGTGCTATTTTTAGGTTTTAATTATTTGTGCGAAGACGAGATTATGAAACTGCAAAATTTCACCTTGTAACATCTCAGCTAAAATGAGTTTTAATGAGGCAATCTCAAAAGCCTCTGAAACAAACGAGTCACCCCTACATAGCTTTACAGAAACAGTTACATGACAATGTGCCTCCTCCAACAAGTCAGCTGCCAAATCTGGGTAAAAATAGAAAGTATATAACAAAGAAAAGTGGAACTGAATGACGAAGACATGAAACAAGTAAGATGAGAGGAAAATGTCAGTTTTACTCTTTCATCTTGTATAAAATGATTAAAACAGATCATATCTACTTTATGTTTGACCCTTTCATGTCATATAGAGTAAAATGTTATTCTGATAAATGAGATAGAACAGAACAACTAAACATATTGGTCCTACAGGAACAATTATATTTAACCCATTACTGTCTGAATTTATTTACAAATATATAAACCATGAATAAGTTATGGTTTCACTGTCAAACATTTCTTTTTAAAAATCACAACCTGAAGCCCTGTTTAAATGGGAATAAGCTTTATTATGGGAACCCAAGTAATAAGTAAGTTACTCTGTATCGACTGCTTTTTATATGGTGAATCTATACGTCTTTATGATCCATATGCATTAAGGAGCAAGTGAAAGGACAAATAACAAAACCCCCCCGAACATTATGTACTTGGAATATTAGAGCAATTTTGTTAACAGCAAAATCATTAGCTCTCAATGAGATGTCGAGTTCTTCTAAATAAGAAATGATATCCATGGTGAGTAAACGCAGCAGAATAGGGTTTTCTAAAACTGTAAATTTCTTAAAAAACTGAACTCATATTTCACAATCATTTTTGACTGCAAGAAATTTTGCGTTATTCTAGTTAATTTGTCCCACCAAGCAAAATAAAAATATATGCTATTTCTTAAGGAGCAGAGTTGGCAGTAACTAGTTACATGTATTCAATTTTTTGGGGGAAAAAAGTACTTTTAGGAGTATTTTTACGATACTGTACTTTTTACTTTTACTTGAATAATATCAATAAGAAGTATCACTACTCTTACTTTAGTAGCAATGCTCAAGTAAATCAATGAAGGGGCAGAAAATCCATTCGATGGATAGATGATATCTTATCTAAATACATATTAGATATATAGATATGTCGTGACTATGTTGCTACATTGTTGGATCTGTGGATCCATTTTCTTTGGTTGGGTGAACAAAATCCTGTCTAAGCTGTTAGCGATCAGTAGCACTGCTGGCGGATGTTTAGTGTAACATGGAGCAGAAAGCTGACGTTGCCTTTTCTCCCCACATCCATTAGGTAGCACAGGAACCAGTGTCAGGAAACGACCGGTTTCACTACAACCAGTTTCAGCAAAGCGACCCGTTGCTCTAGAACCAGTAAGTCCTTGTGTTTCAGCTGTGTGTTTTCTTGCTCTGCACGAAGAGACAGGATCTGAGCATGAAGTGCATCATTTTCACTTGCAGGCACGTCATATTTTGCTTGCAAGTCTGGTTGATTGGTACGCCTGCCAGTTTTAGAGCACTCGATTGTCCTTCAGAGAGTTTCGACCATCTGGTGGAGTTCTTGGTTTTCCTTCTCCCAATTTTTCACGGGTCGTGTCAAGAGAAGCTTTGTCTGTCACCAGGCTAGCCAGATCGTCAGGCATACATGGATAACAACCACTGTCAGCCATATTTTGAATTCAATCAAACGTGCTTGAGAAATTCCAGAATAAAACAACACGACTTATTCTTACTACTATTTGGCACATCGTCTGGAAAACTGTTCGTACCCTCTCACCGAAGCTTCGGATAACTCCACGACTTCGGATTGTTTCTCTATGCACAGCTGTGCCTTTGTCAAGGTCATCCGAAGTTTCTGGAGTCTTCATTTGAGAGTCTGTCGGGCCATTTCCAGGCAACACACTTCAGCTCTCATGTCCTCTTATCTAATGCTGCTTACAACCTAAAAAGAATTGTGCAGTTGGTGAATTTTGCAGAAAAGTGCAAATGTTTTCTTTGTCATTGGTGGTACATATATTATAAAACAGACATTCAACACAGAAGTAAACATTTTATTTTTACTTTGTGGCAGTTTGTTATCAGAAAACACACTCATCACACCAAATTAATAACACATAATGATGTTGTTTAGAAAACATAAAGCCAGATCTAGCAAAGGTTTGCATGTGGGGTATAAGCTCTGGTGTGATAGTCTATTCTTGTGCTTAAACAGAAATTAGATTTTTGGTTAGTAACTGGTCATTATGCTTTGAGGAAAGAATAATCAAGATGAGCAAAAGACTCGGGTGGCCATCTGTAATCCAGGAATGGTAAGATTAAAATTTGAGTGATTTTAAATAACATTTTTGAAGTGCTGTTCTCCATCTGCTGCAGTACATTCCAACCATTATGTTTCCTATGGGACCTGAAAGCGACTCAGTGACCGAACTTGTGCACTGTGAAGTGAATTGTCTTTGTAAGGATGCCAACTTTGCATTCTGACTGAGCTGTTACCCATCTCTTTATCATCTAATGCAACTTGACACTGTTTGTTTTGTGTGTGTCTGTAAGACTTTTAGGGATTGTGCAATACACGTGTTCAAACCAGTGTTTCGGAAGAAAGGCTTAAGTCAGGAGAAATGAAGCAAATGCTGAAAGGGGGCGTACAGGGAGATGGATGAAGAGCATCAGACAGAAGGAGGGGGAGACTTTGGAGAGATGTTCTGTGCCTCAGGGACAAACCGAACTCAAATTGCTGAATTTTGACTTAATGAGAGAAAGTGTGCAGATCAAATATAGAAAAGTGCTGCAAAGTACAAAACACAACAATCAGACAAGCTTCCATAGTCAGATATTGACATTTGTGTTGCATCACAACTTGCATTTGTGATGCAAGTTTTCTTTGCATCAGCGATGCAAAGGAAACTTGGAAGTGAATAATAGTGCATATTTCCCCCATGTTTTTATTCATCTGTATTTAATCAAGCATTTTTTAGACAAATTACATCCAGTGGGAAAAGGTTTTTTGTTCTTTTTATTTGACTTGGTGATTACCATCATATTGCTATTGACATGATTCTGTTTCACTAGTTGACTTAATGTTTTAGAAAAGAAATTACTTACTTAGTAGCACAGTCTCCAAAAATGAAGTTTTGGGTCTACTCTTAAAGAACTTACATTATACCAGTCTAAACATGAATAAATTAGACTGCTTCCAAGCAACATCAAATCATGTTATGTTTCTTAAGTGTGTATGTATAGTGCACGAGTACTGGAATCAAGGCTGTGGAATTAAAGTGTTCACTTGCATCAGCGTGGAAATCTCTTACTTTTGCTCTGGTGTCACCATCTCATTTTTTATATGTGAAAATCAACTGATCATAGGAATGACATTTCATTGCGCTGGGAAGTCTTCATAGGCTTATGCACATCTAACTAAAACATTTATTGGCAAGAAACCTGACTAAATGTTATTCTGTGTTCTGACTGGAGGATCTCATCTTAACTGCAATTCTATCTGAAATTTCAAAACACTTCGATTACTATCACAAAAACACAAAAAGTATATTGATCTGCAAACATTTAGGTTAGTTTTGAAATAACATGTTTAACATATTTAACAGTGAATCTACTAAGACACATTTAAAATTGAAAAAAAGTTTATTCTAGTTTCAGATTCAAATGTGCTTTTAAAATCTGTAATTTAACGTCTTTCTTTTATGATATACTTTTATGCTTAGGTTTGTCATTTTCAGTGTGTCTTTCTTCTCATGTCTTGTATAGCACTTTGGATTGTCTAGCATAGGAATGGTGCTATATAAATAAATAGACCTTGCCTTTAGAATATAAACTGGACCCACTGTGAAGTTAAAGAATGCCTTTTTAGTGCTGAAAGTGAGGAATCACTTCTTAAATAAAATTAAATGCCCCAACATGCACAGTTTGAGCTGTAAGTATTTCTTTTAAATAAAGTGCAGTTCTGGTCTCATGAACTGGCTTAATAAAGGATCAAACTAATAACACAGTGGTGTGATAACAACATAGAGATGCATCAATTTAATGCTGTGCACTGCTCTGCGACTGAAGAAAGCTCATAATCAGTTGGATGTGTAATTGAAAACCAGATTAGGGAAACAAATGAACTTTGGAGATACACAACATTGCACAATATTAATGAATGGCATGCCTTTCTTATATTATGTCTAAAGAGGTGTAGGGAAGCCCAGAGGACATGTTAATAAACGTGGATGATTAAATTTCAATAATATCTAATGTGTGCACCCTGGATAAGTGAGACATTTCAAATAGTTTTTTATGGGGTCTCTCAAAGCAAATATATGTATATAAATGTAGTGGACATTGGAGGTGATTGCACCCCTTCCCTGTTCTTGTTTTGTTTGTAGATTTCTGTTTTCTTGTTTTGTTTGAAAATTTCTGTTTTCTTGTTTTGTTTGAAGATGTTGACTGCTCTTGAGCTGCACTTCTGCTGCTCAAGTTGGGAGATGCGTTGAATTGCAGTTACAGCAGTTCACCACCAGTGGGCACATAGAGCACGGTGAGAACGCCTGACTCATCGAGCCACCGGCAATTTAGCGCAGTAATGCTTGTTAGCGGAGGCGCTCACTGTCGCTCTTGTTCATTAACAGGTGGGTGTTAATTGGCGCTGCTGTTTATGTTGGCTGTCTTTTGTAGGGGAGGTGAGCTAAAGTGGAGTGACGGGATATTTATGGGGAGGTTTTTATGAGTGGTTGTTTGGCCTCTATTGTGGATGTTTGTTTGTGGGGCGAGCCAATGGCAATTTAGTGCAGTGGCTGGCCAGCAATATATATATATATATATATATATATATATATATATATATATATGTGGCTTGTCAATGATATATATATAATTGACAATTCATGATGTAAGCAAACTGTCCTTGAACAAGGCTCCATGGGTTCAATGAGCACATGTGGCCTCTAAAAGTTATGATCCCTTCTACTCTTAACAACAAATTAATTTAGGCTGCCGGAGCTATAACTCATAGCACCCGAAGGGACACTGCCAGCTCTACAGTAAAGGTCGAGGGTTAGCAGAGCATGTTCTTTATCGCTGCCATTGAACTCATAGCAGATGTTCCAGCCCACTGAACCAAATTTCTTCCTGCCTTTTATATGCAAGTACACAAATCAGAGCATAAAGAGACAACAAAGCAGAGAATGTGTTCACCAGAAATGATTGTAGTCATCTTGGCTATGGTCGAGATTATATTCTTACTTTGTAGCTGTATAATCATTTAAAACAGGGGTAGAACATCCTTAATGTTTCCATATATACTATAATATATAGTTTCCATAGAAAACAGATATTGATGGCATTTAGCAGAAAAACTAAGACTCACACTCTTTCTACACTTTAAAGGTCTACAGGAATTAAATGTTGAAATAGTTTTAACTATTTGGCTCTTTGGGCATCAATATTATACAAAATATAAATATGAGTAGAAAGATATTAATAAGTGTTTTTTAACACATATAAAGAAGCAGATGACCTTCAGTTTCTTTGGGCTTACTCAAGCAAGTCAGTTACACCTGCTTGATTTATTATAAAATTCAACGGTAAAATGTAGAAGTACATGTTCTTAGTCATACATTTTCAGAGGGTAATGTAAGAAGGTACTAAACAGGAATCTCTAAGTGTCAGACCTGGTTGAGTGTCTACAATATGATATGTTAGTGGTAGCCGCAGACTCCCTGGATCTCCTGATGAACACTTAGTGGCTGAAATCCAGGAGGAAGCCAGATGGTACTTCAAGAGAAAGACGTTGTCCCCCATTGTTCATTGTGGCTTATATTGTCTTCTCTGCTACAGGGTCCAGCCTGGGCACAGGAAAATAGAGTCAACCCAAATAAGTGGAGAAAGAATGCATGTGTGAATGGACTTATGCATTTGCTTTTTTGTAATGTTGTTTTTGATCAGCAGGCTATTTTTATATCAAAAACATAATGGATGTAAATCCAGTAAATTTTCACCAATAGCACTAGTGATGGCAGAGTTACTTTAAAAAAAGTAACTTAATCGGATTACTGATTACACCTTGAAAAAGTAACTTAGATTACTGATTACTTGATTTGGAAAGTAACTAAGTTACATTGAAAGTAACTTTTGAGTTACTTTCAGCAGCTGCTAACAACAACGCAGTGAAAATTATAATGAGTTTTGCCAATACTTACTTAATTATTTTATAATGGCAACATCAACTATGTGTCTCTACTTATAAGGTTGAACTGAAGAAGAGATTGTTTAATGGCTACGACAGTCAAAAAAAGCATCAAGAAACAGCATCAGGACTGGATAAATTAGGGACATACGTCTTAGATGTGAGTTGGTTATAAATATTATACCAATCTTTGTCAGAATATTTATTTATACAAAATCCATAAATGAGGCATTCTCTTGAAGCTACCTCAGATAGTCGACTCCAAACGTGCTGCTGCTTCAAATGTGATCTTTCTCTAATTCTGCAGCATGCATTAACCACACCCTAATGATTTCAGTCTACTTAGCCTGCTGCTTTCTGCATTTCATGCACTGAAGGCTGCTACTGCTACCCAGTCCTATCACCTCCCTAGAGCTCCAAGGTCACAGACTTTCTGCACATCCTGAAATGAGGAGGAAATGTTGAGAGAGTGAAGATTGCATTCAACTCTTTGAAGCATGTTTAGGAGAATGTAGATGGAGTGATGAGAATAGAGGCAGAAATTAATAATTAGTTAATAAATGTATTTAAACATCTACCTGTGAGTTGTCTGACTAGACAGAAAACCATCCACACCCAACCTATGTTGGGTGTGGATGATCTTTAAGCGATCAGGTAACACCGCATGAGAAACTGTCACGTCAATACAATCAATACTTTGGAAAATGAGAATGAAAGTAGTCTAATGCTGCATCGGGTAAGTGGTAATAGGTGAATCATTTTCATCCTATTTTCAGGTAAAATGGTGTCAAAATTTAGAAAGAGAAACAAAAGATGAAAGCGGCTTGATGAAATTTAGCACTGTTTATGCATTGGTTGACAGCTGTTGGTCTTTCACCTTCATAACCATCAACAATGACAAAAATAACCTTTGTCAATATGTAGAGAAAATTAACTATAAGATATTTGGCATGTTGAACAAAATAAAGAATGTTCAACAATTATTTTGGAAAGACGACATTAGTTCATTAGTCCAGAAAGCAGGACATATTTATCAGTTAAAAGCAAAAGAAAATAACTCATATTATAAAACTGTTTGCGGAACTTTAAAAACTATAGTTATGATAATGTTTTTTTCCTTTAAAATTAAAATCTGCTTTCCTTTCCTGCGCAGAGAGGCCTGGATATTTTGCGTGTGTCAGGCAGTGAGGGTCAGTCTGTGACTTTGTCCCTGACTGCATGTGGCAGAAATGTCTATTTTGAGATTTTTTTTTTTTCAGTTTATTATGCTGGCACAGCAGCCATGTAAACAATGATTTAAATCAAATGGAACTGAATGAAAGTGGTGATGACATGATTTCTTAGGTTCTTTAAATTAGTTTGTATGCTTTTGTAAGAACACCAAAACCAGACAAACCAGAATAAAATCTAAAGAGCATTTACACTATCATCATTGTTACAACTTTTGAGTTGTGTGAAGAGGTGGTAGCTAATAATTGCCATACTTATTTTCTATTTTCATAAGTATTCTCTCCCTTTGCAGTAGCAGAACTGGATCTTACACTTCACAGAAAAACAAAACGACATCTGCAGTAATAAGATTATATGCAAATCTGAATATCATATTTGTAACGAGTGGGAATAACTCTTTTATAACTGCTAAGGTTATAAACTATAACTTTTATAACTTTTATGCTAAGGTTGAATGCCACATTATCGCTCAATATTCCAGCTGATCGTAGAGGGAGGTGAAAGCTCTGTGGTACAACATGCTGACAGCTGGTAGGAAGACATTCCCCAGAACATTGATAATCTCTTGCTCAAACAAGGCTCCACCTTTCTCCCAGCATGCCTGCTTGTCACCTTGAGCAGATGTTAGCTTCCCTGTTCTCATTAATCCGTCCCGTGTTACAGTCATGGTTTTAACTTTGGAAAAGGAAAGACAGGGGAAAGGAAGGTCAAGAGGAAAAAGTCTCAGTTTTATTTCCTTCCACATTAAATAATACTGGATAAATAAGTAAATACAACACTTAAATTATAGAGGAATACATAACCAATGCAGTATCTTTGTATGTTTGCTAAATGTACACTAAATGTTGCTGACCTATGCATGCTTCACCAGACTCAGAATCTTTGAGAGTGCTGAAGTAAAGACAAATAGCTCTGCAGCAAACCCAGATTGATCCAGAGACCTAAGATGCTTTCTGCACAAACACACCTTAATAAAGAGTGGCACAGGTGCTTTTCAGAAAATCCTATTACAGTCACTAAATTCAAACTGTTAACGTAATCATAAAGATTCATCACAAACAGAATCATTCACCACGGTTGTTTCAGTCTGTTTAGTTCGATGAGTATTCCTTAATTTTGTATAAGAATATATTTTTTTATTCTTTATCCTGCAAATAATAATCTGTGACTTTATCCTTTGGTACACTTGATACAGAAATATTATCAATATTGTCAATATATTATCAATATTGTGACTTCAAACAGTGATTGAAGTCACAAACTGTTACTGATTTGATGCTATAAAATTGAATAACTCACAGAAGTCGCAAAAAATACATTTCAAAGATGAAAAATGTTTGTACTTTAAAAACATGTTCATACCAAATTTCAATTATTTTTATTTTCTATTCTGAATCTTTCTAAAATTGATTAAATAGGAGTTTTTGAAAATCTGGTTTTCCAAAAATTTAAATGAGATCCACGCAAAGCTTTACAAAAATAAAATCAGGACTGCTGAAATATTTTTACACTTTTGCAAAGATCTGTTAGTTGATGCTTTCCATGTCAGTCTGTCATTTTGCATGAGTAAACGTGTATCAGCAAATAATAACTTGGCACTTGACTAGTCAAGGCTGCAAAAAGGGAGGAATATTTTATGTCATCCTGTAAAAACAGCAACTCTGCTCTCCTTCAAAATACACTTATGATTTTGCAAAATCTTAAGACCACAATTCCCCAGTTACACAAGAGATAAGTGTCTGGTTTTCAAGAAACATTATAAAATACTGTTAACACTATGTAGTATTTAGTAGTTTATTTTTTTGTAAAACGTCACCCCCCACGTTTACATCCTGCACACTCACTTTAAGAATCTGACAGAAATGCACTCTTAATTGTCTGTGTTTATGCAGCTGATATTCTGGTTTATAGATTTACCTCACTAAAATTCCAGATTCAAAATGTCCCATTGTCACAACAGGAGGAATGAAAGGGGAAAGATTGGATTTAGAACAGAAATCCAGTAGGTTATTGGATAATGAGAGTGCAAAGTCCTGAGATTACAGAATAATCCCTCTCAGTGTTCATTGCAAAACAGGTAGCACAAAAGAAAACACAGAAATGGTGGAATTATAGACCAGTTTATATAAAATTAAAAACTAAAATTCAGGATCAAATTCAGGACAGATTGCCTGAATCTGCTGTGGTCAAAGGTCCTTTACCTTGGTCAGTGCTTAATGCACGTCTATAACTTGCACACATTATAGACACATTTTCATCAGCATGAAAGTATAGTTTAAACTGTATGTATGCAGTTTAAACTATTATTTATATAGTTTAGCATATTTGGGTGAACCAGCATCTACTGAAAGTGTATTTGTTTTTTCAACATCATTATCTCGTTGAAAATGGCCTCCAGAGCGGCTGCGTGGAAAGAGGAGCCCAGTGCTGGCTCCACCCTTGACACAGCTGTCTCAGCTTCAACCTCTGGTCTTGGCCATTTACTGCATGTCTCTCTCTGCCCCCTTTCCTGTCCAGCAACTGTCACAAAAAGTAGAAGAAAAAAAGAGCCTGCTCTTGTTCTGACAGGTCCGTAGTGATTTTATCCAGAAGTTCACTTTCCTTCAGCAGCTGAGTTAGGCTATTTTTAAACAGGCACCCAGTCTACAAAGAAAAAAATACATGAGATATATACGGTAGTGAAAAACCTCCAAACAGTATTATATAATAAGAGTGAGCCACCATTTAGATTTAGGACTTTCATTGACAGATGCGTTCTTAACACTGTCTGTATTTTCAAAAAAGTACTAAATTAGGAATCTTTATCAAAATAATGAATGTTTTTATGATTCTCTGAACTGTTTATAAAGCTGCATTGAACTCTCTCCTACCTTTAATTAAGTCCTTCCATAATTAATCGTCATTCATTTTGTCCAGATTCTGTGAAATTAAGTTAAAACACTTTTATGAGTAGTCCCTGAACATGCACCATGCGTCAAAACTACTTTGAATCCTCCACTGATAATGCTGCTGGACTCTTCTTTCAAACTCCATCTGTTTCTCTTGAAAAGTCTCTGTTGGAGTAACATCCAGACAGAAAGATCCCATTAGCCAGCCTTTTCTGACTCTTACAAGCTTCTCCTGCTGGGTCACTGACTCTCTCCCCCACTTTGTTTCAAGCACTGGTGGTTTCAGAAACGTTGAGTTTCTTTCTCCCTCTCCAAAACTTTTTTTCCTAAAATTACCATTCCGTCTTGAAACTCCTGATTGGACAATCAGACTATGTTCTTCTTGGCGTCTGAGAATCAAACTGATTTTTGTCTGTCGCCAGGTAATCAGCTTAAGCATGCTAGTCGTTAGCTTCTCTAATTCCAACGCCAGTCCATTTATGGTAATGGACACCATGGGAAGTAGGCAATCCAGTGAGCGACCGGCCTAGACATGCTAGTCACTAGCCGCACAAATGCTAACAATTGAGTAACCTTCTTCTCATTTGCCAGAGCCAGTGGTTCAGTTCCTGGCTCTGATTAACCAAATCAGTGGCTGACTTTGAAATAGAAACAGCCTCCTTTGATAAGCCTCCAGCCACACGTGGCAGCACAAGAGTTTCAATTCTGACGCTCATGTAGCGCTGCAGCTAATGAGGAAATGTTTTCAGGTTGCTCTGCTCCTCTGGATGTTAGCCAGGTTGCTGCCAATCTGGTCATTAATCAGTCAAAACGCTTTTCAAAGTAAAGGTGAGCTAGAGGTTAACAGTTCAGTGTGATAATAAACCTAAATTCACAAGAATTAATTATGACCAAAGGTAAAGGTGAGAGAAAAAAACTAAGGAAACTTTCTGCTTCAGTTTCTAATCTCCATCCTTATGTACCTGTTTTTATTTCACATTCCTTCACTTTCGTTTCTACTGCGGGGGATTTAACTGAGAAAATTAGTAAAATAGTTTTTATCTTTGACTTTTTAATACAGAAATAGAATTATTCAATATAATTGATTCATTTCTCATGGTATTATAAACACGCCTCAGTTTGTAGCGAACGTAGCCATCATGACCAGAAAGCAGTTCAAAAACATAAATAATTAAACAACTGTTACATAAAGATAGTAGAATGAAGTGCTCATGAAAAATATGAATAAGTGAATAACACTCGTTGAATAAAATGGATACAAACAAATGTGATGCAACTGAGAATTTCTTCATGGTGTCAGCAAACCTTGAACAGCTACAGGTGCTCGCTTCAACAGCAGGTCAAGAGCATACTACGTACTACTGTAAATGTTTCCACTGCGTTTCTGCAAACTGATATCTATTTCTGTTGATAGTCAGGTAGAGCCTAGAAAGAGATTGTAAAGCTTATTTCGAGTATTTTCATGCAATAATCATGCCTGCTGGGTAAAACAAAGGAATGTAGAAACAGATAAGAAAAAAGGAATGAAGAAAATATGAGGCAGAAACACAGACAGGGCATATAAATGTTGGTAATTTGCCTTGAACAGATAAATTAGAGCTGCATGTCATGCTGTGGCGGAACAAAGACTTAAACCGTGTATCTGTTGGTGTTCTTGACAAAGCCAGAGTTAGTTTGTACCTTTCAGGAAAGAGCGGTGAAGGCTATACTCTTTTATGTGTGAAGCAGCTGTACTCCCTCTGCCAAATGGATTCCTGCACTTGCAGTCACAAATGATAGCTTTTGGGAAAAAGAGAAGAAATTTCAACAGAGGTGTCTTCTGAGATAATCAGAATGTGTAAATCAGCAGTTATGTATCTGTGCAGTCGTTATCTCCAGCTCTGGCACAAAAGTGTGAGCGTGGTGCCTGTGCATGATATAATATTCCAAACCAAATGTATGTTAGAGCTGGAAAACCACAGAATCTTGAAAATCAGAATCCATTGTGTATGTAATTGTAAAATCTACTTTTCTCAAACAAAAATTACCTTTTAATCCACTAAAACCAGATGTGCATCCCCATTTATGGAAGATGCTTTTTTTTGTATCACATCATTTATAAAAGTTTCTCTGTAAAAAAAAAAAGACATCTCTCATAGAAGTGTATTTAATCAAATATATAGCTTATCAAAACCACAGAAAAAAGGCAACAGTGAGTCCTTTTACTATAAAAAATATTTATGCAGGATATATTGTGAGCTCTGTGAAAGTGCACAACTGTAGAGGACAAAAACAATCTGAAACCGGTTTTAGGGGATGGAATAACAAGAGAGAAATGGACATAATGCACTTCAGCCCACAGGTAAGAAAGGTAGTTGAAACAGGGAGTAAACAGTCAGACCAATGAGGCAACTGTGATGAATGAGATAAAGTTTGACTGCAGATACTGTCTTAATATTATAACTTCCTTTTCTGTCCATATATTAACAGCTTAAGATGGCTTTTCAAGAACAAATAACATGTTGTAAGGAAACTCACTGCAGACCTATTTGTGGAGTTTGAGTGGCATAACTTTATTACACATAAAACTTGTAAAATCAAGTTAAGCTAAAGGATATTTTTCTAATTTACACCACATTTAAGGACTTGTTTACACATATTGGTGAAGAATAAAAAATCCCTAAAGCAAATTAAATCATTTAGTATAAAGGAAAATAATATTTAATGCTCACAAAGGAGAAGAATAAAACAAAGTTATCACCGTTTGCAAGGGAACAACACAGCACAGAACAAGTCCAGCAGAGACAGGAAGAGAAAGATTTCAATGACCCTAGAAAGAAAAGCTGTGAGAGGTGTCTATGTGGACCTCACAACAACTCTCAAGACACTAATGAATAACTTAGCCAAGTAAAAAATACAATCGTGACATCTCTTCACAGGTACTGAGGGAAAGTTTACAGACCAAGAAAAATCAACTTCTGAAGAAGAGACATCTTCGAATCAGACAGAAATAGGGCAAGAAATATCCTGCGTTCTCACTGCAGCCTGAAGTGACCCAATTCCGATTTTGTTTTACGTATCCGATCTTTCCATGACGGTCTGAACAGCACAAGTCGGATTCTTTTCGAATGCGACCCATATCCGATTCAAATGCGACCCAACGTCCAGGACGCATTCATCCGAACTGAACGTCACTGATACTCGACAAATGTCACTATTCTGTGTCCTGATACGCGAAAGCGGGAAGAAAAACAACAACCATGACGGACTATAATGAGGATTAAGTTGTTAATATGTGTAAGCTATGCTCCACTGTTAGCCTCCATGCTTACTTCTGCAAACACGGAGCACTTCTTGTTATGCGCGGTTG
This sequence comes from Phalloptychus januarius, assembly GCA_902982915.1. Lineage (NCBI taxonomy): Eukaryota > Metazoa > Chordata > Actinopteri > Cyprinodontiformes > Poeciliidae > Phalloptychus > Phalloptychus januarius. The sequence continues at coordinate 1,727,429 of CADWAE010000285.1, forward strand.
GCAGAACACTGGGAACGCTGACGCTATTGCGCCCTCTGCTGAGCATGTGGGACACTTTCAGGTCATTTGCCCATTGACACTGCATACAGGTTGCACTTATTTGACAGTGTGAACGGTCACTGAACTGCAAAAAAACCAAAAAAATCCGATTTGACAAAAAAATCGGAATTGGGTCACTTCAAGCTGCAGTATGAACGAAGCCAAAACTCGAGTTCTTTGACCAACAAGACAGTTCTTATGTGTAAAGATGAAAGCCCTTGTCAAGGCGGAAAAAATCATTAAGAAAGAAGGACATTTGAAGATTTTTAAGAAAATCTGAAGCAAAACTCGGACTTAATCATTACTTTGTCTTTCAACAAAACACAGATGATGTCCAGAAGAGCAAAGGGATTGTTAAAAATTGACCAGCACAAAACACACACAGGAATTTCACTAAAATGTTGAGGATGAAGATCCAGGCAAGATGTTATAAGTCAGGCATCCAAAATAAACCAAGAATGTTTCAAGAGCTGTATTAAAAGTTGTTTAATCTGCTTAACTCAAGAAACAACTTTGAGGCATGACAGACAGAAAAACATGTTGGTTCTTCACTCCTGTCAAATGTTCTGTCAAGAACCAAACAATCGTAGCTGGTAATCTTTTCTATCTACTCACTTAACATGTGATTTTGAGTCTGGGCTGACAAAGCAGCAATAAAATGAGCGTTAACCTTTCAATGCCTGCACTAAAATGTCCAATCGAATGAATAAACTCAGTGAGCATGATGAACCTCTGCATATTGTGAGGCATTGGATAAATGTTTTTCTCCTGACTCTGAGCCCGTGTTTAAGTTCTGAATGTGTCAGCAGGCACGCCAGGCGTAAGTGGCAAATTAATCAGGGGGGTGGCCAGGTTGTGCTGCCCCACCAGGAGGTCTGCATGCTGCTCCAAGGTCAGCTAATTTCCATCAGGACAAAACAAAATAAATGAGGTGGGGATTATGAAAATCAAATCAAAATTAAAGGATTATGTGGTTTTAACCCCAATAAGTCAATAATCTAAATATCATCTACAAATGAAGATAAGCTCTTAAGTTTCAAGAGAGTGACACAAAGCTATATTTTTAAGATAAATGCAGTCTTGTTTAAATGGCATTAATTTGAGACACATTTGCTGAAAATACAGTTTTGTTTCTTGCTTTAATTCAAGGGTTTTATCATTCAGTTTGAATGGAGAGTATGTGAGAAATAATTATTTTTCTAATTATGTGCCCAGAGCCCATTTTAAAATGCAGTCTAATCTAATTTAATTGGATAATTGGGGTAAAAGCTGTTTTAATGACCATATGTGGTCTACTTCCTGATTATGTATTGATCGATTAATTAGATAGAATGTCTGGGGCGAAGACCAAGTGTTACAGTGCATTCAGAGGCTCGTTAGTGCAAACCCAACACATTAAAGTAGGTCTTATTGCAAGAACAACAGACCATCCAGCCAAAAATAACACAAACACTAAAGATGATTAGATAGATGCTAAAAAAATATAAGTTTGTGCTAATATAAAAGGTTAATAAATTATGGAACAAAGAGAAAGCATAGATGAGTTTGGCAACATATATTACAAATAATGATAAATTATTTAATCTATCATGGTTCAGAAAAGTGTAAATCACTCCTAAATGTATAGATATAATTTTTTCCATAATGTCCACTTTACAGTTATCAAATTATTACAACAATCACAGCTCGTATATTAAAAGAACACCATCGTAAAAGCAGATCAAACAAATTTATGTTTTAATCAAACTCACAAAACCAGAGTGGATCGGATAGCATGGATCAAAAGTTTAAAAGATAACCAAAGTGTCACATAAATGTAAATTAATCTAAGGCTTCTGATTTTAAAAATGTAATTTAATTTAATTGAATAATTATTGAAAGTTCTATTTTAATTCCTAATTTACAAAAAAAATTCAATTCAAAAATAACATCTCTTGTAAAATAACCAAAGTTTAACTAGTGGGAATCTACATTTTTCTGACTGCTCAGAAATCCTACATTAAACAAAAAACTTTAGTGAATGCTCAGAAAAAGTGAGAGATATTGTGAGTGTTCAAGTAATCTATTATGCTATTTTAAGTATAATCCTGAGTAAATTCTTCTTACTTTTGTGTATGTTTAAAAAAGCTTTTAATATAATTTGCCATGATAGAATGTTTAAAAACACTGATGCTTATGTAAGACCTAAAAGAACTGAAATGTTTTGATTATACTTAGCTTTTTGAGTAAAATTGTAATCATTTGCATTAAAACTAATTCTGGTTTCTTAAAGAGGAAATTATTTTTTTTTTCATGCACCATATAAAGTCTGGCCAGAAGCAAGCAAATCCCTCCAACAGGGATCAAATAGAAGGGATTTGATTCATGTCAACTTGGTAAATTGTCTGGATACCCCACTGAATGGTAAAGAAATGCAGCCAAAAGTGTAGGTAGTGGTCTGTTACACTTATTCCCACACAGCACACCATAAATCTGTCTTTTGTTTTTAGGTCCATTAAGCATCATCTTATTGCTGCCAAAGAAAGAAGTAATAATCTGACTTGACCTTCAGTTATTGCCACTAACCTGCTTTGGATTTTCCTGCACAGGTTTTGAATTGTCCTGTTTTTAGTAAAATTGTTTAATTTTCATCTGCCTGCCTCCTTCCTCCTTCTTGGACTGGCCAGGGAGAGTGGCAGATGTTGAAGAAAATTAGGTGATGATAATGGCATCGTAATTCAAAAGATAAAGTAGAGAGCTTTACAAACTGACAGAAAGTTATAATATTTAAGTAAGCATCAAATCTCTCAGTGGTTTCTTTCATATAAATTCAATTACCATTCCATCCTGAAAAAAGTCACTTATCCACCTTTTGCTTGAGATCTCCGATTCATACACCTAAGTTTATTAGGATCAAGCTTAACCCATTATGTAATCAATACAGTCACTATTGATTATAAATTTGTGTGACAGGCTTGAAAATTTTTTAAAGAACTTAGAACAATAAAATTAAAATCTAAACCACAGAGCGCAGAAAAACACAAATGAAGTTTTTCTTTGCATCACGGCATCTTGCCATCAATGGAGTGTTAATCTCTGTCCACAGGGCATCAACAGAACCAGCTCAGATCACACAGCTGTTTGTGTGAGTCGTCATTCCCAGCTTTAACAAAGTGCTATTCGGTGGCTACACCAGTTCAGGGTCAAAATGTTAAACTGTAGTTTCAGCATAAAAAATACATTTAAATTGACAGAGGCAAGTAAACAAAGCAATTGTAGCTCTCAATCACTTGAACAAAATTCATCTCCTTGCAGCTCTCCCACCAAGACAGATTGTAGATTGAACATTTGGTTTGGACAGGCTGATAAAATGGGTTGTCTTCAAGGCACCCTATCCAATGAAGAGTCTGCCAAATGAGTGTAAACAGTGGGCAGACCTCCACCCCACCAGCACAACATGGTGCACCAATCTCACACAGTCTCACAGAATGACATACCTGGTGGCTAAAAAATGGGACCAAAGCAAAAAAAAGAAAAAAAACATGGGCATGCATTGAAGTGAATGTTGTACAAAATAGAAATCCATAAAAGATGCTTTGCTGTAAATGCAGACTAGGGTTATAATAATGTGTTACTGAGGTAATAATTACTTTGTGAACTTACAAATACAGATGTAATGAAGAGAATAGGAGGCTAATGTGTGCTTCTAATTACATTTCACACTAGCCGCTTTTCAAAACAAGCAGGCTTCACTGGATTGTAAAAACATTAGAGGCAGTAATGCAGGAGGTAATGAAAGTCTTCTCATGGAGTAAAGAGCAAACGCAGAGGAGTAGAAATGAGCTACAAACAGATAATGACTCATTTGCCAGTTACAGGAGTCCTCTAAGCTTTACGTAGTAATGATCATAAATGAAGATTTACCGTGTATGGTGAAGGTAACTGTTGAACATGAGAAGGAAGATAGTGTGCACAACTCCAATTTTAAAAGGGGAGAGGAAATGGATGCCCAGTTCTAAAGAACTATAAAAAAATAGGCATAATCAGCACTCCAAAATATTCACAGGTTTTTATAAGGGTAAAAAATTTACCTTTCCTCACTGCACACTACAAGCAGAGTACAGAGAGCTGTCTTAAAATGTTGGTTGTCAAATCAGAGACTAATCTTGAACGTTCAACTAGTTTACTAGTCACCTTTTAATTTCATTGATTGTTTGTGAAATCGTCCAAAATTCAGTAAGCACGAGGAAGATGCTTATAGAATATTTACAACAAATTTAACATTTCTAAAAATAATAACCATTTGGGTGCAAAGGTTAAAACTCTCAACAACATGCAACTGTGTCATTTTCTGTTGCTAAAAATATCATAGTTGGCTTTGAATCCCTGACATCTGCTTCCAGTTCTTATAATGTATCTCTGGCATACTCTCCCTCAGAAAAGTAGCTGAATCCTTTTTCTTACTATATACTCCAGACAAGTCAGAAATATTTTCAGGATTTCTCCCAGTGTTTCTGAGAGCTGGAGGCAGAAAGAAATGGAGAGAGAAGAGACTGGTGGACAGAGACTGATTAACCGGTAAACATGCCAAACCCAGAATCTCTGCCCGATCGAGTCAAGCAGCAAGTTTAATCCCTTGTTTAAAATCTGGTTGCATTGTTTTATTCTCCATCTCCTGTAGTTACAGCTTAAGAAATTTAATTTCCTCTAATTTGTTTCTGAAATCCAAAGAGAGGAACATGATGCAGTGCCTCCATGGAGTCACTCCACAAGTCAAGAGATCTACGGTTTTGAATTCAGGTTGCAGAGAGGCAACACACTGAGACCTGATGCCTCACCATCGCTGTATCTCAGCCTGTTAACGGACGTCAGGAGTGGGATCACTTAGGTGAGTACTGTGGTGATTTGAGTTTTTCTGTGTTTTTAGTTTAGGTTTTCGGTGTCTAAGTCTCTGTGTTGTCCTGTCTGCTCTCCGTGATTGTTCCCAGCTGTGTCGCATTTCCTGATTACCTTCCCTGTGTATTTAAGTCCACCTGTTGTCCTTGTCTGTTGTCGGATCCTCGTCGTCGTGTTACCACACCCCGTCTCGTCGTGTCTCCTGTTTCCCCGAGTTCTTTGCGTAAGTTTTCTTCATTAAATCCGACTTTATCACTGCTCATCCTGGTCCCGCCTGCTATTTCTCACCGCACCAAAACCCACCTCACAAGTACTTTATCTCTTTTCCAAACAATAGCTGTTATTTAGAAATAAAAAAAATCAGGCACATAAACTGTGAGTTCACGTTTAATGGAGACAAACCCTTTAACAGCCAGAAAACCTGAACTTTGACTTTCCAACTCTTTGGAGAAACTCTTTCAGTAGATATTGGAGAAGCTGCTCCACTGAATACTTAAACAATCTTAAGATCTATTTTTTGCTACAACTTTCCAGCAATAATGTGACTTTATGAGTGATTATTTTAAACTTTATCCTGTTTTTTCACCTCAATCTTTTTTCAAAAAAAATTTGTTTCAGCTTTTGATTATTTCTACACAATTTAATATGAAGGTATTATTATATTACCATATTTTTATTCTATCTTGGTACTTGTCTTGATTTTTCATTGTTGCTTGTCTTATTATCTTGCTCTTAAATTGACATACTGCATTAAGAATACTACTCTTTCTGAAGGAGTCGGGGATTAATTTAAACACAATGTGCACAAGTGGACACTTCAAATGACAAAGATGCTAACGCTAAAAAGCTGGATGAGATTTTATTAAGTGATTTTATGCTTTATAAAAAAAACAGGGCTGTATACATGAACATCCATTTTCATCTTGGTATCTTCGAGAGGAAAATCTGTATATTTCATTTGACTTGATTTATGTTATGTTTGCCACTTTCTTAGCAGACAAAATGTAATTTTAATCATTCCTATTTTGATTCGCTTGACTTCTGGCATGACTTCTTTTGTAACAGTGCCATCTTGTGGGGCTAACATGGAACTACAAAATGGAGACAAATACATGTTCTTGGGAACAAACAAGTTTCAACAGAAGGTAAATGAATATTTAATGCAGGAATAGGATGGGAAAGAAGCATAAATAAATAATTGGAAAAATAAATAATTAATAAATGTTGATTATTAGACATTTTTTTGTAAATAATCCTGGCTTGCTGTTGTATTTCATACACAGTTTAACATAATTTTCTTTGGTTGAAGTTGCATTCTAGTCTTTTTTTTTTATAATGACCTACTTACATTGTTGCTTGTCCAAAGTCCTTTGTGGGATGAAATTTTAAAAAAGTGTTCTGTCAACACAGGTTATCATCATGGTGCGTTGACACATGACTGACCTTGTCATGTCCATCAAACCAGATAAAAACCACAAACTGGACAGAGAGGGGATTTCTCAAGTCTTTGGTGGTTTTAATTAGTCCCATCACTGCTGGCCCAACAAGAGCCCGTCCCAAATTACTTTGGGGTGTGAAGGTTGTGAAGGCACACATTATTACAATAGAAAAAAGGGGGGGGGGAGAACACACAGCTCTGCCATAAAAAGAAGCATAAAAAGCCACAACATGCTTCAGTTTGTGTTAAAATCTCTTGTGATGATTAATTTAAGGACATCAGTCAGAGGACTGGAGATCAATAAAAATGATTTAGCACTTTGTAATTGATCCATATTGCTCTTTACGTAATTGATATCTAACAGATAACATCCTGAAGCTTTCTTTGAAAAAAATTGATACCTGTGTACCAAGAGATTTTTAAACAAAGTTATGTACCACTTCACTTGCTAAAGATTTCTTGTCACCATGAATTTGCAATGGATGTCTGGCAAAGAAAGTGAAATACGAGGGTGAGACGTTCTGAGCAAATTGTGTCCTCATAGAAAATAGATGTCTATTGTCAATACCTGCTTGTGCATGCAGGGTGGAGGAGCGTGGGGGCCGGTGCCTGTCTCCTGAGTGGAGCCCAATATATTTGACATAATTTAATATAAACATAGACAACTGACTGAGAGTGCAGGTGATTAACATAAACTGAAATAATGTCTGCTTTTCCTACAATAAATGTTCAACACATGACCGACCTGACAGCAACTGTGCTGAAAAGTGATGTTTCCTGGAATAAAACATAAAAATGATAGGAAAGAAAAGAAAAAAAGAGGAGAGGTGCAAGAGAAGTTACTCTTAGAGAATGAGCAGAATTAATATAATCCCCTAAAAGCAAGTGACCTTACATACCAGTATAAATGTGTTTGTCTTTTATTCCTAGCCACTAGGGGGAAGTGCTGTGTAATAATTTGAGAACAAATCCAGCATGAATCAAATCAAATCCTCAAGAAGGAATATTTGGAAGCTTTTACTGCTTGCACAGAAATCACTGGGAGCTTTTTAAGCTTTTAGCAGAGTCTAATTAAACAGAGCCAGCTTTGTCTGCAACTTGACCATTAAGAACTTGTTGACAGTAACATGGTGTTAAAATCCTCCATAAGCATCGTCACAGTAAAACCAGACAAATATCCGACTTCTGATGGTCAAACACAAAGCTGTACAACAAAACACTGAGAGAGCTGGATGGTAACATTGAGACCTACCAGATTATCTCAACATTAAGACTTCCCAGTTCTTTCAGCATCTGGAAGCACAATGTTTAAACCGATGCATTTGAAACAACAGGAACATCAGATCACAACAAAGATATGGTTGAAAAAGTATTCTTCCCGAGCTTCATTTAGTCAGACACTAATTTGTCATTACGCAGTCTTGCATGCAGCCGGATGTGATGTTTCAGTAGGTCAGTCTTGAGAAATGGCATAGAAACAAGACATAAACGGACACAACAAAAAGACTATTGGGAATCGTAACAGTTAATTTAATGTTGTTAGCTCCTCCTAAAGTCTCTCCACACCAAATTACTTCTTCTGCATTTAAGGAACCCAAAGTCCTTATTTTCGACTGCGAAGGAAGAATGATTTTTTTCAGGAAAATGAGAAGATAGGATGGGAAATAGTACCATATTTAAGGTTAAATCTGTTTTATTTATTCATTTCCTTTAGCTTCAATGCTTTACATTGTTGCCTATTCGCTACTTAAGAGCAACTGTTGTTTGTGAATGCTCTTCCACACTAATAGTTAAAAAATGGTTCTGTTCTTAGCGCAGTGTGTGGCCAATTCTTCATTTTGCTGATAGTTTATAAAATTATGTTACAACCTCCTCCTTTTGCAACTGTGCTCTCCACACTCCTACACCATGGTCACAATCCATTTGCCAGAGCAGAGATAAAGCATCAAAAACAAGGTTGAAAATAAATGTGTTTAATAGCACTGTTAACTTAGCTGTCTTTAATATTGTGATAACATTCCTACCAAAAAACAAAGTTACTCTGCATTTATATTTCCAATATTCTCTTCAGTCAATAGATTCTTTCATCAGCACCTTTTCTGAAAAGAAAATGTACCTTGTTTTCTAAATCTGACCAACAGAATAAAGCTGTTTTAACTTTATTTAAAAAATCTGAACTGTTTTGTCTGGGTCTATTCCATCTGGTTAATATATCAGTTTAGGGGTAATGCATTTACAAACTTAAGGAGTATAATTAAGATTCACACATGCACTTCCACACAGAAGAGAAATAAAGATTGAAAAAGGGTCTATGTTTGCTAACTCAACATCTGTAGTATCTCTTCTCCACATGAGAAGACATCATGTTCCTCCAATGTGGCAATAGTAACTTCCTCCACATCCAGAGTGACGGCCACTAAACTCTCCAAAGACGCCCACCGTCCCGGCTTCAAACACAAGTTCAGTAGATTACCGATGATAGGCACCTGTGGAAAAAGCAGAAACAATTCTCGTAAACTTTGGAGTCAACAATCAGTGGATGTTTTCAGCCCAGGTAGGAACGACATCAGCCAAGTGTCTAAAAGTTCAAATGTCTAATTTGAACTTTGTCCTGCCTACCTTTTCTTTAATATTTTCCACCTTATTTTTCAAAACTACAACTGAAGAGTTTGGAGGCAGGCCCGTCTCCAGCTGCTCCACATAATGGTCAAACTTGCTGATCTGGGAGCTCAACTCCTCCATGTCCATGTCCTTCAATTTGGTCTTTGGGGAAGTTAAAGAAAACACAAAGATATGACATAAGGTCTCCTGGCACATGACAAAGAATGTATTTTTAGGTTTATCTGCTCAACACACTAAAGCATCTGACCTGCTGCCATTTATTGTGTAGATCGTCCCATTCCTCTATAGAGTTCCAGAGAAGCAGGATCAGACTGAATTTTACCAGTGTCTCCTCCAGGACATAAAACCTGGTACTCTCCAGCTTTACCCATCAGAGCAGAAAGAATTACTTACTTTGGACTTTGGCTATTAGAGGTCACTGATAAATCTCCTCCAATTTCCTTTACTTTGGGAAACTGGCCAATATTAAAACCGATCTTATCCACCAATGTTATCTACATTCCCAAAGGTCTAAAAGTCAGCCTATGTTCCCTTTTGAGAGAGGGTTGACTGGCAGACCCACACACCTGGTCACATCTGCATAAGTACCGTTAACAGTCATCACCCTACTGTTGCCAACTTAGAATCTTTTTTGCTATATTAACCGACTTTTCAGGCTAAAAAAAAAAAGACAAACAGTGTTGGCAAAAATCAGAATTGGTAGGTCAGGCTTTTTTTTGTTGATCATCTAAAAACTACCGTTGGTGCAAAAACTAGTTGTGGCTGTCCAAACAAAATAAAAGATTCACTGCAAAGTGAGGTACTGAACTGCGTCTTACGTTGACGCAGTTCAGCGTCATATTTACTTAGATACCACAGTATGTATGTGAAAAAGAAAGACAAAAAGTAGCACCTTGAATCTATTTTCGTAGAAATTACAGGATGATGCCTGGGCTTCCAGCCTATTTAAATCAGTCTGGATCTTCTCAAAGGAGGGACGCACTTTGTCGGGGCTTACTTTGATGTCCAAAAAGTCTGGATTCTGCACATCAAAAAACACACCTCTAAACAAAAAACTGAGCATGTTTATACTTAAGACAAGGTTGCTCAACAAGTCAGATTTTTACAGTTTCACACTATTTCAGTAACAGATTTCTGAAAATTTCAAAATATTCTGGACATTTGACTACAAAATATTGACCTCGAATTGCCTTAATAATATTCAGGTCTGAATATCTTTAGGTTCCACTAAAAATTAAACAAATTCTTTAAAGCGCAGATATTTGGAAACTACTGTAGTGCATCATTCATATTTGTGACTTCTAAATGCATGCATAATGTAAATTGTTTTAGGGACTTGTAATTGTATTATATATGTTATTTCAATTTAGATTCCATTTGTAATATACAGAAATAAACCGAAAAGAAGTAGCGTATTTACATATATACCTGCAACATATGTGCCATTTTTCTGATTTCTTCTTGCATTTTGCTTTCATCTGTGGCCAGGGAGCTGACAAATCTCTCCATGTTCGACTCCCTGTCTGCCACCCCGTCGTCAATTAAGTAATACAACAAGCTGATGATGGGTTGCAGTGTGACGAAATCAACAAGGTCCTGAGACGGTACGATAACAGAGTACACTTTGAACAGATTGTACACCTTGGAAACATTGTCGTGCTGCTCCTGTACGTCCAAGATCTAGTGAGATGGAGAAAAAGGGTTAGAAATAAAAGAGACAAAATGTAATCCTATTTAGCAACTACAGCAAATATTTCTTTTGACATTACAGCTGTGTTTTAATACAACAAAAGGGGAAATTTGCTTCTCACTCCGTCCTCAAACTCATCCAGGAATATGAGCTGCTCAGCCATCTCCACTGTTGTGGAAGGATAGGACTCCAGGTTAGTTTTGGCATCACCAACTTTAGTCAGGAGGTCATCGACTTGTTTCCTAGCCAGCTTTATGAGCATTCCATGCGATTCCTACAAAAGATGAGAAACAAGGACTTCTACAACACACCTTTGACTTGTCTAATAAAAATGTTAATTTGACCTTTGGTTGGACTGGAAAGTATTTCTCTAATTAAATGTCTTCCTGTGGCATTGAACATTGGTTACAACAGAATGTCAGCTGGGTTTTTATTTAAAAGAAGAAAAAAGAGGAAAAGGCCTCGGAGCTAATTCGTCAGAATATTATTGTGGCCCAAAGAAAAAAAATTGCATTACTGAAGATCATTTCAGTACCTAATGTTTGGAATGGAAATTTGCGCATGGTAGGTTGTAAATACATGGGATTTTTTGACCACGTGAAGGTAGTAAAAGTTGGTTTAGAAAAGAAAATGCTAAAAGAATTGAGAAAAATACCAAAGTGTTTCAATGGATTACAGTGCAGGTGGATAAAATGTCTCTATATTCATGATTCCATTAAAGTAGTTCTGACCTCCAGAGAAGCGAGAGTAGAAGCATTAAGCTGCTGTTTGAGCGGTGATTGATCCACCAGCAGTAAGCCAAGATGTATTCTGTCTTGGATAGCTAAGGCGTCCTTATATTTACCGTGGTATAACTCCAAGGTCTGGGCAAAAAAGCTCAAATCTGTAAGAGAACGACAACAAGAAGAAAAACTGCTACTTTGTTTATGACTTAGGAATAAATACAATTTACAGACTCAGCACAACATGGGGGTGCAGACGTAATCTTTCCCAATTTTTCTTTTTACATTTAATGAAAAACAATAATATAACTTACAAAATGAATATGGGGTTGTGCTGTTTATAATGTAGATAAAATCATATGCAAAACAATGGACATAGACATTTCACATCAATTGTAATAACACTGAAACATTATTAAAATGAAAATAAATGTTAAAATTGTTTACAAAAGAAGAAATCTTTAAAAACGTTCTTCTAAAATGTAATTTAAAAATGGTTCAGACTAATTATCTTGTCACAATTACCAGGTTGTTTTTGTTCCATTGCAACAAGTTCCAGATGTTTATTCTTCTCAGAGAAATCCAGAAAATGCTCAAATGTGCGTGAATAGACTTTGGCTGAATCAAAAGCTAAATGGAGTGAATCCTGAAAGGGAGGTAAATAACAAGCATTAAAAAAATTGGATGTAACTACATAGAGTTTAAGTCTGAACAAAAGGCTCCACTAAAAGCATTTCTGTAAAGACTTACCATGAGCTTTTTAATGATACCTTGAAGGTGGATATCTTCATCCAACACAGTGTTCAAAGATGGACCACCCTCCAGATCCTCCTTTAAGTTCCAAAAATAAACACATATATGAGGGAAAGGAGGCATTGAACACAACAATGGCTTTATCAGACAAGAAATAAAGCTATTGGCATCAAATTCACACCAGATCTCAATAACAACTCCTTGCTTGCTATCTACACATGCAAAGATATGAGGCAAAGTAAGTCCATAACTATGTTATGTATAGTAAACTAGGATGAGAGAATAAGTAATGGACACACATCTTGAATTGTATACTTTGCACGAAGCATTTAAAGTAATGAAGGCTTCCAGACATCCTGTATAGAAAAATTAGCCACATGCATTGATGTCGGGTGTCTGTTCTTTCACAAAGATGGCATCAATCCTTAAAGATTCTCAGAGCATATTCTAAACATTACAATCTTTAAGTTCTCTCACCATTCCAACAGCTTCATTTAATTTTTTTCCTAAGAGCTTTACTGACTGTTTGAGATTTTTATCTTATAGGAATATTTTCTATCCCTTTAAATTGTAAGATGCTGGTACCATGTCCTGAAAAACAGCTCCACAGCAGGATGTTTTCTCTTCGAAACATTACTGCAGACAAGGTGTTTAGGGCTTGATATGAAGTTCCAATCCTTCTCCAAACATGATGTAAGCAATGGAGTTGGAAAATGTACATTTTGTGGTGCAACCAGAAAACATGAATGCAAAACCTTCTAAATACTGACAGATTATGACTATTTTATAAGCTTTCTATGCCCTTCTTTATCTTCATGTTCAATAATTATTCTGTCATTCCACTTGTTTAAAATAAATTATAGGCTACTTTGCTTCAATTTTTGAGTATCTGTGGATTAACTGTAATGTTATAGAAATATGATGTGCATTTTATGTCAATATTAGAAATATACTAACTGTAAAAAACATTATCATGTACCATTATTATATTCTACGTAAGCACAACTAACTTTACTTTACATTTAACATCATAAAAGCTTTAAAGAAATTTCTGAAACATTTATAGGGGAAAACTTACTCTGAATATCTAGTCAGAGATATGTGATTAGGTTCATGAATATTTTTACCATCACCTGTTCAAAATCTATCAGTGGAACCATTTCAGCGTCTGCTGTGAGGGACATCAAAGACATTCCTGTATTCTTGAACTCCCTGATTAGGTCTTTGATGGTTTCCTGTATACATTATTCTTTAAATATATTACATATGTATATTTGAAATGTTAAATATTACTTGTTGCAGAACAATTCGATGCTAAACAGACCTTAGAGTCTTCCTCAGAGGGCCTGAACGTCAAAACATTTGAGTCCAGCAAAAGCTCAGTTGTTAATAAAGGAAAGTCAAGTTGAACCTTTGACACACACACAGACAAAAAATAAACTCAATACCTTGTAACAATGTTCAGTATAATCTGAAGTAGATAATAGCAAACTTTGCTGAAATAAGTTATGAAAAATTGTCCTACCTTCTTTTCAGAATCCTCTTCAGAAGCCGCCTCAGGCTTGTCACTTGGGGTGGGTGGAGTTATTTGGCAGGGCTTTTGACCTACCTGTTCCTGGAATATAGTCAGGATGATATCCGCTGCATTTAGCACCAAGGAGTGCACTGTGTTAAACATCAAATGGTCAACATGACGAATGAAGCTGGGAGGGTTAGAAACACGGAACACCTGCATTAGAGTTGCCTCAATGAATGAGAAGTCAGCGGGTTACAGTAAGTGAAATTAGGCCATCATTACTGCTATTTCTGATTGGGCTATTTGAGATAATATGTAGTCTTTTATTTTTGAATAACTACTACACAACTTTACACTGCTTGGTCAATAAAAATAATTAATAATCTGATTGTTAGTGTTGAAAAAATAAATCCAGGTTACTTGCTAGCCACTAAATTCTGCTTTTTAGTACATTGTGCAAGAGCATGTAACTTTGTGAAAGCAAAGTTGACACAAATGATAAAATTAAGAACACAAATGAAGAGAAGAAATTTACTAACCAAGAAGAAATTTACTAACCAAGTCATCCGCTTATAAAAAATTGCATTTAAGACATCAACGTTAAAACTGCTAGCAGACTTAGTTTTATGCAGAACTAGGTAATCACGTCCAGCACCAACTGTCATCTCCTTGACAACTTCTCGAAAGTGCAGAAGGCTACTCTGTATCTGACAAAACAAACAACACAAGCAAAAGGTTTCAGAACACGGCAACAAAGACAATACTTTAAATGTGTACAATAATTCATTGTGACGTATTTGTCCACGAATTCTGCTGCACCTTATGTTGTTGTTGGACGTGGGAGTCGTAGAACTTCCTCAGCGTGTATGTTTGGTTTACATTGATGTGATACGTTCCTGACTCAGTCAGCTGGCATGAGAGCGTCCTGATCTCCATCAATGCTGCTCTCAGATTCTAGATAACATATACATGTTAGCAACAATTCATTATATCCCAGGTACATTTTAATAACTCAGAATATTATCAAAACGTTCAATTATTAGCTTAACACGTTATCTACATTAATGACATATTACTGAATGATCTTTACTGCACACTTCTGGCAAGACTGTAGTCAATCTAATTGTCATAGAGACCTTGGAGCTGGATGCAAAAAACTTTGCATCCAGCTCCTTTAGCAATGACATTTTATGGCACAGAATCCCATCATCACTGGCGGTGTCAATGATTAGATAACTGTCAAGTCAGCAGCCATTCCGATGAAAGTGCAAGGCATAACATAACATTCCTGTTTTAAAAATCCTTTTGTGAAAGATTCAAATTTTCTGAGAAACTGAATTATAGATTTTCATTAGCTGTGCACAATATTGTGATTTTCAAAACAAATCCCAGTCTGTGCAATGAATCTACTCAATATATGAGTTTCACTTTTTAAACTTACCTGAGTATATTAACTTTTTCACAATGTTCTGTGTTATTGAGATGTACCTGTGCTTGTAAGGATTTCTGTGTTATGGTTGTCCACTCTATGCACAAAACATACCGGGTCCAGTATAAAGAGGTCGCTTTGGAGAACCGCCTTAGCAAAGTCACGCTTCTTCTTATAAACCTCGCTACGCCACAGAGTAAAGGCTTTCCAAAGTCTTTGGGAAGTCAAGGCTGTGGCGGATTCAGGGTCTAACTCATAATAATCAGTTTCTGTCAAGTTTGCAAGCACCTCGGCCCCTGATAAAACTTGATAACTAAATATCCTTGCTTTTCTTGAGGAGGTGGCTGACTGGGCTTTCTTTTCTGTAAAAAGCATCCGATTGAAATCCCCTAGAAGTTGGAAGCTGGTTGTTTTTGTCCCCTTTTCCTGTTTTGTGATCTTTTCCTGTTTCTAGAAAAAGAAGAGACAGTTATGTGAAAAAATCCTACTAGAAATAAAATGTGCTGTTTTCTGTTTAAGGAGGTTCAGAGACAACATACAGTTTGCTCAAACATTGAATCTAAGCTGTTTATTTCAGTCATTTGTATGAGTATTTCAGCTTTATGGCTTGATCTTAGCTTGACAAAATCTCACCTTAACTGGAGGTTTTGGCTGAGCAGGCTGCTGTGGTTCAGGAACTTTCTGTGTGCTTAGTGCTTCCATTTTTTTCTTAGCTGAAGGTAACGGGGTGTGCCAGCCTAGAAAAATCATTTGGTCACGGGCCCTCAAGTGTTCCACACTGGGTAGTTTTCGGAATACAGGTCTCTTCAACACAGCCTAGATTAAAAGGAGGAAAATGTCTAAAAATGTGCTGTGAATCAAAAATTTTAACAAAACTTTAGTTATTAGTTTGAGGCAGCCATTTATGATCTGCTCTAAGTGGCTTTTACTGAGCATAAAACTGGAAGTGTTTATTTAGCCTGTAAACGTTAGTCTCTCTCGACTCTGGAGGGAGGTTGTTAGGCAGAAAAGCACTCAGGCAATATGACAAAGGTAATGCTTCAGTCACCTTAAAAATCTTTCGATATTGCAGTTGTTTTAAGGTAACATCTATCAACACAGATTGCATTACATTTATTCTCTTTCAAATTATTAAGAATCTAACAAAAGTCCTGGCATTCAAGTAAATAAAGCAGGTTGACTAATCTGGTGCACAACTGCCAGCAAAACAGACACTCAATATTCAACAACAGCAATTTCGGCCAACACGGGAAAAAGTAATAAAACATTTTAATTTTTCTATATCTAATTTCTATAGTAACTCAATAAAGCTTTTCTGAACTTAGACATTCCTTTGTTCATATCTTGCCCGTACAGGGAATATATAACTCAAACAATTTTGGAGTCTGATAATATTTTCTTCCTGCTGGTTAAAAGAACATTGTTTGTCCTTACTTCAACTAATAAAAGAAAAACAGAAACGCAACAGTTTCAGAACTAAAGCTTGCATATCTTAAGCCTGCTACACCAGCGCTCAGAATGTTCAGAACTAAAGGAATTAATCTCCTCCTACATGCATTAAAAAACAAAGGAGCACGTTAACAAATGGATAATGGAGAGCACTATGGGTGCCATTGGCCTTTGCTCAGTGATAACTGATTTTGAGTGTCTTTGAATTTCAGTTTTAGCAGGCATTCTTAATAAATTTTGAACTGGGAACTCAGAACATTTTTTACTTTGTGTAAAAGTAAAAAATGAACACATTTTTTACAAAGTAAAAATGTTTGGTACGCTCTTCTTTTGTAAAGTAAAAGAAGAACGTACCAAATTGCCAAAAGGTGAAGCTCAAAAAGCAACAAGTTGGTTGTGTTGTGTGAGTTTGTCAACATAACATCCAAACGTCCTGGATGTTAATATTACAGCTTACCAGAGTATCTGTACAACTAGTGCAGTTTTAAACCTGTTCTGGGTGAATTCCAGTTCTTTGGGCCCATAAGTAGCCACAAAGCTTAGATCACACCTCCCTTTCATGGCATATTTTTATGAGCATAATGATTAGATACACTTTCTGTAGGCCTCACCTGTGGGTCTACTTTATATTCAGGTCCTGGTGGTACAGCGGCACACTCCACCCGATCGCGATTGCTTTCTGAGGTAAAAAGAAGATTTACTACTATTATGAAACGGGCTAACTACGGAAGCATTTAACAGTCAGAGCTAGGAAATAAATTCAGCACTATCTTGTTAGAACAAAATGCTAAACTTGTTTAAACGAAATACATTTTAAATCCCATTTACACTAGAACTATTGAACTTCTTATTTTCTGATTAAAAGTACCGAGAAAAGCTTCTTTCTCACAGAGCATCTGTTTCGAAGCCTGTGTTAGCAACGTCTGTAAACCCAATGACCGTCATCAATCCATCAATGAGGGAGCACCCAAGCACAGAGGTGGTCTTCCACATGAACTTATCTAACTGATGTCAGTGCAAATCTCTGGAGGTTTCATAGCTGAAACAGAGGTGGGTAGCGTACCCAAACATTGTGCGTGAGAGTAGCACTAATTCAATATATTTTTTAACTTGAGTAAAAATAATAAGTGAATAATTTCCCTCCAAGAAATTATTCAAATAAGATTAAAAACTATTTTATGAAAAGCTACTTAAGTAATTGATCATATATAATGTAATACCTTACAATCAGACAGACATAGAAAGCATGCATTTATGTATCAGTTCTGGTATTTTAAAGACTGAAATAAAAAAATAAAAACAAATTCAAATATTAACAAGATCAAATATTTTTCTAAATCGTTTTTTATGTACGATATATTTTATATATTTTCAATCATATATATTGATTGAAAATAGCATTACATGAGAAGGCTTGTGTGCAAACAAGAAGTTTCATTTTGACAATCTGTGGGTCTGTCCCTGGTGCCTTTATGGTTAAAATATGTATGTCCGTCATTCAGTGAAACTTCTCACAGTAGGAGCCCAGCCAGTGTAGCAGTGTGGTGTTATTACACTAGATTGTAATAATCAAGTGAAAGGCTATTCCGAGCACCGGCAGCTTTTATTTTGAAGAGAGGACAGGGTCATTGCGGGTGACTTCCTGTTTCAAAATTGTTATTTTTATTCAAATTGAGTGTGCTGTACATGAAAATGTGAATTGTTGTCTTCTGTGTTGGACATGTTGAGTTCAGGGATTATTGTTTTGAGTGTTAGCTCAGGGTTTAAAAAAACTAATTAGTGGATTATACCATTGTAGCCCGGGAAAGGTTTTCCCACGTTCTCCGTCGCGCCCTTTCTGTTCGGATTCCTTAAGTTTAATAAATGTTAGTTTGATTACTGTTTGTGGAAAATAATGTGCTTTTGGGCACTTAAAACTTGTTAAACAGTGACAGAACTGTGTTAGCAGATATTTAGCTGCTCTTATTTTAAATGAAACATTGCTAATGAAAATGCTACATGCACATGCTGAAAGATTAAAACATTCCTACTGATCAGCTGTGGTCTAGCTGTGGGTCTTTTAAAGAAAAACACAACGCAGATCCAATCACGCTACACCAGCATACCTAGGTGGGCCCCATATGGGGAAAAGGAGGGCAGACAATATGGTCCCACACAGGTTTGCCCATATAGGCAGGGCCCATGTAGGCAGTGGTCCTATATGGGCAAGCCTGTGTGGGGCCACCATGGAAACCGCGGACAAACCCATGTGGGTCCCATATTGTCTGCCCTTCTTTACCCCATATGGGGCCCACCTACGTATGCAGGCCGGGGAGTATGCAGGAATTTTACTCACCTAATGGTATCTCATGGAATTAAAAAGTACGACGTACTCAAACTACTCCTAAAAGTACACCCCCCAAAAAAGTTACTCAAGTAAATGTAACTAGTTTCTACTAGTTTCATGTCGTTATAACGAGAAAACAATAGTTCCTCTGACAGCTCACTCCTTGAAAGCCCATAAAAGAATATCCCATCTGACTCGGGTTTTTCTCACTCTGTTAGAGTATATAAGTCTAGTTTAAAATAAACAAAAACTTTCTCATTATGACAATATAAAACGAGGAAGTTTTATATCTCGTAATGACAAGCTGCTGCTCCTGAATATTTCCAAGTTTAGGCAGTTAAATGCTTCCGTAGCTAACAGCCCAAGTCAAAATGTCTTGTTTCCTTTGCGTTTAATTCCTCTTTAGCTACACTCACCTTCACCTCGCAGTGGCTCGTCCTGGATTTGCTTTGAGGACCGCGACGATGCAGAAGCCGTCATTTCTGGTGACTGCAGCCGTTGAGACAGAGACAGAAACACGAGTGTACAAAACAGCAACAAGCTGCGGCGTAACGCAAGTATTACAGGAGCCAACCAAGTTTTTAAAAGTTTCGTTAATGTGAAACCTGGTCTCGAATATTCTTACAAATGTTTGGGGGGGAAAAAAAACACTTAGCGTACTTGAGCGGCTTTTTTCATTGAATTCTCCAGAGTCCTCTTCTATAGGAACGAATCTTTTTGCGTCTTTGTTTTATGGTTACAAACATGAAGCTAATGCTTAGTTGCCTAGCAACGGAATTCTTAACCTTAAAGATTTTATCCAAACGCACGTGGCTCCCCCTGTAGTTTGAGTCAGAACAAAAACACTGGTTTTATCACTTTTAATTCATTTATTGAAATACATACAATTCCTTGTTGAAAATATATGGTATTAAATGCCTCATGAAACGCAGCAACAACCCAAGGTAGGTGAGCCTAAGAAAGAGTAATCAAAGCATTTGGCTATTTTATTATTTTCCCAAAGTTATCCTGTGTCATAGAGTCCCTGGATCCACTGTGGCTGGTTTCCTTCGCTGTGATGCGAACATGTTCAGCTGTAAAACAAACAACAAGCACATACAGTAACTAAAAATGTAATCAACCTAAAATATATGCATCTCAATGGGAGAGGTGTGTATGTTTATCCTGTGTAGAAAAAAAAATGCAGCTACCAGTACCTGATGCGAAGCTGTAGTTGCCTTCTGTTCAGCTTGTGTCAGTCTTCTCTGGAGACGACTTGTCTTCTCTTGGTATTCTGCAAGCTGTTCCTCATACTGAGCAAACACAGATCAGTTTGACACATGGGGTGTAGCACTAAAGTTTCTGTTTCAGATTGTTTTCAAGGCACAACAGTTCAGACAAATAGTGCAAATATCTCTGTCCGTTATCCTTGAGCATAAATGAATTAGAGTATAATTAAATACTGTATTTATCGCAGTAATTCTAGTGAAAAAACTGAAACTCATATCTGACATACATTTGTGATCATTTCGATAATCATGGCTTACAGCGAATAAAAACGCAAAAACCAGTTTGTCAGAATTTACAATTTAACATAAGACCAATTAAAAAGGATTTTACTGTCCTCAAGGAGGTTAAGCCTCTAAAGGTCATTGCTAAAGAAACTGACTGTTCATAGAGTGCTGTGGCCAAACATCCATCTGTCATTTACACTCGCTATATGCTTAGTAGGGTCAAGAGGGGGCTGGTGCTCATCTCTGGCAGCTAATGGGTAAGAGCAGTGCCACACCTTGGAAAGGTCAGCAGTCTATCACAGGGCAACACAGGAAAAACAACTATGAACACAGATTCACTCTCACCTCTGGGAAATTTCACATGACCAGTTAACTTTGCAGCTTGAGTCTGTTTCACTAAAGTGGAGAATCCAAAAAACAATGCAGGCCTGAAGAGATTCTGCAAACTATAGACAGAAAGACGTCGGCTGGGATTTTGACTGAAAGGACTTTAGTGCTTGAAGGTATCAATGCTGCACATTTTGTTAACTGTTATTTCCTGGTGCTGGTCCACTTTGTGTTTTATCAAGTGCAAGTTCTTGTATAACACAGAAGTTTTTTACAAGAAACTTAATTTGGGGTTTTTATTGGATTGCAAGCCAAGAAAATCCAAGTTAACCAAAATAAATGGTATAAATGCGTGACAGTGTGTCGTTCTTATATGCAATATGAGTTTCACCTTCTCAATTAAGTAAAATTCACAACATTTTCAACTATATTCTAATTTATTGAGAACCACCAGTGTCAACAGTATTTCAATCGCCGATGTCAACTTCATGATCGGCGAAATGAAATCGATTGCTAGTTTGCTCCTGTTTGCGAGTCACACACACCTCAGATATTGTGTTATGGTCTGTTTGGAGCTGGATCTCTAACTCAAGCGAGCGTTGTTTCTGCCGTTTCAGTTCTGCCCTGAAAACATAAATTAAAAAAAATAACAAAAAACCATTAGAGCCGAGGCTCAGCTGAAAGACACAACAAAAACATTTATAAAGCTTTGTTTTCCAGCATTTGCACGATTTCTAATGTATCTCGGCTATTGCTCAGAGCAGAACAACATCAAGTGTCAAATCAATTTTTGTATGAGATGTTTCAGCACCTTTGATAGTGTTCACGGTAAAACAGATGCAATAAAATCCTCAGGCAGCGGAGCTTAAAAAAATAAGGGT
This sequence comes from Phalloptychus januarius, assembly GCA_902982915.1. Lineage (NCBI taxonomy): Eukaryota > Metazoa > Chordata > Actinopteri > Cyprinodontiformes > Poeciliidae > Phalloptychus > Phalloptychus januarius. The sequence continues at coordinate 1,748,989 of CADWAE010000285.1, forward strand.
ATTTGTTCTTGAATAATACACTGTTTTGTACATAATGAATCACAGTGTTAAATATTTATGCATTTCATCAATTTTAAGCATCCCCTTTAAGCTGTGTGCCAGTTACTAACTACTTTTACATTAAATTGTTATGGCTCAACACTTCATGTTGAGGGCTTTATCTTGCAAAGAATGTGCTGGCTTTTGTCGAGCACCGCACAGCGTTCCATTTTTTAATGAGAAACAAAGAAAGAGGGGAGTAAAAAGCAAAGCATTTTGCATCAAGTGAAAGGCACAGGTGCACTCAGATACACCAACAGAAGCTTCACATTTGTTAATGTGATTTGCCAGCCCATTTGGATAAGTAGTCAGCTTAGTCAAAGGCTACAAAGACACTCCAAGACGGAGTGCCGTCGAATCAAACGAGTGGCTTGAGGAAAACGGTGTAAGAGTGACAATGCCAGGATGTAGACCTGAACCCAGCAGAGCATCTCTGGAGACATGAAAGAGCCGCGCACTGATGTTTCTGCTCTTGCTCGATAGGTTGGGGAAAAATGAAAGAAATCCCAAGAGTGAAGCTGAACCAAACATGTAAAATAACTGCAACAAAGATCTGGGGAAAACTGGCACCGAAAGGAGCTTCACAGACCGCCTTTGGGCTCTGATTTATACAGATCATTACTCACGAGTAATAAGCCCAAAACACTTCCAATAAAACTCTATTCCACTTAGAAATACTTTAATAATCCCAAATGGAAACAAGTTGTTGTCTTAACTTTCCCGTATTGATCCCTTGTGTCTCAGAACTGTTTCGATCTAACTTAATACATTTGCCCTGTACAGCATTGCTGCACGCAGCCTTACATAAATAAACTTATTCTCTTCCTCTTCAAACACACCAGAAATAGATCTGTGCATCTCTTCCTTTCCTTGGAAATGTTAAAGCCCATCTCCACATATTCTTACTTGAGAGCTGTGATTTTAGTTTCAAAGCCCTGCGCTAGGTTCTTGGCCTCTTCCTTCCATCGTTGAGTGGTTTTCTGCTGTGCTGCAAGGAGGCGTGTCAGATCAGCGCTGGAGCTGCGGCTCCTTTCCTCCAGTTCCTTCACCCGCGCATCGAGTCCTTGCTCTTTGAGGCAGCATGCTTGCTCCATCTCGGAGACCTAAAGCGGAGACAGCAGTAAAGGAAGCTTGCCGATTAAAATACTTTTAAATAGCCACTTCCTTCTGTACAATGAAATAAAGTCTGCAACACTGACCCTGAAGTAATAACTATATGTATCTTTTGAATAAATAATGTACGTATGGGGCTGCACAGTGGCGCAGCTGGTAGAGCTGTTGCCTTGCAGCAAGAAGGTTCTGGGTTCGATTCCCAGCCCCGGTCCTTCTGCATGGAGTTTGCATGTTCTCCCTGTGCATGCGTGGGCTCTCTCCGGGTACTCCAGCTTCCTCCCACAGTCCAAAAACATGACTGTCAGGTTAATTGGGCTCTCTAAATTGTCCCTAGGTGTGAGTGTGTGTGTTGCCCTGCGACAGACTGGTGACCTGTCCAGGGTGACCCCGCCTCTCGCCCTGAACGTTAGCTGGAGATAAGAACCAGCAACCCTCCCGACCCCAGTAAGGGACAAGGGTGAAGGAAAATGGATGGATGTACATATGATCAGAAATCCTCTGTATGTTGTAAAAATTTATGACAAATTGTGAAGAATCCTGTGCAATTTTCTGACATAGAGCTGCCCTCTTTAAAAACACCGAATGGCAGTCCCGTCAGTAATTATCAACGTTGACTCAGATTTTTCAGACTTTCTATAAATCTTTCCTGGTAGTCAATATCAGCAAATCGCCAAGTGGCTCCTCTCTATTCCCAACCCTTTTTCTTGTTCCCTTCATGTCGAGTATTGTTTAGTTATCTAGGCAATAAACATTTTATTGCCTGAAATGGAGAAACATAATTTTACTTTAGTGAATGCTTTATCATCTGTAGTAAAGAATGCATCTGCAGCTGGAAAATACTTCATCAACATGTGAAAAGCTCAGTTCTTTCTGCTGGACTTATCAGTACTCTGTGGGTTACAATCTGTCGACTATTATTTTCATTACTCCACTCATAATTGGATAAAAAAAAGTGCTTTATAGAAGATTTTCTTATTACAGAATTTGAAGTCAGATGATGTCAATTAGGTTTATATTATTAGTTAACGATTAATCAATTACTAAATTAGTTTTATTTCAATAATGGATTCATCACGATTAATTCAATAATTTCAGCCCTCTTACTTTCTGCTTGGCGTTTCTTTGGATCTGCATGCTGGCCTTGCGCAGGTCATCCATCTCCTTGCGCAGACGCATGTTCTCCTGCTGCAGCTGAAGCCGCTCGTCGCTGACACCGACGCAGTCGCTCCGAGCCGCAGCCAGCAAGTCCTGCAGCCGCCGCACCTCCTCCTGACACCGTGACACTTCCTCACTGTAGCTACGGTGAACCAGAGGAGGAGGATCATGGCGGTTAATTTCCTGGCCGGTAAGCTAACGAGTACTCGCCTACAGTGATGTGCACGACGTCACTCACTCCATCTCTGTCTTTCTCAGCTTGTTCTGAGTGCTTTGGAGAGTGAGGTTAATGTCGTCCTTCAACCTCTCTGCATTTAGACACCTCTGATGAAGGGCCTCGATCTTCTTGAACTCCGGCTCCGCCCTGCCTTCCTTATACACCTAAACATAAACAGATTCCCCGTGCCCAGTCGTAGGACCGTGTAATCAAACGGAGTCAGCATCTCTGCATCTGACTGCAGCAGAGAATTTGCTCGAGTTGTTGCGAGTACCTTCTCCAGTTCTTCTTCTACAGCTTTCCTCTCACGCTGGGACCTTTCAATCTGAGCCCCTTTATCTGCACACTCCTAGAAAGAGGGGGTGTGAGGCGGGGGTGTGAGGGTTGACATGGACTACACGAGTTGAAGACAGACATAAAGAGACTAAAAAAGGGTTTAGTGTCATTTTGAAAGAAGTATCCCTGTGAGAGGGAAGGTTTGTACCAGCTGCAGTGCAGACAGTTCTTCTGCCATACGATGGATTTGGTTGTTGCACTGCTTGCGCACGTTTTCCACCTGTTGGGGGGGGAAAGAAACAAAAAACAGAAGAAAAGGTAAAGAGGTGTTCACTCAAGGGATTAATGAGTTAACATGGCAGATAGAGAAAAAAATCAATCAAGCATGTTTGTATTCAGACTTGAATATTTTCCTCTCCGCGTAGCACAAATAGATGACTCAAAGTACGAGCAGAAAATCTGAATGGGGAAAATATCAAAGTGCAGATTTTACAGGAAGCATAAATGAGGTTTAAAAGAAATAGAGGTAAAGATAAACAAATGACCCTTCAGTCCCACAGAAGTAGCAATGTGAACACGACATAAGATGATGCAGAAACAAACATTTTCTTTTTAAAATGTAAATGTCTGAGGAAGCGACATCCATAATTTACAGCAGCAACAACTATTTAATATCTAAAGTATATTTGTGACTGATGTCTTAGTTCTTTTCAAGGATGAGTAGTGAAAATGCACCAACAGATTACTCAGATTGGCCTTGGACAATTCTCCTTTCATCAAGTTTATTAATTTTTTTTAACAAAAAAGAAAACAGGAACAAAACTTACACTCATCTTTGGTCTATCCACACTTTATCCAACAGCACATAGCTGTTTCTGAGTCTAGCAAAAATCTAATTAAGGTTAAGGACACAGGCTTGGTGAATAAATGGGAATAATCTTGAGATTGCTTAATTTTCTAAGATTTCAATGTGACTGTGTCTATAAAAAAGAACTTGAAGGAGTTTTTCTTTTTCTCTTTCACATATCATCTAAAAAATTTTAACTAAAAAATAAATTAGCTGATGTAACCTCCCAAGGAAGACACTGTCAGAATAACAAGTTTTTTTTGCAACTTGTAATGATGGCTTCTCAGCTGATACTTTTCATGGCTGCTAAGCTCATAAATGCTTTGGTGAGTCAAGAGAGAAAAGTCAGGAAAGGACATGTTTTTTAAACCAAACAGAATGAGAGAAATTTAAAATCAGAGATAAGTTCTTGGACTTATTGTAGAGAATGTTCTTCTCTTTAACTAAATGATTTAAACTCGTCAAAGTGAGCAGCCTGCTTCTTTCCCTACTTTCTGACATGTTAAATGCATTTTAACACTCACATGGCCATTTTAGGTAGAATCTTTACACCTATTTACAGAAATACATACATCGTACATGTTGTTTGCAGCTATGTTACTGATGCAGGTTTGGTTCCGTTTCTTGACACATAATGTTCTCCAAATGTTCATCAGTGAAATCGAGCAGAGTAAATATATATTACATATTCCTGCATATTAACATAAAGCACATGAGAGCTTTTCTAACAACCAGCAGAAGGTCAGAAATAATGCATTGACACTCTCCATGTTTAACAGTGCATTAAGTGGGCAAGTTAAGGTCAGATTTTCTTGATGCCGTGTGCAGATCCAGGCAGATCAAAATACATCTTCCTTGCTTGTGATCCACAGTCTGTGGCTTCTCCCATTTTGAAGAGCAGCTTAGAGAAACGATATTCTGCTTCATGTCCTAATCACACCCCAGGGGAAACATATAGCCGGGGATAACAAATGAAATGCTTCTCAAGATTCTGATCAACTTAAAAAAAGTGAAACACAAATTTAAAAAATATGCATTAACATTTCACAATAAATGAATTTTACAGTGGTGCAACTGAGTTTTTATTTATTTATTATTATTTTTATATAACTTGATTTTTCTCACTAAATAAACATTTTTAACTTAAAGCTTAACCAATTCTATTTGTTTGTGTGTGTGAGGAAGTAAACTACTGCAGGAGGAAAAAGAAGATTTTTATATACTGAAGTAACATCTTTACCAGGGACACATATGAATGTAGAGGATGTTCTGGAAGTTTTCACTCTAATGCTTAACAGTCTGGGCAATACTTATGTCCTCAGAGTACAAAGTCTGGCAAAAACTTGTAGGTAACTTGGAGATTAATTCTTCATTATACATGCTTGTCTTCCCTCTGAGTGGCTTTAAAGGAGGGAAAGGGGCAAAAAAGAGATTAAAATGGAAGAAAAAAGTGTCTTGCTCTCGAAGTAATATTTAAAATTAAGTACCTGCAAGGTAAAAAAGTTAAATATGCATGTGGGTCTTTAAATGAAGAAAGTCCAAGGCCTCAAATGTCCTCCCTCGACATATTTTAAAAGAGTAGAGACAGAAATAAATTCAAGCCAGTGCTTCAGCCATGTTTGGATGTTGAGCTCTGCTGTGACAGGAACACAAATCACTATAAATTTCAGATTGCACGGTATTCCTACTAATTTGTCATGTCACAATTGCAGAATTTTCTGAAGTTTTCTGTGTTTCTTGAAGTTTAAATACAAACATTAGAACTTTAAAGTTGATATTTATGGCGTATCTGTGTACAATGTCTGAGTTTGTAACTCATAGCTACAGGAGCACAACTTGTATAAAGAATAATTTTTTTAATATATTCGCTAGAGCCGTCAGTGTATTGTGACGGTTTAACATGAGAGAAATAATCTGTAAAAAAAAAAAATTGAGCTTGAGAAAGTACCAGTATAGTTTCAACGGTTTCAAGTAATTTATTTCCAATTACTAGCAGAAATTGGGAGATTTGGTCAACGTTCATCTATTCACCCTTGATTTTTTTATTTTGCTGTGCAGGTCTGAATGTGCAACCTGGAAGAAAATAATCCATAGATGGATGCACGGATGGATTAAACTTTGTAAAAACTAAAGTGAATAGAAAAAATACATTAAAGCACTTTTCCATATTCGAATTTCTATCTACATTCTAATCCAAGCCTGAAAAATTCTCAAATCGAAATCTGTACATCCAGGCTTTTCCAAACAGTGAAGAAACCCTGTAGCTTCCACAGCATGAGAGAGAAATGGTCTTTTATCTGTCAATGTGCTAAAAAGAAACGTAAGATTAGTGCTTGGGGAGTTGAGGTTTAATCATTTTTACTTCATAAAACAACCTCTCAGCTGCTGCTTGTAATGAATGATGCAATTTATTCTGCTAGAACAAAGAAATGTTTATCCAACCAGTTCCAAATGTTATACCTCTTTCCTGGTTCGGACTGCAGCCTCCTGGATCAAGAGCTTGATGGCATGTGATGTCTTTTCAAGCTCCTCTGTCTTCTGTTTCTCTCTTAAAAGAGACTGCAGGGTAAAATAAAAAGAGGGGAAAAGGTGCACATTTCAGAGGCAGTATTTCTGAGAGAATGTGAAAAATTGTCAGGGATGTGGTGCAGCTGAGCAGATTGAGAGGAAGACTCAAGTCAGTACAAAAAGAGAAAAAGAAAGGAAAAGATTTGATGGAAAGACGAGAAGAGACTGGGGGGGTCACCTGCTCCTTCTGCAATACAGCCTCTTCAGCTACTTGAACATTCTCTCTGACTTTGGACAGAGCCTCGAACTTTTCCTCTTCCAGGGTGGTGCAACGCGCCTGGAGTTCCCCCACCTTTGTCTCCCACACAGCTTGCTCTCGACGAACTGCCTCCGTCTCCAGAGATGCAGCCTTTAGCCTGGAAAAGGAGGAAAACAGTGAGAGCGAGCAGCGGAGAGAAAGTAAGCGCTGCCGTTTGGCCTTGTGACACTTCAAGCTCAGATGTGGAACTCGATGACTTCCCATCAGATCAATATTGCAGTATACTTTAAAAAAATAAAATAAAAAATTGACAGAACAGTTCCTTCTCGCCCGTCAGACCTGTTATAAGAAGTGACAGGTGATTACTGGTGAAGTAACAGCAGGTTAAAAATGTGTTCACCGGGTTTCCAGTTGGCTCAGGGATGTCTGCAGCTGCTGGAGTCGTCTGCCTGCTGCGTCCTCTCTGGCCTGAGCCTCAGCCATGTCCTCCTCCTAATTACAAAAGTAAGACTATGAGTCGTCGACCAGAATCTTGTAGAAATATATTCAAGAAGTAAGTAACACATTGGTTATAACTCAAAGTTGATGGAAAGGGACAACATCAAACAGCATTTATACTGGAAAACTGTCACCCACACACCTTGAAAGGAAAAATAATCCGTTAGAGTCGGATCAAGAAAATTTCCCCAACAGCGATTAAACGGATGTTTTATGTATCGAAATTAACTCAGATTTACTCACTTTTCTTTGCATCTGTTCCTGGAGACTCTCTAAAAATTTGGTCATCTCGTCCACTCTGGCTGTGGCCGTCCTGAGTTCAGCCTTCGCCCGCCTGGCCCAGTGCAGAAAGAGTTTACAGTTTGAGCACAAAGCATTCGACTCAGGAGGGAAAACCAGTGGAGGCAGGCACTAATAATTCCAAATTATTTATCGCAAGTCAAATCAGTTTCGCCACATTCACCAATATTACCAAAATCACATATTTTCCTAATATTTTACAGCCTAAATTAGCAGAAATCTTATATTCACAGCAGATGCATAAAATTTAAAAGCCACAGTAAAACACTGCAAAGGTTTGTGGCTATAAAGTCTCTTTAAGTAAAAAGAAAAGTGCTTAAAAATTGCTAATTAGCTTTGAGAAACAATGGAAGGATTTTACAAAATGTGCTTTACACTTTCTTGATCTTCCAGGTTTTCTGGTTCTCGAACATAACTTTTGCATTTTGATGAATATAAAGAATAACAAGTGCAGGTGACGCTCTCTGTTGACACCAGAGTTTTCTTCTAAATCTGATGCCTCTGAACAGAGACTTTCTTAAACACCAGCTGGTTTCCTGGCAACCTGACACTGACAGCAAGACCTGATGAAGACACTAATCCTTTGTTGGCAGATCCTTCATACGCAGTGTACAATATATTCACTGTCAATGTTGCCTAAAAGTTAACTTCTAACTTGAGGGCAAAGTCAAGAATTTAAATGTAATCTCCTAAAAAAAAAAATAAAAAAAAAACAGCCAAAACTGCTTCAGTAACAAAAAAATAATGCCGCGCACAGGGATTAATTAGGGCAATTATTTGCTGTTTTGAAATAATTAGCATTGATTGATTATTTTTTAACAACTGCCCGACTTATGATCCAATTAAATGCATAATTAAGGTAATAATTGTAATGTAATTATGCAGGCACAATTGCTGAGGATTCCTTTTGAAGAGTACCTGAGGACAAAGACAATATAGACATAACAGTGTTAAGCAGATGTTAATTTAGCTGCTTTTCTCTGCCCTTGTGAACAGGTTGCAGTTAATGAAAAAAAAACAAAAAAACCTTTTACACTTATCTTTATTCCACAAATTGGATGGGAAATTGTTGTCAAAGGGGTACAAGAAGGGCTCCGGCATGAAGCCTCCCTTGTGTTGTGCATCCATGATGAAACAAGACCCTTTGGCAGCAGCAGCTTTAAAACGCACAGGTGTTATTTTTTTGTTACCTGAGCTGGCAGTGCAGCTCCTCCATTTCGGTGCTCTGCTCTGTCACCGTCTTCAGGAGCTGCTGGTTTGTCTGTGTGTGGCAAGAAAGACAAGAATGCCAATTGTGAGGCATAGCTCCCAAACACGCCGCTCTGAAAGTTTCTGTCAGAAGCAACTTTTCAGCAAAACTTCTCACTTAAAACTTTCCATGTCCTTTCAGAACAAACCCTAAGGATCCCTGTATCAGTCATTCACCGCTACAAAGTAAACTGCTCTCATATGCAGTGGGTGAAAAAAGGCTGCTTGCATGAACAGTCAGAGAGGGGAAAGCCCAGGGCTTAACCGCACATTAAAAATGCATTAGGAAGATATAGTATTACTATACCGTCTTTACACGCTCTGAATGTTGTGCCAAGCAAGCACATGTGTATTTTGTTAAGAACACATTCATAGTTAGAGTGACGCTCGGTCAGGTTGTTAGAAATGGAGCCGTGGTCAGCGTGGCGCTGCTGTGTCTGTGATTTCAGGTGACGGAGAGGAAGTTGTACACAGCGCCATGTGTTGGGGAAAAAGAAAAAAGCCGAGATAGTTTAGAGGATTACCGAGTAAGCTGACAGTCCATTATACAACAAGACATTTCTGGCTCACTACCAGTGGGATTTAGAAACCCATTCACTTAGTTACAAGATTAATTATTAGAGCAGGGTTCATTTTAGAAAAGCGCAAAGCATTTCGATCCCACGGCTAATTGGAAGCCAGTAATTTAACACACTTTTAATTAAGCATTACTTACAGATTCCAGCTTCTGATTGGCCGCTTGGAGTTTGTAAGAGTGCTGCTGGAACTGAACAAGCTGATCCTGTGATGGCAGAAAAGTGGACATTCAATAGCATTTAAGCGCCAGTAATTACCTCCAGCATATATCAAGAATTACCTGAGACCAGACGACTCTAATTAACCCTGTTACTAGGACAACAGCTCCACCTAGGGGTGAAGACCCCAACGCAAAATAGTTAAGTTTTACTACAGTTGGGTCAAACATTTGGACATCATTTACTCTTGAGTCTGTTCTGTACATTTTGCTACAGTTGTACTGTCTCCATCTGCTTTGCACATGTAGAGATACAGACGATTGATCATGTAATTGGATAAAACAAACTGTCACATTCTGCAGATAAAGGCAATAAAGAAATAATCTAATTTCATTTTTAAATAAGAAAATAAACATTTTATTGGCTAAAATGCAACAATATAACATTCCTTTGGTGAAGGCTTCATCATTTGTAGCAAAGAATGAATCTACAGCTGAAGAAATGCCTCTCATAACGTGAGAAACTCAGCCTTTTCTGCTTTACTTAACAGAAAGTTAAATAAATAACCTGCTATTTAACTTCAGTTTAAGCAGCAGGTGCTGATCAACAGATTAGAGCTAATCTGTTGATTAACTTTAGATTAGAATAATTAGAATAAATATTATTAGATTTATGATAAATGCAAAATGTATATTATTTGTATAGTTGTGGCTTAATTACTGCTCTGAGTATATTGTCCTTTCAGCAAATGGCCTTTTGAGTTTGTATAGTCCAGCTAACATTTAATCGATTAATTGAGCACTAAATAAGTTACAATTATTTCAATAATCAATTAATCACAATTAATCCGATTAATTGTTTCAGTCCTAATTTAACTTGGCGTGTCAGAGTTAAAGGTGAGCTGAATACAAGTGCAAAACACACTAATCAGATTTCTTTTTGTAAAAAACTGAATTGAAAACCCTGTTTTTTTCAGCCAATGCATTAGCTTTGGAAGGTCTAGTCCATAAATCCTGCTTAATTTGTGGTGATAATGTGATAAAATAAGAAAAACCTTGAGGGATCTGAATACTTTTGCATCATGCTGTATGAAAGTTTAAGCTTCTCCCTTTTCTGAGCTTGTAGAATATGCAAGTCGTGCAAGTTGATGTGGGAAAGTGAACCTTGAGCTGCTGTCTCTGAGCGCTGTGGAGCTGCCCGTCAGAGAGGGCCCTCTGGTAGACCTGCTGTAGGCGGTCCAGCTCCTGGGCCGTCGTGTGCCACAGCTCCATGGCCTGTTTCCGCTCCTGTACCCACACACACACACACACACACACATAATAAATCCACCCACATTTACTCTCATAACTGCTGTGTTTGTTTTTTCCTGTTGCCACCCGACAGATGAAGAAAGAAAGATTTCAGGAAGTATCTCTGACAAAGCTGGAGCGGCGTGTTTCCTGGTGCTCACAACTGAACGCAGAGATCAAAATTATATTGATCGTCTAATTTATGTGCCAGTCACGACAAATGCTCGCGGCATCCAGCTGCATCAAATTCTACGGCTCAGCAAAGCTTTTGTTGCAATTTTAGAATCCGCAGGAAGTGTTTCAGGGAGCGAGCATTGCCACCATTCACTGTTCACAAAAATAATGGAGTTGAGTTGTTTTGCCAACATTTTTGCCATTAGTTTTTCTCTGATATTCGATGCTGGGAATTAATATAGAAATATTTCTTCTTTCCTTAACCCTTCTTTGTAAACAAAACATTTTGATTCTGTATTTCTGTTTGAGTCTTCTATCTGGATCTCAGCAGGCCAGCACTATCTGCTGCTTCACAGATTTAGGATATAATCTGTGGGGTTTTTTATAAGCAAGGATGGTTTTTAATGTCGGTTCTATTCAATAATGGACTGAATAATCTTTGTAGCACTAAAGCCACATTTGTAAAATCAAAATCTGTCATCATATGTAAATCATATTTGATTTATTTAAATCAAATAAAATTTGATTGCATAATATTTTCAAAATAAAATTATGATTCTGAATTAAAGTAAAATAACTAAGCAAGCTTCTGTGGATTGATATTGATTATTTGATTGAATAAATTACCTTTACCCACAATAAACTGTTAGCAGGATATAAAATATGGCTTTAAATTAAAAAGTCCATGAAATGGTGGCCAATACAAAACATGAAGTATCAGAAATCAGAGAACAAAACTGCAGAACAACTAATGGCAAAGAGGCAAAACTCACCAGCTTCTCTAAGAAGTCCAGGACAGAGATTCTCAAAAGATTTCGACCTAATATAAAACAATTTGGTCCAGCTATCTAACAAAGTAACGTCTCATATACTAAATGTGTTCACTGTTTTTATGGAGAAACACAGTACAAGGAGATCAAAAACAAAACTAATTCTGGAGTTTTGAACATGGCCTTTACAACATTTTGATTGGCTGCTCATCTCCATGACTCCACTCCCAAGCTCCTGACAAATACTGTTCTTTCTTCTGGTCCAACTCAGAGTTGGTGCTAACAAAGAACCAGTTCATCAGTGATTAAATCAGCTCCATGGCTTGGCTTGGTGAGAAAGAGGGCTTGCAGATTCCATTCTTAATTAATTCAGATCCTTTTTTCATAAAAATTATAATATACGTGCATATAAGAAAAAACTGTCCTTTGAGAGAAGGAGATCGTTTAAAAACAAGAAAAATACAATAAATGTAACATTAACAAAATTTAACCATAGAAGCAAATATTCTATCCGAAGAATACAAGCTGAACTCTACTGGTTTATGCATTTATCGACCACAATCTACAGCAATCCTTCATTTTGATGAAGCATTGAATAAGGACAAACAAATCTTGGATATTTCAGTAATTGCCCAACAAACATCCCAACAAGAGCAGATCAAGGGAAAAATATTCAGTCCCAACCTCTGATTCATCGATGCAAAGTAATCAAATGTCAGTCAAGATTTCTTACTCTCTATATGTACATAGTTATGTGGTCTTCCATTCTCTAAAAAAATGGCTTGGACCTCCAGAACTAAGATCTGCTAATAACCAGCTAAAAAAACAAACGTTGACAAAAGCCCAGAGATGCATTTTATGAAACCTTAAACAGCACATGATATTTACGGGCACATTTGCAGACCTGTTCAGACAGTTGAACTTGCTCCTGCAGGTTTTTAAGCATGGCTGCGTCTTCTGCTGCGCCGCCCTCTCCTTCTGAGTCCACAGGCAGGGAGTGGAGCTGCTTCTCAATAGACTGCCTCAGCTCCGTGTGTAACCTGGAGAATGTAATGAGTGCTGAGAAATTACATTGAGAAGATCATTTTAAAAAACAACAACTTTTGAACCGTTGGCCGGGGAACTTGATTCCTATGACATTTATTCTGGCAGGAGACACCGATACAGTCGATGTCATTTCTTAGAAATATTTCAAGTGCTATATGACCGGTTATCATTTCAACACGTCTCTGATGACAGAAAATGGTGCCAATTTGACTTCTGTTTTGCAGCTCAAGCCCACCCATTGGCAGGACTAAGGACTAACGATTGTTCTACCTTTCATTTTCCTCCACAACCTTTTCCAGCTTCAGTCTGACATCTGTCATCGTCTCCTGTGAAGCAACAGCGTAAGTGTTTTCAAACAGGTAAACAGGAAACTTTTACCATCCACGTCAATCTTTTTAGATTGTCTTTATCACATCAGAAGCAACCCTTTCCCAACAGGGTCAAGGTTTTAAGTGGGACTATGAATTAAGAACATGTCACATTGAGGTTTTTCTACCTGATATTTCTGAAGCTTTTCAGTCATTTCATCCATGTGCCGGTCATACTCTGCTAGAAGAGGAGCCATTATCCTACAGGACAGAGAAATAATTACAAAAATTGTCTGAATAAAAGTAATTGCTTTTCTATTTTTTTTTTTGTTTTACCTATAAGAACGTCAAGTGATATTATGGTGTTTCTGAAATGTTAAACTATTAGAAAGAAAAGCAACATGTCTGACCCTCTGTCTGACAGCCAGGGTGGAGGAGACTCTGCCTGCTGTGCCTCATCCAGCTGTCAAACACAAGACATCCAGCAGGACAGATTAGCTTCACGTTCCCAACAGTTCCCAAGATCCAGCTCAGTCAATTAGTAAGTCGCAACATTAACAAAATGCTCATTTATTATAACTTAAAGAAATGCTGAAAGTGAAAAAAAAAACATACATGCTACAGATTCAATAAAGACAGTATTTATTTTTGTTTACTTTAATGATTATTGCTAACAGAAGTTGAAAAAATCTAAATTTTCTGTCACAAAATTGTATTATAACATCATAACAATGAAGAAATGACTTTATACCAACATCTTATGAGCTGACCCCATCTGAATATATGTTGGACCTAATTTGGAAACTAAAGTTTCAGAGTCTGCATTCAGTAATAAGGTTTTTATTGCAGATTACTGGGAAATAAATAGCAATATTATATTTATCGAGACGCTCCAGTAAACCCATTTCTTTACTGATCATATCAAAATGCAGATAGAAACTTTAGAGCCCAATGGAGAACTTGAGAACTTCTTTCTCTTTGATTGACTAGAACAGATGCTTTAGCCATGCTTTTTATGTGTTTTTGCATCTCACCCATCCAAACCAAAAGTTGTTTCGATTTCTGCTTATTTATCACACTCAGGGGACAGTCAATGAGTGCATTTTTCATTTAAAATTCTTAACATTTTCTCTTTGACTCTGTTGATTTTCTTAGAGATGTTTTTTTAATTGAAACTGGATCCAAAAGTATTGTTGAATAGCTGACATAAAAAATGTATAGTTCAGTTCTCTCTCTAGGACTTGCAAGTTGCAAACACGGCCCCCAGCCCAGTGAAACAGCTGAGCTAGGAAATGACTAAGACTTCTGCCAGGAGGATTTCAAAAACGAACAGACAGAGCTGGATGACCAGGAGGCAGAGGTAACCTGGTGGGAGAAGGGCAACCGCTTATCATTTTTAACTTTTAAACATATTATCTCGATCGGCATCTGTTTACACATACAGCTTTGCAGAAGTGTTCACATTCCTTCAGCGTTTTAATATTTTGTCAGATTAAAGCCACAAACTTTGATGCATTTATGTAAGAGACAAACACAAGATGCCGCATCATTTTGAAGCGTAAAGCTACATTAATATAATATTCTTATATTAAAATGCATAAAAATAAAGATATGAAAAGATATGCAATTGTATTCAGTCCCCATTTATTTTGATTACCTTCTACTAACAAAGAGAATTAGTAGATAGAATGTACCTACTGTTCATTTTTCAATCTTACTATAAACCTCAGATGATTTTTGGGGAACATCAGTGAAGAAACAGCATCGTGAAGATCAAACATCACAATAAATAAGTCAGGGGCAACAACAAACCAGGGCCTGGATATCCACCTAAAATAGTTGATCAGGCAACTATTTTATGAGCTATGTAGCTCATACATGGATAGTGTATGAGCTATATAGGCTCTGCCCAGTCTAGGTGGGATATTTTGCTTAGCAAAATATCTACTAGTCATGCATTTGGCAGTTACAGAAGAGGGGTAACAGACAAGCTACTGTTAAAAAAGAAAGTCCTAAAAGTCTGTGTTTGTAGTTTGTCACAAAACACATGGAAGGTACAGCAAACACATAGAAGAAGGTTCTTTAAAAAAAACCACCTAAAACTGCAAACTAAACAAAAGCCACCTCTACAATTCAACTTGGTGGTGGCAACATCATGCTGTGGGGATACTTTTTTCAGCATGGACAAGGAAACTGGAGATACAGAGTCACCCAAATGCATCAGCAAAGTAATTCACTATTTAGAGACCCCAAACCATCAATATATTGACTATGTTCGATCCATAGTGAATTTAATTATTAGATTTGTTTATTGAAGATTAGAATACTACTAAATCTGACTGAACAATTTCAGCAAAGAGAAATTTTGGATTTTTTTAAAATTGGAATTTAAAATTTAAAGAAATTGGCAAGTTTACTCTGTAAAAGGGAAAAGACTACACTTTGTTGTTTGCTTGCTGTGTTAATATCTGATTTGTCTGAGAAGTTTTGGTACAAATATATCTCAGTAATGACCAATTACAGGTTACTATAAAACTTGGCCCCCTCTTCCGGAATCCACCAGATGTGCATTGAAACGCCGCTAGTGTAGGTGATGTTTTCAAGAGGATCCAAAATCAAATCAAACCAAAGTCACCATAAAACTTTGGACCAACTCAACAGAAAGCAGTCCTCAAAGAAAACCGACTACAGGGGGAAAAACTCTGAGACAGAGATTCACCTTCCAGCAGAAAGGCAGCAGTAAACATACAGCCACAATGGAGTGGATCAGATCAAATCAAATTTCTGTTAAATGAGACAATTAATATCCGGACCGATATATAATTGAGAATCTGCAGCACAGCTTGAAAACTGATGTTCACAGACATTTTCTCTGCAGTCTGACTGAGCTTGAGCTCTTTTCCAAAGAAAAATAGGCAAACATGTCAGTTTCTAGATGTGCTGTTAGAGACACATCTCAAAACACCTGCCACCAGCAAATGGTGGTTACCAAAACTAGTGACTCAGATGGACTGAATACAAATGGAAGCACATTTTCAGACTTTTATTTTATCACAAAAATTTTAGTATTTTGACAAACCGGGAGTGTGGGTAGTTTTGCAAGACACTGCACCTAACTTTAAATAGTACTTGTTTCCCAACTCTTGATTAAAGACACATGAACACAGATTACAAACTTGAAAATAAGACAGATATTGCAAGAGTTAATTATAAATATTATAACCACGTTATATACTTTACATTTAGCTAGGCTACTACCTGAGATGATGTGACTTCCAGCTGATAGCGACTAAGAGCAGAATTTAACCTGTGGACTGCAGACAGGAGAAAGAATCAGCTCTTAGTTTCCGAACATAATTATTATCCTTGGAAAAAAAAATATATCGTAGTTAACGTCAACAACATTTCTATTGTTCGTAATTTTGGTGAATACAAAATGTAAAAAAAACAGAAAACAAAACAAGAGTCGTGAATAATAAAACTGCCCTCAACCTGCTCTTACCTTGATCTCGCAAAAATTCTATTTCTGCATCCATGGTATTCTAGGATGTAGGCAAAAGTAAATATAGTAGTGTTGTTAGATAAAATTGCATAAACGCATGAGGATTTCTCAATCTTAACTTGCCTATTAATACACGTTAAACGAACAAAAGGTAATGCACAGCAAGTCGACTGAGAGCTTCTTTTCAGTTGCTACCTTAGGAAATCTTTTGCAGCTAGCTACAGCAGCGAGGCAATCACTGCTAAACTTAGCGAGATAAACTAACGTTTGAATAGCTAAATCGGAAGTGGAGAAAGTAACTTTGTTATATTTTACCAACACAGTGTGTGTATTGTCTTATACAATACAACAAAAATCGGATTTTTACGCCAATCTGCGTTTCCGCCGTCCGTTTTGAAGTAAACAAATAACAACCAATGGCGATTAAGTTGTGCGCTGCTGAAGACCTTCCGTCTTAAAACGCTCATAAGCGCGATAGTTCCTCTTTGAAAGAATTCGAAGGATCAGCTCATTCAAACAGGAAATACCGTGTTTTTGTTTCATTTTCATTTAATTTGTAATCTTTTTTACACCAAGTGGCATAATGTTTTTTTTAGGTCTTTTGGACATCAAGTCCTAAAAGCGTTAGGTTGAAATTCACTCTTCACAAGGAATACAGTGCTGACGTCTGGAGAACAAATATTGAAGTTTGGCTGCTGACATAAGGCTTGCTGAGCTGTTGGCACATTTTCTGGATTGTGTTTTAAAGTTTCCTTTATTGAATGCAATTGTGCCCTCCAACAACCTTATCAAGTAAGCCTTTACTTCAAACATTTCTCTATCAGAAAGTGAATCACCTTTTGGTTACTGAGTAACAAACATTTATTAGAGGTTAGAGTTAATTGACCAGGACCCTGCTTAAATAGCTGAACAGAGAGCACAGCTAAACAGACAGTGAACTTCTGTCTAACATATTGATTCAGCATTGAGTGAAAAACCTTTTGGCAACATGAGGGTCTCACTTCGACTTCAGCTTTTAACAGTAGTCAACATTCTCCTGTGCTGTGAAAGTTTGTAAGTAGTTATGCAACTGTGCTTTGTAGTTATGCAACACATTCCCTCTCTGACGAAATTACATCTTTTCAGGCATTTTAGGAAAATGGAGTTTGCGATCCAACATACGTGGGACAGCAACCCTGTTGACCATGACCCCATCAGAGTCTCCTTCTCTGATGGGAAATCAGGACTGAAAATGGAAGTGTCTGGTCCATTCTTCAACGACCCAGAATCTCCTGCAGGTGAACCCGGTATCGCGTTCCCTGGACTCTGGAATTACGAAGGTAAAAGAAGGGTTTTTACTTTTCCGCTGCACTGTGTAACTGCCTTTGTTCAAAGACGTTCAGTGGTTTTCCTGCCACTTAAAAAAAAAAGTTAAATATAGACAAAAATAGTGACATACAGTACCAGAACTGCACTACATTTAGGGGCCATGCAGGTCAGCAATCTCACTCTTGACCTGACCAGAGCACAGTACACTGCACGTTTGGTGTGTCCCCTATAATGCATATGGCAGCTACTGACTCTTTGTTAAAGATTAACATTTTATTTTTATAGTATTGTTGCAGTTATACACATTAAATAACATTTCACTGCCCCACATGATTGAGAACAAACCTAATAAGAGAAGGTGTACATGTAAGCCTCTTGAAAAAGATTGCATAATTCTTCACAAGGACAGTGTTAGCTTTTTTGTCCTCCATTTCCTCCCCAGTCATCAAACCAATGCTGTGCCATTGTTCCTGTCTTGATTCACTAAATACGTGTGGACAAAGTTGACTTAAGCTGGATTTAATAATATACATCTATTCCTATGATTTTTGAGAGGCTGGGCGGAGGGGCGGTCTTTGTTTATGAGAACACTGTAGCTCCATTATCATTATTATGGTAATACATTGCAATTAAACTTTGTAATGAGGTTGAGTATTAACAATCTGTTCTAATAGACCTTAAAGAAGTCAGATTTCTGGTTAATGAGGCCCCCATATTTGGCCTCATTAATGTTTCCTAATAAATAGAAAACCATTATAAGCGTAGGTAGATAATGAGCATGTTTCGAGGTTAGCAGGGGGCCTGTTACTCATACTATAACTTCTGTGTTTATTCACTTGTATTTTTATGTTGTAACAGTCCAAGAAAAAAATGCAATAATTTCATTACATTAGTTCTATGCAGCAGCTGCTGATAAGGTTGTTATGAAGTTTTAAGCATTTCTGGATGTAATAATTAAGGTTTCATCCTCATTTTATTCTCTTTGTGTTATCTTGCTAGTTGTGGAGTCCTTTTTCCTTGACAGCACAAAACAAAACTACCTGGAGGTGGAGCTTTGCCCGTAAGTTCCAAGCAAACCTTTTGTTCTTTAAACTTCTGTAATCCTACATAAACCGTCAAAGAGACATGTTCATTAACGGCTTTCCTTTGTTTTCCACTTTAGACATGGGCAACACCTTATACTGCTGCTGTCAGGAGTCGGCAATGCGTTGTATGTATGTCAAAAGAGTATTTTTCCTGCTTTTTTCTGAGTTTTTGTATGCATCTTAGCTAACAAGTTATTCTAATTACCTCCTACTCCAGCAACAACTGCCAATCGTTTTTACTACCACAAAATCAGGGGACAGATGGACTGGTGAGGCTGTAATTCCTTGGACATACTTCCCTCCCAATGTCGACAAGATGAACTCCTATGCTATTCATGGCTCTGGGGCGGCACGTACATATGAGGCTCTCTACCCCATCCCCAAAGCCGACATAGTGGAAGGCCAGCAGCCAAATTTGTGAGTATGCTGCCTTGTGTAGTATATCTCAGACAAATCTTTCCAAAACGGTTGCATGCAGTTCCAGTGAGAAGGTTAGATACACTCAAGGGCATGAATATCATATTAATTAGTGACTTTTATGATTTACTTGAAATATTCTTTATCTGGGTGAAATAATGATACAAAAAACATATTCAATAAAACTTCAGTTTTCAAAAAAATGTGTTCACACGCTGGTTAAAGTTATGCATAAATGCTTAAATATATACTTGCATATCTGTTAATATTTGATTGAATGTTCCTTATCAAGCTACACATCAAGTACTAACTTAGTTTTGCAGTCATCAACAATCATCTTTCAAGCCATTATTCTGGCTTGACATTTGGCTGCTCGTTATGGCAGAATTGTTGAAGCTATTCTAAATTGTTTTTCTTTTATTGTCAATTGTCACGAATTGTCAATAGGGGATAAGGTTGGGGCTGAGACATTTGCCTGCTAAATGTATTCCAAAAACATCTTTTAATTTGTATTTAGGATAATCGTCCTGTTGAAAATCTTAGTTGTATATAAGTTGTAACCAATTTGAAGAATTTGCAAACGTGAAGGTCAGTATCACAAGCCTGCAGCATAATGTTGCTACCACCTTGTTTGACAGCTGTTGAAGTTTTTCAGTTTGAAAGCCTCATGCAGTCAGACAAATTCACTTCCTGTAGTTTTGGCAAAATTTCTCCAGCTTTTTCCCGATACTTTTTTTTTCCTGAAAGCATGTGGGCTGTAGGATTAAGCTCAACATAATTGTGCACACTTTTCTTGTTTTTAAAACACAATTCAATTTATACCATTAATACATTCCAGTTGGTAAAAGCACAATTTAAAAACATAACTAAAAGTCCAAAGTTCAGATGGCAAACTTTCTCCTCCTGTATTTACATTTCTCATCGGAACACAAGAAGAAAAAGAACAAATCACTGTCTGAAAATGTTTCAAATTCAAAAATCAAGAAACGATGTCACACTAAAACAGCAAAACACCAACCTCATACACCTTGAGGTTGTATGAGGTTGCTTTAAATGCACAACAGAAATGCAGCTTTCACTGCACAACAAACGAACTGTTTTAAATCTCATAATTACAAAAACATCACCCTGGCAAAACGAGCTTTGATAACAAGGGAGTGAACAAACTCAAAACAACTGATTAAAAATGTAATTTATGGCTACACTAATCGCTGCCTCAACTAAACTGCTGACAGAATTTCACATAAAAAATTTAATTGTACAGACAGAGATGAAATTGTTGCTACCACAGTCAGAGAAGCCAACTATCTGTTCCCACATCAGTGCAACAGTAATCTCTGAGCTGCTTAAGAACACTAAAAATACTCAGAGTTCACTCTTTAGACATGTCATGATGGGTAAATCTTAAGAGTTTTTTTTCTTTCTCTTTAAACCTTGTGGACTACTTGATAAGAAAGGGAAGTTTAACCAGAAAGTGCCTCTAACATTTCCATTTATCATCCTCTCAGTTATTCCAATCACTATGCGGCAGCTCTTGGTCTAACTTATATAACTATACATGGTTTTACACTGTATCATTTCAATGGACTTTTCTGGCTTTTATCTTCTTTGTGGACCGTAAAGATATCATGGAAAATATTTTGATAACATCCTCAGTGTTATCCTCCTTTGCTTATATTTTTCAGACTTTGGATTCTGTTTTACAACCATTCGTGGAATAATTGTGCAACAGTTTCGTAGCTGGAAAATGTCCAGCTATTAGTTTTATGAGTATCTACCAGCTTATTAATAATGCAAAACAATAAACCAGGAAAATAAATAATCTCTCTCAATTTTGTCCCTAACTTTCAATTTCAAAAAGTACTGTCTATGTGAAGGTTGATAAATATTTTTTCCTAAACAACATTTTTAACCCTCTGTCTCTTAGCCATCGCCTGGAGTATTTCCAAAACTTCAGCTTGCAGAGCATTATGGGAGAAGACTGGGTCCAGCCTGAATCGGATCTGTGGAAGGGGAAGGCCTGAGCTATTTATGAAAAGCATTTTCTGTTTTTCTTTTACTGACACAAATGCCTAACGAAATCAGCAACAGGGAAGAACTGCAAGCAAAAATGTCTAACAGCAACCAAAGAGCAATCATAGTTTATGATTTATTGATGTAGAACAATTTTGTAGAAAAAATGCCATCAGCTTTGTCAAGCTGTGTTGCACTTCACACACGTGAAGCACCCAGACACACTGCATAATATTGGACGTCCTCAGCATAAATTGCGTGAGCATAGTGTGACCTACGATTTCCATGAATGCTAATTTTGACACCCAGCACCTGTAACCAAGATGTTTTGCTGTGTTAACATACCATGCAGCAAGTCCAAATGATTCTTTCTGCTGCTCTTTAGTGAAGACATTAATATGATCATGCACAACTTACTTATGCGTTAGCTCTATATTTCAAAAATGTAATATATTTTGATTCACCTGTCAAATAATGTACAAGATTAACATTTAAAGGAATATGTTGAATTAAAATATTTCACTATTAGGCACCCGTTTAGTTGCCAGAGTGATTAGATAATTTGTCTAGTTTACCTTTTTTCTTATTTCTTAATCAGTTGTCCTACAAATGCAAGGTGTCATAACACTTTTTATGATAAATAAAATTACAGTGCAATATATTGTGTAATTATTTTTTTTCCTTGTCATTGTGGATAGATTTGTATGAATTTGTGAGAAGTAACCTTAATAAAGATAAATAAAAGCTAATTTCTCTGTTATTAATGCTTATTTCCCATCTGACAATATATTCAATTACACAAAAGATGGCAAAAGAAAAGTCTGTGTTCTGACTGCGAATATCAGCTTTTCATCCACACTTTAAGCTTAAGGTTCTTTGATGAATCCTGTTATATAGTTCCTACATTTGTATAGAGAGGTCTGGGTAACATAGCATAAAACAACAATAATTTAGCTGTTGTGTAACAAAACTCATTACCTACAACAAAAAAAGCATCCAAAAAAATGCTGGAAGCAGAATGAAAATGAGTCCATGCACTTCAACTGCATCTAGAGATGAGCATGATGTTCAGACCAACAGAACGGAGTGTTGAGGGAGATTATGTAAATAGAGAATGATATCAGCCTGAGAATAAAATCCTGGGGAACTCCGCAAGAAAGAGCGGCAGATGAAACAGAATTACAAAGGTTTACAGAACAGCACCTGTCAGACTGATGAGATAAAAAACTAGTTCGGTACTTTTTAATATTCCAATGCTACTGAAGTGAGATTGCAATCAATAGTCTCAAAGGGTCTAAAAGCAGAGTTTCCTGAAGCTGAGACCAATAAAAGATCTTTTAGAAACTGTAAGAGTTTTGAAACCATGCTAAAAATACTTAAAAAATGATGTACAAGAGGCACTAAAAATGCTTTTATTTTATCTTAACAACCTTCTTCAGTATGACTGATGATAGCATAATTTAAGGTAATTACAAGTCAAACATTAATAATTACAAATGCTACAAGTGAAAACGGATAAGCAATCTGAGGCTTTCGATTTTACAGATGCAACCATTTTTTACTCACAGATAAATGTGAAGCTATTAGTTATATTTTAACCATTCTGTTTCCCTAAATCATGTTTAAAAACTTGCAAAATTGATTAAGAAATTTTTAAGAAGCCTCTTGAGACTTTTAGCATGTTTTATGCCAAAGTTTTATAATTTAGAAACAACACAATCACAGCTAAACGCAGCTGGCTATAAATACATTTGATCATTAAATAGTTTCTAGGTTTATCATGCAATGAAAATGTGAGAAAACTAATTTATTTTTCAATTAGATGGCAGATTAGATTTTTAATAACAATACGTGGTGATAAAAGTGTGACTCTAATTAATGGATAAGAACAACTGTTTTTTTTAAAGGACAACTACGGCATATTAAGGTCGTCCAATACGCTGTTTTAGTTGCATTTTGTTTTTTGCTTTGTATTATATTTTTTATCATAGCAAATTTTATTGTGTACATCTTTGACATGCAACATTATAAAACACGTTTTATAATGTTTTATAATTGGTATTTTCATCAATTTCATTTTGATGAAAATACCATCAATAGATGAAAATATCAAGAAGCAAGAAGATCATCTTAATTACAACTCAAGCTTTTGATTTCAACATCATACAGATGCTTCATAGCTTTTCCCTTCAAGATGCCCTTCACTCTGTGGCTACTGAGTAACAGGAACATATTAAACATTAGACCCATTTTGATAAGAACTTGCTCAAATAGTTGAAGGAGTGCAGCAACACACACACTTTAGTGAAATTAAGTGATGTTGTATTGTATAGGAAGACTGGACAACATGGCGGTCACTTTTCAGCTTTTAGCACTGGTCCACATTCTGCTATGCTGTGAAGCTCTGTTAGTATTATTTTATTATACTTTCTTTTCTTTTCATTCAACAATTTCTCATTCAAACTCATTTGTGTATTTTCAGTCAAAGTGGAGTTTGCAATCCAGCACAGCTGGGACAACAATCCAGAGGATCATGAACCCATCAGGTTGGCCTACTCTGATGGGAAATCTGGGTTGAAGATTGAAGTGTCTGGTCCGTTCTTTAAGGGTTTTCATCCTCCAACTGAGCCCGGTCTCCCAGGCCTCTCACTCAGGATTTATGGAGGTATGAAAGCTGCGCTGTTTGGCGTGTTATTACTGTCCTAAGAGCATATGAATAGATCTGCAAGTGTAAAAAGTGAGAATAAACTTACAATGTCACTTATGTAAATAGAATATTCAAATTAGAATTTTAAAATGCAGAAAATACATTTTATTGACCCTACATCAGTGGTAAACCATCCATCCATCCATTTTCCTGCACCCTTTTTCCCTTACTGGGGTCGGGAGGGTTGCTGGTTCTTATCTCCAGCTGTCATTTCGGGCGAGAGGCGGGGTCACCCTGGACAGGTCGCCAGTCTGTCGCAGGGCAACACGGAGACAGACAGGACAAACAAACATGCACACACACCTAGGGACAATTTAGAGAGACCAATTAACCTGACAGTCATGTTTTTGGACTGTGGGAGGAAGCCGGAGTACCCAGAGAGAACCCACACATGCACAGGGAGAACATGCAAACTCCATGCAGAAAGACCGGGGCTGGGAATCGAACCCAAAACCACCTTGCTGCAAGGCAACATCTCTACCAGCTGCGGTAAACCAGTTTTACTTAATTGTAGAATTATTACTACTGTCTGCATCCATTTAATCTTTCTATTTAATAACCTGCTGTGCTTTCCCCAAGTTTATAATTTACAAGAAAACTCTTTCTTCATTCAGCATAATGTTCTTTTACACTCCAAATTCAAACGTATCTTATAACCCAATGTGTTCTCAAACAATAAACAAATAATTCCTGACCTACCAATTTCACATACCATAAAATTAATTTCAAATCCAAGATAAAAAATTTTCCAAAGCAAGTATTTACAGCCTGATATATTCCACGTGAGAACATGTATGGCTTTTATAGTCCCCACTATACCTTAGTCATCCTAAGCCATGAATAGAGCAGTAATATAAATTGAAAGACTAAGTGTTTAACCTGATTTAAAATTTCACACATATTCCAATGAGATATGAGAGACATGGGGCCTGTCAATGTTATGAGGCCATTATAGTAACAGCGTTATCATTATTATGGCAATACAAAGCAATTAAACTTTATAATGAGCCTGAGTGATAACAGTCTGTTCTAAATGACCATAAAGAAGCGTGATTTCTGGTTACTGAGCCCCCCTATGTTGCCCCTAATTAATGCCACTTAACAGATTGGGGACCATAATAAATGTAGGTAGGCATTGAATATGTTGAAATGGGAATCCAGTTATTGCACGTACTCAGGTTTTGAGCACACTTTACTATTGATTGCTGATTTCTGTTGCAATTACTGTCCATTGGTTTAAGAATTAAATTTAAAAATGATTAATAATTATGGTCTTTACTTTTGTTATTTTCATAGTTGCGAGCTCGGTGTTCCTGGATAGCATGAGAAACAATTACCTGGAGGTGGTTCTCTGCCCGTAAGTTAGAGTTTGTGCCATTTTTTAAACTTTCCATGTCTATGACCATATGTGTGAAGACGGAGTCAATAACTCTCCTGTGTTTTTACTTTTTAGATATGGACAACACCTAATAGTTTTTAAAGCAAACGGATATCTGCTGTATGTAAGTTAACATTGTTGTGTGTCAGGCACTTGTTTTTGTGCTAATCATTCATAGTTTCTCCATTATCTCATTCCCCAGCAACTACTGCCAATTGAGTTCACAACCACAATCACAGGGGACGCATGGCAGGGTCAGGCTTTAATGCCATGGACATACTTCCCTCCCCAATGTCAACAAGATGAACTGCTATGCCAGTCATGGCATAAGAGAGAATGGAACACATGAAGCACTCTACCCCGTTCCCAAAGAGGACATATTGGAAGGCCTTTACACCGACGCGGGAGTAGGCCAACTCAAGAGAAAAGTTTGACTTTGATATTTTTCTATAAGTATCTTCTTACAGGAGCGTTTATAAGGTTTAAAGTGCATGACGTTGATGAGGGAAAATAGATTACTAAATGGATTAAGAAGAAGGATACAGTGTCCAACATAAACTGAAAGTAAAAACTTTATTTCAATTATTCAGTGAAAACGTTTTTTTTTTTACTGAGAGGAAAGGTGTGCAAGGTGCAAGGTGTGCAAGGTTCCCCTAGACACCATGACATCATGGCCATTAGAGCAAGTATTGGCACTTCTGGGAGCGTGAGGAGGTGCCAAGCCTTGCTGCAAAATGAAATCAGCATCGCCATAAAACATGTCAGCTTCTCCACTCTTTCTCTGGAGCAAGTGTTGTCGAACAGCCCTCCTTTGCTTAAGAAGCTTCCAATGTCTCGGGTTCTGAAGTGGCTTAACAAGGAAAGCAACAGTTGTGTGTAATGGCTCTTGAAGCACTAACTCCAGCTGCTGTCCCAGCCTTTTGAATCTCCTCCAGATGTCCTTTTTAAATGTGCTTCATTTCACAGTTTTCTGAGAGCTCCAGTTATCTCTGTTGCTGGAGTCCATATTTTTATTTTTTGTTTGACCCGACATACCTGCGAATGTTAAGATTGCAAAAACATACTTATAACGAGCAGAGCAAAAACAAATAACAAAAGAACCCCAAACAGTCAGAGGTAGAAATGCAAAAACAAACAAGCAAATCTGCCTCGAAAGGACTGTTGCACAGGCCTGCATGCTGAACCCGTTATCTTCGCCGTTTGAAATCCCACGGCAGCAGCAACTGTTGATCTGCTTGAGTATGAGAGCACTAATGATACATGCAATCCGTATGCTCTTTCAAGAAACTGCAAGTAATGATCAGTAAATTTCAGAAGGAGAAGTAGGCAAGACACGCAAGTTTTCTTAAGGAGGTCAACTTATTTTCTAATTATGTGTATTAGTAGCAGCAGCTGTGGAGAAATATAGTTTCCCTGACTTATTTCCTTGTACTTTTGTTTTTTGTTTTAGTCCCTTTTATAGCACTTCTAAGTACTTCACAAATAACATCGTCATAGTTATCATAGTTTTAATTTTCAGATGTCGGATTCCATTTTAGAGCTGGTGTTTGCTCATTTAAAAAAGGGAGTTACTATTTTCATAATTTGTAGTTTGAACGTGTAGCTACAACACATTTGTGATTTTCTTCATATGGATGTTGGAATAACAAATGTGTGCATAATTATATCCCCTTTCTGTTTCTCAGAATTTACCAGGCCTATTTTCAAAATTTCCGCCTGCAGAGCATCATGGGAGAGGATTGGGTGCAGCCTGAATCTGATCTGTGGAGGGGGAAGGCCTGAGCTTCCAAAAAAAATTCCATTATTCTCTTCTATATTTTCTTGTCTTTTTCTCTCTCACACACACACACACACCCCCGCACGCATTCATACACACAGTCATCACAGAAGCAACAGGGA
This sequence comes from Phalloptychus januarius, assembly GCA_902982915.1. Lineage (NCBI taxonomy): Eukaryota > Metazoa > Chordata > Actinopteri > Cyprinodontiformes > Poeciliidae > Phalloptychus > Phalloptychus januarius. The sequence goes on from CADWAE010000285.1 coordinate 1,776,080, forward strand.
AACTGTACAAAATGCTCTGACAGCAACCAAAGCACAATCAATCTTTATTACTTAATGATGTAAAACAATATGACAGAAAATATGTTATCAGCTTGTCAGAGAGTGTTACACTTCACACATATCTGTCCAAGCACAGAGATACACACGTCACATAATATTGGGCATGAGCGTAAATCACATCAGCACAGTGTGACCTATCTACCATTCTCGATTGCTTTGGCGATAAGGACTGCTTGTGTAACCTGAGTTTTATGCAACATTGATAAGCAGCAACAAGACCTAATAAATAAATAAAACATTGTTTTATATAATCCGTGTTTTTGTCCTTGTGATTGTCTTATCAAATAACAAAACAATTATGTTATTGAGGACATTTTGCTTTTCATAAACGTTCATTCATTTTTTCCCACACGTTTAAATTAGTCTGTTTAATCAGCGAGTTTGTTCCACAGTTGAAATGATGACTTCTTCCCTTTAACCTGCCTGATGGGAAATATAAGTCATAATGAGCTTGTTAAAATCTAAATGAATTAGTTTGATAAATGATACTTGAATCGTTGAGTTGACTCTTCATAACCCTCTGCAGTTCATTTCCTTTAATACACATATATTACGATTCTAGGTGACAAAACAAAATAATGAAAAATTGTGAAGTGAAAGAAAAATTTTAAGGTGTTTTAAAATGCTTGACAACTTACATTCAGCCCCCTTTTCTGTGATACCCTTAAATAAAACCGACAGCAACCTATAACAGAGGAAACATTGTTACTAATTTAACTAATATCTAATTGAGCATCTTCAGCAAGATTTGATCATTGTCCATCAAATTTAGCAGAGTTTGCACATCTTCACAAATTAAATGGGGCAAAACGTTTAGTGAAGTACGTTTCTATGAAGTATTTGCTCAGTGAAACTACACACATGGAAGGAACACTCTTTAGATGTCTGTTTTGAAATATACTTTTTTGGGTGGTGAATCATAAAAAACTGCAATGCAATGTATAAAGTTTTGTGATTGTAATGTGATCAAATGTGGAAAGGTTTATCGGGTGCTAATTTTTTACAAGGCATGATTTACGGACACTAATCATCACTTAGGAGTTTAAATGTCTTCTGTTGTTTACTCTGTGATTACCTCACCATTGCCTTGTTACAGGTCCTAATAAAACCTGCATTTTTTTTATCAGAATCTTCCTTCAGATCACCAACAAACCACTTCTCCTGACCAGAAGGCAGAAAGGTGAAAGATTTTCGTTTTGCCTGTGCTGCTCTTTACTGTGGCAGCCCCAAAGCCCATATTGAGCCCTATCAGTTTTAATTGGCATTCTCGCCTTTGAAATGGGAGCTGTGATTATGCCTAGAGAGCCGACTGCTTAAGCCCCCTCCTTATCATTGCCTGTGGTGCCTTGCCACCACACAGTACAATATTCACCTACACGAACACACAGAGACAGAAAAGTGGTCACGCTGCATTCCACCATGATGTCTGGTTCTAATAAAATATGACCTAAAATTATGTTTCTCACAAAAACAGAATCTTCATAAAAGCCTTTGATGAGTGATGACTCCCCACACCTACCTGAGAGCAGCCTTAGGATGCATGTCCCCACTAAAATTCAAACCCAGTTCTCCCTAATTAGTGTGAAGAGATGAGAGGGGAGAGCAGAAGAGCTAGCTGCCTTTCCTCTACCTCCAAAGCCCCAGCAGACATGCAAACACAAGAGCTGTCTTATTTCCCTCAGTAAGAGAGACCAGTCGGGTCTAAAACATTCAGCATCAGCTTAGGGGTGATTCTCGGTGTCAGAAACTTTCTGGTGATTACACCAGACCTAGTTCTTTTACTCGTTTTCGCTTCTATTTCCTCTTTTTTCTGTCCAAGAGATGTGCGTCTCATTTCCTGAAGTTAAAAGAGTGTATGAGTGAGGATAAAGTTGTGATGAAAAATAGAATGCAAGGGATGAAGAAGTGATCCCACAGCACAAAACGATTGAGCGTAGTGGAGAAAACAGTGATGACTGTGCCTGGTTTCAGTGCTTCTGTGACAGAGAAAGATTTACACTAGAGCTAATATGAAACAATCCATAACTTTTGCAAGCTAATGGCTTAAACCCTATCAGATTGCAGAGTGTGATAGAACTTATCAGCTTTGTGCAGTAAAAAAATCATTGTATGGCTGGCTTCCAATATAAGGGATCGAACAATGAAAAATAAACTTTGATCTGCATTTATGAGAGACTTAATCTTACCTACAGAGACTTGCAAAATTGTTCATACTCCATCAACATTTTTAAACTTTGTTACATAACCACAAACAAAATATCTTCTTCTGATTTTTTTTATGGTAGACCAACACACAAAACAGCTCCATATTTGTGGAGTGTTAGAAAATTTACTCTTAGAGTGTTTTCACGCCTGACAGTCTGGTGGACTCGGTTCAACTGGGGATCAAAATGTCAACATTGTTACATTTTAAGGTGGTGCGGTTCACTTTCAATCTCCACGGTGTCAAATGAAAAAAACCCTTGCAAAACGTACTTTCCCCCTCGCCTGTAGTGGCAGTGCACTGAAGGAAACAACACAAAAACATCTCTGAAGAAGACACTGAACTTCCTTCTTCGTGGTATTGAAAACAAACATGGAGTGATGTCAGATTTTAGCGATAGTAGAATTTCTCTAGTGTGCCATTTCTCCCACTAGTGCAAGAATTGTGCATTTATTTTGGTAGCACTTAACCAAAATGCTCTGCGCTGTAGTCCGCTTCCTGCTTTTGAAACAGTCTCCAGTTTGCTAGCGATTCACATTCAAACCACATCGGAGTTTACTTTGTAGAACTCTGACCTCGGTTTTGAGGCGGAGCAAAGATGCTTTTTTGGTCCACATCAGAGTTCGTTTATGTATTCATACCTCCCCAAACAAACCAGACTTTCTAAATATATGGACTTTGCTGCCTGTTAAAGGCCAAATATGACGGCAACATTCTGTTGCCATCAATGTATAAATTTGGCCTGAACTTGATGCAACCTTGTCCTGAGTTTTGTCTCCACATACACTTCATTTTCGAGCTGAGTTGTCCCAGTGTTTGCCCTAAATAAAGGCCTTCTCTAAGAGAACATGGCATCCTGGTGTGTTTCTGCTAAACAACTGAATGCTTAATAAGCCAGTCTAATTATTGTCCAACAAGTCCTTCATTACTTAAAAGACTGCAGGGGTGAAGGATGGGAAAGATGGTCGATGGCATGAAAAAGATCTAGCTGGAAACACTTCTCCAGCGTGTGCATATCTGCGCGTGTGTATGCATTTGCAAGCGCCTGACGACATAAGCACTAATTGCAGTTGAAGCCTGCTAGTGTTTTGTGTACAACAGTTGCATGGTCAGAATGTGGGATGAAGCTGTAAGAGGCTGGGGAGAGGAAGAGAGAGTTGCAGAGCCAAGCGGATGCCAAGGACATTAATGAGGGCCAGACGAGTTCTTCTTCTCAAGAGCTCCGCAGCAAGCAGGAGGGGAGGAGGGGGGGAGACAATGAGGGGAACAGATAAGAGAGAGCAACAGAAGGGGTTCATTACAGAAGAATGCTAAACTCGTATTTGCAAACTCGAACAAACAAGGTTCTTTTATTCACATTCAAACGCCCTGAAATATGCAAAAACAGCTTGCGTCGACATAAAGACATTTAGATACAAACATATGCGCACAGATACAATGCGCATAGTGTCCGTGGGTTAATTCTAACATGGGAACGAACAAGGAAGTAGAAAAAGACGCCGTGGTTGTTTGTCACAAGATTCGGTGTGGGATTTATCAGCTGTTTTTGTACCAACATTAGGAAGAAAAGAAGGGAAGGGAAACTAAATTAAGCTTTCTTTGTTATCAGCTCCGAATATAAATCATAAGTGTTTGCCTAATTGATTCCATTACATTCCCACCTGCCTGCTGACTCTCTCATCCATCCGCATGTTGTTTATCTTCATTCTAAGCGAGGTGCATGAAAAAGGGCCTGTTATTGGATGTGAAGACCGCCTGAAATTCATCTGTATTTTGCAGGCACATTAATTGCCAATTAGATACAGTGCACAATTATCAGGAAATATCCGTTCGTGCGCGATAAACAAAACAAAGACGCAACTCCTGATGCCGAAGTTTACCCGTCTGAGAGATACAGGATGGCGGTATTCATTTGTTTTTAATAGCACACAGGCCACTTTAGGCTTGAAGGTAATTTATGTGCAGCTTGATATTACCGGGCGTAAAGTGAGCAAGTTCACCAAGTCTTAATTGGGAAATAAATCACAGTGTCGCCATAGCAACGAACACTGCATAGTGGTGACGGCAAGTGGGAGCCGGCTGATGGTGTCTCTGCACATTGAGGTGTTGCTTGTGGGTGTGTGCGCGGGTGTGTCCACTCATGCATATGTGTTTTCAGCTACTCCTGCTCATTACCACAGAACCTTGTTAGCGGGGCTTCTGCTGTGTACTGTACACGGCATGCTGTACTGTTCTATTAGCTCTTCTTTAGTTCAATTGGTTTTTTACAGCGGGAGCTATGAGCTTAAAACGTTTAAAACTACAAGCAAATGTGAAAATAACAATGCAGCTAATTGCTATGGAGAACCAATGCTTAAAGTGGCTCTGCTCTTGCAATTATCTTTTTGTTTGAATCTACGGAATTCTTCAAAACAAGTTGCTCCTTCCTTAGTCATTTTTTAATCTCAAAGTCTTATGGTATTATTTGTCAATTTTTATTCACACTTTGTTAAGGCTTTTCAGGATTCCTCTGAGATCTTCACTGCTATTTTTTTTCCTCACTAACGTTCAATCCAGAACCGTAATGTGTTTTTGTCTTTTTTTTTGTTTTTGTGGAGCCACTTAATTATGACTTATGAATTGTTTAGAAGTAAGAAGTAATAATGTTGTCAAAAACCTGCCAAAAAATGGCACCTCATTACTGCCAGAATCTCATAAATGATCCACCTTGTTTTCATTGCTTTTATTTGACATTTATCATAACATTTATTAAAATAAAGCAAACAAAAAAAAACTATGTGATCCATTTAATTATATTCTTTGTAGTAAATCACATTTTATTGAAGTAGCAATATCTGATGCAGTCAGTGTTGTGCATGTGTGTCTGAGTGGAGTTCTGAGTTGAACAACATTGTTTCTTACATGATGAACTTAAAGTGCACACAGCTCATCATTTTCCTGACTTCATTCATCTGTGCTTTATTCTGGGTTTTACACTGTGTTTTTTAAGGGCACCCTCTGGATATGTCAGGCAGAAAAGCTGCAACATTTTCCCTTGAGGCGAGCACTGAGTTATTGGTAAGTGAATGCGCACATGTGGGCAGCAGATATGAAGTTCAGACACAAGTGAATCATTTTTGCCATATCTCACATTACCCATATTGATAATACAGACTTATGCATCTTTGCCTGTAATAAACTGGTCTGTGCAGCCTTCAACTTCTGGTGGGTTTTTTGCAGTGCTTTGTTTTGTTTTTTTCTTCCATGGCACAGCAAAGTTGAGCAATGAAACTGAAGCTTGGAGCATTTTTTGGGGGGGTAATTCAGTCATTGTAAGATACAGTTTATACGAGCTGTACAGATTACATAGCTTATATGGTAATTTGTAGATGATATTATGACCTATATTTAAAAATTAAGACAAAAAATGCTAAATGAATAAGAATTATTTCATATTGCAGCAGTAAACTTAGTGAGGAGTCTTGAGCTGGTGAACTGAACATGAATTCATGTTGGCTGAACAGAATCTAGAGCTTTAGTTAAAGTTGAAGTTGCACAACACTCGGTGCAGTATCATTAAGCTTTACAGTTCAGTTACATTTTGGTTGACATTTGAAACAATAAATATACAAGGTCAACATTTTGGGCTGTTTTAGAATTATAGTCTAACTGTAGTTTTAGCAAGTGAACGAAGCCAGTCAGTCTGTGTTGGCCTCGCTTCCAAATATTGAATTAAAATTAATAACCATCTCTTTCAGCTCGGCGCTTCTCTCTTCACAGTGGAGGACGGTTGTTTACAGCGCAGCCAATTTCCGATAAACTTCATGGCAGCGAACTGGCGCATTACATATGCCATGGCCAAATGTTAGTGATAGGATAAAATTAAAAAATTCAACAGAATCCACACCAGCACTGGACCCTCTGTACGTAGCGAAGCATAGAACAAGGAGCTGGTTTTTACCAGGATATTTTTGTGTGGAATTATACTATCGATTTTATGGTGCAAACCAGATCCATTGGCAATAACTTTCACAGTTAGGTATGAAAACATATGTATGATTATATTTGTCCATTATGCAGTCATTTTACAAGCAGACTGTCCTAATGTTATTGTGAATCCTATGCATTATGCTGTGATTTTCTGCCCGGAAACCAGTCTGAAACCAAGACATATTTCCTATTTAACTAATTTGGCCCAAAGTAACTGTGATTGTTGCTATTTGCTTAGCAAGCTTTTTCAAACTCTGTTAAAAAAAAAAGGAGTGCTGCGAAAGCAATGAGAAACAGCTGTCAGAAGGGAACGGTATTCTGCTAGCTCATCATCCATGCTCTGCAATGAGCTTTTCAAACCAGATGATTTTGACAGAACGGAGACAGTCAGGATCAGAGCTGGAGAGGTTCCTTTAGTCCTCAGCCTCCCAGCTCATCTCCACAACGTTGGTGTGTAGCTGCTGTATGTTTTCCCCTTTCTGAATGTGAAGGAGTCAAGGATGTATTTTGTATTGCACTGCTGGATAATTTCCATCGTTTATCCTTTGAGAGATTACAGGAGACCCTCTCACTGGACAGTGGCAATGATTTCAGTGCAACTTGGGATCTAAAATTTTAATTGAATGTTAAATCTCAAAATTTAATTAGAGTCTCTTGACAACACAAAGCCATAAACACTCCAAAGACCATTTAGATTAAAACCAGATATTTACCTACATCAAATAAGGACACAAACAAGTTTTTTTGTTCTCACTGTGACGTTAAATCCAGCCAAACTTTTATTGTTTTAGCTTAGTTAGAATTACCTGAATTATTTCTGTCCTCACTGTATGGTGTCTTTTTATTGGGTGTATGTAAATATCTGGTTTCAACTGTACATGGTTCAAAGTTGAGTCTTAACCTCACCTTCCCACATCCACATACATTGCAAAAGGTATTTATTCATGTTACTTGAATTATTTTCCTTGCTAGCTGTGCATCTTATCCTGTTTTAACAGAACAGAGTAAAAGGTGGACATGTCCACATCTATCATAAAAACATCTTCCAATTCTGCTTCCAGTGATTAGTGAGAACCCCCTCCAAAAAATTGAACTGCACATGTGGCACAAGAGAGGTATGTCACAATGGACAGGCATGTCCACATGAAGGGAAGCCATGTTGAACCCTTCAAAACATTCTTGGTGAGAGGCTGTTTGTCATGATGGACGCTTACCCCATGTTGAGGTTGGCACAAAATATTCTACAGGGTTACAATCCACTAACAATCACCAGTGGCCAGATCAGCTGCAGATACATCACTCAGCTGAATGATGTCCAAGCATAAGCTGGATTGCATGCTGCCAACAGGATAACAGACAAGTGAAGTTTGATTCACAGAAGATGAAGGTGTCCCTTGAGTCACTCTACCACAGTGACTGACACTCAGTGCACAATGAGGGACTTTGGCTGTTCACAGTTTCAGCACTCTGAAGCATCAGCTGAATTCATTGACGTGATACTAACATAAAGTTACAATTATCATGCTTAGGACTGCAAGGCCACTACAATTTGTAATACAATTTATTTTACTCTGAAGAGTGGAGAAGCACTAATTATCATCTTTATAATGCAGAAAATAGGCAGAGTCAGAGGAAGGTGTTAAAGCTTATGGTGATGATTATTGTGCTTTCTGTTATTTTGTTTTTAGATAACTGACAGCTCTTCGACACAATGAGCAGCAGCAATCTCCACGCCAAAGGGACCAAAACTCCACTGGGTTCTTTGAATTGGGCAGAGAGAATAGCGTTCTTGGTGATGAATCAAACCAGAGCATAAAAGTACCTTTTGAAAAAATATTGGCCTTCAAGCAGGTGCTAAACACACTTTTCATGAAGCCAACATATCTGCTTTAGAAGTTTTAATTGGTTTGATGTAATATTATAATCTTAAGTGCTGTTTTTTTTAATTAGCTATAAGGAGAAAAACATACTTAATAGAAATATAGGCTTGTAGATATCAATTTTTGTTTAATTTAAGTAACATTTTACTTGATGCATTGGGCTACTGAAATAAATTGACCTTTTCTTAAAATTCTAACTCTTTTGAGGCTGCCGGCTCTCTGACCACCACCAGCTGGTTTCGTTTGAACCAATCAAACCCAAACTACATCATCACACACTGAGGAGATATATACACATTTTTAAAGCTTTTCTCAAAATCTGCTAAACCATAGACTCACCAAACAATTAGACATAAATATTAAGCACAATATGATTTGAATAACTATTATGTTATTGGACTGCAGTGTATTCTACACTAATTACCAATTATTTAAATCACAGAAGGGGATTTGTGAAATCTATCTTTATGAAAATTATTTATAGACTCTGTGTTATTAATATGGTTCATCTGCAGCATATAATTTATCTTTTTTTCTGTCCACTCATCTGATTTCCTAATTTCTTATGTTGTCATTGTCAGACAGAAGGACTACGATTTAGTTTAAAAACTAGTAAAGGCAAATAAAACATGTAGACATTCAAAAAACCCAGTGTACTTGAAGCCAGGCAAATGTAAGCAGCAGCTTTACATAGGCATTGTGAGCATATGCTTTTATTGTGCTGTAGATTTTTGGTTTCATTTTAATTTCTTTAGCGACCTTTCTATCTTGGGTCTTCTAAAAAATCAGTCCTCTGTTTCTCCCTGAGGAATTGCCCTCCTCTGTTACCCCTCATGAAACAGATGAAGGCAGTAAAGCACCAACCCAGATGAATGGATAGGCTGGCCCTAACACAATCTGGCCCACTTCAGTAGACAATTTAATATGAAGTCGCCCACACTGCAGTTACCCTGCCAGTGTGCTGCACTAAATCACACTTTGACTCGCCACGATGGATATAGCTTTGACACATCGAAACACTGCGTGCACATGCTTGTCTGTTGGCATGTGTGCAAATACGTGTTTGTGTAGGCATGATGAATAAGACAGGCGATTGGCAAACGGGTGAGCTGAGAGAGGCAGGAATAATAATTACAGTATTTATCTAAGTTTTGTGTCATGGCTGCCGTTGCCACATTATGAACAGATAAAATGCTGAAATGTCTTTCACTGCGTTCCATCAGTCCAGCACCTGCACCTCACTTATTAAGTGGAAATACTACACACTACGCCAGAGAGAGGTGACACATATAATTTACATGTCAGTCTTTTATTCAGAATGTCAACTATTATGTTCTCTATCCATTTTTTTCCATGTGTTACTTCCTTAAGCAGGTCATCTGCTGACATTTCTTGACAAAGTATGAAGTACATTTTATTTTTGGAGTATTTCCAAAATATTCTGACCATGCAGAGGTCGCATACATCCCAATAAATCGGCAGTCACTTCAGATGCATCACAGCTAATGAAAAGACTACTTTTCCACTTGATGAGACTTCCACTAAAATCAGTACAGGTGTATCAGGTGCAATCAGTCTTCAGTAAAATGTCTATTTGTATAGTGTTAGTTAAAAACAACTCTCAGCAAGATGCACTTATTTTAAAGTGTGCTTATCTCACAACTGCAGGAGTGAATATAGGCACAGAGGTCAGGAAATTTATCTGTGAATGTCATGTTTTCAGGTCGAGCAGCCCTCCACAGTCTGCAACATAGAAAGTACTTTCTTCTGTAATTGCACCCAGTAGGGCTGCCTATGGTTGCTGTTGTTCAATGTTCCTTGTGGCAATAGGGTGAAATCATGAGGCACAGTCACTCATCTTGTAGCAAATTGTTGAAGGTTGAAACTGTTGTAGTGTAAAAAGAGTTGGACAAGACAACATCAGCTAATTACAGTCTTGATACAGGTTCACAGCCAAAATTAGTAAGTAAATGTTAAAAGGAGTTTACAAATTTATTGATGCAGTTGTCAACTAAAATGTGAATGGAAAAACTCATAGTTAGTAGGTGAAATTGTTTGGTATCTCGAGCAGTAAAATGCTTTCTTGTTTTAAAGCTGTTTACACATATTCATTAAGTTTCAATCAAATCTCCATTGTTTCTTTTAAACCGACAGAAATCTGGATTCTCTTTCTGCCTCAACAACCCTGAATTTCCCATCACAGGAAAATATTTCCTTCTTAATCACATTTGATAACTGAACAGATAGTTTTATCAGAGTTCAGCCTCAGCCTGAAGTTAGATACAGAAGCTTAAGTTTGAATAACTAGTGCTACTTTTTTCCCCTCCCACAGCATCTTATTAGCAAAGATAAGGGACAAATCAATTCTTGCAAAGTCACCGGATCATCGGTGCTCAGCCATTTATCTCCTCTGACTCAATTAATTGTGCTTCCATTATTAGGCAGATCAATCCACTTAACACAGGGCTTTTCACAGCGACACCTTTACTAAGAAGCCTCAATTATCAAACTCCATCTTTTAGTATGTTACATTTGAGGAATTCGAGATAATATCTGATTGCCACAAACAGTTATTGTGAACATAAGCAGATCTTTTAAAGCATCTAGCAGCTCTTTTACAACTGTCACATTATGTGTTTTCCCTTCTTCAGGCTTTTCCCATTCTGTTGATTTCCTCATCTGAATCCGTTATCATTCTTTACTCCATCAGTATTTATGCACACTGGTTTTAATTATTTGTCACTGGTTTCTCCCATTCCATGTTCCATGTCCTCCCATTCTACTGCTACACGTTCTGTGGTTTAATTTTTAAACCTCTACTATGATTATCCCAACCCTCTGTCTAAATTTTGGTCCAGCTATAAAAGCACATTTCTGTAAAAAACAAGACAAAACAAATATTGTATTGCAATTTGGATGAGGCACATTGAGGAATAAGTTTACATCCTGCCTAATAAACCAATATTATACAATTACAAATGTGCAATTTAGTATATCTGCATAGACATCATGTAATGACTTTAGAATATGGGTATAAAACAGCTGCAAAAATGCAGGAGATTGCTGCTTCATGAAAACTCCCAATCTTTTTAACTCTAGAAAAGAAGATTGCATTTAACCATCCAGCTCACTGATGTATGTCGTCTTCTTCAAAAGAGAAAGGATGGAAAAGAGAACATGAGTAAATAAGTCATTTTCTGTTGTATTTGTTTTCATTAGAACATCACAGCTCACATCATCAGGTTATTCAGTATCCAAACATCTTCGATTTGGACAAACTACAATGGTAGGTAACTGTACTGAACCTCAAAATATGACCTTATGCCTCATGTCATCAACTGAAGAGGAAACATTGTGACACTAAAAGAAAAAAAAAGCACCTCCATCTTTGACATCCAGAACACTTCGTTCACCACAGCGAGGACGAACATTGCGCCCTTTTCACTGCAGCAAATACAACTTCTCTACCTAATGTGGAGATGTTGAATGGGATGCTTTTTGCCCAGGAGTTTGTTGTTCATAGACACTTTGAGTATGGCTGTCAAAGAAGTATTGTGGAGGGAGAAAGGTCAATAATGTGGAATGTTAATATTCAGCCTGGGCTGCACAGCTTTGAAAGGATTATAAGCAGGTTTCATCACTTGAAAGTAGTGGTTTCTGGAGGGTTGGCATCTTTGATATCAAGATGTGATCTGAATTTCACTGGAGTAGGACAATAAAGTGCAGCAGAGGGGAGGGAAGCTGAACAAGGAGGCACTATGAACTAATGTAGAGTGGGAGAGCTGAAAAGCACAAACAGCACAGAACAAAATGGGAAACAGATAAAAGCAACAAAAACTTGTGAAAAATGGAAAATTTGCAAGGCAGTTATGGAGGGCAAACATGTTTGTAGACAGAAATAAACGCAAAAAGTCGAAACCAGGCCTTCTTGTACAAGAATTGTGCGGAGGAGGGTTTTGAATTAGTAGAAAGGAAGCCAGTTTATTCAGCTTCTATTCTTCATAATTGCAAATGTTTTTGTGTTGGCAACAAGTCAAAATCCTCTGAAGTTCTGCACTAGATCTTGATGAAAATGAAGAAGATTCAACGGCTCCATTTTTGCAAAATAAGAAAACAAGAATATCTTTTTCTTATTGTTTCTATTTTTTGCTCAATTTCTTCCCCTCTCTTTCTTTCTCTTTCATCACTTATTCCCTCCTGTTTCACAGCCTCTTTTCACTTCTCCTTCTTTCTGATAAAGCCTCTCAAGCTGCCAGTCAACTCCAAAGCAAAAAAAAAGACCCTGATAATACATTGACACCCTCTGCAACTGCAATTAACTAACTCTACCTTCTTCTCTATTCTTCTTCTTTTTTTTCTGCCACTCTGCAACACCTTGCAAATATGTCAGCATACATCTTACTTCTTAACCTAACAGGCCAGGAGCAAGGGAAGCCAGATTTACCCATCTGCTCTGTGTTCTGTTTTTCAGGGCTCCTGTCTGTTCCTGTCTGCTTGAGCAGTTTGGCTAATCTCATCTCCTAAAAGCTGAGGGCATTTAATTTTTGTTAGCAAGTACACGTTGGGCAATGAGTGAGTGAGTGAAAGAGGATGAACTGTCACAGCTGCCGGGCTCCTGGCCGACGGTACGCGACTAGCCTGTCTGCTGCAGCTAATGGCTGATTCCCTGACTCAAATTAAAACACACCATCACCTAAACGGAGTACGGGGAAAGGAGGAGGGGCTTAGCAAGATTTATGAGAAGATGAAAAGTGATTGGATGTGAAGTTTGAATTAGGCCAAAGCGGTCTGGTGTCAGACTCTATGAAGGTGACTGACTGCGCTGGTGAGTGGCTGATTCTCAGTGGACCGAATCCCATCCAAAAGCTGTCTGTCATATTAAGGTGATAGGTTGGCCCCTCCCAACAGTGGTGCGGGCCAAAAAAACTCTCCAGCTATTAATTATGCTGTGATTTCAGTACCTGTATATGTCCTCTTTCACTCTTCATGTGGGTTTCAAATCATCTCCTCCAATGAATTATTTGCATTTATCTGAAATAAATAACATCCCAAGAGAAAACACTGGAGATAGTAATTCCCCTTTCATTCATTATATATACCAGTTAGCATTGTCTGTCTTGGAGATCAACCATGCTATCAATGATTTTTTTTTTCTGAACACTTTTATAAGGATGAACCTTTTTTTTGTTTTGTTTTATGGAAAGTAACCTGCTGCAAGGAGCTCCAGAGAACAGGTTCACATTCTGTGAAAGGATCATGTCTGTGCATTCGCTGGTGCAGTTCAACGTGAAATCCTAATGCAGAGACAAAAAGGCACCCGACCATCCTAATGAAGTGGCATAAACTTGATTACCTCACATTTTTTGGCCTTTTTCTTTTGGTGGATAAGTTCAGTTTATTTCCCCACTTTTGTTTTTTCAGCTCTCGACACAGAAAATTAAATAAAAAAGAACAAACTCAAAGAATAGCTTCATATGATCTAGTAAAGAACAAAAAGAACCAGGAAGTATACTGAGGGAGGAAACATAAAGGTACAGAGAAAAGGTTAGTGCCAATCAGTGATATGATCTAAAGTGAACAAGAAACAAGCTGTGCAAATTAAAATGTCAAGCAATCCTCAGAATAGGCAAAAATCGACAAAGCCCAGAAAAAGAATAAGTCAAGCTATTCAAGACAGAAAATGGCAAGACATGATCTAAATAAAGAAGGTGACGCTTCAAGAAACAACAAGGCAAATACATTAAAAAGTCAACAACTTAAACACTCAAACGTAACTATTTTAAGTTTAGGTTTTAATGGTACATCTCAAAATTACATTCATTAATAGAATTGAAAAATGCTTGTGCCTTACAAAATAGGCACAATTCTAATTATAATTTTCTAATTAAAGGAAGATTTACCATAGTGTAGTTTGCAGTTAATTGGTCTTTTGTGGCTCTAAATCTCAGCTGAGTCCACACTCCGCAACTTTTATTGTTTAGTTCTGAGAGGTCAAGTTGCAAAAACAGGGTGAACGGGATTTATGGGGACAATTTGGATTAGTTCCCTGCGGCTTGCCAAATAAAGCAGAGCTTTGTATCATGGTTCGTCTCGTTTATTTGATCCAGTCGAGTTAAATCAAAGAAAGGACAAGGCATAGGAAATGGAGGAAGAAACAAGGGAGGAGAGATGAAAGTGGTAAACACGCATCTTAGCTGTTTGCTACTGTATAAAGATCAAAAGATTCTGCTGAACCTATAGGACCTGCTATTATCCACAGGATCTCCAGTCAAGTAACTAGTGCATAAGTATTTTATGCTGCGGTTAATACATATTTACTTTAGATTCTGTTTGTCATTCCCAACTTCAGAAACATCCACATGCAGTATGTGCATCTTTAGACCTGCTGTTGCCATGACAAACATGGGACAAACATTAACTTCAAGGAAATTTGGATTGGACTATGAACCTAAAATACATGGTCTGGAAAAGTTAAATTTTTAGGAAAATTTGCGGTGTTTAGAAAAAAGCTCCTTTATTGCCATATTTGCTTTATGTTAGCAATTACGGCAATTATAATAAAGAAAACATTCCAACATGAATGTTTACAAAATGAGTTTCAGCAAGAATACATTATCACATCATAATTTCTAGTTACTTATCAATCATTTTTGCCTGTTTTTTTTTTCCCACAAAAAATTTACACTGTTTGCAAATCCTCACATCTGTGTGATTCTAAAAATATTACCTTCCATCTTTTTTCAGCAACTCCTTCCATCCAAGGCAAGGACGTTCAGTTCCAAACATAATGTGCGTAATGGCAACATCAGGCTCATCTCTCTTCTCTCGTACTTCACATTTAAAGGAAGTACGAGAATTCGTAGCTTAGGTCAAAAGCCTGGAGAAGTCGGAGAAAACTACTTTTCTTCAATTTGCTTAAAACTTACAAGCAGAAGAATTTATGCTGTATTTGTTTGTGGCCCTAAGCCACTTTCATTTTTAACAATAAAGAGTAATGAGCACTCTAATTTTAGAAGTGATTCTTAACTCAATCTACTTAATCACTTTTTATGCCTCAACAAACAGGCACTTTCTAGAGACAAAATAAGTTCATGAAAAATGACTGAAATGCAATAAGACACTGTGCCATAAAATCACAGAGATGGAAAAGATAGAGAAATTATTTTTCTAGAAAGTGGACTTTGCAGTCCAGTATATAAAAAGTCTTCAGTGAACATCCAAATCCAAGCACCCTGTAGAATTAGTTGTATTTTTAAATCAAAAATATAATTTTATTTTTCCCAAATAAAATGTTAAATCTTCTGAATTTCTATGTTTTAAGAAAGAAGTATTCAAATATATCATCAGTGTGTATTATTTAATAGAAGACTAGAAAACTTTTAAAGATCTTGAAAATGTACCTGTCAGTTATGTCTAAGTGTTTGTGTAGTTAAAACATGTTTCTGAGATAAGAACATTTCAGACGTAAGCTTAAAATTCAATCTACACTTGATTAACAATTGATGTTTTATCTCTCTGGAGTTTCCGGACAGCCCTCTCCAACACAAGGTTAATTGGGTTTCAGGAAGCTGCTATAATGTTCTAATAACCCTTCATCAAAACACTGTCTAGCTTTATCATATCAGTAAATGCTCATCAGGGACCGTGCAAAGAGAAATGTTTGCCACAGCTAACTCTAGTTCCCCGTCTCTTTGCTTTGATATGCTTTGTTGAGAACTTGTAAAAGGTTTTGCAATTCCAATTATTCTTGTGCTTGCAAAATGTACAGGAAAGATTGTTCTGCTGCTTCATAAACTAGGTGCTGTGCTTTAAATGTCATTATTATTGTTGACGATGATAGCACAGTGATGCGTTTTGCTCAGATCTCTCCCACAATCTGACGAATTATTACTCAGAGATAAGATAATCCTTCCATCCTTCCATCCATCCATCCATCCATCCATCCATCCATCCATCCATCCATTCATCCATCCATCCATCCATCCATCCATCCATCCATCCATCCATCCATCCATCCATCTTCTACATCCACTCATTCAATGACCTATTACAGGTGTATCCATGTTAAGGATACATCCTTAATATGTGTAGACTATATTCATATTACAAGAAAAATATCCTTAACATAGATATTGTTTTGTCTTGTCTACAAGGGAAATTTAGACAACAATTAACATAGCATGCAGATTTCTGGATTTTGGAAGAAACCTTTAACAGTACCTGGAGAGAACCCAAGCATGCATGGGAAGAAACTCCACAGAGAACGGTCCAAGCTGGGATTTGAACCCAGCTCGGAAATTTGAGGCAACAGTTTTGCTCTAAAAGAGAATTGCCGGTATGAAGCATGCCATTTTTTCCCAACTTTTTCTCATTTGTTTCTTTCCTCATTTGTGTAACTCCTAGTGCAAAGCTACACATTATATATGGGCTCCATGCACCTTGGACACCACAGGAAATGTCAGCACTTATAACCACATGGGATGCCCATAAATACAAAAAAAACTCAAAACAATTTGCTTTACTCCTAATCTTCTCATCTGTTGAGTACTTGGTCTACTTCTAGTTTTTTCTTAATTCATGTTACTCTTAACTTCTTTGTACAAGTACTTTGAAAGTTCTCTCTGGCTGAAAGGTACCTTGTCTCTCTTTCTTTCTTTCTCTGCTCTGTTTCTCTTATGGATGTGTGCACTCTCTCCACTTCTCTAAAACTGCTTCAAAATAAGATTTCTTGTAGTCTGTTGCGACTTTAATTTCTCTCCCTTATCCCTTTAGCCTAATTATTGTGGTGAATGCCGTCACGTAGCAATGCAGTGGAAATCTATTTTGCCGAGAGGAGAGGAGGAAACAAAAGCAAGCAGGTAGATATCACCTCCAGGTAGATATCTACCTGGAGGTGATATCTACCTGCACCTCCAGGTAGATATCAGGAGGTGCAGTGGTAAAGAAGAATAAGAGGAGAAAAGAAAGAGAGCTAATGTGATCTTACTGTGGGAAGTGTGGTAATATATCACCTGCCAGAGTTAATAAAATGTCACAACTCTGTGCCTTTAGACAGGAAAGAAAGGTTAACTGGAGCTCCGTATGAATGTACTTCAACATGAACAGGTGGGTGATATAAAGGCTCTGAACACACACTCACACACACGCACTCATGCGCTCTTGGCAGTTGCACAAGCACAAAAGTTTCAGTGTAAAATAGGCAGATGAGCTCATAAACTCCCCAAAATACCAAGAGCCAGTTGATCCACGTTCAGACATGCCTACAAATGTAGAAAAGTGTGTGTGGGCAGAGACCAAATGTGCACATTTTGTAACACGCATATCAAAGTTTTGGGAAACACAGACCACATACGCACTCAATCACTTTGATCCTTTTTCAGCAGTCGTAATTTTTATTGAGGGAATTTTGTTTGCTTTTACACCCTTTATCCCCATCTCTTTTATTATTTTTTTCCCTCCCCCATCTGTTTTCAGAATCTTCACTACCAAACTCTCAGTCTCTCTGAATTCCCGCTCCTCATTTTTCACCTCCCTCTAGCCCTCACCCTCCACCTTCATTCTTTCCCTGCGCTCGCCACATCCCTCTCTCCTACTCCTTTTTTCGCCTCAAGGATATCTCCCCTCCCACACGGGCTCGCCTCATCCTTCTCTATCTCTCCATATATTTATATCAATGAGCAAATGTCATCCTTTCATCTTCCTCCAGATGAACAGACTCTGCTGGTGGAAGAGGACAGACGAAAAGACAGACAGAACGCACAGGAACACGGCTTCACTATAAATTCAGGCACTTTGCAATACAATTTGTTTCTGCCTTTTTAAAAACATCTGTAAACAATGTAAACAATAACACATTAAAAGACACATTTCCTGCACTGACACAGTGATTGCCAATCAGCCCCAAACAAATGTTCATGTTTTAGCCGCTCATAACCTTCAAATAAAAATTTGATTATTTTGAAATTATGATACGCCTATAAAGCAACCATGGGGCATATTAGGAACAGACCATAACAGGATGCTGAGAAAATCTGTCTATTATTCAAATTAGACTTACATACTTGGTTCTCTAATTTAAATAGCAGACCATGAAACTCAGTTGTACTAAGACAATTGATTTCACACTCTGTGGTGGGTTTCTTGTCTTTAAAGCTGTAATGTCTGATCTATTAAAGAAAAACAGCTACATAGCCTGACTAAACGTTGGTGTTTTCTGGAAAGGCAGAATATTGGAAGCCCTAAATGTTAGGAATTACTTGCAAATGTATTCATATTTTTTATAACCTTTTGATATATTAGTCTTGTTATGTTCACACACACTACACAAATACAATGTAATTCACTGCTATTTTATGTGATACACCAACACAAAGTAGAAAATGCACGGGTTATTTCATCTCACCTGGCAGCAAGTTATTTAACCCCAGATGAGCAGCTTATCTTTTCTTAAACAACCATGTTTGAGACACATCTTATGGTTGTTGAAAAGATGTTAGTCTGTTTAAGATGGGTCAAATCTTTGGTCTGCATCAAGCACAGAAAGCATCCAGGCAGATGCAGAAACTAACATTATTAAAACCTGGAAGGAAAGTGACTAACAACTGTCTTGTGAATGGAGAAGAAAAGTCGTAGTGAACATATTTGGCAAACACTTAAACATTTAGTGAAATGAAATGTTTCAATTATTTGAAATCACATCAAAAGAAGAACAATAGTAGAACTCAGGTGTTTGTTTTATAGTCAAAGTAAAAGTATTTCCACACAAAATCCTTCAGGGGACTCAAAGAGCTGGGACTAAACAGATATGATTACTGGAGAACAAAGGCTACATTTTCAATCACTTATAAGGACTGAACTCTGGAGCATCAGAAATCATGTGGTTTGATGAATCCAGACTTTACCCTCTTCCAGAGTGATGGGCGGAAACTTGTGTGCTAAGAAAAGAGGCAGATGGAGTGATGCACCTATCATTGTTATTATTGTTTTAACCATATCTTTCTGACATTTGGACAATAGGTTTCCATGTTTGTAAAATATGAATAATGTACAAATATGAAAAATGTATTGTTTGGTACAATAATGTTTTTGTGTTAACACATAGTGGTATTTTTCTTTTGCCCAGGTTGCAGCCCTTTGTCTTCCTGCATAAACTTTCTTGTGGCTTAGCAAGAAATAATATCACTCTGGTGTTTTTAATTTTGTTGGCATGGAAGGAAAGTTCCTCTACTAAGCAAGGCTACTTGCTTTTTGGCTTCAAGGGAAAGTGAAATAAATAGAAGATCTTAAGTGTTTGCAATTTGTCAGGGTCAGACCAGAAAGGACAAAACCTTCAGCAATAATTTAAGAATTTCCTGCCTTTATACTAAGTTAGTGGTTCCTTAAGAATAAAGACACAGCTGTAGCAGTTTGGTCTTGTGCTGATGGCACAAATAAAATATATTTTTCAGTGGTAGACCACGGTCATCACAGAAAGCTCAGGTTTCATGCATGTGCTAAGGAAGTAATACAGCTTCATTTCATTGCAAGTTTGAATTAAATATACTTCTGAAAATCAGGTTGTGGGTTAACTGACTCCATATCTGTTGGGATGTGAAATCAGATCCATTCATCTTGTATGACCTGGTTTTGTAATTGGATTTTTTTGAACGCTATAGAAAGAGTAGTGCTTCTCCAGCACTGTCTGCAAGCTGTACAATAAGAAGTGTCACAGATAAAAAAAAATAAAATAAAAAGAGATCATATCATGACCAATAACCTGCATAATGCAAACACATGACCAAAAACAAGCCTTAACTTGAGGCCTGAATGAGCCCTAATGAAATTTTTTAACTGTTTCTATAACATTTTCCTCTTTTTTGTTAGCTAATTTGACACAGTTAGCTACAGAAACTGCAACATTTTATTTAACCACTTTCCAAAAACTAAGCCTACAGTGAAATGACAGATTTTCATGCAATATTTTTTGTCTGAACAAATATTTTTTAATGTTATGTATAATTTTCTTTTCCCTCAATTGGCTTTTGTGGTACTTAAATAAAAGAAAATTAAAGCCAAGGAAGAAAGATACTGTATTTTCTGCACCATAAGTTGCACTTTTTTAATGGTTTGCCTGGTCTTATGACCCAGAGCCAGCTCTAGGTCTTATATCTGTTTTTTTTCCCCCTTCATAATGATTTGTTTTGACATGTGTGCTAAATGTTAATTTATTCTGAAGGACAAGAGCCAAAGAGTAAATATCACCATCTACAGCTAATCACAGGCTAGAAGCAAGATCGGCAGAGCTGGATGGGAACTCATGGCTACTTAAAGAACGTGCTGAGAGTCCTGGTAGTTGTCAGGGAGATGAATATAAATTATTTTTCGTCTTAGTCTTCTTTGTGTTACCACTTTATACGATGCACCCTCCTCTCTCTGACCCATATTTACACTGCATCTCCGCCCAGAGCGGAGCCTGACCCCTCTGATTAAGAGAACGGACATTGTTGTATCAGAAACCACCAGCAGAAACCGAGCCAAAGGAGTCCGTTTCCTGAATTTGTTGAAAAGCAGGTAATTGAACACAATGTTTCATCAGATCATATCATTAACATTAACAGGCCCCACTCATACTTGACAATTTTTAAATAAATGCAATTCGTAGTCGCAGACTATACTTTCTTTGAATTTGTTGCTGTATGTTGTGTTGTTATAACTTCTCGACATCCACCCTCTAAATGTAGATGTTGGGAAAAAGGTACAGATTTATAAATCTGAACAAGAATTGAATGATAGCAGGTTTCTCAAATATACATTGAGAATCTTGCCAGAAACAACTTTTCAGTCTCATCAATGCACAAATAATTGTGTGAGATTTCCTAAGAACTAATTGTTCATTAGTTCAATGAAAACAATTTTATTTCTAAATCTCCCAGAAGGATGGATAATTTTGGGCTTAATAGAAGAACCAAATTAACACTTAAAAATTTCACCAGATATCAAACCAACTGATTTTTTAATGTTCTTGTGCATGAATGTATTAATGTCTTTCAGCAGTCTACTCCATGAAATTCTTCTAAAATGTGAGAAAAATTAGAATTTTTCCATTTTTTTTCACTCTCAGCTGCTTTAAAGTGACTCTTCACAAAAAAATAACAAGGACAAGAGAGCTGATGTGTGACACGTGTGTTGCTCTTCTGACTGGTGTGACTCAAGACGGTAAAAATTCAACACTCTTGTCACCTGGTGGTTCTGTTCTCACTAATGGGACTCCTAAAAACCATGCATGAATGCACAGGTTTCTGCGCACACTAACAAAAGCCATAATGGAACAACAAGCTCTCGCTAACTCTCTCCAGAGTTATTGCGGCAGACACCGATGAACATGGAATGAGCCGGAACACCTTTAGATTTCCATTAAACGAGAAGCTGTGAGGGAGGGCATGATGTCTGGACTCAATGGTCTGTGATGACTGCAGAGCTCGAACGAGGGAATGATACAAGGAATTAGAAAAGGGATGATGATGTTATGGGGTATCCACAGGGACAGTGATTATATTGTCTCTTTTTTCCTTCTTAACTCTTGAAACTGTAAGAGAATTTACATCTCCGATTTTTTGTCATTACTTGTACAAGCTGACTCTACAAATATTTAACCTCCCTCACATTTTCTGCTTCTGTTTCTTCACTTTCCATCTTTGTTTTTCTACTTTCTACACTTTAGTTACATTATCTCCTGAGAGCCGCATCAAAGCGAGATCACAGCAACTCCAGCAAAATCCGCCCTAACTCCAATCCTCTGCTTACCCTGACAACCAGCTTCCTGCTGTGTCTTTGTTGCGCCAAAAAAATCTAAAGGCTCGCAACATATGTTAAGCAGTTATGACTTTGCAGAGGGAAACGAACAAGCAAGGATTCCATGTAAAGAATGCTTGCGTTAAAAATAAATAGACTTGTCATGCTGAGAAAATCAATACTTAGTGATGATCGTCGTTAAAGTCTCTTCAGCGGCTTGCAAAGAAATGTGTTTAGATTCGGTATTCTGTCAAATCCTGCTGAAGGAGAGAAAATCATTCGTAATGCCACGGGGTATAAATGATTTAAAAATCCCAAAAGTGTCAGTGTTTTAGTAAATGGGAAAGCAGTGAGTGCAGCCTTCATCGACTTCACAGAAGTCTCTTTCACTTAGACTCCTTTTCTCTTGCTTTTCTACCCTCACTTTGCTTCGCAGCATCTCCTCGGCTTGTCACTTGCTTCACCTTTCTCTCCAAATGAAACATGTATAATTAGAGCCCATGAAATATTGCTTTTGCTTTCACAACTTGTAGCCGCTAACTTCCTGTGGCTGCTGGATATAGGAATGTGTTATATGAGTAAACGTGTGCATTTAAGCCTCAAGGAAAATAACTCACCTTGTGTGCTGACAACATGTTGAGAGTTCCTGCTCTGCTGCTTTGCCTGGGGTGGCTAAAAATAACATGATAATTGGAGAGGTTTTGGTTTGCTTACAACTAATAACATCAGTCATCACAGTGGTTTATTATGTTCTACACCACTGAATAGAAGTGGGAGACCAGCACAACACACGGGGAATATCAGTGACGAATTTATACAGAACATAACTCAGATGATGACTAGCTGCAGGGTGCTGCAGACTGGCATGCATGTTCCACTAAATTGCACTGTTGCGAACAAGTTCAAGATTCAAGAGTAAGAAATAATTCATTAGCTGTCACAGTCTTTAGCAACATGGAAATGTGTTTAAACTTCTTGGGGTTTTTTAAATTAACGTTTTTGATAATAAAACCACAAATTTTAATGCATTTTATTGGAACTCGATGTGATGTCACTCCATCACACTGAAGATTATATTCGGGCTTCAACATTTTTTTAAGCGTAAATTTGGAAACAGTGATGCAATCACTTGGAAGCATCCCCCTTTATTCTGATATCCCTAAATAAATCCAGTCCTTTAGATGAAGTCCTTCAGACTTCATCTAACTGGAAAACAGAATCACCTGTGTGATTTGTTTTCAGTATGAATGCAGTTGTTCTACGAAAGCGTTGTTTTCTTTAGGTTTGCTTTAAAACAAATATCAAGACAAGACCAAAATGTTTTTTCTTGCTTGTTGATGTGCAGTGTGCTTCACCTCAATGAGTGTTTGTTATCTAGAGTTGGACTCTTAGTGAAAATGCGCAGCACATTGATGTTCTTATTCTTGATATTTTGCTCATTTTGACAGCGATCAGTATTTGTGTCTCTTATTTCAGAAAGTGAAACTCATTATACAGAGTGAAATATTTCAACTCATAATTGTGACTTACAGATAACCCAACATTCAGAGTCTCAGGAAACTAGAACATTTTAAACATTGATATCAGACTTTCAAATGTATGTTTGTGCATGGTTGGGCCTCCTCTTGTAGGAATTACTACATCAATACAGCACAGCATGGAGGCAATCAGCCTGTGGTACTGCTGAGGTAGAATAGAAACAAGATAGCTTTGATAGCTGCCTTTAGATCACTGGGTCTGGTGTCTCTCATCTTCCTCTTCACAACGTTCCATAGATTTTCTGTGGAGTTGAGAGCAAGCAAATTTACTGGCCAACCAAACGCAGCAACCCCATGGCCAATAAACCAGCTGTTGGTATCTTGGGCAGCTGCGGGAAAATGAAGTCAGGTTCTCCATGAAAAACATGAGCAGAAAGAAGCATGAAGTGCTGTAAAAATTTCCTGGTGGATGTGGAGTTCAGAAAAGCCAGTGGACCAACACCACCAGATGAATCATCACTGACTGTGGAAACTTCACTCTGGACTTTAAGCAAAGGGTGCTTCATCTTTTGACCTCCAGCTTCTTGGGCCTTGACATCCAATTAAAACGCAAACTTTACTTTCACATGAAAAGACAACTTTGGACCACACAGAGGACCTTTTTCATTTGGCTAAGAGAAATGGACCTACATCTCATGTCAAATTTATATCAAAGATTAAACAGGATTTCATGGGTGTTTATTAAAACCTTCCCCATTCAAAAGTGATTAAAAAAACTGCTTCAGTTACATTGACAGGAAATGTCAGGGTGTTGAAAACCTCATTTTATGTACACAAGCAAAATAGTTTTTTTTCCATCACTGAATACATTTAAATGCTATGTTTTATGCATTTTACAGAGTTTAATTGTTCCACTGAAATATGAGACAACAAATACACGTATGTGATTGGTGCTATAACTAATCTGGCAAAGCCTTTGGAGACCTAAAGAACCATCATTTTCAGTAAATGCCACTGTTTTGTTTTCTTACACAGAGGAATCATCAATCCACTCTGTCAGCTGTTTGCAAAGCTTGTGGAAACTGGAGGTGAGAGAATCTCTAAAAGGGTTAAGATTCAGCAATGATGCTCTAATGTTAACTTACATTACATAACTTTGTTCCAGCAGATCTGGGGGTGTTGGCTGACGAGTCGCCTGGGGTCCATTCAGGTTCAGAAAGTACCAACAACGCAGCAGATGATGAAGAGGTGATTTGAAGCCACTTCATACCCACAGACCAAGAGAGTGGCAAGCACTCACCTTTGGACAAGAGCCATCAATCTAAGCCACTGGATGACATTTTTGGCTGCAGTGTGACCTTTTCACAAGTCAACAGGGAGGTGGAAATTAGGGCCAAATAAGTACCTAAAGTTTTCTAGGAACTTTCTGCATGAATCATAGATTTAACACTTTGTGTAAAACAGTAACTCTCCATGAACTGTGTTTCCCTCTAATAGCTTACTGAGTAATGAAATAGTATGGAAAAGGGATAATAAAACTAGTGAAACAAAAAGAAAATTCATGATGAATGTGTATATTTTTTCCCTTTTAATCATATTTCTGTTGTCTTCGGTTTAATCAATAACATAATCGATTAAGAGTAGCAAATAAAACTAAATGTAAAGCCTGGCATATTCCTGTATCTCTCTGCTGCAAACTCACCTTGCACTTGTGCATTATAAGGCCTGCATAGTCTCTGATTGCTAAGCTGTTTAGACTATGTATTACCATATCCCTGCTGGGAAATAATGTATAACATTTACATTTATGAGGATCACTCAGGCTTTTCCAACATCTGTCACTGCTGTATTAATCAATATTCTGAGACTAATAAAGCATCAAAGGATGTGTGATGTAAGAGGTGCTGCCAGTGGTGGCGAATCAACAGTGAATTGTTTCTTGGCTCTGGTGTATCCTTCAGCTTTTGTGTGGTTTTTTTCTACATTTTAATTGCTTGTATCAACAGCTTAATTCACTGAACTGCTTGTCACTCTCAACTAGAACAAGTCCTAAGCCTCTGCTGCATTATGACAGCTTAAATAAATTCAGTTTTATACAAGTAGTCCAGCACAAAATAACCATTCAACCACGATGTGATGACCCCGAAATGTATTTAGACCATTTAGTGCTCCATGGGTCATCCAATAGATTTTAATTATATTCTTTTACAGGGTAGCCAGAGCATTGACTTATGGGCTGCTTAATGTGATTTGTATTCTTCTTGTTTTAGATTAGCTGTTTTGAACATTTACAGCTGGGTTTTCTTGTTTGTTTTTTGGGAGCGTATCCCCACAAGGCTGCAGCCCTGTGGTACCAAGCATGTGGTCTTTGTCCATTTTAATTTCTAATTTCCAAATAACCAAGTACTTCCAGTTGGCCAAATAAGATCTGAATCAGATTGGTAGTTCTGCTTTCCTTTCGAAGTGTCAAGCACAACGTGATCGACAGTATTAAATCCAATGAAACCCGTACTGTTTCAACGGATCGTTGAAACACAGAGACGTATGTTTTTAAAGTCTTTACCAATGCAGTCTTAAGTGCTGTGTTGTGGTAAAACCTGATTGCAAAGGATAAAAGAGACTTTTTTAATCTAAAAACATAAAATTTATTTTATTTTAAATTACCTTCCACAAAAATCTTAGATTAGATAAGGCTGTTGTAATGACTTATTAAGGCATTTAGATTAGTATGTAAAAAAAAAAGTTTCATCACTTCAATTTTTAAGGGCTGGTGGAATGTGACCCAATTGAGTAGAAATAGTTCACAACTTCTATTTTTTATGTCTAACACACATCAGTATGATGATGCAAAAAGTAAATTAAACTCACGTTCACACAATCTTTCTAAGGTAATTGAAAATATTCAAACACCAAATTCATGCTGGTCATAACAACTGTAATACAACTAACACTAACAAAGATTAAAAAAAATGCACACATGAATAAATCTGATCATTATTTAAAAAATTCAGAAAGCATCCCGCTTAACAGAGTAGCGTTTAATCATGCCCATGTGAAGTTCACAGAAAAAGGCCCCCTACGCTGTGGAAGCATTTTAACAAGATCCGCTGTTAAACTGACAACAGTTCCACTGAGTACTGCTTCCTTCCAGTACCTCGGATTCCAACTAAAAATTAGGAAATGTGAAAATTAAAGGAGATTAACAAGGAACATATGCTAAAGAGGAAAAAAATTGCCTGCGGCTTTTTGCGGAGGGGATCTGAGTTGTGCTGTGAGACGGTTCTGTCACCTTCTGATAAGAAACCGACACACAAAGAGAATTGAAATGGAGAAGGGTAAAAAGCTGAAGTGCAGTTTGGAAATGACAAAGTAGAAAAAAAATCAACTTGGAATATGAAGTAAGAAGGCTTTTAACATGTTGAAGCATTTCAAGCTGAAATGGACCAGAGTTTGTTCAGCCCGTCTTGACTCTGTTCACACAGCTGACGAGGTCCAGGTGCCTCATTTCCACAAACACTCCACATCCTCCCCACCAGCACTTCAGACAACACACACAATTCTGTTTTCTTTTTCCTCCTGGTGTGAAAAAAAGCTGTCTAACCTTTCAGCACCAGCTTATTAATATGCGTCATCGCTAAAAGGCAAGAAGTGAAAATGTCTCATTTAAATTTTTCAACGTGGAGGAGATGGATGTGGGCTTCCATTAAAGGCACCTTTCTCTTCTTCATAAACACACAAGTACACGCTCGCCGTCGTGCGTACAACCCCTGGCAGAGTTCCACGCAGCGACGCAGGACTCAGTGATTAAAAGGGTGGCAGTGAATCTCAATCTGAGCACGTTCTCAGCAAAGCTGACATTTCGACTCTTTGCTCCTCTCCTCTCTGCTCCTGCTTCTTCAGTGAAGTGCTAAGTGGCTATTGGAATATCTTAGGTTTCTCTCTTTTTGTCTGTTATTCCTTCGTATTTCTACGGTTTTCTTTCGGCTTTTACTTGTACAATTTCTTGACCTCTTACCTCGTTTCTTTTAGCTGCTCTGTCCTAGTTTAGGGCTTAGACATTTTTAAGCTAAACCGTGATTTGCTAATATAAAAAAGAAAATTCTGTGAAAGTGGATGCAGATTTATCTATATCTGTAGTCATTTCATACCAGAGAAAGCAATTCTGTACTTTATATTTGCCATTTCAAACTGTTGTGTCCACTAAAGTAGATATGAGTTAAACTGTTGGACATTAAAAGTTAATAGGAAAAATTTTTTTATTACATTTGGAATTACTCTCTGAGTGAAGAATTGATAAAGCTTGACTGTTTGCAATTTAAATTGAATTACAAAAGTGTAAAAAACTAGAATTGTATTTGATTTATGGTGTTGATTGTTGAAGATAATATCCTAACAAATCAGGTTTGATGACAAGAATAAGACGTGACAAGTTTCATGACAACTTTGGAGATGGAAAGAAAGAAGTTTCCAGACTGACAGAACCATCACATCAAGACAAGAAAGGAAAATGACTCAGGGGTCCAACTTGTGCTGTTGTCTTTAGATGGACCATTGCTGAAGCTCCATAGTGGTAAAAATATTTATGGAGAAGGATGGACTTTATATACAAGTACACCATTTCGAATTTTAATGAAAAAAGAGTGAGCATCCAATATTTTCTTGTTATACTATTGTCGAACAGTGTGGAATTGATTAAAGTACAATTCAAATCTGTTAAAGCTGCTGTTTATTCTCATAAACCGTCATGTGTGCTTGAGTTCTTACAATTTTACTGTGGATGTAAAAGGATTCATGTAATTGCAGGAAAATGCAATCGCCGGCAATTAATTGATTAATTAATTAATTTCTTCTCTTCATAAAAATAAATAATTATATTTAAAAAAAAAGTACTGTGTTTGTATTATTAGTTTGATGTTATAATCTTCTGATAAGCTGAAATACTTTAGAGACAAAACAAGTAAAAATCGTAAAACAAGAGATCTTTCTGATGTCTCTAAAGGCCTTCAATTGAAAGTAGTTTGACAGGAAAGACACCAGGCCGGGAGTCGAACCTGCAACCAATGTAATGAGGACTAAGGTCTCAATATTTGGGTCATGCTTTGCCCCTGCACCACCACAGCACCCCTTTCTGTTTAGACGTCAATAAGATAAACATCTAAACATCTAGCGAATAGATTTAGCAAGATTTAGCTTCAAAATGTCTAAGCCTTACACTAGGACAGAGCACCTGCTAAAAGAAATCTCCTTATTTTAGAAGTGAAGAAATGTTACAAGTAAAACCTGAAAGAAAACTGTAGGAAGTGTACATGTGCTTGTTTTCCAGTTTGGATAACATTGAGTAGAAATGATAATGAATGACATTTCTGGTGTCTCCTGAAGATCGCAGAAAACTTGTCAATACTCATTAGGCTCTGAAAAAAAATTATAAATGATGAAGTTTATAAAGATTCGAGTCCAAGAAGATGAAGTCAGATATGGTATTTAAAAAATGAGGAAATTCAAGAAAAGGGCTACACTTTGAAGGAATGATCAACCACTTAAAATCACTCCAAATAAAAAAAAGCGGAATGTCTGAAAGGTTACATATGAAAACAGAGTAATCGTTTAGCAACTGGGCCCATCACATATCGACTAATGTTAGCATTTTTGAGCGTTTACTAGAAGTGTTCTCCTCACCCACAGCACTCACTGCACTCTCTTTGGACGATCTCTTAACCACAGTGGCGGCTCACTCTGCTGCAGCTCTTTTATCTGGTACCTCTTAGCTCTAAATATTGTCTGTCAGTTTTATAGACATTAGACAATCTGCATAAATTATTTTACTTTGCATTTCTAAATTAATGGAGGAACCACGATGATGCCTGTTTTATTTGCTTTACCAACTTTAATTTATTGGGTATTAGATTTAAGGTAACGGTCCAAGTTTGATGGAAATCTTCCTTTAAAACCTTTCTCTCTCTTGTGTCTGTTTTAAAGAGAGTCTAATGGATTTATTTATTTATTTATTTGTATCAAGTTTTATGGGGTTTTTTTTCCCTTACAGTTTGCATTGTGCTACAGAATTGTCAACCTACTGATGAGTATGTTCATATATGGTACAAGCACTCAACGCAAGCTTGGACTTCTTTTGCATGAATTACTGTATCAAAACGTGAAAGTGATGAACCTGTAGCAGTGTTAAGGTCTTAAGGTTTTCTTAAGCCTGGGAAGTTTAAATAGCTAACTTTAGCCTGTCTGCATGGTGAATCTATAGACTACACCATTGATTACTAGTGGTATTTAGGTCTGGTCACATTGTTCAATCAAACATAAGGATGCCATTGTGAGTAAATCAAGTAGGACTTTGAGCAAGTGCCGATTTCACGCTGGACAGTAAATGTAGCATCTCCATGAAGCTTTTGGCAAAGGGAAGCATGAAGTGATCTAGCATTTTCTTGTGAATAGTTGCACAGACCGTCGACTTCAGGAAACACAATAGACAAAAGCCAGCAGGTGACATGGCACCCCAAAAAATCACTAACTGTGAAAATCTCACACTGGATATTAAGCAAAGTAGATTCCTTCTCCATACTCTTCATTTCAAAATTCAATATTTCAAAAGTAAAACTGAAAAGAGGGCATTAGATCATTGAGATAGAGTCCAGTCCTTTTTCTAAATACCCTATCTGTAAGACTCTTTTGACATTGTTGTAGCCAAAGTCTATATCTGTGTATGGAGACTCTCAAAGAGCTTGTTAATCAAACTTCCTCTGAGCTCATTCTGGCAATTAACAAATCACAAGGAACAGATGTGAGCTTTCAGAAATGAAGTCAGCAGTGTGGGACAGCAGGGGATGACAGAAGAAGCACTAGACATAAAACACATGTGGAGTTTCCCATTGCCTTTCTTATTAAAAAATAATGGCAAACAAACTCCGTGATCCTGCTATTGGATGAGCAATGCTTCAAATTTATATATTTTTTTCCATCCCTCACTTGTATTATCAGAAATTATTTGTAATCCTTGTTTAAGCCTTTAAACTTTGCAGCTGAAAGGTCTCACATGTTAAAAATTTTATTTTAGAAAGTCACTGAGAGGCGTAACAGAGGACCACTGACCTCAGTCCTCTTTGCTGTGTCAGTTCTTTCCCACAGAAATGGGAGAGAAGATATCTTTACAGTGTTTTGAAATGTTTTGTGAAAGGAGGTACTGAATCCAGTAGCCCTTTGCTCATGGCCATGCCTTCTCATGGACTGCAGCTATGCCTTATCAATCTCCCCCAAATTTGCCTTACAATGCTCTCAAAGCTGCAATTTCACTGTTTCCTGTGAAATTGCAGGAAACAGTGTTTTTCTGCATTACTGTTTTTCTGTAACAGTAATGCTACAGTAACAGTAGCATTACTGTTACAGAAAAACAGTAATGCTACTGTTTTTCTGTAGACATTTTTTCTTCAGCTTAACTTTCTAACAATGTGCATGAACATACTAGCCAGCTACTAGAGGCCTTGTGTGCCATACTGATCTTTTGGATGGTTTCAGTGGGTTTCTACTGGACAACTCCCAGGTCAGCAGTCTTCTCGATGTTTGTGTAGGCTACTACATGACCATAGCACAATACCTCTCAATTAGAATGTCCTTTCTATTGGTGTCATGTATCGATGGATGAAAACAAGTTTTTATAAGTAACAAAAAGACAAAGTGTAAAAATAGGCACCCCAACATTATTTTTCTTTTTCTATTCTTAATTTATTGTTGTAATAAGTTATTTAGTGTTATTTCAGCTATTCAGTGCCATTCACATACAACCGCTAGGGGGCGCGTGTCGCATTGGTGGCATAGAGAAGGTTGTGGGCACAGAAGAAGAATAAAACTTGCCGTTAAATGCTAATAGAAGCTCAACGTGAGAGTCTCGTCCTGATACAGGTCAGTAAAAATTTACTTTAATGCATATGTATCGGTTACTTTTAAGAGTTAAGAGGTTATTGAATCGAGTGTCAACCAGTGAGTGATCACTGTGATCAGAATTGTGTCGAAAACGGGACATATTTCTGGAGACTAATTAATGCTAATGCTAGCGGACTTTGTACTGTCAGCATAGCTGATAAACGGCTGAATTCATTGTGAACTTATTGTATTTTGCACTTTTCGGAACAGTTCTCACACAAAAGATTTGATGTCTTTATTTATAAAATGGACATTTCTTTATGGGTTATTGCAAAAAAAACCAGAGAAACTATATTGCTGTGACATTCAGTGAGTTATTAATGGTGGTATTTGTGTGAAGAGACACAGCATTAAAAGAGCATTACACCTTTTTGAGTTTTGTAGATAGAGTCGAGTTTGTGTAAGAGATAAAATAATTTTATTCTCTTAAAACAATGAACGCATTTAAAAGTTAAAATGCTTAAATATTGACGTATGTTTTATTTGTATATTCATAATGCTAATTGGAGCATGTTAATAATTCTCGTTCGGTTTAAAGGGATATTATGGCCATTTCTGACGTACTGATGGCGAGCTATTACAGTCACTTGGTGATACCTAAAGCTTTTGAAGTATTGTATATTTAGTTCATTAGATGCTAAGTGCTCAATGCTCAATGTCTGTCTTTTCTATATCACAGCATCACACGTTGAGAGAATAAAATTACCACATTACCCTCACTGCATCCAAGGTTGCTGGGTAACATTCCTGCAAAATAGAATTTTTATTAGTATATGAACATAATAGCAAATGTTTTTCATTTTTCAAATCATGGTTTTTAAGCTGTGTGGAGTTCACATCTGGTACATAATTCCAGTGATGTACAAATATTGAGAAAACCTCAGATGATAGAAACATTTTAATAGAGATTGTTCAATATATGATTGTTTTGTATTTATTTTGTCTTTTCCTTGCCGCCTTCATGTAGGATAATTGTTGTTAACAGCACCATTTTCAAGAGAACAGCCTTTGTTAGAACATGTCAGACCCTGCTGGTAATGTTCTGCATAAATGGCGTTTTTTTTGTCTGCTCCACAGCCTGAGATCTCAGTCATTCTTTTGGACAGTTGACAGCTCACAGCTTTTACAATCAGACCAAACAACCACTTGCACAGCTTTCATCAGCAGCACATCTGCGTCTAAGGGTCACTAATAACCTCTTGATACATGCCAGAGCTGGTGAGTGCACTACATTAGTGCTGCTTGACCTAAAAGCTGCATTCAAGCTTCTGACCGTGACATTCCTGTTGACAATCTAATCCATTCCATTAGCAATTGTGGTACAGCTTTGGATCGGTATTTAGCTGATATTTTCGGGTCGCATTATGCCTTGGGCTATTATGCTTTGTCACATTGATATGTTAAATATAGTAAACCACAGAAATTAGTGCTAAGCCCGTTTTGTTGTCTGGTAATCATCGCTGTTGTTGCCTCCATTTTCCATGAGCTACATGAATTTTCATTTGCCAGTGGAATATCATTAATATTTCCACTGTGAAACCACACTGCAAATAACAAAATCAAATAAATGCAAAATTATTCAATTCGGTAGTGTTTTATTTAATAAAAGTCGAGGCTCAAACTGATTTGAGTTGAGGTTTTTGGCCATTCCAGCTATTCTGAACAGATGAGCATTGCAGGCCTCCAGTCTTCTAAAACCAGCAGAGGGATTTAAAAAAAAAAAAAATCTTGTTTTACAATGTGAAATTAGTCAAACTATAACTATATTAGTGCTACAATAAAAATAACAAGCCTATATGTTCTTACTACACACACACTCCACCCTTAAGATGTGTAAAAAGGCTTACTGGGGACTTATGTATGTTTTACAGGGATATATGCTCTGTCACAATGGAAAATGTAGCAATGTTCAACTTTTAATTTGGTTACATTTATTAAGTGAGAATGAAATTTAAGCATTTACAAAAATAGTTACTGTCAGTGCCATTCCTGTTGCTATTTGTACAGTCTCCTTTTTGAGAATATGATAGCCTCTAGTCTTGTTATCTAATATAATATTTCTCAAGGCTGGAGCCTTTAGATCACGCAGCACTGGTTTCTCTCCTTTTCTGTTTTTGTTCTCCATTTGATTTAAGTATGGTGATTGAGATAAGAATAGCAGATGGATAATTTGTCTGGCGAAGCATCTCTGCATTTATTTATCTGTATGTTTGGATCATTATCCTGCTGAAAACACAATAATGAACCACATTCCATTTTCTGTTCATGGTCAACAGGTTTTTATTTGAAATCTTCTCAGGTCTTCTGTACTTTTGTTAGTTTGTTACTAAAACCTGCCATATGTTGCAATCAACAATACTGGGGGCCAAAACAAATCCAGATGTATAAAACTGTGCTTACATATGGAGTAAAGTACATATCATTTGCACATCCATGAGAAATGGAGACAGGTTCTGCTGGAGGTTTCTTCCTGTTAAACAAAAGTTTGTCTTTGTACTGTCATCTCATAAAACTCAGTAAGAGGGATTACTGCAAACTCTGTTATTTGCATTGAGATTCAGTGGAAGGGATTATTGTTAGTCAACAATTATTGTCAATTATCCCAAAGTTCACACACAAAGATGTAACTGATTTTTCTTTGTACCGTCAGCTCCTATTCTTGCTGTCTAGTAGAACTTGTGCATCCAACCAGGTCACTTTGCCACAATGTTTAGCATTTGGCCTAAGCCAATAAGTATAATTATGCATTTATACAAATTTAGTATGAATTTAACCCATGCTTGTGCTCCAAGATGTTAATGATGTTTGATATTGTTTGAACAAGGACCTATCTGAAGCTGGATTTTTTTAGATCATATTTATCATTGCGTAATTTCTTAATAGATACAATGCCTCCAATTAAAAACACCAATATGCTCATGCTGAAATAGATAAATGACAAATGAAGACTTTAGATTGACATATTTGGCGCACCAGTCTGAAGAACTGCTGTCATCATTTATTTTTTCTTCAATTAGATCCTCTCACCTTGTCTCTCCTCCCTCCAGAGTTCCATCGACAAAGTTCTGCTGTTGCTTAAAAAATGCTTATCCACACTAATATGCAACTATTACAGCTATAGATGAACATTTAAGTGGTAATTATAATTTGTTCTTAGGTTAATGGTAGAGAGCTGCACCTGAGTGTTGAGCTAATGGTACATGAGAGAAAATTTGTTGGTAAAAATAATACAGAGTAAACCTGTAAAACCAACAGGGAAATAAAGTTTAGCAGTAGAAATAAAATCTTAAAAACAACAAAAATCCCACCATGATGGGGCCAAGTGTGGTAGGCATCCATAATGTGTTTTTCTTTGTTTTTCTGGTTTGGTAGCTGCCTGTTGCATGGATTTTGTTGGTATTCCTACAACTTTGAATGGAATATTTATTGATTTTGAGCAGCCATTCTAACATTAGTGTAAGCAACAGAGCAGCAAACATCAGAACTATGACCCCAAGTCCCTGACAGGTTATAGAGCAGTGGTCAGTAGAGGACAGAAGATGAGTTAAGATCAACTAGTAGAAAACTGAACTACTTTTTCCCTGATTGCTTTAGGGAATGTGAGGTCATTGGCAGACAAAGTGGAAGATTTTGGAGCATGGGCAATATTATAATAGGACTATAGGAAATATTTAAAAAAGGCTTCTAATGAGACTTGTTTGCCAGAGCGTGTCATGGACAGTGCTGTTCTTTCCAGTATTTAAACTTTTTGAGATGGAAGAGGCTGCAGACACCTTGCCAAAAATGATGCCGGAAGCATTGCAATTCTTATTAACAACAGATGGTGTTACCCCCAATATGTTACCATGGGATGGCTGCAGCTCCATGATAGAGTGGTTGTCTTATGCTTCGAGGATTGAAGGTTCAGTGCCTGTTCCCTACTTTTGTTAAAATGTTCTTGGTCCCCAACAGGCTAATGTGTGAGTGATTGTACAGCAACAAATGAAACGGTTGCAAATTTGCAACACAAAGTTGCTTAGGTAAAGAAAAACACAAGTGTAGATGTCGTTTAGCTCAGTTTAAAATAACAGTGAACACACTTGGACAATTATGGGTAATGTTTGTTTTGACCCTTTATAAGTACCAGAGTCAAACCCTCCTATAAAAATATGTTTCGAATGAAGCAGATAAGGATCATAAATGTGGGCTAACTGTAAAACTTAAAAGATCCGGCAGCAGATTGCCATAAATCAGCAGCATAGTTGGTGGAAAATTAGACTCAGCTGCAGACTTCTCCAGCACGGTGGGAAGCTATTCGGCAGTAAAACGGGGGAAAAGGAAGAGATGGGCAGATGATCAACTTGAGACTAAGAATTCTTCCAAATTAATTACAATGTGGCTGACAATAAAAGTCAGTCTGCAGTGGCCATCACAATGCCCCGAGCTGAAAGAAATATTGAAAAAAAGGTTGCCACGTGATTCCAAGAATAGTTGGATGTTTGACAAGTTTTGCACAAGTTACAACTGATTTATTTATTTTTTTCAGTTGTGTTAGTAGAAGATAATCTCTGAAACAACTGGATGCCTTCTTTTCTACAAAACACACAATTTGACTTTTTCTGAGTTATAATTTGATTAGTTTACTAAACATTTGTATTCAGTGAGCTGAGTCCTGTATATTCTCTGAACTTATTTTAGCACTCCGTTATATAAATGCAGCTCTTCATAATTAATGTTAAAGCAGTAGTACTAAGTAGAGTTTGCAGAATTTGATCCAAAATATTGAGCCTGGGGGTGACAAAGCTGTGTAAAAGATTATTTAAAGTAATAATCTTTATTTTAAATAAATAAAAGATTTGCCGTATGTATGACTGACTACTTGTGTATATGTACCAATATTTATTTTGATCTGTTAAGTCTTAAATTTAGCAGGGTTTCTTTTTTATTCAGTTTAACTTGTTGATGCACATACACAATTTTGTTCATTTATAGAAAGCCCCCTTCACACCAGAGCATATTCAATGTATGTTGTTCACCATTAAATGTTCATGTTTTTAGTTTATGTTTTCTTGTCAATAAGGTGCTCACTATTGTGCCTGTAACGATTCTTTTTATCATTCATCTCATATAGCAGCATGTCTGTCTTCAACTCCACATCCAACTTGTCCCTTTCTTGCTTCTTTTTCTTTGTGTCAGTCACCATGATACTTCTCTTGACTTTTACCTCCTTGTTTTTGCCCTGCCTCCACTCCAGGGAGTTCAGCGAACACACAAGCGGGATCACAAATTATTAAACAACAGCCTGAACATCACAACACTTCGATAGACGAGGAGTGCTGTGCAACAGATCAACAAAGAGGAGGATTGCATAACCTGCATGGTGATTGAAGACATGGTAAAGTAAACAGGTGCTCTGAAGTTGAAGTTTTAATTTTCAGATCATTTTAATGTCATGTTTTTTTTGGTAAAAAGAAAAGTATGAGTGTAAGTATAAGTGTCCGTGAACATACTGACTGACAGCACATTAGTGGGAGGCTTTAAATTTTAAATTCAGCCAGAATCCTCCCAGGCAATTAAAGGTTGTGTTCAGAGCCAAGAAGTCCAAATAAAATAACACACATACATTCAGAGACAGGGCAGATGCATGCTTGCACACACATGCACACATACACACCCTCAGGATGAGGTGAGGGAGGCAAACTCTTCATATCGCAGTGTGACTGTGCCTCTGTCTCTGTTCATGTATCGATAGACACACCATGCCCCCATGCCCGACACACACATCTACATGCACACACCCACACTACAGTGTTTGGCTCACAGTGGAAACACACTACAACACACATCCTCATGGACTCAATAAATCACAGCTCTGGCTCTCTATGTCCAATTACTGTAAGTACCTGCAGGATATATGTGCTGGACAACTTCGACAGTGTGCTATTGCTTTCTTGAAAACAAAAGTTGCGCAAGAAAGTTGTAAAATGGCTGATAAATTCAGATGGCATTTGGTAAAATGTCCAGTGACTCAGTGTTTTTTTTCCCTCCATTAACGTCCCCAACAAGTTAATTTAACTAATCATAACCGAGGACATGGACAGATGGACACTAGGAGGTACTAGAGCACCCGCCCTTTTTCCTAAGAACCAAAAATTTCCTCTTCACATTTTTTTAAAGTGTATGGCCCAACGCAGCATTTTTGCATTTAAGAGCCTACATTACATTTTTGTCATTTTGACCATCAAGAATCCTCCACCTCTCCTCTCTTGCCTTTTATGTCAAATACAAAAGTTAAAATTTCACTTCCCTCAATTTTGTCTAAACAAAAGCAGACCGATCAATTACAAAACTACCCCCACTATTTCTTCTCTGGCCACCACTAGTCATGAGGAGATGGTTTAAAATGTTGCTCTTAGATACAGATATGTGATGTAGTTATGACATTTGCTTTAATCAGCCCGGATGACTTCCAGTTCAGTCACATTAAAAGCCAAACACTATTGAAAATAACTCCAATAAAGCTCTCTAAAGTAAAAGTGGGACATGTAGATTAAATTGTATTTTCTATTTGTGCATGTGTCGTAATTATGATGTGATGTTTAGAGTATTTTAATATGTAAATAATATCTGAAGACATCTTGTTGTTGGTTGTCACGGCTTATAGTTAGTCTTATTAATGGTAAATGTTTAAGAAATATTTCTTTCATATATCACCCTCTCTACATGCAGAGGTGCATATGACTCTTCCTGTAGCCATGTACTATGCTGTTGGTTTCATTTTGAAGCTACATGGAGATTTATACATGAGTCCACTAAGATAAAGGAGAACTTTCCTTTATCAGGAAGTAGCTGTAGCTCGTTTAGGACTAGTTGCATTAGTTTCTTGAGCGTATTTTATTAATTTTGGTGAGGGCATATAATATACTAGCATTGCACTTAAGTATATTGTACTGTGAAGATTTTATAGCTCTCTTTCTAGAATAGTTGATTAAAGCTGTAGAGTAGTCTCTTGTTACTTAGATTTATGAAGATAAGTCACTTAGTTTGACCTGCCTGGTAGATTTTTCAGGGTTATTTGCTTTGCTGCATTATAAGATTATATGCTGCAGAGGATATTTAGAGATAAAAGTGCAGAATGATGTAAACAAGATGGTGCTCAGCATGTAAAAAATAAATGTAAGATTCAAATTTGACTCAAAGTTCAGCTTAAGAGCTGGCTGTGAGTCAGGATTCCACCTTTTAATCAATCTATAATTTAGTTATTTTATTAATCTAAGACTTTAGTGAAATGCAATTAAAATTCATCCTTGATTGGAGTTTTTCTTCCAGGCACATATGAGCAAACATCAGGCACCACATGGTTGCAACACTGTACCTGAATCATGAACATTGACATTTGGAACAACTTACCCTAGAAAACAAGAAACACACAATTTCTTAGAATCTAGGAAGAACTTTTTTCTTTTTCTATTGGTCATAAGCATGCATAGCTTTTGCCACAACAAGTCTTATGCCTGTGCCCGGGTAAGAACATTTAAATTTCAATCAAAATCCTTGTTTGTGTTTGAGCGAATCCGAGTTGCACTCTGGGTGATGGTTAGCTTAGCAATCATGACCTTCAGTTTGAAACTCTGACCTTTCAGTGTAAATTTTGTGCCTCCTCCAGGCAGTCCACTTTCCTCTGGTAGTTGGAAAACATACATCTAAGGTCAATTGGGTTTGCCAGTATAAGAATGCATGGATATCTGTTTTGCAATTGAGCCTCTGATAGAGTAATAACCTGAGACCCACCTCTTGGCTCTTGAAAGCTGGCATAGACTGTGCACAGAAAAACAAGGGATTTGCAGCCTTTATTTAGACATCTGAACATACCACAAACTTAATACCTTAATGAATGAAAAATGGGGGTCTTTGCTTGGTTTAGTCTGAAGTGAAAACAATCATTGTGCAGAATTTGGGGGAGGAATGCACTGAGTCTTGACTAGAAGTAATCCATTCTTGCCTCCAATGTCTATAAACTCTTGATTTATTTTTGCATCTTTGTAGCATATTTGCATCCACAGTCAATTAGCCCACCTAATTCCAGAACATGATGAGCTAATGATGTTTTTACCCAGCTCTCACGCTTTCTTTCTAGACTGGGAAATTTGATTAATGTTTGTTTTTGTTGTTATATTTTTTAAAGTTTGCGTTGTAGAAATCAACAATTCAGTTTTATCAAACTTATACTTAAATCTGTCAGGACACAGACTTATTACTCTTCATTTATTGTACCTTATACATTCACCTTGTATTTTCGTACTTTGTCAAAAGCTTGTGTGATAAATCATCAGGTAATTTTGCAGTTTGACATAAAACAACATGGCAAACAAATAGATATTGATGTTCTTGGAAAATGGAATCAAAATCTGAACATTTTGGTCTGTGTGGATTAAAACTAACCCTGCACCTCATTGAAACACACCGTATCCATTGTGTAATGTGATAGTGGCAGCATAATACTTTGGAGATGCTTTCCTCTAGCAGGGACTGGGAAGCTGAGTGAGTTGATGGGAAAATGGTTAAAGCTAAACAGACATGAATGGCTGTAAAGGAATTGGTAGTGGAGCAGATAATCACTTTGCAGGAAGAAAACTACGTAATCATACAGCCAGAGTTGCAACCAAGGGCTTTTTATTAAGGCATATTCATTTGTTAGCATGTCCCTGAAAAAAATTGACCTAAGTTCAGTTTAGAAATTGTGTAAGGATGGAAAATTGCTGTTCACAACATGTGATTAGGTTATTTTCATTCATTCATTCTTTGATATATAAAAAAGGTTTTATTTTAAACCATGACAT
Organism: Phalloptychus januarius; assembly: GCA_902982915.1. Classification (NCBI taxonomy): domain Eukaryota; kingdom Metazoa; phylum Chordata; class Actinopteri; order Cyprinodontiformes; family Poeciliidae; genus Phalloptychus; species Phalloptychus januarius. Next base: position 1,816,185 of record CADWAE010000285.1, read on the forward strand.
ACAAAAGTTGCATCTATTAAGCATAGAAAGTCATTGAAATGCCACATTTTATGTTACAGGAATTTAATAGTGTTTCACCAGAATCTAATTTTTCCATTTTATGACTGACATGCAAAAAATACAGAAAAAGAAAACAGCATTCATCCTTCATCCAGTTTGGTTGCTACCCCCTGTAAAAAGGAGTTTGCTTGAGAACTTGTGAGTGTAGTGAGTGTATCTGCGGCTTCCATCACTGTAGAAACATTTATCACCACTGATGAGGTATGAGAGTGGATGAAGACCTAAATGAATAAGATTGAGAAAGTAAACAGGTAAATGAGTGAGCGAGCAGCTGACTAATCAAGTGAGGGAATGAGTAGGTAAGTGGCTATGCAGCTGACTGATTAAGTCACCGAGCACTTAAGCTTACAAACCAGTTGATGCATTTTATATGTTAATGTGTAAGAGAGGAAACCGAGGAAAGAATATGGTGTGAAAAAAAACGAACGAGGGAGCGAGAAGCGGTGGAAAACATGTGGAAGCGAGGCAGAGAAGGATGGGAACCATGGTGGGATGAATATGGGGAAGCTGAGAGAGAAGCGTGAAGCACTGGAGTGTGCAGGAGGTATGGGGAGAAGGAGTTACAGTGGCCGTGGAAGGTGGTGGGTAATCAGAGGGCGGCCATGGGTGGTCAAGCTCTGTATATGTGCGAGTGTGTGTTGGAGCCGCAGTGTGACCAGTGCCCTGTGACAGACACATTGCTGTGCCCTCAGAGTGTGTCCGTCTGTGCACAGCTGTGTGTGTAAGCTGTATTTTTAATATGGGTGAATGGATTTTCAGATGCTTTTTCATCTCTTCTAGCTATTTGCTGGGTGTCTCAACGGGTCGAGCTCCTGTACCAAGCAGTGCGCAAAGAGGCTAAGAAGTTGCATCAAGCTCCTCTCCAATTCTCAAAAAATCTTAGTGCCTCAATAATCTGTCTTTTAAAACACAATAGAGTTGTGTAAAAGACAGTAAATAAATATTCTCTTGCTACAGATGACTTTTAGCTTTGTGGCATGAAGAGAGTCCATCCGCCTTCACATTTTGTCACATTGCAACCGCAAATTTTATCTTACAGATCAACTAAAATCATTGCATAATTGTTAAATTTAAAGAAGTGTAAGTTTTCCGTCATGTACTCTGTCATACTACTGGCTATTTATTCATTCGTGTTCTGGAAGTGGATCCTCTACCACAGTCCCAAGTCTTTTCTAAACCCTACCAGAAATCTCAGCCCCTCTTCAGTGCTGCATTTGTCTTTACATTTTTTTTTCACCAGCTTCACTGTCCCTGCTGTCAACAAGCTCTCCAACTGCTTGATGCTTCCACCATCGTGTGCACTGGAAGTTTTGTGGCATTTTGCATTTCAGCAAAACATATTAGGTTTTTTTTATTTGTTCTTATTTCCCACATGTTTGCAGAAGATCAATATCCTTTCATGACTTAATTCCCATTCTTTGCATTCTTTCGTAGAAGCTGCATTTGTGAAACGTGCAAATAGTTGTTGTTAAAACATATAAGTGTCTTAAGTTTCCTCCCGTACTACCTTAGTCCTACTTGTTGCTGTTCTAATTATCCCAGTCCGTTCCGGTGTAGGGCCATATCTGTCTATGCTTGGCATATCAATATACTCTTTCCATTTTTGAATAACAGATTGGATGGAGCTCTGTGAAGTGTCCATGGCTTAGGGTGTTGTTTTATACTCTAAGCCTGATTAAAACAACTCCACAGCATTACCTCTGTTATTTCCATGGATTTTATAATCGCAATCTAATAAACCTACTGCCTTTTACCAAACTGCAGCATTTGGGGTGAAATTAAATTATGCAAAGTAGAACTGGATTTAGTAATTAGGTGAAGTCTGAAGACAGTTGTTGTCAACAGTTTCCATTTAGACATATCAGAGTAAAGGGACCTCAAAATGTGCAGAAAACATTTTTTCAGGACACTGAACTGCACTAAACATTTTATAATGTTTAGTGCAGTTCTAAACATTATAAAAGCAAGTAATTAGTAAGTAAGCACATACCACCTAAAACAAAATACCATAGCCAAATGTACTGCATTTGGAGAGCAGAGTAAAGACTATCAGAGAGAAAATCAGAATACCATCAGCTGTTTGCACAGTGAATAAATCTGTTTACACATGCTGCATAACTGAGGGCAAAGTTTATCAACTGAGACTGACTTCCACAAGCTCCATTGTCTGGTGCAGCTGGCCCTGAAAGGGCTCACCACAGCTGAAAGCACAGCTTTCTGTGCCAAGGCCAAAATAAAGTTACATCATGAGGGCCCTCCCAGGGGCTTCCCGCCGTGCAGAGTCGTCTGTTAAATGCTTCAGATTAAGTAAGCAGGCAGATCTTCACTTTGTCCACCTTTTTTGTACTTCTGAAGCTCACTTGCTCTCTGTTCTCTTGCTTTTGTTATATACTTTTTTTAGTCAGTTTCTACCCAGATGTTTTATATGCATGTTTTTCCTGATCTTAACCCAGTATTCCAGGCTAAAACTTTTGTGCTAAAACATTGTATTAAAACTTTTTGACTAAATTTACTCAAATGTGTTACCATTTTTCCAGCTTTGTGGCACAGAAAAGCATATATTTAGAGTAAATCTTGTGGGCTGTGTGTTCATCAAATGCAAATCATCAACTTAATTTTGCCTGGTTGTTGCTCACCTGAAATCTTAGTCACATTCATGTTGGTTTTGAATACCAAAAGTCAGATTCTCAGGTTAAATCGAGCATTGTTTGAGCTTACAGTTGCAAATGATACGAACAGAGTCCAGGCTAGATGTCAATTGTCAGGAAGCAGACCACCTGGCAGCTTTGTCTACATTATTGATGGCAGTGGAGCTGGAAAACAGTTTTTGGCATAGAGAAGATTAGAACCAGCAGGAGCTGGAACAGAACAGTTACACCTGAGACTGCCTCTGAAATTAACCAAAATCAAAGAAAAGAACAAGGAGAAGAAAGAACAATACCTGCCAGATAGAGCTGGGGAAAACAACAGGAGGATTTCAAATTTAAGCAATCACATTACAGCAGTAACAAAAGCTAACAACAACCAAAAAATCAGCAGAGATATTCAACATAAACATAATGTTTGTCACCACTATAAACCGCAAAAACCCATGTCTAAAATTACACTACATGACGCCTCAACATACTCGATCTTCTTCCTTTTGTGTATGCACCTATTTCAAATTGCTTGCGGTGGTGTTTATATGGGGAAAAAAAATAAAAACTTGAAATCTCACTTCATTAACGTTTGTTAACACTTGCGTACCTTTATGTGTACAGACAGCTGAGGGCATGTAAACACATGGTATAATTTCAGATACACCACCTGCTGTTAGTGTTCCTTGATGTGTGAATTGGATTCCCCTTGAGTAGAAAATATGTCTGTTTGCAGCCTCAAAAGGTGAAGTTTGGTGTTTGCTGCGAGGTCAGGATCAGCAGTCAGAAAAAAGACAGAGTAAAAATTTTTAACTCGGATACTATCAGAAAATGATTTGTGCTGATTTCACTCTGCATTCTGATTTACACACCATGTCTCACATGAGACAGACAAACTGAAACTAAGCAAACATTGTTCTCAATATAGACTCATGTATATAAATGTATAATGCAAATGTATGTAATAAGTTTCATGCTAATGATCACTCAGAAGTGGCTCTAACATCTTATACAGTTCTGTTATGCCAGTATCACATTTAAGTAGCTCTTAAATGCTATTTTCACTTTAGCTTAGCAGAAATATTGATTTCAGCTATTCAAGGTTTGAAATGATGATGAAAAATGAAAAAATACTGGATACGAAACTACCCCTTGAAAACTGCAGTCATTTAGACTCCTCGAAAACAGACTTCAACAATTGTAACTGTTGCTTTTTATTATTATTGCATTATAATTGAAATGTGTTCTTTTTCCAAATGTAAAGTAGTTTTTGTTCTTTTGCCTAATGGTTTTGTTAATACAACCAGTTTGCAATGCTAACCAAAGAAAAACTGATAAAATAGCATATTTTTCTGTTCTTATAAAGAAATTAAAAATGCCAAAGTCATTTTAAAAGCACTTAAAAGTTAAGAAGTCAGCAACTAATGTTTGTAGGATGCTTTTGAGTCAGTGCTGCCCATTTTGCCAGCTGCCTATTCAGATTCTGCCTCAGTCATCACCTGAGGTATTCATGCCAGCTACAACAAAAACAAAAATCATTTTTCTGACATTTCCTGGGTAGCAGAGACTGAATTGCATTTAAGGCAATGCCACAATTTCTACTTCTTTATTTTGTTCTTAGGCTTCCCCTAAAGTTTTGTGATGCAACATCACTGTCATAAAAAACAAGCTTCTGTCAGAGCCCTGCTGATGCACAGTCCCACATGTGAATTTGTTGTCATGTTGAAGAGGCTGGCAGAGACACCACCTCAAACCACCAAGAGTCAGCTTGACAATTTCACAAAGCAGAGGAGAACCCAGCGGGACTTTAAGTTTTATACACAGTTATATTGACAATCTATATAACAAATATTATTTTAAAGGGCCGTTCTAGTCACTTTTTAATGGGCAGAGAAGAAGATTATTTTCAAAAGAGAAGCAAAAACACATTTACAAGACCACCTTCTACATAGATTTGATGTCCTTTTTTGCCTTCGCTGCTTTTGAGAACATAACCCTCAGATTCTTTGCATGTCCAGTGCAAAGAAGCATGATTATATCAAAGGGTCTTAGCTAAGACTATCAAACAACTGTACCCTGCCATATCCCCCCTGAATAATAACTGTGGGTCCCCTGTAATTTATTCTCCGTATGAATGCAATGTGAGTGAACAAACAGCTTCATCAATCCCCCCCGAAAAACAACAAAAACACAGACAGATCAGAGCACTTTGGAAACATTTAAGGCAGGGTTAGGTTGAAAAAACAACATCCTAATCTTTGGACATGCAAAAATGGAAATACTATTGCATCATAGCAAACCCATTAGAACATGACTGTCCACTTAAACTGACAGGCTGGGCAAGGAGAGCAATTAATCAGAGAAGCATGCATGGTAGCTCAGGAGGAGTGCAGAAATCTACACTTCAGTTGGAAGATTAGCTAAAAGAAAGCCAAAAGGAGATCCTTTAACATTTTTCCACAAGACGAGTAAGGGAGACAGAAAACCTATAACAGATTTCACATTTGCCAAAAAATGAAATGTACTAATATCCAGATCCTACTGCTTGAGGACCTCAAAGACTTGCCAAAAAGTCATATCTTGTTTACACATAAAAACCACAAAAATAATGATCTGATGATGAATAGATGAACAACATTCCAATTGTGTGATTGTGCTCAAGCTTTAGCAGGACAAAGAGCCAAAGAATGTCATCATATCTACCTTTAAAAAACTCCAAGAATAACATACTAAATGTCTTGCAGTAATAGTCAAGTTTGACTCAATTGAGAAGCAATGACCTGCTCCAAAGCACTTCAACAATGCCAAATTTAAAAATAATTTTTGAAACAAGAAGAAAAAATTATAATTTGTCCACTGTGATGTAAAAAAAAGCCTAATTTCCTGTTATCAAACATTTTTGATGGTAGTTGTTGATGCCAAGGTGGGGGGCAAAATCAGCTTTAGAGTAGAAATTGTCTTTTTCCATGACTTTTCAAGCCAACTTGAAAACCGACTTTCAATCTGACTTTCAAAGCAACTTGAAAGTCATCCAAGTTGCTTTGGATGACTTTCACCCCTTTTAATGAAAACAGCATTTTGCATTTACTCAGGTGAGTGTTGCTATTACAATTTGTTTGATTATCTGAAACATTTAACATGAAAGTTGAATAAGTCTGTGATAGATCAAATACTTTTTCACTGCTCTGTGTGGCTCATTTTGAAAGACCCTGCTTGTGGGGTTTGTTCTTGCAGTTTCTGTGTTATTTAGTTGTTAACACACTCTCATTAAAAAGTGCTCACCTGCAGAACAGAAGAAAAGAAAACTGAACAGCGCTTACCCAGAGCTGCCTTTGATTTTATCTTATGTTTCTATATCTGGTCACTGTTTTCTGACTAGCTGAGGTTTTAGATCTGCTTTTCATTGTACTTACTCCTGTGTGTGTGGATTAAAAAAAAAAGTGATGTAGGCAAAGAGAGGGAGAAGAAAAAGAAAACTTTTTTCTTGTCCGTGTCATTCCCCTCATTTCCATTGTTGCTGTTATGTTTTTATCTCCACTTCGCCTGATCTTTCTTTTCTAGAATCATCTGTGGACACAAAAAAAGTAATTCAGTCATGCGTGCACGCCGTGTGCGTACACAAGGCTGCCTTCCCAATAGGATGGAACACTGAGAGAAAGACACACAACAGCGCTGCCCAGTTTGAGCACTGATATGGATCACTGATGATCCCTACAGTGGATCAGTACGCATTTGTTGAGACAAATAGAGAATGTTTTCAGTGTGCTTTACTTGATGTGCTTTACATCTGTGAACATCTGGACACACACACACAAACACGCATTATGTATTTCCATTTCTCCCATATTTCCACACTCACATCGAGTGTCATCCTCCTCCTTTCTTGACATTTTATTACTTTCACTACCAAAACAACATGTCTGTTCCTTTAAATAGACTCATTGTCTCACACACAGATCCACACCGACACACACAGAGAAAACCCATCACCACACTACTTTACATTCATATCTTACCTTGGCTGTGCTTGTGATTAAATTCCCTGTCTCCAAGGACAGCAGATGCTATTGTTTCCCCCCTTGGCTGCTATGAACGGGAATGAGACTTGAGATTCCCATTCTGGCTCAAGCGCCTCGCAGTTGCACTGCATCTATGAGCCCCGACACATAGCGGGATGAAACTACAGGGGTAATATATGGTTGCCATTACCTTAAAGCCTGCTAGCTTAACCTCTCACATAGATCTCCCAGCTGAATCTCCTTTTATGTAGTTTTCAGAGTCAAGGGTTTGCTCTTTTAAAATCCTACTTTTTGTGCAGCCAGGGCTTAAGATGGGTCCTGTGGTCTCGTAGACGAGCCTTGTTCACATATGTATGAGCATGTGGTCGTTATCTGTCCAGTTTTATGAGCAAAACAATAATTCATCCAGAACAGCCATCCTCTGAGTGGCGTTCTTCTGATGTCAGCCAACAGGTGGCACTGCAACTCTTTATTTTTCCAGTGTGGAGGGGGGAGAGGATCTGTCCGTGGTGCTGAATGTAAATCTCTCTGATCTGCTGTTCCAAAGGGAGAGCAGAGGAAAAGGAGCGCGAAAGGAAGAGATTCAGAGAATCTAAATACAACGAAAAGGATGAGAAGAAAAAAAAAACAGAAACGAAGAGTGCGATTTAAAGAAAAAGAAGGAAGGGAGAGGCAGGTTGCTAAAAGATGAAAGAAAATAATTTTGAGAGGTAGAATGCAAAGATAGAGGGATGATAATGATTATAGGTAAATGGAGGAGTCAAAACAAACAGCAGACATAAACAGGCCTTTAGTAAAAAAAAAAATAGATAAATGAGAAAACAACAAAGTGAAAGAAGCATTTACATCATGCTTGGCATTTCTAAACTAATAAAAAAAAACCACATTGCAGGACAGGAAGATGTGAGAAGAAATTGTGGCAATCCAGGAGAGATATGTATCGTGATGCTGGAAAGATCAAAAGATATTAAAAAATGGATGAGACGAGTTAAAGAAAAAAGGTGTGGAATAAAAAAAAAATGTGTGTATATTAGTGCTTGTGCCCCTGCTCTTAGTTGCTGGTGTGTGTTACCATGTTTGTTTGCATCTGCCAAAGTGAAAACAGTGTTTATTTGGGCATCAGAGGCAAGAGCAGGAGAACAGACATAGACAGATGGGGCTAAGAGGGGTGGAAGACATTAAGTGTGTTGCGTCCGTCTGCGGGTGTGTACATGTCTGTGTTTGTGTGGGTGAGCACAGATGATCTCCGATGCAGTGGCAACAGCAGTACTGTATGCATGACACAGATAGGAGGATTTATGCTCTCCACAAGATTACAGATGGTGACAGGGGAAGCCTCTGCTTCCCTTCATTTCCCAAGTATGACACTGGTTTTTTTCTTCTTTCCTGTTCTCAACCAATCACTGCTCTTCAGCTCTCACCTTCTGCATATGTTTGCTTTGTTATAGTCATACACCGATCTGCTAATGGGATTGTCAGACTCCCTATCCTTGTGCACTTGAGGCCTTTCTGAGCAAAGCTTTCAAAGGATAAAGTAGCATTGTGGCAGAGGTGAAATGTTTACTACTGTGTCTAAGATGACTTATGGGCACTGATGACATGATGGAGAAGATGCTTTATGGGTGACAGTGGATTTGTATGTCAATCAGTAAATCAGTTTTTAATTGTAGAGCAGTTGCCTTACACACCAAGGACGGCACTCGGTACTTTCAAAGCTGAAATAACAAAAGAAGAGAAGAAAATTAAATAAAGACGTGGAAATAAACTAATGGAACAAACAGAATGTGGAAAAACTGGACCGTGTCATGAATAAAAGTGACGTTGGTTTGAAAGACCAAGATTAATAATAATGATGGGACCAGAGTTGGGTAGGAACTAGTTGGATTTATTTGAGTAACTTTTTGGAAAAATTTACTTACAGGAGTATTTTTACTCTGCTTTTTAGTTGAGTAAATATGTTGAACTGGTGCACCTCTTCCTTCAAAGCAGGCACAAAAAATTATGAGAAGTAGAACATATGAAATTCTGAAATGTTTACACAATAAAAAGAGAAGATAAATAAGAGTAAACAAATTAGTAAAAATTAAATTAGGGACAATCATTGAAGTTGAAGGTTGAGCAAAACAAATAGTCTTAAGTTTTCTTGTAAAGAACACTAACGGTCTCCACTTCCCTCAGCTCTCAATAAATGAAATAGATGAGAGCTAAATGAAATCATGTGAAAATAATGAGTCATTGTTGGTTTTTGCTCATCTTATGGGCATCATCAATAAATACTTTCCATGAGGGATCTGGATCTGGCTCGTACAATAAAAAAAGTTGAGAATCATGTACATCAGTACCAAAAAGATTCAGAGACTTCTGAGTTGAGGCTTTGTCACTATTTGTGGAGCTGAATTTTAGAGTTGCTGTAAATGGGTTGCTTGCATTTTAGAACGACTACAAAGCAGAATGTTTCAGTAGTATTTTCGCAAACCATTAAAAGCATACTCAACTCTGTGCATTGGGACAAGAGAGAAATGGTTGAACTCAGACAGTGTTTTTCAGGTACTGAGAGAAAAGAAACTGAGTTTGTAGTTTTTCTATAAATCTCTAGTTGAGAGTTAAGAAAATATTATCAATTAAAATGCCATCAGTGATTGGTATAAGGTGACAAGGCAATGCAAAGTTGTTTCATCCACATAATCTGAAAATTGCTGCTTTGTTTCTTTATCAGTGAATGGGTTTTAATTGGAAATTGAGCTTTCTGGGACTCCATATCACACCATTATATTTTTTGATTGAGTTTCACATGTGTCTGAAAAAAATCTTTTTCTATTAAAAAGGATTTAAACCTCCAGTAACAGTTTTGGAGACACAAACTATGTTTTTGAGCTTATGATTAGAGTTGAAAAGATTCTGTTTGTTGAGATTTGGTGTTATTGGCCACTGAAAGTTGTATCACTGTTCAGTCGGAGGGAAAAAATAGTTACTTCTCAACATTTACTGGTAGTCATGTCTGATATCAATGTCTCCTTTTAAGAAAGTTAGATTATTTCAATTTCCTGAATAAGAAAGACAGACTCATGCAGAATTTAAAAGAAATGCGCTCTGTGGCATGCTGGGTCTTACATCTGGTCACTCCTGTTGTTTCTCAATATCATGAAAAACAAAGAATACACCATGCAGATTTTAGGATCAGGGAATATCATTTATGTTGTTTCTTCCTTTGAAGCGCTATGTTTTGACTCATTTACTGGAAAATCACTGGCTTGCAAAGAATTTTCTTTCTTTTTTCATATAATCACAAACTTCTACATATTTTGTAGAAGTTATTACACAAACCAATGCATAATTATGGAGGAAAAGAGCAAATGGTTTTTAAAATTTTCTTTATACAAAGAAAGTCTATTAAGTGTATCTTGATATACCTGCCCCTAATTTAAAGTCAATGTAAGTGGTTATCTTCAGACTCTTAACATTAACCTGATGATGCGCTCCCTGAAAAATGTTATCAACAGCATCAATGTCTGGGGATCCATTTCTTTAACAGGCTGGAGGTATTGGTCAGAGTTGATGGGAAGATGGAGGGAGATAAACAAAGAAATATTAGTCTATTAGAAGAAACCAGTCAAAGTCCAGACTGAAATCTAATTAAGAGTCTGAGAAATATATTTAAGACACTCAGAGATGCTTGATTTGTTTTTAAAAGATGAAGGGACAAAACGAGCAGAAACAAATACCAAAAACTGGTTTCTACAAAGTATTAACATAAATCTGAATACAAATACAGATTTTCATTTCAAGAAAAAATAAAAACCATGTTATTTCTGCTTCAAGGTTAAATTACTTTGAGGTAGTCTACAAAAAGATCCCAATAAAATATATTGCAGTTTCTGGCTGTAACGCAACAAAATGTGGGAAAATTCATAAGTTAATCATAACACTTTTAAAAGGCGCCATCAGATTTTTGGGAGAAGTGAAATGTAGCCGTTTACCTTCTGCTTTGGAAAAGCAGCTCGTCGGCTCTACAGTCGGAGGTTTGTGGAACAACATTCCCCTTTTGCCTCGAGGTGAAAGATAAGCACAAACACCGTGACAAGAACCTTGCTCTGCCAATACTTCTCTCTAAAGGTCCAAAGTTAACTGTAAGTGGAGATGTCTGCTGTCTGGCATTCCCTTTACTTTACTATTTAGTGAATTCAAAGTACAAGAAGAGAAAAATTTTAGACAATTTTTCTGAAGAAAATGTTCTTCCTGTTCCCACAACTGGTCAGTAACAACAAAGCTACTGTGATTTAAAATTTACAAACATATAATATATAAATTATAATGTTTATGTTGCTGTTTTCTCATAGTATTGCTGCTGTTCCAGATCATGAAATACACGTTTTGCTGCATGTAGTGGGAGGGTTGGCTTCACTCAGTTACATAATGCATAGGCTGTCTTGGAAGAAGGCTGTGTTTTCTTTGTAAGGGTGCTATCTTTATAATTTTAAAAGGTTCACTCAGTTTGACTTGGGGATCCTCAGGCAATTTTTGATTTAAGGAGATGCAGAGATGAGCTGATCTCTTCAACAGCCTATGTTGGACGGCTTTACCTGTGATCTAAATAATACCTAAATAATTTGTGCTGTTAGCTTTTAACACCTTCATTTTGCTTGCCTGGGAAACAACCAAACATGTAAGCTGTTTGCACATCTGACAGGGTTCAAAATATTATTTTCTAACACTGAAATCCAAGGTGGGGTTGATGAAAGAACGTGCTATGTGTGAATACTCTCGTTATTATTCTAATATTCCTCTGACTTTGTTTGTTTCTTCTCCGTTCGACTGTTTTCTAGTATGTGGTGTTCTTTGTCTTCTGTTGTTTCATCTCGTTCGAGTTCCTACTTTGAGGAGATTTACCTGTCTTCCCTACCTTTTTGCAATTTTTCTTTCTACCATTTGTTCACACACAGATGCACACACTCTGATTTGTTCTTTCTTTCTCGACCTCTTGTTGTGAGATCAATACCTCCCACAGGTAGGCTGAGTCTGAGTGTAGCTGCCACAGTGTGGGAGAGTTAAAAGGCAGACCAATGGCATATTCAGTCAAATTTGATGAGCACCTTCACAGCAGATACTTGCATGCTTGCTATATTTGAAAATCTCTTAGACGAGGCTATTTCTGCTATCCAAAAGAGATCTGAGAGACATATTTAATACTGAAGAGGCTCTAAAAGAAACAGTTTGCCTCGGAAGCAAGCATAGTAAAATATGCCTAAAATTTACAGAAGAAATGCTGAACATCAGAAAGCTTTAAAAATTTGGATTGCTTTGACATGTTGTCAGTTTTCTCCCACTGACTTGAGCAATAGATCAAGCTTGTGTATTAAAACAGAAATAAAGTTGCACAATTGCTGCCTTAACGGTACTCTGACCATTTCTGAGCAAAGCAGATTAATCTTTGGCTCATAAGTGCACCTCCTTTCTGGACAGTTTAATTCCCATGGTATTTATAGTTTAGCATAGTAAGTTGAACAGAGGAATGAGGTTGTGTTTTATTCTCCTCCTTTTCCCATTTTTAATATGCTATTTGGAAGTTTTTTCACAAATATTTGAAGTTTTAGTTACACTTGTGTCAAGACATGTTTTTAGATATTGTTTTTCCCTTTATCTTGGTGTTTCCCAGAAACTGCTTGTGTTTCATCATTTTCCTTAGTTGCTCCAAGATTCCCACTCAACTCTCAGCTGAAGCTTGTTGTAACCATGTACTTGTTTTCACTTTAATAATTAACCGTACCTCATGGAAGCAGCTGGTAGCTCCTTTTCATTTCCTTCCTGTTTCTTGGGGATCTTCTTGTTGACGAGTATTACCACTAGGTTATTTCAATACTTTGTATTTTTTTCATTTTTCTGCCTACTTTATAATTCACCACTACCTAAAGACAGCTACAATGGAAACGTCAGCATGATACTACCACCTCCTAGCTCAATAGTTGTTATAATTTTATGTTTGAAAGCCTTAAATAAAATTGTAAACCAATAGCGCAGTATGCATCACCTCACAGGAAGTATTTTTCCAGAAGGCTTTTTAATTATCTTTATTGTACCTATTTGCAGATTTGCTATGTTAACTTGTATTTCATAGTTTTCAGATGACATTTTCTTAACCTTTTTCTCTACCTTTTCATATTTTGTTCAGTAAGTAGGCCACCTTTACCAACATCTCGGTGGGTAAACTAATCCCAGTGCGAGACCACGTCTTCTGATCAACCATCTGTTTTATTTCCTCACACTCGAGATAAATCATATTGAAGCTGCTGTATCTGAAATTCACTTCCATGCCAGTTTGTTTCCACAACTTTTATCTGAGTTTAAGTCTTATCTCATTTCCAGTGGAAGTGGGGGGGGGCTTTGTGATAAACCGTAGATGAAATGGCTTCTAAACAGAGTTGCTGTGTTAGCAAAAGGATTTAAATTAAGATAATTAATTGATTAATTATGCAGCTTCAAACTCTTTAACTGATCATTTTGGGATTTCTCGCCCATTGGCTTCTGCATTACTGTTTTAGGCCACTAGTTTCTTATCATTTGATTCAAATTTACCACATGACTAAAAATAAAAGCTTCCAATCTCCTTTTTCCTTCATGTTGTACAGATTGTACAGTTAAACTGATGTGATGTTAGTAGCAGAGTATTGCCCAGCTTCAGAAAGCTGTACTTCCTTATTGTGGTAGTAAAGAGCAGAGCAAAAACAGAGATTCTGTGGTTCTTTTTTTTAACTTAATTTAATATTTTTGTTGGTAACCAACATCTGCATTCACTTTCTACAACAATTGCCTTCCTGCATATCTGGATAAACACAGAAAACTAGCCTAGTTTATTTTGTTTAAGTTTAAAAAATAAAGAAACAAGTAACTATTCTATCAGCAGCTTCTCATTATTCCTCCTTGGAGCTTTTTAACATTTAATATCCCACAAATACCCAGAGAAATGCATGTATGCAAAGACATCCATATTCCTCCACTGTTGCAATGATATAAACAATCCTAACAGATTGACACAACACAGAACGAGAATTTAAGAGATGTAATTTGAAAAAAAAAAAAAATTGTCCCCACTAGGATATATTGTAGGGATTTTGCTTTTATAGTATTTCTATCTTGCAATCTTGAGTGGCAAGAACAGATTTTGAACAAAAAGGAAAACCTTCTCACAAAATAATTCACTCATTGTAAACATTGTTTCTGTGTTTCTCACTGGCTCTCAGACTGTAGTCGGGATTGTTTGCTGGAGATGTAATTAAAGTAATTCAGTTCTATTATTGGTGAGACACCAGAACACCCCGTCTCTAATAATCCTTGTCACCATCACATATGGTGATCTTTGAATAATGAGTATGACAGCCAAATAAATGTCCGCTCATGTATTTATGCTGAATGTAATGACAACAGTCCAAAAACATGACTGTTCGACTAATTGGTTTCTCCACATTGTCCTTATATGCGAGTGTGTGTACATGGTTGTTTGTCCTTTGTGTCCCAGTGATGGACTGGTGGTCTGTTTAGGGTGAACCCAGCCTCTCACCCAATGGAGTTGGCACTTGGTCCCCTCCATATAGACAGATATAGACAGACTATATTTATATGTAGACGCGCTTCTTCTCCTGCATACTTTGTGCTATTTTCACTATTGAACTTTTATACTATTCAGCTTGTTCTCCTAATGCCGGCTGTATCTCTTGGTATTCATAACCTTCATACTTTTCATAATATTCAGCTTTTTATGAATTTTTCTCCCCATGGGGGAAACCACTTTATCCTGTGGCAGAATTGAGAATTACAATTTAAAATGTCTGTTGTGTTTCAGGTCCTGCCTATTAATGGCAACAAATCATGTAGCATGTTTTTTATAGTCACCGTGCTAAACGTTCCTATCAACAAATGATATCTCAGTTTTCTTTAGTTTTTTTTTTTTCTTTTACATTGCATGGTATATATTACTGTAACCTAGCATTCTAGTGGTATCCTAGATGTTGTCTTAGTTTTTAGTTCATTTTAGCTTTCTAGCTAATTTTGGCTTTTACCAGGGTTTTTCACACACCATTGATTATTTCTTAACTTTCTGCAAGTCTTCAGCATCTGGCTTCAAACACTTTTGCCATCTTCACCAAAAGCATTCAGTGTTGCACATTCAGCATTCACACTTGCATTTTCATAGGAAATGCACATTTTCTAGTTTAAACTTTACTGCTTCCATAAACGTAAACATAAAAACATGGCAAAGAAATCTGAGGCTCTAGCAGTTTTCATCAGTTCAAAATTGCCTAATTAAGGTGGCATCTATTGGGAACAAAACACAATCTTACTGTTGAGACTCTGTCCTCGCAAGCCTCACTAGGCTGTATCCCTCCGACACTGCTCAGGAAGAAAAAGTTGTTACTTGGATATAATTTCTTCATAAAATTGCGAGTTAAACCTAAATGTGTTTATGGAACTAAATTAGGAAAAACAACCATGCTTTTAAATTCCGTGGCATTTTAACCTGCTTTGATATTTGTGTTTTTTAAAATCCACTTAAAGTAATAAATTAATTAGTTGGTAAACACCCATTTTGGCTGAGTCCCAATTATAGGCTTCTGTCAGTTTTTTGAACAAACAATCAGAACCGAACGTGCCAGATTGTCCTAAAGCTGGAGCTTAAAGCAACAGACAACTCTAATTTGTTTTCGAAAGGTTTATCAAGCTTATTTGCGATGTCATGATAAATATTAGATTTCATTTGAACTTTGACGAAATTCCTGCAGCTCACTCTGTTTCAAACCCACCGGGGGGATGCAGCCTGGGGAGATGTAGATGCGGTAGCGTGGTGGGGTATATCTGCCTGGATTGGCACGCTGCTCTGGCTGGCATAGCGACGCAGTCACAGCTGCAGGTAATTGGGTCGTCACTGTTAATGTCTATTTATCGTTTTTGCAGTGAAGCTGCTGCCTTGCTCCCTCCATGGTGTCTTTATGCTGTGACAGAATTTTTCCTGGACCACAAGATAGTTTACCATCAGCAGAAAGCCTTAATAATACAAAGAAAGAAAAGCACCAATAAGACAACAACACCCCCCAGGTGCCCCTTATCTGTAATGCAGGTATGAGCCATCTGTTGGCCATCTGTTGGCCTTATAGCCTCTAAATTTGTTTAACCTGAGCTGCACTGCTTCCCGTTGTGGCTATAGATAGGCTCACATACTGTACCTCCAACCTACTAAATGCTTCATTAACTAGTACATGTGGTCCAGAATAACAGATCATGCTTGTTCAACAATTTGTTTAATGAGGGGCTTAATTTGTCTCCATGACAATTGGACATCATTTCTCATTTTGGGGACAGGCATCATAACACAGATTTATTTCACTCGCCTTCATATACCAGCTTCAGTTGACTTCCAGGCTACATACAGGTGAATATCAATTAATCTGAGTTTTATTAAATAGATGGTTGATATAGTATCAGCTACCTGTTTAAGCTTTGACCAGATTTTCTTACTAGTTCCAGTATTTCTTCCTCACTGGAATAAAGTTTGTGTGCCTGTGTTTCTGTGAGTGAGAGATGGTAAGAGTGAGCTTTGTTCACCCTCACTTGTATTGATTGAGTCTCCGGAGCTAGAAAACAAGATATCACACAGCGAACCAATCACAGTTTGGATTATGTCACATTTTTCACCTTAGCTTTTCACTCCTCTAGTGGACAGATCCTTAAGGTGAGAAGAAACCCATCACACATCCAAAGATATCAAACTCACATTTAATCCCACCACTCTGGTTTTTAGCTTCCAATTATATACGATGCCCCTCGACTTGGTTGACTTTGGAAAGTCATTGGTTGCTCGAGAGGTCGATACAGTATCATAAATAACTCATCTAAGAATAAGGCCTTGTTTAAAGCTGTAGCAGCACACTTGTATTTGTGTTGCAGCTAAAATATATATGCCAGCTCTCCAAAAGGCATGTCACTTATTTTTTATTTCTAAATGGAAGAAAGTCACTTGTACTTTTGATTCATGTGCATCATACTTTGTATGCAAGACAGAACACAGCAGCAAAGCCTGGTTGAACTTTGAAACTTGTATGTGGCCATATGACATAAAAAGTGCTGCAAAGTCTCTTAGCTTTTAACAGGTAAAGGTAAGCAACTCGATGTACTTGTAGTAAAACATATATTTGCTGTTCTAAAACATTAAAGTTTTTAATAATTTTTGCATTATGTGCTAAAGCTTTTTTTTCTTCCAAAAAATAATTTCTATTTTTAGTTACATCCAGAGGATGCCTGTATGCACCTTGTTTGGTTACTGAGTAGCTCACCTGCAAAGAACTGCCGATTGCTCAGCTTTATGTATTCACTAGTTTGCTGCTAACTCTGTCTGTCTGATGTGTGTGTGGTCCTAAGAGAGGGAGAATATAATGGTTCCCTAAGGCTAC
Source organism: Phalloptychus januarius (assembly GCA_902982915.1). NCBI lineage: Eukaryota > Metazoa > Chordata > Actinopteri > Cyprinodontiformes > Poeciliidae > Phalloptychus > Phalloptychus januarius. Next base: position 1,833,336 of record CADWAE010000285.1, read on the forward strand.
ATTGATGATATCGATTGTGTGAGATGGTTTCAACCTCAAACTGCAAAATTTCCTGGAGAGAAAAATTTACCAGTGAGGTAAAACCTACATTAAAGGTTTGTGAAGCAGAATTTCGTTTTAGCCCACAGTTCTTCACAGGTTAATTCCTTTAAGATCTAACTTTCAGATCCCACATAAAATGATTTGGTGCATCATAAAACATTTACTTCAGAAGTCGTGTGAAGCTGTTTTTTCTGTCGGAAAAACACTAAAATCCTGAGGGATGTATTTATTTGCCCATTTACCAATTCGATTTAGAAAACATAAAAGTCAATAGGCAGCTCTCTCAGTATGAGCACAAAATACAGTAAATGAAAGCAAAAATTGTGTATGCTAAATGTAAACTTCTAAATGTAACATAACTTTGTGAGAAGTAAAAACTATAAATACCATTGAACAACCATGTAAGTAACATAAAAGTAGAAACAAAAGCCAGCTCAAAGGCTCACTGTCACTACAAGGCAATGTGATGTGACTAACATACTTCATATAAAAGAGATGTCATGTTGTGAACAATTAGCATCATAAATAATGTATAAGACATTGTTTCCTGTGGGGTTTTAAGCTCTTGACAGTAGAGCTGTTTCACATGGCTTAAAAATATTATGTTGAATGAAACTATATAAAGTAAAGCAAAGCATGAATGTCAGGCATTTATCAAAATGGATGAGACGTCATTATGTGTTCTTTAAGGAATAAAACAAATCTCCGTGTTCGAAGTAGCTCAGCCTTACAGAAGAAGGAGTTTAAAGGAAATCGTCTGATCTCAAGCTCTGCTTTTCATTGTAACAGGATAAAAGATGTTGCTGTAGATTTGTGTCAGAGTCCACTGTGGTGCAGTTTGAAGTAGCAATCTCTGTGTTGGCGGAAGCACTTTCAAAAAGTAATGTAAGTCTTGCCTATGAAAGTAATGAGGCAAACGCTACCGACAAAAATCAAAGGCACTCTTCCTCGTTGCCACAAGAAAGAGATATAATTTATGACATGAAAAGAAAATCAAAATGGAGCGAAAAACTGACGGGAGAAAAGGTGCCACAGATGGTCCAGAGGTCACTGTGAGGGTGAGGTAAAACATGCTATGTGCTTTCTTCAAGGGCTACACCTATTGTATGAAATATGACATATACACAGACATCTCAGTTTTGCTCTTTCTTTTTTTTTTTGTGACAGGAGAGGGACAAAGATATTTTTATTTAATCAAGATCTCATTTCGGTTTTCAGCAAAGTCTCTCAGTTTAATAGGATTTCCTTGAATATTAAAAGGAAAATGAAACTATGTTAATATAATAAAGTAGCTTCCTTCTGGCTCATATGTGGCAATAATTAAGTCCCAAGAGTGGTGCTGAATTTGGATGTGTGCGCCTGCATGCATACTGTAAGCACGTGTTTAATAAAGCAATGTCAGTTGTTAACTATTTTTAATGAGTTTTTGCACAAAGCTCTTCATCTTTTTAAAATCCTAATTCAGTCATCGCTGTCTGTCAAGCCGACATATTTTGACATGGACATGCATAAGTGTGTGTGTGTGTCTTCAACTGGAGTGCGAAATTTATGCAGACTTTGCTTGCAGCAGCACCTGCAATTAATGGGAATCAATGATGTGCCTGCTCCAAGACTGCAAGGGGAGAGAAGTTTTAAGTTAATTGCCGTCAAGAAAGTCGCCACTGGTCGTAAATAGAGCGTGGGATTCTAAAACCTATAAATATGAAATCTGTGACAGAAAAAGCAGCTCTAAAGGCAAAAAAAAGGAAGAAAAACAAATGTGGCTACACCTTAGATTCAAAGCAAAATAATCTGTGCTCAGCTTATGTTCACCATGTTCAAGATGAGGATAAAACTGGCCATGCATTGGTAATCCTACCTTAATTGAAGCTGGGCACAGTTTTAATGTGGCACACATGGTAATGATCTGTGAGCTTGATTATGCAGATGGGGTCTTTCAGAGAAATACTTATTCTATTAATAAATTGTATAACTTAGTGAATTGCTTTGCTAGGAGAGTTTAACTTTAAACTGAATAAAATCAATTATGTAATGAGTTTTCCATGTCAAAGAATGATATGAAAATAATTTTTTTCAAGGGATAAATTGCATGCTCTCACCTGCATGCAGTGGGTTGCCTACATTCAGGTTGTTTTTCCATTTTTATGAAAGTGGAAAGTTGTAATTTGGTTGCTAATGTGTGCAGCAGGAGCTTGTCTCTTGCAGGAAATTCAATGTAGTTTATTTATATTTCACAACACGTCACTTCGAGTGCCTGGAGACCACAATAAGGCTTTTCTCTGCATTATTGTGGACTTACTGATAGTAACGAATTACAATAGTCCATCCTTGAAGTAACAAATGCATCGACTAGTTTTTGTATACATACAGAGTAAAGAGATCTCTCTCTCTGTCTTAAAGTTAAATCAAAGAATAACCCACTTTTTATTCTATTTGTGTAATGTTGTAATAAGGACATAATATGCCATAAATTTAATTGCTGGTTTCCTGCAAGTGTGCTAAAAGCAGAGGAACAATTTACTTATCAGGAAAACTGTTTATTAACCATCATCTGTGCCGGGGAAGGAGCCGCCACTCAGCAGAGTCCAAGTGAGCAGCGCATAGAGAGGCATGATTGTCAGTACTAACACCCTCCACCTGACTCTTGATTGGTTGTTTCTGACTGAGTGGTGTATTTCTGGAGATGACCCGAGAGAGGAGCTTGATTTTTAATGAATGAAATTAATGTTGCATATTAGATGTGACAGTTTATGCACATGCACTGGAAATGGTGATGCATTTTAAGTAGAATTTATTAGAAAACTAAGTCATTACAAAAAAAAAAGACGATGGAAGGAAAAATGAAATTATTCCGTGACTTCTTCATTGGAGACCATAGGGTATACTGGAGAGTACTGGATTTAGATTTGTAAGATAAGTGTTCTGATATTTGCCTGCTAATTGAAGTAAAAGAAGGGGAAAATGTTTATAAGTTGTTCTAAGACATTGATACTGTTCAAGTCAGATACATAAAATCAAGATAATGGTGAGCGACTCTGTCAGATGTTGTTCTTCTCTTGCTACCACCTGATTCTTACTCGCTGTTGCTGCGTTTTGAGGAACTCAGAATGCAGGGATTTCTGACAAACAACCTCAAACATGTTTTTCTTATAAAATCTAAGACACTTGACTGAATTATTGAATCTATCCTCATATTGTATATGTAAAATACTCCCCTAAAGAGCTCCTGAGAGTTAGTGTCCCATTATATTGCCCCTGAACTCAAATAGATTATCTGGTTTATAGAGATATGCAGTAAATCTCAGTAGCTGGTTTTCTGTTGTTAGCCTCCCAGATCTTACAACTCCTGTTTTCCTCTTATCCCAGAAGCAGAGGGGCCGTTTAATGCTAAGTGCCAATTACTATCTCCCAAGGTTAACGGGCCAAGCAAGCCCACTCTGTCTGCACTTGAAGAAGAATATTCACCTGGTTTCTGACCAGACAGTCTTGTTCGCTTTATTGTATCTTTCTTGTTTTGTTGTATTATTGATGTTTCTCCTATGTTTGACTCCTTGCTGGTCATCCCTTATGTCTTCACTAAAGTCAATTTCTCTTCACAAAGCTGCAAATGGAGGCTGCACATTTAAAAGCACAATAACATTTGTGTAATCCAATAGATACACTAAACAGCACAAGCTCATTCACATGGGTGCAAATGCGTCAGTGTCTGTATTGTGGTTGGTGTTTATGCATGCCGCCAGTGTACGTGCATTTGAGAGGATCAGATGTTTTGCAGGAATAGCAACTTTCTCTTCCATCTATGTGTGCGTGTGTGTGTGTGCGCGTGTGTGTGTATGTGAGAGAAGCAGCGATACGGGCCTTATGCTTCCCCTATGCGATCAAATCAAATGGGCCCTCATCTCCCAGTGAAGCTCATTCAAAAACGACAGCAGTGACTGACAGTTGCCGTGGGCGCTGAATGCAAACACAGAAGCACAAAACCAGAACTCAGATTTATCTGTCACAGAGCAGCAGAACAGCATGGCTGCTAGATGGATTTCAAGTTGGCCAGCTATATGCACTCAAGCATGGTTATGCTCATAAGTGGCAGAAAAAGAAAGGAGTCTGGCTTCACTAAGAGTTCATGACACTGGTGATCTGCAGAAGTGAGATGCCGATCTTTTTTTTTTTTTTTTCTTTCTTTCTTCTGCGAGCATGGCCTTCGTTTCCTGTTTTTCACCAGACAGGATATGACCTTGTTAATGGCAAATTGGGAGCTCTACCCTCCTAGTAATAGAAGATTATTGTAATTTTGCAGGTATGACTACACAGAAGCTCATTTGCTCTCACCATTAACAGGCAGACAAGCCAGTGTGAAATTGTGTGGATGAGACGTTAAATTTACAAATTCTGTTCTGCTGAAATAACTGTGATAAAACCTAGGGAGGCACAACACCATTTACTTTTTTTCCTGTTTGTTTTCAATCGTTTAAAAAAGTCACATATTCAGAATGTTTAACAAGTTCTTAGGAGCAAGTTTCATATAAAATGACATCCTCTTCAAAACAACAAGCCCATGAGAATTAATACTTAGAAACAATATAGCCTTTACATTTTTGAGGCATTTAGAGGTAACAAATGAAACTAATAATGTTTGACTAGGATTAAATACACTTTTAATTTATAATTTATTTTCAATGTGGCGTATATTCCTTCAGCTTTACAGTGGCTATCAGTGCATAGATATCTTCAGCTAAAAAGCAAACAAAAAAAAAAAACTTAAGCAACTGTCTTTGAACTAAAAGAAGAACTAAGAATCAGCATGCAGCTTCAGGTCTTACAACTAGAAACAAATCACCAGCCCTGAAATCTGGGCGTAGGGATGGAGCCTAACCTGAACATTCAGAGCCACATAAAAACAATAAAAGACGACCTTCTGCCATTTGAAAAACATTTCCAGGGTTAAAGATCTTGAGAAATCAATCGGTGCCTTCATCTTTAGTTGAATTGATTACTGCAATAGTGTCTTCACAGGCCGAGCTGCTGCTTGATTTCTCACTAAAATTAAGAAAAGACAGCACATCAACTTTCTGAAATCCTTCCATTGGCTCTCCCAAAATAATGTTAAAATACGGTCTATTCTATGTGATCCAGTATCAGGCGTCACTCGATTTCTTGATGTATCAATTAGTCTCTTTGTTTTAGTATTTTTTTAAATATGAGAAGTTAAAATGCTTACAGCATCAAAGTCTCCTGTTGCTGAACTGCATCTTTAACCTCCCTGATCTTTACAATAAAAATTTACAATTATAAAAAGAAATGAGAGCATAGGTTAAACAGCCATTGATTTGATATGCCTTTTGAAGTTGCTCTAATTTAAAATTAAAATTAATGAAATATACAATGTGCACAAACAAATTTCTGTTTATATGCAAAATTGAAAGAGAAACACTTAAAACAAAGAAAATGTATTAAACAAATTACATAGATGGTACATGTTCATGTGTTATTGTAAGGTTTATCTTTTACGCAGAATACTCAAATCAATTTAATGTTTCAATAAGTCATTTAATACACCAACATATTCTCCATGACCCTGCGATTTGAGAAAGATCATGCATACAAGCTCACTGAAGGGTACATAGGTTAATTATGCAAATATGTTCAGAAAATAATTTTGCTATATCTACAGACACTGGCCATAATAAATAAAGCTGCAAATATCTTTGCACAGCTTTAACTAAAGGAGAAATAAGAGTTGAGTAAAGCTTTGAGAGCTATCATGCACAGACATCAAATTTCACAAATGTTTCCTGTAGCAAGAGGAAATTCAGTTCAGGGGGATTAAACTGGTGAAACCCTGAAGGCATGTGGAGCATCAACAGTGTTGAAACATTCAGCTAACAGTATATGTTGCACATTGGTTCATTGAAATGTTACATTAAAATATTTTGACAACATTTTTGATAAAACTAAGAATCCCCTTCACCTAACACAAAAAATTGTTTCTGCATAATTTTGGCCTGTTATATGTAATAACAGGTTTCCATACATTTCTTGGACTTCAATGGAACTGATGCAAAAACAAAAGTAAAAATGTTCATTCGTGTGTTTGTTCAAATAAAAGAAAAAAATATCATAAATCTCAAACTATGTTTTAAAATATTGTGCTGCATCATGATTTTCACTGTAGCTTGTTAGATTTTCAACTAGAGCTGATTCTAAAGTCTGGACTTCTCTGCTTACGGTGAAGCCTCTGCGACCCGACCCTGACAAAGTGGATAATGGATGGAGCCAGAGCTGATCAAGTATAATTCAATTTCTGTGATTTACCAGAGTAACTGCTAATGACAAAAAAAACTACAAATTCTGGGAACACTGAGGTTACATGTTCCAATTTGTGCTCCGGTTCTGGCCAGCATTGTTACTTTGGATAGCTGACGCTCATCGTCATCAGTTTCTGTGAACAACTTTCACCAGAATACCCCAATATTATGGAGCCATGCAGTGATGGTACAAGTCTCATTTCTCTGTACATAATCAGCTTGCGGGAGCTCAATTTTACTAGCAAAATGTATTTTCAGGGAGTTTTATCATGCTATTCAAAATCTATGTTTGCATACGAAATAACATTGGTTCGTCCTAAAAAGTCACTTCAATTGGGAACATTGAATGCTCACAAAAAATCAAAAAACTTTCTTGACAATTCTGTGGAGACACTTATTCTTTAACTTCGCTGTGGTTAACTGCATACTTTTACTGCAGTTGTTTTGTGCTTAGAAACATATTGATTTATGCTAATGTGAGAGAGATACAAACTATATAGGCAAGCAGGAATGGTTGGGGAGAAGATGTTTATTTTTATGTGACTTCGAAGACATTTGAAATTCATAAACGCTAATATTCCAATCTTTTTTTTTATTGACATCTACTTTCAAGCAAGCAACATTTAATTATAATATCAATATAACATATTGCTTGTCATACCTAATTACAATCCAGGTTACTTTCATGACAAGCACTTTAAAGAAAGTAGATAAGTGATAAGGATTAAGATGATGCTGTTATCTAAATAGTATTATCTATATATGATCATGCTAGTGCTTTCCTGTTTAAGTGGGCATAACTCCAAAAGACTGATTTATACGCTATAACATGTTAGCATATACCTTAAAATGGAATAGTATGTATCTATGTACATAGCTTTCTACTTGGCTTTCATTGTATTGTTGGATCTTTGTACACAAAAGCATATTTTTTATATTTCTAATAATTTTACAGCTCTAGCTTTTTGTTGTAGTACAGAAAAAATACAAATCTGAGTATTAACTTTAACATTTTTGGCATAAACACACAAAAAAAATCCACCAGCTCCAAGTTGAACTGGCTCCACATTTAAATTCTCCTATGAAATTAGTTCCCCCCTACTGTGGTTAAACACCCTCTTTTCCCAAATAGCCTTCACATTTGGGCAGTGCACATGCTCAGCGTGTGTGCTGTTTTCACACACACTGGAGAAAATGCATCAGCCAACATCAGAGACTAAATGAATGCTGCAGCAACAGATTACATGTTTCCTTGCCCTTGTACACGCATCTCATTTTTTTCATTTGTCCATTTCACTTTTTCAAGGACAATTTGTGGTCATTTCTTGCAATCGTGGGTGGTTTTCCTCACCCCCTGCTTTCTTTTCTTGCGCTGTCAACTTGTTATCATGGTACCAAAATATTTCTTTCCCTACCTGCATGTAACAAACATTCAATCAGGAGCCTTGTAGTGTCCAAAAGGAAACATTGTTTCCTCTCAACTTCTTTTTAAGAAGTTTCCTTTCATATTTTCAACAAGCTCTTCTCCTAAGCAGATATGGGCTTATTTCAAAAGCACTTGTTACTTTACACTGATTATCCACTTTCCTCTCCTTGTACCTAATCCTTTACCTTGTTCTTTTCTCAATTCAAGAGTCCCTGAACTTCATGAAGTAGTAACATCTGCATTTTTCAATATCTCATTTTAAATAGAGAAAACTTTTTTTGTAAGAAGAACTGTTTTTCTAACACTTTTTACTGGTGAAGGTCTGTCCTTCAGGTGAGCGTAACATTGGTTCTTGCCTATGAAAACACCCTTGCGTCATAGGAGTTCTTTGCCATTTTGTAGTTTTCTTTTATATCCTTTCCGGATGCAACATATAAAAAGCAAACACAAAACAATGACAACAAAGAGCACAGAAAAACCTGCTCTGCCTGGTCTGAGTTAACCGAATTACATTAGGTTTTAAGTACAGGAGCAACTCAACAGCTCTCAGCAGTGCTTTGCATTTTACAGGTGATTCTCTTTCTGAATGTTCCAATATCTCTTAATTAGTAATAAAAATAAAAGGGTTAGCCAACGCAAACATGGATGCCTCTTGCCAGCCAAAGGCCATTATTAAAGTTAATTACACACTAAAATGTTATATTGAATCAGGTCTGCACCATCAACCTGTTAACACCCACTCTCATTCATCTACCAAGAAAAACTAAAAGCTTGAAAGCATTCAAGTTATTAGTTTTTTTTTTTTTTTTATAAACAGAGGTTCCATTGTCTTGTGAAATGCATTATAAAAGTCTAGGCTTTTTAATTCACAATCAAGTGAAAGATTGCAGTTGCATTTTTGGTAAAAAAAAAAAAAAAAAAAAAGAGAAAAACATCCTGCAAATTAAAAACAAATTTTGCTTGCTGTCAAGCTGTCTGTGACCCAGTGACACAAAAATATTTAAACCAGAAGAAACTGGAATCAAAGATTTATCTCCAAAATTTATTCACAGGTAAAATAAGACTGTTCTTACAAATATCTACTTTTGTGGTAGAACAATTGTTCAGTGGAACTGCATTCATTTATCACACTAATATTGAATGACCATTAACTAACAATGCAGGTAAGGCCTGCCACATCTGGGGATTTAAACCAAATTAAGAAAACACTTCAGTATGCACACATGCAGAAGTAAACATTCATTGAACACATAATTAAAAGTGCGTGCGTTTTCAAAAATGGAACTCAACTTGCAATAAATCACATACAAGAAATGAACATCCCACCCTCCCATGTGACAGAGATCCCTGTAAAAAGGCTCAGTTGGCCATTACAACTATGTAGGCAGAAGAAAACAGTATTTGGAAGAAAGAAAAAATATTGTTTTGTTTTTTTCCAAGTTTAACACATTGTACAGAACTACTGCAAAAAGAATCCGGAGAGAAAGATAACATCTGGCAAGTCGCATCTGCCCGAGTCGATGACCATGGGATAAACAAGCACATGTTGACAGAATCCTTTTAGCACATTCCTGTGAAAAGTGCAATGCGTGAACTCGGCGAACACGGGTAAACTGTTAAATGATTATGCTCAGACAAATGCACACACAGACACACATACCAACGTTATGTGGTCCTGCTGAGAGGGATGTGTCGAGCTGCACATTTCCATGGAGCCACAAGCTACGATCACTATCAACCAGCCTGGCTTTGATGTATAAGCCATCATTCCCTCCAAAACTCTCCCCGTTTTGTTTCACAGTAATATAGATGACTACCATTGCAAAGCTTGACAAAAACATGGCTGTGTGTGTGTGCCTGCCGAAGGTTTTCTGTTAGGAATTGTGTCGTCTGTGTGTTTGAGTGTGCAGTTATGTCTGTTTCTGTAAATCTGTTTGTACTCTGAGTGGAGATAGAGGCTCGTTTGCAGTGTCATTTCATGATTGCGCAGCGGGTTTGACAACATCAAAAGACCAAAGACAAAGCCTGGTGGCTGGAAGAGCGTCTTCATCCCTGCTTATCATTGTTTAACTTAACTGCTTTATCAAGATTGAACTGACATTTGTTGAGCCCATTAGATGGATTGAAGGCACCGCATTTCTCTTCCAGCATGCCTGTTTGCTTTATTTTTTGTTTTATACAAAGATATGTATCGTTCCTCCTCCACCCACATACATCTGCAGATTTAAAAGCTTCTCCCGCTGTGACCAGTTCACAGCAAATGTTTGCCGATGAGATGGCATCAAACACTTAGCACATCACATTCATTTATTGCAATTATTCAAAGTTACAGAGATTAAATTGTGTGAGACCGAAGCTGGCAGCAGTGAAGCACAAACACCTTTCTATTGGAATGGACATGCAATATAATAAAATGCATAATATGCACCGTTATCGCTACATAACTTGAACTTACACACCTACGGCATAACTGCACACACATTTGCAAAGAAAAGTGTGCCTTGAAACTAAAAAGCAATTGAAGAAGTAGAACTAAAAGACAAATCAATAAATAAACTGACAGCAAAAGGTTACTATGACCACATAAACAGAGTAATATTAACAAACATGGTCATTTATGATTTTTAAATGCATCAGAAAACCTTATGAGAATAATGTAGCGAGGATAAAGACTGAACAGATCATATCAGAACATAAGAATCTAGTGATAAACCCAAATGACAAAAGATCTCAAAGGCATAGTGTCAGAACATTTATTGGATGTATCACACATCCATTATTTTGCCATATGTTCCTGAAACTGAAGTGCTAATTTTTCTACTCATCCTTTCCATGGCACTGACCTTTTGTACTTTATTTACCTCTTCTTAGTTTGGTTTATTTCTCACTTGCCCACATGGGGTGGATATTTCCTTCCCCCTCCAACACATGTCAAATTAATAAACATCTTGCTGAATCTTCATTTAGTTGTGCCAAGGACTTAATGATCTTGAGCTTTAAGTGTTGAATTTGCTTCATTTAAATTTTTTTAAATGAATAATTTGAACTCCTACAAATAGTCTTCCAGATGTTTTTGACACATTTTAATTGCCATCCTGGCTTTTGGATGTATTTTTTCACTGATATTTGAGCCCTTAATGTATTTTCTGAGCTTGTAGTAAAAATAATTTGCATAAGTAAAATAAATTATTTAACTTCACGATAATCTAATAGTATTTTTATTTTTTTAAATTTGTAGATGGAAAACAAAAATTCCAGCACATACACCAGTGTCCCACTAAGAACGCTGCAAGTTTGCTCACGAAACCATTTTCATGTCGGATTAGTTTTGATCAATGGGGCCACTACTTACACCTATGTAAACAACTTTATTTTTTCTTGTTCAATTCACTTCCGCCGACAGCATCTTTGAAAACGACAAGCAGTCACGCAGCGTGCAATTATCAGGAAGCACTTTGCATTTGATGTTTATTTCATACAAAAATGTAATAGCTTTCTACTTGAGTATTCTCCAATGTAAACTAAAACCCCGCAGAAAGATAAACAGCGATTGCACTTCAAACAGAAAGCTGTTGCAGGAAGTGTCTGCGTGTTCTCATATTCCTTTAGAAACAATAAACACAATCTTTTAACTTTCAAACTCTCCACGGTGGCATGGCAGCAACTCACTCAGCACGGGCAAGGCAAGAAGCTTTGAAGGAGAGCGAAAGGAACTGAAAGAGACAGCATCTGAAAATAAACATTTCTCCTGAGATGCATAGTTTCTGTGTATGGATCATTTTGATGACAACAATCCCTTTGAATCTCTGTGTGTGCTTTCCATAGCGCAATATTTTTGTATCTGTGCCATTAAACTTTGTGCCTCCGTCAGAACAACCTTTTCCTCAACACTTGCGCAGTTGAGCTTTTATGTAAGGAAAACTTGATTTGCTCATTATTTGAATATATCTTTGTACCTGTTTGTCAGCTCAAAGCTTATTGAAATCACAAACTACCTTTCTTTGAGTCGGATCATGTCGCATCTATTCTTATTTATGGATTCATAAGCAAGAAACACTGATGAAATTATGAAGTATTTTGAGTACCAGCGGAAATGGATGGATCTCTCTTGAAGAGAAAGTTTGTGACATGCTGGTATTTTTAGCTCATTTTTGACACTGAGCCTATTTAGGTTTTTACCATTTGGAGGGTCACAATTGATCCCAGGTTAGTAGGACACTGCAGAGGAATAGGGTGGCTGCTCTTTCTTGATCCTTTGTTTGCATGTTGATGATATTGTGCATAGCATGGAGGGTCATAGGTGAACATGCAGTTACCAGGGGCCATTAGACTTTATAATGATGTCACTAATGAGGTGGGAAAGGGATGGATACAGAACAGGAAATTGCATGACTTGTTCCCATTCTTGTCACTGTTGTGGTTTGCAGTTTTATTATGTTTTTAATGTTTTGTTTTTTTTATCTAATATTGTTACTAGACTGTGAGCACTCACTATGCAACTCCATGGTCAATTGGGCTTTCTACTGTAAGGCAAATTATTTTAAATATTGTTTATTTTATTGTGTTTTGCTAAACTGCTTTAGTACTAACAAGCTACTAAGCCTGATATAAATTAGTTTTTGATAAAGTTGATGACTGGTAAAGAGCCCCTTTACACAATGGGTATTCTTCCTGATCAGTGTTTTACCTTCATCTCCTCTTACTATTCTTTACAAAACATGTCCACAAAGATTGTCTCTCCATTATCTCAGCTGCTAATGCTAAAGCAAAGGCTCAGCTAATGCCGCATTAGTTTTGCTGTTCTTACAACACACCTCATTCTGCTTATGCTACGGCCGGCCGAAGTACGCCACCACTGCTCACAAACATTTATATTATTTTTGTTTATTATTATTTTGGACATGATAGAAGTATGAAATCACACACATCAACAAGGAATGCAAAAGACATATTTTTGTAACACAATAATCTTAACATGCTCGAAAAGGAGTAAAAAATGTGTTTTACTCGTACTTAAAGAAACATTTAAGACTTAATTAGGTTACTAAAAAGTGTCACAGCCACCATTTCCATTGTTGTTAGATTAAACCGCTGAGTCCATAAACATTTTAACCCTTTGTCTAGGTTGTCCATCACACGCAGTAATCAGTCACTGCACTGGATGATCAAAGTATTAAGGATCAATTTTCCAAAATGCTATTGATTTCTGTTTTTTCAAAACATTTTTAAAGTAATATTTTATTAATGTTGTTTTTTTCCCTTTGTATTGTGAACTGTTTGAACATATGCCAATGGTTGATCTTGGTTACAAAGATAATCCCAATTCCTCCAGACAAACATTGGTTTCATCAACATGAATCTTCATAGAAAAACTGCATTACTTCACAGCACCAGGCAGGTATTCATTAAAAAAAATATTGACTGAGACCGAGTTATTTAGCTATTAATTTTTTATAATCTGGAGATGCCCTGACTTGGTAATTTTGTTATTTGCCTTTTCCACTTAGCAATAGCAATTCATAGTGTAAACCCATTGTTGCACAAGACAAGGAACATTATTAAGGTGTTAGAAAGTTAGAAAGATTACCCAGAAAATCTGGCAATGGTTAAGAACCCTGTTCTTGTATGTATGTATATATACGTGTATGTTATACATACATATATATATATATATTATTATAATTATAATTATAATACATATATATACATATGTGTGTGTGTGTGTATATATATATGTGTATATATATATACACACACACACATATGTATATATATGTATGTATGAATGTATGTATGAATGAGCACTTTTTCAGAAATGCTTCGCAGATTCAAACAGATATACAATATCAGTATGCTCAAAAATATCTTGTTGGCAAAAGAAATTTACTGATTTGATGCTTGTAAAAGGCAAAACAAATGTATCACACTGACACACGTCAAACTCATAATTTTAAGCTTTTCTTTTTTTTACGTTTGGTGATAATACATTTTTAATTGAATGCCATGTCATCCTCCTGATTTACTGTTTTTGTTGAGAAGAATTGACAGTTAAGTCAAACAAAAATAATGAATATCATAGCACATTTCGTGATGGTTGTTGTGACAGTAACACATTCAGAACTAGAATGCTGTTTGTTGCTTTTTTCCAGATACTTGAAAAGCCTCCAAATATAATAAATTGGAAAACATTGAACTAAATATTACAATGGTTGCTGTGGCAGAAAAATATTTGAACATTTGTCGAGTGTATTTACAAATGCAGCTCGTATCCCTTTGCTTGCAGAATTTCTGTTTAAATGCTGTAACAATAACCTTCCCCTTCGCCCTGCAATACCAAAACAACTCCCATGTCCCCTGTTATAAATATGCAAAATGTGGAATTAGTGCTCATATTCCTATATTTAGAGGAATAATAAATTCAAATGTGTACACTGTCTTCGATAGAGTGTCATGTTTTATGAGTATATTGACATTTAGTGAAGCTACGATTAACTAATTCCAGAGGGAGACATTGTGCAAGGAAGGAGGTTCTCCGGTACACCATGTTTACTTGCCTCAGTTTTTGATTTTTAGAAGATCCCAAAGTGGTGAGAAAAGTATTCACATTTTTTTTCTTGTCCTGTGTATCAGTTTTTTAAAGTTTGAAAGATATTAAGCCACAAAATGTTATCAATGGTGGTATTGTACTGTTTACTTGGTGCAATATTAGCTCCTTTCAAGAGAACCTCTTCAATGCCACAGTCTGACCCTGCCTGTCTATTCAGACCCAAGTGTACCTATTTGCTGATGGCCACACCCAGTGGGATAATGTTTCATGTCACAAAGCTCAAATTACCCCTATATGGTGAGCCTGACGATGCACTTTAAGGAATATCTCAGTCCAATGGAGCACCTTTGAGACGCAATGGAATGCGAGATTCCTGTTACGGAGCTACAGCTGACAAATTTACTGCAGCTTTGTGATGATGGCACGTGAAAATGTTCCAAAATCCAGAAATACCTCCTGCCTTTAAGTCCATACGCGAATATAATTCAGATCTGAAGGAAAAAGGGAGGCATTTTTAATTTCTTGAAGGTCTTCAGCGATGGATTCAATTTTGGTTAACAGCCCTCTTCAAACTCTTTAACTCTAAAATGTATATGAAATACTCTGTGTTGGAGGTCATGGGCATCTCTCATTCCTTTTCACATGTTTGCCTTCCTATTAAAACTTTCCTTCTGTGCTGTGTATTTAAATACAGTTAGTCTTTTTACTCTGAATCCCAAGAGAAGCTGCATTTTTTTTCTGTCTTCCTTAAATTAACTTGACCCTAGCACCGCGAATCGGAACAACCGTCATTCTCTTGCAGAGTGAAATATAGTGAAGTAAACAATTTTTGTTTTTTGTTTCTCTTAACTAAAAGCATCCAACTTAGACCATCTAAAGTAACTTCACGGTCTCTATCGACATCACTTCTACCTCCTCAACTCCAAACAGCTTTGATGTACAAGGTCCGCTAAGCATTTTGAAGTCTGCATGACATTCCATCAAAGCAAGTTTTGTGCCTTGGCACTAACTGCCAATTCTTGTGCTGCATTTGCCTGTCCTTGACAGCATGCAAGTGTCAAAATAGAGAGAGGGAAACACTTAAAGATAACAGTGAAAATCAAAAAAGCTTGAAGGGGTAAAATTTGGCCAAGATGTAAAAGTAAGACGCAGAAAAAAGGAAGACAACATGAGAGAAGATGAAGAGCAGGTGACATCCATAACCCCAGCATTGGGGAATCCTGAATACCTTCCATAGGCTGAAGGACGGGAACAATGTGAGACTTGATATGCAAAACTTTTTAAGTGAACAGGCATAACATCACATGAAACAAGAAGCTGTTTAGCAGGAGTTGCTTTAAAATGTAATAGGAAATGCTGTGCATTGTGTGTGCTCAGTTAGGCATACCTAGCCTTTTAATGGCAACATCACATTTCTTCTCCTCATAACCTCCCACAGGTTGGGTCTGCTATTCATCATCTGCTTAAACAGGTTTTCTTCTTATAAAAGAGGAAAGTGCATGCTGTTAAACAAAAAAAAAAATTTTGTAGCCTACTACCTGTCTAATAGTCACGGTAACCATGGAAACAGGTGACTGAATAAGGCTGCTGCTTTTGAAACTTGTTTGGGTAAGGTTATGTGCTTTACCATAGACCTAGCATGATGTTAACATATCTTATCAAGCCTTTGAAACGATGAAGCGTTCTGTAGTACAAAGTCTCAACAAACATTTGTTAGTACTGAGACTCACATACCATAACCTTCACAGTAATTAACTTCTGGCATTCTGATTTTGCTACAGTGAAAATAATTAGGATTGATAAATAGTGGTCCAATATATACATATAATTTAATCAAATGGAATCAATAGATAAGACCCTTTTTGTATCTTTCCACAGTCAATAAATAAGATTTCCGTGTTCGTGCTGCTGAAAGTATTTGTATCCTGCTGGAGCTAAGACATCTGTTGCCGCTGAAGGACACACTTTCAAAGAAATCTTCATGTTGCTGATATTATTCACTGCTGAAGCTCATATGCAAGCAAACAATTGAGAAGAAAAGTAATAAGACGCAGATTTGACTTAAATTCTGTTGGTGGGGTTCACTTTAATACATGTCTAGCATTTCTCCTTGCAAGCAAGATAGAAATGCAGAAACATCAGAAAACAACGATAAAAACAAGCCTTTATTGTCCTGCAATCTCAGTCCTTGGCACCAAAATGTACAAGATTCATAATGCATGCACAGAAATGTGATGTTTACTTTTTGTGCTGTTTTGGATTGGTTATTTGTCGAGCTTTTTTAGCACCCTACTTTGATGAGAGATGGGTTAAAGACAGTGAGAGAGAAAAAAAACTTCTGCTACTTTGTTTTATTTGAAAATGGTGCCTTTCAATGTTTTCTTTGTTAATCCCCATATTTTGTCTGTTCTCGAACTGTTCACGTTCAAATTTCTCTTAATGTAATTGTTCAAGCAAGGCTGACTAATCGAGAAAGAACGAAGTCATGCAAGTTTAGGAGGGGGGGCCTTGACTAGGTTTTTCAGTGTGATAGATGAGGGAGAAATGTTAGCCCTTCGTGGAAAATTCTTCTTGTAAATTTAAGGCGTTAGTTTTATTTTAATGCTA
Organism: Phalloptychus januarius; assembly: GCA_902982915.1. NCBI lineage: Eukaryota > Metazoa > Chordata > Actinopteri > Cyprinodontiformes > Poeciliidae > Phalloptychus > Phalloptychus januarius. Next base: position 1,850,263 of record CADWAE010000285.1, read on the forward strand.
GTGCATTTTTTGTTACAGTGTTCAAGGCAGTATTTGATATAAAGTCAAATATTGTAAGAGACAGAAAATTGTTTTCTGACAGTCCCTGGACATTAATGGTGTCTAAATGCTGAGAGATTGAATTTTTTTTCATGACAGCCTTTTACACCTCATTTTTTTACACATTCCTGGTGACTCCACTTAATTACACATAACCTACGTAACGATCTAACTTGTGTTGATGTTTTGTTGTGTGTAACATGTCAGGCCCAATAGAAATCTACTAAGAACAGAGATGCGTTCCATACCTACTTCCTCACTGTATAACACAAAGAAAAATTGGCAGGCGAAACAGCTCTGCTGATCAGACAGGAGAAAGTTTCAGAAAGAGTGAGTTCTGATCGCTACAAGGGGAGTACACAGTAGTCCACAGCAAGATCCATAAACACTAACTGGCAAAGACTCAGCTGGCAGATATTCACCAACCTCCACTACAATCAACACACACACTGCCTCACACATGCACACGCAGTGGGAAGTGTCCTAAGGACATGGATATAGGTCCTCCCTGCTAAGTAACAGGGGAGGTGGTGGCCACCACACTGCCTCATTGATTTATCCAACAGCTTGCTCCTGTTAAAAACCCAGCTGTCTCTGTCAACTCGTGCACACACGCACCCACGTTGCATGTCTCCAGGCACACAATTCACACACACAAATTTTGCTCCGTTCACGTTCAGTCCTTTGCTGATATCCTGCCAACCGCTGCTTCTGTCACTCTACCCCATCTCATCTGTGCTTGGCCTAGCGCCAGTGGTGCAGTGAGCGTCTGTGTGTGTTTTTGGGGAACACAGAGATGAGTCTGGAGCCTATTTGTTCTTAATATCTGCCAGGAACCATTTTTACCTCATGCTGACTCTGTTTATTAGGGCTGCATGAGTACACACGGGCTCTACTGACCCATCACTTCTGCTGATGGTCGTTTTTGATGGAAAACTTAACTCCTCTGTCTGTTCCCATCTGTGTGCTACCAACATTAAACTGCTGAGAGATTTGTCTCTCGTTTCTAAGTGTCTACCACTTTTTGCATTTTTTAAAAAAGAATTTGGAACGGGTTTCATTTTCATACTTAATGTTTACGAGGGTCTCTGCAGCAGCAACACAGAAACACCCTGCCTGCATCCACCCACAGGAAATAAGCAATCAACAAGTATTATGAAATATTATCGTGTTAAATATGGAGGCCTGTGGCAATGGTAACCTACAGGAACATTCTCCTGTTCCATATTCGGGTGCCAGGTTAGTCCTAATCATGTTATGAGGATGTGAGATCGCCAAGGTTGCTCAATTATACATTCTCCCCTGCCTTTCATTCGTTCTGCCACCTCTTTTTCTCTTTCTTTACCTCTATCCCGTCACACAGATTATGCTCTCTCACTCTATTCTCAGCGGAGAGGCAGGAATCACACGCTAAGCTTTGAACATGAAAGGAAAAGCTGAAAAACAACAACAAGGACAACAGATCACTGCATGTGTCTAGGAGTGTTTGTGTGTTTCTGCTAACTTGAAGGCATTTTTTTTTACTCACTGAGGAATCTTTCCCTCTAATGCAGGCTTGTGTGCATATTTACGATGTTATTTTGGATGTGTCTGAGTGTGTTTGCGGGGGTCCTGACTTTCATGCTTAGCTTTTGCCTTTACCTGTGCTGCTCTATCAAGGTGCATGTAGATATGAAAGCATGTATCATTGTGTGTTTGTGTAGAAAAGCTCTTTAACAGGTTTACAGGCACCTATTTGGCAAAATATCTTCAGTGAAGTACTTATGTGACAGTATCAAGTCATTAAAACTTTGGTTTTGCTCAGCATGCGTCTGAAACCAAGTAACGGGGAAACTTTTTCTTAACGCCAAATAGTTGCGCTTTTTGAAAAGAATCAAGAAAACGTACAAGTCTGTACCTTAAGTCTATCCGCACAAGGTGCTTGCTTGCTCAGTTGCTCCTTGTCGAGGATAAAGCCCTCAGTGAGGATAGTTTCAGGGCAGGCTGCAGGTACAATGCTCACACTGTAATTCTAACAGTTTTGGTGCACAAAAGAACCACCCAGCAAGGAGTTAGACAGAATAAAGCTAGTCATCAAATGACACTCCATGGGATGTCACTTAAAATGAGCTGCTGGATGAAAGACGAATGTAGATAAAGGATGCAGCACACACCACCGGCTCAATAAAATGGCTTCTCTTTCTCAAAGTGACACAATCATCTTTTAGAAATCCACAAGCCATCAGTATGGATCCAAACTTGAGTTTTAACTAAAAGCAAGTGTTGAAAGCACATGGCCTACGCAGAGAGAAACATCACACATGTAGCTTCATTTTACCATAATATGCCTCAGAGTATGCAGGGAGGATTTTATCATTTAGAGGCTATAGAACAACAATGTGCAATCACCATATTCCACATGAAGATTGGCATTTACAGTTGTGTGAGGGGTGCAACTTTTGTCAGGTGAAACTGATTTTCCAAGAAAAATGCTCAGAATGGAAATCAAACAAAAATCCCCAAACATCTTTACTATGAAAGTTTGGTTTTGAGTATCTGGTGCTCTTGAAAATGAAACTTTTTTTTTTTTGTTCTTTACGTATGTTTCCTTACACAGGTATCTAAACATCCCTTGTGTCTGCTCTGTTGTTACTGCTTAATATTGACGGGACATTCAATTTCAAATTAAAATTTACATTGACTGTGGAAGGAGTTTGCTCTGTAATCGGTGGGTTGACAGTTTCAATCCCTGCTCCATCTGTCTGTCTGTTGCTGTGCCCTTGGGCAAGACACTTCATCCATGTTGGCTGTTGCTGGTGGCCAGAGAACCCGGTGGTACCATTGCATAGCAGCCTTGCCTCTGTCTGTCTGCCCCAGGGCAGCTGTGGCTATAGTCCAGTAGCTTACCACCAACAGAGTGTGAATGTGCGGGTAAATGACTGAAGTGCTTTGGGGTCCTCTGAAGTCGCCCCAATACAAGTACAGGGCATTTAACATTTTCTTTGAGACTCCGTGGAAATAAGACTTGGGTTGTCCAGTTTGAATTTATTGTGGATATTTTCTAATCCAGGCAGGCTTAAATGTTACAGACAGGCTAAAACATTTAAATACACCCACATTAAATAAACGGTCCCTTCGCTGGGTGCAGAAAAAAGTTTACTGTTACCTTCCTTTATTCAGTTCAAAACCACTTTAGATAACTTGGATTATTGTTCTGTTGGATCACTCAATTGTATCAAGGTTCAACCATCCAGCTGTTGATTTAAGAAGCTAAAGATCATTATGTAGTTTATCATTATATCCTCTACTTATGCAATGCACCAGAAACACTGGCATGAAAACCATAGGCATTAACCTGGCAGCAGAGGTCCTCAAATCCAGACCTTGATGTCCATTGCAATTTTTGGATGTCACTGGTCCAACACACCTGAGTCAAAGGGCTGAATTATCTCCTCAGTATGCAGTCCAGTTCTCCAGAGTCCTGCTGGCGACCTCATTATTTGACTTATTTAGAATTAATGGAATATACTTAAAACTCAGGTCAATGTCAGGAACTGCCTTTTCTGACAAGAAATGTGGTCAAAATCCAGTCAGAATTACACCAAAAGCTAGTTGACAGCAACAAAAAGCATTTGAATGAGGTTCAACTGAACAGGGAATATTTAACAAAATATTAGTAAAGTTGTATGTATATCATTCCACGTGTATGTGGGATTTTTATCCTGTGTGGAGAAAGGAAAATGCACAAATTGTGATTTGCACAGAGCACTTCATTTCAAATTTATTTGAAGAGTTATCTTGCAATTCCCCCCAAAAGATGATTCCAGGCTTTTAAGCCAATGGTGAATACATGTCTCCTTGGGAGTGACCAGAAAAAGAAATCTAGAAACACAAATAAACAACTAAACTTTCATACAATGGCCATCTGTGATGCTACATTTGTACATCTTGTTGTAACCTGCTGACAGTTGAAGTGAAAACTCATCAGCTATCATGAGCTTCACAGGCCCCTGGTTGATACATCATCAACTCTTTCACTCTCATTCTCAGGCCTCTTCACTTTTTCTTCTTGCCATTTGTTGTAAAGCAAGATAAAACCTGCTCTTGCACAACTTGTCAATGAGGCCTCTGCAGGAAGAAAAGGGAGTAAATGAACAGAGCACAAGGGGAAATATAGATTTATTGGTACTGGGGCACGTCCTGCTGTCATCTGTGGACACATCGCTGTCGTCAAGTGTAATTTATTATGCCGCACAGGCGGGGGACAGTTTTAGTTTTACATGTAGTATCAATCACAGAGGCTGTCGTTTGGTTTTTAACTCTGTTGCGCACATAAACAGGCACATAAACGTACACATGCACCTTCATTCACAAAGCCTGCTTTTAAAGGGAAAGCCAGGGCTAAAAAATGAATGCAGCAAACAACCATCCATCAAGCTGGCAAAATAACAGCGGCGACACTGAGCAGATATGTATAAACCCCTGCAATATCTGCAATCCCCCTGAGTACACAGACAATCAGCAATCACCGGCAGACCTGCACCACTCTGCCTTCAGCCAAGCTTTGCAGAGTGTGTTCTGGTGTTGGCCTGAGCTTAAAGGTACCCTGCTGGGTCAAGGGTGGGTTTACTATAGGCTTGTTGACAAAGCTCCCTGGAGGAATCGTGGAGTAACAAACAGAATTTAACTTGTTGTTACAATTTTTAAAGAATTACTTTCTCAGAAAGCAATTTCCTTTGGTAGTTTGTCTACACCCTCTTTTAGAGTGGGTTAGCTGTTGCAAATTCAGGGCCTTAACTGCACAAGGACTCTGTCAGACCGATAAATTCTCTAAGAAAAATGTATTTGGCATGATGTAAGCCACTGACTGATAACACATGCGGTTGTTGCACATGTTTAAAGCTATAAATAGCTATAAATAAATGCTGAGGCCAGTCAACAACCAGCTGAATACCGACTGTAGCTTGGCTAGTGTTTAGACATTTAACATGTTTAGGAATATTTCATATAGCTTGGTCCGAAGGAATGAAAGCAAAACTCTGGTTAAATGAAAGGAGCTTAAAATTACTTTATCAGTCATTATCCTAAAAAAACCCCCACTGTTTATAGCAGCTGCGGTTTTCTGTACATCCAAAAAACCAAACACAATATATGCCATGTATGATAGAACCATGTAGGCGCTGCTTGTTCTGCTGCTGTAGTCACTGATCTCAGCCTCCCCACCATTTAAAATATCCGTTTATTTGATTGCATCAGCTGATGTGCTTTATGGAGTAAAAATGACTAAGTAAATAAGTAACACATTCCAACCTTCGGCCTGGAGCAGACCAGCCAGTCGGAACACATCTTGATCTAATGCCAGCCCATCCCTAATTGTGGGATTAAGCATTCTTATACCAGTCTCTTTAGTTCCCTGTAGTTCAGTCCTTCAGGGCAGGAGGCACAACATGGTTGACTATTATGTGATAAGAATTATTAGCAGTTTTAAACCCTCTGGGTGAGAATAAGCAGCTTCAGATTTAACTGACAGCAACAAGTGGCATCATAATCTCAGCACTCTGTATATTCCAACCTGATTTGCCATAGTAACAGGCTCAAGTCACAGATGGTGCAAAGCAGCAGCTAAAAATACCTTCACAGCTGGCGGACAGCTGTGTGGCTGTTGTGGAGCCAAATTTATTTGGAAAGCTCCTTAGAACCCGGCCTTTCCCCCAAGATTCGCATAGTATGAATGATAACTTCATGCAAGCCGCATCCCTCAACAAAAGTTAAGAACTAATCACATAATTAAAACCAAAACTGATATTTTCTGCAATGTAAAACTGAGGTAGTTGGAAAAATAGCAAAAGGTTAAGAAAAATCACTCAAAAAATATGACTGAAACATTAGACAGGATAAAAAAGGTTAGTGTAAAATAAAAAAGCTATTAAAATACTCTATAGCATTTCACTACAGAAATGTTTTTTCATATTTTGTCTTCTTAGACATTAAAGTCCCTATTGTGACGGTGATCATCATCAGTCTGAATTTCTAATAAGTTTAAAACCAAGAATCACATACATATTGTTGTCTTTATAATGAAATTTAAGCCTGACTGTGTGTCTGAATTGAGCATAAACAATTCTAGTAAAATTCAATATTAAACCACAAATATAATAGTTTAAGATGATGTGACAATGTCTGCTTTATGGCAGTTCCTGAAGATAGATAACATGGGTGCTGATGTGATTATGATAAAAATAAAAAAATTAAAAATCCATGGGAACATATAAATTCATTACTTTCAGTCTGTATATAATGTTTGGATGAAAGAAAAGCTCATAAAGGTCAATTATTCTCTCACACAATGTCACAAAAAAGCTTAACATTGTTTTATCAACAGTTTGCATAATTACATACAGGGTAATCATCTAATCATCATCCACCAGCTGACAAAATCCACTGGTTTGACATATGATATTTGTACATGACATTTCTCATCAAAATGAAGACCATTTAAAGCTACTATTATGAGTTGTGAATATAAAATTGTTTTATACTTTAAAGTTTGCACACTGAATTTATGAAGTGAGTAAGGAAGCAGATCTTCAGTTGCCCTTTCTGATGGCCAAGTCAGCTGTAAGGGATTCTTATCAAGGTGGCTAAGTAGAAAACAAATGGCAGGTCCTTTATTCTGGTTGCTGGTTTCACTTAACACAGACAGTATGAGCCTTTATTTCATCTCACTTTGATTTGATTACAGCATAAAAATTACTTCATTAAGTTAAGGTTGAAAAGCAGATACAATTTTTGAAAGTTACAACCGCATAGCACTTGGTATTGGTCTTAATAAAGGATTAATCTTAGATGTTAAGGGACTTATTTTTAAATCTATATGAATATCCAACACCATGAGAAACCAGAGCACAGAGTGCATGCCAAACAACTTTATATGAGTGGGAAGTGAGAACATGTTTTTAGAGGCCCATGCCTCTTTCTGACAGACTAACAAGAAATGACAAGAGTGATTTATGATTTATAATGTAAGCGTGGTAAAATATAGGGAACATTTGCATAATGGGGAGATGCTTTGGATAATATTGTCAGTAAAAAAACATAATTTGAGTTCATAAACTATGCTGTTTATGGTAGCATAGATGCTAAATAAGAAAATGCATTAGAGAACTGATATTTGACTTATATTTGGGAAAAATAATTGACCAGCACATATGAAAACATTTTGAGCTTCATTATGACACCAATCAGCCTTTACTATGACTATTGTAAATTATCTAAATTGTAACGTTTCCTTGTTGTTTTCTATTTTGGCAATTAAGTGTGCAAAAGGGTCGCGATATGAGCATTAAAGCAAATTCTCTATGTATTAGTGACAACATCGCAGTCTGCTTTTAAAAGAATATTTTGCCCAGCAGAAAATAAGCTCTAAAATGACAGTCCTTCAGACCAAATCTTAAATCCCATGGGCACCTATGTGACACCATTAAGAAAAAAATGTCAGCTCGCTGATGCTCTGGTGTGGGTGAAGTAAGATCTTTGTTGGCTGAAACATCGAGGAAACTGTCACAGCAGCTATTAAAGAATGTGCTGATCCCATGCACAGACACTGTCAGGCGGTTATGCAAGCAGAAATATGGCATGCTGAATAGTGAACTATCTCTGCCGTCATATGTAAGAAACCAGCTGCGCTTCATTATTTGTATCTTTTAATGTCATGTCATTTAGAACTGGCCTTCTTCCTACACGTAAATGATGTTAGTTTTGTGTATTTTTGTTGAAACCTGTACTTTTTAGGTGCCCTTAAGGCGCCTGAGTAGCAGTGAGAGTTACAAATGAAAGCACTTACTTCTATACTTATCACACAGCTGTAGCATCACAAGCAATTATTTTTCAGTTTCATCAAAATGTCCAAACAGCTCTCCCAAAACAGCTGTCCCACTTCCACAACAGCTGTGCCGCCCTATCCTAATGGCAGTGATTTCCCCTCAATGTCTTTTTTCAGACATAGTTTGTGTACCACGTCAATAGTAAGGATCGGCATTGTTATGTACTTTGTGCTTTTGTTGTAGTTAAGTCGAATTGGTAAAACCTGTTTTGGATTGTTCTTGCTGTTTAACTTTCCACTAATTTTTGTTGTTTATCAAATAAATATGCTCAGCAGAAGAATCAGGCTTTTTGAAAGATACAGAAAAATGTGGCTCAGTTTTGAGAAAAGGTTCCCAGGTTTCCTAGGATTCTACCTTTTGTTTGTCATGTCACTTATTCAGTGCACATTCTTGCTTCTCTTTGCATTTTGTTGGTTGTAATAAGGCTGGGTAGTGTTTATGTGATTGACAGGGGGTAGGCATTCTCTCTCAGACAGCGCTCATGGCTGCACCGATGGATTTTAAAATAAACAAACTTGGAGCGTCTTTGCTTTTGAGGCAGGACTCACGGTCAATAAACAACACAATTAGGCGTATCTTGCAGGAACCCACGTATTGCCACAATTTTACTTAATTATTATTTTCTTAATGCAAACTTTTAAAGCAAATCAGATGAAGCTCTTGGTCTTTTAAATTGTTGAAGTACACTGTAAAGTAAATCAGCATCATTTGTAACTGGCAGTGGGAGTATTCCATGCATGTACTGTAAGGATGTTTTAGTTATGCATGAACCAAAAGAATGATCCTACTAAAAGCAGGCTGTAATGACATGTAACTACAGTAGTATTCAAATAGTCTATTAGTGATGTGATAGGATTGCTGTCTGTCAGCTATTTTAGTGTTTTGGGTAAAGTAGTGATTCTAATACATTGTAAGGTTGAACAAAGCATACAATCTGTCAGTTTCTATCAAGGCTTTACAACCTTGGCAGTAGGCTGCCAGGAAACCCACGTATACACAAGGAAAACATGCAAACTTACACAGAAAACTGTTGGCCAGGATTGGGATCAAGGTCCTACTTGCTGCAAGTCAAAAGGGTTAACAACACACGGCTTATACTCTCCACAGTTTCTCTCCATATAAAAGAGAATTTCTTCCAAATATCAAGCAGGAAAATAAAATGTTTATACAAATCTATCTATTTGCAACTTGCATGTCCACACAAATTGGTAAGTCCCACTAATGGGATCAACCGGGCATGAATGCTTCTCAATGCCTTCAGGCTTATTTACTTTCCCGAGTAAACACAATGGTGCAGCATATTAACATCAGAAATCCCTAATTCTGTTTAATAGTTTAATGTTTGAAGTGCGCTTATTTTTGTATGTTGTAAGGATCAGTGGAGACGAACAGCATTCATTTATAATGATGTTTACATGTTAGGCTTTCTATTCCACTAGGAAGGCATGTTGAAGAGCAGCAACATGCCTTTCCTATTTATTTCATTTTCTCCTTTTATCATTAATTTGATTGAAATTTTTTAATTATTTTTTTTTTTACAATACAGATCTGTGTTGTGTGATTTGATTGTGCACATTTTAAAACTGGGATATAATAATTAGTTTTGCAGGGTTAAGAACTACACAAATGGCAGCTGATGTTCAAATTGTAAACATGAATTATGAGGGTTTAAAATGACCCCATCTACTTTAACAATTCTGTCACAAATTTAGTCTTTTTGTCAATGTGTAACAGAAATACATAAGGAAGGAAAACCATTCACCAATCCTTTCTCTGTATTAGTTTGTCCTTCCACTGTAATGTTTCTTATGTTAGTTTTTTGTTTTCATCATGAAAAACACTATGAATTGTGTTGTTGCTGAAATGTGCTATAAAATTAAACTTGCCTTACAATCTAGTGGGCTGATGCCCATTTCAACCAATTCTTAGTTACACCTGGGAGAAGTCACAAATCTACACAGGGCACCACAGACAGACACAGGCCAACCAACCTACATGTACACACTAACTCCTACAGGCAATTTAGACTGAACAGTTAACCTCACATGTCTATTTTTTTGCACTGTTGAGGGAAGACATGGCACAAAGAGGAGAATATGTAAAGTCCAGGACCTTCTTGCTGCTTTCCTTCCTTGCAACAGCAACTGCTCCACTGTGCAGCACATAATCGACTTTAGTTTAAATCAAAATGCAAGTCTTAATCAGTCGCCTTTTATTCAATTTTGTACGGTGGATTAATAATGTGTCAAGAAAAAAGGAACATGCAAATGAAAACATCTCTATTTGGAATTTGGCAGTAGTCAGTCAAGTAGAGGAGAGCGTAGGTAAACAGACTGGATGAAAGTGTTGTGTTCATGATCTTTCTTGCTGTGCCAGGCAAGATGTGTGTTAACTGTGTTGTTGTAACCCTATGTACTGAGTCTGTTGGTCATTTAGAAATAAAGAGAAGTCTTTTTTTTTTAGCTGAAATGTTGTTGAACATTGTAGAAGTTAACTTTGCAATGGAGGAAAAACAGTTTCTTGGAAACAAATGTGTTTCCAAGAAACATTTGTTTGCTGTAATACAAAAGAAAAAAAAGCATGGGCAAGGGTTTGTGTACAACAGAACAAAGAAGAGTAACCTGACCAAACTCCCTTATGGAGATAAAATGCACACTCCTCTCAGAAAGACTGAGATTGGCTGAGACTCAAACTGGCAACTCTGTGGCTGTGAGGCAGCAGTACAAACCACAGCATGCGCCGTCCCCGGTTTGAGACCAATTAAATGGAATCTGTGACCATTAGTACGAAATATTGCCCTTGTCAAAGGTGGTTGAGCGTGATGCAAACCTGTGAAATTTAATTGTGGCTTGATCTATATAATAAATTGTCTCATCAACTATATGCTGCCAAACCGAGGATGATTTTACATCTGACTTTGTCCTTTAATTCGGCAAATAAAGCGAGCAAGGTTCCATTGAGGTGAACTGTTTAATGGTACTTTCCTTTTCTGGTATTAGTCCTGGAACTAATTGGACTAAATAAATACTCTGTGGACTAATTTGATTCAATTGTGTTCTGTGTCTGTCAATATGTCCGCCCTTCAGTTGCTTCCCAGGCTAAATTTGTCTTGTTAGCCTGGGGTCTGTCTTTCCCCGTGGGTTAGTTGACTGATGGAGACCAGCTAAAAAACTGCCTTTTAAAATGAGGCAAAATTAGCCAGAACCAGGTGTTTTTTTGCACAGAGTGGCCAGAGGAGGAGTTTTATGCTCTCTCTTTTCTCTTTCAAATAAGTTTGTGGGAACAGATACAAACCAGCAGGTTAGTACACATACATGCAAACAAATCCACATGCACACATTCAGTGATGCAGAAATTGACTCCAATTAGCTGTCCGCTGGTCTCTTTCCTTCCCTCATCAGTGCGAGAGTGAGAGCCTCATCATTAAGAGAGCATGTTTAATGACGGCAGGCCTAACCCATCTTGATGCGGTGGCTCTTTGATATTCTGGAGGTGATCCTGTACACCTTCCCTGTGCTCCCCACATCAACTAGTCTTTCCATCTCTGATATTTCTCTTTTCTTTATTTACTTCAATATGTGTTAGATTTTTTTTAAAGTGTGTTGGATTTACAGTGTTGTGAAAAAGTCAATGCTACGTCAACGTGTGTTACTGCAGTTCTAGGTAATGCAGTACAAGTGATGGGAAATGATTCGTGGTTTTAAATTTGTTTTGTACAACAAACAATCTGAAAGATGAGTCATGCAGCTGTAATTCAGCACACTTTAATTTGGCAACCCTGAGGAAAATATTGAGTTGAGTCCACCAGCTCTTTAAAGGCCTCAGAGGTTTATTAGTGAACATTGGTTAAGAAACGGCATCATAAAAGCAAGAAGAACTCCAAACAGTTCAGAGATAAAATTAGGGAAATGCTAAAATAGAGTTATGATATAATGTCCTACATTTTGTCCTTCTTAAAGGGCACTGTTCAGAGAGTCATCCAAAAGTAAGGCAAAGCATAACTGCACAACTCAACACAACTGACAAGTTGGGGAAAGACGGCATTAATCGGTGAAACTTGGTAACTCTGGAGGAGCTGCAGATATTCACAGCCCCACACCAGGATGGAAGAACCTGTTGACATGTCAACCGTCTGTGGGTGAATAGAGTAAGGGTGCTCTGCTTCTGCTGGTTGCTTTTTTTATTTTGCAGAGTGAGTGGGAGGATTAAAGGAGAGAAACCCAACTTTGGGGAAAAAATCTGTTCAAGAATACCAAAGACTTTAAATCGGAGTACTGTGGATTATTGCGGTAGGCTGCACATACAGCCAAGGACACATCATTTTATGAAACTCCTGACCCAAATCTGTGGTGAGATTTAAAAATGAATGTTAATAGATATATTCTGGTCAGTCAAACTAAGCATCTGCTATTTGGCAAAGAATTGGGAAAACGTTCTGTTTCGAAATGCAACTGTAACTACAGAAAAATATGTTTCTTTATTAAATTGGGAGAGCAAGATACAAATATAGGCCAGCCTTTCTCCTCGCAAAATATAGCTTTGTCAAAAATTCAGCAAATAATATCCACAAAAACAGAAAAAAAACAGGATTTTCTTTGCTTTTTATTTTGCAGAAGACATTTTTGGTTTGTCTCTTAACCTTCTGAGGAAGGTTGAGGTGCTCATTTTGCACATTTGTCAGGTTTAAGCTATTTGTTTTCATGGTGTACAAGGAGTTGATTGACAGCTGCCCCTCAACTATGCAGCACAGGAGCTTTGTTTCCTGCAGCTGAGAGTGAGCATCTGTCAAGGAGAGATGAAGTGGGAACTAAAACTTATCACTCTTTTTCAACTTTGAAATTTTTTTCCTAATTTGCTTTTTGGGAATTTAACAACTGTAAACGGCTGTAGTACTAATTAGTAAATTCATGCTAACAGATGGAGTATTTGATTAATTTGTAGTTTATAAGAATGCTGTCTTACAAACAATAGAATTCTCCCTACATTTTATATAATTTCATTTTAATGTAGAGAAGCAGATTATCAATTAAAAAAAATAAAAAAATAAAACACATTAAATAAAAGTTAAAATTTGATTTACATGTCATTAAGTGAAAAAAGCTCTTAGTCTTGTCAAAAATAATTTATGGATAAGGCTGGAAAGGGCTGCAAAATCATCGCCTAACATAGTTCCACTGGCATAGTTTTCCATGCTTTAGGTGGAAAAAAATCTATCAGTGGGTCTAATAAATTTTTCAGATATTACAGAATTACCAACTAACAAAACAATCTCCTGGTAAATACTAACTTAAAAGTTTCTTTTAAGTTAGTATTGTCTTATTGTAATAAGATATTTGGACCAGAAACTAGACAAGAAATCCTTGTCCCAGTTGGACATGGAAGCTACATTAAACAGTGATTCTAAAAAGAACAGCGGCAGAAAAGGCGCAATGAAACGCTGAAGCACTGCAAGAGATGTTGGGACGCAGCCTGTAACTCTACCCGACCAGTGACCAACACTCTTCTGACATTGCATGTTCAGCCCAACTCAGCACGCGTGGAACCTCACAGCAAAGTAGTTTCTAAAAACAAAATTCAGGGGGAACATTATATATGAGCAACACTTTAATATTGCCGCTGATTTAAAAATTATAGTGAAATGACATCACTCTTTAGTGTCATACATTTCAACAACTGATAGAAGAAAAGTGTAAAGAGAAATGCAATCCTGATACAACTCTAACTGCATAGTTTGCAAATGGACATGTCATGAGCAAATGCTAAGTATTAGCATTTATCAGTCCAGCCGGGGCCATACTGGAGCAAAGTGACATGCAGCTGCACAGCTCTTGGTAAATAGACAGAATTTTTTCTAATATTGTGAGATATTGTAACATTTGCTACATCCACAGTATACACAGTAGAATGAGTTAACAAACTACATTTTCCAATATAGAGTAGAGAAATGTGGATGCTGTATCACCAAGCATCCACATTGGTGGAATTTGGTTGAATTGTTTAGCTAGATAAACTATCTAACAAAGCTAGATAGTTTATGGCAAGTTGTCTTTGGAAAAAGAAAAAAAATCACACCACCACTGTCACCACTGTAATCTATCTTTTTATTCTTTGTTGAATACAGTCAGTAAGTATGTAATTGTTGCGAGCACTTCCAGTAATCTACCAGAAACCTTCTACCAGCCATTGAGTGTCATTTGCTGTGGTCTGCTTGAGGAACAGCTCTAAGGTCAGAGATGACAGCAGGATCAATAAACTTATTCACACAGCGGGAGGCAAAATTGGTCAGAACTTGGAGATGTTTTCTTTCAGTTAGTGAGGAGCAGGAGGTCACTAAACAACCCGCTTTAAATCACGAACAATCTATACCACTTCTTCCATGACTCCCTCCTGAGTTAGAGGAGCTCATTTCTCCAGAGGACTCATCCAGGCTGTTGGAAGCAGTAAAGCTGTTCTTAGCTTTCCACAAAATAAAACATTAAGGCTGAAATGGGTTTTACTTCACACCTAGTTTTAACGCTTTGTAAACAGACTGTTGATTGTTTCATTATTAGATTACAAGTTGTTTTTTTCAATCAGATGTGAGTTTGCCAATTTATTGGTCAGCTTTATATCAAAGAGGACTTTTATAAATAACATATTTTACAATACAAATAAACATCAAAACATAGATTAAAATTGATGCGCCTGGTGATTTAAAACTGTAGGAAACCTTAAACTCCAGACATATTCAAATATAAGCATAGAGACAGTTGAGGGCCTACTTGACCTCCTATCATGCAACTTTCTGGTCTTCTGACATTTCCTCTGAATGGTCCTTTGCAAGTTATTTTTTTCTTTTTTATACCTTGTATAATTTGGTTGAATTGTTATTAATAGCTTGAGGCAAAGAGCCTTTGTTATCAAGGTCACTGTGTTTTGAGCTTCAAAGTTGAATTGCTTGCGTTTTTTTTTTTTTTTAAAGAATTATCCAGATAATTATGTCCAATCTGAGCACATACGAACTTCTTCTGTTTCCTCCCTACTGGATTTTCTCTGAACCTTTCAAAATCTCCAGTTCAAACACATAAAACCTAAAAATCACTACCCAATTTAAGTAGTCTGTTTCTGCACATACTTATGTTTGATATGTTGGTAAAATGAAGAGAGGCTTGTGCCAATAAATCAGAAGTAAAGTGCTGGTTCAGGATACTTTTACATGATCAACCTGCCTGTAAAACAGAAACCAAACATGCATGAAACCACCAATTTTATTCTAAATGTACGTTTGGATTCCACTGCTGTTAAAATGATTTTCTTCATGTTCACTGATGAATGCAGTGTGAAATTGACTTTCTCTCACATTTAAATTGGGTCACACCTAACTAATAAATGTTTATATTCTCAACTAAATGTGGGTCTTCAACACTGTATCATATGCTTCATTAAAACTAGTTCATTGTAGTACTGGATGTGTGTTTATGGTCCTAACAGGATTTTTTTCCCAGCATAATCCTGCAGCCATCTTTCCATCAACTTTGACTAGTTTCCATGGGTACTGTCACTTTTGCAAGCAGTGTAATTCTTCACATTACCTTTCTGATTACACAACAGGACCTCTTTTAATAAGTATTTTTATTAATGTCATTATGTTTCTCTTCAACAGTCCTGCTCCCTTATTCATGAAGGCTTTCACACAATGTTATATTCCTTGTCTTTGCTGTTTTCCATTGCATTTTCATGCACAAGTCCCTCTGAATGTTGCCTAATAAATATCCACCCTTCATTATCTACAGAATTACCTAAATGAACAACAAAGCATATTGCTACAGTATCAATTTTAACTTCCATCCTAATTATGAGTGGGATTAGTAAAGTAATGGCCTAGCCGTCGACAATCGGAGAGCTTTGTTTCAGACTACTGCTTTTGATGCACTGAGCTGCTTAAAATAGCTGGAACAGCAATTTCAGATTTTATTTGAATTGTGGATCGCAGCATTCAACAGAGAAGCCACTAAGACCTTGAGAGAGAGTGGCAGCAAGGATAATTAACACAGCTACGAAGCTGAGGAAGTAGACTTATAGACACAGATACAGACAGGCTTATTGCTATGGATCATGGCAGGATATGCTCAAATGTTCTTAAGGGATTTACTTCACATAACTTGTTTCAGCAGTCAATGTGCTGCATGCAAGACTTGTAGATCAAAAAAGTGCATATATATATCTTTATATATATATGCATATATCCTATAGTATGTTTAACAAGATGTTGCAAGGGGAAAAACGCTTGATATGTGATGGTTATTTGATTTCTTTTCATTGGCATTTTAGACAGTCATGTTTGTTTTGTTTCGTTGTCATTGTTTTGGATACAAGAATATAGTATTTTCTTGTTAGGGAAGGTTTACTGTCTCAGACAGCTGTCGTATGTGGTTTGGGGAAATATACGTTTTATCAGCCAGAGTGAAATCAGTGACAAACTTAGCAGATTCTCTCCATACAGAATGTATCCAGACAGAGAGACGTTTTTTATCTGGTCCTACTTTAACTTTCAACCTGGTTTGCCCTTGGGAATCCACAACTCAAAGGAGAATTGATATACATCTTCTATTGCTATTGCAATTATGCAGTTTTAAAGCCCTACACTTGCTGTATGCACGTTTTGTAATAATGCTTTTGGCTTTGGCCCTCTTGTCTGTGGAAGAGTGCAGGCCTCAGTGGAGCATGCATACAAACACAGCACTTCCTGTATTGTCTGGCTAATCAGAGCCAATCGGGGGATTAGGAAACTGAGAAACAATAACCAGCTACTAAGTTTTATCCTGTAGCAATTAGAGAAGAAAATAGGCAAGTTCCCTGTACCTAGCTGTGGCTTTCCAATGGTCACTTATTTCAGGAATTATAAAAACAACCAAATGCCAGTACTTCTGAGTCTGTAATTATCTCTCAGAAGTTGAGCCCTTCCCAAATGTTGATGTTAATAGATGTTTTTAGAGGCTGAATGTCCCCCTCGATGAATGTTATGTGTTTCTCTGGCTCGTCCTCTCTCCACTGGCGCAGTACAGATTAGTTAGCTGCTACCAGTTGGTACAGACTGGAGCTCCAAACGTTCACTTAATGAATTGGCAGTCATTTGTGTGTATGTATGTGTATGAGTGGGAGAGATGGAGGGGGAGCAAGACCAAGGCAGGCCAGTGAGATGCTAAATTAATAGCAGTCATCTTTACATGCTTCCCTCTGCTAGCTAAGCCTGCTAATGAACAGACTTGGACGCCTGCGGTTAGTATCACACAAAAGTGCACATACACACACTGATGTACTTAGAGGTTTCAAAAAATGCCTGTGGATTTAATAATGATGCCAAAGACACACAGATACACACACCCCTGCGCACGCACAACTCATTGACCTGCCACTATTGTTTCAGCAAGCAGGGTAGTGTTTAGCTGTTTAGTTTGTTTTAGCCCTTCGCACCTACTTTTTATATCAAGTATGTTTTTCTTTCACGAGTTTTAGAATGAGCCACGACAATGCACTGGAAACATGCCGGATGTTTGTTGTGCAAATTACGCAGAGTAACTTCAGATGTTGCCTCTCTGTCGCCTTAAATTAGCACAAGAGTTACCTGCGTAACACATATTTTCACCCAAGAATGTTGAAAGAAATTGTTGAATGGGGATGCCACTAGGGTGCTATAGGCGCAAGAAGACGATCCTCAGCTGCTTGCCATTTCTTCCCTGTCATCCCCTTGGACTGACTGCGTGCATCTGCAAGTATCTGCTGGTGTGTGAAGGCAAGATTGCAGGGTTTTCACAAGGGGTGTGATGCAAGCCAAGCTTGTGCTTTTGCATGTGTGTATTGTCCCACTGGATAAGGCTCAAGCCAACTCCAGGAAATAAATTGGCATGGAAGGCCTAAACAGAGATTGTGGTGAAAAGATGAAAAAGTTCCTTCACAGAATCAGAAACCCGCTTCTCTTCCACCTTTTGCCCCTGGACGCACTCATTAAAGCTGCAATTTGGTATTCAAGAGCATATAGTAATAAATATTAAATGGTAAAGCATTAACAGAAACAACAGTTGGAATTATACTACTCCTTGTAATTAATCTATATAGAATGTACTAGATACACTTTTAAAGTTCGAGATTTCTTGCTTTACGCTACCAGAACAGGACTAACCACAAGTTAAGTTCTTTTTGGAAATAAACCACGTAAATGTGCCCCTAAAGATGCTACCTTTTATGTTTTTGTGCATATTTTCATGTAAATTTGTGTACTTATGCAATATTTTACCTCCTGTGGTTAATTGGGGGCTAGTGTAGTTTTTCTATAAGTTGTAAACCACAGCTTGGTTAGCTTTCACTAGATTTGTCGCGAGTCACTTTTTAGAAAAGAAAAGTCTCGAGAACGGTCTGAAAAGTTGCTAAATATAGTAACAGTTCAACTGTCAGTGAAATATTTTCAGTTTATTCTTGTAAGACAAGATTAATGAATAATTTTTGTCCAATTATAATTTTTTGTTAATCTTTTTTATAGGTGTGAATTCTTGAGGTGAGGGGAAATAGTCAAAATCTATTTCTGGTTTATTTTTTGGCCCCTCCAGATGACATGTTTTGACAGAACTGGATGGGGCTGTTTGCATATCAGATACTGGAATACATGACGTGAAAAACAAGTCATGCAATTTATTTTGGTGTGTGCATATCTTTGAGTAAAAGTTGTGTACTTGTGTGTGCTGTGTGTTTTTCATGATTGGCATGTAAAAAGGCACTGATTATCTTTTAGATAATTACTGCTGTGGAACAGCGAATGTTCGGTTCTTTGATTGGGTGACAACACCACAGAAGCACTGAACTGCATGTTTTTTTCCTTTCTTCCCATTCTCTCCTCTGTTTTCACGTCACCTCTTCATTTACATGTGCATTTGCGGCGCATTTATGTCCTGAACTAGAGATGATAATACTCTTCAAGTTTAATAACTATCATTAGAGCTGGTAAATATAATTTAGAAGTAATTCCAGCAGTAAGCCTTTGAATTTTTCAAGCGTGTAAAATTGACTTTCAAAATGAAAACAGTAAAAATGCTGCTAAAACCTGGTGGCAAGCTGCTACACGCATTTAAAAATGTGAGACTTTTTGTTCCGGCTGTGCCTAAAATTTAGCAAATGGCATTGCTCTAATGGTTTAGCATTTATGTGTAGAGGTCATTGGTATTTTGTTCCCTTTCTTTCAACCATCAAGCTCATCATTTCTGTACCGCAAAGTTTGTGAGAAGATTGGCCGCAAATTCAGCAGGTTTGAACTTAGAGAAGCCTGCTGTTTGTCAAATGACAGTTTTAACAAATAAGTAAATAAACATTTTTATAAAAGTTACTTACTGCAGTTTTAATACTTTAGTCCAATCAGAAATCACCTTATTTGGTGTTTGGATTAATATTACCATAAAACATAAAAGCACTTTGCTGTGTTTTTCTATCCAAAACATTTTCTAAACCATTTCTTAGTGAAATTATTAAAATAACTAATTATGTCGCTGAGATTGTTCGAGACATAATATTTTGACATATGCTCACATATCAGGCTAAGCATTATGAATGTGATTCAGAAGTAGTTGCATCACTTTATGCATGCAAATCTACATATCCATCCATTGTCTAACACGCTTGTCCCTAGTGGGGTAGGAAGGATTGCTGATTGCTGGTGCCTCTCTCCGGTGGTCAACAGGCAAGAAACATGGAACAGCCTGGACAAGTCACCAATCCATCACAAATACATGAAGATATGCACTGTTTTTTGTTTATTGCCTTTTGTTTGTATCTGAATTAACATTCTATTTGTACATTATTTCCTTAAGTTATTGTAACACTTCACAACCTTCTTATCTTTCCTGACCAAAAGGAAAAAAAAGTCCTAAGTACGTGCATGTGAACACGCATGCAAACACACAGCTTCTCTTGAGACAAAGCTGGCAGAAACAGAAACTTGTGCAGATGGCTTGTTTGGGACCTGAGTCATGAAGTGTGAGAGATGCAAGTGTTAGCAGCCAAACTAAGATAGTGTGTGTATTTGCATGCAGAAAGTCGGCTCAGTCAAAGAATATATTTTGCTAGCTATGAAAGCTGCGGCCAACTTATAGCAAATAAAAACAGAGATGCATCCAGTTTGTTATCAGTGCTTAGAAGTTTGAAATGGGGCATTTTTCAAACAAACAATAATGCGGTACATCAACAGTCTCTATAACTTGTGGAAAATTGCAGAAGAGGTATATTACAGCCTTCCTTTAACAATCTTGAGTTCATAAAAACATATTGGTAAAGTAAATAACAAGTAGTTTTGCTATCAACAGTTTTCACACCTGAGCTCTGAATCTCACCAGCTCCTGAGATTCAGAGCTGGTGAATCTCTGAATCTCAGAGATTCAGAGATTCTCTGAGAATCTCTGAATCTCAGCATAATCCACTTGACTTCTTCTCTTTAAACCCCTTATTTTTCACCTCTAAAACACTTATGGGTCCATGAGGACAATGGTGTCCTCATGAGAGTTTCAATGTTTATTATGGTCTTTGCCAGACCTGCAGGTTTGTAGTGTTACCATATAGTTTTTATTTGTATATTATATATCATGTAAGATGTTCAAAGAACATCAAAGAAAGTTTAAAAGAAAGGCAGTGTCATAAAAATATTGTTTAACTGACATGACCCTGATTTTATACAACTTTTTTCTTTGACCTGTCTGCATGATGTCTTTTGTTTGTTGTTGTTCTCTGGCATCCCTCTGAAATCTGCAGCTTTCCAACGTTAATGTGGAGCTTTTGAGCACTTCTCTTAACAAAACTTTCCTTGGACAGTCATATCTTGGTGGCTTGGCCAGAGATCTTCACAGGAAAACTCTCTTTAAACTAATATTTTCTTTCACACAAATTGACTTTATTTAAAAATTAGGTCAACCTTGAAGGCAGATGTTTGCACTGAGTTTTAATTTAGGTATTAGAAAAGGCACTTTAAATAACATTGAACTTTTTGTTGGCCCAATACAAACATTTCAGAGAAATAGTTTTCAGCTTGAAAAGAATTCAAGTTGTACTGACACTTTTGCAAAATACTATAAGGCCAATATAAAAGAAAAAGATATATCTTACTGTTTTGGTGCTGTGTTGGCAGACTGTGTTGAGAAAGACATTGTCTAAGACTGATGTGTTCGGCAATCTGGCAAAGACCAATCCACACTTTATTCTGCACCACCCACTGTAACATAAACTGGCCATCGTTTGAAGTCCACACAAGCAGACTTAAAATATTCCCACTGAGAACAAGGCAAAAGAAAAGGAACACAAACAAATCATGAAAGTACTGCAAATCTTTTCAATACTTGAACTGGGCCTTTGTCAAGTCAACAAAAAGCAGAAGAAAAACACCACAGCTTCTAAGAAGAGGGGAACAAGAACAGGTGCTTTAATATAGGTATTTGAAATGTGTTGTTCAGACAGTATGAAAAAAATACTCTTCAAAACATTATATCCTGGTGTTCTTCAAAGGCCCAAACCATGCTGCTTGTAAAGATAAACACCATAGCATAAGTTGCTTAGTGTTGTATGTAGAGGTTGGCACAATGAGCAGAGAAACGTGTGACCCCAACATCTGTGAAAGGAACGTTCTCACAACAACTAAGCTTGAAATCTTCACACACAACTGGAGCTTCCAGATTTAGAGCAACAAAAACAACAGAGTAGCAAATATCCTTGTACAGCATTTCACTTGAGCAAGCAAGAATGCATATAGTAAAGAATCACTTCTTGATCCTCTTTTAGTGAACAATTTGATTGTTATATTAATCTATCATTTTGTTGTACAGAAAGCACATCAAAATAAATGCCTCACAATGTACCTATTATCATTCAAAACAACTACAACTATATACATACCATTAATACCGATTGGTCACAACACATAGAGGTAGCTGAACATCTGTCAGGACTTTGAACTAATCAATTACACACCAATATACGAGGTCACATTAGATAAAAATCTTTGAGGGAATGACTTGTATTTCAGAAATTAACTGAGGCTGCAGAAATGTAACACCATGATGGATTGATGACAAGGTGTGGTGAGAAGGTGGTGAGAATCAGGGTCTGAACACCTTACAAGGACATTTTACATTGAACAGTCAATCAAAGAACACCGAAATACTGTCACACATGATTTCCACTGGTGAGGTTCAGCAGAAATACCAAAGGAATCTGTCATTCCTTCTCAAGTCTTCCCCCAACAGTCGGCAAAAAAGCACAGCTCTTCTTACCAGACTTGTGATTGGCTGACAGTAACTGTGACTTTTGATACATCAATTGTCCTCTGGGCATGTGCAATCAAAGCCGCTCTCTGGAGTTGACAACCATGAGACTGCACTCAGCTACAACTCAGCCCTTTTGCCAGCTCAACCTTATTCACCAACATCATCGGTGAGCTGGATGACATACTACAGTGGTCTGGACTCTTTGTCTGAGCTGAGGAGGACTCTGTGTGACCCACTTGAGTCAGAAACTCAAGGAAACAGAACAAGCCGCATCAACTTTTTCAATCATGTTGAAAATTCAGGCAATTGACACAACATTTCTTAATGTGGCAGATGGTAGAAGACACAGACTGGTTTGAAATACAAATAAGCAATTTCACACTGTTGTCTTTATAAACTAAAAGCTTTACTTGCTCATTTTCTTCAATATTTAACAGCAGGTTTTGTTCAAAGAAATGCCAAAGGTATTATTTAATCCAAATAAAGCCATGTGGAGGCATATGAAACAGTAGTGTGTTTAAAACTGATATTTGTTCTGGCAGCCTAATTAATCTGTCTTCCACATGTCATGTTGAATTTGAGTTTGCAGTGATATTAATGTAGATCAATTATAAAAATATAAATTGATTTCCAGAAAGTGTCCTTCAAACCAAATTAACTGAACTTACTGTACTGTTTGATAACTCAGATCAACTTGAATGTATGCATCATTGAACTGAATTTTTTTTTAAAAATATCTCAAGAAAAATATTTCTTGAGATATTTAGCACTATATTAATGAACTGAATTGAAACCTGTTCCTAATAACTTTAGTGTTACATAGTTGTAGCCCACAAAGATTCCTTTGTGCTAACTTTGTTGCAAAACTGTTTAGCTTTTTTTTTTTTTCCCCAAAATAATGCTAGACAGATATATTAAAGCCACTCATCCAATGAAGGGTTTTTTAAATGATAGTGCTGTTAAGTTTGGACTAAATTGAACTTGCCATTGAAGTCTTGTCCAACTAATTCACTGTACTTCTGTGTCTTACTTAGTGCATTTAGGTAATTTCTTATCCTTTGTCTCACATATGAGAATTCATATCAACCTTGCTCCATTGCCAGAGTTTTAATTCTGAGTAATTGACAGTGCCCTTCACATTTTTCTGCAACCTTGGTAAATATTTGTAAAAGGTTTTTAAGTAATCTTTTTTAATGAACATGCTTCTGATTTAATTTATCTTCCTTGTTGAAAAATTCACATTAAAATATTTAGTTTTTAATAAAGTTACTGGTGTCACACTGGTGTCACTGAATCAACTTCAGACTTTTGACATTTAACATTATGATTTCCAGTTTTCCTTGGTTTATGATATAACAAAATGTCCCAATTCTGTAAGCACTCAAAATGTAAATAGAAAACTATTATAGAAAATGCTACTTAATAAATAAGTGGTTTTCAAATGTCAGGATACATTAATAAAAACAGCTTCTCTTTCTCATTAAAAAAAATCTCTGAAGCTCACTTTCAGAAAACTGGAGAAGATATTTGTGAGATTATGTTATGGCAAAAAATAAACGATAAAAAATTAGGTTTTAGAACTTTTCATAAGCTAAAGTGAAGATAATTAATGCACAGCACTAAATAAAACAATATTTTTCAACCTGGAACAAACTTTTCTTTTTAAACTAGAAAAACAAATACACAGTTGAAAACTAGATATTTACATGCAAATATCTGGTTTCAACAGTGGACAGATTTAGACCCCACTGAGGTGAAATATAAAATTTCTTAATTAGAAATTATTCATGATTTTCCTGTTACCATGTAACAGCTATAACAGCTGTGGTATAAAAACATGTTTTTGACATGGCTGGGCCTGCACAATAATCATTAAATCAATTAATCTCATGATAAATTAAAAGAAACTCAATAATTTTCATTTGCTTGATTTATCGTCTTTCTCTTTATCTCTCTTTTTACCAAATAATATGATAAAAATCTTTAGTCTGGTGTTTTGATCTCTACTATCCCTTTTTATGAATGATCATTTTGTTTACAGAGACTTCATAATTTATTTGTTGTTTTCTTTATTTATTCCCAATGGTTTCCGGATCCAGTGTTTCATTAGAATTTAAAGTTTATTAAACTTTAAGGAAGTGCCCTTGCGTTTTTATGTCTTTATTGCTGCTATATTACTTGAAAATGTTCTCAAAAAACAATGTTATTGTTTATCGCATTAGGTTCTGGGACAATTTATTGTCCAGCAAAATTTATCATGACAGGCCTAGACATGGCTTATTCACTGGTTTCTTCTTTCAGCTACGTTAAAGTTCTTTATTTGTGGAGTTGCTCATATTTTCTTCGAGTATTACCACTTTAACTGCTGTGCTCTTCTTCTACAGTCTTGCTGATGTCAGCCACCACTCTCATGTTTTAGCTTAAATCAGTTTATTTCTAAATTTAGCATTTGAAAATACATGGAAATAAGCAGTTTTAGATATGTGTACTCTCAACAGGTTTCCTCTCCTCAGCAAGACCCATGAGTGTTGTTTTATATAGATCTGTCTGCCATGCAAAAATTACTCAGTTCTGTGTAAAAGGTGCAATATGAGACACTGTGAATCGCCTATGACAAATAAAACTCAAAATAAAACTGTCAACCAATATTAAACCAAACATCTAAAAAACCCGTACCTTCTAGAGATTCTGGCTTTTGCAAGCCAGGCTAATATCCACTCTGTTTTTACTCTGCTCTCCATGCTTAGCTGGGTAATTTATTTAACTGAGATACTTTATTGTCCCCTAGGGGTAATTCATTTGCAGCATCGAGTATGCAAAATCTACACACAACAACATTCATAAAAATGAAACGCAAAACAAAACACACATTTACAAAATTATATCACAACTCCAAGAGACAAAGTTCATCTTAAATGGGTTTGCAACATTCTGTTCCAGAGATGCAAATGGTTCTGTGGACCATTCACAATGGCTATAAACTTGATAACCAAAGACTAACTAATATTTTTAAATGTTAACATAATAACCAGAAGAGGGACTTTAATGCATTCAATTTAATTACATTGATTTTAATCTGTTACATTTCTAACACAATTTTTCATTCAACTCTCAAGATGCTATTTCATATAATTTCAACATTATTTTTTTAATTAATTTTTTTTGTGTCATATTGATGTTAAATGTTTCACATAGGCTTTGTAACATTGAAAAACAATAGTGAAAACGTGTTTCTGTAATGTAAATTATGAATTTTTAGCTTTATCACAATCAAGCACCATTGTGAGCAGACACTCCAGTGTTGTGTGTAATAATTATATTCAACATAATTCTTATGAATATATCAGTTCATTGTTGAATGCCTACTGTAAAGGCAGAACTGCAAAGCAGAGTTTGACGGGTGGAACAAGGACACAAACACCAAAATACACTCTCTCTCTCAGTCTGCTGACGGTTCCAGCTCGTGACATTTCTGAGCATGCCACAGGGACAAGTGGTGGAAGGTTGGCGGCAGGCTAAGTGTCTGTCTG
Organism: Phalloptychus januarius; assembly: GCA_902982915.1. Taxonomy (NCBI): domain Eukaryota; kingdom Metazoa; phylum Chordata; class Actinopteri; order Cyprinodontiformes; family Poeciliidae; genus Phalloptychus; species Phalloptychus januarius. The sequence continues at coordinate 1,875,967 of CADWAE010000285.1, forward strand.
TAGGCCTGAGATAACGCCTGTCACCTCACCAAGTTGTCTCATTCACACATGCACTGATGCACACTCCGAAACAGAAACACACCAAAATATGGTCTGTCTTGCTTCTTTTTTCCCCACACTGGTCCACTATTAAACCATCCATCCACTGTGACAGTCAATGCTACTCAGCCGTCCATTCAGCAGCGCTCAATATCAATAGAGTCCCTCAGTCTCTGTTTTGCACTCCATTGTTGCCTTAAAGAAATGGGAATAGCTTTAACAGTTGGTGGAAGTACATGGCCTGTGAATAGCTGGCTTATGGCTGTGCTTATGCATTGTTTTGCTTTTCTGTCGTTCAGCTTGAGATCCTTAAGAGTGGCAGAAGCGATGATGATGTATTGTTTTCCAGGCCATCAAGATTATGCATGCAGCATGTGAGAATTTTCTTTCCTCTGAGCATTTGCATTGTACTTCATTGTGTCACTGGCTTATTTAGCTGTGCCGTGATATGCATGTATGTGTATATGTAGTAATGTGCAAGTAACAAGGGAAAGAGAGAAGACGTCCAGGAATTAGGTAGAGGTGGAACAGTCATTCATAGGCCTTTTCACATGACTGACACACAGCTGCAACTTTCTCCTAATGTACTAACCCCTTTCTTTCAAAGTTAATCACTTTTTCTCATTCAAGCATGAGGTAGGACAGGCATACAGTGAAAAAGGCTGAGGGAGGTAGAGAAAAAGACCGAACCACTGAAAGAATAATACCAGTTTCTGGGCTTCATTGATTTCAATAAATGGGTACACATTATGGTGAAGATGGCACAATGGGAAAATTTTCCGACAAAACGTACGCAGAACCATTTTTGTTGGATCTGCGAGGGAAATAGTGTGTGGTATACCGGCGTGCATTTGTGTGGAATCAAAGCCTAAAAGAAATAGCAACACACTTAATCAGCAAAAAACAGTGTAGCGCTCTTTTTTTCATTGTACGTTTTGTGTTTGAAACTGCATCTGCATTTACAAGCAGGGCCATTTATCTGTGAAGATTGTAATTAGGGGAGCCAGAAAACCCAGAAACAATCATAGCCTGTTTGTGTGCTTCTATATCCATACTTACATATCCGTTAACACCGACAGGTATCTATTCTGAAAAATAATTTCAATGTCCTTCATTGAAATGTCCCATTACGTCTCTCTATAAAAGAAAAAATGGTTTTATAGTTCTCTTCAAAAATATTCTGAGATGTACCACTATTGATTGGGATGCAGGAAATGCTCAGATTTTGTGACTCTGCTCAAGGATTCTCATTAGGACGTCAATGTACTTAACAGAACATGAATGTATAAATATGGACTTTATGGATTAACTGCTTACTGTTTAAGAAGTTCATTAAATGGGGAAAGATTATGACCACATCATGATGAACGTAAGCTTATTAATTCAGTTTAATGTGTGTCAACCTGGGGCTGCATTTAATAAGTTGAATATTAAAACAAAGAAGCAATTGACCATTTACCTATTAATTTTTCCTTTTGTGGTGTACAAAAAACAATGTCTTGAAATATTTGTCAAAGTTCTAAACATTCGTCTTGGTCTTAGGGATTGTGATCTTAGTCTCAGAAGAATCGGTTTCCATTCCATCCCTGACACTTTAGGGTGTGTGTTGGGGTACTGATGTGCACGGTGGTGCATTTGTTGGCACTGCTTTGCAGCTAAAAGGTATTGTGTTCAATCACAGTTAGAACCTGTATTGAACTTATATGTTCTCTTATGTATGCCTGGGTCCTCTCAGGGTGTTCTGGTTTCCTCCCACATTCCCAAAACTTGCATATTAAAACAATTTGTTACCTTACATTAAGTGTAAAAACTTTAAAACGATGAAATGTCAGTTTACGTTTTAACACTGAGTGTGTGTGTCCATGGTCGTTTGTGCTGTTCATTATTATGTTGCCCTGTGATGTACTGGTGAATCTGTCCCTGGTGTCTCCCACCCATTGACAACTGGATATAGGCATCAGCCCCACAACCCTGGAAGGACAAGGGAGTACAGAAAATGGATGATTGAATGTTGCTGATTTAAATCTTTTATTTTAACCTAGATTTTTCAAAGTAGAAAGCAACTTGAAAAAATCAGGATGTAGGATGGGAAAATGTTGTTTCCAGCTATTTGACTTATTAACACCTCTCCGTCTTCGTCCTGTCATTGCCCAGTGTAGACATGCTTCAGCGAATCACAAGTGGAACTTGTCCCATGACCATTTTTATACTTAGATCTACACAGTTTTGATGGCTCTCAGTCTTTTTTGGCCTATTGCCAGCACTCGATTTTGAACCTACACATTTTTATTTTATCCCTGTGTACTCCATTTTCCACCCATAGTATTTAAATGAATTACAGGAATTAACTTTGATAGAAATGCTTAAACTTGACATGCAATTTTTTTAAATTGTATAGCATTACCTAAAACTGTGTGCGGTCTTTGACATTTTAAACATACCCTATGCAGAAGACGGCTGCCTCCATGCGCCCCCCGACTCAGCCACCGTCAGCAAGCAGGGGAGAAACACCCCAAAGCGCCTACCGCTCCCAGTAGACCCTAACCCATCACTGCAGCCAGAATATAGACAGACCAGTGCAGGGAAGGAACATTACCACCCTACCTGCTGAGTTAGCCCCTGGAGGCCCAGACAGATACATTTCTAGGAGCCACATTTGACACCTGAAGAGATCCCACAATCCTGGACTAGGCTTTTTAAACCAACGAACTAAAATGTCTGGTTGCTAGATATTATTTATTAGTCATGCATGATATTTGCTTACAGTAAAATATTGGTAAAACACAGAAAATGGCTTTCAATTTTTGGCTGTCAAAGAAGGAAGACAATGTCCCAATATCTGGGATGAACTGACTTAGTATAGTGGTAAAATTTTCCTTAGCTTACGGAACCTTTTCATACACAAATTTGAGTATAAATTTGTGTATGAAAATACACAAATTTATGTATTTGTGTATACATAAATTACCAAAATAGCAAAGGTGCAAAAGGAGAGCATTGAACAACATCCAATTTTGATAAATGAGGCTCATTGTGTCTTTTTTACACCCCACACACAACCTACAATCTCTCAGTGAGCACGTTCCTTCTTCCGCTTTTGCTCCTAATTCATTCACATCCCATCCGTCCTTATCATTCATCCCTCCTCTCCACACTATTTCATTCTGACTTCCTTGGCTCCACGAATACAGAGCTGTCTTAGAAGTCTCAGGTGGTTCAAGTCCATTACTTTGGGAGATAGAAAAACAGTGCTGAGGTGTTCTGATTGAGGCCTATTAAAATTCATAAGCTGTGGAATAAGGCCAGATAAAAAAAATGCAGCTGCAGGAATGAAAGGCAGGATGGTATATGGATGTTCATGTGTATATGTGTGAAAATTTGTCAAGTGTTTATGAAGAAAAGCGAGAGGCAAGCAAGGGAATAAAGAGTGATAAATGCTCTGCGATCCCATGAGTCCCTTACCTCCTTAATTTATCTTCATACTTTTCCTCTCTTTTTCAGTCCTTTGTATTTCTCTCCCTCTCTTCAGTTGGTCAATACCTTTTGTGTACCTTCACACCTTGCCAAGGTGCATGGTGCATAATTTTTATTTCTCGTCATGCTTCTATGTATTTTATGTAGGCAGCCATCATCCTTCTTAAACTTTGATAAAAAAAATTCTCCACTGTTTCTGATGGCTGTTAAAGATAATCAAACATATTTTACGGATACACAAACATCTGCTACTCCCTGTTTTCCTCTGTATCACACACACACACACACTCTTGGCATGGAGTACATTAAGCGGATGTGGATCGATAAGGAGCAGAGGTCAATAGAAAACGCGTTTAGACTGATAAAACTTACATTTCTCTGGGAGACTGAGACTAGCTTAAAGCCAGCCAAACCCCTTCACCTCTCCTCTTTCTTCTTCTTCTTTCTTTTTTCATACTATCGCTCTAAAATAGACTCATCTTGTATCACTGTCACTTGGGATAGATTAACACAAAGGCAGAAAAGAAAGCAGGTATGATGCTAGTCAGAAAGCTGACTAAGAGAAAGTGAGGCCAGCACTTGAAACAAAAGCAACTGATGCAGCGAGTGGTGCAAAAGCACCAGATGCCACTTTCTAACATATTATAGTACAAGCCTAGTTAGAAGAAACACACCTGTTTTTCCTGTGTGTACATATGACAGTGTGTCTCTGTGGTTACATACTGTAAAAACACTGTAAACAAGCACTTTACATCATGATTATCGAAACATATGTGCTTTTTACATTTTAAAATACTTTTTACATTATCACCATAAAATTATATTATGGTGATAACTAATTTTGCAAAATCAACTTTATTGAGCTTTTTTATCATGTTGTAATGTCATTCCCATATCACAAACACACTCATGTTAATTATTCTACTACAGAACCGTGTTCTTCAATCAGAGCATGTGAGTTTGTGCTGAAACAATGTCAGATTTTAACGGTTAGTACGACAATGTTTCTGGTGGTTTGTATAACCATTTTTGAAGGAATAAACTGTACTTGATTTGTATATGCTATTCAACATACAACTTGTTTGATCATCAAGTTAATTATTTCCAACTCTTTAATGCTGACACCAGGTAGAAGGTAGTGAAAGCAAAGGAAAGAGGTCTTTCAACCACCCGGGTTGACTGTAATTGTTTTTAAGATTTTTAATTGAACAAGAAGAGATTTGGTTTTCCAATTTAGTTTTTTAGCTAATGCTAAGTCATGTTAATTTGCTTTGGAAAGGATGGTAATTGTAGAATGGTGTATATAGGTTTCCTTTACAACATTGTATCAGTTTGTGACAACATTTAATGCACGAAAATCTGTAAATTCTGATGTAAAACTTCTACAAATTAGTGATTTTTACAACATAAGTGATGGCAAACGAAAAAAGTGCTGTTAGATACATATTTATCAAATATACATCAACTGATTAAATCTTGTAAGTACTACAAAGAATAAAAATAACTGTGGTTTTCTGAACTTGCTCGGTTAACCAAATGACCATTCTAAAAATACGTAGGTAAGTTCTGCAAATCTACGTTAGTTCCATTGTTTTATTATTTCTATCTATCCAAGTTATCTCACTGAAACACAGGCTTGGATTGCTGACATGACAGCATAGTGATTAAGCAGATGCATTATTTGAGATAAACTGTTAGCTATTAAGAGGACAATAATTTAGTTATCAGGATACACAAGAGGCTGCAGTGGTACATGTGTGAGCTATAACAGGAAGATCAAGCTGACTTAAGTCAAGGGACTGGCTACTCAGATTGCTATGTTCTGACATTTCCATTAATTTTTGTACATTTTCTGAGATGAACTTAGCATTTTCTAGGTGTTGAGAAGATACATTTATTATCTGTGGTGACTTGACATTTTGGGAATTCATAATCATTTTTAATTGATCATTTATTATTCTTGTGGTCTCCAAGATAACAGGTTCCTAAAACGTATGCTATAAATCTAACAGGGTTTTTACAAAAATAATATAGCCTTTAGCCATGGCAGCTTACAGCACAGAAGAATGACATTGCTTCTCCCTCCTGATAAAGCTCCGAGTCTACTCACTCCTTTGTTCCACAGTACTTGCTATTATTTCTGAGGGTAACAGGAGAGCTTGATTATACCTACAACTATACTCACCGTATGTACAGTATCTGTATAGTTGCAGAGCATTTATGAGCTTAAAACAGAATCCATAGTGACTGTTAAGGGGAAATGATTTAGTAAGAAATGTGACAGAATCTGCTTGGTTTGTTTAAACTCACACTGTTTTTTTTAATTGTCCAATAAAACTAAGCAGCAGAACATTTTGGTACACTCCCAAGAAATGGCGCCATATAACAGGCAACCGACCAAGAAATATAGGTTTGGGTGTTTAAATAATGGTAAAATAATTAAATAATTGTTTAAATAATTGTAGACAACCTGCGGCAGATCCAATAAAGGCCCCACTAGGTACCTACTAGATCAGAAAAGACCTTAGTGTGGTGTGTTTGGAGTTTGCTGGTGAAAAATAGGAAGGCAGTGCAATTGCACTCTTAGCTGAGGGAGGAGATAAAGGACACACACTTCTATTGAGCTGTGTAAACTCCTGTGATAGACAATACAGCCATATGTTAACAGCTAGCAGCTAAATGTCCTCAGTGAGGCGAATCTTTTCGATAGTTAAATATCTAGAGTTACATCATCCATCATTCACAAACACTGCAACACCCCTGAGCCCTACCTCTCTTCTTACCACTCTCCTTGGTCCTGTGGTTAGCCATGTTTCAGTCAGAATGATAGGGTTGCTCTTCCTATAACTGTTTTGATAGTGGGTAAAAGCCACCAACTTATCCTCTTTATTGGGAAGAGATTATGATAGACGGGATGACATGTTTGTATCTTCTCCTCCTGTTGCGACATCCGATGCGGATCCAGCATCTCTTCCTCTTTACCTTACTGGCAATGATGTGGAGCCAAGGAGAGTTAACAGCTGTGGCTACTCTCATGGTGTCTGAATAGAAGTACCTTTAAAACCTGAAAACAAAGTTGTGCATGAAATGGTCAGTTCCCAGCAAGAAAGAAAACACACAGGATGTCTAAAACTACATTTCTCAGGAATGAGTGAGAGCTGCTGCTCATATAGCACTGAAAGTTGTTGATTAGCAGTACATTAAAGTGAATCTCACTAGAAAACAAAAACACTTCTGCAATACGGTGAAATACTATGATCAGTCCAGGTACATATATTTGCATTTGTTAAGGCACAGAAGTGCCTTAACACTTCTGCAAATGTTGCACTTAACTGCAACATTTTAAAGTGAGTTCATAGTAATTGCCTGATTTAGTCAACAGTTTGAAGCTGAAGATGGATGAATATGTTCAGAATTTAGGAAGAAGTTCAGACAGACTCTGTGTTAGGAAAGAGTTACTAGATAATTGGAAAAGTAGTTCAGATGTCATGAGTGAAACTCCTGGGGAGGTGACTGTTCTTTCCCTCAAAGGAAAGAAGTGTATCAGATTTGATGGAGAAATTAGGAAGTTTGGGAAGATATGCTTTAGTTAGCAGAAGGAAGTGAGACATATACAGGGAAATGGAAAAAAAATGACACAAGTTCTTGGAGATTAGGCATAACAGCAATAAAAGAACTAGCAAAAGAAAACGATTATAGCATGTGAGTCTGGACACTAAGTAGAGGGAAAAACTTGTATCAATGACCTAGACAGAGACAGATCAAGCTGGAGATGTGCAGAAGGATCATTATTGGAGATGTAGATGGAAATGTACCAAGCAATGAAGAGAGTGTGTTGAAAAGACAGGAGGAGTACTTTGAGAAAGTGACAAAAGACGAAAATGAGAGCGAGACAGGAGCTGACCTGGAAGGAAAAAGGTGGCCTGACAGACTGGCCCACCTACAACTGCTTGAAATTTTAAATATCTCCTAACTTTTTAGTTCCACGTTTTGGTTTTGTAGTTTGATGTTGGTGCTCTGTGAATGGAGGCTAAAATTGCAGAAATATAATCTCTCTTTTAAATCTTAGAAATACAAAAATGCAATTCATGTGGCATTAGCAGGGGCAGAGGAGGCTTTCCAGGTGCGTGACTGTAGAGATCGCTGCTCTTCAGGGCGAGTCGGCGGCTGCGTGCTGAGATCAGCCCGACTGAAGTTGCACTTGATAGGATGCAGCTCAGGCATTGTGTCACCGCAAAACATCAGCGACTACAGAGGGACTACGGGGCAAGCGTGACAGCTCCTCCATGGAATAAACCAATGACCCACTGGGGAATTCCCTGTTATGTCAGTCTACCACTGGAGCAGATGGAAAGTTGGTCAAATATCGTGTAAAGGATTAGAAAGCAGTAAGTGGCAGCAACTACAAAAAGAAGACAAAGCAGAGAAATGTGGGTGGTACAGACTGCATACTTACGAGAGGTTTCTACATTGACTGGGAGTGAAATCTTATCACTCCCAGTATTATGGCGAATTTGCAAAGTTTATTTCTCATAATGTTGGATATATTTGTAACCATATATTTCTAACTTCATTCTATTCAACTCATCGCACACAAGTCACTTTGTCTCAACATGATGGTTTCAGTTGGACAGCTTACAGTAAAGGTAAAATGAATAAAATTGCTATTTGTCGAAGTACATTTCTCTCACTCCCCAGAAAGCAGATGAAATACTGAAAAAAATTCTTGGCTTTAGAGGTCGAAGTTGCAAGCTGCTTGACCCTCGATCAATCCATAACGAACACACATGTAGGTGTATTTTACTGCTCACCAGTTGTAGAACCAGCATCCCAATGACTGTTCCCATGACTGTACGTTGGGTATTTGCTCTGAAAGTATTGACTGAGAAGCATAGAGAGGGTGAGACAGTGGTGTGTGACGGGGTACCAAAAAGATTCTGAGGATATGTACAAGACAATGTGGCGTGGTGAAGGAGAATTTGAGGGTGGTGAAGATTATGAACAAAGACCTTAAGAAACTGATGAGGCGTCTGGTAGTGGTAACGTGATGAGTTCATGCTCGATTCTTCATAGACCACCACATTTGCAGATGACAGTGAACTGCAATGAGAACAAGAGAGCCTGCTGAGAGACGGTATCCTGTGAAGAGGAAATAAATGAAAACTCTGTAAAAAAATATCAAATATGGAATTATGTAAGTGAGATCAATCTTGCAAGACAAACTGTGCATGACTGAGACAAAGAAGAGATTCGGGATTGCAGGGAGTCTACAGAGATAACAATTAGGGCTGTAACTGTAAAGAAAAAGGAGGATTTAGAAGATGTTTGTGAGAACAACTAAGATGTATGGTTTGAGTATGGTAGTATTAGCAGAAATAGAAGAGGTGGGGCAAGGGATGGCAGGGCTTAAGAGTAAAATCTTTATTACTGGAGACCAAAATGGAAAAGGTTGCAAAGGAGTCAGGACAGATCTGGAAACAGCGTTACAGAGGTAAGGCTGAGATGGATTTAATGTGCACAAAGGAGGGTGTAATTACTGGTTGAAGGATGGAGAAAATGAGCTGCTGAGGAGGAGGACAAGAGAAAGACAACAGAGAGAGTTTGGAATTATTGAAACAGAATACGCTCAAGGCTGATGTGAATGAAAGAATGCCAGGGATAAGGTGAGATGGAGGTAAAAATACCGGTCGTGGTGAAACCACGCACTCGAAGACAAGTGTATAAGAAACATTTTCTCTTCTTAACTCAGACATGATGCTATTTAGAGCCAGCAAACAGTGTATCATGCTTACCTTTTACATTACTTTTTAGCTGTGGGGTTTGTTGTGCAATGGGTGCAGTTTTTTTGGCATTTTTTTAATTATATGCTGATTTTAAAATTTTTTTACTAAATGGATTTCAAAAAAATGTGTCATGTTCAAATTGATGTTGGTAAATTAATATTATCGCCACCTACTGATGATTATGATCAGAAGGATTTACAAGGATAGTGTAAGCACAGTTTTTTTGTTTGCAAAATTGAAGAAAAAAATATTTATTTTGAAAAATATATGTTCTCAAGTCTTCTGATGGTTTATTTTATTTTCCAGGTTCATGATTCAGTTTTGCCTTCAGACTGCCTGTGGCTTGTTTTTAGTTGTTCTTCTTTGGAACATGCCTTATACAAACCTGCACTTTATGTCCTTTCAGCCCCTTTTCTTGGCAAAATGTCCTGAAGTTTTTTTTTATGTAGTATGCCGACTCTGACAACCTTGTCATCTGGTTTCACTGACCATGGAAATAAAGGCGTAACTAACTTCTTCTTTTCATCCTCTACTTTTTTGCTCAGTTGGTCTTAGCCCTCCATTTATTCCTCCACAGCAATGGGATCACAGCATCTGGGTCTGACACATACATTTGTTTAGTCCCCATTGTGCTAAGTGGATTCATGTGAAATGGAGATTGCCTGTAATATATCGAAGGAGAGAAGGGCGCATAGAGGGAGGTAAAATGAGTGAATGGGAGGGGAAAAGGCTCCGAAGAGGAGCATGGAGATTAATGATTGATCCAAATAGACCCCAGTAAAACATTGACAATAAGAGAGTGAAATAGGGAGTAATGAAAGTGAGATGGCAAAACATATGCTGCTCTGTCTACACCATCAATCTAAAGTTGTGAGCTCACCTGGAAATTGTCAAGCATTAACGTGCTTGTGTCACTGTGTAACTGTGCTTGCATGTAAGTGCCTGGCAATGACAATGATGAGTTTCCTCACTTACAATATACATATTCAGAGAAAGCATGCCACTCCATCATCCCTGTCTTTACTCTGATCACTGCTGCAGCTGATGTTTATGTTTGACATTTGAGCTCACAAGTTTGCATTGTGCTTCCCAGTTCTGCTGAGATTGTGTATGTGTGCAATCTCTATAATAGCCAATTTATACCTCTTACTGAAAAGGTAACATACATACACAGTCATGAACACTATCGGTAATGAAAAAGACATGTGGCATACAGTTTACCATTGCTCCAGTGAAGCATTTTTAATATGGGACAAATGTAAAGAGTCAAAGTGGGTCTTTACGCCATTTTTTTTGTTTTGTGAATCATCTGGACCTCTTTCACAGTATCGCTGAAAGTCAGTAATTTATTTCACCACAACACAACCGAACATACAAAACTTTGCTTGTTTTGTATTTTTTTTTTATTTCCACAAACGAAACAAATAATGACTTAAGTACATTTTATTAGAAGTCAGAACCCATCACATTGTTTTTCCCAATGTCTTTTCCTTATCCGAGTCTGAATTGCTTCAATAGCAGGTTCAGGAGGGGAACTGATGGATCACTCTCTTAAGCAATTTCTCAGTTCTCTTTCTTGACTGATGTGTTCAGAAAACCTTCAAAGGTAGCCAAAATGGACGCTTGATCAATTTCCTGCAGGACCTCAGCTGACCCCTTTCCATGCAAACAAACAGCGGCTCTGCTCCTAGCCTTCCCCTAGATGACAGAGCTTTTTACCCTATCTTTAAGGATGAACCCGGCCAGTCCAGAGCCGAAGATGGTTTTAGCTGCTTGGATTTGAGATCTTGTCCTTTTGATCATACTCCATATGCCATGGCCATAGGTGAGTGTCAGAATGCACAGACTGGTAAATCAAGAGCTTCACCTTAAGGAACAATGTTTTCTTTTTTTTTTTACTACAACAGACTGAAACTCCACTTCGTCAGTCTATGCAGGTTAGTTTTTGAACAAGCTGGTGTTCAAAGTGGGGGAGCTGACTAACGTAAGAGCAGAATGGGGCAGGGGGACCAGTGTAATGTGGGGGACATGGTGGGAAAGGGGGATAAGAAAACGACAGTTAAAAACGGGAGCCTTGACAGGTATGGAATCTATCCAATGCACACTAAAATTCATGATGTAGAGATGCCAATAAAGATCAGACTGTGGATACCTAAACCAGCAACAATCCCCTATTGGACTACATCCTGAGGTTCTTTCCATAAATGCAACAAACAGGATTAGTGAAAAGGGAGAATCTAAACCATATTTTAATCAAGCTATGTTATTTTCATAATGTGGACAAAGTTCCTGCTTTTTGTAACCAATTACTACACAATGAATAGTCTGAAATCGTCTACTTCCATTTTTCCCTCATAAGACTTCAACTAGCATGAAAGCCATAGTTCTCACCTGAATCTGAGGTTAGACAATTGGATGGAGCCTCTTTTCTAGCACCACTGATCATGGTCCTTATCCTTTGAAGGGTAAGTATTGTGATCCTTCAATCGTTGAAAGAATTTTTCTTATCCCCATTCCTTAATATTTAGACAGCCACCAAAGAGTACCACCATATCTCATTGAATCTGCACAGCCAAGGCAAAGGAGAAAACAATATTTTTCCCATTTAATTCAATTTGCTTTACTGTGTCTCCATGAAAAATCCAATGAGTGCAAATAACTTAACCCAATAATGATGAAAAAAGATAACAGCTCCCGAATCAAGCTGCTGTTGTAAGCTAAAAGCTCTTTTTTCATTAAAATCTATGATAACCCGACCAATTAAAAATGACTCAGTTTGTTGTGTTTTGATTTCATAGAAGAGGGGAAAAGGGAAAAAACGTGAGGGGCAATCGAAGGAGAATAAGCAGAAAATCTATCATAATTAAGCAACAACATTAAAAATGGAAGTGTGTGTCTTTTTTATAGATGACTACTAATTGCATGGAAAGCAAAGCGATGATTCTGTTGAATATTAGCTTTTAATGATCCTAAACGAAAGCAAAACCCACATGAGTGTGCTCATGGTTGCAGACACATATACACATACAGCAGAGCTCAGACATTAAGTTGTGCACACACACATTTACACATACTTTATTGGAGGTTCTAAGTCTCTAGACACCCCAGTTGTAGCTTACATTTAGTGTATCCTGTCCCAGACAAGATCATTACTTTGCTTCAGAGGCTTGCGTGCTCTGAATTTTTCCCTGCTCATTATTAAATATAGCAATGTTTAATAGCTAATTATCACATATTTCATATCACTTGCTGATGAAAAGTCTGGCTGAAGCTAAAGTGTGGTGCAATTTTCTGCTTTAGGGCCCTCTTCTGATGCAAGCTCAAATTTGTCATCTTATATTATTTATTTTGGCCTAACAAGTCAAACTCCACCTGCTGAGAGGAAAATCAGCAGTAGCTGATAGACATTCATTAATTCAAATGACAACATGCCGCAGCAGCATCTGGTGAGAAGCACAGTGATTGACTGCAAAGGGATGTCACGATTTAAAGGTAGAAATTGAAAAGGCTGTGATAATCTCTGTTTTTCATGGCTGAGGATCTTCAGTGGCACATTTAGAATCGACACACGCATAAAGATGGGATCAGTAATGTGAAATATGCATTTTCGCAAGTCATTAAGTGAGGATTTGTGAAGACGCAGAAATCCCAGTTAAAGTTGACCCATGTCTTCAGTGGTCTTACCAAGGACAATAATCATCAACTTAACCTGCATACAAACTACTGTATTTTCTTATCTGGAGGTTGGTAGCCAGTGAAGCGCAACCTGCCCTGAGGTATAGTATGTGATGTACACACTGGCACAAACCTCATCTCTTGCTTCCTCTATCTCTTTCCTTTTTTACTCTCTAGAGTTATTGTCAACCATCAGGCATCCCTCTGCCTAGATTAGAAGTCTGTTAGGAGAGCCCAGACTCATAAAATGGCTGATAATACAATATGCAGCCCAGCTCCGACTCCATAGGTGGCCAATTAACCTCTATGTCCTCTGCCATTCATTGACAGAAGATTTCCCTGAAAGGCAAGGGTAACATACAGGTACTCTATGCTCTCTATAACTTACTAGATTATATGAGAAACACCTTTGCGAATTTGGCAATGAAATTGCAAAGTTTTCTTAATGATGCAAGTGTTCTGAAAATAAGTGCAGAAAATGATGAAGTGATTAAAATAAAGAATATACTTACGGGTCACTTTAATATGTGTATGCCTTATTAGCACTGGATCAGAGTCTTTTAACCCCCATCTTTTATACTCACAACCGAATTAGGTTTTGTAGTAGGCTACCCACTCAATGGGGTGCTGAGAAAATTTGTCAGAGATTTTGATCCATATTAATATGTTAAGAAAATCTATGTACTGCACATTTGTAAGCTGAAAATCCACAGTTTGAGCCGTCTACTCCACTGCATCCAAAATGTGCTTTGTTGGATTGAAATCTGGTGACTGAGGAAGATATTGGAATACAATGAGCTCATTATTATGTTCAAGCCACCACCTTGAACATAATATTATATGTTATCAACCTGGAAGTAATCTTCAGAAGACACATAAAAAGGATGGACAACATTCAGGTAGACAGTGCATGTTGTCATGCCGATCTGCATTAACTGTCTCAAACTTTGACAAAAAATATCATTAAACTACCAAAAGTAACCTTAAACAGAATAAGTGGCTTCTGGTTGTTGGAAAATATGTTCTTTAATTGTCCTTCATTTGCAAATGTCATTAGTGCAAACAGGTGATGGCACCTAATATTAGGAAAGAGGAAGATGTCAACCCTTGTGACAAAATAAATACTAAATGCTCAGGAAAATATTGACATACGTGTTTTTTAAGACATAAGAGGAGTTTGGTGCTACTGCCGACTGCGATTGGACCATAACTAGGTTAACATCACTGAATGACTACCAATGACATATTGATGAGGTGCTTTAATAAAAGTTTAACTATTCTTAAATTGTGTGCATTAAAAGCCTTGGCATACAGTAAACTGTTAGTACTCTCCACAAGTAGCAGCACTGAATAAAACACTACAGCCATCTCTCTCCTCTCCAGTGTTCGAAGGCCACATTCACTGCTACAAACACTTTGCTAGCCTAGTACTTAATCATCACAGTGGTTGTGTCATGTTTTCAATTTAAAAATGCATATGCTCCTCCCACACTGCAATCATTACACACACACCCACACTCAAAGAGATGAACAAAATAGCATTTTGGACACATAGATCTCACAGACTCAACAACCATGCACACACACACACACACACACCATAGCTATTGCTAATGCTTAGAGTGGACACATCCTTTTCAATATCACACTTATATTCTGTGGAGAGGCCATAATTTACCAACTATGCATAAAGAATTGTCAGGAACCTAAATGAATCCTTAGTGCTCACTGCTCCTATTCAGCTAAGTCCATTAATCATGTCACTGATAAACACAGGCATAATCTGACTGTGTAATAAGGTACTTGTTTGCTATGAATTGCACATGCACATAACGGCACCCAGTGTTGCACCACTGATGCACGTCCGCTCCCACTTGACACCCTCTGAACAAAATACACAATGAGCAGCAACAGAATAGAAGAAAAATTATAGTACTCAAAGCTCTTTCAACTACATTTATTGTTTTTCAAATAATTACAGTAGGTTTAGAAAAGATATAAAATGGAGAGTCGAGGATGTTGTTGCAGAACACAAAAATGTAACAAAAATTGTTACAATGAAGTTTCATTTTTAAAAATTTATTTATTTTTAACTGTTCCACAGTTGTGGTATTTAGCCATTAGTCTGGGCATTTTTGTAATTCATCTAAAATGGAACATAAGTGGACAAAAAGCCTTTAAGTTAACACACAAAACACTGAATGGCATTTTCATGGTAAGCTTTTTAAGGAGTTTTTTACACTTAGTGCAGTCCAGGATGTAGTTTAGTTACATATGCTTAATGAGAAGGCAACACAGAAAGGTGTTTAAAATAGATCCAATAGACAGTGTGATAGATGAAGCTAATAAGAAGTAAGATGCAGCTAATTTGAAAAATTCTGACAAGGAGTTAAAATGATGAAGCAGAGAATAATCGGTTTGAGCAGAAAGGGGAAAGAAAGCAGAATGGTATATGGAGGTGTTTTGCTTATTTCTGTCTCTGCTTGTAATTTGATTTTTTTTTCACCTGAACCACTGAGACCGGCCCGGATCAGCACCTATTTCATATGATGGGATTTCTTGTGGATGTGTTCCCCAGTGGAACAGATCCTTCCTACAGTCGTTTGATTTGGGCTTTGATAGAGAAAAAAGGTGAATTTTTCCCCTCAGTGGGGGAGTTAAATGGATTAGTACAGTTCTATGGAGAATAAGAAAGCAGGGAAACTCAGAGGCACATGCTTAGGTAATGTGTGACTTTATCCGACGAGTTCTTCTTGGACTTCACATGGCTTTGCAGCATATATGTTGTTTATAATAGAGAAATACAATTAAATAGACCACAGAAAAAAAACCAAAAACGAGAAGGTTTGTGCTTGGAAGGCACAGAACGTGAAGCATGAAAGAGTGTCAAGCGAGCTCATTTCCATGCAAAGTGATTTCACAATTTAAGCATCAAAATAGAAAGTGACTTTTGAGTATGCTTGTCACAAGTATACATTTTCTAAACAAATTTAACCTGATATTAGATCTTCGATGCTAACAGGGCAGACCATTTCGCTACAACATCTGAACATACACAAGACACCTACACAACAGACAGAAGGCTTTTTTTTTCCAGTTTGTACCTGCAATATACAGTAAATCATCTAATATTTTCTCAGTGCCTCAACCAACCACTATCTACTGGTAATATCAGGTGCTGATATTACTCTATCAAAATATGAAAGCTTATTGCTTTATTGTTTACAGCTGCTGCGTTTTATTGCTGTTACAGACCGAATGTACTAGATGCTAAATTTCAGCAATGAGAATGTTCAAGAACAACATTTATTGTCACTATGATATGTTTTCTCTAATTTAAAGCAACAAATTCTCTCATTATTAAATAGTGTCCATCAATATTAGTTCCAAAGGAAGAGTTCAGAGTCTGGCAGCAGCTGATGAAAAGGAGCCGTTTCGTTTTCCTCCCTGATCACGGGACCTCAGAAGCTTGTTGGGGCTTTGTGGATGAAGAAGTTCTTAGATTTAATCTTGTACCTCCTTTTGAGGAGCTTCTCAAATAAGTACAAGAATCTTAAAAGGTCTCTAAAAAGCTAATGTAAATATATCAGCAGCAAAATCACTTGCGAGGACGTGGATTAATTTGTGGGTATTGCCTGGGATCAGGATTTTGAACAACTTCATAACGTCAAAGGGGCACATTGCATTGATGCAGATGTGATGAAACAAAAACATAAATATTTAATGTTCAGAATGTTCAGAATCATCTGTAGAAAAACTCACACCTTAATTTGATTTGGTTCCCTTTCCCACTACCCTTTTGTAAAGTGATTAGGCCTCTTGGTCAACTACAAAGCCACAACAGTTTCTTGTTTTGGAAACTATTACAAGAAGGTGATTAGTATGAACAGCAGGCGAGGCATTGAGCCATTTAACATGTTGCTGTGTATACATGAAATGAATGCAGTACAGCGATGCAGCATAGTAGTGACATATGGTCTTTGTGACCAGCATTCTGTAGGATTTGTAGGAAGAGGTGAACTATATAAAATAAATTTGGAGCATTTACTCAGCTAAAACAGGATAGCTACACTGAGCCTGTATGCCATCGTGTTAAAAAAAAAATGGTATGAGGAAGCTTATGCATAGTGCTGATGTCAATGTCGCACGACGCATCCAGCAATGTTGGCTGTTTTTTGAAGACCCCCAGCAGTGTAGAATATCTCCACATATGATTTATGAATATGTGGAGATATGTGATATATCATTTTCATAGGTTTATGACAATAAACCTGCAAGCAAATAGTCTTTCTCCCATTCACTTGGATTAGAATTTCTACCGGGCCAATCAGCAAACAGAAAGAGAAGTTATGAATGATGACGTTGATTTTTCTGCGATGTTCTAGATTTGCAGTCTACATGTAGTTTTAGCAATGGAGGAAGTAAACGAAGCCATTCAGTCCGCATTAATGACACTTCCAAATATTCAATAAATGTTAACAGCAGCCTCATTCGGATTTGCACTTTTCTCTTTGAAGCAGAGGATAGTTGTTTCCTACAACTATCCAAACAACAAACAGCTATCCAATCAGCTACTATCCAATTATCCAATCAGTTTGAATTGACTCAGAGGCCAGTTCAAGGCTTCTTAGTGGTGAACTGGGCCTTTAAATATGTCATTAACATTAGTGATTCAGTAAAATTTGAAACCTGAGTGCATGCTACTTTTTATAAAAGCTCAAGAAAATATAGATTACATTTTGATGACATGACATACTGTATGTGAGGGGATCTTTTTAATTGAAAGCTGTCTTTTTTTTTTCTTTTTTTTTTTGTACAGAGTAAAAATCATCAGAAATAGAATCATTCATGTGTGGTGATGCTTGACTTCAGGTTGTAAGCCAGTCCTGTACATCTCAGATCTCCCATCTTATCTGAGTGGGATGCCAGGTTACGTGCACCACTGGGGGATCAATTAAACCTCTTTCGCTCTCCTCTTTACACCTCCTTAAATCAGAAGGGGAGGATTTCAAACGATGGGCTTGTACCTCCCCAACAACCACAACCACCCCCAACTGCACCCAATTAAGACTATCTTCAAACGAATGAGTTAACACCTGTAGGGGGATTGGAAGATATAGCTTCTTGCTGGGATTCTCGTATTGTCTCATATGCTGCTTACACTTTTGCCACTAGAGAAGAGTTCTTTCTATGTGGAACAGTGCAGAGGAAAATTACGAGACTGGAGATAATTTTTGTTTTGGGGATTTTGTTTTTCCTTTTCTGGTCCCCAACCATGCTGGAAGCAGACCCAGACAGAGAGAAGATTGACAAAAGCAGTTTTTTATTAGTGGTTTGACATTTTGAATAATTATTTTTGCAGGGAGTAATATATTCAGAAAGGATAAAAGGTACAATGACCTTTTTGAGTCACTTTTCATATTGTCTGTTTTATAATGTTCAAGCTAAACTTTTGTTCATTCAGAAAACTTTGCATGGTTTGTTTAACAACATTTATGTAAAATGTAGCATGATACATAATAAAGAAAATTAACATGATAGTTATAATCTGATGCCTAAAGAGATATTGGCTTGCTTGACACAACAGTAATTAATATGTTTTTTTAGGAAACAAACATGCTTTGGTTCTTACTTTCATGTTTTCATTTTCCTGATTGAGGATGAATCATTATTGAACTGAACACGTTTTTATAAAGTAATTTTTAAATGAACAAAAGCAGTACTGGTTCTGTGTGCTTTGGGGAGATTCCAAAAATATTAAAATACTTAATTTGCTTGTTTAAAGTTCATCAATAAACTATTACAGCTATTACATAAACCTAAAATTAAAATATGTTTAGTTTTGTTAATCATTTTGAAGAATTAAGCTTGGATTTGGCTAATATAACTACTTTGTTTATTTCCTAGTTTGTTCATGTGTACATTTATACTCTTTGATAATTGTTGACAATTGTTTTCTGCTAATGAGGTAATAAGTGTCTTTGATCATTTTATTTCAAATTAACTTTTCCTAGAGCTCCACTTCATCAGATGTTCCTTGATGTTTTTGCTCTAACTTTCTTTTTAAAGGAAAAATGACTGCTATTGTGTGTCATCCTAATTTTTTATGGTATTTCACATTTTTGTCTCTAAGAACATAGGACAAAAACTGTTTTGGTATGATATAAAAAAAGTGATATAGACAGGAATGAACTGATGGCTTCTATGCTTGTTATTCCACATAACAAGCATAAATCTGTATCATCTGATTGTGAGGTTTGGACCCAACAATGTTTTTACATCATGGTCCAACTTTGGTTCGTCTGTACATATCATAGCTTCAGTTTTCTGTTCTTCATTAATATCTAAATATATATATATGTATATATATAATATCTAATATTATATAAATATATATATATATAAATATATATATATATATATATATATATGTATATATGCATATATGCATATATAAATTCTTTACCTGTATTCCAGCTGCAGTACTATCTCTACTTTGAAGTGCACCCTGCCTTCTTCTTTCCCTTTTACTCTCCCTTTCTCTCTTTTACCATTACCTTTGTGAGTGTCAAAGAAAACGCCACAGCAAATTCTCAAAGGGCCATGTAAATTACTTGCTCGGTCGATGTGTGCAATGGGCCATTCACATACAAGATTTATACCTTTGGTAGTCTTAATTATGTCTGGCTTTTATTTGCTCTGTAAAGCAAGAAGCACACAGGCCTGTAACAAGTCTGCCTTGCCTTTAATAAATTTGCAGGAAGAGGCCGGTAGTTTTAGACTTTGATGCCGACAGCTTTATCTATTTGTTGACTTTCTTTTGACTCTCCTCATATTATCTCGTTTGCTTTTAAATATAATTTCCGCTGGATTATTTGGATGTGATAGCATGCACTCTTTCTTGTCACATTTCTTTCATGTTTCCTTCGAGCTCATTCCTCAATGCAAGCCTCTCTATTGATTAAATACTAAAACCTGGAAAGGTGTAAATATGTAAGTTGCGTGATGGTATTTTGTCAAAGCTAACATTCCCTGTTTGATTCAATTAAGTCCTGCCTAGACTGGCTTCGAACTTATGTGAATTATGTCAACAGGACCTTTAACACTGACTTTATTGAATGGCTGTGACATCATTAGCCTCTGCTGGCAAATATAATTGTGTGTGAATTAATCACATTTTCATAATGCTGCATATATTGCTGTCTCTACTCCCATCCAAGCACTTGCGAAGCAGTCATTTTGCAAAAAAAGAAGAAAAAAACAAAAGTTAGAGTTGCAACAGTTTAAATAACCTTGTATTCTTTGCAGGTGTATTCCAAATATTAGCAAATTGTGCTTAAAAGTGTTTATTTTCACATAAAAAAATATATAAAATGTAATTTTCTGTTTTTTGTCTTCATCATTGACTCTTCTCTTCAGCTGTGCTGAGATGATTTATCCCATATTTCAGGTTCACAGCAGAAAATGAATAAACATATTCATGATTAAATAGATCCCTAACAAATGACCATCATTCAGCAGGCAGTTACTGTCCTCTCGTTGTCTGGCTAAACTGCCTGGCCACAATCTTATAAACCTATATTTGGAAGCACTTATTAGTAATGAAGATGTCAGAGTTTGTTTTTGTCATGATAATCCCATTAACAAAACAATCTCATCTCCAGGTTCATTTATACGTTATTAACCCCGTTTTACAAACTGTAGGCAGCAGAGTTAGTCACATTGGAGAGCTGTGTTCAGAGAAGAGCTGGCACAAAGGTAAGCAGCAAACCAGACACTAATGCTGATGAGAAAATAGTTAGGCTCCTTGAGTATAGTTTGTACATAAGGCTGTCAAACACAACTCTGTTTGCTGAAAGCTATGCTTTGTCAAAATCTAAAGCCAAATCCCCGAGAAACAAAAAAACTCAACATAAACAAAGAGCTGACAGGCACCCACAGCATGCCCTGAGAATAATAGATCAATGTAATTTGCCATACATGCCTGTCAACCATCATTACATGAACGCACAAGAGGACTGATTTGAAAGACGGGTAGAAGAGCTCTAAACAAAAGGGATTTGAGGGGATTTAACTAAATGCAGCAACAGCTCATAACAATTAAAATCTGGGATGACATAAAGTTCCAATTCAATTTCTTTTATGTTATTTTGGCATTTGTCTGAACAAAACTGGAGCTGTCACAGCTTTATATAGTTTGACTCAATGTATGTCATACTATGTGCATACATATATTTATACCATAATTCTGTATTCGCCTACACAGCAAATTCAAAAGTGTTAGATTTCCAGTGTAGGTGTAAAAATACAGTGTTAATTCAACACTTGTTTAGTCTAATTCAACAACATGAGTTGCAAATCTGGTGTTGATTTCTAAATTAACACTAACACTATGGAGCTAAAACTGTCTCAAAATTCACAAATGCACAGACTAAGATTCACAAATGCACAGAACAAGATGATTTTTAACATGAGACGCAATAACAGCTTTTACCTTAATACTTTGGTACTAAACATACATTTGCAGTTAATAACTATGATGGAGTATCAATATGTTGCTCATATGTCCTTTTTGCTGGAATAGGATCAGTTATGTGAAAAGGTGCTTGAAATTAGTCAGTATGATTTACCAACAAATATTTTACACAGAATTATTAATTGGCTCATCATGGCTACATTTGTTACATTTCCTATTACTTTATCATGCATTTGGTGAACATTTTTCATTCTCAACATACAAAATTGTGAACCGTTTTACTGTTTTAAGCCACATGTTTAGCACTGTATTGCATATTCCGCTGCAATATATATAATATACATGCCAATACACAAAAGATGAGTTAACCTATTGCCTACTCCATTAACTTTTGTTATAAAAGAAGGAAAAAAGAAATATAAAGTCTTAGTTGTTGTGTTAATATGCCATACAGCATTGTAGTCTGCATTTGAAAAGAGACTATGCATTTTAGCGTTGTCATCTTTACTGAAGATACCTATTTTCTCACCTGGAAAAGTGGCTCATTACCACAGAGTACCACTTTCAATTGCTGCAGCAGAAATGTTGTCATCTGTGTTTGCCTGTGTAATTACCAAAACACAAAAGCTGCTATTTCAACAAAATGGATTCAGAGAGCTCTACACATGAATGAACACATGAATAAATATGAATTTATCTTCATGAGTGACCTCTGCTAAAAGGAGAAACAGGAGGATGAAGAAGGTAGAAGCTGAGCTTCAGGGGTGGAGGAGGTGGGGGTGCGGAATGGATAAATGAGGCAAGATGGAATAAAAGCAAAGACTTCAACATAGTTCATAAAGGGTCAGATCATAATTACTCACAGAAATGCCTGCTCAACGGGTGGGCACAGAAATGCATTTAGCGGTGCTTAAAATTTTAATTTAGCTATGAAAGGGCACTTTTCTTTTTTTCCCTCGCCTTTCTCATCTCTCTCTTTTTCCTTTCATTTGTTATTGCTACACATTAACACCCTTCATTTTGATCAAAACACAAAAGAGCTGAAATTCCCATTAGGCCTTTTGAAAATTTTTAACAGGATGCTTTTTCTTCACAATTTTCAATAAGATGTGCACATGAAAAGAGAGGTCTGTGATGGGGTTTTATCTTTATGTTAATCAAATTGGCTCAGTGTGTATGTTATTCACAGGTTTTTCTTTGATTAAACATTGTCCTGTGTCACACTGACTAAACTATTTTCGGCAGCTGCGTTCTCTGCTTCCTTGCAGTCTAAATTGGAAGTGGTGTCATGATTTCATTTTTGCATATTTGTAAAACATGTGCAGTTTCTGTATTGTGGTAGAAAACAACAATTTCAGGAAGAAAAGGTCTGAAAGACTAGGTGATCCAGAGAGATGAGAAACAAAAAAAGGAAATAAGTATTAATTTATCAAAGTTCCTTCGACTTGAACATATAAAATAAAAAAGCATCTCTGCCAAGCAAGGTAATGAATGAACAAAGCACATAACCAAAACCGCTATGCATACCTGATCTAAAATGTTTTTAAAAAATCATTTAAACAGTCTTCAAATAACTGCATGTTTCACAAAAAGATTTTGCTATTTGGAGAAAAAGACATGGAGAACAGATAGCTGGAATAGATAATGTTGAGCAGCTTTTGGGAAATAGTTTGTAGATGTAGTAGTCTTAAGTTTGTAGCCACAAATTTGCCACCTCCAATGTGCAAGAATCATGTGGACTGTGCTAGTTGCATCCAGAATGTAGATGATCAGAATTACCCACATTTGCTAAGACATATATCTGAAACCAGATATTTAGACACACTGCATGAAAATACACTTATTCTCTGCCTGGCATTGTATCAAACTGAATCTTTCCTGTTTTATGCAAACAAGCAGCAAGGCAGGTGAAGCCACATGCTCACTGTGCACTATGACTGAAATGGACAGAGCAGGGGCTCAAGCCGGCAGCGCAGCGGATGTAGGACAGATTCTTACCCAGATGTATTACAATACATGTCCATGATCACATGCCAAAATATATTGTTTTTTGAACGTTGGACGCTGATGTGTCTGTGAATGCATGTGGCTGCCAAATCATCAATTCCAGCAGTCTATTCAGTGTCAGAAAGACCTGTGAGTGACAGTCAAGACAGTTGGATGTCTTGTTTGAACGTTGTGGGAGATTGAGGGAATAAGATTACTTTTTTTTATGATTTACTTTATGATAACAACACAGTCGGAGACAGTCTTCCCACACACATAAAAAAACATTTGTGTTATTGTTATGATAATGTAACAGCCTGTGAGCACAAGGGAAATAGAGTCTTTATCTAGTTTTATGTGAGGACTGTGCATGCTAATACATGCAGTTTACTGTTGAGAAAGGTAAGCACTGGAAGCCAGAAATTTTAATTTAGGAGACAAAGGATTCCCTGTGGGTCTTTGTGAATTGTCAAAGATGACAGGTGAAGGTGCACAGATGTGTCAGCTCTCAAAATAAAAGCCTGACACCACATCCAAGTGGTATAAGAGGGGAATAAAGATGAAGGGGAATGTGGACTGCACCTCAATTTGTGATTTCACCAATGCAGTTTCCCAGTCTTATATTTTTGGCATGAGCTACCAGCTGCCAGGTTCTTTTCAAACTGTCACACTGCCCAAATGCTAAATGAGAGGAAGCCTCAAAGGCTTTTCTTTATGAGAAAAAAAAATCAATTAGGCTAAAAGGGATTTGTTTCTACGTGCACATGACAAAGTATGAACATCAGGCTTTTTGACATATCTGCACCAACACTGGCCCAAACATATCAAAGAAAGTACAAAAAAACACAGTTGCACTTTTGTTGCCAGAGGCATGCACACGAAGCTCTCTGAAATTATGAATGGCTTTAATGTAGTTTGTACTCTACCTCGTATTTAGCTCTGCGTTTCCACATTTAATACAAGAGGAAATATTCATAAAAAGAGCACACGCTGTCTTTTTAGAATAATGAAATTGTTGAAACAACATGAGCAGATAGAATAATGTGTTTCCTTCAACAGTTTGTAGGAGTTTGATATTATTAAAAGGTTATCAGTATGTAATTAAGTCTATGATAGAGAGTGTAATGCTGTGTAGACATAGCATTGTTCTAAATTAAAAATCTATATCTGTTCCTTGTAAACTCTACAGAACTCCACAGAAAAGGCTTGAGTTCTGTGCTGAAACCAGAGTTTGGGTTAATACATTAGTAATTCCCAAGTATATTCAAATGATAGTTGTGCAACAATGGTATGGCTCTGAATAAAGATGTACTTCAGCCATAAGGTTAGCATATTATTACATTTGTGTATGCATTGTACTTTTTTATGATTTTTCTTCTGTTTACCATTGAAGAAAGACTAAAACTACTGCTAAAAACAAAAAAAACATTTTTAATGTACAGGTGTTGTTGATTTTGTAACAAATAATCTCAGAAGGAACATGTCTTGTTTTAACTGTGTTCTTTCTCTGACTAAAGTAATCTCTTTTTATGTTTTCTTTTTTACAAGATTCCATACAAAAATTAATATTTTGATGCATTTCTGGAAATATAGTAATATTATCAAACAAAGCCTATTATCTAGGCCAACTTGAGAACAGTGAGATAATTGTGTTCAGTCAGACCTCAGTAAAGATGGACTAACTAAGAGAAACATGAACCAGAAAAATAAATTGGGGCCTAATCAAATTTATCAAAATGGGATTATTGTGGTTAAACCACAGTTGCAGTGTTTCACAATAACCTTTTGTTTTTGTCTACCATCCAATATTTATCACTCGTGCACCTGGCATCTGTGCCAGGTGCCTCTGGGCAATCCACTTGATGCAGGCAGATGGCTTTTCGGAACTGTTAGCAATTTGGTTCACAAGTTCAAATGTGAAAACCACACAGAGATTCAGGGCGAGAAGCATTGGTGACCAGTTTGAGGAGCTACTTATCTGGGAAATCAGCTGTGTGTTGAGATGTCAGCATGTGGAGTGTGATAACTGCACCTGCTGAGGTCCAATATCTGTTCCAGAAGAGAAGTGACACAGCTGTCTGCTTTTATGGCCAAAAATTATTTTATCCCAAAACACTTCGGAAACATGTCTGGAAGCATATTTTGGGTTGTTTTTTTTTTTTTTTTTTTTGGTGGGTCAAGTTGGCCAGACGTGATGCAATAAAAGTGAAGATTTCTTTACTTCCTTTTCCCTCAAAATTTTCCCTCATACTTTGTTTAATCAGGTACTTAAAATCTTAAGTTGTTCTCAGAAAGGTTGAGTTTAGCTTTCGGAGTTGCTTGCTAAACTTAAGTCTTCAACCATTTTATGAGACTTTCAATATTCATTTTTAATTCCCTTTGGAATTTTCCTTTTAAGTATAGACTTTATAGGCTGCCCAGTGGCACAGCTGGTAGAGCTGTTGCCTTGCCGCAAGACGGTTCGATTCCCGGCCCCGGTCTTTCTGCATGGAGTTTGCATGTTCTCCCTGGGCATGTGTGGGTTCTCTCCGGGTACTCCGGCTTCCTCCCATAGTCCAAAAACATTACTGTCAGGTTAATTGGCCTCTCTAAATTGTTCCTAGGTGTGAGTGTGTGTGTGCATGTTTGTTTGTCCTGTTTGTCTTTGTGTTGCCCTCCGACAGACTGGCGACCTGTCCAGGGTGACCCCGCCTCTTGCCCGAAATGATAGCTGGAGATAGACACCAGCAACACTCCTGACCCCAGTAAGGGACAAGGGTGTAGGAAAATGGATGGATGGATGGTATAGACTTTAATTTGATCAATCCTTGATATGTAAGAGCTGCACAAAACCATAAATGTATGGTATTGAAGGAAAATTTTAGACTATAGAATATTTATCTAGCATAGACTTATTGAACTGCAACACATTCTTACTAAGTATAATTTGTGCCGGTAATATGAGATTCAACAAAAAATGCTTAGAGAAGAACATATTCCTAAATATTTACCACCATTACTGCATATTTTGTCCTTATTAGTATGATTAGTGATTAATTAAATGAAAAAAACAATTAAGTAAATGACTCTGAGAGTAAATATACACTTTGGTTTTCTTTCTGCATCCTCATGTACACAACCCCAGCTCATGTTAAGTCAGAAATGCCTGCCAAGGTGGGGTTTGCACAATTTTCACAGTTTCTTATTTTCTTCCTGGTCACATCACATGTAACATTTTACAGATCAGATGTACTGAAAAAGCTGTACATCATGGGGTAAATTGGCCCACGGCTATCCAGAGATCCGTTCTGGAACATCCACCTTTAAATGTCATTGGGTTTTGCTCTCCTAACAAAACCAGTGCATTTTCTGACAAGCAGTGAATCACTGGTGTTCATAGGGACATGTTTACTTTCTTCTTCAGCTCTTTACTTCCAAAACAATGTATGGTTTTGAACTATGCTGCTTATATATGTGTTCATATGTAGCTCTGTACAACTAATGTTGTTAAATCTTGATAGTTGAACTACAATGCTTAATTTATATAATTAGTTACCATTTTTTGTTCATATTTGTTGGTTGACTAATGCAATGACACTTTTTATGCTCATATCACTCAGTTCCTTCATTTAAACAACACATCTGCTAAAAGGAAAATTTCCAATAAAACTCTTATATGGAAATATGCTTTTGTTGTTCCAGCAGCTGGATAAACTGCTCATTTTTGGGGTGTACATTTGTTATGAATTCAAAAGAGGAAACCATAAACACTTCTGAACTATCTGCTTGTTCACTTAAAGGCATTCTGTTGTTGCGATGGTCGCATGTCAATTGTTTTCCTACCATTGTGGAGCCCAACTCTTAAATCTGTAGTGTGTCATCACTTGAAGGATCTGTTAGAATTTTGAGCTGTAGTTCCTGTTGTTGATTATTTCTAACTTGACCTTCATGTCCTCTTTGTGTTTATTTGTGTTATTTCTGTGCTCAGCTTCTTCATTTAAGGCTCCTCTGGAGCGTCTTTACTTTCACTTATTTGTTCTCACTCTAGTTCTCACTCCTCCTAATATAGCATATATACTGTTCAACATATTTTATTTTATTCTATCCTTCTTGTCTTCCCTCTTCTAAGGGTTTATTTTTTTAGCTTGAGTGAAGTATCATGTGTGACAGATTACAGCCTGCTTGCCTTTTGGATGCACTGAAACAAGGACAAATGATATTGTGATTCCCATAATAAATCCAACATATTTGTATTAAATGTTAAACATTTTAACTTCAAATGTATATAAAGAAGCCTTCTTAATGATAAGTTCATCAGTATATTTATGTTCTACCTGTACTAAACAAGCATTTGGCTATTTATTATACTGATAATGGATTTTACTGAACACGTCATTTGGTATACTAGTTCAATGTTTTCCAGCCTAAATATTGACGGGTTCACCGAGACTGATCTAAAAGAGTGAAAATATCTAGTGAGTAGCAGTTGTAGATAAAAATTCATTATTGAGGTCAAAGAATTGGGAGAGTGGCTTGAGACAATCATTGCAACCAAGGTAAACAGAGTATCATCTCTGAAATCACAAAACTTCTGACCTGGAAGTAGTTGAACTACAGCAGGCCACTTATTCAGTGGATAAAAGAAAACTGAGGCCACAATTCAGACACACTCATTAACATTGCATAACTGCACAAGGGGAAAGCTTTGCCTCGTCCAATGAGTCTCAATATCAGCTGTGATATTCAGATGGTGGAGTCAGAGTTTGGCAAATAAAACATGAAAGCTTGACTCCAACCTGTCTTGTATCAGCAGTTCAAGCTGCTGGCACATTATGGGTGGTAATTGAACGTTGGTTTAAATATTACCTCCTTCCCGAGTACTGTTACTGACCGTATTAATTCCTTTATGACCACAGCATAGCCATTTACTGATTGTCACTTCCTGCAAAATGATGAGTCACGTCAAAAAGCTCAAACGGCTTTCATGAACATGAAAATGAGTTCACTGTACTCCACTGGCCACTTATGTCACCAAATTCCTGTCCAATGCAGCACCTTTGGGATTTGGTGGAACTGAAAATTGTGTTGACAATGTTGAGGCTGACAAAGGCTCTGAAACTGCATCACACTATCATATCAATATAAACCAAAATCTCAGAGGAATGCTCCTCAGGCCCTGCTCAATCTATGCCGAAGTGAATTTAATCTGTTGTGAAGACAAAACAACATCCATCTTTGGTAGGATTACCACATAGAGTGATAGGTGACTGCACACTTATTAAGTTATTGTGCTATTTGCATTTTTGTCCAGTGGGTCTTTTAATTCATCATATGGTGATATGGAGAAGTGTAGAGAATCATGAACACTGCAGTCAATGAACTGGCCAGTGCCATCTCTCCCTGTACTCTGTCCAGTTGCCATGGTGTTATTTCTCCAATGAGTATCTCCTCGCCTGGAAGAGCAGAACTCATCTTAGATTGCAGCTGACGATGCTTGTCATTGCTCGGCTTTCTGGGAAATCCACTATGAGATGGAAAGTGCTTCTAACCAGAACCTGCAACAATTCACAGAGGAAACACAAGAAAAAAAATACATTTTTTTGCCAATTGTGAATGGCTGAAAATGAAATCTGTGTCCATCTGAAGAGTCTTACTGGAGCAAGAGCAGGATACATTGCTTAGCTTTCTTTAGGCACATAGGCAACTGATTACTATAGTATCTTAATTGAGAATTATATCTAATGTGTATAATGTTCCTTCAGAAAACACATGCATAAATCCTCTCCACAAGGGTACAGTGGTCACCTACACCTGTTTCCTTCACTTTCACAGAGCGGGTTTCCACAGAACGTAACAGGAGAGTTTAATATTGTCTCACATGCACTCATACACACAACTTACACTAATAAGGAGCTTCAGGATTTCTACCCACATACACACACCGCCACAAACACGTGCGCAGGGCTCTCCAGGGCTGCAGTGTCTGGCGGGTGTCCAGTGCTGAAGTGGTTCTGCTCTAGAGAACGGCAGGCCCTGTCTACAGCCCATCAATCAAGTCCTCCCGGCTACCCCTCCCCTCTCTTTGCCTCCACCATCTCCCGCTCCCAATGCTCTGTTTCACCCTCTTCCTGCCGTCATCCCCCTCCATTTCGCTGATAAATCTACCATTCTGTACACCATTTCTCATGCACCACCTCACCTTTGTTAATCTCCCTCCTCTTTTCTCTTCGCGCTCTCTTTGAATCTTAAACTCCCCGTCTCTCCAATCTGTGCTCCCGCTCTGCATATTTAAATGCTTCTGTACAGTAGATATTCAACCAGCCCCTACCCCTGCACCTTCAGTTCCTGTTCCTGTCTCACCCCACTAACTTGTACGTCCCATTGCTCGTACTAGCTGCCTCTCTCCAGCCCCAGGTTTCGTCCCCCGTGTCTCTTCCTCTCACAACTCCTGACTGATGCAAGCAGACGGTCTCTATCAGTGTTTTATACATAATCCAAATAAGATATGCTTGTGCCTGCATTTCTGAAAGTCCTAGCTGGTCTCTGACACGATGTGCTGACAGAGGATATGTGAAGACTTACACATGCATATTTGTATATGTCTACGCACAAACGCTAAAATTCAAACAAGCGCACACACACACGCACCCCCACATGCACACCCCCATGCACACCCACACAAGACAATTGTCAAAGGATTATTTCTCAAAGTTATGGCAAACAAGACAAAACGCTGCATGTGGTTATGTGAGGAAAAAATGTGAATATACGCATGTGGCAGAGTGTGCATATATTAGAGACTCAGGCAGAATGTGCATTTAAATGGCTGTGTTAAGTAATGCTGACCCATCTCTTTTTATTCTGCCATGTCCCATACATACCAATTCAGCAAAGCGAGATGCAGGAACCGAGACAACCTCCCAAAAAAGGGTTGCTTGTTTTATCTCCAGGGCAACCTGTTCGTAAACATAAAAGCTGCACATGCATCCATGCTGACTTAGTTTAAGCAATACCCGTGACCTTCCTGACATGGCTATTACATATTTGATTTTGGTAATAATTTAGCAAAAATGCCTAGCGAATGAAATGAGGAACTGTTTTTTATAAACCTCTAGATCTGAGCTAATAATTGTAGAAGAAAATTTTTAATTTGGGGTTTTCAATACCCAAGCAGGCTAGGCATTGTTTGAGAGGGAGGGGAAATGTTTTTTGGATTTTGTTTGAGCCCAGATTGTTTATGTTTTAGTTTTAAAGTTGCTAGCTGTAATTGTGTAAATATTTTTCAAGGAATATAGTTTAGTGCATATGTGACTTTTTCTATCTGGAAATATAAAAGTTGTCTCCACCCCTTAATTAATCCTGGTAGGAGCCAAAGCTTTAACAGTCAGGTGGTTTGGATCAGAGGGAGACTCTCCCTCCTGTTGGTTGAATGCATGTCATGCTGTGAACTGGAATGGAGTGTTTGAAGAACTGCATAAAGAAATAATTCAGAGCTGTACAATTTCTGGATCCTGTCTGATTTTTGATCTCAAACCAACAGTACCAAACATGTTTTTTAGCAGTATTTTTTGGAAAACAGTTATTTTTAGATCAGTGTAAGTGCATTAGATTAATATGAATTAGAGATGATCTACTGTAATCCAGACTCATTAAAAACTGTAAAAGTATCTCTTGGTTTGCCACAAATAGGAAGTAAAGATGCAGGTGTAAACTTCTGAGATGACGATTAACCAGTTGGTCTCATAATACTTGATGAACCAACAAGTTTTTACTGAATAGCTCATTGACATAAGTGATGGGAACAAAGTCTCACTTACAAGCTGTTTTTAATGTCATTGAAGGAGACTGAGAACAGACACAAGGGAAGGAGCATGGCAGATTACACCTGCAGTGCTCATTTTCAAGCATTGCATGACACCAACTGATTTGTTCACACTGCCTCTGCAAACTGCTACACAAATGACACTTTTGAACTTGTACCTTATGCTGTGTCAACATAAAGCAATCCAAAAACTGCTTTATTTCTTAACTCACAATTAGAGTTTTAAACATGTTTACGATGTCGAGCATTCAAGACTCTCCTTTAAAATCCAGAGGCCTTTCTAACATCTTGGACTTTTTTCACTATGGAATCACATGCTGGCAGCAACTGGATAGCAACTTGAAAGGCAAAATATTTTTGTTGAAAAATATTGTGGTGTATAATTATGTACAATCTCATCCAAAAAGATTTTGAAATAGCCCTAGTAATAATTAAATACACTGAAAATGTAGTTGGCAAACGGTAAAATTATTTTAATGCCACTCAGATATTAGAAAAGTTCTCCGCTTTATATCTGACTCACACTCTTGCTGTTGGGAAGATGCTGACTACATCTTTGGATGGTGCACATTTTAAAAAAAAATGGGTTAGGTTAAGGCAGTGTTTCTCAATTCCAGTCCTCACGCCCCCCTGCCCTGCATGTTTTAGGTGTTTCCCTGCTGCCACACACCTGGATTGAATATTTGGGCGATTAACAGGCTTCTGCAGTACTTGATGGTCATGGAATCATTTGAATCAGCTGTTCTGGAATAGAGGAACATCTAAAACGTGCAGAGCAGAGGGGCCTGAGGACTGGAATTGAGAAGCACTGGGTTAAGGAATGCATTATGATTTTAGGTTTAGGATCTAGGTACTCTTGAACCTAGATCCTGAGGTTTTTCCTGATTAAGAAGAGCAATTATACAAAGGCAAATGTAATTTAGCTAAAATAAATGGAAATGTGACTGTTACTATGGGAAAAATGTTGCATAATTTTGTCTATTTGGAGATAAAAGTATTGTCTGATCTCTATTCAACATAACATACAACAAATTGTGTTCAACAAATGTAATGTTTTTTCAATGAGTCCATTTTTTGTATGATAGCGAACTCCAGACATTAAGTGAAAAGAAACCAGCAATGTTCATTTTCTGGGATTTTGCTGTCCCCAAATGGCTTACGTAAAATTGTTGAATTTCTGTCAATTTCAGTACAGTGCATTGATAAAGTACTTCTTTGGAAAGATAAAACATTAGAAAAAGTGTCCTTCAAAACCTCTGTATTTGTCTTTCCAGTTATTGCTGGCGAGTTCTTTCTTTTTATTTCGGTCAATTTTTTGGTCGAAGTTTTCATTTAATTTTAGTGGTTAGCAAACACAATTTCAAGAGCAACTTTAATTAAAAATATTTTCATGTTTCAGTGTTAACGTCATTGTCAGCACAACAATGTTGTGGTTATTGCCAGAGTTAGATTTAGGAACCTTTTTTCAACCAGTAGTCGAATTGCTGTAGCTTCTCCAGAGAACTCAGGGTTTCTGGTAGTGAAAGGTAATAAAAGATAGTAAATTAAATTAGCTCAAATTAAGGCCAGTAAAAGGTCTTAATTTGAGTAAGAAGTAACTCAAATTAGTAAATTTTCCATCATCCCTTGAAAATATTTTTAATTTTCCATTGATGCTCACTTACTGTTTTAAGTTCGTTTTACTAAAATTTATGTAAAAAATAACTACCGTACTGGCAGGACCTGAGCTGTCGCTGATAGACTCCAAGCTGCTGTGCTCATGCATAGTGTTGGAACTGCCTAACCAGACTAGATAGTCATTTTGCGAAAATGACTATGTCTAGTCTCACAATGTTGGCTCGATGATCCGAGATTCAAAGACTAGGAATGACTGAAAGGCATTCTGTAAAGTATGCAGGAAAAAACATCTAAATTTGACCTGGAACGAAGTGACTGTGATCCAATCAGATCGACCGGAGCATCCACCATTCATCAGCAGGATTCCTGCGCGGGTTGAGGCTCCACTGCGGAGCAGATCCCCATTTCGTTTTTTGGTGCTAAACGAAGCGATGCAACTGCAAACTCAAGCTAAGCTACGAGCTAAAGTTTTGCCAGCGTCGCGTCGGGACCTGGCTGATTCTAAAGTCAGCGCTCAGAGCTGCTCTGAACACCGCACCAACTAAACTAAGTTAAATAACTGCTAAAAACAGATTGCATTGTGAACATACTCAAAAGTGAAAATTTTGAGTTTTCCTGCAACTGTAGGAAAAGTGGTAGAACTTTTACGTACAAGTTTATCATTCATTATTAGCTGATAGCATTTAGACACATTTCATGTTATTGTTTACATCCAGAAATTTCACAAAGTCAAAAAGACAATTCTTTTCCTTGCCATCCATAGCTGTGCTGCCGCAGTAGGACAGTTCCGTTAACTAAATGAAACCTTCTTAATTTGAAGCAGTGCGCCACAGCAAAGGAAAAATAAGTCAAAAACCACGAACAACTCAAAACCACTCCCATCATCCCCCTTTCTCCCCCTCTCCTTTACTAAAAAGTAGTAAATTCAACACTGGGATTCCTGTATAAACCCTAGAACTAAACCCCGACCAGTGCTGAAGTGAAGAAAAATGATACATAGGGATAGATAATAAATCATCTTTCAGTGATAAAAGACTTCTTCGTTTAGCAATACTTATTACCTGAACATTAGTGTCATGGAAAGTGATGCAGAGGTTCAGATAAAGAAGTGGAACTCTAGAGAGAGTGGATTATATCTTATATCAAGACATAGAGCTTACACTAATGAATAACTGAGCATTAATGTATAAACTCAGACCTAAGGGAGTCACGCTGAGTAATTGAGCAGTCTGGTATGCCTGCCACCAAAGTACTTTCAGCATAACACCGGTAGCATGCACACATGGTTCTCAAAGTGAACACAATTTAAATAAATCCACTTGCATTAGAGCTCATGTTTTAATCGAGCTGACAGCCTATAATTATGCCCTGAAGTATCTTTTTTTTTTTATTCAGATGTACAAGCTATGTTTCCTTGTTGTATGCTGTTTACAAAAGCTATTGAATGTAGAAGCTGAGCTTCTGCAGCTCTGCTTTAATGGAATGTGCAAGCTTCACCCTGAAATCTTAACTTGATTCATAATTAAAATGCTGTTTTGGGTCTAATCTCTACACTGACAAAGAGTAAAAGTGAATTTTTTATTTCATTCGTTTGACATGTACCTAAACAGAACCAGAATATTATTTAGTTCTTATAGTACAAACTTGTCACCTGGAAACTGATTGGAGTCAAGAAAACAAGTTATATTTATTAACTAACACTCTTTAGAGCTATTAGGAGACAATTTACAAAAAAGATATTCAGAGAGTAAAGCTAGAAGTTGCTTTTTTATTTTAAATCTCAGCTAATTGGACTGAGTGTCTGTAGAAGAAATTCATGTTGGAACCAAGCATGGCAATGAAATGTAGCTTTTTATGTTCACTTAATATTTTTACTTCAATAACTACAAACCTCAAAACCCTATTTATTAAAGAGAATGGAAAACCTTTGTTTTTTTTTAAATTAAGCAACTCAGCAATTAGCAGAAAAACATGCTACTTGAGTAAGCATATCTTTAAGGGGAGAGATTATACCGCATTCACACTCAAACTCCGACTAAGATTTAACATGGTTAATATGCTCAAATATCCATATTGGATGTTCATTGGAAAAATAGTTCTAAATATTTTAAAGCAAACCATCAAAGGAGTATTATATTTGGTCCAGAGGATGTTTGGTTGAAAGGCTGTCTTTAAGATGTAACTATTTGAATCGTGAACACCACCAAATACCAGACACAGAAGTCGGAGGTTTTTGCATGTTCTGGCTCCAATGTTTGTTTGCACTAAGGTTCAGCCTATCATTGTTGTTCTGCTTTGCATTTACCTTAGAACTCCAAATGACATCAAACGAAACAACTTTCGTTCGTTAAGTCAGGCCACAAATATCTATTTCTGATAATAACATGCATCCAATTTTTTGCTACAACTTTCAGTGTCCTACATAATGTTGAGGAATATGATGTCATAACTTCCTATGTTTCCTTTGAGTGCATTTTGTGATTTGTATATCGTATAGTAATACTCCTGTGCTTATCTTGTTCAGTTATTTCCCCTGCGTTTATTTGCAGTGTTTACTTCTTTCCAGCCATTTTCCCTCAGTTCATTCTTCCCCACAGGTACAGCATGTTTAATTAAATAAACTTAGTGATTCTTCCCTCCAGAAATAATTGGCCCAGTATTCAAGATCCCTGTTTTCAGATACTTTGCTGAACTTATTTTTGCTGACCATTTCTGTCATGTTTTATATTTCTCTTGGTTCCATTTGTGCCCATGTTTTCGTCTCTCGTTTTTGGATCTCTGGCTGGCTTCGTTTTGCCCTGACATCCCACATTGTAAAGTTCCTGAAGAGGCTCCTGGTGGTCCACCTGAGTAAGCAAACTGCATTTCCTTCTGGAGATGCAGTTGCCATATATCTGTTTCAACAAACCCACTGTCATCTGGACAAAGCAGGCAGCATCATGTACCTCTTCTTCTCAGTGCACTCAGTGCCTCCCGAAGATGCAGGTGAAGGCATCCACAATCGCCTGAATCAAATACTATCCGTCTAAAGGGTTACGCTTTGTGAAACTGTAGGGTCGTGTGTTTAATTAAGAGGTCTGCAGCATAGAAGCACCACAGGGTTGTTAGTGCTTGACTGAAATGTAGATAAAGTTAGTAAAGACTGATAAAAGATTGTTTAAGTAAAGATGTTTATTCTTTTATTACAATATGTTCAATAAAGTCATTCTAAAAGCTAACATAAAGATTTTACAAGCAAAATACATTTACAACAAAAGAAAAGCAAACAAAATGGGAAAAGTGAAGCACATTTACCCACTAGCTTTAATTCATGTGGAAATTAGAGCTAACAGTTTAGTATTTTGTCAATAAACATGTGAGATAAAAAGAGAAAAGTCTTAAAGAGAACACAATTTAGATCTTAATTTTCTACAATCATGTTTGAAAAATGCTGCTATTTGTCTTTTTTCCAGCAATATTTTCTAAGTTGCAATGACTTTTTTTTTTAAATAAAGGACAGTCACAGTCCAACTAATTGTAACGTTATTTTGTCATACTTATACACATAATCTCTTATCGTGATTTACACAAAAATGTTCAGAAAGTGGAACAAAAATAACTTCAATTCTAACCCATAACCATCACATCAAGAGTTCTTAACTCACTATGACAAAAACCAACCATCTCTTTGAACACCAAAACGGGGAGCATTATGTAGGAGCAAAAGGCAGCGCCTGCTTTAGCATGATAAAAGAACATCAATATGGGAAATGAAGTGTATTTGTTTGTTTGCACATCTGTGTGACTTCATTAAAAAAGCAACGGGTGGATATATTTGGAAGGCTGGCTGCACATCCAGCCTACAAAAAGTAATGCACAGCCTTGTTTATGACCACAACAAGAGATATATACATATACAGCAAACACACTGTTTCATAAGACCAGCACACTAAGACAGGCTCTCATAAATCACTGTGGCCTACTCTTTAAGTTCAAGCAGTTCTAAACTTTGCCATTGTTCCTTCCTTGGCTGCAGCAGGTCAGCCTGTGCTAAATGTGGCACAGATGATGTGCACTCTTTTGTCTTTCTCTTTCATGCCCAAACTGGTTGTAGTAGATCTTAAGCAATTGCTTCACACAAAATAGAACTGCTCATTTTATCCCTTTATCATTTCTTCTATTTCTTATTTTGCCAAAATCAACTTTTTTGGACAGGAAAAGGCACAGATCTGCCACACAGCGCTCTGTAGGATCCATGCATCAATGTAACACATGCTTATTTGACCCAAATAAATTATACCCTATGATGTATCAGAAGAAAGTCAGTTTCGTATTTTTAATATTTATCTCCATGTTTGATAAGAGTACATCACCACCAATGACAAATAAATGGATGGGTTTTGAGGAAAAAACATATGGGTAATAAATAGAGGTGCACTGATTGCAGTTTTCTGGGTGATTGCTGATCTTTATAAAGCCTGACCTGCCGATTCCAATTTTGGCCGATACTTATGTTTTTTTCGCTAAATGTTGCAAGAAAGTCACTGAGTTGGTAACGGTGGGGTGACTATTGTTAACTGGAAATGTGCAGACATGACCTGGTGGGTCGGTCTGTCAATCAAATCCCTCTCACAGAGCAAAAGAGGGCAGTGGGTGATTTTTAGACCTTTGCTGAGATATATGAGATCGGAGAGTGAGATTGGGTGATCACTGATCTCCCAAAATTAAGGAAATCAGGGCCAATTTATCAGATGGCTGATTTATCGGTGCATCCCTGGGAGGATTGACCATGCAAAAACCAAAGCCTGACAGGTATGTAACAACACAAATTCATATATTTAGACATATCTATTATCAGATTAAAGTGCACAAAGGAGACTGAATTGAGATTTCCTCTGAATTTTAATGTGGATATTTGCAAAGTGTTCCAGATGAGCATTTCTGCTTTATGAAAACTGCTTTATCGAGGGTCATAGTCATTCAACCCAAAGTTTGCAGAGATCACATCGTTTTCTGTCTCTGGTCAACAAGCTGGTAAGGTATTTCAACAATCAAGGCCAGTTTCACCAGCCCTCGACTTGAACACATATTGACCTGAGAATATCCAATAGTGTCTGACCCAGAGCAAGTGTGAGAGGCCACTAACTACATCATTAGAACCAGATTATCTGTAACAGAACCTATTAGTAGCCATTAGGAGAAGGAAGTGACCCTGACCCTTTCATTGGTGTTTAACTTTTTTTTTCACATGGAGAGGAGCCATGTGAAAAACAGATAAAGATCTACTTGAATTACACCTACTAGGCCTGGAATACAGGGGGTTTTAAGATAAGCACTGACTCTCGCTCACTCAGAGAAGCACAAACAAACAAAATATAAACGGCTCCCTGGGGAACAAGTCAGATGCATTAAATCGAGCTTCTAAATAGATGGTGCTGCAACATGTGTGGCTTTTAGATTAGTACAGATATGATTATGCAAGCTCAGGGCTGTAGATATGGAGCAGATAGATGTTTAAATACAACCAAGGCTGGTCTCTGCACCTCCCTCGCAACTTGCTGACACCTCCTACTTCCTACTTATTGAGAAAGAAGTATGTCCTGCCATGACCTGTGTCCTCTAACAGTCCTTGGTAGACATACATGCTAAAAACACACACCATTTCAAAATGCGATGTGTTAAACTGGACCCAAATTCCGGTAAAGCTCCAGAGGCAAACAGGTAAAAATAACAGTTCTTATTAATCATCAGATAGAGAGCTACTGGAGATTTCAACAACATAATCTACAAGCAATGCTTCACTTGGGATGAAGAATCACACAATGGTGAGGAAATAGGGCATGTTTATACATCAAGTTAGCAAGTAACACATTGAATCAAGGTAACTCAAGGTGTTTGGGTAGCATAAGGTGAGAAAGAGAAGACATAACCTATAAGACACTGCCGAGACAAACCTGAAAGCCTTGTTGCTGTCTCGATGAAACATTTTGCAGTTTTGTTAAAAGCATAAGTCACAGTCTGCAGCTGTTAAAGGTAAACACTCTTGTGAAGGGGGAAGTCTCCTGTATAGTGAATTATTAGGTTAGTCAGTTATGGACATAACTAGTCAGTAGTTATGGACATAATGTCAAGAAACTGTTGAGGTGTAGCTTTAATTTAATACTGGTTACTATATACATATATATGTATATTTGGGTAAAATATCAGTAATGCATCATCATACTTTAAATAATAATTTTTAGGTCATGCTATAAATATTATTTTAATAATTTATGCCAATGTGTTGCTACAGGTTACTAGGGTAATAAGTCATTGGCGAGGTAATATAAACGTGGAAATCGGAACATTGTTATTGTTTTGTCTAAGCATTCTTTACATTAAGCTGGATGTGTCTCAGTAATGGTGTCAGTGATACTCAAGTTTGACAGCTATCAGTCATGTGTCTGTTTAAATGATCTCTAGTGCTTGTGTTGCATGTGGGTTTGGATAAAAGTTTGACTCTTAACTTTGGAATTCCTTTATAATCCTATTAATAGTAGAAAATGTATTTATTATTTATTAATAGTATGAGTATGTGGAGTACAAAACATTAGTTCCCCATCATTTTTAGTGTGATAAAAATGCATTAGTTCCTTGAAAGACTAGGTTTAAAGTAGTTGCCCCATAGATGTATTTAGTTTTTGTTTTAACTGCATGTGTCAGTGACTTAAATTTTCTTCCTGTCAACTTTTTGGAATATGCCTTACTCTGGTTTGGTACTTGTCTGTTATTAATTTCCTTGTGGCCAATTAAAAGTTGCCATTCGCCTGAGGAACTTGAGATGTTGCATCTGTCTTGATTCTCTGAAGCCTTACATTCTCACAGTTCAGCCTCATCAGGTGTGATTAATCTCCCCCTTGTTTTGTTGAAGGAAATTGACTGTTTTGTACATTATGAGACGCATCTTGTTGCATTTGCAGTATAGAAATTCACAGCCATAATTTGACTTAATCTCAGCTGCAAACATGTGCTTCCAAGTTTGTTTTTAAGCTAACTTAATTTAAAATCGGCTCAGTTAAATGAGGTTATTTCAGTCATATTGGTTGAGGCTCTCTCTGTCTTCTCAAACTAGTTCAAAACTTCTTTTGTGTCTGTATCCAGTATAGGCACAAACAGCATTGAACGCATCACCTCAGAGTTTACTTCCCTAGTGTGGCTTCCTGTTCATTTTAATATGAATCTTTACATCCTGCAGCTCACATCGAAAGGTTTAAATTGCTTTGTTCCTAAATGCAGCACGATCACACTGACCTGAAATGTATTCTGCCATCCACTTACTGGCTTAAAAAAAGACTTTCCAGATCATAAGACCTTGACTTTTATACAATGTGCTGCCTACTGGCACAGTCACACACCGTTAATTTCTGCATGAACACCTTCTTATCTCTTCTATTTAGTTCCCGCTAATTCTAGAAATAATGGCATTGGGTTGCCACGAGGAACTTAATAACAAGTGAAAAATGACTGGTATTATTACAAACCGTTTGAAGAAGTATATAGCACTGAAAATTGGCCGAAATAATTATCAAAATTACAGTTCACTGCTAATGTCAGATGAAAAGAGAAAAAGGTTAAATGTATTTACAGAAACAGACCCTGTGAACATACCAATGTACAAATACTACATGTGGAAACCTAATCTCATTATGTACAGGAAAACATTAAATTAGTCAGTCTAATAATGACTATAAAACACATCTGTGGAGGAAATGCTTGTGTTGCTCCCTCCAAGCAGCACTAAAACAACTGACTGAGGATTTATAAGGCAATTGGTGAATGATAATGCCTATTTCTGTGTCTCTGTGTCACCCAAAGTGTGTTTGTCTTGTCCAAGCATTTGAAATTAGTGTTCATTTCCAGAACAAATGGTCCCTCTGTGGCTAGAGCCACACGACAGTAAAGAATGATTTCACTTTCCTTTACAAATGTTTGCTTGTAGAGTCAGCAAACTGGTGAAGGAAAAAAAAAGTTATAGTAAAAGCAAGGCAAAACTGTACTTTCACAGAATAAACGCAGTTAGTCTATGGAAGTAGACGCTAGATGTAGACTGAGTTAAAAAAAATCACATACAGTAACTGATCTATCAAATCACAACCATTTCTAATTTATTAGAATACTGATGATCTTTATCTTTTGTCATAAAAAATTTATTTTCCATTTTTTATATAAAAAAATATATATTTAGAAGATTTGAGATGCATGCATATTTGCTCATCAGCAACAGTAACGTATGGAGTGAGTATGCTTCTCCAAAAATTCTGCTATGCACGAAAGGTTTTTGTGGAATTTATGAAGTTAAATAGTTGTCTCCTCCTCCACCAAACACAGTGCATTTTTGCATGACTATGAAAGTGTTGTTGGTATTATGCAGGATATTCACTTCTTGCAGGGCAAGTAAAGATCAGCAGCAACTTGTTAGCAATGTTGTGATGGGCTTTGATCCTGAAAGTTTCATTATTGCTTTGTCTATCATTAAACTATAGTTATTTTACCCCAAACACACACTTTAGCAAAATCAAGAGCACAGAATTAATTTCAGTAATATTGGTAGGAAGAAATGTAATAATTTTTGGCGTATCATTGAAGTCATTAACTTTAAACCAAGAAGCCAGGATTCATAGAGATCTCAAATTAACACATACCAGAATATTTTATTAATTATGTACTTTCAGAATCACACTCCCTTTTTTCGCTTCCATATTGCACTACATAGACGCTGTGGTGAAATGACAAAATAGCTTCTGGATTGCTGGATAACTCATAACATTATATGGACTTTTGAGGTGAGACATTAATAAATGTTGATGCAGTGAACTTTGACCATAACTCAGAGCATATGGGCCTTGACATATGACTATTGAAATGTATATTTATGTGTGAAGAACATCTTAAAGCAGTTTTGTATGCATAGTGTGTTTGTTTTGTACTTTATTTGCAGGTGTCTTTACCATAACTAGATTTTCTTGCAAATAAATGTGACCTTAACATGAAATCACAGGCAGTAATACCTCAGTGTCTTTTTTTCTCCTGCCTCTCCACCTTCTTTATGTCATTCTCCATTTCAAAGATTGTTGAATGCTGTGCGACTGTATAAAGCTAGATAGTAAATATACCCTTTTTTCCCTCGCTCTCACCTTGCATCATTCTGACAGATGGAAAAGCTTTGAATCACACAAACAGGCACACATACACATAGATAAAGACAGATTTACAACAGACTTTCTTGACTGAAGTGGCTCTTGTTGCTGCTGCTCTCTGTTTGCAAGCCATCCGTACAGGCTAGAAAAAAAAATCACAAGAGTACGTAGGAAAAAAACAACATGAGGGTTGAGGAAACGAAGGACAAAAAAAATCATTCAGGTCATAGAAGTTTTTGAGTAAAGATAAATAAGGCCAGTCACTTTAAAGCTGCAGTATATAACTTTTATAAAAACATAAAAAAATACTTCACATATTTGTTAAAACTGTCACTATGTTGAGACAGTCTGACACAGATAATCTCTGAAAAAAATTCAGCTCCTCTGCCGTCTCCCAGTACTAACCAATCAGAGCCAGGGGGAGTGTCTTATCCACTGTCAATCACAATCTAGTGTGGCACTGCTCATTCCCAGTCTCCTTGTTACTCTCTGCTGGTTTAGTTAACTTGTTCACAGATTACAGTGAATAAACAGTTTTACTGTAGCGGTCAGTTGTTTCTCCATCATTAGCGCAGTTAGCGTTATCCTGACTCTGATTGGTTCATTTGGTCAGGAGTGGAGCATTTCTTCAGACAACAATAACAGTTCAAGGAGGAGATCAATCTTTTCACACGACAGAGTGTCAGTCACAACTATGTCCAATACATTTTTGATAAATGTTACATACTTCAGCTTCACAGGGGAAAAATTTATGTATTCACTTATTTTATGTCATGTTATTATTGAATAAGTTTTTTTGTAATTTCTTTCTATGAAAAAGCCAAATTCTGTTGATTTACAAACACAATAAAAAGGTAAGCAGTATGTGGAATAAACAATAACCTTGAGGAAACATTTATTTTTCCACAATTTTTTTTCAATGTCTCCTTAATGGCTTAAGGAGACACCCTTAATGTCTCCTTAAACCATTAAGGAGACATAATTTTGAATGCCTCTACAGAACCAACCATTAAACTAAAACATTATCCACTTAAGTTACATAGTTCTCAAAATAAAAGTATTTTGGGTAAATCGTACTTTACTTTATCTTCTTGCTTTGTAGATAAGAAGTACAAAATTGATATTAACAAGGTTTGCTTTGGTTTTAGGAGGGTGAAAAAATGTATTATTCAGTTTGAACAGAGGCCTCTTTTTTTCTCATTTGGGTCAACGCTGAAAGGGAAGGGGAAAAAAAACTGCATTTTTATATTTTTCATATCTTGAAAGGTTTAGGAGAGAGAAAAAAAATGCAAAAGGAACACCAGCTGAGAGAGATGAAGACACCCGGTGTGAGAAAAGGCAAGATACCAGGAGAGTAAAACAGCAACACTGGGGGAAAAACATACACATACACACACACGCACACGCACACAGGGCTTTGAGGGCAGTGAAGAGGGCATTTTGGGTGAAGAAAATGACATCGCTGCATGGTCCAAAACAATATATTTATTAATGTCATAAACAATTGAAACCAAATATTTACATTCACCTCACCTCTATTGTTTTAAGTCAAATAGAATAACCCCAATTATTTCTACTTCATAGAAGACAGAAGATTTAGCGAGAACATCTTTTAGACATTTTTTTGTAACTTTTCTTGAATTCAAAAACGTATATATTTGATCAGTATCAGGGATAATTTTCTTAAAATTTATGACTTGGATCAAACATTTTAATCCGCCATTTTCTTCTTAAGGATGCAGTGAGTCAGGACACAGGAAGACATCTCCTCTCTTTCAGTTTGCAGCAGCATTTACTGATGGCAGAATTAGACATATCCCATGCATAAGTTGTGTTTAAAGGCTGTGCCGCAGCCCAGTGGCGCAGCTGGTAGAGTTGTTGCCTTGCAGCAAGAAGGTTCTGGGTTCGATTCCCGGCCCCGGTCTTTCTGTATGGAGTTTGCATGTTCTCCCTGTGCATGCGTGGGTTCTCTCCGGGTACTCCAGCTTCCTCCCACAGTCCAAAAACATGATTGTCAGGTTAATTGGCCTCTCTAAATTCACCCTAGGTGTGAGTGTGTGTGCATGTTTGTTTGTCCTGTTTGTCTTTGTGTTGCCCTGCAACAGACTGGTGACCTGTCCAGGGTGACCCCGCCTCTCGCCCAAAACGATAGCTGGAGATAGGCACCAGCAACCCTCCTGACCCCAGTAAGGGAAAAGGGTACAGGAAAATGGATGGATGGAAGTTGTTTAATGAGCTGCTCTGGATAATCATTGGTGCATTTCTGTATTTGTGCTTTCATAATAACACACAATTGCAGCAAGGAGGACTTACAGTTTGCTCTTTCCAGGTCTGTGGTCGCCTGGTTTTATTAGGTTTTCTTTATTTGATTCTTTAATGGCAGATGATGACAGATAGTTTC
This sequence comes from Phalloptychus januarius, assembly GCA_902982915.1. Taxonomy (NCBI): domain Eukaryota; kingdom Metazoa; phylum Chordata; class Actinopteri; order Cyprinodontiformes; family Poeciliidae; genus Phalloptychus; species Phalloptychus januarius. The sequence continues at coordinate 1,920,374 of CADWAE010000285.1, forward strand.
AATCACAGACATTTTCCCCGCTCTTTAACAAGCTACACACTTTTTCTTGTGATATTCTGACCTCATATGCCCTTGTATGTCCTCGACATGGTAAAGATTTCAGTACTGATTTCCACTGATAAACCCTATTATCAACTCGTCCAGTCAGATTAGATAAAGATCTCCGACAGATACTGTTGTTGGTAATTACAGCAAAATTGATTGCAAAAACAATGAAAGGGGTCAAGGGAGGAATGGCATTCCTGTTCTTTTTGTCCTTTGTTTTCTAGAAACCGTTTCAATACCAGGATACACCAACATATGAAAGCTTTGTGCATGTGTATTCCTATTCTCCATGTTCTCTATAATGTTTGTATCTTCATGTAATCTTGTGAATTTAAATTCAAATGGACTGCAGCAAATTCAAATAGCACACTGTGGCGTTGGAGTAAACAGTAACGGTTACAGACATCAGTCAGGTTGAATCTAATAAATAGTAATCACCCGGTTTTAGTTTAAATAAAAAGATTCTTTTTCCATATCAGTGCTTCTCAACTCCAGTCTTCACGCCCCCCTGCCCTGCATGTTTTAGGTGTTTCCCTTCTGCCACACACCTGGATTGAATCTTTGGGTGATTAACAGGCTTCTGCAGCACTTGATGGCTACAGAAGACGTCATTAGAATCAGCTGCTTTGGTATAGAGGCACATCTAAACACTGACTTTTGTGAACCTTTTTGAACATTTATGGTTATTTTTGCTATAATTTAAACTCCTTTTCCATTTTGACCTAGTTATACTTTTTTTTCTGTTGCTATATTCATTTACCTTCAAACGAAAGCATCTGCTTAACCCATTTGTCATGAGCTTACTCACCACCAGTACTGATAAATCCCCTCTTACTTTTTTAACTGTGCCACTTATTGCTTTTCCCATGCTGTAGTCACAGTAAATGCATCACGAAGACAAATCCAAGTGTCGGCAGAGGTCATTGCTCCAGATATGCATGCATTTTAAAGCTGTCTTTCTGTATTAATAATTAGTGCACACGTTGTTGGCTGCTGTGCTCTTTGATGTGGTTTGAGTCGCTGCATGAGCGAGAGGAAAACTTTTCATAAGTGTTGGGCTCCACTGACACTAGATCATCCTCCAAATGTATTCTCTGCAGTGGACGTCTGAAGTGTTGACACAAGTGATACCCCTTAAACTATGTTTATTTAGCTCATAATTCTTAATTAACCACATACACTTCCTTAAGTCAGGTAGAGTTAAATGTATTCTGAATTTACAAAAATAATCTACAATATTTGCATCCCTTTATGCTATGGATAAAAATTTAAATTTCTATATCAAGTGATATAGCCAAATAAATAACTATGATACAAATCAATACTGTAAACATTTTTTAAAATTGTATTACATTTAACGGTTTGCAATAAAATTTTTAAAGATGTCTGCTTTGCTCTTTATTGCCACAACGCCCACAAGCTTTGTGCGGTCAGCAAACTATTTCAGGTAAGAATTCAGTCAAATCTGGGGTCCATTGACTTTGATTTTATAACACAACTCCAGTATCTGTCTATACCATAGTTTTTATCAACAAGATAAATAGCCATCTTAAATGTCTGTTTGTTGTGTGCTTCAGTCTGTGCATGTTGGTCTCTCTTAACTGTATTAACAACGGATATGCTAATAAAGAAACATTTTGTTCAAGTTGTTAATCATCGCCTGTACATGAAACAGCCTAAGTTTTTTTCCTACTGCAAATAAAAGATGCATGCATACACTGTACCTTAAAGAAACTCTGTTTAGCTGTTGACCTCATTTCCATTTCCATATAAATCCACTCCTAAAAGACTCCAGGCTATACTTGCCCTCCGATCTGACCCAGTGTTTACGGCTCTGTTTATGTAGCTCAACAACCCAATCTTGTCAGAAACAACAAACACCAACGATCACATTGAGCCTCAGTAGCAATTAACATTAGAGTGCCCAGAGACCATACTACCATGGCACAATAAAGCAGAAATTACATAATAAAAATTCAAGTTTAATTGAGCATGCATTAGTATGCACCGAGCTGCGTAGATAAGACTGTTTCTGCTTTGCTGTTGTGTGTGCGTTTGTGTATATTATGCCCTTCTATCCACTGACTTCTCATTCTTCCCTTGAGGGTTTGATCAGACAAACAAGGAATGTCTGAATGATCTGTTCTCTCTGATCAGTGACTAATGACAGCTGGTAAATGCAAATACATAATCACATGACTATATCTTAGAGAGAGCACTTAGCAGATGTATGAACAATGAAGATATGAGTTCCTATGCATTTCTGATGCCTATCATTTTTTACTTAATGTATTTCATGGCTGTTTATTGCATAGAGTGTACATAAAAAATTCATTATTCCGCTGCAGTCCTTCTCTTGATGACGCAAATGGCTTTTTAAGGGTATGAATTTGATATTGAAGTATACTTAAGGAACAAGAAATGGGTCTTAGATTTCTTCCGTCTATGTTAACGTTGACTTTTAAATGTCAGTAGCATTAACAAATAATTAAACTATCCAGATCTAGCAGTGATATGACAGAAGTAGCAAACTAATAGGTGCAGGCTAACATCACATGGAGCAGTTTGCATATTTCCATCTGCAGGGTCAGGTCAGAATGCTAACTATCTTGTGATTACTCAACTGTTAACAACTTGTACTGGTAACAGCCACCGCATCATGCTTTCTGTGTCAGGCTATCAGAAAACATTTATTTATGTAAGAAAACAGTTGGCATTAAAACTAAAACTGGCAAATGTAATAATGATTGTAGCGCTACAAGAAAAAACAGAAGGTGACAATAGTTTGGGCTTTCTTATGCACTCAACAGTGGTTTTGTATTATACCTAATCAGTAAGAGCACTGCTGTATTATTTATTTCTCCCAAAAATTAAATGGTTTTTGGAGGCCTGAACAAATGTGAAAACTCACCAAACTTGCACACATTGGCCGTGCATGAAATTGATGACACATAGATTGTCACCCAGATTTCTGTCAGAGTTTGCAAAATATTTTCTAAATATGTCAGTTTGACAGACATTAATAAAATCCTGTGATGAAACTTCTCATCACGTCATTCATTTTGGCTCTAATTTCCACAAAAATCATCTGACCTGAACCAAATCCAACATCAGACATATTAGTCCAACCCCTAAACAATACTTATGCTAACATTTGGTGGGTGTGGTCTAATTCCTGCACAGTGCTTCCTAGAAGTATTCAAACAATCACAGATTTTCAAACAACTTAAATGTGTTGTGATCAATGCAACAAATTGTTTGACATTATCTACAAAGAAAGTGAGAAAAACGAACATAACCACAATAGTGAAACAGAAGAGAGACTTTCTACTATGATAAAAGGAAAAACGTCAGTTCACACAATTTCCTAGTAAAAAACAAAAGTAGCAGGTTCATATGTTCCAGAAGAACATCAAAATATAGATAACCATTACTCTGTATTATTTATTTCTTTAATCTAGGCAAAAATGAAGCATGTAATTAAGATAAGAAAATGAACAAACACATCATAATGGACAGACAACCAATCAGAAGCAGCTCAGTCAATCAATCCAAAAAGGAAACATCAGTAACAGTCAAAATACAATCAACAACAAACTAAACACGCACCATCCCTTGAAATACAAAGCCATACAAAGAGACCAAAAAAAAGACTCAAAATTGGAGAAAGCATACAATTCAGAGAAAACCGTTCAACTCCAACTTCGCATTCAAACACTTGAGGTTTACTGTTTGTAAAGTGTGAATTTATCTCTTTTAACAGCAGACACTATTTAAACATGCTGGTTACCTACTTTTTGGTCTTCTACTGTGATTTCACAGATGTGGGACTCTAGAATTTTATATGAGAATATGATTTCGATCTACCAACATTTAAATATTACAATTAATAATACTTGCAGTATAAATAAATAAGAAACAAAGCAACTTACCTTCAGATGTTTTAAAAACCCTATCAAACATGACTTAAAAGAAATTTGACTTTGCAATTTGACACCTTGAATTGGGCCTCTGTCTCCTAAAGAAGCTTTTACTCTTTCCATTCAGCATGTCATCACAACTATGCTTCTACAGTATCCCATTTATAACCGTTCTTAAGAGCGTTACTTACATAGTTATTATGATGGGTTTATCAGACGTCATTTGCACCGGGTGTTAGTCTGGAGAACCTGAGTGAGGAAGGCACAGAGGAAGGCTGCTCTGTGAGACAGACGCTGTGCTGGAGACTGCAGGGGGAGCTTTGTGGCGTTTTGTGAGAGGAAACGTTTGGGCATCTTGAATGGCTGCCATGTCAGATTCAAGGATTTCTCAAACTTGCATGAAAGAATCAAGGCAGGTTCCAGGTATGTTTTTGATGAGGGAATCACATTACAATATGATATAAAGCTCGTAACAGTAGATGGTACTGCTAAGCACTCTTAAGAAGAAATAGGTTTTATATATCACTAACTTTTATTCACTTGAACGTAATTACTGGATACATGGGATAGAACAATATTGATCAGTCAGTACAATGGTTATCTCCTGATTCACTTGTTTATTCGTAACTCTTAGCCAATCTGCGTGTCCTATATTCTTTCCTCCTTGATCCTTCTTAACCCCTTTCTCTTATCTTGATCTTTTTTCTTTCTACCTTTCTGCCTCTTCTTTCACTCACCTCGACATTGTTCTCCATTTATCTGTGTGTGCTGTCTTCCTTCTTAGCCTGTACTGCTCCGAACCATCACTCACACCTCGCCCTAGTTTGCCACTCCCAAACTCTCCTATATCTGCCCCGGCTGTCTCATCCCCCTTTGCCTTTCCTTACCCCAGCCTCCTCTTCTTCTCTTTTTTTTTTCTTTGGACAGAAAGCCAATTGGAGCTGTCTAAACAAATGAGAGTTGTCTGAGATCATTTAAACGGCCATAAATAACATCAAGAGAGAAGGCAAATAATGAGTGGACATCTCTCTTGAATGCAGACACACTCAAGATTATACCACACACATGCACAGAAGCAAACGCTCACAGTCACACACATTCTTAAGTGGACTCCACTTCTAATTTGTCTGATAGTATGTTATAGGGAGATAAGCACCTAGGCAGAAATCTGGCCTGCCCAAGGTGCATTAGCACATCTTCTCCTGGTTTCATCAGTCAGCCTATGGGAGTTTGTTGTATTGTTTGCTAATTTGCCTTTTTCAGCCATTGTTTGGGAAGCCAGTGGTGCTATAAGTGTAGGAAATGGGCTTTGTATGATTATGCATCCCAAGTGGGAGCCCAGAGTCTTGATAGAGAGATCATTCTGGGCAATGGGTTTCAGAGATACTGAATGGTGCTCTTTGTGTTGAGTTAATGCCATGCTGCACAGGTTTCACTGTCACTGTTCACTGGTCTAAATCCAACATGCATGAAGGCCACACGTCATACATTCAGAAGTGAGAGGGTAGCTGGAAATCAATTGATTAAGCATGTCTGTGTCTTGAACAGAAGAGGACGAATTATGATTTTTTTTTCTGTTTTACTTTTTGTCAGAACCTGGCAAGCCTTGACTCTCCTGGTTTCTGACAGTGCTGCCAAGTAGGACATTAAATAATAAGCTTCCTCCTTCTTTTTGTCTGTGTGTCTATAGTTGCACATGTGTGTTACTGACTATCTTTCTCTGTTATAACTATTTAGGTTCGAATGAAACACTGGCAGCTTTGTGTGGAGCCTGCATACACACACACACACCCCGTTTCTCCATCAGTACTCCTCTTAAATACAACAGAGTTGGCACTTATTAGAACCCTCTACACATCAGGCCAAATCCATTTTACAAGTGCCAATTTCATTCTTGGAATGTAAAGCATCTACACCTCAAGGTCAAAACATTCCAGTGAAAGGCGGTCTTGCGCTGCTGAAGAATTTGATGAAAATGAATGTTATTTCTGGTTGTTGAAATAGCCATCATGTTTCACTGGTTTCCACAACACAGCCTGGGATATGATAACATGCAGAGTAAATATCCATACAAGCCTGTGTATAAAACTGGAGTTTTTATATAATTTTTAGTTTCTATGTTATGTTTTTTTGAAAATTATATTTTCACAGGTATACAAAAGGGCTGCCCTGCCTTGGCATGATGCATGTATTTGTATACGGTTCTGCCTCTGTGTGTATGTAATATTTCTGTCGGCAATGTTTTTTTTCTCTTTTGCTTTTTTACATGGAGATGCCACACATGAACAGTGCCAGAAGGTGCAGTGGGAGTGAGAATGTGGGTGTTTTGTTTTATATATACCAGCTTTGAACTCCTGATTATGCTTATGATGTGTGTGACAGACTCCCTCTAGAAGTGCTGGAGAGAATCAAAGTACCCTGGAGAAATAGCATGTTGATGCAGGGTGGGGGATGGCACAGAAACGGATGGATGGAATTTTAGTTAATCTTTTTCAGAGGTCCATGTAGTCCATGTCTGTGCCTGGTTTTCAGAATCTAAATCCCAGTTGTAGCTGGTTATGACAGACTGGTTATGACAGACATTTCTTTGTGACTATTCTGTGTTGTGCAACAATAAATTGGTTTGATTATTTATTGCTATTAATAAGTGGCACAGACATTTATTAATAAAGTTAACCATTTTAATCCAGTTAACAAATCACGGCATCACCTAATTATCAGGAATTTTTAGCCAAAGAATCATGTTGTTAGACAGTGTTGTTTATGTGATGTGTACTTTGCGTGAACGTTGCACATTGCTCCTTAGATGGGTCTGGAAGTACTACAGTTTGCTTTGGATGTTAGTCACACACGAGGATATGAAAACAGGAGAAAGATAGATAATGTAGCGACATTATCTAGCAGCATAATATAAAATCAACATTTTTTAGATTTACATTTTGCTATGAAGTTATTCCCTCATCAAAAACAAGTCTGAAATGTTGCCAGGGTTTTTTCATTCATGTTTGAGAAATCCTCTCATCTCCCATGGCAGCCATTCAGCAAAAAGCCTGGGTAGACCTCGCGCTGCCTTCGGGATGCAGCTCCTCCTGTGAACTGGAGTTTCCAAGCGTCCGCCTCACAGAGTACCCGTCCCCTTCGACTCCCCCGTTCAGCTGCGTCAGACTCGTCAGCAGCAATTAGCGAACACCTGGTGGAACTGCACATCTGTTGAGCTCATTATGAGTTACTTTTCAGTGCAATGCTGATAAAAACGTTGTTAAAAGGTTAATAGAGGAGCGCTGTTGTGATTACTTTCCGAAGGCGGAGTTTTTAAAGAGGCGAGTCCCATTTTCAAGGCAATGTTTAACAAGTGAAGGTAACATTGTTACTTAAATATGCTACAAAATGGCACTACATGTCTGGAAAAAACATCATACTGCTCTTTAAATGTGTTTGTTTGCTTTGAGGCTCTGATTTAGAGCAACATAAACTGAATTGAAATGTCAAAAAGCTGCATTATGTTGGAGAATGGACTGATGGTGATTGGATTAAGTTTGGTGAAACACAGTTGTGTTTGTTTGATAGTCATTTCCCCTCTGAAATACACAATCCAAAAAAAAAGTTCAACAGACTTGAGATTTCTATCCACATATGTAGGTTGAGTTCTGTGGATGAATGACATTGTTTGCAGGTTTTATTTGCCTACATCTAAAGTCATTTGAAAGATGGCATCTTAATTGAAATGACAAATTAAACTGCATATTTGTGAGCTACCCAGGAGGCTCTTGACCTTTCACCTTTTGTCTACTGCTGTTGATTTTCCACCCTGAACAAGATTAAAACGTCAAGAGGCTATAGGCTATTGCCTCTGTAGAATTTGTAAATGCTGGTATATGTCTGCTATGATTTTATTTTGTGTGAGTGTTTGATCTATCTTTAATGACATTTAGTATTTAGCTTGATTTTGGATGACTATCATTATGAAATTACCTTAGAACTACAGAAAATTATTTTTTAGAGTTTAGTTCTGGTAGTTATTTTTTTTTCCTGAGGTTAATTATAGGGGTTTTTATTATTTATCAAACAGAGAGCGAGATGAAAGCTGACAGTGAGTCAGGGATGGGAAACTGTAGATTATTATCACTGCAGAAGGATTAAAACGTCCCGAAACTCTTTGAAGCCTCAAGTCTTTAGCTACCTCTCCTGTTTGGCCCACTTCTCTTCTGTCTCCCCCACGGTCATCCAGCTCTGTTCTCTGTGTATTGTTGGAAATGGGGGGCAACGGAGAGAGAGGAGAGATGTGGGAATGTTAGAGTAGCAATCATCTCTCCAGCTTCTAAGAGGCTTTCGGGCCTGAGGTTCTTAGTTCTTCACTCGTTTTTCACTCTAATGGTGCCTTCCTTTTCTTTCTCTCTTCCCCAATTTCCTCTTCATCCTAGACCCCCCTTTTTACTCCTCTTTCATTCTTGAATTCTTCCTTCCTTTCAGCCATACTTAGCTATTCCACTCTTAGCCTTACCATTTTTTCCACATGCTCCCTCTGCATCTCATTCATTTTTGCACGACTGTTGTCTCTTGCTTCCTCTCTTTTACTTCAATCTTACCCGCTCTCTTCTCCCAGGCCTGTCCTCTTAATTCTCTCCCCCTGCTCGTCATAGGGACAGTAAATCCCTTGGTGGTTAGAGCACAGAGCACTTTGATCGTTTGTAGGGAACCGACACTCCAGCTGCCATTCTGGATGCGCTCTGTCCGGAATGGTGTCTTCTCAAGCAGATGCAGAGGAAGAATTGCTTATTTCTCACTCAAATTTGTGTCATTGCTTCTGAAAGAGACACATGCAGGTTTTGCTTCTGTTCTGTTTTTTTCATTTATTCCTACAGCCTAACTCTTAACTGAAACCTGATCATTACCAGTATATGCCTAACCCTAAACTCACACCTTAGTCCTGCCTCTAACCCTTGATCCTTCAGCAGCACTTCTTGGTCCCCATAAGCATAGCTGTTGGAAAAACAGGCCTGACAATGTGAGTAATGCTAACACGCATTTAGTGAAGTATTGAGCTGTGTGTAATTAAATTTCCTTGGTGAGTTAATAATACAACCAAATCAAAGCCCTTAAAATGCCTGTCATGAGTTTCTTTTCCTGGCAAGAGTTTCTTCTCCTTTTTTTTCTGCCTTCTACTCAAAATGCTTTACAGATCACTTAATCTAAAATATGCTGTTTAATCTGGAAAAATTTGAAATTGTCATCAAACAAGAAATATGCCCTTGTGAATACTGATGTACCATGTGCTTTTCCCTTGCAATTGCTTGAAACATAATGAAGTGATTCAGTTGTTTATAATGCATGAGTGCACGGCTGGTAATCAAAGAAAATTGTGTTGTTCACTTGCCGGGGAAAATGAAATAATGATAATGTTCTTTAAAATGAATGCTTTGAGGGATTTAAATTCCTTAAAAGTGAGTTAGGTGAAATAAACTCATTGCCTGTAATGTATGATTTAGCTTCAATAAAGGGAGAGGGGATACACAGGCTGTAATATTTAGCAACTCGATGGGATTCGGAAAGAATGGATTGAAGCTGAAATCATTCATGTAGACACTTGGCTTTATGATGTCTGTGATGTCGGGTTTCCCTGTTGCTTCTCAGGTCCCTTTATCTAGCCTGTTTCAACAATCTTTTATGGTTTGCAGGATTTATGGGTACAACTTTCTGTTACTGAAACAAAATCGCTGCATAAAAACTAAATTAGTCTTTATAATAAATTAATTGTGCTTGATTACAAGTGTATCAAGTAGCTACATTTGACAAAATAAGCAAATTTTTTCAATTTTGTTACAATGGTGCCAGGATGAATACGCACACACAATGTGTATTACAATGATGTAGAACCAAGTTCAGTGGAAACTGGAATATTGTCTAGATTCTGGTGTGTGAGAATAGTTCTGTTTGTGTGAATCTTCTCTTTAAACAAAGGCTCCCTCCTGGAGAGCATGACTGCACTGCTGCTGCCTGCAAACCAGTCTGCAGTTCCCCTCATCAAACGACTGCAGATTTAAAAAGGAGCAGGATGTCTACACTTTACCTGATGATCAACCCCCCCCCATGTTCTTACTCTCATTATTTCAATATGTTTCTTGTGGTTTCTGATACAGCTATACAGGTTCCCTTACCAGATTAACTTTGCGCTCTCTCTGCTCCCAGGCTGAAGTTGCCACAACTCTGGATTTTTCTTTGTCAGATTTCCTTTCCTTTATTTGCATCATGGTTGCCCACTGCGGTTTCGTCATCACCAGTTGTCATATTCTCCAAACCCTCCGATTACCTGCCTCTAGGAGCCCAACACTCACTGTTCAGTCTCGCACATCCTCACTGAGACAACTCCATTCTCGGCCATCAGGATTAACATTCCTCCTTCAACTCTGCCGTTCCGAGCCAGTGGGCCATTCTCATTTCAATCCCTACTATTTATGTATTCTTCATCCTTCCTCATTCAATCAAACTGCTCTTATCCTAAACTTTCTCATTCTTTAGATTCTCAGGTTTGAGGGTTGACCTGAAAAATGGCCTCTGTCTCTACTGTCTCCCAATTGCAATATTATGGATAAAATATATATTTTAAAATATATATTTTTATTTGAGACTTTCCATGCCTTTAAGTCTTGAGAAAACATTAATTGAACTAAACTGTTAGGATGTGCAGCAGTACAGAAACGTGGAGGGAATTTACCATAAAAGGACATATGCTACTTGCAAAGTGGCAAATCACATCTGGAATTTTCTCAGCTGCTAATCCTTCACAGAAGCTGTTCTCTTGTAATCAGGTGGTCCAACCCTCTACCTGAGCTAAGAATTTTCCTCCATTGGCTAATTGTTTACAAATGAAAGTCATCCATATCCGTCTTAATTCTCTCTGCTGGTAACCAATTCAAAATGAACAGCAGTTCCTATGGGACAACCGGTTTAAGTCCATAGAAGCTCAGACTGCAAGTGTGGGATAGCTGTCCCTCTAAACGGTAAACCTCCAACCCAGTTTTGAGTTTTCTTTCTAGTCTGTTTTATTCCAGGATTGTCCTATTGCATTTTGCTACATCCATATTCCCATCAACTCAGACCAATTTCCCCTTGTTGAAGAAAAGCACCTGAAATTATGATGTTCCCACTATCCATCTAGCACTACGGATGGTCTGCTCAATTAAACATGGGAGTTCTACAGTCATTCCAGCCAGATGCATTTGAACAAAGAATCATCTAAAACTCAAAACATTTGCTCATCTAGTTCATATTGTTTACCTCTGCTGTAATGTGTTGCACAATATGTTTCCATATTTTGCATTTCACTTTTGCTTTCGTCTAACCAGACCAACTTCGTCCAAAGTTTACCTTGTACCCTACATGGATTTGGCAAACCACAAATGGGATTTTTGATATCTGTAGCTTCTCCAGAGTTACCATGGACCTGTTGGTTGTGTCTTTGGTGAATGAGTTCCTCGCCCAGCCTGTAAATTTAGTGAAACTCATTATTTTAATTACTCTTGTTCAAGGTTATTTTGCTCAGTGGAGTGTTTGCTGCTCCATGACACGTTCAAAGCTCGGGTTATTTTATTTTAACCTGGCTTTCAACTTCTCCATGGTTACCTGTCTGTTCTGTAATTGTAAGAGTTTTGGAACAGACACAAAAATAAATTTAGCTGAACAAATGAGGTAATTTAAATGGATTATTGCTAAATATAATGCTATAGTATTCTGTTGAAAGATGTTTTTTGGAGGGGGAAGAGGTGAATTCAACAAAGAGAAGCAGGTTTCTTAAATAAATTTTCCTGCTTACTTTACAATATTTATTATCTCCTTTCATAAATGGAAGGAATGCTTTAAAGTACAAAACAGTCCTTCATCTTTTATCAGTCTAAACTTTCTCCTCAGAACTACTTATAAAGGATTTGGAGATAAAAAAAAAAAAAAAAAAACTGTAAGAGTATTGCATCTGATATGGTTATCCCATTGGCTCATGAATGCGATATTTATTTGAAGATATTACAATCCATCTGTATTTAGCACTTTGTCTCAGCTGTCAACTACAGAGATAAAATATGAGTGTTCAATAATTGGGGCTCAAATCCCTCCAAATCCCTTTGCTTTAAAATGACATTTGGTTCAATGCTCTCATTATTACAGCATTTAACATGTGACAAAGCCCCCCTCACATGCACACACACATACACATATTGGCACACACACGAACTGGGGAAACACCCCAATTTCAGTGGGGCTTTCTGGAAAATGCATGACTCATGCATGCACTCACATGCACACCATCAATCCTTCAGTTAAGCCTGTGGAATTGATGTGCCCCTAAGCTTGCTTTTTGTTCATGCATTATGCCCCGAGGAGAGGGCTTCTGAAAAGCAGTGGCTTCTAGAAAATAAGCTTGGGATCAGACTGAAAGGTAAACACACACACACAGAAGGGGAATAAGAGTAAATTTAATGGCGCAAATGCACACTTTCAGAAAGGAAATATTTCTGAGGAAAAGTCATTTGACTGCACAAAATCGCTCTCTATCTTTCTGCTTCTCTCCAACCATGGAGCGTAAACACTCACCTGTAAGCTCAAGGATGAAACCTGCACAGTGTGTCTCTGCCTCATGCTGGCTTAGCCACAGAGCTAAAGAACAGTGAGGGGGATATAAAGTGGGGATGAAGACATATGACAGAAAAGCTCTGTAAACAAGCCACACACAAAGGCACATACTTTCAAGCACATGCACTCAGACACAGATGCATATACAGAGGCTCTGCTACACTCTTGTTTGCCCCCTTTTTTCTCAGCTGCAGGAAGGTGTGGCGCTTCATGTCAGACCGGGTGTCCTGTGCCGTGTTTTGGTCTCTGTTCTGTTTTCTGTTCGACTCTGTGGGGGTTATGGGGGATGCAGCGAGGGGTTGCTGCTTGATGTCAGTTTACACTGAAGCAGTGAAGGCTGGCTGAGGTGCTGACTAGTACTCTCTCTATAGGAGGTGTTGCTCCGGCTTTACAGATGGTGCTAAACCTTTCAGACCTTTAAAACCTCTCCTGCACTGGAAAATAGCAGCTAAGCCCCAGAGGATGTGACGCATCCTATTTGTTAGTGGGTTTTCAGTCTCAATTCTGATTACAAATTCCTCAAGTGGAAGAAACACAAAGTTTAGTAGAAACATAGTGTGTTGTTCAAAGTTTGCATGGGAATTACTTGTGGTTTGAATTAAATCCCTTTAGAATCAATTATGCTGAAAAAGCCAACTTTTGCGTAAATAATAATTTTGTCAGGGAACAGTGAGACGGATAAAGCATAAATACAGAAATGAATGTTGCTGAATGAACTAGTAAATATGAGGTTCTTAATTAGAAGTCACTGAGAAGTGCTGAGATTAACATTACTCATTAACTGTCAAAATTATATGTTTCTGATCCAAACAAAATGATTGTTTCTCGTAACCAAGGATTTAACTGCATCAAACATCGATGCGAGGTGTAGAAATGCTTTTTATAGGATTAACAGCATTGAGAAAAACTCAGGTAATTTTACTCTTAACAATGACATCAACAAGCAGACACCATGTTTTAAATTAAACACTAGATCTGAAATGTAGTTCAGATTTAGAAAGATGTCAGACAGGAACTAACAGGGCAGATTTAAAAGACTAGTGGTTCCCTTTCTCTGTCCTTACACTGATTTGAAACATGCTCTGGTAATCACAGAAAAAGGATCAAAAGGGTTAGATAGTGAATTTGTGTTAACATGAGTGTATAAGAATTACAATAATTGTTACATTTTCATCTTGCTTTTCTGTTGTTGTGCAACTTAATTTTGGTTTATCATATAAAATATATCTGAAACCTATTAGGTTATTTGGCAGTAACCTGATAAAGAAACATGGATAATTTCAAAGCCTTTGCACTGACTGTTATTTTCAGACTGTTGGGTTTGGATCAGCTCAAACTGGTTAAACACTTTTAAAATGTTTTTAATGTTATGGTAAAGGACAAACTGGCTTAACAAATCCTGCCTTATTGCATTTTCAGTGCTCACATTAAGCCCTCTGCTGGCAAGTTTGATTTATTTGTCTTTAGTTTTATAATTATATGCGATATATTTGAATTCATAACATGCTCTGGAACAGGGAGCAAATTCAATCTTTTTTTTTGGCCTACTGTTTTAATGGGATCCACTTTTATAAAACTGAAAAATCTCTACTTGGCTGGCTAAGCTACCAAACTCACTTTGTCTTATGCCCTTCAGAAAAAAAGGATATTTCAACAGAACCCAAGCTAACACATGAAAAGTATGCAATACATAAGCAACACCAAATTCTCAAAATAAAAAAAACTCAGAACAGAAGCATAAACATGTCAACTGTGCCTAATTGGTATTAGTATGATGTAACACTGTAACACTAGTAATGTAACACTATTTAACTGTTATTTTTGAAAACGTCCTAAAACAGTTTTGAACGACATTTTCATTTAAATCTATTTGTAACAAAATAATAAGTCAGTCAGTTGCACAAGTATAACATTAGAGTAATGAAAAAGAAATGAAAAGCCGTAGATGCACGCACTTAAACTAAACATCCGGAAAGAGATTTTTTCTCTCTCACTTCAGAAAGTGAAACTCAAGACATTATTTGGATTTATTATAAACACAGTGAAATACTTTAAGATGCTGTATCCTGCAATGTTGCTGATTATGGCTTACAGAAAATGAAAACCAAAAATTATTCCTCTCAGAAAATCTTAATATTAACTACAATCAACAACAGAAGGATATTTCAAATAAAAATGACAGGCTTCAGAAAATATGCAGTCATTACTGGGCTCTGCCTTGTCTTGAGTGAATAACTGCATTAATGCAGAGTGGCATGGAGGTGATTAGGATGTGTTTCTGCTAAGGTCTAATGGAAATTCATTTTGCTTTAATAGCAGCCATCAAGTCATCTATATTGTTGGTTCTAGTGTCTCATCGTCCTAAGGTGACTTTTTTTGGCCAGTAACACTACAGTCAATGAACCAGATTTTGGTATCTTTAGTAGAGTGAGCAGGAACCAAGTACTGCTAAAAAATGAAATCAGCGACATCATAAGGCTTCTCAGCGAAGGAAACATGGAGCGCTCTGTCCTGGTAGATGGCTGTGTTGACTGTGTACTTCAGTGGACTAACACCAGCAGAAAACATTGCAGCACCTCAAATCATCACAGACTCTGGTTTGTCCAGAATCTGGATTTAAAATAAAATACAAAATTAGAGAGCTTTGGATTACTAAGTAACAGTCCAGTCTTTTTTCTCCCTTAGTCCAGGGAAGACACTTCTGACAGTGTATCTAGTTTAGGAGGGGCTTGACGCTAGAAACACAACATTTGTAGTTCATGTCTACAGTTTGTCTGCACTGTTCATGCACTGACTCCAGCCTAAGTCCACTCCTTGTAAAGCTCCCTCAAGTTCTTAAATTGATTTTCTTTAGGATCTTTTATAGTAATCCCTTTTGCTGGTTCCCCTTTTCAATGACATGTTTTCATTCCATTCAACTTCCTTTGAATATGTTTAGATGCAACATTCTGTGAACATTCAGCTTCTTTTGCACTGACCTTTTTTGACTTACCCTCCTTGTGAACAGAGTCAATGACAGTCTTCAGGATATCTGGCAAGTCAGCAGTTCTCCTGATGTTTGTGTAGTCTACTACTGTTTGATCCAGTCTGTTAAAAGCTCAAGAAATGTTTAAATGGATTGTGAGTTAATTAGCCGATTAGAGTGAGGCAACACAGGTTTCCAAAATGTAACACTATTCACATATTCTAACTATGATTCTGAATTTTTGGTTTCCATAAACTCATCAAAATTACAGGAAGTAAAGGCCTGAAATATTTCAGTTTATGTGTAATGAATCTATATAATATACAAGCTTCTTGAAATTAATGACAAATTATTGAACTTCTTGACAATATTCAGTTTTATTAGATGTGCTTGTATGCACATAGTTCCTCAGTTTAAACAGTAAGAACAATGAGTTCATAATCAAAAGGTCGTGAGATTGAGAAGACAGTACAGATCTCTATGTAATAATGCATGTTGATTTTAACTAAAACTAAACCTTTGTTTAAGCAGCCAATAAAGTCTAAAGATTTGATTTAAATCTTCAGAAAATGTTCACTTTTGAACCAAATACATCCCAGTTTTAGCCTAGAGGTCTACTCTTAATATAGACATATTTTTCAATCATAAATTGTTCAAAACTCCACTTTTGATACTAGTCAAAAATAAGCACTTTGCTTAAGGGTTATTCTCAGTTTTAAGCTGAAGTGCTTATGTGAAATAAAACAAATGTTTTAGGTTCAGGAGACCTTATTCTGCCCATTTGACATAGACGCACTCAGTTAATGGTCAGTTAGGCTCTTTAAAAATCAGTCACTGTTATGAGTGTTCAAGAGAAAATGCTTAGCAGAAAACAACAGGATAATTCCTTTTAAGCTCAAACACCATCGATCAGTTGTAGAGGAAGCGTGCCTGTGTATTTGTGGCTGAATGTGCAGGTGAGGGTCTACTTCAGAGCAAAACGTGAAGTATTTCTCTTTTCACTTTAGTAATGAAAGCCTCGGTTTTCCTGCCAAGATTCCTAGGCTTTCTCTCTGACCTTCACGCTCAGTTTCAACACACTTACATCATCCAGCTCCAGCACAGTCCTTCGCCATTCTTATATATATGTGTATGAAAAAGTCTGTGCAATGAAACAGAGATGAAGTTTCAGTGTGTGAAGCTCACAGGTCCCTCGCTTGTCTAGCTAACCCCATGTTAAGACTTGTGCAGTTTTCTATTATTGATTCTTGGAGCCTTTTGGACAGTCAAGTGTTTTCTTTTGCTCTTTCAAGACAGCTTCTTACCTTTATTACACCAAATCCTTTTACGTATTTATGTCTATGCTGGTATGTTTGTGAAGAATTGCGGTCATGTAAAAAAAAGGGTTAAACAGGCAGCTTAACACTAATATTAAAGTGAAAGATTTATTATTTATAGTAATTTTACATTCAGTTAAAGCATCATATATTATGTCATCAGGGAGTTGGTTTAGTTATGTTATTTAAACATGGCAAATGTCATCCAACAAAAATATACTGAGTACGAATTTACCAAGTTATTTTTCCTTAAAAATTAGAACATAAAACTCTGAGTTAGTCTCCAGTTAGAAACAGCTGTGACAATAATGCTGTTAGTTTAATGCCTGAATATACAGAAAACCTTGTTCAACCCACATTATTCAAATAACCCAAAATGGCTACATTACCTTATACTTGGGAAGAAGAAAACTTATAAAAAAGAAGATTCCTTGGGGAACAACAGATGAAGATTAGAAATGGAAAATCCTGCAAAATGACCAAAACTGGTAACGGAAATTATATTAAAAGGGGTTTTTAAAATGACAAACATGGATGTTTTGTGACATTTTTATGTGGACCAAGACGTCATTCACTGGGGTTAAACTCTTAGCTGGGACAAAATTGTGGACGTGCCCAACAACATTTGATTTGGGTGCTTCTTACAATTTCGCCACCACCTACCATAGCATCACTAATGTGGTTTTAATAATGTCCTGCTTGATGCAGTCCATGGTTTTTAATTAATGCAAGAGTTTTAATGGTTAACTAATGAGTCAACAATTAATCTGACATGACATAACACAATGTCCTGTGCTTGACAGGAACAACAGGCCATTTACATTTTGTGCTGAATAAAAAGCCCTTTGGATAAAAGGTTGTTTTACATCATACATACTTGCTGCTCGAATTGCACTGAAAAATGTCTCTACAGAGCATTGACTGGGACAGACTGAAAACATATGCATGTCTATCTATCCATCTCTTTCTCTCTCAATATATTTATATACATAAATATTCCTTTGACTTCACTGCTATGCATTACTTTATGCTGATGCTAAAATCTCAATAAGATGCATGCTTTTATAATATGACAAAAATAGAAAAAGGGCATGAATTATTTGACTATTGTGCTAGTATAACTAAAAAAAAAAGAGAATAACTCTGAATTTTGTTGGTTACTGCCATAAAAACTGGAACTGGAATTCATAGTTAGTTAAATTGTGCCGCCCACCCGTTTGACATAGTGGGGTACTGTGGAAACAGTATGTTTAGTAAGAAACAGGAACTCAACATACTTTTGCAACAGTTGCACACTTGTTCGAATGCTACAAAGTAATCTATAAAATGTATATCAGGTCTTATTTTATGTATTGCCTTTTATATTAGATGGTGACAGACTGCTGCCATGAAGTCATATTTTAGGTTCAGACATTCTAGTAATACCAGTGATGGCTTCTGAGTTATGAGACACCGGTCTGAAGCTGGAGCGTACAGGGGTGGCTATAACAAAGAAATATTAGAGCGGACTCCCAAAATGGAAGCTAAAGTGCAACTTGAGAATTTATGAAAGCTCATAGAAAGAAATGCATTCTCTCAGTGGGGTCAAATTAGGTTGCACTGACCGGTAGATCTCTACTTTCAAATAAACTTTGTGGAAGCATATCTTAGAAATGGCTTTCACGTCCACAACACATTTTTGGGTAGTATACCCAAATTTAATCAGAGGAGATCATAGTTTAAAGCTGCAGTGTGTAATTTTTATATAAAAAATTACACACTGTTTTTTTATATATTTGTTAAAACTGTCATTATGTAGTGACACTATTGCATGAGAAATCTGTGAAAGATGATTGAGTTCCTTTGCCTTCTCCCTGTGCTCCAAGTGCTAACTGCAGAAATTCACAGCTCAGTCAGTAACAACCAATCAGAGCCAGGAAGAGGGTCTTAAAGCTGTCAATCAAGCTTGTGTACATGTTGCTCACATCCTCCCCCTTACTCTCTGCTTTGTTAAAACTGGTTAACCACAATGGAGTCTGCCATGAACGCTCAGACGAGTTAGCACGGCCACAGACGATAGTGGATAAACAGGTTTTTAAAAGTTGTTTTTTTGCCATTAGCATGCTGCTCATACAAACCTTCACTTACTAAAACACTTTCTCATTTCTTATTCATATATATACTCTGTCTTAAAGATATGAATTGTCCAAAAATGTGTGATGCTGCAGATATGCAAAGAAAGAGACGATCTCCATAGATGGAGAGATGTTGTGCCAGGAGAAAATAGCATTAACATTGTGCCAGCAATCTTGTTAAAACTCCCACCCTAGCCCCACCCACAATGCTACCACTCACACTATATAGTCTCATTCTTGCCAAGCAATCCTATTAAACAACGAGTGTGGCATTTAATCTTTTAACAAGGGAGGCTGGGGGCTGTAAGAGAGGCAGGAGCATTAGCTCTTTCACTACATATCATATTCTGTTTGGTCTCCGCCCTTCATAAAGCATGAAGGAACATCAAGTCGTCTCCGTTACAATGTCTCATTATCATCTCACTGTGTTCCAGGTGTATAAAAATTGATAATTTACTAGACTTCCTTAGGAAGGAACTTCACAATAGGCATAGCTTTTTGAATGACCCTTGAATGTTCTAAAATGTGAAATAAACTGCTAAAGCTTAAAACCATCAAATTAAAAATACTCTGTTATTATTTCACTGAGTCTAATTTAAAAGACAAACCTTCAGGTTAGGGGAAGAAAAACATTTTTTTCTGAGATTCTATTAATATAACTTGCATTAACATTTCCCAACTAACTTTTGCTGTTTCTATTTCCTCTGCTGACCTTCAAAGATGTTTTTTAGTAAATCTGGAGAGATGGCAAGCACACGAACGTGATTTCTGACTGAGAAGTGCAATAAAATTAAATTATTAGGGGCTGTAGTAGCTAACCGCAAAATCACAACTTCAATTTAAAAGTATTGGTGCCTTATTGCGGCTTTTCTGTGTTTTCCATATTCACATCTCTGCCACTTTATTAAATACTTCTGTTCATTTACTTGGAAACACAAAACAGAGATCAATAATCCCATGGCAGCAACTCATTGACATGGTTAAGACGATGTGCGGAAGTTCAAAGCAAGTCTTCGAATGGGGGAAAACCAGAGTGGGATTTCGTAACTTGGTGGAAGTAGCCTTCCTTTGAGAGTAAGGTGGCAGAGCTCTGAGATCCATGACCAGAACGGCGACTGTAACTGATTTTCTCAAAAAGAATGACAATGAGCACTGTAAACGAGATCATAAAAAGCAAGACGTAAACCAAGAGGATGCCTGATTACCGCTCATTGAGATGAAACTGACACCTGCCTCTGGGAAATCCACTCCTCTTAAGCTCCTCCTGATTGGGCCTGATGAGCTTAAGCTGTGGGAGAGCAGCTGCCAGTCTCACACCACAATGAGAGGAGGCAGGAAACAGACACACACCACCCAGTGCACTGCTCTATGGACATGACCCATGTTGACAGTGTTAGATGCTCTGAATATTTCACAAATTGATGATGTACTGGGATTTTCAAGCTTTTAAAGAATGCTCAAAGAGAGAAAATATCTAGTGTGGTTCCATTTGTGTGGAAAGAATGTCTGATGTGAGGTTAGAGCAGGATGGGCAGACTAGCTTGGAGTGGAAGAAAGACAACAGGAGCCTAAAAATTTAATAATCATTATAAACAAGGTATGCTAATTGTCATTGCTGAACTCACAGCAGAACCTTGAAGCAGATGGGCTACAGCAACACCAAAAAAACTTCTGACCACTCCAGTGACTCTCCTGTCGACTAAGAATAGGAAACTAAGACAATAATTTCAGCAAAGCTGGAATGTTGAAAAATATTGTTTACTTTGATGAGACTCCATTTCAGCTGTGACATTAAGACGGCATGACCAGAATTACACAAAAACAAGAAACTACTTTGCATCAACATTTTACCTTCACACTTCACTTCAAGATTTAATTGTGATTCTGGTGCGGAAATAAGTTTCATAATAAATTTGAATATGTGTATATGATTTCACACAAAACTTTGTTTGATTTTCAGACAGCATTGTCTGTCAGGCTTGCCTTGTCCTTTGTGTGGGTGGGTGCTTAGTTGATTGGCTGAGAGTGACTTCTTTGTAGGTAAGCTAATTCTGCTCTTCAAAATTGAAAATTGTTGAATTACAAGCAAATAAGCTTTTGGTTTTTGTTAAAAATAGGAGAATCACATTGATTCTGTGCTCTCCAAAAATACTCCCATCAGTATAATTATAGTTAGATCCATCAAAAGAAAAAAAAAACAGTTTTTACATTGTCTATGATGCATTTGAATTGAGGCACAGGGAATTTTCACATTCTGTGTAATGGCTAACATCTCTAGAGCCTCGTCACGCCTCTGTAAAGCTTAGGGTTTTTTCACTACAAAATACCTAATAATGATCCTGGTCTTGAAAGAGGGTGTGAAGATAAATTTTTTCTTATGGACAAAGAAAGAGCAGCTTAATCCTAAAATAAACCCATCTCACCAAAAAGAAAGTTTGTTTTATTCTTTTTCTTTCATCAAGTGTGCAATATGCCATATTAGTTGAGAGAGCTGCTCTAACACTTAGCACCCTTCAGCTAAAGCAAGCTGGCTGAAGTTAGTGTAACAAACGGACTCTGATCCTTGAAATTCACTGAAATTCACAGCAGAATAATTTCCCCTGGGACTCCTGACCACTGCCTGAAGCAAGTCAACCAAAGTGACATCTGTCAAAGCAGTGACAGTGGAGGAATCCTCTACCAAATTAAAACTAATCGTAAAGTATTTGCAGAGGAGCAAGGCTCAAGGGACATTGGGTGTGATGGTTAAGCAACAATATTCGCCTAGGACATGAGATATGAGTTTGCACGGTACAAGTTGCTTTAGATAAGGTTTAAATTTGTGTACACATTTATTAGGTTTCTGATTGGCCTACATAGTTGTGAAATATTTTAGAGATATAGGGTGATATTGCTTTGCTAGGAATAAATCCAGACACATATGTTATTTTTAAAATTTTAATATTTATAGTTTTCACTGCATTCACTGATTTATTCTGACATTGGAAGGATTAAAACATAGCCACATATCTTGCTCTCTGATAGTAACAAGTATTAGTTGTTCAGACTAATTACTCAAATGTTTCAAGCATTCATTGCATTAAGATTAACTTTACTGATTATTTTACTTTGAAATTAGGCCTCTGTCTATTTAAGAAGCCCTGCTCTTTTCAATACTCCACCTTCAGCACATCACCACTACAATGCTCCCCCATTATGCAGTAACAGTGGTTCTTCGGAGCGTTGCACTGAAAAGCAGGACGCACGATGAGCTCAGCAGATGCGCAGTTCCTCCAGGTGTTTGTTGGAAATTGAGCAAAACCCACACCAGTGCTACGACACGGTAAAGACAGCTTTCAAGACCATGCATATTTTTCTACAGGATCACATATCACTTGCAGAGGAATGCCACGGGAACAATGGACTCTCAATCGGATAAAGTACAGAATACTTATGCTAATTCTTATGCATTGTTGACTAAAATGTGATGCAGATATCCGGTGCCAGTTGGAACTGGGCGTCTACTGAGCTTCTAAGAACAGTTGTAAACTGCATCAAAGGATGGCATGGAGAAGTATGGATGTGTTGATGTCCTGAAGGGGGAGTCAAAGGGGTATAGCCCACTTTCAATGAGTCAGATTTGACTATGTGAAGTCACATTTCTTTCAAGGAGTTTTTTATACATCAGCCTTTGGCATTTTCATAACAACTGTCGCATAGTTACTTGATTGTACAATGTCCCTGGAAAATACAGAATATCCCTCATTTAATATTTTAGAGAGAAATCTGTGTAGAAAATTTTGCTTATGGATTTTTGGAAAGGAATTTCACTACAGTTGATATTTCCAGTAATTGTAATAAATCTTGAAGACAGTTTTAGCAACAAAATAGTTTTTAATTAAGGCTCAAAATGGACTTCAAGGTAAGTTAAAGTGGTCAGGTGTTGGAATTCAGGATGAGCTACTATTCAGAACATATTGGAAACACAAACATATAAACTAAAGCTTTTCAATAATAACTAACAAAAAAAACAAAGTTGCTGCTGGGAAAGAAATCCAAAGAATATAAAACAACCTGATTTTAGAAGGGCAGATAACCAGCAAAACAAACAAGAGCAGAAGTTGTAACCTGCATGAAGAAACAAAGAATATTGGCTCAGATGGTCAAAAAGTCTCCCAAAGAACAAACTAAATCAAAAGCACTAATAAGGACTGACTTGCAGCAAAGTAAGAGTTTTCCAGATGATGCTTTCACTAGATTGATACTATTGGGCTACTACAGTTTTTGCATTTGGCTCATTAAATTTAACAATGTAAAAACTGTTTCGATTAGACAGATACACACAATGTATCCAGCACAATCCTGGGAGAAAATCTGCTAGGTGCTGCAAATGATTTGAGACGTTGATAGAAGTCTAGACACAGCTGGAGGTGCAAGAGAATGGTTTAAATTAAAGCACATTCACATCTTAGAATGTCTCAGTTAGTCTCAAATTGCATCCAATTCAATGCTCTCCATCCAATTTGCCTGAGCTTGAGCCATTTTGCAAAGAAGACTAGGCAGACATTTTAGTCAAAAAGAGTTTTAGCTGTAAATGTCTCAAAAGTTGCTTTTATTACAAATTAAAGGGGGGTGAATGCAGAATGCATGCCACAGGTTTTTTTCTTTAGCAAAGAAGCATTCAAAACCTACATCCCATTTTCCTTTAACTTCAAAATTACTGTTGATCTATCACATAAAATATCAGACATACATTAAAAATGTGAATATAACGTGACAAAATCATCATCATAAAACACATGTTAGCTCTTTCTTGTGACATAAATCTGGCTACTATAAATGGCAGAAATGTTTCATGAAACTGCAGGTTTATTTAGAACAGTTTTTTCTTGTTCTTGTTTGGCTATTGCCTCTATGATTTCCCCTTTCTTCTAATTATGTTCTTGCCGCAAACCAGCAAAAACATTACCTGTCCCTCTAAGGAACCTCTGCTGCATTCTCTCATTTCAGCATGAAATTATATATTAACCAGTGGCTAGACTTTATTATGTTTTCAAGAATATAAAGCTTTTGCAGACAGAAATTCTCTTAAAATATTCATTGGCCTGACATACAAAAGGATATGCAAGCATTTCTTCAAAGGATGAATGCATAATAATCCACAACACTTTGTTTCCTTGTTCTTCCTCGGAATATACTTCTGTGTTCCCAAAAATGTCATAATATATTGGCAAAGAAAACGTCATGTAAATCCTATTAACAACATGCAATAAATCTCTCAAATCCCACACTTCCAGCTCTAATCCCAGGTTGGGTATTAAATTAATCCAGTGTTTAGATGTAATCTGCTAGTCCCCTGGGCAGCCAAAGAGACAGCTATGGGTATAATGATTGAAACGTCTCCACTCAAAATTGTAATAATATGCTTACTAGTTTCATCAAATGTGTTTTCGTCAATCATATCCATCTCTGCTCACTTTCTGTTCCATTACCTCTTTACTTCAAATCCACAGGGAGATTTCCATAGGGAAATATTCAGAGATGTAATTACGCAGTCTTCTTTTCATAATTTAAATGTTTACACTTGATGGCTGCATCTCTCATCTTTATCAAACAAACACAAACAAATCAATTAAGATAGGATATCATCTATACTTACTCCACCAGCTGACTGTAAACTTTTCTGGGCTGAAACTTCCAGCTGGCTTCATCCTCTGCATTTTGGCATTCACCCACCATTACATGTGAGAGTGCAGAAAACATACAGTTTTTAAAACATACTAAGAAAATAACACATAAAAAGACATGCAAAACCATGTGTGCAAAGTACATAAACTCACTGGCACAAAGTAACAAAGACACCATTGTGTTACCACTAATTGCATCAGTTCCATCAAGCCAGTTTCACAGAGTCACAAACATAAATCAAATTAGCACGTAGACTGTTGAGTCCCCTCCCTCAGATCCTCTAATTAGGCCATGGCTAAGGGACTAACTTTTTGCTCAGGCAAATTCATATTTTGGATGGTCTGGGGGGTATGAGCAGCAGACATTTCTGAAGTCTGAGTGTTTTTTGTGTCGTGATTAGATAAACTATGTGTGCAAGAGAGTTGGAGAAGATAAGGGAGCAGTCAGAGATAGCGATGAGTGAAAGAAGCAAGGATGGGCCTTGAGAACACACTGATGGAGCTTGTTGTCAGTGTCACACATTCAGATTTGGCTCATTAAAAGATTCAGTCCCAGAAGGCTTTTGCATGCGTTCGCCTTATTGGATCTTGGAAGCAACTTCAATGCAGAGATTGTGTGTTTCCTGTAAGTAATGTTGTCATAATAAATTCAGGATTAGGCTGGTGGCTGGCTATTCTTGTAGCTGTCTTTGATGGAAAGCTTATACAATACTAATAAAAAAACAAATATCCTAGAGAAGGTAAATTGATGCTGTAAATCTGGATGATTGGGAAAATGTTTTCCAATCGAAATTTGTAAATGTGGACATCTGAGTACTTGAGGAAAAAAACATATTCTCCACTTAAATCAGCAAAAAGACAGACAGGTTTGAACTGGACAGTTAAAGGGGTAGTATGAACTTTTTTTGAGCTTTACATCATGTTATAATGCTACTCCCTCATCAAAAACATAAAAAACATCAGAGTGCAGAGCTTTTATTCTTCCATGCATATTTAAGAAGTCCTTTAAACTCCCGTGGCCACCATTCAGCTATGCAAAATGTTTAGTGAGCACCGCCATCAAGACCAGTTCCTCCTCAGATCTGTAGTTCACAAGCTTCTGAGCTTCCACCTTGCAAAGCCCTCCTCTCCTTTGTTATCCCCCCTCTCAACTCCTACAGACTAGCCAGCAGCAAAGAGCAAACACCTGGTGGAACTCCATATGTGCTGAACTCTGTCAAGAGTTTCTGAAAAAGACAGAGGCCCAATTTCAAGGTGTTAAAGTGAGAAGTCAAATTCCTACTAAGTTATGACATATACACCATTTTAATAACATTTGAAGTAACAGTTATTTGATGTGCTATAAAGTGGCACTATGTGGCTGGAACACACATAATCCTGCCCCTTAAAGTGATTTTTTTTCCCTGTCTTCATGAACTTTCGACATTTTTTTTTTTTTTTTTTTTTTACACTTGTTCTATTTTACTTTTTATGTACTCTATGTCTTACTTCATTTTTTAAGACATCCAAACTCAAATTTTAATAGGGCTAAATTGTTAAAAAATACATATTAGCATTGTACAAAATATTGCCCCTCATATCTAGTCTAGGTTTCTTCCTGACATTTGACAGTTGCTTTGACTGTGGCCATTTTCCATAATTTCCTAATAAACTGATGTAGGAAATTGTGGCAATCCAAGCGCAATTGAAATAAATGAATGAATGGCCTTTATAAAGCTAATTGTGGAACTTTACTATTAAACTTTTAATGGAAAAAAGCTCTTCATTGTCTTCATTGGTATGATTTGTCAAATATAAAGTTTCTGTCAAGGACCACTCCAAGGTTTCTTGGAATGAATATGTCTAATATGAATCAAGGGCACTGGCAATACTATTCAAGAGATCTGGTTGCCCAAATATGCTTTTAGTTTTTGTTATTGTACAAGTTATGGAAGTTTATTTCCATCAATATTTATCAAGCCCTAAGATAATCTTGTAAGGCAAAAAGAGAGTTATGACTATTTGCTAGGATGATGAGTTAAATTTGAAGGTCGTTTCCAAAACAGTGGGAGTCGATATGAGTTTGTTCTTTTTTTAAAGATTGAAAAGGAACAATATATATATAAAGGTCTTGAAAAGAATAAGAGACCACCACACTGAACCTCATTGAAAACCTCATGGTTATTCCACCAAATATTGATTTCTGAACTCTTCCTTGTCAGGATTTGGTTTTTCTGAGTGTTAATTTTAGGTTTGTGTGTCTGAGTCTCCATGTTGTCCAGTCTACCCCTTGATTGTTCCCAGCTGTGTCTAGTTCCCTTGATTAATCCCTGTGTATTTAAAGCCACCTGTGTTCCTTGTTGGGTCCTGGTCAAATCCTGTCACCTTGAATCACACGTTTTGGGTCATTTGTCGTAACTGTCGTATCGTCTCGTTTGGCGTCTTGTACAGCGTCTATCAGCTCTCGTCTCAGTCTATAGTAAGTTCAATTGCTACCAGTGATGAGCCTTAGCCTTTTGCTCTACTGTGCTGCCTGTTCATGGACTGTTTGAGTAATATACCTTCATTAAATCATCTTTACTTCAACCTGGGTCTGCTTGCATCTACCTCACCACCACACACTGCAACCCAGAATATTCCTAAGTTAAAACATTAGTATTGTTGATTCTAAATGAAACAACAATACTTGTGCTTGAGGTCTATAAGCACTGCATCTTTTTTGTTATTGTGACCATTTCTCATTTTTTGCAAATAAATACAAAATATTTGCTTGGAATTTTGGAGGCATGTTGTCAGTAGTTCATAGAATAAAAGAACAATGTTCATTTTACTCAAATATATACCTATAAAAAGTAAAACCAGAGAAACTAATCATTTAAATTTTTCTAGAGCTGTATTTATATGTTTAAACACTATTGTGTCACAACATTTGTTGTTTTTGGAGCATGTAGGCTGCGTTTTATTTTACATAGTTTATCTTCACATTTCATGGTTTTGGTTTGTCAATCAAAATAAAATCTTGCTCCTATCTTAATGAACCCTCACCACAGCTTAATGGGAAACATGGAACATATATCTATCCCTGACTAGAATTAGCTCATCTTATTTGCTATAAAGAGTTTGTGAACAATACATCAGTATCTCAGACCCTGGAACATCATGTACAAAACTCCACAGGAGGCACAGATGTTGGCCCCTCTAGGTGAATTAACTTTTCAGGAGTCCCACGACCCCTTCGGCAGCTCTTTAAGGGATAAGGATCTGTTCCACAGTTTCAAGATTGAAGTTACATAGCTGAACACAATTTGTCAGAACCAAATTTTTAACTCACCAGAGTAAAGTTCCCAAAGAAACTAAGGGAAGTGGAGAACTGTGATCCAAATCAGAGACTGTTGCATTTCATTATATTTTTAGTGACTCAATGCATGAAGTGAAAAAGGCAAAACAAAGCAATTTCCAAAAAGATATGGTTTCATTTGATTACATTTTATATGATAGAATATGCAAAAATTATGTCCACAGACACAAAATTGGAATCTTGTTGATGTTTCAAATATAGTAGAATACAGATTATGGTATGAACTGCGAGTCCCTAATGGAGAAGTATAAAAGTTTATTTGTAAAGGCTTGTATGCACAAAATGTGAGTCTCTCTTTTTATTGGAGAAGACCCGACTCTAATGCTCAAGGTTTCCCTTCAAAGCATTGGAGCAGAATACAAACGGCCCACCGAGAACACCAAGCTATTTTAGCCCAAGGAATCCATAGACGTCTGGAAACCAACACTGTGCGCCCAATGTCCTTTATCATGGCCAACAGATGTGCACTCTGAATATTAATGACTGTTTGTTCACTTGTGTGATTCATTGCTGAAATTTTTCGACAGGCATTTCTTTACTGTTGTTTTACCCATTTTTCCCAGATACATTTCTACGTTGCTCTGTTTCTTGTTTGTTTGTTTTTCTTTGTTTTGAAAGGAACCATGTCTGCTTTGGTGTACTTTCTACACATACCTAAATATGTATGTGACATGCGATAAGGTTTATGGCTGGTAAGGCACTGACTCCTTTGGTGGTTGATGTAAAGTCATGTTTATTTGTACGGCACATTTCAGCAATAAGGCAGTTCAAAGTGCTTTCCACAATAAAAACATAATAACCAATTATGAAACATTAAATGGACCTTTGATAAACACTAACATTGCCTGTTTCTATTGTCATTGTTCCCATTTTCCCAATAGCAAGGCAGCAAAAACATGTAATTTTACTTGTGTGCTTATCCACTTAAGCAGGGATTTAAAAAAGCATAAAAAAATTCTCTGCTTGGGTTTATTGAAAATTGTCCTGTTTGTCCAGAGAAAAATAATGCAGCAGATGAAAAAAAACTCAAGTATAGGTTAGTAAATCTTGCTGACAAAAAAAAACTGAGGTTCAAAAAAGGTCTAAGATATTCAACATCCTACCTTAATAATGTTAAAGCTTCAAACACTTTCAAGGGTTCTTTTTTGATTAAGCAGACATGAGTCAGATAATTCCTCTCCGGACATTTATTGGGAAACATCAGGGCAGATGGTAGAAGCCACGCAAGGGTCAGTCCCAGGCTGATGCACCAGTCTAAAATAGAAGCTCATATTTCAGTCTTGACCTTAATTGAAATATCTAGATTTTTTAGAAACTCCTAATTATGTTTTAATTCCATATTGTTTAACAATTTCATAGTAAGAAAAATAAAATACTTAATTTAGGTAAAATTAGATATTTTTTTAAATAAAATTAAATGTTTTCTTTGACTAACTTCTCATTTTCTTTTCATTTTTAAAAGTCTGCCAAATCTTCTATAGGCCTGTTGCAGAGAGTACAATCTCTTGTGGCACCATTTGGTGGGGCAGCATCATCAGATCCACCGACATACATATCAACAAGCTGATAAAAAAAGGCTGTCTGTGTTTTTAAGACGAATCTAGGATCTCAAGGGATGATGAAGGATGCATGTGGAATGATCAAAGATAGCAAACTTCACCTTACAAAATCTGTCACAGAACGCTCCACACAAGGAAAAGGATGGTCTTAAATTGGTTTCTCACATGCCAACCCATGTGTAAATTGCATGTAGGATGTCCAAGATGAATATCTACATGCTTTCTGATAATAGCTGCTTCTTGAAGTTATAAGCATTACTAAAAAACAGTAAACACTGGAAGAATAAAGCTTTAAGTATAATTGCTATGTTTAAAAATTGTTGGATTATTTGTTTCAATAAAAAAATAATGCTTGTAAGAAATAAAAAAGAGGAGTAAGGCATATGGACTTTGCCTCGTTGGTATAAGAGGTGTGTGGTTTTCAGCACAATTTCTGGGCTGTCCTTAAGTGGACTGGGCATTTGGGTGCTGCCCTGGCAGCTCTGTGTAGTGTCAACATTTTGTTATGTTTTGCCAAATCATGCACCTCCATTTTAGACACTTGGGGCTTTGGGAGGGAGAGCAACTCTGAGTCCTGGGAGTACGAGGGCCTCTGCTGGGCATTTGTCCTTCTTGACCTCCTAGGAGCTAGCGCACCAGGTGTGATGGTAATGTGTCCACCTTACTTCTGTCTTTTTGAGTCTTGGTTGTTGTGGTGGGGTGGTGTTAGATGGTCTTGCTGCAGGTGGTTGGGGAGGGTGGACATGTTGATAGAGTGGACATGCAAGTAAGCAGTGAAATACCCGTCTTCAAGTACTTGTGAAAGCAGGAATAATAGTAACCTTATAAACTGATCACGTTTTTTAATGAGGCACAGAATAGTTGACAGAAATCTATCTCTCTCAGCTCCTCAGCCTGCCTTTTCATCTTTCCTTTAGTTTACCTCTTGTCCCTGTTTTGTTATGGGAAACACAAACTAGCTTTGTGTTTAATAATTCATGAAACAGACGGGAAATAGCTTGTGCATCAACTGTGGGAATTGTTCTCTGTGAACTTGTGCCATCCACCCATTGTTTTCTTCCTCTTAGACATCTTTTACTAAAACTGCACCTGTTTCAAAGTATCACATGCACACACATTCCTAAGCCTTAAGGCAATACGTATGTTTCACCAAAACACAGGAGACCAATTACAGCAACATCAAAATATGTGACCCATGAAGCATTACTTTTAAAGTACAAGAAAACACAAATCTTTATTTAAAAGCACAAAGCTAGCACAGAAAGTGAATATATATTTTAATTACATTCAAATCATGTTAATCAGTTTTGCATCTTCTCATAGCTTGAATCAACCAAGGAGGAAAGACTCCTTTCAAGCAAGAATTCTTACTTTTAAGGTTAGTTAGCTTTATACTGTTATTAATATGCAATCATGCACAGAATCATCCTGAAGAACCACAAGAAGCCAATCTTTGAGTGGCACAGATGAAAATGAAGGGAGGGCTTGGCAGCAGTGGGACAGCAGAACACTTTGAAGTGAAGGATTTGGGGAAAGGTGCCTGCGATTGATTTCATGCAAACAGTTCTGAAACTTCAAAAGGCGAAAGAAGGTTCCCCCCTCGGCCTTGAATGTAATACACACTGAAAAACCGTGGCGATAAGACCAAGTTAGGGGAAGAAAGTTATGCTCCAGTGCAGAACATGAGCCTTTATATCATCAGGTGTATTGACCTGAAACTAGACAAAACATTTATCAACAATTATCTAGTCTGGAAAGTTTAAAACCTAACCCAAAGAGTGATCTACAACCTTAAATGTATTGCATTCAAGGACTACACCAGTCACAAGCATTAGAAACGCAGAAGAGAG
This sequence comes from Phalloptychus januarius, assembly GCA_902982915.1. Classification (NCBI taxonomy): domain Eukaryota; kingdom Metazoa; phylum Chordata; class Actinopteri; order Cyprinodontiformes; family Poeciliidae; genus Phalloptychus; species Phalloptychus januarius. The sequence goes on from CADWAE010000285.1 coordinate 1,951,768, forward strand.
CAGTCAAATGAACACACACACACAAGACTCAGATTTTAGCACCTACATTAACTGCATTGCAGGTCCAGACTTTCTAGCTGCCTCAAACGGCTTTTGTGCCTGACAAGCATGCCAATGTATCCATCCAAAATGCAGCCAATGAAAAAAGTGGCCCACATCACCAAAGCCTCTGAAAGTGTGGATTATAACATAAACCAGAGGACTTTGCCATTCCTTTGTGATGGATTCTTCCTCAGCTCCTCGGCTCACCTTCTGACATCTAATTATTTCACTAAACTAACTTTTTTTCATTGGTGCATTTGTATTGAAGTCAGTGCAGATGAATGACATCCTTTGTTCTGGAACATCTCAATCTTTTGTGATTTTATAGGGCATTGGTTAAAGATAATTTACCTTTTAATGTAAATCATTCTGTTCAGTGGGATTCTTTCAAGACTTTTTTTAAAGATCATATGAGCTGTCTTAGATTTACTTAGTGATCATTCGATTGCTTTATTAATAGATCAATCAAGTTCAATTAAGTGTTGCTTTAATTCATATTAATTCAAGATTCTTCAAAGAGTTGTTGTAACTGGTAATGGCTATAAGCAGGAAAGACGTCCTGTAGCAGTCTGTATTACAGCGACTCTGAAGAAGCCTCCAACTGAAGACTGTTTTTATATGACAGTTTTATAAAGGGACATTTTTGCCCATAATTCTCTTAATTTTACATAAAATCCAGTTGACTTCTACAACTTAGGATTGCTATGAATCTACCACACTACACAGCAAAGCTTCATTACATTATATAGCCAATGTTTAAAAAGTGTCCCAATGTTCCTGTAGTATATGAAATTGTGATCAATGTATGTATTTTTTCAAAAACAAAATTGCACCTCAGGGACAAAGCTGTACTTATCAACATTTCTCACTGAAGGTGGTGCTTTTCAAGCAAATCCAAGCAGTCAACAACAAACCCAAAATTGGGCTGACTGATGGCTTCCACATGCTGAACTTCAGGAATCTGTATATCAGCTCTAAACAACATATCACTTACTTCTATTTTTTATAGCCTCACACATGCAGGGATAGACTCTCACACAAACTTCTCTCACTTTCAATCTCCTTTGATTGCCTCTCTCCCTCTGGTCTATTTGACTGGCCATCACTGTCTCTGTCTCTCTGTCTTGCATGTTTCTTTGCAGAAGACAGTGTCTCTTTTTTCTTCATGTCTGGTTTCCCACTGGACCTTCTCTGCACTCCAATTAGGTTTGTCACTCAACTTCAGTGAATGGGATTAAGAGAAAGACAGAACAGAGGGAGGGGGCTGAGGAGGGAATGGAAAAGAAAAAAGGGAGAAAGAAAGACCGAGGAGGATACTAAGGTGGGGTATGGCAGCATTTAAAAACAAAAATTAGAGTCAAAGCAGTAGAGAGGGGTAGGTAGACCAAAGAGAGAGAAAAGAAAGAGGCACAAAAAAATAGAAAGTGCAAGTAAAGGCTACAACTGAACAGCTGGATTTACCCTGAAGGACTTGTGAATAATGTGGTTCCATTAAAGCAGAATTCATAAACCCACTGACTTTCCTTCTCCTCCTCTTGCCCCACTGCCTATTTTCCCTTTTTTATCCCTTTACTTTAATATTCCCATAACATGCATTGTGGATAGTTTTGCATATTGTCAGCTGCAGATTTACTGGTAGTCAAGCCACATATGGATAATAAGCTTCAAAATTGCATCATACTCCTGCTATTCCAGTATATAGTAAAATGGACAAAGAGGTGAATGTTTCCTATGAAGATGTAAGATTGTGTTTGCTTTAGGCAACCCTATAAAACATAAATATTTGATGGGTCAGATGTTGCATGCGTATTACATTGATTGTGTTTTTGTTGTGGAAGAAAGTGAGCAGTAGAAAATCACCAGGACAAACAGGAACACCAGCAGCTATCAAGATTGTCAGAAAGATGGGTGTTGACCTGATAATGAACTTTGGTTTGATCATAAAGCAAAGCTGGCCACCTTAGAATTAAAATCTCTTCTGTCTAAAATAAGTACATTTAAGTTAGTACTCATAGCCCAATGTATACACTGCAAGCCAGCTGGCTGACATTGAAGACATTACACCAAGGAGAAAGTCCTCATTCATTATGGGGACTCCTTCTGCATTAAATAAATCAGAGCAGTAAAACTCAATGGTGATTTAATAGGTTTTAAAATTATACTGTATGCACAACATGTCCTCATCTTCACAATTAGCTGGACTGCAAGTTATTTCAGGCTGCACAAGAACAGCGCTCAAGTACCAATGCTACCATCAGCATAATGACAATCTGCATGTTTTTTCTTTTTCTTATTCAGTTGTTCACTTAGCAGAAAGCAACCTTCACTTAAGGTTGATAGAAGTGCCACTAACTCTTCTAGTAACAGCTAAAAAAAACATAAAAAAGATATCTTTTTTTAAATGATCAGGGAACACAATGTAAGGTGAGACCATTAAAGCAGGACCGACCTTCTCAAAGCAATCTCACTGTTTGCACAGCCAAACAAGAAATTGTGATTGTTAATTTGCTGACTTTGTCCTGACAAAAGGGGCTGGTCATTTTTCCTCTTTGGCATTTCGTATCTTCATACTTTAGAGCTGTGTTCTTCAACTCAAGGCCTCATGGACCGGTGCCCTGTAGCTCATAGATGTGTCAGCTTCTGAGTTCAATGGAATGGAATAGAAATACACTTTACTGTTCCACAGTGACAGAATTTATGTCAGGTTCCTGGGTTGTTTTGAGCTGTTTTTGTGTTTTGTTTTTTGATTCTATTTTCATTATTATTGTTTCCCTTCATTTCTTTTCTGATAAGATCAACCTTGTTTCTGTCTTTCTTTAATTCAGTCCTTTCTCAGTGATTATAGTTTATTATGCTTATTTATTCCTTGTATCTAGTTCTGTCATACTTAGATTAATTTTCCTAGTTCCTAGTTTGTGTACTCACTTGGCCCCTGTGCAATTTCTCTCTCTGTTCAGTCGACTGCTCTCTTCTCTCACACCTGAAAACCGTTTCTAATCTGTTCTCTGTTCAGTAATCAGGCTCCCCAGTACATATACAACTCATTCTCAGTCACTCCTTATTGGTTCCTCTTGTTGTTTCCTCCCATTTCTTCCCTGATAGATATCTTTGCTTCTTGTACTCGTTCCTGTGTTTTGTTTTGTTTTTTTGGCTCTGGATCCCTGTGATTTGTGTATGTTTGTTTTTTCATCATTTTGTTCCATTAAATAGCAAATCCACTTGTCGCCTTTGCATTTTGGGTTCACCATCACCACATCTCCACATTATGCCAGTTTCTGTGCAACAGCAGCAAAGGAGCAGGCAGTCAAAGGAAATAGACTCACTCATAGAAGTATGCAGTATATAAAAACTGAATAAAACTTTAAAGACTTTCATTATGAACACTGTGTAGCTATAAAAATTGTATTCCAGTCCAAAGGAATTGGACTAGGTCAATTTAAAAAGTACAATCCTCAAGGTGGTGCAGTCTGTCAGAAACTCCCAGGCAACTTTTTCTTTCCAGTCCGTCACTGGTCTATGCTGTGTGCTTAGCGGTGAACTTGACAACACATTGGAGACCGTCATGAGCGTTGTTAATTTTATACTCTTAACTTCCAGTTTACAAAACCATCTTGCCAGGGCATCTGTGGAGCAGACAGACCTCCTGGTTCTTCATGGTGTCAGATGGCTCAGCAAACAGGAGGGTTTGAGTTGAACTCCATAAGGAGGTTGTGTCATTTCTCTGAAAATGTAAAAATTGAGAGCAGCAATGTTTTTGTCTTATGTCTGCTAAAATGCATCCTACACCTCTATCCCTATTTTCCATTTGGAACTGGGAGTGGTTTCTCCATAAATAGATATTGTGATGCACTCCTGAAGGCATCCTTCAGATGGAGATGGTGAGTTTCCAGTTGTCTTTTGCTTTAAAGCAGCATTTTCAGTTGGATGGTGCAGAGATCCTTTGGGCTAAACATGTTAGCCAATGTCAATAACCCCAGCAAGAAAAATGACCTTGGTAACACTTACAATATTTGGCAAAGCAATGTAATTTTTCTCACTGTTAGGAAAGTCAAATGTGTGTAATATTCACAGTCAAAAACTTAATGGGAAAAAAAACTGCTATTTTAGCCAAAGTATAATTCTTACACAGCCTTCTTCAGATAGTCAAAATATTTAACATGCTACAGTTTTTTTAGCTTTAAAATTTAAAATATGGCACTGAAATACTGCTCATTGTGTGAGATTTGCTTTTTCGCTTTTTTGCAAAGTAATCGATTGCTTGTAAACATAAGGATCACTGTTACACTATGTTTATATTCCACTTTGTGGTCTCAGTGGAACTTCTTTAAAGATGTTTGCAATAGTTACTGGTGTCATGTTAAAGTTTGTTACATTGTTAGACAAAGGCTTGCAGTAATCATGGCTTATATCTAATATTACGGGAATATCTGTTCCGTAACATCTTGGTTGACCGCATCATGTATTCTGTATTTGTGAAGGGATACCAGATATAGATCTTAAAACTAATCTGTGATTAAACCAGGTGGTGTTCATTTGGAGGCTGTTAAAAATCTAAAATAACAAATAATAAAATTTATATAAAATAACAGACTAATAAGGGCAAAACTGACTCTTTTAGGAGTTTTATATTTCTTATTTTTGTATGTTTTTGTCCCCTCTTTCCTCTTATAAATGATCCCTGTGTCCCTCAAACATATTTTTTTTATTTGGCCCTTTTACAACTGAAGTTGAATAGCCCTGGTCTAGAGTTAGTAATATTTTTTTTAAAAAAGTTTTATCTCTATCAGTGGTAAGGTTAAGAGCTTAATGTTTTCTTTTTTTTTTTTCAAGATTTCTTTTAGTGCCTCTTATCCATTAAAGCCCAAGGTTGTTCGGTTTGGCCTTACAGATGTGGAGTGGTTTCGGACTGAATATGAGGATCTTTTTTTTTTCTGATAGAGGCTTCATAACATTGCCTAAGGCTTGAGTGCTTAAGTTGTGAGAAATGTGTGGGGTATGAGGTTTTACTTTAAAATGAATTTTTGTTTTAAAGCCTTTTCTCATTCTTAGCTTGATAATGCATAAAGTTTCACTTCTGTAGAAGATATCCTCTGTACCACCATCTAAAAAAGATCTAATCTTTCATCCCATTGTGGAAATTTAAGGACTTAAAGAAAAGTCCTAGTTGGCTCTAAAATTAACTTTTTTATCAGGTTAGACCACTTGATGTGTATCAATGTTCACAAAAACGTTTGAGTTGTCTCAGACAAGACATTTGTGAGAGATTGATTTTGTTTCATATTGAACTCATCAGTGGGCTGGACCAAAGATACCCATGGACTCGAAGAGGCTTGTGGAATAGCCCTACTATATGGTTTTGTGCTGCTGCACTAATTAATTACTCACCTGTCTGTCTGATAACAGGAGTAAACTTCTAAATCAGTTCTAGATTAGCTCCCCAATGTACCTCAAAAAAGAACAGGACCATGAGAGTCTCTGTTTTATTATTGCAGTAATTCATTTTTATAAACTTTTCATCAAATAGTCTCTGATTTCATTTAAGATCATGGCTAGTTTACAAAAACAGTTCAGTGTACAGAGCCTCATTTTGTTAAATATGCTACTATTGACATGTATTGACATGTATTGACAGGTATCAATTCCATTTCTGAATTTTTTTCTGGTAATCTATGATGAAAGAATGCAACATTGCAGACAGTCATCTTTTCTGAATGGTAAATGGACTGAACTTATATAGTCATATTGACCACTCATTGCACTTTACACTAGAGACACATCCACCCATTCGCACTCACAAACAGTTATACATGGATACGTGTAACTTAAGGTTAAGTGACTTGCCCACAGGCACATCGACATGTAGCAGGAGGAAGCTGGAATCGAACCTACAACTACTCTACCCACAGAGCCACAGTCGCCCCCGACTGAACTTAGGAAACTTGGGCCAATGTACTTATTAGTCAATTCCATGATCAGACTTTGTTAAAGGCCAAACACCTTCAGATTCCGGAGGCAAAAAGCTAGAAATCTTTCACATGCAAACTTTTTTAGTCGCTCCCTCTAAAACAGGAGGACACAACCATATATTGATGTTATAATAGTCTGTGTAATGGCATCATGGTTAGTGGAGAAAAGTGAAACTTATTACTTATTATGGAGCATTCTGATGACATTTGTTTGGAGAAATCTGAAGGTTAACATCTATTACCATAAAATAGACTATGCTGGTCAGAACTAGAGCACAAATTGCAATGTTGAAACTGAATGATACTAGAATTCTAGTCTTTCAAATAGTTTTTGTCTCGAGGAATAATTGTCCACAGCAGCAAATTACAGGCATACTGGGATCACTACAAAAAACTTTGAAATCTCCCCATTAACTGCTGCAGTTTTAGTGTAGATTGTATATCTTTATATTACATGATCATAAAGTTTGAAACACACTTATTTTTTCTACTTACATTCGATTTGTGGATAAAATAGTGAACATAAACAGATGTGCGATGTACATATTTAACTAAAATCACCACCAGAGGCAACAAAATTTACTTTTGTGTCATGTAACTGAAGTAATTCTTTCAACATAGATTACAAAAGGTCGCAGCATATTTAAAAGGCAGATTTTCCTGGTTTAGCAAACACAAGAAGGTGGGTTGAAAAAGATTAGGCGAGTTAATGCCTCACCACCAGTTGGTCTCCCCCTCTGCTTTGCTTTGACAATCTTCAAAAGCCTCCTCGTTTCCCAACTGGAAGGTTTAGGTGTATTTGACAGCATATGTTCAGGTGCGGTAAATATTTCTTTATCCTGGTTTTTATGCCGTACCCAGAGCCTGCATGAGAGATAGGCTGACCCACTTTGAAGTGTATAAGGTACTCAGTATGCGTAGGTGAAACTGTAAATGTGCTTATCTCGTGTCAGTGTTCGTGTGTGTCAGCGAGAATTTGTGTGTCTTCTTTGTGTTTGTGCGTGCAGTTCAACTGATAACGGGCTATCCTGAATGGGCTGAGTAATAGCATTAGGTTGTGAACAAATTCATGAGAGAGAAGTGTTCTATCAGTGTGCCTGTGTCTACAGAAATAAGTCGCTTGTACTGAAAAGTTTTATACAAAGAGCACACTCCAAGGGACAAAGATGTACAGGAATGTGTGTGTTTGTGTGTATGAGATAGAAAAAGAAGGTGTGAGGAGACTACTCGGTGCAAAAAACAACCTTGGTTGAAACAGCATGAAGCTTTTAAGCCTCTCAGATTTCTATCACAACAAAGTATTCAAGGGCAATCATGAATTACACACCCACCTACACACGCACACACACAAAAACCCATTTTGTTTGGCGCACCTCCTCAAAAACAAAAAGAATCACTCCATTTGACATGTGGCCTTTTCACCTCGTTTAACCTCTCAACCCCATGACAACCTTCACGCAAACAAAGTTCTGAAGGCAGCAACTGAAACATAAAAACTCACTAATGTGATAATCAATGGGACAAAAAGCTTCTAAAACAAGGTTCAATCAAGCAGGTCTAAGCAGAAGAAGCCTTGAACGAAGGTTAGGAAGCAGTGAGGAGGGTAAGAAATGCATAAATGAAAGAAAACAAAGTGGGAATGCATGTGAGGATGCGAAGCAGTGGTGGAGGAAGAGCAGCGGAGGGAGACACAAGGCTAGATGAGGGTGGGAGAGGGCGAGAAAGGCCCGGTGGCAAATCTCTCAGGAGAATATGATGTGATTTATGGAGGCCATTACACCGAAGGACAAACAAATGGGGGTTATTAGCAGCATATCAACAGATGTGCACGCGCTCATGCACACACATGCAGTATATAAAAGCTGAATGGCTGACATTAAATGGTGTTGAAAAGTCTATACGTGATGAATGAGTTTGGGAAAAGCATGCCAGAACTAAAAGCTGGCTTTTAGCAGATCCTTTCAACATTTTAGTGTAATTACACAATTTGTTTGATTTGTGAAAAGCTCTGTCTGTCCCGTATTGCATTACAAACCAAGTGTTGGCAACAAGTGGAAATGATGTAATTATGCTTTTAAACAATCTAAAAATCCATCCACAGTCAAAGCTTTGCATTATATAGCTCATGTACTGAATAAAATATGACTTTGAGTAACATGGATGTTTTCTTGGTTACATTCAGATGGGCACATTTCAAGCATTAAGTAACCTACACAGAACAGAAGGAGCAAAAAGAGATGCTTTCAACAACAAAAAAATACTGTTGAACAACTTTTTAAGTTTTTTTTTGTCCACCTTTTTATCCAGGTACCCAGAGTACAACTTCTCATTTACAAACCTGAGCAAGCCACATGAAATGAATCAAATCATAATACACAGCTGCAAAAAGACTGGCACATAAGATCAGCAATAGACATTTACATTGGAAAGTTGAAGGCAAGAGCGAGAAGACTAAAATGCTTACCTATTTGAGTTGAGGAACATTAGCTGTACCAAGAGTCAAACAATGTTTTGGAAATTTTAATTAAAGTTGGAAATTGATGTCAGAGAAGTGAGATTCAGAGTGTTTTGTAGTGCGGTCCAGACTTGTGCTGCTGCAAAGCGTTATATCTAAAGCAGCAGATGTGTGGGGAGGGTGGATGTAGAGATGGGAGGTACAACACTTGATGAAGATGCTCAATTTTGTTTGGTAAGCTTTTCAAGCGGCATTCATCCATTCTTCTAAGGCATGAAGAATGGATGAGAAATATCCAGGTGTCTTGCCCATGTCTTGTATAGGAAGAGAACGCAGTGAAGAAGCGGCCGGGTGTGAAGAGAGGGCCAGCCCACCAATTTATACAGGTCACAGTGATGAGTGTGAAATGGAGCAGTAGTAGCATAACATATGGCTGGATGGAAAAAAAATGTGTTGAGTTTAAGAGTAGTGCATTCTATAAATAACGTCCAAGAACGGCCAGTCTGATTTTAACTTTGGCTTGAATGTCAATATGTGCAGTGAATGGCAGGGATTCAGTTGTCGATGGAGTCAAATCCCTTGGCGAGGTCAAGAAAGGTGTCAGTACAGAGCTGCTTACCAACTCACTGTAATTACATCATCAAGGACCTTTGAGATGTCTGCTATCCTTCTGAAATCCAGATTACATTTCAGGCAATGTTTGACTTTACTCCAGAAACTAATTTAACATTTTTGGATGATCTTCTCTAGAACCTTGGCTCGATAAGATAGGATGGAAATTGTGCAATATCAATTTGGGCCAAATCCAGAGCCACCTTTAAAGAAGGGGGGTATGATGGCGGATTTCCAGCGTGAGCTTTAGAGACGTCTCAAAACATCTTGGGAAAGAAGCTGGTGATTTTAGGGAAGGGCTGTGCTAAAATTTTCATCAAGACTGGTTTGACATTGACACTGTTCGGGTTGCATTTACAATGTGGTTAGAAGTGAGTCCATATGAGGCTTTTCAGTATTAATGTCAGTGAATACCATAAGTGTTATTTTCCAATACCATCACTGGTTTCAGAGATACACTGGTACCAATGCCACAAATAGTGACTTTTAAAGTACAACATCACTTCTGATGAAGTTGGGAAGTTGTGTAAAAAACAGATAAATGGTAAATGACTTGTACTTGTATAGCGCCTTATCAAGTTCTTAGGACTCCAAAGTGCTTTGCGCTACATTCAGTTATTCAAGCACACATTCACACACTGACTGTGGCGAGCTACTGTCAGACTGTGGTGACAACCCCCAGGCTGCCATGCACCATCATCACCAAGTCCTCAGACCACCACCATCAAGCAAGGCAGATGAAGCATCTTGCCCAGAGACACAACAATGAAGAAAGTGGGAATTAAACCAGCAACCGATTGTGGGACAAACTCCTGCCACCATAAAAACTGAAACAAAAATGGAATATGATGATTTTTTAAAATGTAAATTAAAGTGAAATCAACACAAAGACAATATATTTGATATTTAAATTTTATTGCAGTTTTTTTGCAAATACTCATTTCGAATCTGATGCCTGCAGCAAATCAGAATGCCAGTCAAATTATAGACTAAACTAAATACTACAAATTAATGGTTAACCAACAATATACTTGCTTATGTAAATGTGCAAAGAGAATTGTTTTAAGTTGCTTCTAATTGACTGAAGTTCATAGAGCAAGCAATTATTGCGACTGATGTCATCCACGGCACTGGTTGGTTAATACCAATTTTAATTTGGTAATTCACCGAGACTTCTCCCAAAGTTATATTTTCAGTGCTCCTGTCCTCAAAGTTTCAGTGCTGAATCCCATAATGTTCCCCAGACATATATATAAATTCTGAACAATTTTAATCATTAGAAATTCTCTAGTTTTTTTTCCATAGCAACACATCAAATCTTCTCTGTCTCTCTTGGTACAGTATGCTGACAGATTTGTTACTGAAAACTTATTAATAATGCTATAAAAGTGACAGCAGGGAAGAAAAGCTAAAAGTGCATTTTGTCTGCTGGGTTACACATACATTGACTTGTATTCTTCAACAGCAAATTTACTTGCAAAGGTTTGTTGTCAAAATGTCTGTTATTTATAATAGTATGGCGTCTAATGAGCTCTCATTGCACAATACATTAAATTGCCTCATTTCTCCTCAAAGTACAGCTGTGCATAGTGTTTTTCAGTTGCCGAAATACGTAATGGGAATTTAAGGGTGTCATTACAAATTCTCTTTGAGGGAGAGAGCTTGCTTTAAGTTTGACACAAATCTCTCTATCGTTCTCTCTGTCCCCCTCTCTCTCTGTGTGTATATATATATATATGATATGTATACACACAGTAAAGTTGAAGTTAAATCTACAATAGTGCAAGTGTTCAAACTTTCCCAAAAGTGTTGCTACTTCTAAAGCTTAGAGAAAAACATGGAATTATATTTTGAGTACTGTATTTTGCATTTAGCATTATGTTTGTCTAAACATTGTTATTCTGTAAGATTTAAGACATGATTAAATCTTTAAGAAGGCAATAAATTTTTCAATGTGCTATATTTACAGAGCTTTGAAAATTGCATGACATAGAGAAGAAAAAGTATTGAATTATAAGATGATTATTACAGGGTGTCATATAAGTACAATTTAAAAGAAGTTTAAAACTATTTTAGAGCTTCAACATCCAGATGTTTGTTTTTCCCCCTTCCCTGAATATTTGTAAACATGAAAAACAAACCTCGTTTTAACTCTTTTGTGGTTTGAACTCACTTCACCTGCTATGCCAAATAGCGCCTCCGTTTCATATCCTTGTGCTGCCATGTTGACTCTTCCGGCATCTATTTTGTATCTAAATAAACTATGTTTTACTTGTGTACTATATGATTTTCAGTATGTTTCCCTTAGTAGTTTCGTATTTTTGACTAAATTTGGGGAGTCATTTGATCTAACTTATTTTAATAGTGATTAAAACTATTAAAGATAAAGATAAAACAGGAATAAATTGTCAACCTACTTTGCATATGCCATAGTAATCAGAAATTAGATTAAAAATATTTTGTATAATCAGCTCAGAAAATGTTAACAAAACATTCCCAACAAATTAAAAGATCGTATGAAACTTCCTGTGGAACTGCCTTGTTTTACATGGACATTTTCGTTCAAAACTACAAAATGTATGAAATGCTCAAGCAGTGAACTGACCAGCAGCTCTTTTGCTCATTCAACCAAATAATAAAATAGGAAGCTGGGTTTGAGTAGTTATGCCCAGGCGATTGACTGTAAAAATGTGAACATGCTTCTGTTCACAAAGTTAAAAGCATTGTTGTTCTGAGTGCAGACATACATCACCATGGAAAACTGACAGCAGCTGACAGTGAAGGAAGAAAAAACAGACAGCAAGAAAGTAAAAGAAAAGAGATGGGGGAGGACAGAACAGAGGCATACATACAAAACAGGAAGAAAGACAGAGGCGGACATACAAAGCAAAGAGAAGGGATGGGTTGGGGGGGTGAGAAAGAAGGAGAAGAAGGAGTGCCAGTTTGCAGATGAGAGGCTTGGAAGCCAGAAGGCAATTTGAACAGGCTTGGCTCCCTCTCAGGCATGACAGACTGCTCATTCCCTGTCCTTACTCTCACTGTCGTGCTCTCTCTCTCTCCCTCTCTCTTTTTCTCCCACATGCGCTCACACACACTTGACACACACTGATACAAAGTCATCCATGCATGCTGGAATACAAAACTGGTAAGAAAAGTTAAACAACCAGAAACACTCAAGAAGCACAAGTGTGAAGGCAGTTGTCACATAAAAAGTACAAAAATGTGCAGATGCATATGCAAAATGTTTGAGCTTTATGGAAGTGTGAACTATATAGCCACACAAATCCCTTCAATCCCCTAAACTCTGCATATATACCCAAATGTGTGTGCTCAAGCAAAGGCACGCGCATATTCAAGTACTCACACAGACATGACACCAGCACACACATCACCGTCATCATTATTTCACAGCTTGAAGCTGTGAGGAGATTCAATCAGGTATTATATGGTGTTAGACATAGCAATACTTATTAAAAATCCACTTTTACTGCACTCCTACTTTGTCGATTTGGACAGGCTGCCACCTATCAAAGTCCCACAGATAATAACATGAATTTCAGGCTTTCTCTTCTACTGCACGCTTCTCCTGGAAGACCAAAACCTAGAGCTGGATTCTGACTTGTCACAGAAGTGGTGCTCCATAAACTTTGGATTTTTATTAACTAAAATACTTTGGTCAATAAAACTGTGCATAATATAACTACACATAAAAAAATCTAATAAAACAGTTCCAGAAAAAGCAATGTTAATTTTTGTAATTTTCGCTTTTGTAAGGGGGTGTTTTATTTGCACTTACTAAGAATACTTTTATATTAGAGATGGGAGAATCTCTTGGATCCATCCCTGCTTCCTCTGAAGAGCCATTTGAAAGACTGGAGTATTTTTATATTTATTTACTTTCAGGAAGCCGTAATATCTTATTTTATCCTGTGTTTTGTGAGATGAATGGCTAGCCATTTTAACTTTTAACAGCCAGAACAGGATCTTCAAGCCAGATATCCATAAATTCATTCTTCCAAAAGGGAAATATTTTAGACTAGTCAACTCTTAGGTTATATCTCAAACATTGCACAACAAATACAATTAAAATTTGTCATATTACAAGTGTAGAGCAGAATGGGCTTTACACTTTTGTATTCTTGTTGCTGGAGATCAAACATTTTAAATCAAGCACAAGCTGAAACCTGAGTAATGCTAGTCTGATTTTAAATGCTTGATAAAATTCTACATTTAATACAAATTGGGCCCATTCTGTTAACTTTCTAAACATATTATGTTTAGAAAGTAAACATAATATGTTTCTAAACATATTATGTTTAGAAAGTTAACATGACTTTAGTATTCCGGTCATGATCCATGTATGTTTGGGTTTTGTTTGTGTTTATTTTCTCATTTGGGTTTTTCTTTCCTCTTATTTGTTGTGATTAGATTATATGTTATTATTTAATTCTTTTTTGTTCTAGCTTCTTTGTGGCTTGTGTTTTGTGATTGTGTATTTTAGTTTATTGTAAAACGTGTTCTCTTTTTTTGTCTTGTTCACCTCCCTTTAAGTTTATTATGTTAATTAGTTTCCCTCCCTGTCTATTTCAACTCTGCATCAGCTGTTCCCTCTGGTTAAGTTCACTTGGTTCCTATGTCACTTGTGCTTTAGTGTTAGTTAATTTATCTAAGCTTAAGTTGCTTGTGGACCTTTGTTCAGTTCTGTATTCTTTCAGAATAGGTCATCTTAAAAACTTTTCACTTTTCACCCGTGACCTGCCTGCATTTGGCAAACAACAGTTACATCATCATAAATTGGACGTAACTTATATTTATACTTATATTATATTCTAACTACCTAGGTTTAAGACTGATTCTACTATGTATAGAAAAGTGTCTGTTTCTGCTGGTTTCCTATACCTAGATGTGTTTTTAGAACAAACGTGAAAGATTGTAAGATCTCAAAAAAAGAAAACCTTTCTACTATCAAGACTTAGCTTGATGTTTGGATTTATTTTATTCTCAAAGACCTCAAAAGTCTACCTCTACCTCTGTCACGCCACCCACTTCAAAAACACATGAATTTTTATCTTTCCACCAAACAATTTTTTTTTACCCCATTGTTGAGAGCAAAAACCTTTTTTCCAATTTACACGGTTTACAAGTTAGGTCTACAAGTTCACTTGTAAGAATTGCCTACTTTTTTTTTTTTTTTTTTGAAAATAAGTACCCTGAATTATAGTGTCTTTTTATTTGATGGTTGAGTGACAAGGTCACAAAGATAAACCTCATGCTGTTGCTCACAACCCACAAATCCTATACTGTACTCTTGCACATAAAAGGTGACATCACATAACTAAAAGAATCATGTAGCACTACAACATGGTGACAGATAGCTCTACACATAAAATGTCTGTTAAAAACCTTCCTCTTCCCAGTTCTTTTAATGTGATAATGCTAAATGAGTGTCCTGTACTTCATTATTCAAATAAATTCTGCATTATAATCCATTTTGTGCTGTTTTCCAACAAGAGTTAGCTTTTCGGAAACTATACTTTTGCAATATAAATCTTGTGTCCCCCTCCTTAGGTCGTCTGTATGCGACCAACGCATCACTCCACCAAGTCACAGTGATGCCATTTTGGTATTTATTCCCAAGTTATCTTTAAAAGAGTATAAAGGAGCATCAACACTTAAAGCACTATCTATATATGAATGTATTATTAAGTCAACATGTTGACCCCATTTAGTCATCGGTCAATGTTAAGTCCATAAAGTGTATGCCTTTTCATCCAAAGGGTTCTTAAACATGCTGCTCTGGCTGCTCTCTGAAAAGGTGCTTTGTGGAAATTAATGGTGGTGAAAGGTTTAGTTCACTTTCAAAACGCAAAGTGAGTTGTTGAGGATGAATGATAATTTACAACAATAGCCACTACACTCCTCATCAGTAGCAAAAGTAGCTTTTCTGTGGATCTTGCAATTCTTTAGTTCTAAGGTTAGATCATTTTCAAACCAATCAGCTTGCTAAAGGGCCCAGCTTAGACGGACTGATGTCGAAGTGTCAACAAACGATCGCTTGGCTTTCATATGTTTATTTTAACACAAACCTTTCATGGACACACCCAGCCAAGATTCCCTACCCACTGCACTATAGGTCATGGTATTTTCCCCTGTGTGTGGTTTACAACAGCAAAGTATACACTGCAGTCATGGCAGAGAGGATAGACTATGACAAGTGCACAAGTTCAGAGGAAATAATAGTTGACAGGTTGGAAAATTTCTTTTTATTTATCGATATAAAACAAAACAAAAAAAAACTGAATGGAAGGCATTGGTGAGCCGTTCTCCTGTTGCATCAAACCAGAACCAAGCAGGAGGAGTTTAATATTTCAGTGCTTCCTCATGGTCTTGAACAATTGCTCCTCATAATCTGTTCTCTGACTGGAAATCTGGTGTTCTATCTGTGCAACCCTAAGATCTGTCTTGCTTTGCACAGATAGTCAGCTCAGCGGCTCATGGAACTTGAGTAGCGCTGTTTTTCCACATAAATAAGCACATCCATAAAATTCAAACCAATCACAATAATTTTGCAAGACAAGAAGGGGCAGCAGACATGAGGCTGAGGACAAAATGACACGATTTATGTCACAGCTGCAACAAAGAGACATGATTTTGGTGTGGCTCAACCAGGCACAGCATATCTAGCCTTTAGTCTTAACTCAAACCGAATACGTAGGTCTTCTGATACACTTCGCAGACACTAGAAATGAGAATTTCAGAGCTCTCAGTGAGGAGCCGGCTTCATCGTTCACTTCACAAAGTCGACTCTAAGAGCCGAAAACGTTCGCAACTGACCCATCACTACCAGGTGCTCATACTGGTCTAGGTCCAGGTGCTACGTTAGGTCTAGGTGTTGCTTGAGTTTTGAAATAAAGTCTAGTATATAGAGAACAACACTTTTAATTAACTCTTGCGGATTTTGGTTAAAACATATAATTGTCTAAAAATCTGACTTAAACATTTAATAAACTTTTACTTTTACAGTTAATGTATCCAAAATATAGCTTAAAAGCATAGGCAATTAGCAAAACAGACATCACTGTGGAAAACCAAATTTGGTAGAATAAGCATGTTAACGATATTGTAGCCGATATTGTAAACACATTATTAATGTGTTTGAAAAGGTCAAGAGTTGTTATGTGTTTGACGTCTAAATGTGATTGAAAGTTGATTGGGGTCTTTTGACAAGATATATACATTACATAAAACCAAAACATATTTCCCTGGTCTAAATGAATACAAGAACTGGCTGACCATGAATTTTAATAAAAGATATCCAGCTCTAACTATGAATTTGTCATGTACTTACATACCCTATCTTTCACCCTGCTCAAAAAGACATCTGCTCGTTTTTGTTTTAGTTCGCTGTGCTACAGTAGCCTCTAGACAGGCATTATGCAAATGTCTCATTGTGTTGTTGTTTAGTAAAGCAAGAAAAGCTCCAACTACAAACAAGGCATTTCAGACAGTTTTGGAACTGTGTCCTCTGTGTGAAAAAATAATCCCCATGGTGTGAATTTTGAGCTTTGTAATTTTGCAGGCTTTCAAAGTGTGCAAAAAACTAATATCTTGACTCTAATAGTAAGGCATTTATATAAAAAAATCCCAGGTCTCACCTCGTAATTTCCTTTAACTCCGACATTGAAATAAAAAACATGTTAGCGTCATCCTCTAAAACAACAAAACTGCCTTTCTTGTAGTCAACGTTTAATAGTATTCATTTTGTATTTTTTTCCCAGGCTCTTGCAAAGACTTATAAACAGACTATAAACAGCCTTTGTGTTATAAAAATGTTTGAATATATGACTTAGTTTTTGGCAGATTTATATATGTGCTTTTTTGTTTGTCTCATTAATATAAAACTACTATTTCGGGGTGTTATAAAAATTCTCTTCATGCACTTCCAATGTTATTATGTCTGTCACAAAGACTGGCAATAACAAGTCAGGCCTTGCAGAAAAATATGGCTGGTCAACCATTTTACATGTCCATGGACAGATAAACTCCAGTCATTAGGCTTAGATGGTGCAATTGAATTTCCATTGCGAGGATGTGTATGTGTGTGTGATGGGAGGGTGGGGGGCATCTCAGTGAATTTGCAAATACCGCATATTCACAGTGCACTACACAAGGGTCTTCAAGGTTAATAAAAACAGACTCCTCATGGATGGCATGAGGATGGAATTATGGATTATAAGTGCTTGACTGGCTGAAAAATTACCTATTAACATGTCTGGCACGTTGTTGGAGCGCCTACCTCCCCAGCACCTATCTGCTTTACCCCAGCATCTATATGCTATCATTTACCCACTTCTGTGAATAACTGTGCTTGTCCAATTCTAGTTATTTCTCGCAGGTGTTTTCTTAAAACTTTCTTGCTGCTTTCTCTCTGTCTCGTTCCAGTTGCCAACAAATACTTAAGACTTGCTGACATTTTTACTTCTGCTTTCACAGAACAAATAATTATCTTATAATTTATTTCAGCTTATATCCTGAAATGTACAGCATATATATGCAGTATACGCTGTATACATATATGTTGTACATGTAGAGAAATATAAGTAACGCCAGATCCAACAAGATCCACTATTAAATCAACCTGGGCTTCCTTTAGATCTCAGCAAAGCCATCGCCTGATTGTTTATATGCTGCACCACATTGATCCAGAAACTCATGCAAAAGGAGCCCTACACCAGGTATTGACAACACAACTCTGGAAAAAATTAAGAGTCCACTGCACTGAACCCTCATTGAAACCTCATGGTTACTCCACCAAATATTGATTTCTGAATTCTGCCTGTGTTAAAACATTAGTATTCTTGTTTCTACATTAACATTAACTTGTTTTCTTTCCATTATTTGAGGTCAGAAAGCACTGCATCTTTTTTTGTTATTTTGACCATTTCTCATTTTCTGCAAATAAATAGTAAATCTTTGCTTGGAATTTCGGAGACTTGTCAGTAGTTCATAGAATAAAAGAATAATGTTCATTTTACTCAAACATATACCTATAAAGAGTGAAATCAGAGAAACTGGTCATTTTAAGTGGTCTCTTAAATTTTTCCAGAGCATTATATACTGTACAGAACATGGACATGTCTTTCTGTAGATTGACATTTCTTTCTTTAAAAAAATCTAATATTTTACTATGCTGAGATCTGAATTTGGATGTTTGTTGAATCTGTATAAAATAAAAGTATTTTCTTCATTTGATTTCCTGAAATAAATTACATTTTTGATCATAACATGCTTTGGGCATGTATGGGGAGCTTTGATAATAGAACATGAACATTTTGTTTGGCAGCTACCAACAGCCCAACTATGAGCACTTGCTTATTCAAGTGCTTATAATAAACAATTTGCTGTATCTTTCCTTTAATCAAGCTGAAATAATTCACTCTTTGTGCTTTGATGCAGTTTAACTTATTGAAATTCCCTTGCACATTTCTGTCCCCATCACAGCCAATTTTGCATTAATTTGCTCTTTTTGTATGAGAATCCACAGGTAGTCTTAAAACCTCTTTCCATTGGTAAGCCTCTCAGCTGTAATGCTCTTGTACTGAGAGCTTCTTTGTGCCTACTAAGCGTGTGTGCGAGTGTGTGAGAACGTAGGTGTATGTGCATTCATGCTCTATGTTGAAGCTGCATTTCTGTGTCATCCCCACACATTGTATTGGCGCAAGTGTGAGAGAGAGCTGTCAGTGCTGTCTGATAAAGCGCTGCCACACCATGTTGATGCCAAAAACCTTTCAGAGGCCTCTTTACCTCACCCAAAAGGAGTTCTATGTGCCACCCTTCATTTGCCTGACAGTTGCCATGGTGACCATCCCTACACCATAGAGACAGCAGTGGAAAGCTGACTTGGAGGGTGGAGAGGGGAAAGGAGCACTTAAGGATGAGAGAAAAATGATGGCAGGTAGAGAAGAGGAGGGCTGGTGCGAAGAAAGAAGCAAAGGAAACGGTGAAGGAGATGTCACAGAGGCTATTCAGGTGCGGCTTTGGTTAGACTGAGGAGCTGATGGAGGTGAGGGGAACTCTTCCAAAAGGGAACACAGGGTTGGCGAGAGGCAAAATCAAAGATACGCTGTCAAAGAAGGGGCTTGGAAACCTTAAAAAGCTGAAAACTAAAAACTAAAATCCATATTTAGGTGATGTGTATTTTCTAAAAGAAATGGACCTCAGATGTGAAAGTGTGTCCTTTTCATCGAATCCCAACCTTGAAAACTATTTCAGAAAAGCCATTATTCATCTAACCAGCCCCCAAGTTCAATTTCAAAAACCTTACTCTCTCCCACAAGCCAAGCAGAGCACTGCATCACAAGATGAACTCCAGAGAAAATATTGCATTAGCTTTATTTACTGTGTGCTCTTTCAGGAGACAATTACAATCTGGGCCAAGAAGGGGCGAGGATGAAGAGGAGTAAGCACCGAGGAGAGACGTGGAGGAGTGGAATGCAGGTCGCTTTGGCACTTACCAAAAAGCTGCATTTAGTCCAGGTAAATTACAGGGCCTAATTTTCTGAAAACTATTATGAATCCTCCAGAATCTCTTTGCCTCCTTTTATGCCTGTGGCTCTGTGGAACTGTGTTTGTGTCACCGCGTGGAAGATAGAGAAAATTCCTGTTTTCTAGGTGTGCGCTTATTCGTGCTCGTAGATTTGCATGTCTGTCTTCACATGCCGCCCACAAATAAACCTCATACACGCCAGAGGGCCAAACATCAAGGCGCCGTTGTTCCTTATTAGGAGTCCCAGTAGCTTAACAGAATTAGCGAAGAGAAGCGAGCAGTGCCATGCCCTCAGATGAGCTGATCCCGACACTGATACCTGTCAAATTTAAAAGCGTCACTCGGCACACCGTAGAGAATCAGCTTTATATATGCAAAGGGCAAATGTGTTAGCGGAAACACAAACCTGTCAGCCACATTTCCCAAGCATGCCATGACAACAAGGGATGCAGAGAGAGGGAGGATGGGAAAGCACGTTTGTAGAGAACAAAAACAAGTTTTTACCTCCAGGTTCTGCTTTAAGATAGGAAACTATGTGAGCACAGGGAAACAAAATAAGGCGAGTGTGTCCTTTTTTCATTGCTCTGGTGCAAGTTTGAAACTACTGATATTAAGACACTAAGGGCGTGAGGTAATGGAAGAAATAAATCTTTAGTTGGTGAGTCATATAAAACTGCTCGTAGAGCCTAAGTACGGCACACATTTGTCAGAGAGAAGGAGAGGGGAAAACAAGAAAAGGAAAGCAAGCCTAACTGAGACCAATGACAAATATTTCCATCTGTGTGGATTGTGCCTCGCTATGTTTCCTAACAGACCAAATCATCTTTCTTTCAATGCAGTGAAAGTGAGAATAAGAACTTGGTTAAACACTAGTTATAAAATATCCCTTAGATTTGTAGTACCTTGATAGAAGATGTGAGAAAACCATGATTGACTGTGGAGTTCTTCTGCAGCCCAAAAAGGCTGAACGTTCATTGACAAAAAAACAGAACATGTCATCTGTTGCTACATGCTCATCCATGGACAGCGAATGCTGCAAGACAGTCACTAATTTTTATGATAAATTTGAGTTCACTGCATCTTTTGTGACTAATTTTGAAACTGTATATTTTGATTGAATTTACCTTTTTGTGAAATGCCTTGAGGCATCTTTTGTTGTAAATTGGTGCTATATAAAGAAACTGAACTGAAATGTCCGAGTCTGAACATTTTCCACACTTTGTCTGGAAGTGAAAATTTCACATTTGTGGCTATGTTGGGCCAAGATATTGTTTGTCTTGGTCACATTAATACAACTTAATATGAAACACAACATTTCTATATCAACATGGCATGGCAGGTCTGTCGGCTGCAAATGACTGATGTGAATGTCAGATTCCACCACATCCCAAAGGTGCTCTATTAGTTGAACAGTGAACCGATTGTCATGTTCAAAAAGACATTTTGAGATTATTATTAATATGTTTGTTGTTTTGTCATTGGACATCATTCTACTTTAAAATGAAGATTTGAACACAGATCGTAAAGGATCGGCTTGATTAGCAAAAATACTCATTTGGGCTATGGCAGTTAAATGATGCTCAGTTGGTACCAAAAGGCCAAAGTGTCCTGACAAGATCTCCTTCACGATTACATCACCATTAGAAGCTGGAGCAGTTTGCTACAAGAAGAAATGATCCATGTTTTCACACCATTTATGCCAAATTCTCACCTCATCATCCTCACTTCTTGGATGTCGGGAGTGGTTATTTGAGCTTCTGCTGCCTTTCTGTAATCTCAAGTCAGTCTGTCCATTCTCCTCTGACCCTCTTTACTTCATAGAACTGCTGCTCACTAGATATTCTGTATTTCAGTTTATTCTCCGTAAACCTAAGTTGGTGGTTGTGCCTGAAAATCCCAGTAGGTCATCAGCAGTTTCTGAATTACTCAAACCGGCCTGTTGAGCACCAACAACTATGCCATCCAGAAAGTCTTCTAAATCTCAATTATTTCCCATTCTGGTTATTGGTTTGCACTTCAGCAAGTCCTCTTTACCACACGGCCTAAAGGCATGGGAATGCTGCCTTCTTATTAGTACTAACTTTGTTAATAAGCACTTTAACAAATGTAAGATCAAAGTTTAATTTGACTTTTCTCAAAAATAACAGGCCATTATTACTGATAAATCCTTAAATGTCACAGTACATATTGGAAAGAACATGCACCGCACTTGGGGACAAATCCATTTTTTTTTATTGACGGTGACATATAACCAAGCCAGTGCTAGAATAAGTCAGTCTGCAGATGTTTTCAGAATGATGATAGATTCACATGTCTCCTTCTCTCACAATGACAATTAAATGTAAAGTATGATTTTGCTTATGTTAACGACGATATTTGAGAGGCAAAAAGAGGGTTACCTAACGGCTCCACATGGTGTCACAGGGAGGTAGATTGACAGCAGAGGGTATGTGCAGGGTGTCAGTTCGACAATGATGTTATTGCAAAAAAAAGGAAATAATTTGACAGGTGGGAAATGCTGGTTTAGACCCTATGTGTTTTCAGCAAGGAAGGATGTGTCACTGACAAGTCGAACTGATGCAATCTTAGGAAATAGAAGATGAAAAGCACACTTCCTGTGTGGCCTAATCAGGTTCTTGCCTGCCACCAGTGCTACAGACAAAGCTCTCTGTAACCCTATTATTTCAGACACAATAAAAAAAAACAAGCCTGAAAATAAACTGAATGGTGATTTGAAGAACAAAATCTTAGTCTCCAATCTTTGTCCGTGATACCCCCAAAAAGTAAAGATAAACATAAACCATTCATTATTCATTCCGCTAAGCTTTTTGTGAAAATAATGATGAAGCAATCAAAGTGAAGTGAGCAATTTTAAAAGCTGAGCTAATGCAGCTGCCCGCTTTGGGTGATTTGTCAATAGCGAGCAATTCATGGCTCTGCTCTGGTGCGATGCCCTACAGGTAAACAAGAGAAACAAATGAGAAACGTTCAAGAGCACTCTTCCTCTCCACCACACACCCACACACGCAGACACGCACACACAAACACCTTTTCAGCCGTTGTTGTCAGCATGTTAATCAGGCTCTGGTACTGCTGTTACCCGGAGGCGCTGTGTGATATAAACACAGAATGAGTAAATATCTTTTTCTAGTACCTTTAAATGACTAACTTTCTGTTCTTCCTCCCAGATGTCTCTCCAAAGACAGTTTATGATTAAGTATTTATGATGTTTGGTGTTCAACATGGCCTGTTTCTCTCGAATGCCTTGACGTTAGTCCCTAGAATGAAGAAAAAAAAAAGGATGATACTGCACAATGCACCACTGTGAACGCTGGTGACCTTTCTGCAGGGGCTGGCCATCATACACGGCTGGCATTTGAGACAAGATCATTATGGCTCTGACTTTAATTGAAGCCTTTATCCCAGGTGTAATCAGGGCTAAACAAACAACGATAGAATCATCGAAGACTCAATTAGGCCTATGGGGAGAACTGTGTGAGGAGTTGCTACGTACGGCTTCTCTATAATCAGCTGAAACTAATAGTTGATGAAAGACTGTGATATCTCTACCTGTCTCTGTGACTAATTGTCTGTAATTAGTACAAGGCAGGGGTAATTGTGAAGGTTGATGTTATTATTATAAGAAATTTCTCTGGGAACAATATTCAAATTTCCTATTGTGTGGGCTTTGAACACTCTCCTCCTGAATACCTTTAATTGCAATTTTAATGGGCAGTTTCACTTGGGAATATTACATCCCATCGGACATACTGGTGATGTTTGAGGAATACCGCTCCTAATTACAGCTGAAATTGAAGTCTCGACAATAGTTTTCACATGTAGTGACAGAGAACTCCAAATGATTCTAAACCTTGGTGGCCAGCAGAATCACAAAAATTAAACAGAAAATAAATTCTGGTAAAACCATTTTCTAGTTAATTAAGTAACAAAGTAAGCTTGGGAAGCCCATAAATCATATTACGCATCAGAGTGACACATACTCTCACACACACAGACAACGTACACACCACTGCTGCCATGTAACAAATAGACTTAACGCAATCACCCATCTTTAATGAAATCATGTGAATTAATGCCATGAATCTTTCCTTTTATGAATTTGCCTCCGGTGTCCAATGCACCGGGAAGTCCATGGAAATTATTCAGCTGTTGCTCTGGAGAACAGAGTGTGTGTGTCAGCACATGCCTAGAAGGAAATGGCAAAGTAATAGGACAAAGAAGGATGATGCAGTTAAGCCTAGATATTGCAATATAGTGAGTATAGGTGTGGTTGTTATTTATTAATATTTTAAGTTCAGCCACAACTGTTATGTAAATGAGGCAGTAATTTAATAAGTGCAAATTTAGATATAAAAGGTTTTTGTTTTGCTCAAACCTATGAGCCAAAGAGGAATGAAGCAAAAACTGTTCACAGGTTTTTGAGCAAACTGAAAATAAACTTGAACATCCAATTGGTCTATAGATGTGTTAGTGCAGTTGTAACTGCAAACCCCAAAAATCACAGAGGAAGTCCTATGATTGAGTGATTTTAGACAGAAATTTTTCATACTGTTCATGAGATATACTATTGTTACTCTCTTAGTGCTCCAGTGGCCTCTTAATGACATGACAGTCTTCATCTGAAGTGCCGAAATCGGCTGTCATCGAAGCTGACGTGTGATGAAAATTGCGTAATTTTGTGCTCAGAGAGAAATCTGTCTGCCAAACTCAAAGCCAGGCCCAGGTTGAACTATTTCAATAGAGTTCTGTACCAAGTCTTGTGTGATTGGTTAGAAGTTTGTTGCTGTGCTTTTTGCAGAAACTGCTTAGACAGCAGTGTTGATATTTTGCTTCAACTATTCCAATTTTTGAATCTATAGGAGACATGAATACTTTTACATCTTTTTCTTGATGCAGTAAATAACGTACATTCTTCACTAAATTACTACTATAATAAGAGGACTGAAAAATGGTGGACAACTCCTGCATGGAAATTGTAACGTTGTTCACAGAGGAGGCTGTATGCAGAAATGTGTGGCACTAGCTCTTCATAAAAGCAAGACAGAGGAGGCAGGGATGGATGGGGGAAACTCTGAAGGTAGGGGCGTGACGTACATTGTAGCAAGAGGGGTTTCCCCCAGCTGGTCAGTGCCGTTGTTTGAAAGATGTTTGAATACAAACAGTCTGCAACCACGTGTGCATCGACTGTTTCAGATGAAGTATGTTTGGGCCTTTAGTCTAATTCTGTCACTCCTTACCACATTTGAAGGTGTTCAATATTTTACAAATAAAGACATTTGTGGAAACAAAATCCATGTGGTTATAGAATGGAGCTTTATTAAGAACCTCAATGTAGATTTAACCTACTTTATTATTATTACATAGTGTATCCTTGGCTGCAAATGTGATCTTATCTCTCAGTATTTTTACAAAAAATAACCATCTTCGAAGAGAGTAGTGGTTATACAGCCTAATTCAGT
This sequence comes from Phalloptychus januarius, assembly GCA_902982915.1. Lineage (NCBI taxonomy): Eukaryota > Metazoa > Chordata > Actinopteri > Cyprinodontiformes > Poeciliidae > Phalloptychus > Phalloptychus januarius. The sequence continues at coordinate 1,976,869 of CADWAE010000285.1, forward strand.
GAAAGAACAGAACCAATCTCTTTAAAGCATGAGGAAGTATTCAGGAAACTCAAGGCAACATTGAACTTGGCTTTCAACCTCCTTCCCCCCTCCTTAGCTCTTGCTTGATCTTGTGATTCATTGTAAATGCACCGAGAGGCCAGTCATTGTGGGGTTGGCTTTTTGTGGTGAGAGATTGAGAGTAACTGTGGGTGTGATAATGATAAAAACCAAAAAATGTCAGCAGCTCATCTGACACACGGCAACATGACTTGCAATCGACTCACCTACAACCCCTTAGGGGTGACGTTACCATGCTCTTTGTTAGCTAAATGTCAGTGAACCATCTGGCTCATATCATACACTGTCTGATATCCCCAGGCAGAACTCGGCGATACTGCAGAGGTCCGGAGGTTGAAACTCACTTTCAGTGAGCTTTAAGCCAAACATAGTGTTGTGAACCTATCTGGACAAGGTGAGGGTGAAGCTTTCCTTTCTTCAGGGTAAGCTATGTTCTTACAAAAAGCTGTTCAGCAAAAGTAATGCATTACTTACAAGTTTTATCAGCAACAAGATGAGAACATAAAGAAAAACAAACATCAATGGGGTGTCACATTCTGACGCAGGTTACAAAGCAAAGCAGCAGTTTGTTTACCTGTAAGGGTAAATAGCAAATGTGGCCATTTGTTTTCGATGAACTGGACTCTTGTGTAACTGAGCTGTACAGTGTCTATCTAGCATAGAGGTTTGAATATGTTTCAGTCAAATGATACAGAACACGAGTGTTTTATAACTCAAGTGATTATTTTTCAGTATGAAATCTAATAGCACAAATTTGGAGTGTTTTAATGAAACTGCATGTCTACTAAAATGTGTGATAGTTATTGTTGAGATTGTTGAGTGCCTCTTCACTCAGCAAAACAGCGGTACCCTATGTTGCGTTGGAGGTAGATTGAAAGTGTTCTGGATGAGTATGGTTTTTTTTTTTCACAGTTCCAAAATCCAAATATAGCTAAAGATTACGTGATTAGCCATCATAATATAATACATTTGATGCATCTTTGTATTGATAAATGTACACAGCATCATATCTATTACAAGCTCTTACTGTCTGTCTACAAAATAAATAATGTCCATTTTCATTCCCCACTTCTAGAAACAACAGGTGACACTTAAACCCTGTCTTAGGTGTGTCTAAATTGTTTTTAATTACCTTATATGCATAAGTAATCCACTAAACCTGCAACCATTCATAAGTTTGCTTGGGGTGGTAGAGCCTGGCAAGACAAGGCAAACAAATAAATAAAGATTAATGTAATTTGTGTCCTTGTAAGTGTGCAAGGTTAAACTTGCACTGAATTAGTCTTCAGTTCAGACTTGATTATTATTGTTTTTTTTTCCCAGAATGGCCTTGTAAGGGGAATTGATCAGTGCTAAGCCTAAGTGTGAGGTTGGTAATAAGAGAGTCTTTCATACAAGACAAGTTGTGATGGCATACTTTGAACATTTGTGGTAAAGTAAAAAATCTTTTTAATGTAAATTACTCTATTTATTCCCTCCCATGTTATCTTGTCTCCTGTTTTGACTGTTTCCAGTGAAACGATAGCAACAATAATGTTATTTTTGCTTAGAAATTCAAATTACTCCCAACATTTCTTTGAGGAAGATTATAAATTAGATCTTAAGGCTTTATTAGTCTAAACTAAATATACATTTTATGGTCTACTTGTAGCAGCTGTTCTGAAAGTATACAGAGGAAATGTGCTTTGTAGTGCAATTACTGTTTATATTTGCTGCTTGACAGGAAATTGTAAAGCTACTGATGCAAAAACGGTTTGTGTTCATAGATCAGCGGTGTCCAACTCTTTTAAAACATGAACTGGAGGACTGACTTTGGTCACCAATGCCATGAATGGTCAACTGGTACTCCTATTTACATGAGAAAAAGAATAAACTGCCAGCCTCTCAAATGTTTTTATGCACTGCTCAATGCCATGACTTTCCTCCAGTTTAGGTGTCTCAGTTTTCCCAAGCCTCTGGGCATGATCAACATCTCCCCTTCCGGTTGTTGGGGAAGGGGTGAATTCTGCTGAGATTCACCCTCTGTTCTGCTGCTGCAAATCCTTTCTAAGGATATACATTTTGATTTGCATCTGATACAAAATTTTATCTTGCTTTACTGTTACACTCAGGTCACGCTGGAAGCAGTGTTACAGCGAGCAAGTAATAGAATCCACATCTGTGGTCACTGAATGCACCTGCTCCTTCCCTAAGGGAACTCCTCCTGAATGCACCCTCCTCCAGATAGGTCTGTGACACATTCTTCGTTTGAACTTTGGTTGTGTTTTGGACCAAAGATCAACTCCTACTGTGGTTCATTTCCTACTATGAAGCACACTATTCAAATTTTGACAGCAAATATGGAGATTTGTTGTTGTTAAGCTCTCAAACAGGATGAAAACTAGGGGTCAAAAAGAGGAGCATATGATGAGAAAATGCAACAAGCCTCAGCATTTTTTTCTGAGCTCTGGATATATTTTTAAGATTTTTAGCAGGTGTCACCAGCATCAGTTTCTGGCACTAAAGTCACAGCATCAGCAGTTTAGACAGGAACGCAGTTTTTTGTAAAAGAAAATCCACATCACAACCAATTTCTACCTCTTGCTTAACTTTAATGGTGGTTGGCAAACAACTTAAAGTGCATTACCAACATCTTCTGAGCTGTAGTGTGGATAGATCACATACATCCCCAGGCTTTTTATAATTTTTTTTTTTTTATAAATAATAAACTGTGAAAAAATTAAGCTCCTCTGCCTTCTCCCAGTGCTAACGAGAAACAACTAATCAGAGCAAGAATGAGGATTTTTACACTGTCAATCATGCCTGTGCATGCACTACTCATCCTCGGTCATATAAATAAATTATTTTAAAAACAACAAGAATTACGAACTAATCACATTTAGCATTTTAAAGTCTAGATAGCAAAACACACACATAAATCTTAACACTATTTCTGTCTTCTGTATCAAATTAGTTTAATCTTTTCTAGATAACTTATTATCTGCATTGAATGGGGTGCTAAAATAATTTTTACATTGGAATACTGGGCCACATCAAGATCATGAATGTCCTCACTGTACTGCTTGTGGCAGAATGTATTGTTAATATTACATATTAACAATACATTTACATATAATAGCTCTCTCTGCATTTGATGAGTCCTTCTAAAAATTTAATATTTGATATTTGGCAGTGGTACTACACACATAAAACTGATATGTTTAAACAATAATGTTGTTTTGAGACTGTTTTTAAGTAATATAATGGTAATGGCAGAATAATAATGAAAGAGAAACATTTTAAAAGATAAATAAACTTTAAATTCTAATGAACATTTAACACTGAAACTGGAAGACGTTTTAAATATACATAGTAAGTAAACATAACGAATAAAATTTTGTTTGAAGTCTTTGTAAACAAAATTGTGCTTTAAAAAAGGAGCTAGTTGAGATCAAAGTACAAAACTGAGGATTTTTATCATCCAGTTTTTGGTAGAGATAGAGGAAAAAGAGATAAACAATAAATCATTAAATCATGCCAATGGAAATAATTGAGTTTGTTTTAATCTATCATGTGATTAATTGATTTATTGATTTTTGTGACAGGTCTAGTCTTGAGGGCCACATTTAGTTATGGTGGGACAGATTTGTCCATCTTTTTTTCTGAGTGAAGCTTATGCTTCACTTCCTGTTGTGCTATCTACATCTGTTTTACATGAATGCACACATATCCAGATTCATCAACCTTGGGTTGCCTCATTGAGTTGCTAACCAACGTTGTAGTACCACTTAAGCTGTTGACACACCTCTCTGTATCCACAAACACAACACATTTGAAGTCCGCAGACAAGCACATGCAATAATTTATGCTATTTTTACCTTAGCCAAACAACTGCCAACCACTCAGATACATGGAGTTTTAACAGCCTTAAGAGGCAATAATGTACAGTTTACTCAGAAGAGGAAAAAAACAACTAAGAAAGAAAAACTGTTCTATCTTGGCAATACGTCTTTTTGTGTGGTATTGTCTCAAACAGGTACATTATAAACAGTGCATAAAAATCCTCTCTTCTCAGTTGCTGTAGTTCTTTAGAGGAAAGTAATTTCTTTTCTTCTGCTCCTTGTGATCTGACCCATAACTTATTTGTGTGTTTACTGTCTTGCTCTGTCCTCTCTGAGCTGCAGATGTCAGTAGAGTCATGGTGGGCCTTAGTGGGAAGGTACAGAAAATGAAAATTACATCACCCAGGCTTCATAAACTGGGAGATATGGACCAGGAATAAAGTGTGATCTTTGTTGACCTGGATACTTTAGCTGGATCACTCAAATAAAGTCAGAATGACTTTAACAGGTTTCACTGTAAAGCAGTGGTTCTCAAATAGTGGGGCGCGACTCCTTTGGGGGGCGCGGTGCAATACCTGGGGGGGTGCGTGTGACCCTGGGGAACAAGCTGCTTTTTTTTTTTTTTAGTTATTAAATAATATTTATTGAATTGATTTAATTTTGCAATGGTGCAATTAGTTGGTCAAACATGTTTACAGTTTAAACATGTTTAAAACACGTCTTAAAACAGACTTAAAACACGATTTAATAAAGTTATTCTTTGTAAGTTTGACCATATGTCTTTCTTTTTTTCTTTTCTTTAATGTTAATAAGGATAAAATGTTATGCAGAGATGGATAGTCACGGTGGGGAGTGGGGGGCGCGAATAGTTTTCTTCTTGCTAGGGGTGGCGTAAGAAAATAATTGAGAAGCACTGCTGTAAAGGATGTTTGAAAATTCTAGAGAAATTATGACATTCAGAAAAAGTACACAGTCACATATGCAGTAATTTGTCTCTGCAAATAACTTGTTGATCCCTTCCTCTGCTTTCAGTTTTCTAACCATTTATGGTTTCTTTTTTTGTTTTTCAAAATTGTATGCAGATCTTTAATAGGTGATTCATGTTGTCTCTTGTCACATTTTGCCATGTATTACTCACTGCCTGTACTTTCCAACACTGATACAAATAAACATAGAGACTTACTCGCTTATAGAAAATTTGAAAGCACCTTTGTTTTATACTTGCACCTACGACCAATATAATTTGCAGTACAATTAAACCTTCTGAAAGTCTATGAAAGCCCTGAGGCCGGATGTTTCACTAAAAAGGCACTCTGGAGCCTGTTTAGCCCTGAGCCTTACTGTAGAGGAAAAAGGAAAGAGGTTCAGACTGGTGATCCATGGCCAGCTACAGACTCTAAACGCATTGCTGTGTAAAGGTTCCAAGAAAACAGACCTGAAAATCATCTACGAGCCCCTTACAGAAAAATTCATAATGCATAAGTTTTTGTTTGTTTGTTTTCCCTATGTCAATATTTTGGCAGTTAGTGCATAAAGGGGAATAAACCTAAAGCCACTCGGCCATGTCAGATGTTCTTTCATGTTTTGTAAAGTGAGTGCTGCCTCTCTTTCAACATCCATGAAATAGAGAGCCAGGAGGAAGCCACCATGGGGTTGCAGTCTGTTCGGACTGACTGACTGACTTACCGAATGACTAGCTAGGAAAATGAGTGCGCTTCATGCCGCTGGTCTCGTCCTCTCTGCAGCTTCTCCCATTTCCAGCATCTCCCGCTGGCTTTTACTGATTCTGTATTTCTTCATTCATTTGTTTCATTCACACACATCCACGGCTCCCTCAACAAAAGACAGAAGAAAAAAAGTGTAAGAAAGGCCATTATGGTTGAGGAGGACAGAGAGTGAAACACAGCAAGAGGGACAGCTTAGGAGATAAAGCAGGTGAGATGAAACAAATGGAGAGAAGTGTACAACAGGTAATGAGGCAAAAAGAAAAGAAGCAACTGAAAGGAGCGTGATTATAAGATAATGTTCCTGTGCTAGTGTACTTTTGAATTCAAGCAAATGGCCTTTAGCAATCTCAACAGTTTTTCTTTCATGCTACTTTGTTTAAAAGTCAATGTCAAAGACTTATGTTTTTCTGTGCTGTGAAAAGGTATTGGCTCCTTTACAGATTTTATTTTTTTTTTTTTTTTTTTTTTGCTTTTTTGGTCAGTCATTAATGTTTCAGATCGTCAAACAGAATGTAATACCAAACAAAGAAAACCTGTTAAATTGGTAACGGGAAGTTTGGCTCGGCTTAGAAAGAATGGCTTTTTCTGGCACAACTTCCTAAGAAGCAGCTCTTCCGGTTCTGGTATGGCTCTTAATTTATCATCATCTGTAGCTTCATATTTTAACTTCAATTGGCAAATATGAATGTTTTGTATATTAATAATTCCTTTTGAGTTTAGTGTTTTTATGAGAAGCCTTATACTTACCTAATTATTATTTAATGTATTTGTTCAGTTACGTAAGTAGGCATGCCTACTTTTGTGTAATATCTTAATCAAACTTTCAATAGTTCAATAGTTATTTAACACAAAAAAACAAACAAAAAAATAGAACAAAACTAATTTTAAAAAAATTACAAAACACTGCTAAGCAATCAGCCAAATAGAACCAAACTCATTAACCAAAATACGTCCTCTGTGCAGTTTGACTTAAAAAAAAAATTTGAATACCTCAGAGGAGCTGATGCACTTTGCCCTCTTAGTATTTGCCCTATTTCTAAGAAGATTCTCTCCCAAGGAGACAACCACAATTCCAGAAAGTTTAGACCAGGGGTTACTAAGACCAGTCCAGGAAAGCTATTTAGTTGCAGCTTTTAAATGCATCCATTCTCAAAGGCACCTGAATCAAAAGAATTGCTTATTACCAGACCTTGTAGAGCTGAATGCTTGCTGATGAGGGAATTCAGTCAATTCAGGTGCAGGAGAAAGGGAGCACCTAAAAGCAGCAGGTTGGTAGATCTCCAGGACTGGACTTAAGCCTTAGACTGTTGCCTAGTCAATCAACAGATGTGTAACTTTTATTTCCGAAGTCTGGAACTCACCAACACATTTTTTGCCAAATGTAAAAGGGCTTTTGTGTTCTCTTTGGTTAGTTGTGGTTTTGAACACAACACTCAGTCATGGACGCCACTCTTGCCAGGTCTCTTTCAGTTTGTTGTATCATGACCACTGATATGAAGTTATTCCTGGAGGGGCCAGTAATCCACTCTTGGAGTAATTCCAGTTGGCTTGCCATAACTGGGAAGGTTTACCACTGTTCCATGTTTTGTCCATTTGTGAATAACGACTTGCTGGAGTCCCAAAGACTTCCAAATAGACTCAGAAAAAATATATATATTTTAAAGATTTATTCTATGCTTACATTAGTTTGATGGAAAAAAACATTTTGGTGTCACAGAATGAAAAATAAATTAGCATACACTTTTTCAAAGCACAGATGTGTATATCAATTTGTTGTTGAATCATCTATAGCAGCATTTATCATAAGTTCTGGTTGGTAATTAAACACTGTTATGGCTGTCAGCTACATTTGGGTTTGCAACATTCCATTTATAATTAGACACTACCCAAAATGTACTGTCTTGATGCAATGCACAAACATCTACATTTGCACACAGCCTCTATTACTCTAAGTAATGTGTAGTGAGCCACAGACACTAACTATGTTGTGAGATTATCCCCCCCCAGATGCCCTAGTTAGTTATTCCATGGAGCCTGTGCATGGGGGCGTCTTTAGGGAGAGGAAACACTCTCTGAAGTGGGGAAAAGAGGATACCCAGTGTCCCTGGTGGCCCCAGGGAAAGACCACGTCAGTGCTCTCTCAAGGGAGAGCAGTTGAGGAACCAAATTCCCTCCCCCATGTTGCTTTAACAATGTGGTGAAAAAACATGGCAGCAACTAAAAACGGCATTTGTCTTTTCAGAAATATATAGTGGAGTACAAGCAGGTATACAGAAAGAAAAATAACAAAACTGAAATAATTATGTAATTTCAAATGCTTTCCCCAGGTCTTGCTTTTGAATTTTCTAAATATGATGAGGGATTAAAATATTTAGTTTTGTAGACCAATTTCATTCATTTATTAATTTAATTTAGACTTAAATCTGTTCTATACCACATACTTATTGTGTTGTTCAAATGCTTATTCTGTTTGTGACTAGAAAAAGATGATCTTGATGCTTCTTTGACAGTATAGAACCTTTGATTTAGGTGACCATGGACGTCCAAATAAAGAGATATTCATTAAATTAGAAGATGTATTTCAATGAGGATACCCAGTGTCCCTGGTGGCCCCAGGGAAAGACCACGCGTGTTTGTCACATTGAATGTACATGTTGGAAATAACATTTAGGTGGGTATTAAACATGCTTTCCACATTTCTGCATTAAGATATATTTTTTACTGGTCTGGAGTAATATTGTAATCCTAAATGTGTTTTATTTAGCTGTATGTGGAAATTTACATAATTAACAAAAATAAAGGCACAAAAACCTCAGTGTGTTTGATGAATCTATAAACGGTTCCACTCAGCAAAATTAGTTACAGAAATAAAAAAATAAAAACCAACTTTTCAACAGTATTTAAAGTTATTTAAATACACAGGACTGTCTTATTCTAATACACTCAGTGTTTTGTACAGTACTTAAGTCCAAAATTATCCATATCCCTAATGAAGTGACTTAGCTCATCACAGCCTATCAGTGGAGCTCCACTAGGCAAAATCTGTAGACAGAAGCCCTTATCCCTTTCACTCTGATTGTTTTATCACAATGGAAACACTGATTTGTTGAAAGTAAAGTGCAATTTGTAAACTCGTATGGGTCCCTGGGTCATACTATACATAAGGTGTGCTTCCCAAAAAAAAAATCAGTATTGAGAAAGTTTTCACTCTTCCCCATTACAACACAGATTCAATTATTTTGCTTCAAAAACAATGGAAATGCAACTTAAGTGATTCTTATTTCATACCTTCAAGATTTTTAGGTCTTGTGAGGCATGTTGGTATATTGCTATAATAAAGCCCATAATTTGAGTTTTGAAAAAAAAAAACTAAAATCTGATTGTATTTTTTTTTCCAATTTTAAAATAAAGATATTACACAGTTTAACTCCAAGGACATACCTGATATGACGTTGAAACACATCTTTTATAACTCAGTATCTTTGAAAGTTACTTTTTTAGGTAAGAATTGTATGCTTCATGGAGTACATCATCACCCATATTAACTATTCTTTCATCTGTTTCTTTGACTGGAATAAACTCCTTCAAATTTTTATATCCATTTATTATTACATTGCAAATTTCATTTTCCTTTTGTAAGGCAAGAATTCAATAAGTTTGAAAGAAGCAATTAACAAAAACCTTGTAGAGTCACGAGAAAGTTACATGTTCTGAATTGGAACATTTTTTTAAACAACCTTTGCAAAGAAAGTATTTAGTCTGATCAAAAACCAAGCTAAATGTTTTGAATGTTTTTGTGTATTTCATCTAAAATGTTATCCAATCTCTCAAGATCAAGATCTAGCAAACCCTTCTATGAAAAAACAAAACAAAAACTCATATCAGCCATCAAAATATGTTTCCCTTTGACAAGCAGTATCATCAATGCAATTTCACTTACCATTTAACATTTGACCCTGTCCCCACTTCCTGGTCCACCAACCTTCCCCTGTGACGGTAGTTAATTTGCTTGACATTATGACTCATTAATGGCTCATCATAGAATCACAAAATTAATTAACCAACTGGCCTGCTTCATAATGATCAGTCAAAACTATGGTTCTGCTTCTTACGACGTGAAATGTTTTCTTTTGCAGTAATTTATTCATTATCTGTCTAATCAGTTTTTGAGCTTAATGTAATTAATGTGTGTCATCAAGTCTCACTAGCTGGTTGATGTTTGGTTTGGTTCTCATCAAGTTAGGAATGTCTCCATTGCAGGCTGTTCCTTACTATCGTCGGCGTGACTAAGGGCAGGATCGTTGGAACACTCCTTTGATGTTGTTTGCAGAAACATTCAGCAATGGAGAACCTCAAGATTTTGCCTTGACAGGTATTCACACCTAATACATTTGGTCTACATTAAATGGATCAGAGTTTGTTTCCCTCATTGGTCCAGAGCTTTTGTGCAGGTGTGAATATGCTCGAGTGAACCCCGGTTGGCACAAAACAAGTGTCCTAACAAACTCTGCACTTTGATTTTGATGTAAATACAAACTGACCTCAATTTGAACCAACAATGGGAAATAATCAGAACTTCATTTGCCAACTTTGCTGGGAATTATGCTGACAATGAGCCCTACAGTGTTGCTAACGCTATAACTACATGATTGTGTTTCTACTTGGCAGTTCCTCTCCCGTCAGATCACTGATCTCATCTCATCCAACTTGTCTTAACCAAGCACAGCCAAGTTACAGTGTGTATATTTGAAAAATAATAAATAAATAAATTCTGACTTGTGCTAAGTATTTGACCATCAATATAATAATTTACTCCTCCTCCCCTCGTGGTAAATCCTAACACTAAAGTTTCAACTCCTTTGTAGTTATTTTGACTTTAAAGTAAGTTATATTTAGTGAAAATACCCAAATCTCCAAAGCAAAATATGAAAAATATAAAATATTTCCACAGGTTTGGGGTAATGTAGGATGTGAGAGACAGCACTGCATACTAAGCACGTCTGAGTAAACAGATGGCACAGTGTTGGAATGTTAAGATTTCACACTGTGTATAATTTACAGCTCCAGTGATAGCTTGTGTCAAACAGCTAAAGCCCTTTAGTGCCGCAAACCCAAGCACAGACCAATACGAAGGCATAAAAATACATATTTCTTTCCAAATGTTCAGCCATAGAATATTTGTCAGCTGCTTGTTTTGTATGGTTCTAGAATTCCTCGAGGTTTGTTAGAAAATGAGCATCTAAATTTTATTATGGCGCTTTCTTGTCATATTAGCTGCCAACACTGCCAAACATTTCAACTTCAAACAGCTTTCCTTCTCGCTAATGAGCAAAGGATACATCCTGTTTTCAAATCCACCAAATGCAACGCCTCTTTGAAATACATTTCCCTTTCTCTGCCTTCCAACCCTTCCCCTTCTTCCCCTCAACCCCACTCCAATTGAACTCTGAAGTGCCGCCATGCAAATCAAGCACTAATCCATTTGAAGCTGACAGGGCATCCTGATTATGGTGGCAGCCTTCTTCTTCATATGTCCCATCAGTATCATCTATTCAGAAACACATGTTTAAACATCAAAGAGCTCCCCGGCTCTATTAGCCGACCAATTGTTTGTCAGATGTGCCAACAAACTGAGGGCAAATTGTCACATACCTGAGACCAAGAGTTTAATTGATTAGTCACACACTCAAACACAGGCAGAAGTAAACAAACAAGACTCATTTATTATCATTATGATTTTTTTTCATGTGTCCTGATGTGGCATTTACAATAGAAAGAAGCTGGTTGCCTACATGTGCCACCAGGGCAGATTTGTGCTACAACAAGGATAACTAGAGCTGGTATCTTAATAGACTGATTGATTTTTAATCAGGGTTGGGGCAAAACTAATCCAAAGAGGTTCCTTTCTTGCCAACTCTTTTTGATAAAAAATAAATAAATAATAATTATTATTATTGCTCTGCCTGTCAGCTATGTGTTAAAGCACTTTGCTCATATATATAAAAATACTTTTGTATTCATTAAAGTGTAAGGAACAAGAAAGAACACAGAGTCGTGGGTCAATATAAAAATAGTAGGCATGTTCTTTATGAAAATAGATCTTGCTTGTTAATGAGGAAAAACTACCCTAGAAAATAAAATACTTACAAACATATCTGAGGTCAATCAAAACAGAAAGTTTTCCACCATAACAGGAAAAAAAAAACAATTTCACCTTTTTTGACCATTACTGAAAAACAGAAGGCAAAGTTTCATTGACTAAGTGATTACATACTGTTCATCTCCTGATTACAAATGATATTAAATTAATCTCTTTCCTATAAATTCTAAGCCCAAATGCAACAATGGTTATGTGGAAAAAAAAATTGTGCAGACAGTAAAAAGTTCTTCAACTTGTCCTTAATTCAAAACCAGAGGGAGACATTCTTAGAAAAAAGTCATGCCTAGACCAGAAATAGGAGGAATAAATGTTCATCAACAAGTGGTGGGAAAGTGAGAAAGGAGTATTTTTCACCCATTTGAACAATTTTAGATATGAATAAATGTAACAGAGCTACTCCAGCAAGCTGCCACCTTGAACGTTGCAAGTCGACTTTGTGTTAATCACACAGCCAAAATATGAACAGAAACAGCTCCACAGAAAATTAACATTTGCACCTTCCGATGAGAAAGTTATAAGTAATATTTTTAATGAATAACAACTTAAGAAAGAAGATGTAAAAGCTTCTTATTTTTGTGCTCTATTTTGTTCATGTAAAACTGTTTCCTTCATGTTGTATGCCTTCTATTGCAGCGCTACTTCCTGCCTGGGTTTTCAGTTTGATGACATTCACCACTGGCCTCCATTTGGTCAGCTTTAAAATCTTTTTGGATACATCCTGCTCCACAGTCCTAATACATTTAGTATAAACAGTAATATTCAAGCATTGATACCTTTAAATGTCTTGATTATTGTAAGCCATTAATTAAAAGTCAATCAAAAGTTCTGTAGACTTTACAGAACTTTATTTTTTTCTCCATTAAAAATGCAACATTCACCAAAGTGCTGCAGTGTTCAACTTTTTTTTTTAGATGGCAATATATTTGCAAGGTAAGAAGAGAAGCAGGTCGGTCTACGTGTCCGATGATTTTAACATTTTTGTTGAAGAATACTAATTCACGTCGGTAATGCCAATGGTCCGACGTGTTTTCCCAAACACTGGGACTGCGGTTTCCCATTCAGGTCCTCTCAAATTCAAAAACATACGTTACGTTTACAATTTGTTTTCTTTGTAGCTGTCTCACCCATTTAACCTCAACATTAATCAAGCATACTGTAGGATGTTAAAAGACATCACAATGGTCCTCCAACATCTCACAGCCATTCAACACCAGTTTCTTTCACACATATTCCCAAATGTGCCATCACCAACTGGTTTGATTTCAAACACTAACTGGCTTTTATTGCTTTGGCTCATAATTAGCGCTGTGAAACACAATTTTTCCTCACCCTCGTTCTCGCGGCATTACTCCCCACTGTCTCATCTATCTACATGTTTCCCATGACTCAGCTCATTCTCAACGTTTTATTTCCAACCTCAAGCGCCTTCTCTTTATCTCACTTCTTTCTCACCTCGCCTCCACTTCTTGATGAATTCCAAACTGTCTCGCCGCACTTCATCTTCTCTTCTTTTACCCAAATTCTTATTTGCACCTTTGCCTCTCATCTTTTTTTCTGTTCCTTTATGAGTCGTCTTCTCTTTCCTGTTCACCTTTTCTCTCTTTCCATCTGACTTTCTTTGCTGGCATGAAGTCGGCGAGATCAAAGGGAAGGAAAAATGGAAAAAGGCAAACTTAACCCCCACGCATACATCTCCCCTACACTTTCAGCTCTTCTCCTCTCCTGCGACTAAATCTGCGCCTGTCTCCTCCTAAACATCTCTCCTATACTTATTGTGTTTCTTTCTCCAGTTTTAATGCTTAAATTTTCCTCCTCACCATCTTCCACATACTGTTTTTCACCAATTGGCACAGCATCTACAGTTAGCCCCTTTTTCCTCTTGTTTTGCTATGCTCTGATCTCAATGAATGTCATTACATGTGACGTCATTTCATGAAATCCTTTAAAACACAGTCAGTCACACAAGGAAAACACAAATTTGATGCCTCTCTCTTTGAAAGATTCACTAGATGGCAAGATGAAACAAAGAAGAAAGGGATGAAAAGAGAGAGTAGAGGCATGCTCCCACATACGTAGGGATTACCAGCTCCCAGAGCAGCCAAGGGGGGCACACATCTCTGTACTCTTCATAATTCAAAAGCCCTATTAGTGTCTCTGTATTTGTGTGTGTTATAAAGCAAGTTAGCTTTATGCCTTTGCACACACACAACCACATTCTTACATAAAACATAGCTAAATAAAAGGAAATGCAAGCTTACGCACCTACAGGATATTGAGTTTTCAGGGAGTTTGACACAACTGCATATTCAACACCTACATAAAGTCAGACTCTCTATGTTAATAAAGTCCCCATTGGTTTTCTTTGTTCTCCAAACTGCTTTATCCATCTCTTTGGAGTGTTCAATTGTCTCCAGATGTGCAGTGTGATCAAAAGCATAAATGTGTGCATGTGTATTTTCTCAAGGGTCGCATGGGAATTTTGCAAAAACTGTTTGCACTGCAGCGATGAGCAAAAATTTAGAAGTCAACATTACAAATGGCTCCATTGTGTTGAGTCTTGAACAACATGACCTGCTCAAAAAAAGTCATTGTGGCCTGTAATATTAAGTTTGTTGTTTTACTGAAGACATTTTTAAAAGAAGACTTAAACTTGTTTTTCTTTAAGAAGATGGCTATATGTTGCACACGAGTTAAAAAATCAATCCGGCATCACCAAACCAAATTGACATGTAGTGGACGTAGGCAGGGCCAAAATGCAAGATTACACAGAAAGGTTACTCCAAATTTAAGGCTTGAGGCTTCTTCCAGGTTTCCTTAAATGTCAAAGCTATTAAAAGAAGTAAACTCTAAATTCTGCTGAGCTACCCTGGTTTGGTGCACTTTACAATGCTCCACCCAATGCTAATGTAAAAGTCAATAAATGACATGGCTGATGGTGAATCAATAATGTGATGGATTACCATCAGCTTTGATAATAGATGGCAGGATTTTTTTTCTGCCAGCTTCTTGTATCTAAACATATACATTTTAACTTATCCAAAACTGTTCAGTGAGATTGCACAGACAGTATCTGTAATGAAAGCTGCACATGGCACTTATTCAGGTTTTTTTTCCCCCCAGAAGTGAAACATTTCTCTATAGAGGTCATTTTTGGAAAATACAACTAACAGGTTATTCCACCTGAGGAGCTGTACAGTTCCTTCAATTATCATCAAGCTTATTAAGTTTGGGCAATTAATGGTCAGCTTGTGTGATTTAAATGGATAGCGTTATCTTTGTAGGTTTACAGTGCTCTTTTTTATCGTGGTGTGGCGGAGTGAACAGAGCTCTGCAAGAAGTTTATTGTTTAGGACATTGTGCCATAGCCTAACCCTGCTTAAATATTCATAACATCATCCATGTCTGGCCTGCTTTGTTCTTTAGACTGTATGATGTGGTTCGTTCACTGATGTTCTCAAGCAGCTTTTTCTTGGTTTTTGACAAGAATGCCCAACTCCAGTCTCCAAGAGCTACTATCCTCCAACTTTTAGATGCATTCCTTCTCATGTACATTTGAATCAAATGAATAGACAGCTACCAGACCTCTGTGGAGCTGAAAGGCGGCTGATGAGAGAATTCAGCCACTTGGTTCTGGTGGATCGGAGCTGATATGTATTCGAAAGTTGAAGGATTTTGGCTCTCAAGAGCTAAAATTGAGCACTGATCATAGTTGAAGCATGAAAAATGTATAAAAACTTTTTTTAAGCAATGCATACTGCTCCACCTGTTTGCAATATGTGATGATGTCCACCACAAGATAATGCTGGAAGAACACACTGAACAGCCGAAAGTCAAGGCTTGGCCATGATAAGATAAAACTATGATCTCATAAAGGCTTCTGATGGAAATGGATTGTGAAAGATTGAGGAGACGTGTATTTTTAATGAAGGAAGCATTGTGAGTACACGCAGACCCACACACACGCACACACACACCCACCCCTGCACGGGCCACACGTACAGACAAACACAAAGAAGGTCCCGCCAGAGTGTTAAAAGAAAGCTCTATTCTAGACAGCCTGTCTTTACCTGCTGTTGTTGCTTGCCTACAGTCATTAGCTTAGTCAAAGAGAACAAAGACTCAGAGAGGTAAAAAAAATAAATACAAAAATCAGGGGAAGAGATGAAAAAAATAATACTGCCCAACAGTTTTATTTACCAATATTCTCCTGCTCCCTTCTCTCCTCCTTTCATTTTTTTCTTTATTTCCAATCAAAGTTTCAGTACGCAACAATAAGACTGCTTACTCTCTCAAAAGCTGTTTAAGTGAATTTCACTGGCTCACTGGGGAATCGCCCCACTGAGGCTTTTGAAGGCATTGAGGCAGGGAGAGAAAGTAATTACTTTTTTCCCTAAACAGAAGTGGGGCGCGGCATGATGTGTGTATATGAGTTTGTGCCTCTGCAAGGGGATGAATTAGTTTGTGTGACTTTCTATCTGTGTGAACAAGTGAATCTATGTCATGAGTTTGTGTGTATGGCTGTGCAATCTTCTGTTTTTGGGTGTAAGAGACTGAGGGGCACAGAAGAGCAGTACAACAAGGTTCTCAAGTGAAGAACAAAGCATGACAACATCTTTACTATGATAGCGTGATCAGAGCATTACATGAAAGTAGATTTTTCTAAACATTTTTTCAGAGGGTATCTCAATTGGATTTCAAAAGCATTTCTGATTTGCCTTTTGTAAATACAAATCAGACACTCAAGGAGTGTCATGGAAAATTGTCCTAGGGGCCAAAGAATCAGACAATATCAAGTACAAAATGCTACAAATATGACTGCTGATGAATTGTGTTTTTCAGGTGGGTGATCAACCTGAGGGCAAAGGTCTCAATTTTTAAAGTAATCTAGATTACAGTTTTTTTGTTTTACATTCTCTTTAATATAGGTCAAAATAATTAGATCGAATACATCTAATCTACAGATTTATCATCTTTAACCTCTTAAATCCTGGACCTTTTTTAAATTTCTGTTCAAAACTGAATTCAGTAAACCTCATGAACTACAAGTTTTATTTAAATGGTTCTGGTAAATTAACACCACTCCAAAGAATACTTCTGAAGTCTAAAAATCTATATTTTAGTTACTTAGTGAAAGTAAATGAATAAGGAAAATAATCTGCCGATTCTTTTGAATGCCCTACTAAACATAATAAGCCTGTACATACACACATACATTGTGTATAGACTACAGAAAACACACAATAATGCCAAGTTGGGCACCCAGTTCTTGTGTATAGAAATATTGAATATGTATTGTTTTTGTTATCAGTCCAAAAAAGAAATATTCAAATAAATAATAAAAAAAGGAATATGGTTTTCAAGCCAATGACGACTGCATGTGAATCTCACATCAGAATCACATAGAAGATGTACTTAATGTGCCGCATTCATTTTGAAATGATCCGTTTTAAGAAAGTTTCTTAGTTGAGCTGCTGTCTTGTATATATCTTGTATAATGTCATCCCATGGCAGCTTTAGTCTGTCTCCATCACCAGAACTGTGTTCAGGCTGTTCTTAGATATTCATATTTTCTATGTAAATCCACTTGATGCCACTGCAGTCTTCACCACACTTCTTTTCCATTTCATAAGCCATGGCCCTCACATTAACCCATTTTATTTACTCCTTCTTTTACTTTCATGTCTTGGTCTAGGTATTCATTAATGGTTTTTATGTTTTTTAAGTTTATTCAGTATTTCTCTTACATTTCGTTGCAATGACTTGTTAGTGAGTGTATTTTTCAAAGAGGTTTGAGAGAAAACAATCCTTGAGAAGAGGATCATAATTATGTCAGAAACAAATCTGGCAGGTGACCAGCTTTTTATGCTAAATAAGAGAAGAAAACCACTGACGCCACATGACAGCATGCAATCTGCAGGGGGGAAAAATCTATTTTTTCAGATCTTAAGGCTTCTTTCTCCATATTTCAAACACATTTGCTGCACAAGGATTTGAAACAAATACCTGAAATCAAACCTGCAATCCTGAGAAACCTTGAGTGTAATGCATTTAAATATTTTCAAAAGAATATTTGAAGAAGACCACAGCTGTCATGGTACTTGAGTTCTATTCAGCTTAAGAAACT
Organism: Phalloptychus januarius; assembly: GCA_902982915.1. Classification (NCBI taxonomy): domain Eukaryota; kingdom Metazoa; phylum Chordata; class Actinopteri; order Cyprinodontiformes; family Poeciliidae; genus Phalloptychus; species Phalloptychus januarius. Next base: position 1,994,761 of record CADWAE010000285.1, read on the forward strand.
GTTGGAGTGAAGAAAAATAAGCGTAATGACTCAACACTTTCAGTCACGTAATTGTTTAACATTATGTACACTTTAAAATGATTATGTTTTTGAGTAAATGAGACATTTCAACTGGTATAGGGAAATAGATTCAAAGAGAGGGGAGAAAAAATTCAGTGGGTGGGATTTCAAATTATTTCAGCAATTGGGATGATTGAATCAATCTCCAAATCAAACCTTGACATAACCCAGAGAGGACTTGTTTTGTCACTTCTGCTAATTACTGATGGACTGCATCACTTGTGACACTCCTGTTTAGAATTATTCTGTGAATCATAATGTATTTTTTACTGTATTACCCTAAATGGTAAAATATTTCTATGTGGGGATGGGATTTATAGCAGGGAAGAAGAGAAACAGGACGCATCAGCACACAAACAGAACATAAATTTAGCAATAACAGATTTAATTTTCAAATTTTAGCAGGTTTTTATGCTCAAAGATATTAAAACGAGAGCGTTTGAAGATTGTGATTTATTAGGATGTCTAATTTTCAGATGGTTAGAGGATTTTAATTTTACACCTTAAACTGGAATGCTCTAACTTTGACCATTTCTCATTTTCTGCAAATAAATGCCAAATTTTTGTTTGGAATTTCAGAGAACTGTCGTCAGAAGTTCATAAAATAAAAGAACAACGTTCATTTTATTCAAACATAGACCTGTAACAAACAAAATCTTCCATAATTTTAAGTGATTTAAGTATCACTGATTTAAGTATATATGACATCAAACATTACCTGCTATTATTTTATAATGACTCCATTGGTTTGATATTTAATATACGTTTTGTTATAGCTCTTTGTCAAAATGCATAAAAGGGAACTAGCCCTAATGCTTACAAGAAGTGTGAAAATATACCCTGCAGTATGAGGCAACAAATGTCATATCAAGCAACTTTGTAAAACCAGTAAACCAAACAATATAGTGCAAATGAACTAGCAATTGTAATTACCTCAAAATCTACATTATTATATAGTCTTGCATTAAATTAGTTCTTTTGTAAGATGAATACACTAAACTTTCTGACAAGTTTCACTGAAAGACAACTACGTGGCAAAATTACATAAACACACATAATTCCAGATCAGTGTATGCTGGGTTGTAAACTCAAACTTTGTTTGAGTAAGTAGTTCAAACTTAAGTCAAAATCGATGACATAAAGCCATGCACTTAATCACTCTCAAGTTAAGTCTTGCCACTTCTTCAACCCTATGTTTTAAAAAAATGGCCACTCCTACATTTTCACAGCATGAAAATATTCACACCCTTATCCTCCTTTGACAACGATGACCTGTTTCCCCCTCATTTATCCAAATACTTATTTCCTCTCTTGCTGAGATCTGTGCCATCCTGGTGGCAGACTGAAAGGCTAATGTTAATACGGCTGGTGAGTGCATGGAGCCGGAGACGGGCGTGGAGACAAAATCAGTGATAGTGACGACTACATGCATATGTATGAATACACACATATGCATAATCTTAGCGAGGAAGTGCTGTAAAATTTGCACACACATTTCCATATCATCATGCCACCCGCACAGCGTGCGTGTGAATGCACAAAGTGGTAAGGTAGAGAATGTTGATACTTACATTTGTTTCTCTCCCAGTCACTGTTTCTGCAGAAAGCAACAAAATGTGTCTGAGGGAGATTACACACACACACACACACACATGCTTCTGTTTTCCATTATTAATTATATGAGCCCAGATTACACATGTTGTGTAGAGTATTTGTGAGGTAGGTGTTTATCTGAGTTTTTTTTTTTTTTTAAAGTTTGACCATTACCTCCCAACATACTTGTTACTAATATTATATGGCACACTCTTTATCACATCAGTCCATAAAACTCTTTAAGAAAGCTCATGTTTGTAGCTGGGCTGCTTTTCTTTGTGATGCCATGCCATCACTGCTGGGTGTCAATTAGGGAGCTGCACCACCATTTGAAATTCTTCTGTTTACTTTTACCTTTACAGTCTTTGCTTTCATAACAAGTTCTTTTGGGACAGAATATGTTTCAAGCAAGCAATCAAGACAGACAGAGACAGTGGCTTTGCTCTTAAAATGGCACAAATTTGTGATGTAAAACAATGAGGCAGCAATAACCTGTATGTTCACCCTTTAACTAATGCTTGTTTTAATACATTTTGATTTGAGGATTCATTCTTCTCAAGCTTACATCTACTGCAATGAATCATTTCAACCTGAAATAAAGTCAGTCTGTGCTAGTAGGATTTTTCTATTTTCAATTTTGCAACTTTTGCTTAAAGTTGTAGTTTGTAGTGAGGTTACAAATAATCTAAATTTCACAAGAACAGGCCATTAATAATCAAGCTCCATTATACATCAGAAGTCTGATTATTCCATAGTTTCCTAACAGAGCACTTTACTCCCAGCCTGCAGGTTTACTGGTGGTTCCAAGAATTTCTAAAAGGAGAATGGGAGGCAGATTCAGTTTAAAACTTTCCATTTTGGTATTTTCTTCTTCTACTACTTTTTTGATTCAGCTGTTAACTTTATGTTATCTCTGTTTTTTTTTATATCTCTATGGAAGATATGGGTTTCCGTTTGGCTGTGATGCAATTCTGGAGGAGACCACTGGCTGAAATAATGCTGCCAACAACAAAACATTCTCCCTCTCCCACTGTTAACATTTTACTTTAACTTAGAAAGTACTTGTACACCAGTTTTCCTGTTTCTTCTTGTGCATTCTGCACTGTCTTCTAAAACCCCTGCTCGGTCATGAAAGATGGACATTTGTTCTGAGCCAAGTTCTGCTGGAGGTTTCATCCTGTTAAAGGTACAGTTTTTCCTCTGGGCATGCATGATCGGTGTAAGGGATTGATGAAGAGTTGACAATGCAACAGAAGCAACAGTCTACTGTTCCTCTATGTTAACACCAATGACTTGGTGTGATCAGATAGTTTTCTTAGATTGAAATGACTATCGTAAAAAATGATGTGTTGTAAATTAGTCCTAAATAAACAAACGGGACTAAGTGAATTGACCTCATATCTTCAAAAACCTTGTGGGGGGTCTTATAACACAAAACATTTACGTTTTGTGTTATAAGACCCCCCACAAGGTTTTTGAAGGCCAAAGTTCTGTGTATCCACAGTTACTTTCCTTTCAATAAAACTGGGGAATTTGTGAAAGTTGGTGGATTAATTAATCCCAAACATCTATCAGCTATCTGCTGGAAATTTGAGATTTTAAGATTAACTTGTTCTAAATAATAAAATAGCTATTAAAATGAAATAATTTTGTAAATGATTGAGGCAGAATCCAGAAATAAATTTAACATAAATAAATTTAACATAAATAAATTTAACATAAATAAATTTAACGTAAAACCTTTGAAGAAGGATAAGGTGAAGAGATGTGTCCACAGTATGTTAGAGTTAGAAGTGAATTCCTCTCCTGCTATGTGCATTGGTGTCTAGTTCCCATTTATTTTAATATTGAATGTGTTGTATTCCCAAAGAAAAAACCCAAACTCCACAATGGTAATTTATTCATGACATGAACAACACCTCCAGTTGCCATCAATAAATGGAAAGAAGTGGGATTTAGTGTAATAAAGGAAACAATGGTCTCTTTCATGGTGCAAACAGATGTGAAAGAAAAGAAAAAAACAATCATGAGCAGAAACAAACCAACTTTTGGCTGTGATTGCAATTTAAATCAGGCTCACTTTCCCTCTGTTTGTAGTTCTCTTAAGAGGCAAATCTTCTCAATCACTCTGTTCAATTATAGGATGATTGTGCTTCTTAAATGACCTAGACCTGATTGTGCTCTCTCTCCCTTTCTCTCTCTGTTTCAAATGTTTTCATTTACTTTTGTTCCCTGAGCTTTATTTACCGTATAAAAACTGTATCCTGTGAAAATATAAAACAAAGGCATGTTTTACATGCTGTAAGTGTGCCGTTGTAGCATTCATATGTTTGAAAATCTAATTATTTTGTGACCTTCCAAAAATAGTTTTTTCTACTTTATTTAAAACATTTCATTTAGTTGAATTTTTGCTGCAGAGTTTCCCTACCAGGTTTACCTTCCTGCTGCTGATTAACTCCTGTAAATAACGTTTTAGACGTCCTTATTTACTCTGATGTGGTTTCTAAATATACTCCTGCCACATTTAAGTATTAATACTGTTGTGGTCCAAGACCACGATTCAGATTTTAACCTGTTGTGATTACCTACGTTTTTTTTATTACAGATCAAATATGTGATTCTCAAATTTAGAGGAAGATTACACACACAACTTGTTTGTTTTGTTTTAAATATGAAATTTAATCTTTTCATTTTCAAAAGCTTTAAAAAATAGTTTAATAAAAAGCTTAACTCCTACTTTTCCTTTCAATGGTCTCAGGTCATCTGTGTGCCTGTTAGTGTGTTTTCACCTCATCTCTTCAATCGGGTCAAAATCCAAGTCAGATCAAAACAACTCAAATGATTAGCGGCTGCATCAAATGTGTCACCCACGCCATTGCTGATCAGATCTCACCTTGCTTCCCTGTCTTCTCTTACCTTCAAAATTTACCTACTTCCCTCACTCTTTATTTCATCTCATTCACGCTACCCTTTCTCCTCTACTACCCACTACATTATCTGCTAATAACCTGAAATTTGTTTGTCACCGTAGTGACACAGAGGGGAACTGCCCATCCTATTACCTCCCCCCCCTTCTCCATCAATGCTGCCTGGCTTATAACACCTCTCATCAAGTTTGATCAAAAGCCAACCGAATCCCAGTCAAATATTTGTATTTCCCCTCGCCTGTTTAATTTAACTGCCAATGTTGTCAATCCTGCAGTCGGTGCTACCTTCCTGAACCCTGCAACAGCTCACTGCGCTGCAATCTACTTTCGAGATTTACTGTGTAACAGCTTCTAATGACAGAGAGTCCCTAAGTCCCCAAGTGGTGTATTCAAACCTGAAGCAGTCAAGGTCATTTAGAAATATAAAGCTGAGATTTGTTTGAACAGTGGGCCTGATTGAGCAAGCCTACAACTGTGTGCATAGTTTACAAAACCAACAAGTAAAGTTAGTTTTGGCTTGAAAAATGAATAATTATGTCAGATTATTTTTCTGTCACATTTTTATTATCTCTAAGCCAAAAACACCAAAATCGCAGTGAATAAAAACTTAAAACATCTTGAAATCTTGAACAGGGAGTGCTAAACTCCTTATTTAGAGTTCAGCACAAAATAAAATGTACACCTCCATTAAGTGGGTATGTTACATGCATGCAATCTACAAAGATTGTGCATGCAACTGATTGCTCATGAAAAAGTGGCAAAGTTTTTCTTTGTGTATGCTACTGCTTCTCAAGGTACGCCCATAATAACTTATCATAACAGTGGCACAGTTGATAGCACTGTAAGAAGCCCATGTCCGTATGTTTGTACTGGGCACATTTCATTCAGTGTGGATGATGACCCAACCTCACCAGCTTCAGCCAGCATCTTCACAAGTTGCTTGGCTTTTGTTCTGGGGTCAATCTGCACATTTTGGACCAAAATACATTCATCTTTGGGACACAGAACCCGTCTCCTTCCCAAGCAATGTAATGATTGGACATTCTCATCATGTCCATACTTGCATATAATTATTTTAACAGATGTGCCTAGAAGCATCGTTAAATTGTTCCCAAGGATGAAGCACACTTATGCAGCTGCACAATTCTCATCCCTTGCATGCTCTTGGAAAAAGCTGAAAAAAAGGTTTTATATTGGCACACAGTCCTTATTTCTCCAACTCCTTCTCAAGAACGTAATAGCAGAATCCCACAACTATAACTTAGGTCTAAATTAGAGTGTCCAAGTTATGAATGGTCCGCATCTGTTTCTTTTACGAGTGTAGATGTATCACTGCAGTCTATTAACCAAACTACAGAGAAATGAAATTTAAAGTCAGCCGGCACCTGGTGGTACATGATTCTAATCTTCACTGGTCTTAAATTAGGCACAGAAAAAGACACATGAGAGACTTTCATCCATTTACTGAAATACACAAGGTGACAAACACATGTACAGGTTGAGATGTGCTTTGTCTAGGGGAGGGCATAATAGCTTAAATATCAGCATCACATGTCATATCTGACGTTAGGAGTTTAGCATATTTCCTATCTGTTGTAGGCCTGATCTGGTCTCACCTGAATTTATTCATGAAATCACTCTACCAAATGTAATTTGCAGTAATAATTTGCATAAGAATCCACCATAAATTAAATTATAAATGTATACATCTGTTCAAGTAAATTTCAGCATAATTATAGATTTTGTATCAGAAATAACTCTTAAATTGTCTTTTTTTTCTGATGTTTTGACTGCAGTTGTTGACAGAATGTTAATGTGTTATTAATGTAAAAAAAATTTAAATTATAAGCAAGCCATTTTGTTTCTGGATTCATGTCACTGTCCAAAATTATTACATTCTTTACAAGTAAAAAGTATTGGTCATTTGGGACTCTTTGAAGTAGTTGAACATTGTGCAATCACCATAATCTATTTTAGTGCCGGAGCTGACTTTCTGCATCCTTTTGTGACACAGTCTATAGCTAACTGTACTTCAACATCACCAGATCTCAGTCTAATGTAGCACATTTGGACTGTGGTGGAAATGTATATTTCTATTGTGGAAATAGAAAGCTTACTGTGGAGGATTAAGGCACTTCTAAAGGCAAAAGAGTATCCAGTCCTGTACGCTTAAAAAGTGGTCTGAGAGTCTATTTTGCGGTCTAAAAACTAATGAAGTCAGTAACACAGACAATGCAAAATAAATTTTTGAAAGCATATAACAGTTTTAAAATAATAATTAGGTATTTAATATAGCTCCACGGAATTTATTAATTTAGAAAAATGACACAATTAGAAACAGCTCTTGTGAAATCATTAAATTCTGTAACTAATTTATATTAACTTAATTGTTTTGTTGTTGAAAAGAAAAAATAAATTAATTTAAAAGAAACCATGCTTCCAGTGAAAAATTATTTACAATGTAACTGTTTTCATGTAGAACAATAAAAAATGTAAGTGCTGAAACATGGAAATGCAGATTAAATATCCCTGCCGTATAAAGACAAGACTTAACATTAGCACATTTAAGCTAATAAACAATATAAAACTAGTTTATATTTTGCTAATAGGTGGAGTGGCAGTGGGTAACTTGTTCATCATACCAAGAAGAAACACAGTTGAGTACTGTCACTATCCAGCTCCTGGAGGCAATAAATGCATCCACTGTTTAGAAAGTACTGCTAAGATTATAGATGATTCATGTTTTGTATTAATTGATTGATTTATTGTTTTATCTACCATTTAATAACAACCAACAAAGCACTTTACAGTAAAATCCCTGTAAAAGATCATAAAACAAGAACAAAAAATGAAAAGTGCCTCTATGCTACATGGTAGATTTGACAGAAAAAATAAACCTTGTGTGTCTGACCTAGAGCAAAGGTCTAAAGCGGGTTTGTTTCAGAGTCAGGGTGCTGCCGCTGAAAAAGCCCGGTCATCCCAATGCTTTGGCTTACTCCTTGGAACATCTAGCAAATATTGATTTGATGACCTCAGGGATTTGCCATGTACAGACAGACTTAAAAGTTCAAATAAATAAGGTGGACTAAGGCAATTAAGAGTTTTAAAAGCAAATAATAAAAATGTAAAATCAATTTGAGAATTGACTAGCCAGTATAAAAAGGATAGAATGGTGGGGCAGGGAGGGTGTGCTCACATCCAGAGGTATTGGTTAAAGACGGCTGCGTTGTGGAAAAGTTGAAGCCTGAAGTAATGATAACGGTGTTTGTGACACTACAACATTGTTTTACCAAAAAGTAAACAAAACATTCTACCCTTGGGTTCTCTTGATGCTTCTTAAAGTAGTAATAGAAAGACCCCAAGCGCTTTAAACATGTCAAAACATATCTTGGTATTTTTATTTCTTTACCATTTCCTTAGCCAGGGTTAACCAGCATTCTCAAGAGATCTGGGCCTGTATGGATTTGATCCAAGGTGAGGCCTTTATCAGTTACAGGGAGTCTGTGGAAATCTATAATTCCAGGTGTTTCTGCATCACGGTCGGCAGTGTTACCAACATTTATCACTATGACAGCACTGTTATTGTATGGAAGGTCCACAGTTATACATAGTACCATACACTGCAGAGGCTAGCCATGTGTCACAAAGCGCTGACTTTCACTTTAACTGATCTCCTCAGCAGGTTATCCTGTTAAAGGGTTCTTCCCTGCTACTTGAAGGAGTGCCAAACAGTCGGTAGATACTTTGGTTGTAATGAAAACCTGCAGACAGCTGGCTCAGTGTTTGTTGGCACACAGCTTGAAACCCCAGGCCATATATTATGGTTCACAGTACCCCATCCACTTAGCCAATAGGCTGTGCATTTTGAAACCAGGGGTTCAGGCACCTTCCTTCACCCTCATATCTCACAGTGTTTCTTTTAAATGGAAACAGCAACAGGTTTTATGATGCAATAAAAATGTTTTCCTATCATTGGATGGTCAGTTTAGAATGTATTATTCAGTGTTTTAAAGTATGAAGCTTGATAGTCAAAGTCCTTACTCTTAGCATTCCCCTAAAACACCTGAACATATCAGTAAAATGCAGATCTGAAATAGTTTCTCTGCAAAGGTAACATGCTTTATAATTAACCTAAGCAGTCAAACCTTTGCAGCTGTAATTACTCTGTAGATACTGAAGTTGGAGCAAAATCCCTCATCTGTTTGTTTTTATGTAACTGTACTCTGAGGAACACAGATAGTCTCAGGAATCATATGAGAAAATGGATGCAAGTCTCACCACTATACCATTATAATTATGCAAAAGATTACTATTCTAAGGGGGTTTTCTGTGAGTATATCCACTTTTGGAAAACACTTGGACATATGAAATCCAAGAAGCTATAATTTCTAAAATATTCAACATAAAGTCAACATAGACCAAACTAAAGGTGTAAGGATTTCTGTGTTGTGGAGCAGCAAAAAGGCTGGAAAGCAGAACCCCTCAGGTGTGCTCCTACATACCTGCAATTCATCAGTTCATTGATAAGAGGATAAGAGGAGCTAGCTGAGAGTTATTTAATGCCTGAGTGGTAACTTCCATGGTTACCTCAAGCCCTCTGTGTTTCAAGCCAAATCTAATCAAGTCCTTGTGCTCTCCTTCCAAATTAACCTCCAAGCTTCTTTCTGTACTCGTTTCTTCATGTTGTGTCCTGAATCTCCTTCTCCTAGAACAAACCAACTCTAAATACTGGACCTTCAGCTCACACATGGAAACAATAGGACTCCTCTTCCTCTCCATCTTCATCCTTCACACAACCTGTCTGCCCAATGACAAAATCTTCTGAGTCTGAATCCACTGAGTCAGCAAGCAATAAATGTGCCTGTTTGGACTGGTCCTCCTCTGAAAAGTTTCTGTCCCTTGTGCAGACAAAATTTACCAATCTGATGTCATCTGTGTCCACAACTGGAATTTCATTGGCTACACTCAGGACTCGTATCACATGATATGACATACAATGGACATAATTAGACCTGGCGAGAGAACTGACCAACACAAATGATCAAAATAAATGTCACTGAATAGAACAGAAACTGGCAGCTGTGTTTGCTCAGTAATGTTAAACATTTGTGTTTTGTTTTAAATGATAGGTTTCTTGAAGCAAAATTTCCATTTATGTAGGTCTCCGTCATTTAGCTACATTAGTCTTTGGGCCATTATTCATATAAGTGGGGAATACAATCCCTTTATATTATTATTTTGCTAAAATAACAATAACGATACAAAATTATAAAAATTTACATCAAGCTATCATATCACTGGAAGCTGAAATACCTGATGAGAATTGTGAAGGAAGCTATTCTACAACATGACAGTTGTCTGCAAGAAAGCAGTGTGTAAGTCCTAAAGCTCCCATAAAGCTTATATGCATCCGTGTTTGTGCGTGTGTGTGTGTGTGTGTGAGAGAGAGTGAGAAATTGTGTTATTAGGCCTGGTCTCACACAACTCCCATCCCCCAGAAACCCACAATGCTGTCCACCACGTTAGAAAACCCAGACCTGTGAATTATAACCATGTGGTGATGCTTCTTATGTTTGTGTTTAGATTTACTAGAACAGCTCCGACCTCTGCTTCAGACCCTGAAAAATATTTTAGCAAGAGTCAGATACTAGTGTCACACAACCACGTGGGGTACGCTTCTCTCTTCTTCACCAGGGTAAAGGTTGAAGTGGGATTTAGCTATAAAGTTCAATTCACTACTCCCTCATATTGAATAATCTCACAAGAGACCTTGACCTAGGACATATTGGGCCAAATGACTAAGCCTGACATTACTTACAACAGCCCAGTCGTTTTAACTTGAATTAGCAATAGTCATGAAAAACGCTTGTGCTCCTCCCAGAACATTTTTACTGTGATTTGGGCGTAACTTAAACAGCGGCTAACAAAGGGAATTACAAGCTGTTTGATGCCATTTTGCTCTGCTAGCCCATAAGGATAGCATGAAGTATTGACCAGCTGTATTTTGGTATTAATAAATGTAATTCATGAATTCAACTCACTGACTCTTCAACCTCATACATCAAGAACCTAGCCTAGCTGGAGAAATGATAATTCTCCAAACATCAGTTACCCCTTCTCATTTTAATTCTTCACATTATAAATACATGGATAAAGTAATTATCAACCAACAGGGTACATAGGTCAACACAATTACACCATTAACATGTCACCTTGGCTGCCTGCATAGATTTAGCCTCTGCCACTGGCAAGTGGCACCTGGGCACTAATGAGTAGCTAGGTAATTAGAGGTTGACTTGATTCTACCTCCCTCACAAGCAAACACCTTCACATAAATACACATATAAACCTTTTCCACAAATGGACCAATTGTGTGTAGAGGTATGTCTCTCTCACTCTCTTTTAGTGGGACTGGGGGGGACTAGCCATATGTCTCTGGAGTTTTGCTGCATTAATACAGTAGGTATATAGCCTAATGAGCCTTTTTTCAAAAAGAAAAACAGATTAGTTTCTTACATGTACATTTGTTTTAAATTGTAATCAACACTAGACTTTCCAGAAGTGGGGGAGTAAACAGCAATGTGACAGCACTAGGAAGTTTTTAATATGTAAAACAATCTTGAGTCAACATATGATGCCATTTCTTAAACATAAATGCTGCTTGACACTATTTGTCAAATTTGCCTTATAATTTGTCACTTCCTTTTTAGCATGCTTTGCCTCAAATTTTATAGCTGCAGAAATGGGTAATGATACAGCGTAAAATTCATTTTCAACGCCTCTCTCCAACATGCCCACAGGCAATGAAAATCAAACAGCATCAAGGACAAAACAGTGGGGGTGACCAAATGTCATCAAAACAAATTGTATTAGTAAAGTTTTTCACTTATGATGTGGCAAAAGCCCAGACAGTTTTTTATAACAGCCATTTTCATTGTCCTTGTTTTTTAACTTTAATCATCTCTAAAAAGGAAACTCCCCCTATCAAAGTAAAGAGAATTTATCTGCATAAAATATAGAACTCTGTGAATACGTTTAGCCAGACTGTGCTCATGTTAAGCCAGGATAGGCCATATGAAGCCGAACCCAAACTTGAATTTAAAAATGTAAATGTATTTTACTATATATTTTGAAATGCTGAAGTAACATATGTTACTACTCAAGTATATTTTTCTCATCACCTCTGTGAGGACTAAAACATTTGACATAAGAAATAGCAATGTTGTGTTTTACCTTCCCAGTGAACATAATGAATATTTTTTATTTATGTTACTTTTCTATCACAATGAATGCCAGAAGTGGCAACAAGTTGCTGCAGTTCCCAGCAACTTCACAGCTGGGATTCTGTTGTGTAGTTTGTAAGTTTTTATCTTGATATCTTCTAAACATTACAGTGGTTGTTGTTGCCAGACAATAATTTTACATAGACAACAGGACACGTCTCCTAAAATTTAAGTCTTTATTCCTGACAGCATTAGTAAACCATATCCAGGTTTTTATGTTGCTCTTGGAGTAATAGTTTCTTCTGTTCTGAATGTCTTTTTAGTCCATCTTTGCTGATGACTTTATTTACTTGTGGGTAATGGCACTCTCAGTAATTTCAGCCATCAACCTAACAAGGTATTTTGATTCTGTTCTGGAGTTAATAAACAGATTTTGCACAAAAGCACGTTTACTTGTGGGACACAAACCAGTCTCCTTAGTGACACAAACCAGAAACTAGTCACCTTAGTGAACAGCAGAGTGTATGTGGATGGTGTTCATGTACTTTTATGTAACCAAGATCACTGTGGCCCCCTCAGAAAAAAGAATGGAAGGACAAAGACATTATTTTCTGATATAGTATGTCAGCAAACCTATGGATTAAATTGTGTACCATATGCTTGCAAAGGTTCCTTTGTCATGTATGGGGATCGATGTATTATAAACCATCACAAAACTTTAATCATTAGTAGTTTAGTAGCTGCATCCACTAGAGTTGATGAGCTAATGTAAAAATATGGAACTTTCTATTTGGGTAGCTGCCAAGACTTTTACTCTGCAAGGCATCTAAGCTCTTCCAATATTACAATCAGTAATAATGTAAACATATGTAGACTGGCATGATGTCCTGCTCTATTGGTTTGTCAAAACAAACATCTGGTTCAGGAAATATTATTATAGTTATTTTTTTGTTGTTGTTGGAAAGGATACTGGCAACAGGAAGACTATTTATGCTATGAATGGAAAAGGGGTGTGATTATATAAGTTAAAGCTCATCATACTCCTTTTCTGACTCAATCACTGAAAAAGTTGTGTATTTACATGTATTAGAGTTTGTATAGTTGATAGTAAGGGATTGTATTTACACTTAGAAACATGAAAGTCTTTATTATTATGCTTTGTTGCTGAAATGTCTGTCTGAAATAAATTATCATCATCAAACAAGTCTGAGATTGGAAAATATAGACACCCGAGATACATAAACTCACCAAAACTCAAAACAAATACATTACATGTTTCATTATAAGATGAACAACTTCTATTGAATGTTTAACGCTAAAAATATTTTAATTGGCTTAAGGTTTGTTACACAATAACAGGAAGGCATTTTTATAAACTAAAAAGGAAAATACAATGGCCTTTGCCGGTTTTATCAAAAACAAAGCAAAACAACTGTAAATTAGTACACAAACTGGCTCAGTTTTGTCTCTAGAGAGTCCTTTCTCTGTGCTTCCATTTTAGGTTGAAGAGTTTAGAGGAACAAAAGAGAAAGATCCATACTTGAGGAAATTAGATGGATTTGTTTATTTTATTTAAACTCTGGTGTTCTAACGCTGACTTCAAGTAGCTGCGGGTAAAACACAAAGCTTTGTGTAGTTCTGGAAGCATGATGAGAAGTTTATAAGGAGCTATGCTATCTGTGTAGTAGTCCACATTTCCATAATAAAAAAAAACTTTTGTTTTGCTGATGCAAAATGTCAGATAAATCCTTTCTATATTAAGCTTAGAAGTTACAATTTTCCCTTTCATTCATTCTTTTAAAAGACAATCTACATGTCACATATGACGAAACAGCTAGTTGAGTGTCTGCTCAGAGATGGTTTCTCTAGTTTCTGAGGCTGTCACTTTTAATAAGCTCTGCTGGAAAGACAACTGCGTTTCCCTGTGACAGCCTGGATAAAGCATGATACAGAACATTCAAAGTGACAGAGAAGGGGCTGATTTAGACTCTTCCTAGTCCAGATGAGAGATTCTGTTTATCTGCTGAGTGGATCTCAACATCTGCTCCCGATGAAAGAAAAGATTAGACAGGATGACAAACAAAGGAAAGAGAACGCGTGCAAAGTAGTGACAACCCCAATTTGTCTTGATGTGCTGGTTAATTCAGCTGGGCAACATGTCAACAGCTGCTGTTTGTGAGGTTAGCAAATAAATTAATTCAAAGGATGTAAATCTCTTTTTCTTCAGTTTATTTATATCACAACTTTACAATCAATGCCATATTTGTTTATACCAAACTGGCAACAGTAAAATCAGAACAAATTGTATAGCTCTCCAATTCAGTCCAATTTATTTTAGTACTCCTAAGTTAAGCAACCTTTAAAAAATTCCCTGATCTCATAATGTCTGATAGTAAACCTGTTGTTGATTGCACCAATTATTGTATACTGCAAGATATAACAATATCATAGTAGTCCTACTATATTGCAAGATTGTAGCTTACAATATGAAAGGTTGTTTATGATTTGTGGTAGTAAAAATGCAACGCCACAGACATAAAGCAAGATTAAAAGAAAGAAATCTTGATCAATTGAATCCAATCGAAAGATTGATAGTGATTAGGGAAAGGGCCAGTCCAGAGGATTTTGAGGCCCTGAACAAATTTTCATTCAACAGCTTCCATGTCTTTTGCAATCATTGCACAGTTAGGAGAGTTGAGCCATATAAGCAAAGTGCATGTTGGCAACCAGAGGTAAAAGTACTAGAATTCAGAAACTGCATGAAGCTTTTCTCAGTTTGTTTTAAACACAAAAAAATGGAAGTGAATGCTGAGTAATCATGCCAGGAAGAGTACAGATATAGTAATTAATGACACTGTGTCCAAACAAGAGAACGTTAGCTGTCAAAATACCATGAGATCATCCCTTTACTAAAGATTCTTCCTTAACAGCAAAAGAGGAAAAATTGAAAGGGGCGCGGCCTGCAGCTCCCTGCTCATTCCCCTTCTCTCCTGTCACCTTTCCCTGATGAATACGGACTGAGTGGATGAGTAACCTCTCCTGAACTGATCACTGAGTTTCAAGTTCTAGATACTTGGTCACTTTTCTCACTACCTGACATTCCAACTGAGGATATACTCTTCCTTTACAAAGAGGACACTGATGCACCAAAAGAAAGAGCCTGGGCAAAATGGCCTGCATGACAGAGTTTCAAGACAAACAACACTGATGATGCAAAAGGAAGACCAAGGATTGTGTAAATTTTTCTAGAACACTTCTTTTCAAGTCTTTTAGGAGAACATTCTGCAGATTGACTAGTCAAAAGTTTAACTCTTTGAAAGGTGTGTGTTCTGATACATCCGGCGTAGAAATAACACTTGTACAGTAAAGGAATGTCATACCAACCATAAAATATAGTGGTGGTAATATGATGGTCTGGGGCTGTTTTGCTGCTTCACCACCTGGAAGATTTGTTATGATAAATAGAACTACTGTCTGGTGGTCCAACTAGTTATTAGGTTTAAGGGGAGATCACTTTTTCACACTGTGCCATGTAGGCTTGGATTTTTTCTCCCTTAACAAACTTAGGAGAGTTGAATGCATAAGAACTGCATTATGTGTTTATTTGTGTTGTCTCTGACTAATATTTAAATTTGTTGTGATGTTCTGAAACACTGAAGTGTTCCCTGGATAACTATGCAAACAAATAGAAAATCAGGAAGAGGGCAAACATTTTTCACATCACTCTATGCTATAATAACAGAGGCATACGCAGAAAACACTGAAACACTATTTGCTTTAAAGCATCTTTATATGCCGCTGAAAGGGAATTGTGTTATGAGAGCAATACTGTTTGGTAATTAAGCAACGGTACAGATTAAAGAAAAAGAAAACAAAAAAGGAATAACCTTAATGAAACCTAACACAATGCCTAAAAACATACATATTCTTTACTGGTTATTTAATTTTTTTATTAAAAAAAACAACTTTAAAATAAACAGAAAAGTTTATAATGCAAAGTTTTACCATTATTATTAAAGTAATTAATTATATAAAGATCACATTTAAGCTTTAATAACCTAGTAAAAGCTAGAAAAGCAACCCTAAAAACATAGAGGAAAAAAACAGCTTTTTAACTTATCTTTGAAAATGTGTTAAGAACAATATGAAGTGCCTAAAGTAATTTAAACAAGCAAAACATACAGTTTTTCTTTTCCAACACAACTTTTTTTCAGTATCATTCTTGCACAGTGGAAGTGATAATTTGGTTTTACCCTTGCTTTAATGTCTTCAAAACTTCTAAAAAGAAGTTTAAAAAATGTTTAAAGAAAACTTACAAAACAAAATTGTGTAACTCATTTTTGGAAACTGAGTGGCAAACAACACTGCTGAGTTAAAAAAAACAGGAGTTATCAATTATTTAGCTACCTAAATAATTGAAGTTTATCTTTCTTTTGTAAGGATTACCTGACTGAAATAATATTTTATCAAATCTATTGTAATGCTGACAGTAGTGTTCTCGTCAAATTTACTGCATCTACAAATAACTTAAAATGCCATCAAACCTTAGCAGCACACTGACATTCACATATTCCCAACTAACGTGTTGTGGCAGCAGACGCTGCTGCTAAATGAAACTCATCTGACATGCAGTGTTCTTGTGCATTTTTGTTCCTAAATTTGAGGACTTACTTTTTTAATCTGACAAAAAATTTTCTTAAGACTTCAATTTTTGTTTTCCTGAATATGTTTACCATCAAATCTAAAACCCAAATCTTTCTCACAGTGCATCCATTTATCCATGGAAATCATTCCAGTTATTCTTGTGAGTTGGAATTGTATCCTTAGTTCCCATTAGTTCCTCTCCTGATTGATTTTTTTGCCTTTGTTAATCACTTTTAGAAGTCGCTGAAGTTCAGAGAGTTACTTACACCAGGGGACAAACCTTTAAAAAAAGAATACACATCGCTTTTCTTTTCCGTTACTGCCATGGGGTGTTTTGGATAATCACAGGAAAAAGGGATATTCGAATCAAAGTTAAATCTGTTTTGTTGCGGAAGGTTTAAGCTTCATTTCATGAAAGCCTAGAGGTAATGTAAAGAGAAAAAAGGATAAGTTTCCACCGTGGGCCTTACCCTACAGGATTTAGGGGGTTAAAACATTTTACTTCTCTGAGGTTTAGAAGCAGGCTTTTTTCGCCTCAGTGAGCCAGTGCAAGTGCATGATTGGTGATGAGTGTGTTTCCATCATGTGTGTTTGTGTAGAGATGAAATAGAGTGTAGCTCACCGTGTGTGTGTGTGTTTCTGTCTGCAGTAAAAAGATGGATACTTGGGCATTGCCCCCTGGCTTTTGGCTTTAGTTCATTCCCTGACTATCTGAGCCCCCCTGCAGCTAAACATCTAACATGATCTGTTAATGCTGACACAGATGAATACCTGCTATCACAGAATGTATGCTTTCATAAAAACTTTATGATGGAATGAACTGCCTAAATATATGCATCTGTATTTTCAAAAGAAAAAAATCCCTGAACTGTCTAAATAGTCCAAGATGTTTACTTGCACAGGAAGCATGGAGAAACATACTCCCCTCTGCCATGCTGCGATATGTAGGTTTTTTCCCTGCATGTAAAACAAGGGTGTACAAACTCTGAGGGGAGCCTCCCTAGGGGTGCAGAGGAATGTTGCAGAATGTCTTTGAATTAGTACTGACACAGGCTCAGTCTGACCACTTTCTGTAACCAGAGTTCAGTAAGGTGATTGATGCAATTAGTACTAGAAAACTCCTGCTGCGGTTCGAAAAGTCAGAGTGAAGTTAAATCCGAATAAACACAACTTTGCTAAGATCTCATGAGGGAAATAAGGAAAAACAGGTCATTGTTATAGACCTGACCTAAGACAAGTTTCTAGAAAATACATTGTTTCTAGGAAAGGTTTCTAGGAAAGGTCAACATGAAAACCAAATAAAAAACAAATGCCTATTTACACCACCTAAGAGACTTTACAAAAGTACATCAAACACACCAACCAAGTAACTGAAAGTAGATAATTTGGACAATCTTGGGACTTTTAAAATAATTAAGCAGCCAGGTTTTATTTTCAAATGCATTAAATGACAATACAATTAACACAGCATTATGCAGTTTTAACATACTGCTGAAAGTACTTGGCAAAATAAACAGTAATTTGAAATGTAGTTAACTTTGTCAGCATAAATACAAATTAATCATTCTTCCACCTGAAGCAAAAAAATGTCTTTAGGCTTGGAGATTGAAGTTTGGTTTCTGTAGAAACTATTTTTTTCAGGCGTTTTCTTTAGATGACCCTAAATATTGTCTGTCCAATTTAAATCTGAACTCAAACTCAGCCATACTAGAATATTACATTTCTTCTGGTGAAGCTGTTTTCTTGTTAATTTGAGTATACTCTACATTTGAATTCACTATGATCTCGACCAATAAAATCTATTCTCTCAGGTTTGCTGCAAATACCTAATGCCAATCAGACAGATATTTGGAACTGGTCTCATTTCATCAACTTTTACAATATTTACCTCACTTATTTGAAGGAATCCCAATGATGCTACCATCCTTATAGTGTTTCTTTGATTAAGAGTCCACAGTAGACTAAAATTCTAAGTTTGCGTTGATTAGACGATAACACAGTTTTCAGGAGACTGAAGAGGGTCTTAATGCTATCTTTGGGGGAAATATTGCTACTTAGACCAGAGACACTATCAACCTTTCCGGACAGTCTTTCAGTGTTGATGTCTGCCTGTTGGCAGCCTGTCTGATGAGCTTTCATTTTGCCTTTCTTTTCAGTTTGAAAAAAATATTAACTTCACTCCATTATATCATGTATTTAATACTTTACTTGCACTTTTCTACTGATTGATACTTTTATGACCTCTCTGTAATATATGACATTAGCTAAAGGCCAAGAAATGTCACAAAAATCCTGCTAAATACAGCTATGATTTTTAAAAGATGCCTTTATAAAGTATTATTTTTAGAGGGAAGGGAGAAGGAAGGCATAACAAAGCCAAGTTATTGAAGCTGTTTTATTTCTTGGATTTTACCTATAACAGATGTTTGTTTTTCAGTTGAGCTGACACATAGGACACATACACATAAGTATGTATGTACAACTATTAATTTGATAAATTTATCATGTTGCTGCTTTTTAATAAATAAAAATTGGACTTCGTAACAGATGACTAGAAAATTCATCTGTAACCTTTCAGGGAGAACAAATTCTCCAAAATATAAAATAAGAGAAATTTATCAAAACAATTGTATTATTAAAATGTCCTAAGAACAGACTTAATGACAGCGAAGGTTGCATCTTTCCTGGCAATGAAAAACAAAATTTTTAAATTGTTTCATAATGTGTGTAAAAAGACCCAGACACAGACCTGAATCACATGAGGAAGGCAAGAAAGGCAAAAAAATTTTCAAACATTTTCAACTTAAAGAACGCCTGGCACTACACTCTCAAATTTGTGAACACAACTCCCAAAAGGCAGAAACAGGTGAAAACTTTGCAGTAAACATAAGCTCAAACATTGATCATAAAGAGAGTTTGAAAAGGGACAGCAGAAACCCTGTAACCTGACTTGCGTTACTCTCCATTTCAGAATAAAGTCGAGAAGTGTCATCTGAGAAGATAACGAGTAACATAAGAAAAGCAGCATCATAGGAAAATTTCTGTAGGCACTGAAGTCGGGGAAGGTGGGTGGGGGCGGATTAAAAATGAAAACTAAGCAACAAACCATGCAGCCGAATAAGTGGAACAAATTAGCGTGAAATCAATAAGAAAACAAGAATAATCTTAACACAGCCAAACTCACAGTTGTGGGAAAACAGAAGACATAAAAAGCAAGACAGTACAAGACCAAATCCCATGGCGACAATATTTTTAAGCAAATCTTAACAGAGGGGTGACTCTGTGGTGCTGTTTGAAAGACTACTGAAAAGTGGTCTAGTAACAATTTCAACAGGAGACAAAAGGCAAGAAGGCTTCATAAGAAGATCACAGAATAAGCAGGTAATAAAATTGACCATTACACCTGTGTTTACTCATAGAAGAGGAAGCGGGTGAACTGGAAGAGTGCCGAGGATCTTGAAGTGAATCATGTGGAAAGAAAAGGTCATTGAGTAGCTGACGTAAAGATGAGTAATCGGCGGAGGCTGGACAGACAGGTGGGTATTTTGTACAACTGACGGGTCATAGAAGAAACTTGAATGAGCAGGGAAGAGGATCTGTCACAATTTAACCAAGAATATGTGGAAGACCACCTGAGTTTAAATGGTAAATGGCTCGTATTTGTATAGTGCCTTACAAAGTCCATAAGACCACAAAGCACTTTACACTTACTACCAATTTCAGGGCTGCCTTGCAGGAAGAAGGATCTGGGTTCGAACCCTGCCTGGCATCGTTCTGCATGGAGTTTACGTGTTCTCCCTGTGCATGCGTGGGTTCTCTCAAGGTACTTCAGCTTCCTCCCACAGTCCAAAAACATGACTGTCAAGTTGATTGGTCTCTCCAAACTCTTGCGATGGAATGGCAACCTGTCCAGGGTGTACCACGGACAGAGGTGCTCTAGTGGCACCACCCTACCAGAGATAAGCATGTTGGATGATTGGATGGTGTGACGATTTCAAGCATTGGCGGTCAGCTCCAATGCTTTATTACTGGATAGAATGTAATGGATGTGAAAATGACTCTATGTTTTGGTTGTCTCTGAAAATTTGTAGTGAAGTGACGGATTTAGGTGGCTATTACCTTAAAAAATTATGTGTCGATTTTGAGGCAGCATAAGATTGCAGTCACAAAAGTACATTGTTGTTTCCTTGAAGTGGTTTGATTCAGTTGTTGATGACAATGTTCCAAGAGTACAGTAAATATATACATTACACATCTCCTTACAACTCAAATATTTATTTTACAGACTACGAATTTTTTGCTTCTATTATGTTAAACAAGACAAACTATATTTTGTAAGGATTCTAGAATAATTTTAAATAAAGCAGCCGATTTATCAAAAGGCAACTATGTGGTTACACACCCAAACTGTATACATGAGAATAACATTACTATCTCTGCCTGTCAGTCAGAGGATTATCCAATCAGGCAGTGACATATGCAGAGAAATAAGGCCTTTGTTTTCTGAGATCTAAAGATAAGAATCGTATTTCCATTAAATCAATGAGCTGTGTGCTTTACCGTAATGAATAATGCATAGCCCGCTTCAAACCTGCTTCTTGCACTACTGTCCCTCACCCCCCACCCTTCCTTTCAGTATTTGCTATGCTTGCCATTGAAAAGTGTCTCAAGTGTTTTCATACCTTTGCACTTCATAATAAAGTTCCTGCAAGCTCACCTGAAGTGCTACTCCATTTTATTTTAATCACTCTCCTCGGATGACTGCTAAGGAAAGCATCAGTGTACACCAGAAATGTCAGTAATATGTTGTGTGAAATGGCACACAGTATGAGCGACCATTATGTTTTGCAGAGAATACTGTGAGCACAAAAGAGACTAAAGTCCATGCGAAGCAGTGTACTCAAACTGTTTTCTCAAATTGGGGGGAAAATCTGTCACTTTCTACATTAACCCACCTCACATGTGTATCTCTTCTTTAACATCACCTATCTTCTTAGATCGATTAGCTCCATTACGTCTCATTCACCATCCACCCTACTGTGAACTTAAACCAAGACAACATCCTTTACATCTATTTCCTCTGCCAAGTCTGCTGGAGACACAATAGGCACACCACCACTTCTTTAATAATTCCCTGTATAGGTGTCTACAGCCGTGTGTAAAGCCTTATTGATTCCATGTGGAGAGGCTAGACTAGTTGTCCACTACAATGTGCAGCACTGACCTTGTCTTCCTCCATGTAATTAATTAAACCTCACAGAAGGACTGACAGCTGATGGATTACCCTCTTGGTGATTGTTACAGTCATGGAAATCACGCACATTCACAAAGGTGCGCACACACATTCTCAACGAAAGTGTTGAAGAGCAGTAGAGACCACTACTTAGGGAATAAATGTTTCCTTTGGTTTAACAAAGGTGATGATTTATGCTGCATAAATGGGTGTGTATTGGGGAAGTAAATGCAAAACTCTACTTGCAAACAGTCCTTATGTCTCTCAAAGTGTGTATGTGTGCTGAATTCCCAATTCTTTCCACACATAACTGCCCCTTGTCTACCTGTGTCGTTGTACTCCAGCTCTGCCCCTCCCATCTTCTCACTCAGTCAACCAAAACTACAGTGTCAGGCTCATTTCATCATTTTCTCTACTCTTTTTGAAACCTTTTTTCTTATGCCACGTCCCATGCTGTTCTGTTTAAGCCACACTTCTTGTGCCACTTGTGGAGGCACAGATTTGATAATCCATTAAAGAAACATTGAGGTTGTAAATTCATATTGCACATGTTAAATTTAACCTTTTCTTCCAACAATCTAATTCTAATCTACTTGTAGTTATGCTTTGTTAATGTTTTTAACAATAGTTTTATGGAATTTTAAATATCTTCCCTGTCTGTCTTCATCATTAAGTACTTTTTGGGCTTCACATTCGTATTGCCTTATTCACTTACAATTTCCTCTACTGTTTTGATAAGATAATATGATACAAGGAAATGTGCTTTGAAGTACACAAATGTGGCAGATGTGAAAAGAAACTCTTTCCTCACTTCACTGTAAATCAAAGTTTTCCTTCCTCTTGAACTGATGACCATTTACCAAGAGATTGTGAGGAAGACCACTGTCAGCCTTTCAAGCTTGGCAATTCCTTGGGAAAGTATTCAGAACCTATTTTAACTGTGTCTTTTTCCTTCCACTTTACATCTAAGTGCAACTCTGTGGTGGTCTGTCACATCCAATCCCAAGAGAACAGATGATTTCTATGGCTGTAACATCTAAAGACATTTTCAAACATTATTTAACATTTGTTAATATTTTTCAATGGACTGTTTCTTACCCGATTACAGCTATAACTCAGTAAATTGTAAAACTGAGAACTGTGGAAAACCTGTTGTATTTGTCTCTCACAAACAATCTGCTGTTTGACAAGATGTATAGATTTGACATTTTCCTTTGTACTATTTGAATGTTTGAGTATTTTTGCACCGACCCCTCCCCCAATTGTGCAGCATGGGTGCTTCAACTGAAAATTAAGTCAGCTGAGGATGAGTTCAGGCACAACGTGAAAGATAAAACACTGTGTCAACATCACAAGCAAGATTAAGAAAGAAGGAGCAGGCTGTGAAGTTTGAGGCACTGAAAGAAATGTGAACTCTCAAATAACTTATAATTAGGTCTCAGACCTCAATCAGCCTTTTAACATCACAGTCCATGTTTGAAGGTTAATACATGGCTATGAAACGGGAGGCAACCAGGTATTGAAAACCAAAAGGTTCTTTAATTAACTGAAGCAGAACAAACAAAGGGTGCTGCAGAAGGCAACAATTCAGACAAAGTTGAGAACATACATGGGCTAAAGTCAATAAGAATTTGTCATTAAAGTATAAAACCTGTTGTGCATATATATGAACTAAAATCATGCAGAAGAATTCAAACATCAAGTGTAATTTTAATTATGTTTCTCTAATGCACTGGCAACCTGACAAAATAGTCATACACAGCATCCATCAAACTCATCAACTGACAGGCTACTCTGCTCTGAACCACAGGTCACATACCCCCTTTTTAATAACCCCAGTACAGTTGTACAGCCCTGTTGGAGTTTAGAAAACACCTGATAGAGAAAGACTAATGCTCAGGAAACAAACTGTCTTTAACAAATCATTTAGCAGGGATTAATGTCTCAAAAGGGTAGCTTGTCAAAATCAACATAGATTCATCCAGAAAAGTCAGCATATGTATAGGTTCAGTGATGTGAAAACACTTAGTTTTGAGGAATCTGTCCTTGACCCTTCCATAGAATCGCAGCCAGTCATTATAATGCAGTTTATAGCTATTAATGTTGTATTACATTTAAACATGCAACATTTCATGGATTAATCCCCTCTCAGACAAGACATTTTTATAGAAAAACTGAAGTTTGGAGATCGTAGGAACCGGGCATGTAATTCCCTGAATCATTCCTCCCTTGTTGTTGTTACCAAAAGCAGAAAATACTCAAAGTTTGCAGAACTTATTCACATAAAGTTAACTAATCATTTAAAGCAGATTTTAGTACTGCTTGATTGAACATGGGATAATTTCTCATGTATTTTTTGCTTTAGTATTCATAATTTTTCGAGTTTTTCCCACGTTTGCTTTTTACAACTTTCTTTAAATTTGAAAACCTCATGGGAGTTGAAATCAGGGGCACAAAGGAAGTACAAGACAATTTTCTGCAATTAACATGAATTTTCAATGACAGAAAAAAAAACCTCTTGTTAAATCTCAAGTGTGAGCAAAACCTGCCTGAAATCTCACTTTCATGCAGTTCAGAGTTTTAAAAAAGTTAAATGTCAAAATGAGGTCATTGACTTGTAAATTGTTTTAACCTCTACAATTCTGGATAAAAAAAACAGACTTGGTCACAAATGCTTTTTTTTCCTCTATGCAAAAACCAGATTTCCATTTACCAGTCAATCAACCATTCAAAGTAATGGATCGCCTCACGAGTTTCAGCTACTCAGCCTCCACAAACCTCTGATCTGATTCTAATGAAAGTAAAGGTCAGAAAGAAGAGGGTGATGAAGAAACATTAGTTTCATCTGCGCCATCATCTGAATTTTCAGATGGGAATCCCTCTGGGTAAACTAAACCACAAAATATAGACTATGCCACATGTTCAGCTGATTTCCTGATGACATATCATGTTCTACTTGTCTCTTAAAAATAAATAAGCACTAATAGGATTCCATCTTAACAGTGTTCACACTCAGAGTTCTGCTTAAAATGTGGGAACCGTGTGGAAGAAAGACTACAATTTAACTGCTGACAAAGGGGCAAAGAGGGAGAGTGAAGAACAGAATATCGCTTGCTTAGAGACAGATGTTGAGCAACCAAATCCACTGTCATCTCACAGCTTAGAGTCAATCTGCAGGTCACAACACCACTGCTTTTTTCCAGCTGCCAGTAATAGGCTGGCATCTCTATAGCCTGGCAATGTTGTGATTTTGGTAATGACTGTCTCAATAGCAATACGCATTAATCCAGTAAGAAACAATGACAAGCTAAGAGCTAAAATCCTTCAATCTGGAACACAAACTGGTGACTCTCTTCTAACACATCCTGATGCTGTGTTGAACATCCCAAAAAAAAAAAAGAATCTGTATCAGTAATTAAACGCAGCACAACATTTGATTACCATGGAGAATGAACATAAATGAGACCAAATCTGGAGTGCTGGACATATATTAATGACAACTAAGACCTTTCTGTGACTTCTCAAACTTCCCTCTGGCACTGGGTGTCAACAGATATCACAGTGGCTGCTTTTCTCTGGGTCTGATCTTCTACATGTGAAGGAAGTCTCTACTTATCAAGAATCTGACAAAAATTAAGTCCAACATTTTTGTCATGTGGGTTTTGTACAACAATTTACTTTTGCTTTACCAAATTCACACAATGCTGCTTTGTGTGAGCAAGCATTTAGGCAAACCCAAATGTATTTTAGAAACATGCTTGAAATAAAAAAAGAAACTCTCAAGGTATGTTTCATATGATCAAGAAAATCGATTTTACATAATAGCCAACCTCTCTACTCACCTTTAAATTTGCTAACAAAAAATCCGCAAAACATTTTACCATACATGATTATGAATTCCAGCTGTATTTGTATCAAATGCTCTCCATTTTTGGATACCTTTTTAGAATCTGTTCTTATTGCTAGGAATATTTAGGTATAGATATGCCATCAAACAGCAAATATCTACAATGTTACAACAACCCCACAAATTTGGGAAAATAATAACCATAATATTAATATTTTAGATGTTCTTTTTTGTAACCTATGACTATGACAATTATTATTTTGGACTGTGGTGCTTCTGTTTTCCAGAAATGCACAAACATTTGTCAACATGTTCACTATAAAATTGTTTAAGTTCCTGCCATTCTTTTGAACAGTAATTGAGTTCTTTTGTTTTATGCTAAGTACAGCCTCCTAATGAAATTCCATTTAGAAAATTGGTTTTACGTGCAAATCAGACAATAATCAGGATTCTTTATTTCACTGAGTAGCTGGCTCTAGAAGGCACTGCAACAGACTGACCTATCAATAAACCAATGACACTCCAGGAAACTCTGCCAAGATTCGTTCTTCTTCTGCAGTTACTCTCTGTTGCAAATATTACATCTGATGAAATAAAGAATTTAACCTTTGAATTCCAGTCGTCTCTGAAAGATATCAATTGTACAAACATTCTTCGTTTTACTGTTTTTCAGCTAAAGAAAAGTTGAAGAGATGATTACCCAGTGTGCTTTAGAGATTCTATGTTGAACACAAGTGAAACCACAACAGCACCTCGTCATCTTCTTCTCTGTCTTGGGGGAGTTGAGTTCAGCTAATTAACCATAATATCAGCAAGAAAACTCTCCTCGCTTGGTTGACACACACAACGGCCCCTAATTGACTGCCAGGAGTTTTGAGGCTTTAAAACAGCAAAGAAGCAAGCTGTACCTCAGTGATTATGAGGTTTGGGGATATATTGCATTACATACTGCACATTCTTGCAGAACCAATCCAGTGTCACAAAGTTCAAACGCAACACTGCTTGAATAAACAAAGATGAGCTCAAACAGTCATAAAAGCCCAGAGGAAAGAGAATACATTTGCCACAGAGGTTGGAAACTCAATGCTTTAGTATTTTGGCATATGTTCTGAATACCAACAGTCACAAACCTTATGCTGAATTAAATACCCTATCACTATGCCCATTAGCCTATGAATTTTTTATGTCCCTGTCACACTCTGTATCCTCCTATCAGCTGAATAAAATAATGATTAATTCCACAAATAATCATGTAACCTATTAGAGCATTCACAGTACATTTAAATTTTATTCCAAGATGTTTTTTATCCTTAAATGTAGCATAAATAAGTCTTGCTTATGAGATATTTATGTCATTACGATAGCCCAAATTGAAATATTTGAAAACTGTGAATTTTATTTGATCCCAACACACCATTAAGAAATGGAGTGCTTCAAAGTCATGCGGTGCAAACCGAGCTGGACAAAAGATTTTCAAGAGATGTCTTGACCATAACATGAAAACAATTTGCCTGGTAAAAAAAACAAAAAAAACTCTATGTTCTTTAAGAGAGACTAACAAAGTCAAAGTTAGTGCTTCTGAGGTACCAATAACCAACCAAACAACCATATTATGATACTGATATTTAAGTCATTGACTTCTCATGTATCCTACTATACCTGGAATAAGAAAAACAACTCAAGTTTTCTAAGAGACTTCTTCCTACCATCTCCACAGCATAGCCTAAAATCATGTCAAACTAGTTCACAAATAGAAAACTTTCCTTATAGACCTTAAATTTCAACCTTGTTATACCTGTGAATGTAATTTCCTTCCTTTAATAACTAAGATAGATCAATTAAGTTATTTTATGAGCAACATTGTGGTTTTTAATATTTTACTGGTTTGGCAAGATGTAAAAAAATATTGTTTTGATGGAGTGGCTTTAAGGGCTTTATGGATCTGGTGGATTCTGACTTTGTAAAATCATTTGAGCATTTTAAGGCTAAATTTAATATTTCCCTGCAAAGACATGTATAGGTATCTAGATTTGTTATTTTGCAAGGTTTTCTTTGAGGACAGCCAGGATATATATGAAATTGTCAGAATTAGAAAATATAATAGTCTAGGCCAAGTCTCCCAGAGGACTGATTTGCAAGATTTATGCCTAATTCATCCCCCACCACTACCAACACATCCCAATACCCAATTTAAGTTTCACAAAATCCCCTTAATTCCACAACGCTTAGACTCATGAAGCACAGTATTGAATATGCCAGCATACAGGGAAAGATAGGAAATATTTTTGTTGTCTTGCCTACTTGTCTTCAAACTTAGTTGGGCTGCTTAGCTGATTATATTCACATCTAGAAGAAGTCCTCACAGGAATCCACTTCAACTTCCAACAAACACACAGACAATAAAGATTGATCAAATATCATTATGCTAGCCACATAGAAAACAATTTCAGAATAGAGCGAGGCCATGTTGGGGGATGAGATAAAGTTAGAGCAGAGGGAAAAAAAGAAAGAAAATAGATGTTTATGTTCAATATCCTAACTGGGGCTCTAGGGTGGGGCAGGTAGGCACTCGAGTAATTTAGAGGACTCATCCATTTTTAAAAGGAGTTTGATAGAAAGCAATCCTCCTTTGTGAATGTTTCAACTATATCATCTGATTGTGAGAGTGAGGAGAGCTGTCAATCAATCTAAATTGGTGCTCACATGTCACTTCCAGGCCAAATATGCAGCATCTGCACTTACCATATAAATCAACAGAAATGTTGTGCCATTGTAAATCTCTGTCCTATCTGCTGGATTGCATTTTTCTTCTTTCAGACCGAAAGAGAAGGTGGGTTGGTAATCGATGCGGCGTCAGCAGTGATGTCAGTAACGCGTTACTTAGTAACCATCAATTGGCATGAGGTAGTTTACCTGACCTTTTCATAAGAGCTGGTTCATGAGCCCTAGATATTCAAAAGCTATTTTTTCCTAGTCCAATTCAAGTCTAAAGTTCTTGAAGAGCAAGTCCAAGTTAAGTCTCAAGTATTTTGCCCAGTTCAGAATCAAGTGTCAAGTCTCTAGCAATTGAAATAAGCATTTTCTCATCAAATTGTCTAGTGAATCTCTAACTCTCCATCACAGTAGATTGGAATCTAAAACCTTTATTGTTTTTAACACATGAACGTAATGATAGTAATCGTAATGACATATTTTATCAAAACACTCTTCCAGATCTCTATCTTGTGGTCAGAAGTTGCATTGGACTTTCCCGATGTCCATGATTTTGACAGATGGGTCAAAAAAATCCCATCATATTTTTACTTCTCAGGTTTTAAATTATAATAGTGATATAATCAAATTCAATACATTTTCATTCAGCTTAAATAATACCCAAGCTGAAGAGAGAATCCACATAATACCCACATCTCCGGGTTTTATTGAGTTAACGGAATTGTACTACAGTGTGGCAAAAGAAGTCTTTTTGCCTTCCAGCATTGTGTGCATGTGCGAAATTTCAGGCCGTAAACAATGACAATGCAAGGAGGCTATAGCATCTGTTAGGGATTTCGCACGAGTGGAGTTAATATCTAAATGTCCACTGAAAAAGGATGAAATGCGATACTCGCCATGCGTGGAGCTGAAAGAAGTAGAACAACGTGAATCTGCCTCTGAAGAAGGTGAACTGTACTACTGTAGTAGTGCGTCCAGTGTATTTCACAGCAGCATGGCATATGTTGCTAATCGCATTTGCTTTTTCAAGCTGTCCATTTCTCTTGTAAAATTAGTAGTGTTGCAAAACCTTAAATTTACAGTGTGGCTGTGAATGTATCGGTTCCTCAGTACTCCTGTGTTTGCCAGTTGAACGCACACCTTCCTCTTCTTCTTCTTTTTTTTCTTCTTCTTCTTTAGATTTTAACAGCAGTTTTCATCCATTATTGCTGCACTACTGCCACCTCTTATACTTATTCATCAAATTCTCTTAATGAGCCCAGTATTTTGAATGTGCGCCTACCACCAGGGCTTCTTCTTTCTTGAAGAAACGCTGTCAATAACTTGTTTTATTTATTTATTGCATTATTACATTAATATTGAATTTAACTGATACCATGGCATTAGATGAAATCTGTCACTAAAGGGTGCATTCACACTGCCCTGTTTAGTCCACTTTAAGTTTTTTTGCCTATAAAGTCTGGTTGGTCTGTTTGAGACTGCTTGAAAATACTAAGTTATATATATTTAGCAATACACTATTATTTGTTTATTATGTAATTATACACTTGTGTTTCTGTGTGTGCTTCGGTGGCCGAGCGATGACATTTCATTGCCAATTTTTCTTATGTTTCTTTGTGCAATGACAATAAAATAAGTAAGTCTAAGTCTAGTTTTGGGAGGTGTGAATGCGCAATCGAACTCTTATGTTGACCAAAAAAGCAAACTCTGGTCTTCCTAGTCTCAGTTCGGTTGAAGTGAACTCTGTTGCAGTTCAAATGCATATGAATGCCAAGCAGAATGGAAACCGCTGCAAAAGCAGGAAGTGGACCAAAATGTAGGGCATTCTGGGTAAATACAACCAAAACAAAAGTGTGTGTTTGGAGCTAGAGAGAAAAATGGCGTGTCTTTTCCAAAGACGAGAAAGATCCAACTAGTACTAAAAGCTGGTGCCGCTCTATTTTTGTTTATATTTCTTGAAGAAGGAAGTTGTGCTCACTGTCTTCTTCAGAGGTTTTTGTGTCATTTCCTTCAGTGATTCTTGGTGCAGCGCCACCATAGGCGAGAAGTTAAATAGATTGATCAAAGGGCTCGGTTCATTTGACACACTGAGGCAGTGAAATGAGCTGGTCAGAAAAGGAGGCAATCACTGCATAACCAAACAGACCTCAAGCAGTGCACATCAGAAAGAAAGGTCAAGCTAAGACAGACACAGGCTGCTTATTGAGCTGTTTTAGGGTGGTATTAATAGCACATAACTTAGCTAGAATTTGTTAAACAATAAAATGGCGGGGACATAGTGAATAACATTTATCAATTATATAGATAGTGTAATGATATTTTAATTGCAAATTGTAAATAGCACCACTGATTGTCTGCTACCTCTGTTGTAGTTGCTTTTATATTATTATTACTAAACTGGAATTAAAAGTTTGTCAGTACCTACTATCCTTAAATATAACTTGAAAAGATACATATTTTTTGCAAAACTTTCAAACATTTCAGAGAATTTATTGACATCTACTGACAAAATGGCCGTTTGAAATTAAATGACTCGTCTGCTTTTAACTTCCACAAGCGTAAAGAAACCCACTGTTAAAAAGGCAATAGGTCGCCAGTCCATTGCAGGGCAACACAGAAACAGACAGGACAAACAATCATGCACATACACCCACACTTAAGGAGAATTTAGAGAGATCAGTCAGCCTTACTATACTGCCTTCGCCATGTAAAAATGCAACTCGACAGTAGAGCTCAACTCTTCCTTATATCAATACTCTGAGGACGGTTGATCTTTTCCACAGGTTTATTAATTTTCAGGAAGTGGAAAACTAAAACACACAAAATAGGGATACATCACTTTACAGTACACATTCAAAATATGAAATCTCAACAAACTAAAAACTATGCAAAATGATGTACAACAAAAATCAAAACAACATACCCACAATGCTTTGTCCGGGCGAAGACGCATGCAGACAGACTGAACACATGGGCAACACAATATTCAACTTTGCCTGGCTCTTCAGACCGAAGCCACACCATACGTAGCTAAGCCTAGAAACAAATACATGTTTCTACATTGTATTATGAAATAAAAAATAAAAGTTTTTTAAAGGTTGCCTCAATGTGTGGTTTTTAGATCCATGCGAAGTATTCTTTATAATATTAAAACATGTGGATAAGTTTTACCTGTTTGTTATTCTGAATTCACTTTCCTTGATTTATCCTGTGTTTCCAGAGTTTATAGTAAGATGCAAGTGCTGAAACTACAGCTGACAGTTACTAATGTATTTACAGAAATGAAGATGGATTTTCCATATGAAAATAAACCAATTACTAAAGTAGCATCCTCCTCCTCCTCCATTCCTTATCAGCACCATTTTCTGCTGTCATGCCCAGATCTAACCCTAGAGCCCTTCTCCACCCCCTCCTTTTTCCCTTCACTTCCCTTCAACTCACTTTAACACTTCAACCTCCTGAGGCCCCCCGTTCCTCCGTTACCTCTGTTCCCTCGTGTTTCCTTGCTCATTCTACACTGATGCACTGTCTGTTCTTTCCTTTGAGCCCCCATTTACTCCAATCACCCCCTCCCCCCGTTGTCTCCCCAACGCTCCCTTTTCTCTATCCCCCCATCCATCAGACTGAGTAATGGCCATCAGGGCAGGGAGTCACCCTGCAGCTGTCTGGGGCAGACACTGATCACATACACACTCACTTTACGTTGAGCACACAGCCATCCATTTGCATGGCCCTGTCAAGCTTGCTGCACACTGCAATTTTAAAGCAGGAGCACAAATGGTTCAAATGAGGGTACAAATGAGGCTGATCATACTCATCTGGGGTTAAAGGGTGAATATTTTCTGCTTTTAACGCACAATGTGTCATCTGTGTTTGTGCAAATCACTTCACACCCCTAAAAGATGTCTCAAAAGACAGTGTTGAATTGGACTGTTTTCAGGATTTTTGCAGCTCAACTGTAAGAGGAGCAACACAGGAAGGACTGGGTCCAGGAGTACATGTTTTCACATTGTTCTCATATAACCAAACAAGATTTTCATTTTCCCATAATATTCCCCAAATTTGGACCAATTTTCCAAAACAATGCACATTACCAAAATGTACTGCATTTACCAGTTTGTTATTTGGCTGCAACTGGTTTCCAGTGGAACAGCAGTAGGTTAGTGGCTCATCAAAAGGCATTGTAAAAAGGATTGGGGTTCTGCATATCATATGGGTGCTCACCCCCTTGATGACATCTTAATTGCCTTTTTGTTCATATTATGAAATTTTAATGGCCTATTGAGCTTTTACCTACAGACTGGGGTTTGGTCTGTTAGCTCTTCACATTACAGCTGGTTATGATGTCATTAGTCAAAAATGATGTGCCATTTTTTATTTTAGAGCTACTAAATTATGAATGCATCAAGACTGGGAGAGGAATGACCAATGTGCTTATGCTCTGGTGTATGAAAAATACAATAAGAACAAGGCAGAGTTAAATGGAGTTCAACAAAATATTATAATGTTGGAATGTAATACTTGACATTTGAAACTCACAAATGTTTTAGAAAAAACTATTTTTACTTTATATTTAGTAAAATTTCAGCTTTGGATTTTTATCTGTTTAGTTCCAATTTTTAATTTGGCCAGACCCTAGAATAAAAATGATTAGCTTTCGAGAGCTGTATAGAGGCCCAGAGGGAAAATAAAACTTAAAGTTGTTCCACATTTAGTATTTACTGACATGTAAGGTTAGTTTTGTGAAACTTTAGGAGGCAGTAAGGCTAAAACACCAAGCAAAAATATAATGTCTGATTTTTTTGAGAAATGAACGAGACCACAATGAATAACAGACTGTAACTTCTCCCCAAAACTCTCAACCTCCCAACCAATTTTACAGACTCACTACTTACAATATAGATGTTCATAGAGCCAGGACAATACGTGTCAGTGGTGTAATGCCTCTAACTTGTTCGAAGGATTTGAATGGAGTCAGCAGTGATTCTCTTTAGGTAACTACGCCATCATATAGCTCAGTAATCAATTTCAATGTACAGTTTGCAGTTGAAACCAAAAACTTACATACACCAAATAAAAATAACCTGTAGTGGTTTGAGTTTTCCTGTGTGTGTATTTTAGGTTTCTGTGTCTAGTGAGTCTCTGTGTTGTCCTGCCTACCCCTTGATCTCGTTCAGTGTATTTAATGTGACCTGTGTTTCTGTGTTTTTGTCGGGTCCTGGTTGAATGTCACATCTCTCTCGTTGATCTGTTGGATTACGCAGTATTCTGAACTTTAGCCTTCCGCTCGTTATCTGTGCTGCCTGGTTTTTGGACTTTGGATTGTTTTCTAATTTCTCATCATTAAACCATTATTTCTTCACTCTACCTGGGTCCTCAGCCTCTACCTCACCACCACTACCACACCTCATGCATGACAGAACCTGTCTTTTTGACACAACAGGAATGTCAAAAGAAATCAGTCAAGATATCAAGAAGGGAATTGTAAAGCTACACTTGTCTAGTTCATCCTTGGAAACAATTTCCAGATGATTGAAGGTGGTGTGTCCATCTGTTCAAACAATTATATGCATATAGACAAGATGGGAATAAACCCCAGAATAAAAGCCAAAGACCTTGGGAAGACGAGGTCTGAAGCTAGTCAGACAGTGTCATTATTCACAGTGAAATGTGAATTGTACTGACAGCCATTACTCCAAAAGAAACATAAAAAAGTCAGATTACAGTTTGTAAATGGACACAGGGACAAAGACCTTCATTTTTGGAGGCATGTCTAATCAATCAATCAATCAAGTTTATTTGTATAGCACATGTCAGCAACAAGGCAGTTCAAAGTGATTTACATCATAAAAATACAGAAATAAATTATTGAAACATTACATTTTTCCATCACACATCAAAATGTTGGTGTTTTGTTTCATTCATTATGATACAAAAGCAACTCTAAACAGGTGGGGTTTTAGTCAAGATTTAAATGAAGTTCAGAAGCTCCAACTTCTGAACTTCAGAACTTTCAGATGTTTTTTTTTCCAGATTTGTGCTGCATAGAAGCTGAATGCTGCTTTTCTGTGTTTGGTGCATTATAAGTTGACTCTAGATTTTTCCCTTTTAGGCCAAAAATGTCCTATTATCATTAGGACATTAATATACTTATCAAAGTACATTAACACTAAAGTGAAACTTCTTGGCCATAAGGGCCATTGTTACATTTGGAGGGAAATGTAACAATGGGGATGGTAGCATCACGTCGTGCAGCTGTTGGTTGCAGGAGGAACTGGCAAGCTTCATAAAATAGATGACATTATGAGGAAAAAACTTTATGTAGAAATATGAAGCAACTTCTAAGGATGAATGAGAAATTTATATGTTATGGATTTTTAGTATGCACATCTGCAAGTGTGGTGTTGTGTTAGCGCCTCTAAGGAATGTTTCCTATAACTTGTGGAATTTTCATAATGAATAATTGAGACAGTTCTGAGGGTACAAATGGAACTAGCAAACTGCAGCACAGTGGCTTCTGAGTGTATATGACCTATGGTTTTAATTGCATTGCAACCTGCCAAAATGCAACGTAAGGGTCGTGTTGAATTAGTTATCTCTGATTTATTTTGGACAGACAACTTTAAAATGCCCCACTGTTTCCTGAGAAGGTCCTTTCAACCTTCTTGGTTGATAAGAAGATTTGTTAGATCGGTTCACAGTCTTTTATTGTTTGACCTGCCCTTCATTTTTCATAGGATATTCTGCACTTACTGTTTTTATCCGTGGACATTGTGTTTTATCAGATTTGGTAAAGAATAGCTTTTTTGATCTCTTCTGTGTCACGTCGTTTTGCCTATTACACTGGTGGTTATCCCTACAGCAGCATGGCTACTTTTAAAAGACACATGTAGCTGAAATGGCCTTGCTGAAGTCACATAATTATAACTTCAATAAGGGTTTATATCTAATCAGCTACAAGGCTTGAAAGCACCTTTGTGCTGAGCTGTACCTTGAAATCCATACAGGTACTCTCCAAAGATCACAGTCAAAGTTAGAAAAAGAGTTCAAAAGTGAACCGAGGCTATTTAAAAATAAAACAACTTATAATGGGATTTTACAACAGTTCAGATTCTGTTTTCAAGGTCAAACAGAATGTGGATCAAAACAAGTAATTATGGAGTGATGATTTTAGAAATCACAAATTGTCATATAGTATCTTGCATTATGAAATATTATTGCATTTTATTATAGTATCTTATCATTTGCTCCCCTGCCTTAAAATTTTCAAAGTTTTTCTATGATACAAAGACAAATTCAAATATATTTTTAATATATTTCAGACTATTATACAATTCCAATATAAAGAATCAATAGGCCTTCGCAGCGCTTAGCTGCTCGGGCCTAATAAATTAATTGTATTTCTTTGTGTGCCAAATTTGATAAGTGTGGCATGCATGTTTATTCAGCCCGCAAAGTAAACAATTTGCAGAGCCACCTTTTGCTTGGGTTGCAGCTGCTTCAGTATGTCTCTACCAGCTTTGCAGTAACTGAAACACATTTTGTTTCTGGAAAACCGCCCAGTCTTACTCATATTGGATGGAAAACATCTGAAAACCATATCTTAAGCAACAAATTCCTGATTTAGTTCAAGTCTACGCTTAGATTAAACCATTCTAGAGCTGCACCTTGGCCCCAGTTTAAAGCCTCTAACATCTTTGGCAAACTTCAAATTTCCTGAAGTTCAGATTATCTTTACTTTATAGCATGTAGCCTGGCATGGTCTCCAGATGTTCTGACTGAGTAGCAGGAAGTGAGAGGGAAGCCACAAGGAGCCACACTTTTGAGATTTTTGCTTACTAAACAATTGGAGGAGCCATGTGTCTTTTTGTTCATCTTCTCTGATATGAATTTGTTGGTCTATAACATGAAATGTTGGTTTGTGTTAGAAATGTAACTGAACAATACTTATTGGGTATGAATACTTTTGCAATGTGCAGTACATAACACTGAATTCAACCATCTTCCATGTGCTGTAGCGACTAAATAATTCTGTTCACACCTGTGGCCCACACCTGCATGATGCAACTTCCTTACAAAAAATAATTCAAACAAGATCTTCTTGCTTTTGGGACCACAATGTACTACCATAATATTACACTTTATTCCTTTTTTTTCTCCAGTTAGACATAAATATTGTTTTTAATTGTAACTAGTTTTTGCATTAATTGGGATCATGCAGTTAAAACTTCTTGTATGTCCTAATTATTAAATTTCTAACAATCAGCACCTTTTTTAGTGCTATTTTCATTATTGCTAAAATTTATTTTTACCTTGTATAATGCTTAGTTTTGTGTTCCTGCGGAGAACCCTTTTCCTCCCCAGGACTTTTTTTTCCCAGAGAAAGCGGACTAACGCCAGGGGGCGACGTTGATCTCTGTAACACGCTGACCGGGACAACGATGGAGCGCGCAAAATGGGAGGGGGGGGGGAGACGAGAACGCGCACCAGAGCGGGGAGAGAGTAAAAGAGAGAGAGGGAAGCTCTGAGATCCGACTCTGGTGTCAGCTCGATTCAGTCACACAGCTCCGGCTCAGACATGGGTGGAAATTCATCTAACGTGTCCTCTTTGTTTCTTCTGATTTGTATGGCAAGATGCAGAATCGCTGTTTAATCCACTACACAATGGACACGTCGTTTTGCATTATGGCCGATATAGCGGCGCTCCCGTCTGTTACATTAAGAATTTGAGACTTATGCTAATTAGACTCAATTAAGCCTTTTTTTTGTCTTTTTGTCACCATCATCATCATCCAAACTGTTTGCAACTAGTTAGACCCCCTCTATCCCATTAGCATATTTAATTTATTCTTTATGAATTAAATTAGCGGATGATGCAACTGAGCTATCCTAGGACAGCATGTGATGTCGAGGAGTGGGGGGCTAATGATAAGAATGGGGACAAACGGGGGGAACTAATAGGCTGCAGGGTATTAGTAACACGGTAGGGCTGAAACATAAACGACCCATTACACTGAATTAAAACTACTGACAGTGATAACATCTTGAGATTTGACTTTAGAGTATTTCATTCATGCTCTGCATAAGGGGCCAAATGGACACTCGTCTAAAAGAGTGGGAAAGACAGAAGGATGGCCACGCTGCACAGTGGAGTATTGCGTCACGGACTGTCTTTACTTGCGCAGGCATTTTTGCATGTTTGGCTGCGCATGGGGATTCTTATTGCGCTCTGACTCATGTGTTGGTATCAAAGCAGCGCTTTGATGTCAAACAGCAGGATGATTCGTCAAGGGCAAACTCTATCTTTATTCGGTCTGACAAACTGAAAACTGTTTGTATAATTGGAAGAGAGAGATAACATCTTACCTACACATAAAGTCATTTCAAATATATATATTTTAACTGTTTTAGCATTAAACTCTGATCTCCAAATTAGCTAATTTACTGGGTGCGAAACACTTTTGATTCCCCTGCCACAACCGTGACTGCGCCTGGAGATGAGAGTGGAAGAGAGCAGAGAAAAAGAGAGGAAAGAGGAGCGCAACGGCTCTTTAACTGGTTTTGTTATGATGGCCCGGCGTGCGCTCTAGCTGGCAGCGCAGAGCCCCAATCAGGTGCCATTACACCCGATGTTTGAAGAATATCATTGGCTGCTGGGGAAAGGAGCTGTGCGCAAAACCAGCCCCGCCGCTCACACTCGGCTTCCAGAAGCAGAGATGAGAGCATCATCCGCTTTGAGCGCTAAGGCGCAGTGATTAAATCCTCACAGAGAAAGTCTCATTGTTCGTGCATCTTAAAAAAAAAAAAAAAAATCCAACCGCTTTATTTATTTACTTTTTTTTTTTTTTTTCTTACAATTTTTTCCAACACAAGGATTTTAAAAGTTTTTTATTTTTTTTTCCTGACTTTTCAGTGAAGGGGGGAGTTCGTTCTGCGCACAAGGAATGTTGGCTAAAGATTGCGACTGTGTGCGCTGACACCGAAAACTCATAGTCCGGGTGCAGAATTGATTAAAACTAAGAAGCTCGGATCAAATGGCTGCACTTCTCAAAGCAGAAACGACTAAATGTTCCACTGACCCGAGGCAGAGGAGGGGATTTTTAGACTCGGACACCCTTGTTGCAGCTTGTTTTGCTGTTTTTTTCCTGCCAGGGAAGATTGGAAATGCACATATTTTGTAGGAAAAAGGAATAACACTTTTTTCTTTTTTTTCTGCATTGATATTCACTTGGAGAGTGAGAGGGGAGATGATTTGGTTAATACTTCTGCTCTCCATTCTGAATGGAGCTCTATGTCAGCTGCACTACTCCGTGCCAGAAGAGCAAGAGCCTGGCACCGTAGTTGGGAATATCGCAGAAGATTTAGGTTTGGACATTACCAAACTTTCCGCTCGCCGGTTCCAGACTGTGCCAAGTTCGCGGACACCTTATCTGGAGGTGAACTTGGAGAACGGCGCTCTGTTTGTGAAGGAGAAAATAGATAGGGAAGAAATCTGCAAGCAGACCATCCCGTGCCTGCTGCACCTGGAGGTGTTTTTGGAGAATCCGCTGGAGCTGTTCCGCGTGGAGATCGAGGTGATGGATGTCAACGACAATCCGCCCAGCTTTCTGGAGCCGGACATTTTCGTGGAAATATCTGAGAGTGCCATACCCGGGACTCGTTTCCCGGTGGAGAACGCCTTCGACCCAGACGTTGGCACCAACGCGCTGAGCACGTATGCCATAACCAACAATAACTATTTTTCCCTCGACGTGCAGACGCAGAGCGACGGGACCAAATTCGCGGAGTTGGTGCTGGAGAAGCCGCTGGACAGGGAGCAGCAGGCGGTCCATCGCTATGTGCTTACGGCTGTGGACGGGGGCGTCCCGCAGCGGACCGGAACGGCTCTGTTGGTAGTTAAAGTTCTGGACTCTAATGACAACGCTCCCACGTTCGATGAGTCCGTGTATACGGTTAACCTGCGGGAAAACTCACCCGTGGGGACTCTAGTCATCCAGCTAAACGCCACGGACGTAGACGAGGGACTAAACGGAGAAATAATTTATTCCTTTAGCAGCCACAACACCCCACGGATAAAAGACTTGTTCAACATCGACGAAAGAACAGGCAGGATAGAAGTGGCCGGCGAAGTGGACTACGAAGAGAGCAACACGCACCAGATCAACGTCCAGGCGAAAGATCTGGGCGCAAACGCCGTCCCTGCGCACTGCAAAGTGCTGGTCAAACTTGTGGACGTGAATGACAACACACCGGAAATCAGCTTCAGCACCGTAACTGAGTCGGTGAGCGAGCAGCACGCCCCGGGCACCGTGATTGCCCTGTTCAGCGTTTCGGACCGAGACTCTGGTGAGAATGGTCAGATGAGCTGTGAGATCATGGGCGACGTCCCCTTCAAGTTGAAGTCGTCGTTTAAAAATTACTACACCATCGTAACGGACGGCTCGCTTGACAGGGAAAACACAGATTCATACACCATCACTGTCGTGGCCACAGACAAAGGTCAGCCCTCGCTGGCCACCAGCAAATCAATTAAGGTGCACGTCTCGGACGAGAACGACAACGCGCCCCGCTTTACGCAGGCTGTTTATGATGTTTATGTGACTGAGAACAATGTGCCTGGCGCTTTCATTCATGCAGTGACCGCCTTGGACCCTGATATAGGACAAAATTCGTTAATTACCTACTCCATATTGGAGTGTGACATCCAGGGAATGTCTGTTGACACGTATGTCTCCATAAACCAAGACACCGGCTACCTTTACGCCCTGCGCTCTTTCGATTATGAACAGCTGAAAGAGTTCAGCTTCATGGTCCAGGCTAAGGACTCAGGTGCTGTCGAGCTGTTCTCCAATGCCACCGTTAACGTGATCATAGTCGACCAAAATGACAACGCTCCCAGCGTTATAGCCCCTATAGGAAAAAACGGCACGGCCAAAGAACACTTGCCGCGTTCTGCGGAGCCTGGATACCTGGTGACGCGCATAGTGGCCATGGACGCAGACGATGGCGAAAACGCACGGCTGTCCTACAGCATCCTGCGGGGCAATGAGATGGGAATGTTTCGCATGGACTGGAGGACTGGAGAGCTGAGAACGGCGCGCAGGATCTCCCCCAAGCGGGACCCACAGGGCTTTTACGACCTGCTGATAGAGGTGAGGGACCACGGGCAGCCTCCTCTCTCCTCTTCCGCCAGTGTGAGCGTAATACTAGTGGACAGCGTGGTGGAGGGCCGCAGTGGGGACCGCGGCTCGGCCTCCAAGGCTAAAGAGACTTCGCTTGATCTCACCCTGATTCTCATCATCGCCCTGGGCTCCGTGTCCTTTATATTCCTCCTGGCCATGATAGTGCTGGCCGTGCGCTGTCAAAAGGACAAGAAGCTCAACCTGTACACGTGCCTGCTGGCCGGCGACTGCTGCCTGTGCTGTGGCTCCTGCTGCAGCAGGCAGAGCCGCAGCAGGAAGCAGAAGAAGCTGAGTAAATCCGACATC
Source organism: Phalloptychus januarius (assembly GCA_902982915.1). NCBI lineage: Eukaryota > Metazoa > Chordata > Actinopteri > Cyprinodontiformes > Poeciliidae > Phalloptychus > Phalloptychus januarius. The sequence goes on from CADWAE010000285.1 coordinate 2,035,488, forward strand.
ATGCTGGTACAAAGTACCAATGTGACCACGGGAGTTGGGCCCGTTGGGCAGGTGCCAGTGGAGGAGTCTGGGGTGGGGAGCGTGGGAGGCGGGTTTGGCTCCCACCACCACCAAAACCAGAACTCCTATTGCTACCAGGTGTGCCTGACACCGGAGTCTGCCAAGACGGATCTGATGTTCCTTAAGCCGTGCAGCCCCTCCCGCAGCAACGACGCTGATCACACCAACCCCTGCGGGGCAATAGTGACCGGCTACAGTGATCAGCAACCGGACATTATATCTAACGGCAGCATTCTATCCAGTGAGGTAAGAGAGCAGACACTGTGACCTAAGAATCAACCTAACGCCCATGCGTAAAATGTATTAAAAGTGTGGAAAGCAGCATTTTTCACGGGTTAACCTTCCCAACTGCGTTTGCTTTCGGTTAAAGTGCGTTATAAATTCAGATCACGCAAAGTAAAAGTCTTTGAAAAAGGGTTCTGCAATTGACTTGGCTACTATGCTCAGTGGCCTTTAATCATTGTTATGCGCAATGGTGATTGGACATGTCAGTTGTTAAATCTCAAGTGGTATTTTATAATCCAATAGACTTATGTAGTATCAGGTTTTATACCCAGCACTAAAAAGACTGGAATTTTAACTTATGACAACAACACATACATTATAGACCGTGTAGATTTAGACATGATTTTTCATTTTTTTATCTTAAGTACAATTCAAACAATACATGTTAAATTATTTTGTGCAGCATTACAACAAAATTATTGTATAGTATTTGATACAATTAGCTGGAATAATGCAACAGGAAGGTACTGCTGGGGAATCCAGTCTGATGCAGAAATGGAGACAAGCTCAGGTTGGGCCAGGGGCGTATCCAGAAAGGTCAGGCCAGATGGGGACCACAAATAATCGCACAATGAAAATCAGAACCCATAACAGTATGAGTTTTGTTTTGGTATTTTGCTGTGCGAGTACTAAGTATCAGGTTATTTGTTGTGCAAATTCAGACACTTGTAAACTTGTAATTTCTTGTTTAACATTGATGTATAAAAGTTGCTGTGCATATCAGACTTTATGACCTCCAAAGGTGGCACCACTTGTTCAATTTGCTCATGGATCTGCGGAGAGAATTGGTGGCTTTTTTTGTTGATTGCTTGGCTTGAGTTGAGCCAGACCAGCCAGTCACATCCCTAGTCCTCTGTGTATTAAGTATTCCGCACACGACACAGCACGGCAGCACCGTGAACAAAGGTTGTTCAGTTTCAGCATCAGGCGTCTCAATCATTTATGCCTCCCTAATCTACTCCCCCCACCACAACCCTTGCTCTCATCTCCTCTTGCCGACTCTCACCAAGTGAATGCACACATAATCAGTAACCCACGTCGCTCCACCAGAGCTTCTCCTGACTCAGTTTCACATTCTATCTTTATAATCTTGAACTATGATTATGCATTTGAATCATCTGCCTGTTTGCATCGGTTGTGATCACATCTGTGTTTCTGTTGGCTTTCCAGACAAAACATCAACGAGCAGAACTCAGCTATCTGGTGGACAGACCCAGGCGTGTCAACAGGTAGTGAAAAACACACGATGTGATGCATGCATACACATTCATCCCATTTCATTTTGGCCTAGTCACCACCACAATGTCTTGTGATCCACCATCACAAGACATTCAACAGGCTGTCATTGATCCACAGCCTCTTCATGATGCTGAAGTCAGTATCCAATTTGAACCTTCAGGACTTGGCTGAAGGGTTACTTCGCTACATTTTCTTGAGTCTAGTTAAAAAAAAACTCTATCCATGTTAGATCTGAGCAATATTATAATAAGTTCACTGCATATTCTATTTGTCTTTGTTTCAGTATTTAAATAATTCATAGCAATTTTGATAGGATTTCTTGTTTCTGAGTATCTTACATCGGACTCAGCTTAAAAGGCACACTACCCAGAGCGGTCAAAGTTCAGCAAAATTATTTTATATAAAGGACATCTTATGTAAAATACTGTTTGTGAACTTTGAACCATATTTAACTTTGTAAAAAAAAAAAGGGGGGGTGTCTTATCTCTTTTTTTTTCCTGCCTGGATACCATTTTACGTGGAGTCCATCTTAAAAACTCCACCACCCAAACAGAATTATATTCCAACCTTTCATGATTTCTGAAACCTTTATTAAGATTGTGAAGACAATAAAGTCTAATTTTAAATCTTTGTCAAGATAATTTTTGGAATGAAGTGATATTTAATAAGCTGCATATGGGATGCTAACTTGTTTGGCGTAGACTCTTCCTAAATCTATAAAATGAACCAGAACCAGCCTAAAGTATAAGTAAACAAAGGAACTGCTTAGGGCCTCTAAACCCTTCAGGGGACACCCAGGGCATACACGCACACTCTCACACACACATTATATATACATATATATACTGTATATAGAGTAATTTGTAAATCTGCAGTCTGTTTTAAAATATTTGATTTTGTTGTTGAAAAGGTTAATATCTTCAAAGTGGCATAATTGTTTTTATGCTCCAACTTTTTATGCGGAAGAGTAATCCAACGAGCAAAAAATAAATAAAAAATATAAACTGCTGTAACACTTGCTATGTTAGATGCATAATGTCTAAGATTTAAACATGGACTATATATCCATATTTAAAGAGAATATTGTTTGGATTTGGTGACTGAGGATACTTGGATGGGTCCCAAATCAAGTTCTGCTTAGGGCCCCATACAGCCTCGGACGAGCTCTAACATGAGCACTACACCCATCAGTATCCACATCGTTAATTGCGGTTTTAAGAGCCTGCACTGTTCCCAACATATCCATAACGTTCATCTTCAATTTGGCATGAGTCCCATAACTGACACAGTGGCGTCTATTAAAGCTCTAATGCTGGATTTCATTACTTGCCATGTGTAACATCCAATTTAGGCTCTTGATGGCTACCGTGACCGCATTAACGTGGTCTTGACTTCTGATTCTTCCTCTCTGTGTCTTTGCCCTCTCATTTAATCCTCCTCCACACTCTGTGTGTCTTTTGCCTCACAATCATATTCATTCTTCCTCTGTCTGTGCTCCCCTTTCCCTCTCTGGACCTCTTTGTAGTTCTGCATTTCAAGAGGCAGACATTGTCAGTTCTAAAGACAGTGGTCACGGCGACAGTGAACAGGGTGACAGCGACCACGACGCAACAAACCGGGGTCACTCAGCCGGTGAGTTTATCCACATCTCATAATAATTACTCCGCCATTTCTGCCCTCACACACACACATACACACCTCCCTGATCCGTTTCAGCATTGTGAGTTTGCAATTGTGAATAGGATAATGTGAAGTTGTTGGTGCGGATCGTTGATTTTTTCATTTCCTTAATTTGCAGAATGTGCGGGTAGGCCCTGAGCTCAGAGGTTACTGGCTGGTATGAACAGGCCCCAGATGTGTTGATTGTAACTCACAGCCTTGCAAAAAGACTGGCAAAAAGAGTATCAGTGGAAATCTCTTCCCTCTGGTCTTTGCTTCCTCAGCAGTGTGGTGCTGAAAGGACAGTGACTTGCAGTGAGGCTGTGTGGGGCCCACAGAGCTTTAGTTGCACAAATCAATAGGCTCAGTCAAGAGAAAATGAACCGCATGAAAGCTGAATTGATGTAATGAGAAGCATTTCAATCAACCCTAGAGTCAATGTGTTGTACAAACGCTAAGCAACTTACCCATCCCTGCGTGCCTCCAGAGTTGCCATGGCTCTTCTCTGATTAATGCTTTTGGTGGACCACCATGTTGTTGTAGGCTTGCAATGGCATCCACTTGGCTTTTTTGCATCCTCTAAAAACTGTCCTGCAAGAAATTCAGAGCTAGGGGTATTGTTTTATAATTAATAAAATGACCTCAGAGGTGAGCCTGTTGGAATAGATTTTACTAAGGGTTGCCGCCGTAACAGAGACTGATTAGAAGTGCACATTATTTTCTTTCACAAAAATGTTCAAATATGTATTGTTTTTCTTACATGTGTTTTATTTGACCTCAGAGACCTTTAGTCTAGATTCAGCTTTTCAGGCACACTTATTTATTTTACACCCTCTTCTTTTTTGATTTACCAGATTTTTGTAAGTTCCGCGTAACTTTAATAAAGCCAAAATGTCAGAATTAGCTTACATATCCCCATCTATATTCTCACTCGGGATTCATTTGCAGACCCTCATTCCTTATCTGCCCTTAGAGCATGATAGATTTCTTTGCGAAGAAGGTTAGCAGATCTTATCTTAAGCCTCTCTTCATTCTCTCTAAAACTCTATTTAGTTAGTACCTGTTTATTGATCATGCTAGAGTCAGACAAAAAAGTGGAGCAATACAAAATCTAATTTCATATTGAACTGCCCTTTCTTTGTAAGGGAATGCTCCACGTGATGCATGTAAGACCCCTGTCTAGACCACAGCTTGCCAAATATCGTAGCGGTGCAGGGAATACAAATAGAGAGGAGATCCAATAGGCGTTGTTGGGTAGTGAATGGGCCTCTCATTAGGCTCTGCAGTGTTTGACATTATTAATGAACTGAGCCTAAATAAAGAGTGGGTATGCAGCACTGGTGTCACTCCCTGCCTTCCCTCATAAAACAGGTTGGGAAGGTCAAACTATGCGCAACTGAAATGCAGCATTGGAAGAAATCCAAGTCTCCCTCCTTTTTTTTGTAGGAGCCCATTGCTTAGTGAAATAGATGTAAGGACTGATGTTTAAACATATATATTTTTTATGTGTTAAAAGATATGCTAGGTGATAAACTGTTTCTGCATAGGCTTTCAGGACCAAAGGACTAAGAGAAAGTGAGAGGATAACAGGGCGAATATCTAATATACATCTTAACATGTCCTTCTAGCACGTAGTCTCCAACTTCAGGAAGAACTCAGCCCTGACATGATTTTTCAAGACATGCCTGAAACTGTAGTATAACACTTATTTTAGGTGGAAAATTGTCTTGAATTCCAATTTGCTAGGTTTTGTAGCACAGTGACAGGCATTATACTTCTGAACCAATGACATGTTTCTTCAGCCTTTTTCTTTCTTTTTTGGCTCAGTGCTTTGCTCACTTGGCACAAGCAGGGGAGTATACACAGTTGGTGCTTCGACTGTGTATTTCATACAAGAGAAACCAACATTTGTTCCTCATGTTGGATTTAGAAGAGAACAGCTTACCACTCGACGGGAGGTAATACCAGACGACTGGTATTTTGGAAAGACGGACACTTGAGTTTCACACACTTCTGTAAACAAAACTAGGCGCTGTATGTTTGTCTGTGTGGGTGTAAAGGTATACCACAGTCTGATTTAAGGTGTAGGTGTGTGCCTGAGACCTAAATGTAACCTGATTGTTTGTGTGCTTGTATGTGTTATGTCTAAAGAAAGCAAGTCTATGTGATAATGTCTGTATCGCAACGGCACTCTCCTTTGAAATGGTGCTCCGAAAGGGCCTGAATGTATTAAGTGTAAGAGGAGAGAGTGGAAGGTGCTACTTGGAACTGTGCCTAGTATAGACAGTATTTCCATAACACAGACGCTGCTCAGTTGTCTCAGTAATTTATTAACAGAAAGCAAGGGGAATGTTGATTTTCTCAGAGGGCTTATAACGTATAGTACTTTGCTTTGCAAAACTATATATGTATAAACTTTTCCATAATTATTCTGGTTATAATTGCAAATGTCATTGTATTTTGACTTGCATCTGCCCCATGAGACAGTAATTTACAATGGCACCTGTCACTGTAATAACAGCTCCAAGTCTGTTGGTGTATGTCTCAACCAGTTTATAAAACAATAAGCAAAATATTTAAGTTTTAATAAATACATTTTGGATTATAATGAGGAGTGATTTTTAACTTACTAGAAAGTGGAGTGTCTTGATTTTCATCCAACCAATAAAGAGTGAGATGCAGTTGCATTCAAAATGTCATATTGGTTTTAAACCGGGTGTTTTACACTTTTGTAAATCATGCAATATAATTGCATATAAAATAGTCTTCTTCTATATTTTCCAAATTGCCAAAAAGGCTACTTCTATATTGTATTAGTTATACATTTAGAAGTGTTCAACCTCTATCTGTGTCACTCTTTACATTCAGTGCATTTTGGGATTTTTACATCTGATTGACTTAGAGTATTTCTTAACCTCTTTCCCATCAGTCGAAACAAAAAACGATGTAAAAACAGAAACATTTGAGAATTTTAAAAGCATGTTCAGCTTTTTTGTTATGTTTCTCTCACTTTGTTGGTTCGTCTGATTCCATTTTTGATATTCTCAGGCTTTAGATTTGAAATGTTAGTCCTGTGTACTGGTCGTCTATCAAGGTTAATTTTAAAAGCAGAGTTCATCATACTTGTAGTTGTCTTATCCTCCACTGCTGAATGACATAACCTCTGTCAATAAATGCCTTCCCACTACCAGCAAAACATGAGGAAAGGGCAGGACTACGTAGCTGGAAAATCATTATGGGCTGCATTCAGTTGCACTAGTGAAGATGACATATGGATTTAAATTCCACAATTCAATTGGAATTGTTCTGTAATCTAATCCCGAAAAACAAATATTTAAATTAATCCCATTAAAATACATGGTATGTAATGTTTCAAAATGTACAGAAGGCATATTAAGACTTTTACAAGACACTTTACTTTGACCTGACTGTGTTCTTAAGATACCCAAAATACAAAAGCCAGTATAAAAGACATAGCAGCTAAATGAATAAGTAAGTACATAAAACTAAGTAAACCCCATAAATAAATTAAGGCGTTCTTGAAGTGACTTTTTGAGAAGGCACGATGTATGTATGTACACATGCATAAGCTCAAATGTATTCCATCTGAATATATGCATGCTCTCGTTCTCGGTGTGGAGGTGCATGAGCTTGTCTGACACACACATATTCGCTTCCTGGTTTCTGTCAGGGTCTCATCCTTCATTCTGTCTCCCTCACACGTTGGCTCTCTGTAACACTCCACTGATCAGTAATTCATTTCCAGATCCTTTGCATAGCAATTATCAAAGGAGGGTTACAGGCAAGGTTTCCACATGGGAACATGCCACACATTCTCTCTTTTTGGTGCACCTTCGGAATATTTCAAATCAAGGGGGAAGCCATTTCCAGTTGGCATATCATCAACTACACCTGTCGTAGCTTCCCGCTCGGCCGCTCGTCTGACACTTTAGAAAATAAGTCTCCTGATGTCGTTTTAAATCAAAGGGACACTGCCTGTGAGGCTGGTATGCCTTGAAAATGTGAGCAAATGGCTTTTCTGAAAGCTGGTATCTGGAGCGAGGCACCGCTGCATCAGGAGCCAAAGCAGTATTGATTGAGCGCCACACCTTTTACTTCTCCACCCTGCTTTTCCAAAATTAGGCACCGTTTCCTCTCATCCTGTGTCTAGAAAAAGATAGCGAAGTGAGCAGGCAAAACAGAAAAAATAGGTGGCAGATAAAACCGGATGAAAAATTAAGGTGGGAAAGGAAAAAAAATAGGCACCTCGAAATGTTCAATCAGCTGTGGAAGGCTGTGAGACGGGAAGGAGACTGGAAACGATCATTATCATGACGTTTGTTTTGGTGCGAACAACAGCCGTGACAAATGGTACAATTAAATCACTGTGGTAACGGTGTATTAGACGGCTGATTATGAATTAGTGGTGTGTACTGAGTTGCAGTTCCCCGTGTCACTACGCTGTCAGAGGAATTTAGCTAACAGGGCTTTGATACACCCCTTTCTTCCAGTCCTAAACTATAAAGAGAAATTAAAAACAGAAACTAGGCAAAGGTATAAAGATTTAGGTTAAAGTTGTGTGACTGAGTAAAAAATGTAATTTGTAGCATTTAGAAAGTTGAAAAGCTCTAATTATTAAGAAGAAATCAAGAGAGTTGTGAGATGATGAATGCATCCAAAATGTCTTATGACAGGAATAATGTTTCCAAACAATAAAATCTTTATTAATGATGGAAATAATAAGCCCTGTATACTTTCCAAGTTGAAGCAAGGTGCTTTTAAATAAACTATGCAAAGACATTTAGTTTTCAGTTTTAAAGGGGGGAGAAGGTAATATGTAAAATAAATGTTTTTGTGCTTTATATCGTGTTATTATCTTGTTCCCTCATCAAAAACATATGTGCTTGATTCTTCCATACATGTTTGAGAAATTCTTGAATCTCCCATGGCGTTTGTGTGTGCATAAACGCTTGCTCTCACGCTTGCTGTGTGTATATTGGGATTGGTGCTGTGGAATTCATAGTCATAAGTGGATATGTTATTTTTCTGTGACAATTTTATTTTATTGGAAATTTAAGAATTGAGTAACCACCTACAATTGAAATGTCAGTGCTCTCCGGTTGACCCAAATGGTCAGACTTTGTAAATATTAGCCAAATAATCAGAAAGTAAATCTCTTACCATCAGTTAAACCAGCCTGCGTGTTGAAATCAGTAAAGGAGTTGATGCCGAATCATAGTGCAGCATGAGATTCAGACTTACTGATTGACTGAGTATTTTCCCAATACTCAGATAATGCAATACTGTGACTGCATTCACTGAACCACTGATATGTGGGTGTACGGGTGTCCAGAATTTGCTGGACAATAAATTTTCCCAGAAATTTCTGCAATAAATGATAATATTGTTGTTTTGAGACCTGTTTGCAACTAATATAATGATAATGGCGTAGTAAAACAAGTACACCCTCTCGGAGATCAATAAACTAATTTGTAAAAAAATATTTAACACTGGAATTGGAAGACATTTTAAATATACAAAATAAATAAGCAAACCAAGAATAAATAAAATGGATCATGAAGTCTCTGTAAACAACCTTGACCTTTAAAATAAATGATTCACTAGGCTCAGACAGTAAAAATACTGCCAGTAAAAAACCTTTGTGAAAAATGTGTAAACTTACTTCTGTGTATTGGGTGTCAAATGTTTGCAGCATCTATCAAAAATGCTGGCTTTTCTATTAGATTAAAGAGCAGCATCTCTTTAGCAATTAACCAAACTGTCTTAGTGTGCATCGTTTTGCTACGGCCGTTTTGAACATTGTTTATTGACTAAACATCCCAATGATGTTTAGTCTTCTGTTAGGAAGACAGAAAGAACCCACTGGTTCTAGGTTTTTTTACTTCTCTCTTTTTTTAAGCTATTTGGATATGTGTGAGTGCGTGTGTATATATTGAAACATCTTGATGAGGGAAAGGATGATATATATATATATATATATATATATATATATATATATATATATATATATATATATATATATATATATATATATATATATATATATATATATATATGATTTTACAGGGTTTATGACCTTGTGTTTGCTGTTATTTGGGTAATCGAACCTTTTAGAAAACGGGAAGCAAACGTTTGAATGACTTTTCCTGTGAAGTGCGTCAAGATGAAATTTGTTGTGAATTTGCACAATATAAAAAAACTAAATTGAACTGAATTAAATTTAATTGTATTAAACCAAGCAAATCCTATATCACTGCACACCCGCTTGCTGCATATATTGAGGACTGCTATAAAGAACACAAAGCATGTATCAATAATCAATGGGCATCCTGAGCGTTTTGCTCTAACGGTATAAAAGAGGAAATATTAATCAAACTGACACTTGTACGGAAACTGCTCTCCTGGCTCTCCCTTGGCTCAGATACTGTGATGCAGACAGTGAAAATTATAGCTGGGAACCATTTATCTGGCTGTCATTAGTAGATATAGTGGAGGCCATCTTGGTGTGTTTTGGTCCTTGGAGGTTTCTGGTTTACTCATCACAGTTTTGCTGGCCAGACTTCACCAGGAAGTTGTGCTCTTCCTTTGTTGTTGTCCAAATGTTCACGTATTACGTCAAAATTCATTCTGAAGCTGGAAAACAAGATGAAAACCAGAGGTAGGGACAAAAGACAAACTCTAACATGGGGGGTAATTTAGGTTGGAATGAGGGAAAGAGATTACAAGGGTGAAATAGGAAATGAGTAGTGAAAATTAAATATCCCAGAAAACGAGACAGAGAACGTACGACAAGACTCAGATAGACCGATACAGTTGGAGGAAGAAACAAACACAAACTGGGTGCTTGTAAAAAAAAAAAAGAAGATATGCACAATGTACCCACAAAGTGAATATCAAGATGGAGTTGATTTTATTTTTCCCTGAAATTTGTTTTCCCTCTCATTTCCTCGCTCCAAGTTGTTGGAGGTATGATCAGACGGCGCAATTAGTCAAATGGCACCGACATGGGATTTCAGAAACATGCAGAGATGTAATGTAGAAAATAAGCAAGTGGGGGGAAAAAAAACGAAGTGCTGATTGCTTATTAACACACAGATTGTGTTTATAATGTGTGGTTTCGTTTGCGTCTTCTCTTCTGAGATCAGGTGTGTGCGCTTGTGTGTGTGTGTGTGTAAAAAGGCAACAAGCATGTGCTCTTCCTGCCTGTTGAGGTCACGATGAGAAGAGACTGCTGGCAGGGCCTGTCATTGCTAGTCACTGTTTTGGTTGTTGTTTTTCTTCCTGCCCGAGGAGGAAAAGGTGCATCATGGGGATCAACAGCCACTCGGTTTCATGTGAGCACAGCCTGTCTATCTGTTTACTCATGTATATTTACATATCCTCACGTTTAGGAAGTGCTTTTCATGCAAGTGGGAGTTAGCTGCCAAACCGAGGAGTTAATAATATTTATTTTTAAGTTTCTCTGAGTAGATTGGGAGCTTTGATGTGACATTTTCTAAGTTTGATAAAGAGTTGGCACTGATAGATGCGGAATAAATTTACAAATAAATGTGACTGTAAAATATACTCATTCAGAGGTGGCATGTGCACGGTGCCCTGGGCAAGCCCTTCCTTCTGCCATCACACACACACACCTGCACACACACGCACCTGCACACGCATGCAACACTGCCTCCCAGAAAAAAGAAAAGAATAAATGAAATAAAACAAATTAGTTATTATAAGAAAAACCACAAACTAAATGATAATCAACTGATAAGAATTATTCCATACAGATAGCTAGATATAGTTTTAAACAATATTAATCATCTCAACAATATTTTGTAATGTTCTAAGTTGTAAACATTTTTGAGGTGGCCTAGGCTCAAGAAATCCTTGGAAATGATCTCCTTTTTAATGTTTTCACAAAGCAAAATCTCTAATTTAGAGAATATTTGTTCAGTGCAGAAATTTCTAGTTTAGGTTTGTCAAGTCAAAACATACAGTCAAATGGAGTGTAGACTCCTAAAATTATCCCATTTATGCTTACAGTTTAGTCCTGAATCATAAGCTGGGAACTATTGTGTCTTTTTTACAGCAATGAAAAAAGCAGTAGAGGTTTTAGCAAGAGCTTTGTCATGTCCAGGTGCAAGTGTTCCTGCCTTCCCCACAGTTGCATGGGCCTTTGTTAGTTTTGCACCTGTGCTTTAGTCCTTCTGCTGATTTCTTTCCAAATTTAGAAGAACACACACATTGCAGGTTCCAGAAAACCTTGGCAGCACAATAGCAAAGAGATGACAGGAGGACCCGAGGTCAATGTCCTCCATGTCAGGAGAGTGCATGCATTTGTGGGAAGTCTATAAAAAAGGCTAAAGGCCAACAGCTTGATGGGCATTACAGAAATGCAATGATTTATATGCATCCAACCTTTGAAGATGCTATAAATATACATCACCATAAAAGGTGAATCAGAGTGTATGTTGAAGGAAATGGCTCTCGAAAACATAGCTGGCATTTACAAAAGCTGCCCAGAACAGCATTACCTGTGCTGATCCTCTTGGAGTTGTGGAGATTTCTTCATATATATTCTCCACGTTTTCAGCCACTTTTCTTACTTCTACTGAGTGGCATTTCTTGTGTGCTAGGTTGGGATGAAAACTAACGCACCATTTGGCAGCAAAAGTCCTGATTTGATTTGTGTGGGACTCGGATGGGAGAAGGGTATACAAACTGAATATGGATGAGATGTCTTTAAAAAGTGAAAAAAATGCAACATGTTGGGTAGACAAGAGAAGAAAGCAACTGCCAACTATGAATGAGAGATTTTTTGCTTCTCCTCTTTTTTATGCACGTTTTCTCAAGTAAATGATAGAGCATTGTAGATGCAGGTCTTAGGTTGAAAGAGCCTCCCTGAATTTTGTGATGAGATAAGGAAGGTATGTCTTTACAACTACAAGTCCCTAAGTTTTTCCACATTTTCTTAACCATTTTAAAACTGTTCCAGGCAAAAGTCCAATATTTGCAATGCATTCCAAAAATATCTACACCCTTTGAACCATTTTTGTTTCTTGACATGTTCATTTTTATGAGATCTACTGTAATACTGCAAAACAAAGTATTGCATGATTATAAAGAACAAGAAAAAACATTTTCACAAAGCTATGATGACATGGTTCAGATCAGTGGTGCTCAACTTCAGTCCTCATTGACTGGTGTCCTAATGGTTTGACTTATGTCCAAGATAAAACACAGCTCTCTTGCATCTGAAACTTCTGAGCATGTCACCTGTGCATTCAGATGACTGCTAATTAACCATTTATTTCCTTCAGACACATTGAATCAGGATATGGGATACAATGCATTGCATTTATATCAATGTAACTTACAAGAAGAGGTTGAGAGGAAGCAGTTTGTGTCTAGCAGCATTTACATAGTCTCTGACTCAAAGCACAATAACAGTTTTCAAGCAATGGCTGCACCACCAACTGGTATCAACATATGTGATCAACCCATTGTCAGTGATTTGAGGTGATGGAGATTGAAGTCCATCTTGTAATCAGTAGGTTGGTTATTATGATCCCAGCTCTGTCCACCTCTTTTGTTGAGTCCTTAGGCAAAACACTTCATCCAGCTTGTCTGCTGATGGTGATGAGAAAGTCTTGGTGGCATCTGTGCCCTATCACACTGGCCCTGGGCAGTTGTGGCTACCATCCAGTAGCTTGCCACCATCAGCATGTGAATGTGTATGTAAATGGGTGAATGACCAAATGTAGTGTGACTCTGGAATTGACATGTACAAGTACAGGAACACTGACCATTTAGCAGGACTGCACTCCAGCCAACCAGAGAATGCCCCGGTGCTCCCGATTAGCCAATCTGGGCCTGTTTACAATCTCACAATGGACCAGCCAAAATCTAGACTTATAGTAGATACATCTAAGATTCTGTGGCAAGTCTTGACAATTGTTTACACAGACAATGCAGTCTGATTGATACCTGGAAAGACTTCCAGTTGTATTTGCAGCGATTAAGTGTTCACGTGTTGGGGGACTGAATTCACCTTCAGGTCCCTCTTTAGATCATTTGTCAAAAAAAATGAAAACTGTGTATTCTTTTATTTCTACCTGCTCTGTGTTTGTCTGTCCTATAAAATCCCAATGAAGTACTCTGAGGTTTGTGGTTATAATGTGAAAAAACTGGGAGGGTCTAGGAGAATTAATAATTTCATTTTGGGCACTGTAAAAAGTTTTGCTCAAAAAGGAAACCTGAAGATATGTGGAAAATATGTGCACAAAATTGGGTAAATTTACTCAAACGCGCACATATAGTGATATATTTTTAACATTCTTTCATTTAAATCAAAATCTTTCCTTGCTCTGCCCGGCTCTTTAACCCGTCTTTGGTCTCCATCTGTTTTGATCTGACCATCACTCTATCCATCTGTGACTGCGCAGGTCTCCCTTCTCCTTCCTGACGGCTCCTGCTGTGTTGTCGCCCTTTTCCCGCCTGTCGTTGCTGTCTGTGAAATCGATGGCTCCCTGAGCCTGTTTGGCCCTCGCTGCCTGTGAGCCGTGTGTCTTCACTGGCTCTGTCCACTGTGCAGGCTTATTGCCTTTCTTGCACTCTGTGGGGGCCTCAATTAGTTGCCACATTAGATTCACACCATGCACACAAACACAGAAAACAGAATCAGTCACAGTGGCAGTTCTTTGACAATGTAATGGAAGATAAAAGTGTTGGGGAATTGCTGAAAGAGTTTTAAAATTAGAATGATCTAATGCGTGTCACCAAGAGTTAAATCAAAGTTAATATGTTCATTGGTTTTGTTTTGTAAAGATATTCCTTTTTGAACTTTTTAAAATTTAGCTTCTGTCTACTTCTGTCTTTAACATTCAAGTCTGTGCTTGGATTAAAAAAGGTGAAGCTACTTTTGATTACTGGATTTTTTAATTGGTCTATAAATGAGAGACATATGTTTTTACCCAGTTGCTGATCAGCAGCTGCAGATATATGTACATTAGATATAATCTTAGGAGCAAAAAATATACAGTCCAGCAAGTTTCCAAAGAGCTTACGGTAAAAGTTGAATGAGTTTATTGTTTTGAGTGCATGATGGACAACTCCACACTCTCTTAGTTTGAAACTTGTTAAATTGCCATCAGACTGAAGGGGCATGTCTGAAACTCATAGACAAGCAGAGCAGTAGCATCCAATCTGACAAAAGAAACAAAGTAAAAAATGATTCAACGTGAACAATCAGACTTAAGGCAGCCTTATAAACTGCCCATGTTTCTTTCACTGAAAGTTTTAATAATCTACTTTCTTAATGGGAAAATGTTTAGAATGGGGAGTGTAGAGTTTGTATCTTTATCACCACCAACTTATTTAGTTAGAATTAGTTATCAATCAAGTATTTTTTTAATCATGGCTTGCCAATGATTGCTGGAGATAGGTACTGTGTCCCATGTGACCCAGCAGGGAAAATGAGATATAAACAATGGATGGATGATTATTATTTCTCAATTAGGGATGCGAGTTGCAATTGGGCTGTATTGCAGCAGTATTCATTTCGCAACAGACTGCAGTGAAATGGCTAATATACTTCAAATGATTTAAGTTCACACTCTGCCTGCCAATATAGTATCCAGCCTATTGGGTAGAATTTCAATGCAATATATTCCCACAACCCCCAAATGTTACATTGTCCATTTCAGAGGTCACAGAGAGTCCTCGAAGTACACATGAGAAAAGTTTGAGTGAGAAAAATCTGGATTTATCACAACTGATATCCATCACAATATTTGAGTATCATTATCAAATGGATTTTCTGAGATTGTGTTGCAGTGCATTAGAAATGAAAAGTTACAAAAAGTTTGATTTATACCCTTCCATGTTTAACAAACCTGAAACAGATTCAGTAAGATGATCACACCAAAGTGGAATTGTCTCCATTTGCGTCTAACTGTTGATGTAAGCTGATGTCTACATTTACTCCATTCCCATCACATGATATGGGAATCAGTATTGTTGATTCCCTCATCAGTATTGATTTGAGAAGATGCATACTAGTATGTTAGAGTCTCTACCAGCAAACAACTATAATCACATTTTCTACCCACTTAAATACTGGTGATGTTGTGATATTTGACAGCTAAAGGTGCAGAAAAACCGTTTGTTTAGGTAGCGATTTCTTAATTCTGGTTTAATGTTTAACCATTTCTTGTTTTAGTCTGTTTTTGTATTTGATCAATTTCATGATCTATAAACATCATGTCCAGCCATGTAACAGACTTCTGGCCATCTATGTCTGTTATTCTCTGTTTTTCAATTTTCCACTCCTCTTAACATTCTCTTAATATTCTTCCCCATTCATGGCTCGGTGCTCCTTTATATAATTTCAGATATTAATTTGATCATCTTTCTGCTGTTCTAATTTTTTGGTTATAGCTTTTGTGTTTATTACCGTCAGTCATTTTCTCTAAAGATGATTGACAGAGTGGAATTAAACAACTGAGTATTTTGTTCAGTTTTGTGTCACATTTTCTTGCAGTGATTGTCATTTTTTAGGATTACGAAATAAGAATCCCTGTTTTGTCTCTTGGTGTTTAAAAATCAAATGAGTGTCAGAGAATGACAGATGAGAGGGTTGGTGAGGGTGGGGAGGGTGGTGAAGTGCTTTTGTTACCTCACATCACTTTGATTGCTTATTTCTTTCTAAATGAAAGGGGTGAGAAGAAAAGCCAACAATTCTCTTCATCAGTTCTGGCTTTGTCCTTTGACGAATAAATACTGCTGCACATTTCCTGCTTTTGAGCCTGGCAAAGGATTGCTAACTTGTGCTGCTTCTCACAGTTTCTTCTTATTGTCTCACTTTCAGTTTGGCTTTTATCCACTACCAAATATCTGCCCTCTCTAGTCTATCACAATGTCTTCTTTTTCCTTATTTTTTATATCTTCTAAACTTCAATGCCGATTTATAATGTTCAATCTTTATGTGTTTTGCTTCCACTTATACTGACCTGTTTGAATGTTCTCTGTAGGTGCTGACCTGTTCTCCAACTGCACAGAGGAGTGCAAGGCCCTGGGTCACTCTGACCGCTGCTGGATGCCGTCCTTTGTGCCATCAGATGGGCGCCAAGGGCCGGACTACCGCAGCAATCTGCACGTCCCTGGCATGGACGCCACGCTACCCGACACTGAGGTACCCTGCTCCGTCAACCTGTCCGACCAACTCACAATGACCTCGTCCACCGCCTCGTCCAACGATAGGTCATTCTCCACCTTTGGCAAGGACGGCCAAAGATCACAGTCACACCACAGCCTTCAAAATCACCTCCATCAGCAACAGCAGCAGTACAGCTCCAGCACGCTAGAGAGGAAAGAGTATGATAGGGGGACCCTACCGTACAAACCAACCTTTCTCTGTGAGTATCAGTATGAAACCTCACTGGGACCCTACGATTTTGGTCTGGTCCAGTATAGAAACTAAAGGAGGGGACATTGAATATATCTCTTGATTCTGATTTGGACTTTATATGCTGGTTATCAACTTTTATTTCTTATGCTTTTGAAGGTGTTCAAGAATATGGCTTCTATGTCTTAGTGGTTTTTTTTCTGTAATATGATTTTTTTTCAAGTGTAAAATGTATTAATTGCATACCCCTTTCTCCAAAACCTACATAAAATCCTTAACCTAACCTAACCCCTCCATAACCCCTAAATACTGCCTGTAATCACAGGACCTATTTTGAAATAAACTAAAATGAAATTTGATTCCTGCTATCTTGCTGTGGCCACTTTTTTTCCTTTTCTCCAAATTACCCCTCCCTTTAAAATCCTTCCTATCTGATGCTCATATTAGTAAAGGTCAGCAACACTTGCATGAATCATGTGCAAAGCACACACTGACATACAAGATCATCTCAGTAAGTTAGAACATCATTAAAATGGCAATTTATTTCAGTAATTCAACTCAAAGACTGGAACTCATATGATATTATACAGAGTGATATATTTCAAGTATTTATGTTAATTTTAATGATTATGGTTTATAGGTAATAAAAATCCTAAAGTTAGTTTCTTAGGAAGTTAAGATATACTGCACATGTCCTGCACAGTATATGCAGTACATAATATTTTGCATGAAATGTTGCGTCCTTGCAGCCTAGTATAGAGGCGATCGGCTGTGGCTTTGCGGTGATATTAGGGAAGCTCAGGTTGCTTTAATAGCATCTTGTGTCTCTCATGTTTCTTTTTACAGTACTTCATAGATTCTGAATGGTTTGTTTGCTGGTCAGTCATGCAGTGTTACCATTGTCATTAAAGCATTTATTTGTACTCTTGACAGTGTGGGCAGGCGTCAAAGTCCAGGTACAAATTGAAACCAGTCTCTCCATAAAACTCGTTAGCAGATGAAAATGTTAAGTGCTGGACGTCATCCTGGTTGATGTTTGCACTGATCTCTAACCAACTAAAACATAGCGAACCAACTCCAACAGATGACACTGATTAACAAATCCTCACTCGGTCTTATTACTCTTTCTCTTGTCTCTGGAAACTTTTCTAAATGTAAAATATATATATATTTTTGCCTTAAGAAAATACTGTTGGTTTGTAGCAAGCCCCTGTGGTCAGCATTTTTCTTTTCGGAGCTTGCATGTTCTCTCTTTTTGTTGTTGTTCAGGCTTCCTCCATAATCATGTCTGCTAGGATACTTGGCTTTTCACAATTTTAGGGTAAAACTAATATCTCAGTTTTATCCTGTGATGGACTAACAACCCTGTCCAGGGTATGCCCTTCTTTTCACCCACTGGATCCAAGAGATAGATACCAACCCTTTGACCCAGAAAGATTAAACCAGTATGAAAAATAAATGGCTGAAAAGAGAACTTTGTACCTCTGGGTAAGATTTCAATCCCTTTTTCTCCTCCGATAAGGTGAAACCCATCTAATGACGTCTGTAGTGTAACACTTAGGATGCAACAACTGTAGCCCTTGTCCTGGATATCTATATGTTTGGTTAGTATATACGTGGTTCGTCCACAAATTTTTAAATTTACTATTTTTACAATTGTTCCAAAACTTCCCAGTTACTCCTGCAACTTTTTAAATCACACTTTTGCCTTCCGCTAACATGCTTAAATACATAACCCTTGAACCTTACCATTCATGTAGAGGGTGACAGAAGCTGTCTGAAGGATAATTATCTAAGCTAGGCCATAACAATATCACAGTATATCTCTACCTTAGGTAATCTTTGTTTTTAATGAGTTTCAAGTGTTGGACTGAACTACTGAAATAAAGTTTTCTGATTTCTTGGGATGTACTTTTACTAGCAGTTAAATACTTGATGATATTTGACTGAACACAAAGGAAAGGAAGAGGAGGACAGACTACCTCCTAATGTGGAGGACATCTTTTCATCATAATTTTTGAGCATGAGCATTCTGACTTCCCTACTGAATAGCTCAAGAGGTGAAGCGCACAGCCCACGCTTCTACTTCTTTACAAGGAGTAAGTCCGTCTTGCTCTGAAAAGGAACCCAAGTGTCTATACTTGCTTACTTGTGGATCAATACCTGACATAGAGAGGGATGGTGAGGAAGACTTCATACCACAAGTTCAAGATTTTCCAGCTAGAAAAGTCACAGACGCAATTTCTTTACAACAATGTTGGAAATAAGCAGAAAATAAAGTGGCTTTGCCAAGTAACATTTATTGATGTGCATTGGAATCAAATCTGGTTTTCCATTTCCAAATAAGCCGAATGGGTTTCATGAAAGGAAAAACCGGTAGACGGGCAGAACATTTCAAGCTGCCTTTTCTTTCAAAGCTCCCACATTACATGAATATTCTATTAGCTCTAAGAGTAGAAAATGGATTTGATATACACATTCAGTGGGGAAGTCATTTCCAGTCATCTCAACACCATGTTAACCACCATCATCCATGATGCTGCATGCTGGTTGTGGGCTGTCTCTCAGGTAAATGATGAGCACAATAATCCGTTTCGTCTTCTTTTGTGTGACTTAACGAGACAAGCGATTCCTTCACTTTCATATCAGCTTATTTGAAAAGTAATTAGCATTGAAGCTTTAGATTCTAGAGTCTTTCTCACTCCGAATTAAAATGGCCTGTGCAACTGTTCGTGATGTATGCTTTGCAAGGGGAAAATTGACTCGTTTCATTCACGTTTACCTTATCTCATATCTTTTTAATCTGGAATTTCTTTAGTTCTTAAAGGCAATCTCAAGCAGAGGACTCTATTAACCATAGTCATCATGTTTGCATTTAAAAATATCTGTGAACACTACTGTGGTAATCCTTTGATCATCAGGATTCGCTTGAAAAAGGTTTAGTAAATGTTTAATGACCCATTTATTGATAATTAATGAAGCAATTAGAGCTCTTTGTATCTGTTACACATGCATTAAGCAGCCACACGGTTTTGACAATTTATCCTGACTGATAGACGTGTTTTCACTCCGTTCCCAAATTAGCTTTAGAGTAGTATACTGTAAGGACCAACGATTAGGGTGTATTAATAACTTCACATATTCCTTTGTGGTATGTATCCTTCTAGAGACATTATTTCTAGTTGATTGTGGCATTAAAAAGCCTGCAGGGGAAAAAAAAAAAGGTTTCATTTGTCTTAACGAGTGTGTGTTCTTTTTCTTTTCAGCCCGCAAAAGGATTTGCTAGCTCATTCCATGTAGACCTGTCGGAGACAGCGTGAATTTATGTACTACACCATCAACACTGATGCTAAAGACAGTGAAACAGAACAAAAACAAACGGCAACCTGGACAGCAGCAACCTTGGCAAAACTTCATTTTCTCGGGTGGCGAACTGTAACGAAACCTTGGCGGTGGCTGCTGAGGGAGGAAAAAGGAGAAATAATTACTGAGTAGCTGTAAACCTCTTGATACCCAAGGAGCAATTCAAGGCCTTATTTCTCTCAGCAGGACTGAGACCGGCATGAAACTCTTGACCACATGAAGATTATAATGGTATAAGATTACAAAGCGAAGGAATTGAAATATCAAGTGTGTAAGGGGGACTAATTAAATTAGAGAGGTGTTATTTCCCCCCCTGGCTGGGAGGGACTTAGCCTCTAGAAATATGTGTGTGCCTGTTTACATCGAGAGAAAATGCTTCTGTACAAACTTCAACCAATGTCACACTGAACCCTTTAGCTATTTCTACAATCACCACTAAGCCAGCTGTACAGAGACTGTTTTGGGGGGAAAAGGAGACTGACAGCAAGAGACTGAGCAAGCAGATAAAGCGAGAAAAAGTGCAAAGGAGTAAGTAATGTACAGGAATAAAAAAAAGCAAACAAGTGCAGTACTATAGATTCTGTATCTCCGGTTTTTTGACTTGACTGTCTTTATATACCTTATCTTTTTTGGTTCTGTTGTTCTTTCTGTGTGGTTCAAGTGTGCAGACCCTAGAATATTCAAACTCACAGTTTTAGACAGGAACTTGTGGTCCGAAGTTGGGCTTAGTCCTCTTTCAAGCTTAGCTAGCCACTTCAGGAAGGAGATTTGGACAAATCACTGTGTTAATGTTGAATCTCATTTTTGAGTTTAGGAATAAAATACCAGAAAATGAATGTTTCACGTTTGTTCATATTTTTCAAATGCTTCTTATCGTTTCTTAAGGTCCTTCCTGAGCTGACGGCAAAGAAAGTGTAATGACCCATCAGAGAGATCTGGTTCTCTTGATGCCATTGGCCTATACATAACCAATCAGACACACTCAGTGGTTTTTATCATGTGTGCAAAGTGTTTACTGTACTATTTTAAAAGCTTATAAATGAATATAAATCTATATCTATATATATATAAAACTATATATATATATATACAATATACTTTTTCTGAAAACTGTGTAACCATTGATTAGTTTTTACACGTCATTATGTCTCTCAATCTAATAATACAAAGTGCTACAAAATCAAGATGTGTGTTGTTTTATTTAAAGGAGGAGTGAATATTCTAAAAACCTTACACCAACCAACAGTTAAGTTAATGTTTTTATACGATTGTTACTTTTCACTGTTTATATATGCCAGGCCTTGTTGTGTGCTGCAAAGACACCATTTAAGTTGTTTTGACTTGTATTGTATTTTTCCAAGCAGAATATTTGGTGATGTACAGGATGGAAAAACTATCACAATCCAGCAAGATTTCAAAAGTTTTACAATCATATGAGTAAGACATGCATAACACAGAAACAAGTTGCACACGTAAATGGATATGGCAAGTACATGCATAAACACACAAACAAATACATACACAGATAAAATGGTGATAAATAAACTGTGTCATTGAAGTTTCCTTAAGTGTGTTGTGTTCATCTTGAAAATGTGTCATGCACTGTTTACCCAGTTTCCAGTCAAAAGTTTAGAACTCTGTCTGCAATTTATTGAACTATTATAACAATTATAACTTATATTTTGTATAGACGTTTGTTCTACTTCTGTTATTTTTTCCGTGTTCTTATTTTTGCAAAGACATTTAGATGTCTTGGAAGAATGTCATGGAATTTCGAGATGTAATCACCATGGCCTTGCTCTACTTTCCACATTCCCTGACCTCAATAACTCTTAAAAAAAATCCCAATCCTACTCCTTCACTCCAGCGTGATCTTCAGATGGCCTGGCACATGCTTACAGAGATAAGCAGGGGAAGCAGAAGAAGAGAAGTCCTGGATCAGCTGCAAGTGAAGTGTGGGGTCATGTGGGAGACACAGCAATCCCACACTTTATGTCCTAAAAACAGAGCTGAGTTTGTCTCCATCACAAGATAGCCTTCTTTAAAGAGCAGAGAGATACATGTGACCGTTTCATATGACTGATGTATCGGATGCCTCTGTGAATTAGGGCCCTTCGGGTTTCTGATTAAAACATCAGCCCAAAATAATTCAGAGTTCTTTCAAGATGCTGGAAAACTTTCTTGAAGAAAGAGAAAAGAGGTCATATGCTGAACTATGTAATTGGGCAAAACTGGGTTGATATCAATGGGATTGGAAAATGTCTCCGTTATTGAAATGATATAGTTATTACTTCAAAAGGACGTTTTGGTGGCAAGTTAGCATGGCTACTTAACAAACCTCAAACTGGAACAACAAGGTGATGAGGGAAGTTAACTTTTAGAGTTCTACTGAGCACTGATTTCATAATTTGCTTTATCTAATCTTGAAATCTTGTCTGAACGTGTGATTCTAATGAGTTAATGTATTCATTTCTTTTATTTTTACATATGATGCCCCATTTTCAAGAAAGGCTTGCTGTAATAGTACACAATATAACATTTTCCAAGTTAGAAAATGCACAGAACATTACATTCTTCTGTGCATTTTAAACTTGCAATGCATATAAACTGATCAGGTATAATAACATTGTCAACATTGACAGGTGAAGTTAATAACACTTTGAATATTTTTGTTTAATATGTTAGAAGAAGAAAAAAAGTGTCATAAAGCATAAAGATTAGATGCTTGGAAGCATCTCCAAAACGGCAGGGGTTTCTTGATCTGCACTGGTCAGTACTGTGTGTAACAAAAGAGGTTCATTGAAGGAACGATGTAGTCCCAACAGGCTATGGATTTCTATCGAGAACAAATGCTGGCCCCTGAGGTCTGATCCAATAGATGAGTTCTTGTACCGCTGAAATTTTTGAAGAAAGGTGTGTACATAATAGCTTGCTGTGAATGGGGCAAGCAGGGGTTGAGAGTCATATCAGCTTAATCATCTTGTCCGTCTCATATTCTGAAAGAACAAGTGAGCTGACCTCACTCTCCGTCTGAGCTTGTGATCCTTTCTCTTCCTCTTGGGGATGCATTTTATTACTCTAACTAAACAGACTTTCAAGAGACCCCATTAGCCTCAATGATGAAAGGTCTGTCACCTTTCACCATTGCCACCTCATCACACATCTTATTGACATGTGTGCAAGACACTGCACGCCCATGCAAGGTTCCTCTTTTGCCTCCTTATTGCTGGCTGCCACATCGGTCAGTCTGACACCACACATACACTTTCACACAAACATCATTGTACTCTATTCCCCAACCACCTCATCAGACCAGAGCAGACAGCCATTACAGTGTGTCCAGCTATGCCCATTTCTCCTACAATTTTTTCTCCTTTTTTTCTTATCTGCAACAACCTATTGACCTGAGACACAGCCGTCCTGCCCTATTGACCCGGAGATATTCTGTGTGCATTTTACAGAGTGCTTGCTATCTTTCCACCCAATAAACTGTGTCCTGCTGCTTCTCATTTAATTCAACTTACCTCAGGCAGGTCTGACACTGTGTGTGACACATGGGTGGTGTGGTTGTTTATGGGCAAGCAGTGATTGGTTTGTAAGAGGTAGGTGTCGTGCCTCAAAATAAATGAGAAAACATGACAGATAAAAATTGGTCACTTTTAAGTCATAGCTTGGCATCTTTCATGTATGATATCATTGAGACTAAGCTGGCTGGGAACGTCCCAAGTTTGACAATGCTTCATAACAACAACAACATACGGTGACAAAAGTACAAGCTACATTTTAACTTGGAAATTGTTTTGCATTTGGTGGTTTATTAGTTAAGCCGTAAGTATGTCATCTGAATGTCTAATGTCTCAAAAAGGTTTTTAATACTCCAAAATTATTTTAAGCTACAAACTCAGGTTTATTAATGATAGTATTTAGAAATTATAATGAGGGTTTCCCCCAGTGTATAATATGACAGGCTGCCTGGATTTGCTTGCCAGGGACAAGGTTGCCATGCAACAGTGCCGACTGGGCCCTCTGACCACCAGGAGCAGATAAAGCGGGTGAAGTGTCTTGCCCAAGGACAAAACAGGGTTTGGACCAGCAACCCACCGATCACTGAACAAAGTTAGTGTTTGTCTGTTGTTGTTGCTTTCAAATGGTTAAGTTAATATACCATACTTAAATACCACTGCATTTAAAAATGAAAATTAATTAGGGCATTTTTGTAGTTTGAGGCTTCTGAAAGTGTAAAATAAGTAGGTATAGTAACCTGACATGATGTAAGGTAATTATATCAGACCGCTAGATCAGGGTTCTTCAAATCCAGATGATGGTCCAACACATTTAAATCAAATGGCTGAATCACCTCCTACATCTAATAGCTGCAGAACAACGGACCTTGGGGATATGAAGACCCCTGGCCTAGATGAAGCATATTGTGCTGATATGTTGCTATGAGAGCCCAAATGAAAATCTGCCAAGGCCCCCAAAAATTCTAGGGCGTGCCCTGGATTACAATTTGTGTAAAGAGATTGGAAAATGAAAATGAAGATGTCTCGTTCACATCACTTGCGTAGTTCATTAAGAAGTGTTCACACATTTTCTCATTCTATATTTTAACACTAAGACTTTGTGGCTAAAAATGTTACAATTTTTATTAAATATTAAGTAAACAGTTGAGTCCACTGCTTATTATTGACTTAATTTTTCATTGAATGTCTTGCTCCTTAGAGCCTGTAGGTTCGTCTGTTCAAACTTTAGGCTTTACAAACTCAGACTTGGAACTCATCACCAAAGAAAATGATCAAAACACAAGATTCATGCAAAAAGCTGGTCAGCAATTTCAAGAGAAAATGATCAAAAACAACACAAAACAAACTATTAAAAAAACTTGTATTTATTGAGTAAAAGAAAAATAAACTAGATTGCGTGATCATTCACTTAATAATATATTTATTTTTTACATGCTTCTGTTACTTTCATGAAATATTCTAAAGAGGGTCACATCATTATTATTACGACCAGCATAATAATAATAATTATGATGGATCTGCCTTTACTGCCGGTTTATTTATTTTTTGTGGACAGCACATTAGATTTGTCACTTTTGGAATCTGTCACATAATACCATAAAAATAAGAATAAATATAACATTTGAGTTGGATTACAGTTGTTTTTCCCAACTCCTCTTTACCAGTAACACAGCGCCTAAAATGTTTTGCCCCCAGCTACCCTCTCATTCCACATTCTGAACAGGAAGTGTTGAGTTGGTAACCTGGGGTGACGGAATCAGGCCTCTGAGTCACGCCTTGACCTAAAGGGGGAAACAACCCACTGGAGGGAAGATATTTGCCTCCAGCACTAATGTAACATGGCTGTCAGAAACGAACAGGCGGACCACATAGTCTGGATGACTCCTACAGAACAACAAACATTGCTGAGAGCAATAGTTGACTGCCTACAAGGCAAATATGCATAAAAACAGGTCTGGTTTAATGATTTTATGTGAAGAACTGAACAGTTACAATGGAGATAGAAACATAAAAAAGCCCTAGTTAATCCAAGAATGGAGATCGAATTTAAACCTGAGTACTATATAAGCAAACGCAATTGTGGTTGTAAGATTTTACTGAAACTGAGACATGTTTGGCTCAAAAAAAGAAGAGAGAAAACTGTCGAAAAGAGAAACGCTCGAGTTGCTGACTCAAATTTTGGCATTCATCTCAGTAAGATGCGTCAGGCGAAAGGAGAGGGTGTTCAAAAGGGCAAAGAGGTCTGCTGCAGGGTGGTGTAACTACAAAGCTTGTAACCTCTGTGGACCTACCTTATCTTGTGCCTTCTCTCTGCCCTCTTTGCACCTATACCCACCCGGTGGAAGCAGGTGCAAAGATGCCAAGAGAACATGAAAGTAAGCTTTTCTCTCCCGTCATGCCCCCACAGAAGGAGAACACCTGGTTCCCCTTGGAGGAGCAGATAGGAGGAGGATTTAGAGATACCTGACTTATCTGCATGCAGTATTCTTTTGCCAATTTCTTCTGTTCCTCTTTCCTCACACGCAGCCTCTTTCACTGCATTTTCTCCACTCTCTACTTCTTGTCTTGCTTCTCTGTCTAACTCTCAGCTGTCAGACTGAGAAATGGCAGGCGAGACATGGGTCTTCTGCCTGGGGAGAGGGAAAGAAAAGGACGAAGGCCTCCAGACACACAGTCTGTCATGAACACATGCGCACATGCTCATGCAAATGTGCATGTCTGTCCATGTGTGGTCTGCACCTGCCAACCTGTATAAAACCTGTACTCTGTAACTGACCCATATTTTACAGCAATTTTTCTCATAGTAAAATGATATATATTTTTAGGAGAGATAAATCACTTTCATTCAAATTTGTTTGTTAAACATGTTATTAAAAAATATTTTGGGTACACATTTTAGAATAATCAGGAGAGACCAGTCAGGCCGTTGCCTTCCACACAGTTCTGCTCAATTCTCATGAAGGGAAATGAGCAGAATACTTATTTCCCTTCAGTGCTCCATCTAAGATTTCTCCCATTGCTTTGGATTTCTTTGGTACAATTAAAACTGGGCCAATCAGCAAAAAAAAAGAAGTTGTGAACGATGATGTCAATTTTTAGAATTGTAGCTTTAGCCTGTAGTTTTAGCAGTGCAAGTGGAAGTGAACAAAGCTGTTCAGACCATGTTGGCAGAGCTTTCAATTTACAACCATCTGGTTTAGCTTGGCACGTCCCTCTTAGCAGTGGGGATTGTTGTTTACAGTGCAGGCAATTTCTGGTAAGCTTCATAGCATTGAACTGGCACATTACATATGCAACATCGCCTAACGTTTGGGTTACCCAATTGCTAATGCAAAAGTTTTACATTTTTAAATACATAAGGGGAGGGTTGTAGCACTTTAGTACAACCCACCTCACACCTGTCAGCATTTGTTTAGCTAACTGTATTAGTATTGGGCATTGAAAGGGGGAAAAGGTTTTTGAGAAGCTACATTTTCAATCGACATGTCGTATGACTCTTGTAACTGTGTACGTGTCAAGCAACATTTGGCTTTGATTGAAAAAATTGCTGTCTTTCCTCTGCATCTGTTTTCTCTTTACCTTGTGAGGTGACTTTCTGGGGTGTAGAATTTTCATATTCTCAATCTTGCATATACACTGATCTTTTAATTTAAATAAAACAGCACGTGTTTGCTGTATTTTATCAAATTTGTGCATGAAAAGTGAGTGGAATTATTCTGCTGTTTTCATAGTTTTTACTTGGATCTCTGAAATCCAATGGGAATGCGTCTTTCCCATGAGGTTGTGGCCCTTTCATTATCAGTTTGACATGCCGTCGAGATCACAGAAAATTTCCATTCAGATCTTGAACTTTCTTTTCATACTTTTTATTTGAAGTTCAGATTCTTTGCGTTAGCCAGACAAGTGAACTCCTACATAATCATCAAAAAAGGAAGATCTACCTTTCTGATGATATGGCCCTGTCAATACTGATGTAACCCAAAGCCCAAAATATATGCTTTTCCAACACATCAAAGTCCTCACATGATCTCAAGTTATTTTACTTTCACTTTAAATATGACATGTTGATTTCAATGACATGTTGCGTGACAATGTTTGAATTCTGTCCAGTTTCAGGCTGGATTGTATTGTAAATTTGCAGGACTTAAACAAGAGCACACATGCTGCAGTGTTGATAGGGCAGGGTTTTTTCATGCTCTGATGTATTGAGTTAGATGCTGTCTTTCATATGCTTTAATCTACACTTGGCTTTGGCACATTTATATTGCTTCCAGATACTCTGCAGCAACAATGAAGCTACAGTAAGAGAGTTTTGTTTGTATCATAAAGATTGAAAGTGGGGGGTTTAAAGTTCAAGAATACACCTGCCAACAATTTCAAGGCTCATTAATTAACACACTGTCACTTGCTAAAAAAATAAATAAATTACATGCTGTGACTAACAACATATAATTATTATCTCCTGAAACTAAGAACTTGTTGCCAAATATGTTTTTTCCAAGCACAGTTATACATTTTTGCTAAAACTTTATGACAAATTCTCGTATGATTCAAAAACTGCTGAACATAATGACTTTTGATTCTTCGCAAAATTTTACACCTACACTAAAATGACAGAAAATCCATTCTTTTCCAAGAACAGTAGCTTTTCTTTTCTTGTTTTTCTGTGAAATTGTTTTTTTTCACAGACAGGTGTGGTAGTTACATGCTAAAGTGCAATTCCTTCTGGGCTTCTGGGCTAATAGCTCAGGGCTATATTTTCATTCCCAAGATGTTTTCATTGGGATTTCATAAAAAGGAACCATTCGGTGAAAGAAGAGGTAGAACAAAAGAGGCATTTTATTTTTATTCCAGGCAGGTGTTTTAATATTAACAAGCACTAATAGGAGATTGACGTATATTTGCACAATGGACGTCTTTCAAACGTTGGTCAGTAAATGCAGCAGGAAGATAAAAAAAAAAAGTCCTGATTACCAACAAGAAAATCTTTTTTTTTTTCTGTATGGATGCGAAATATGTCCTCTGAAGTTGAAAGGTATAATCAGAGGAATAAATTGAAACCTAACACTGTCAGTCACAATGGGGAGGCCCCAGTGTGACACCCCTGTTCCACTTCACTCACACATTGTAGGAGACAAGAGAAAACAAGTCACATCCGCCCTCTGAGAAGGTGCCGGTGTTGGTCGGCAGCTGAAGTGTTGGAGCATGTGTGAACAGAAAATGACACAGGAGACAAATAACACATGACAAACCAAAGTAAACAGCAATGTTGGGCGTATAAACAGGTCACACACACATACCTTTTTCTAGGCCCCAGCGTTACTGTGATTGAACCTATTAGTCATAGTAATAAAACCACTGAAATGCAGTGTGAGATAATGATCTTGATTTTGGTATATTATAGTGGCACCTTCACCAATGGGTGAAACAGATTTTGTACCAGGTCACCAGGTCAGCCAAGAAATTAATGTGGAAACACTGTCAAGCACATAGAATGACAACTTGAAAAAGGCTACATTTATTTCAGCCAACAAAACTGAAGGTTTACCTGTGTAAAAGCTATACATCTTCTGAACATTCCTGAGAGATTTAGGTTTATGAGGACATTATAAAATAATGCAGTTGATGCAGCTTTGTCAGCTGATATTTATTTACATCTCTAAAAGCGTAAGTTTCAAGAATAGAAAGTAATTGCTTCATTTTAGGCGAACAGCAGCTACAAAAGAAATGTGTAGTTTTGGCTGAATGCACCAGGATGCAGAGGATTTTTTTGTTTTAGTGGCAATACTGAAAACATTCAATGCTGTATGGAAAATGTTGGGTGTAGTCTATTGGAAGAGGAGAGCTGAAGATCCATCTGCTGAGGAAGCAGCTAGCTTACTGAGCTGAAACAGGGAGGAATGTGATGCTTGGACAACAATCATACCACAACAAAAGGACAACACAGATGTTAACTGAGCATGGCATACAGCTGATACCTTTGACACAAGTAGATCACAGCTTTTCCAAGCTGTTTAGCTTTTGGATATTAGGATGAATCACAGTTGCACGTGAATATGCAGTATGTCCACCTTCATCAGCTGGGGTGTATCCTTAATACGTCCAGCTCAACAGATGTTCATCCAAAGATAGATACTCTGCAGAACATTGACAGACTGAAGATGTAGTAACTTCCACCAGGGAGAGAACTAACTTTGCATATTGTGTAGCTAAAATGTGTGTGTTCTCCTCCTGGAGTTTCTGCAGAGGCTTGTTAACAAGCCATCATTTGATCCAGGTGAGTTGAATCAGGGAGGGAACTAAAACCTGCAGGATAGTGACCAGTAAGGACTGACTTTGGACGTTGCTGGTCTACTCTGACACGTATGTATGTCCTTTTTACTGCAGACTGGGAAAACATTACAAGAATAACAGAATGGGAGACACTCTAAAAAGCATCAGGATTTGGCCCCTTCACATGACCTCTAGTTCATATTCTTCTCCTTTTCTTCCAACTTCTACCACATCAACATTGAGAACAAACAGTTCTCCTGCTGAGTAGTAAGTCCCACTAACTAATAGGTGACATGATGAAGAGGTGATCAATAATAATTTACTGTACCTGTCAGTGGTCATAATGCTATGCCTGATCAAATCAAAGATGGTCTGGGCACACTACCTCAATATGTTAATCCAGTACTTTAAATGATGAAGCTTATGCACTATTGTGTAAAGCTTACACAGTGCTATGAAGATTGATGCTTACAGCTTTCATCTGAGTTGATTTGTGATGCTACAAAAAGGTCCTGACAGAACAGTAGAGTTGGAATACTAATGTATAGGTATATGATACCAACATTGTCCTCCTTGGATTCATGCATTTATTGATCAGAGGGGGTTTGGTGGCATCAGAGAAACCTAAACAATATTGGGCAGCTAGATTTAATGTTGTGGCTGATTGCTGTTGCCTGCAATAAATCAGCCAGTTAAACAGAGAGAAGCCTGCTTGGAAGTGATGCTGGTGAGGTTCCAAGGAACATGTGCCTTAAATATGCACACTCACCTTATTGGCAAGGATGACACTCACCAATAATAGTACTTCTCAAA
Organism: Phalloptychus januarius; assembly: GCA_902982915.1. Lineage (NCBI taxonomy): Eukaryota > Metazoa > Chordata > Actinopteri > Cyprinodontiformes > Poeciliidae > Phalloptychus > Phalloptychus januarius. The sequence continues at coordinate 2,066,118 of CADWAE010000285.1, forward strand.
GAGAAGACATAGCTGTCCCATATGTCTCTGTTGCCTGTAGAATAAGGGACATTGTGTGTGAAGCTTAACCTGGAATATACAGTGAATAAGTCTCATCTTCTCAGCCTCTTTTGATGACTTGTTTCAAATACAAGTCGGGGCTTGTGTAAGTGTGTCACTGAGAGTATATTCAGCTAATTTATTCACTGCAGATAATGTACTGTTCATTTATAGAGCACAATCAGTAACAGTCTCATTGAAAGGTACTAACGCAGTCATCTCTTGCTGTAATACATTTCTTGTTTTGTCTCTTTTTTCTCTGACATAAGTGCTTGATACGTGTTATAGCCTTCATGGGTGTATCTATTCAATGCAATAACCACAAAAGCTAAAAGAAAATGATATAATCTTCACCTATTTATTACCTCTGGTTTGCATCCGACTGCGTACGGTGAATTGAGTTTTTCAATTTAAACCACCCTCCTTGCGAGCAAAATCCCAGAACTCTCAAACTATTGTCAAATGAAGTCAGCATATCAAAAACTAACTTTACATATCCTGGCAATGTTTTCCATGTATTTCACAAAAAACATCTGCAGTGAAAAGAAAATCTTTTGTTTCATTAGGCAGTATCTCCATTTTAGAGAATGCAGTATTTATTGTAACAATATGATAAAAATGATGAGACAGGGAGCCATAATTCTGCTGATTTTTATATAAATCCCCCCCAAAAAATGTCTTCCTTTTTTCCCCTCTTTTTTTGTGACTTTGTCTGTATGTTCACAGAACCTGTTTTTTGGATTGAAAATAAAATGGTAATCATTTCCATTTTTTTCCTCTTTGTATGTAACTCCACTCTGCCTTTGAGGTTCTGATGAGTGAATAATGGGGCAAGAGGATGAAAGATGTCCTTACCTGAAGTTCCACACATCGAGTTTTTTTTAAATGTAATAAAGCACTGTATATAAATAAATATATATATATATATATAAGTAACTCGAGAACACGAAAAACCCAACAGAGGCAGTGAGAGCAAAAATCTTTTGAGGCAACCAGAGACAGGTCTCCAAGGTTACATGTTGTACTTAATCCCTAGAACCCCCACAGGCCTGATGTTGGAAGAATTTTGTTGATGTCTTTGGCTATCTAAAAGCTGTGTGTGTGTGGGGGTGTGTGTGTGTGTGTGTGTGTGTGTTTGTTTGCACTGTCAATTCCCTTGAGCCATGGTCAAACCCCAGTGACATCAGCAGCCATGTCTTATTTACCAGTTACAAAGATCCCTCTGTAACTAAGTGCAGTGTTTCCAACACAACACACACTCTAGGCTTGTTAGTACATGGAGACAAGAAGAAACATCTAACAGGAGTTTGGAACCTTTATTTGTTTGTGGTTCGTTATTTAAGCACGTATTTTCATATTGGGAGAAAATCTTGTATTTTTCAAATTGCCAACTATTTGACCATTGCCACAAATTAATGTGGGTATGTCGCTTCGGTCACTTGTACTCAAGCAACTAAAGTCTACCTAAAGTACTCCACCTGAAGTGTGTGTTGGGTCAGGAGGTCAGATGTGGCTGCATGGCGTCTGCTGTGTTGAGTTTAGTGCAGGGCAACCATTGCCTTTCTGTGGTGGGGCCTGTGTGGCGGGAGAGAGGCTCGCACTATGTGGGTGTGTTCTCATCAGCTTGTGAGGTACAGAACTTTGTGGTGAGAGATTCCTGGTGTCTGTCCTTGGCTGGTTGGGGGTGGTTGTATGGGGGAACTCATGGGGATGAGACTGTTTCATCCTGGGACTCCTCTGGTTGTTTGGCTTGTTTGGACCATATGGACCCTTTCTGAACCCATTTCTAGATGGGATCAGAGTCTGGGCCTGTGTCATTTGGGTGGTGCTCAGTCCTTGTCTGGGCTGATGAGAGGTTTAGGCGGGCTGCGGTTCTCCACTTCATAACGAACGGAACCATCTGCTCAGTCCAGGTATGGGGCAACCACATGTTTAACATTATTATACATAGCTCAGCTGTTGGCAGCCTTAATGTTTGTAAAACTAAATCTTTTGGGGCTCATCTTGACCATTAGACTACAATTCACACACACATGATGAGTAAACTATATCATTAAAATGAACAAAAAAAGCAAGACTGTACCACTGCCTTTAATGCCTATACTTCCAAATTCCCTATGCAAGCGAGGTTAGCTTCAGAAAACCAGCTCTAGTGCTGATAAAATGGCCTTTTGCAACTTTCATTGGCATGAAAGCAGGGCAGGTACATGGACTTTACTATCAATCAGAGTAGAAAGTATTAATCTCCCACCCACAGGGAATGGGACCCTGTGGGTAAAGCAAAACGTCAAACTTTTGCGCGAGTTTCCCCTGTGGATGGGAGACTCATTCTGTGGCTGATTTTTCAAATGTAAAAAATATTTATTCTTACTTTTCACTTTTTCACAGTGCTCAACAAATGTTTTTTTTGTAAAAAATTCTCAGAAGGTTTTTTACAAAATAACTGTATGAATCAATCGTAACAGAAACAAATTATTTATCAATTAAATTCCTTCTTCTGTTAACTCACAAAAATTTTGATTATACACTGAGTTTTTAAGGAGGCAAATGATATCCAATTAATTCTTCCTCCTACCCTTCAGCTTCTCTTCTGGCAATATGTAACTTGGATGAACGAGTACAGTTTCCCAGGAGAACTGCATTACCAAGGACAGGTTGCCAAGGATGCTGTGAGCATAGCTCAGCAGATTATGGCTACTGAGTACACTAGTCCTTGCAGCCTGGGACTGGCAGAACAGGCTTTGGCTGCACAGAGAAAGGATCAGTGAATGTACAGCAGAAGAAGAGGTGCAAGAAGGCCAGCCTGCTCACTTAGCTAAAGGTTAATGTGACAAGGCCGGGTATTCCTCCTCTCTCTCTGGACACCATTTATCAAATGATGAACTGGACCAACTCCAGTGTAACTAAGCCCACAAACTAAAATGAGCAATAATTAGACATTCACTGATGTCCAAATAAATGTATTCATAAAGCACCAATTCACCACAAATGCTATCAAAAGGCCATTTATCAAACAAAAAAGGGAAATACATATGCAGTTGTATAGAAATATATGATCAAAAGAATTCCAATCAAAATATAGATTCATCAATACTGTTATTATAGAGAGCTATTTCATAACAAAAAACCAAACATGAATAGTGTTATTTATAAATAATGAGTAAATACTCAATAAAATAAATATAATAATAAAATTAAATAAATATAAAAAAATTAGCTTATTTTGACAAACATTTATAGAACATAGCATGTTAAGCTCATTTAGAGGCTTTGAAATAAACAAGGAAAAATAAATTATATGTTATGTCATCAATCAAATGTTTTGCATGTCTGTTACACCTTTCATTTTTTGCAATGTTCAGTTAGTCTTTGAGGTTTGGAGACCTTCCTGTCATTATGCAAATCTTTAGCCCCTTCTGCAGTTCCCTCCACCAAAACCCACCTAAGGTCAGTTATTTACCCCTCCAGCAAACCCCCCTTTTCTCTATGTGTACATGTGTTCTGATGCATTAACCCCCTGTGGTTATACAATGCAAGCTGATTTAGTTAGTTGCCACTTAATTTGTCAAACAAGGTCAAACACCTCAGAGACATTTTTGAGGCTTTCTTAGCTGTTGGTTACACCTCTCTAAGAACCAGACATTTCTTCTCACAAACACACAAGCAAGAAAACTCACAATCTGTTATCTACCAAACATTTACAAAGCTGGATGTGCCCCCCCACCAGCCAAAACCCAGCATGTCCTTTTTATAAAGTCAATGAATTTCATGCAACAGCCGCTGAAAATTCTGGCAAACAGGTAGAAGGGGATGAACAGCCCCACACTAATAAACCCTTAATCATCTCCATGAACAATATTCACAGCAAGAGCCTGAAATCCATGCATAGTGGTGCAAAACCCTGTCCACATTTCCATATCACATATGCTTTCCTCTGCAGAAAATAATACCTTTAACTCTTCTATGTATAGATAGATAGATAGATATTAAGAACATAACTGATTCTTCACATTCTTCAGGGTGGCTTAAATGTGACTAAGTCCCTCAGTCTGTGGGGTCTCCAACTGTGACTGAAGCAGAACTAATGAAGTTAGCCACGGAAGTCTGGCAGATGGAGCCATGAATGTTCTGCTTTACCTGTTTGCCCATCCCACACACATGCAAGTCTGTATGCACCCCATCAATTTCCCTGGCACTAATGGATAGGCATGCCTGCAAATGACAACAGGACACTATATTGGAAATGGAATGACGAGTGATTCTTTTTTTTTACATGAATGCAAGAACTGAGGTGTAAAATTTAGTTTGATTTTGAACTAATAGCCATCCTGCATGAACATATCAAAGACTTGGGGGCAATTGTATGCACAGGTTGCCCCAAAAAAAGCTAAAAAAAACATCTGTGCAAGGCTGTAGGGAAGGTTGTGTTTCTGCCTAAAGCCAGGGTCAGAGCTCTAGGGATCAAAAGGGCATCAGGGCTTATCATGGGCACACTGTCAGAGTACTGTGACTGATAAAGTGTCCCTCTACCACTTTGTGTGATATGTTTAGAAATGTTGACAAAAACATCAATGTTCACAATTAAATCAATGCTGAAGCCCCAATATATTTCTGTGAAACTTTTGAAATTTTGCTCAATGGGAGGCACAATGCTCTGCTGAGAAAGAAATCTGATAGCTAAACTTAACCTAGAAGATGGCAGCCCAATCTTAAAGGGATGAATAAGACCAGCAGCAATACGTAGGCTTTTCATGGTGTTTTATACGGTGGTCAGTTGTTACTAAGAAGCACACAGCGTGCCAAGAAAATATCCTCACCACCACCACAAGTCCGAATCATTACTACAAGGCAGAAAGGATCTATAACGCCATGTCCTTTTCACTAAATCTGACTATATAATCTCAATATTACATTTGAAATTGAAAGTCATAAGACCAGGCCACATTTTTCCTATCTGATCACAAAGATTAACCTTGAATTGCAGCCTTGACTTTATGGTTTCTTTGCCGACACCCGGCGTGTTCTTCTGCTGCCGTAGCTCATCTAATAAGAAGTGTGATGATTGACAGACAGATTGAACTGGTTAGTTGTAATGTGTGGTTTGTTGAGCTGCTGCTCATTTTCTATAATCTCAAAATAGTTTGGCAATTTCTTCTGACTCCAGGTTAAACAAGGAATATTCATTCACACAATTTGTCCTGATAATTACTCCTGATAATTTCCTATAAACCAGAGAGGTGGCAGTGTGAAAAAATCTCAATAGATTGTTTTTGTGAACTAATAACAGCAGCCCATCTGACTCCAACAGATGGGCTGGTGTTTCACATAAAAATTACAAATTACAAAAAACACAAATATTTCCCAGTTTTCTTTATCTTATATTTGTTCACTAAATCTTCTTTTAATGCCTTATAGTTCAAATGCAGACAAGACATCAAAGTAACTTAACAAATTTTGGGGCTCAGTCTTCACATTGCATGAATACATTTAATTCAAAATGTATTCATGCCAGAGTGCATCTGTCTTTATACTGAAAAACTGTGTCTAGTGTTGCTTAGGCCTGCAAAAATAAAATGGAGAAAACAGCTTTTAGGCAAATGCAGAGCACCAAGACATTTTGAATCATCAAATATATATGTATAGCCTTGAGGGATTCATAACAGAAGAGCAATAAGGAGAACTGATAGCTTCATTCTGAAAAGCTTGACAGCTTCTATCAAGATATTTTACAGCATTAACAATGTAAAAATAGGAATTTTAGTGACCTGCCTATCATTTTGGTAAGAAAAATGGTCACTCTCAGCTGTAATCACCTGCGCCATCCATTACAGCCATTAACAAGATGACTGTCATTTTCTTTCAATGGACAGATGACCTACATAAATATGTTCAACAACATATTTTATTTTTGTAGTTTCAAAATAGTTTAAACTTATGAAGATTTTGATTGGCAAGACTTCCAAAAATTTCTATGCATTAAACAGGCATTTCTTCTCTCAAATTAATTACCTCTAATTAGGTGTCAAATTGGGTAATTATTGTGATGAATGTTTTATTGCTATAATAGTGAGGGGAATTAGAACAACGTTAAATCGGGGTTCACACACTTAATGCAGAGCTGTCAGTTAGAGTAATGGGCATAATTCATTTAATGGGAACAAAAATACCTGCGGATTTTAATAGCATGGCCAGAGTAAAGTATTTGACCGAGAAAAAGAAAGAAGCAATGAACACAATTTAAAAATGTAACTCATCTCTTTCCATCACATGGAAGCCAATGGGGAGAAGCAGGAGAGTTTCTACTACATTCGTCTTGCTGGACACAGTGAGGAGAAGTCGAGAGAAAACATTCCCAAACGAAAGCATGAAATTGATCATGAATAATGAGAATGCCTTGACTACATTTTAATAGCACCAAAAACTAGAAATTAATCAAGGACTTTTTCATTAAGGCCAGTTATGTTTTATGTTTGACACAGTTTCTTCCAACTTGCCAGTGTTTGATACTGTTTGCATGTAATTATAAGAGGTTCTAAAATAACAAGTTCATTGTTTATTATTATGTAGTCAAGTCCTAACAAGAAGTGGATCTCTTTCAGCCTGCATTTTTTATGTTTTTTTAATGGAAAAAAATATTTTTGATTGATTTCAATTTTGTGGGGTCAAAATTCACTTTAAACTGAAAGTGATTTTATTCATAATGATTCCTCCTGCAATCTGTAGGTGTGCAAAAAGTTCATCACGATCTTCTCGAGTCTGCTTTGCACACCAGAATGAAACACAGAGACATTAAAGAGTGCATATGTGTCTAATCAAAATCTTTAATCAAGACTTTCCTACTGAAAAATTTATGATATCGCATTCTTAAAGCAATTTCCCAGAAGAACTCTTACGCCCACACAAATAGCTGTGTTTTGACTGTCATGGAGGAAAATTAGGAAAGGCAAAAGACTTCATGTGGAACTAAAAGGAAATGGAGAAAAAAAACACAAAAGGACTCATGAACTGCTAGTAGAATGAGACTTATCTCGTCTTGTTTTCACGTGTTGTAGTAATTTGATACAATGCCTTACAGCAAAATGCCTGAAATGGACCCACATACTTTGTTTTCCTGAGGAAGATTAATTAGGAGGAACTTATTAAAACCCCAAAGCCTCCAAAATGTCTTTACATTAAATTTAATATTATGTTAGATAAAAACGTTGACACTGCAGTGCAAAGTAAATAGTTTTTGTATCAAGTCAGATGCAGCAGGCTGAATAATGGGATTGTGTCTCATGTCTTTATCATTTAATATGCTAATAGATCAGCATAGTTAGTCTTCATTTATGTTATTTAGCACTTTAGCCAGAATCAGGGTCCTCTGACCAATCATTTCACTTCATTTCCACAATTGTCATCATCAAGGCACTTGCATTCAAAGTGATCTGTCCCGTATTTTGGAACAGATTCTAAATCCTTGCAGACGTCTCATTGGCTCTATTTTAAGACTTCAATATGGCCTCACTCCCACTCAAGATGACTTCAAAGTCTTGTCAGATCAATCCTTGAGATGACTGGCTGTGCAATGAAATATAGCTGTTTGTTTGGTTAAGTGAAGCTATTAGCTGGCCAGTCTCTGTGTATTGATCAAGGTTATTGGACAATTAGCTAATTTCCATTGGATCACACCTTCAAGATGTGATCTCTCTGCTTCAATTAATGTCTTGATGGGCCACTGTCATGAGTATTGCTCTTATTTAATGTGTGTCGGGAAGTAACATACAAACACTAAATAAATAAAAATAAAAAATAAGTACAGTAAGTGCAAGGTAGCACTGAAAATATTTTATATAGATAAGAGGATAAAAATAACTTTTCACTTAGAAGTTTGTAATCTTAGTTTTTAACAACATTTATATATATTGGTAGAGCTGTTGCCTTGTAGCAAGAAGGTTCGATTCCCAGCCCCGGTCTTTCTGCACCGAGTTTGCATGTTCTCCCTGTGCATAGTTGGGTTCTTTCCGGGTACTCCGGCTTCCTCCCATAGTCCAAAAACATGACTGTCAGGTTAATTGGCCTCTCTAAATTGTCCCTAGGTGTGAGTGCATGATTGTTTGTCCTGTGTGTCTCTGTGTTGCCCTGCGACAGACTGGCGACCTGTCCAGGGTGACCCCACCTCCATTAGCTGGAGATAGACACCAGTACCTCCAGACCCCACAAGGGACAAGGGTTTACAGAAAATGGACGGATGGATAATTTATTTGTTCAATGACACATATGAAGTAACACCTAAAAACTCCACTATTTGGAGATCCATCCATCTAAACGTAATAAATCTAAAAGATACACTTTACACTGATGGTGTCCATCTCATCCGATTTTTCTGATCCCAATCTTTCAAGAAACAAAAGTTTACACCTCAAATCCTTTGCAGAATAAAAGACACAGCTAAATTTGTTCAAAACAAGACGTGTGTAGTAATTGACTTGTCTTCTATGGAGGAGGGGTGAGCGCTGAGTTGTGCAAGGTTGCATGCATGATAGGATCATCTGTGAGGTCATGTCAGCACAATCTTTGTGCTCAGGCATCTCGACCTGACTTGGACCTCTTTAGTGGTCCAAATAAGGTCTAAGCTGTCTGGCCTCACCATATGTTAACTTACAACAACACTGCTGCCATCAAGGACCTCAAAACCTTTATTTTAAATTGCAAGGGCTTTTAAATTTAGTGAGTGCCATCTGTTTGCTCTGGGTATATTTTTTGTTTTCGTTCAATTCATCTTAATATTGTTCTTTTTTAACAAAATATGTGATCAAGGCAAATATTTAACACAAAATCCTTTAGTTAGTTAGAAAACCAGTTGTTCACAAAATAATTTGATTGCTTGCTTGCAGTAAGAATAAGCAAACTCTTAAATTCCTTGTGATTTAATAAATCTATGTCACTTCAGCACAAAATAATGCTGCTGTTCATTAGCAGATTGTATAATTTTCACACCCTACTGGTGGGATCAGTTTTGTCATTAAACTGTGATCAGAAAAGTCAGAAAAAGGATGTTTGCTTCAATTTTCCCATGCATACATAAATTAATGGTTTATTTCTGCAGTACTTTGCAAAAACAAATTGAGAAAATGAGAATTCTCAATTCTCAGAGTTTAAAATGCAGTGACTGTGAAACGTTACAAAGAAAGAGGCTGAATACTTTTGCACATGTAAATACAGGAGAGAAGCCATGTAAATATTGAAGTTTTTTTTTACCCCAACAGCTGACAAATGTAGAGGCGAAGGAAGTATACTTTTCTTCATGTATACTTTGCTTTTTTTGAGTTATCAGGCTCTATTCCATCAAGTCGCTGTCCACTAAGCTGGACAGGGGTCCGTATTTACCCACATACAGTAAATGAAACAGAAGATATGTCTTGACTCAGTCTTTGTCTTGACTCCTACAAAGCCAATACAGTCCCTATATGTAAATGTTATAGAAAGCTACAATAGTGATCATGATTGAAAAGAGGGCTAAGAGAAGATTATACAAGGAAGGATTTACCAAGGTCCCTCTTTCTGGATGTTCCAAACTTGTAAGTTATTGTAGAAGGTTTGTCATATATGTACAACATTTAGTAAAAAATATTCATAGCAAAAATGCCAACTACTATTGGTATCCAAAATTAAAAATGGTACCTTTCCAAATTATAAGATGTGATATTTTGATACTGCATTTAAAAATAGGGTTTACATTTAAGTTTCTGATAGATTCTTACAAGACATACCAATTGGCAGAGTGAATCACAGAATGAATTGTGAAACACCACTTTTATTAAAATAGGTTTACAAAGTGGACTTGTGAGATAGTTTTCCACACATATACACATCTTGGAATCTGGTATTGCTCAAGAACATCAGCAGGACACTCAAAATTTCAAAACTGAAAGGCTAATTTAAAGCTGAATGTTGATTTCTATCAAATGTGTCCCATTTAGCTACAAAGCCAAGTTTATGCTATTATGTTTTCAAAGTAACTTATTAAAAGTAGAAGTTGTGACCGGGATGCAGGAAAGGATGCATGCGTCTGCGTGTCTGTTTGTGTGTAGCTACATCTCTTCATCTGGTCTTGGCGTTATGGAGTCAAGCTTGTTTTCTTTTTCCCCCTCCTTTGCCTTGCAAGTTGTTCCCACCATCTGGCACCAGTCTTTGAAAATGAGGCCAAGTCTCTCCCACCAGAATGGCATGAAAATATACCCACACACCAAGTCTTCTTGTCTCTCTGTCAAGTCAGCCACTGACTAGGAGCAAAGATAACAGTGTTGAATAAAAAAGCAGAGTACTATATTGTTCAGTGATGTGTAATTGACACATTTTATATAGTGAGTACAATTATTGATTTTTAAGTTAGGTTCAAAGTGCTAGCACTATCAAAATATTTAATCTTGTCTTTTTTTTCTTTAAGTTCCATTTTAGATGTCTAGAGAGGCAACGAAATCAAATCTTTGTCAAACAGTTCAGGGGGAAGATAGAGCCATACAGAGTAAAGGGAAGGAGGCATTTAGAGCTCCACTGACTTCTTGGCGTGTTTAACTTTCTGCTCCCGTCAGCGTAGAAGAACTCCATTGACTCTCTTCTGTTGGAGGCCATGGTCATTTGCATAACCTATTCCCCTCTCTTACTGCCAGGGAGCTTCAGGCTCTCTCCCAGTCTCTGTTTACTCTGTGTGACCGAGGCCATGTTGGATCACTTTACTGCTGTGCTGTGGCGATTTCCCTGTCCATGGCTGGGCTTTAATTGCTTTGGTTTTATGCTGGGTCAGACTGTGTGTGATACACACTATTTACAAGACCTCATTGTGACAATGACCTTTAAATTGTTCTCTTTGTCCCACTGACACACACACTTTCCTTTTCACAGATGCAAACACACTCACACCAGCACATGTATGGATGCATGGAGATCAGGGATCATTTGAGATCCTTTAAGTTTACTTGGCTTCTTTCATTACACAATTTTTCCATCAATTGAAATTGAGACATTTTTTTTTTTTAATCAGGTATATATTTAACAAAACTAATGTTTAAACTATTTTGAATTGTGTGCAACAGTAAATCAACACCAATTGTTTATTTTAAGTGGCAGGATATATTCAGATGTCTGATAAAACAATAATTTGCAAATGCTTCTAAGTGTTGGTACCAACAGGTTTTTTCCTCCTTTTTTTGTGCAACTAGTATTTCAATGCTATGACTTAAGCAGATCTTTTAAAATGTTTGCATTCCAAATGTGAGGCAAGTTCATCATGATGTTTGGAAAGATTGGCCCTTGTAGAAAAGCCGCATTTTGGGATTGGCACACTTTAATAATTAGGTAGCACAGGAACAGGTGGAGGCATCTGTGATTTCCAGTTAACCAGAACAGTCAAGATCAAAGAGAAAAACAGCAACCAGGATCATGTGTCTGGAGCCCATTGCACTACCTCTCATTGTCTTTTGTGAATCTGTGGTCTTTGCTCCAAACTTTGACAATGCTGTGTTTGCTAGCAACATTTCCAGGATGACTTAAATTCACACCTCATGTTGTTTGAAGGAGACTTAAGCTGTGTTATTGAACAGTTCTAAAGCTCCATCAACTATTGTGTAGGCTTTTTGAAACTTTTTAGTCAAAATTTGTAAATTTACCTTTGGAGATTTTATAACCTTCAATTTTTTTTTTTTCAGATGTTCATCCCATGTAATCTGACAATTTGGTTAGAAATAGACCTATGGCCTCCAAAATTTCAACCTCAGAGTATTTTCCAATTGTTGTGTCAAATTATACCCAACTGATTTTTATATCCTCTTCTATCACAAATACATATTTCTATTACTGTTTTGGACAATCACTCAACAAAAAAAGATCGCTTCTAATTGAGAGCAGTTTCAAATTTGGGGGGAATCATTGCGACAAATAACTGACTGGATTTGTACTTCATCATGTGCAAGAATTCAGCTTAAGACAGTATACACACTACATGTGTCAATCAAGATAGTCAAAAATATTTCTAGATATACATTTATGATCTGTGCAAGAGTTGTAATACCTTCCTTTGTGATTTAACTCATGTTTTTCCTCAGCCTGTTGCTTCAGGCATACTGCTCTCTTTACTTTGATGTGCTCTCTGTGTTGCACTAAAATCCTGTCCACCAGTGGCCATTTTTTGGTGTTTGCAAGGATGTCACTATACCCAATAACAGATTAATGTTACTGGCTTTACTTTATTATTGTCATGATGCAGAATTTTACTGTCCTGAAAAGTTCGCCACTCTCCAGCAATAGGACCGGCTGAAGGATGTTATGGCCTCTTTAAAAGGGAAGATTTGGCTCAGAGGAAATGCTAACAAGGTTTCTCAGGTATGGCAACCTTCATTTTTATTTTTAGTTTTGTTGTTTTGTTTCATATTTCTTTTGGTTGGACCTTCAGTTTAGAATTGGGTAAAACCTATTGTTTCGAATTGATGACTTGAATTGTGTTGATTAGATGTTTTTAAAGCCACTTGTATCTATTGAGTCTATGTCACACTAAATGTCAAAATTAATAAAGAGAGATGGAAAAAAATGTCATGAACAAGAGAAAGCAATGAGGCATTGAGTATTGTGAGTATTATCACAACAAAAGAAAAAATTGCTGTGCTTTGTGCTTATTTTTGCCAGGATTGCAACCACTGGGATTTGGGCTGGCTTCCCTGTGTTTGCACAACGACATATCCTTATTTCATATTGATTTTTCTTTTATTATCAGATGAAATGATAAGCATGAGAAAGCAGGCAACAACATGTGATGCAACACCATGTCAACACAGGTGGGCTAATAATTGCTGTGGAAATAGTTGGGACAAATATCCTATCAAGCTTCATAATGGAGAGGCAAAAAGTGAAAAATAAATGTGATTCCTTTACAAAGGATAGTGCAATAAAAATATGAACCAATAAATGTCTGAGAGAGTAGCATGTATCTGTTTACAGCTCAAGGGGATTTATTTTAGAACCAGATAAATCAGATAGAGAAATGAATAATGAATGAAGAGCAGACAAATGCTGTGTGGAACAACAGATTTATGTGTTTCTACCATTTATCGAATTAAAGTTAAACCTGGTGGGATACGACTCAGCTGTAGATGCAGAGAAAATATTTCAGCGTGTATATGCAGTGGGTTAAATAATATGTCAAAGTTTTTCTCAGCAGGGATATATAGTTTGAAATTTCTGTTTATATGAAATTCAAGACGGCAACACAAATGAAGAACTTTATTCTTCCTCAGCCAATCAGCAGCACATATGCAATAGTTTCAATTCATTCAGGTGAAGCCTGCTTTAGCCTTCTGTATGCTGAATGAAAGTAAAGTGCTGAATGTTATTGTCAGCACACAGTGTGATAGAGATGAAAAAGTGATTTGATTACTCGCTAATGAAAAAAGTAACACCTTAAGTAATAACCTGGTTATTCCCATCACTGGCAGCAACACCCAGAGTGAGCAGGTACTTGCAAAAATGAACTAACGTACATAACAAGCAAAGATTTACCATAGAGGTTTGCCAATAATTACTGTTAAAATCTGAGGATGAAAAGAATGAAGGATAATCAAGCAAACAAGCTGTTTTTATCATTTTACTTTACAGTACGACAAATTACCTGGCGCCCAAAGGTAAAGTTAAAAGCTAAGCTGAAAGTGCAAAGTATTAATAATAATAATAGCTTGATGACTAAGTTGACTATATGGGTATTATAATGTATCAATCCTCAAAACAACATGTGTTGAGGATTAGGCTACATATCTGTGCAAAGCTTTTAAGATTCAGACCATTAGCCCTGAAGCTTCTCGTGATCTCAGACATGCATCAACATGCAATACCACCAAAGGCTTGACTTTAGCTGTTTTTGTTCATATCAACTTATGACTTTATTTATTGCAGGACTCACACAGAAAAATTTGATATGTGTGGATCAATTTGTTTTGTGCCTGTAAGGAGTGAAAATCTTTCAGCTGTCTGGCAGACGATGGAGCGTCTCTGGCAGTAACACACAGAGGACAACGTGCTTCTGTGCTGCAGACGTGTATCTGTTTAGTAGTAGGCTTTGTATTGATCTCTGACATTCACATATTTTACACTAAGAATTTTATACATATGACAAATTACAGCTGGGGCTGTTATGGTTACAGTATCTTAGAGGACAGTGATGTCCCTGAGCTTTGATTAACAAGTCTTTGAGACCAAACTGCAGGAAGTTGAAGGTGTCCCGTACTCCTGAATTCAGTGTGTCTTTTGACTAAAGCTTCACAGTGACTCCCTACAGTTTTTAATGTAATCTGATATAAGTATTCATTGCTAATAAAAGTGGTTGAGGTCACTCTTACAGCTCCAATTCCAATGAAGTTGGGAAATTGTTTAAAACATAAGTACTTGCTGAGAGCAGGGCAGCCATGGGAGATTAAAGCATTTCTCAAGCATGCAGGAAATAATAAAAGCAACACTGAAGGTTTTTTATAAGGCAATGACATTATATGATGTAAAGTTAAAAAAAATTATTTTACATTACACACATTAAAAACCATTAGAAGAAAGTCAACATTTGTGTGATTTTCAAATATTTATTTAATGTTCATACCTACTATATATTTTTTTCTTGTCTGTTACTCAATATCAGACCATTAAAAACTCAAAAATTTTCCCAGACAAGCCTTATTTTTGGGGCTCCATTTAAAACGGTCGTCCTTCCTGCTGGGAATGAATAAGTATTGTCTGCAGGGCAACTTTGTCAACATCATAATCATCTTTGATTGGTGTTTCGTGGCAGTTGGTAACACAACAGCTGCTGCCTCATTACCCAAACAATCTCGTTTGAGTTCACACATATGAGCGAATACCCAAATGCAAAGCGTTCCCTGAAAGTATTGGTGGGGGTGATTTGGTATTTTATGTGTTGCTTAGATTCAAAATTATAAATTAAATTTTTTTTGTGTGTGTAATTCAGCGTGAAAAAAATAAATCAAAACGATGTGTATTTGAATAAAATTTAAATAAATGTTTTCTTTGTAAATTTCTGCAGAACTCAACAGAGCTTCACATTAATGTAAACAACATGCCGATTCAAACATCCTGCCTCTGACATGAGAGATGGAGGCGGCACACCCAGAAGTTCATGGATTAGTATAGATTTAAGAAAATTCCACTGTTAAGCTGTAAGCTAAGTGTGTGTGCATGTGTGTGTGTCTGATATCAAGCACATTCTCCTTTTAGATACAAAAATATATAGTGAAATATCCAGTTTATGCCTTGAGATAGAAGGGGAGATGAAAGTTTATTTCTGTATCCCCATGAGTATACTCCATTGGTACAATCAATACTATAGTCCCTTACGCTTGCTGAATGTTTAGCCCTGAAACGTATTCGCATCTTTTTTTTTTTTTTATCATAACCTAATTCTAATTTTAAGCCTAAAAAGAAGCATATATGGTAAAATTACTACTTCCATACCTAGAAGGATCACATTTTCACCCCAGCACTAACAGAAAGTCCCTTTGCACGCTGTCTTGTCACATTTTGGCCTTAAATGCAGAATCTACATAAAACACTAAGGTGTTTTTGTGGTATTCTCATGTGAATGTGAATCTGATGATTTGCATGCCAGATATCTTTTGATCCCACTCCAAGAAAAAAGGACAAGATTTATGACTCACGCCTTCAGAGATGCAAAGGTGTTCAAATAACAAAGAAATATCAAGCAGGTGCATCATCAGAAAAACATCACTTAATGTATTTTATATAAAAAAAAAAACAAAAGAGCACTTCCTTTGTCATTAGAAACAATGAAATTAAAGAATACCATCTCCTCTATGGAGCCAAAATCCATAATAGTAACTGTGAAGCTTTGTTGCCGCTGTGCAAGCTCTGCTTTAGTAACTCTCAGCTGCAGACAGTCAAATTACATAAGAGTACAGCCTCACTAAATGCAAGCTATGTGGAACTTTAAAAATAGATCAATAATGCATGTGGTAAAGATTGCTGTAGTGCCAACGGGAAAGGCCAATTAAATTCTACTTAATATAATTTCTTTCCCTATTTGCCCTTTGCTCTGTTTTGTTGTCGTCAGGCTGGATATCCTGTATGTTTTCTCCTTTTCCTTCTACATTTATGCCTGGATTCTGGAATCTTTGAACTGGCTTTGGAAGAAATTATGTGTTTTTGTACCTAAATGGACAGTGGCTTTTAGGTATAACATCAAACTTTATATTAGGTGTTGCAAAAGCATAGAAAATGGACAAAATCAATCGAAAACACGAAAAGGACACAAGACGACACGAGTGATAGTCAAGCTCCACTACACAGCAAATCCTGCAGAGTTAAATCAACACTATGCAGAGTCTATTTGGTCCTTATCATAATTGGTGTCAGTAAGAAATTGAGTAATGTTATGATTTGAAATGGTTATGACTATTCAAACTATTGTTGAAATACCTCTGCAAGAGTTAAATTAATGCCAGTTCTGAAAAGGACCAAATAGATTCGACATAGTGTTGATTTAACTCTGCAAAATTTGCTGAGTAGGGATGCTTATAGGTATAGCATGAAGTCAAATGAATTTGAGGACTATATTTGATATCCTTGAATCAATGTGACTTTCCTCTGCAAAATGTAAGAAACAAATTATAAATACAAGAACAAATTGCATTGACACCTTATTTTCCTTAAACTACATACATTTTCCTTCCTTTTTCCTCCAAGCTATATTACTTTAGTACCTCGTATTGTGGATCTCAGATCATCTCACCAACCTGACCATCTGTGATTTCCACTTTATAACTGTGTTACTGTATAGCAGGGGTGTAGGACCTATGAGAGATATGCGTGGAAAATGTGGGTGGGACGTACAGGGTTATGGTGTTGGTGAGGAGGTGGGTGCTGGTTGGGTAAGCTCCACGCAAAGCTGTTGTAAACACCTCTAATGCACTGCTAAACTTGGGGAATCTCATGTGTGGGTGTGTGTGTTGTATATGTGGGTCTACTGCACACAACGACTAATCCCTCATAAACCTACATTTTATCGCTTACCACACCATTAGCTGAGCTGTGGCATTCTGCCTGTAGATGTCAAAACAGAGAGACTACGAGAGTCTGTGGGGTTCTTTGTTGCTCTCTGCATAGATTCACATTTCCCTGGGCCTTGTTAGAGATGAAAAGAATTATGTCTTTCTCAGCAGGGAAACAATGTAATAGTAGCTGCAACCAGACTTTTCTTTTTTTTTCTTTTTATGTAACAAAAACTGTAAAACAACATGTAAATTTAGAAACTTTGAACTGTGGCTTTAGGAAATATGCTGCTTTTTTTTAAAAAAAGATATCTTTGTCAGCTATTATAAAAGTAAGCAATATTGCTGACAATATGACTACTTTTTCTTCAGAGGCAGTTTATACTGACACTGACCAAAGCAGTTTTTCCTCATCTGTTGGAAATTGACTGCTTAAGAGAGATGTAAGTTTTGCATTAAAAGCTGCATAAAGTTTGATGGAGTAATGGGAAATTTTCTCAGCATGAAATCACTTTTCCTACTAACCAAGACAAACATGCTTAGTCAAAGGCAGCATGTGGCATGTTAGACTGTCTGCAGTGGGGCATCAGTGACAGTAAGCAATCTCCTGTGGGTTGAACCAGGTGACTGAGCTGGCACTGTAACATCCCTGATCAGCTCCATAGCAGTGTATGTTTGTGAGTTGCCTTCTATTGCATTGTGAGGACCATTTTCCTAACACATGCGTGTTGTGAGGACCCACTGCTCCTTATGAGGTCCAAAACCAGGGCCCCCTCAGAAGAAGTGAGGTTTAGGGTCAAGCATGAACTGATAACATTTAGGTTTAAGGAAGAGTCAAGGTTATGGTTTGGCTGTAGAAATGAATGGAGGTCAATGGAATATCCCTGCAAAGATGGAGATAAACGTGTGGGGGTGTGTGTGTGGGGGTGTATGTATGTGTGTGTATGGATAGACATGACCTTACCCATCACTGCCTGTCTTTTCATTTGTTTGCGAGTCACTTCCTGTGACACCAGGTCTGGTTGTTGGAACACCTCTGTGTGTGTGCATACAAAATGTTTCAGATGCCATTCTCAGAGACTCGTACATCTCACAGTGTTTGTTTCATGTTAATGAAAGCACATATTCCCACGGGCATGAAACCTTTGTTCTTCTCTTATATATTTATATAAAGTATTTTCTATGTAGCTTACCATGTAGTCAACTTGGCATTTGAAAAGTTTAATATTATATGAGGGTTTTGTTAAATATAAGTAAATATAAGTTAGGCTCTCATGTCTTTACAAATTCAAAAGTGGCAAGAGATGTTTTTTCTAAAGAGCTAGTTTTAAAATATCCCAAATATAAAGAGTTTATAATTACTGTAAAACAGTTTTTTCTTTATCTGTCATTTTTTTATGACAAATATGAACTTGAACTAATTAGGACTCACCCAATTTAAACGGGGAAACAAAATCTCCATGTAGGTTACAAAACTGTATGGGCTAACTTTATGACATGAAGCTACGTTCATATCCCCAAGGTTTAGGAAGAAAAATCATAGCACTTTGATATTTAGTCTTATTTGAGTCAACAAACTTCATCTGTGTTCTCATATTGCCAAATTAAAATCAGAGAAATGAAATTAGACTCTGAGAAACAAAGCAACTTTTGGCAGCATCATTCTCATAATTCTGTATTTCATGATAACTGATGCAAACTATTTAATTCTCTAATTCCCAATAACCTCAATGACCCTGATGGTGTTCAAGCATGATACATAATGAGTCAAAAAAATTTTCAGGACCACTTTTACGTGTTTCATTTTAACACTGAAAGTGAGTTTGTAGTATTTGCAACAGCAGCAGAGCAGATAACATACAAATTGACTTGATTGCTTCTGCCTAATGCATTGTTATAGGTTTCTTTGAGAAGAAGCTCTAAGAGTAAAAGGGTAAGCAAAGATGCCATCCACAGCTTCTGTGTGTTTTGTAATTGCTCTATTTTCCCAACAAAGCAAATTCTGAGTTTGATCAAGGTGCCTAAATATGCAAACACTAAATATATTTCCTAGAGGGATAGAGAAAATATCCTCTTCATCTTGACCCACGAGTCCTTCCACTTAAAACAAAAGAAGACAAAAACTGGAGTGACTTGAGGCAAGGTTAAAGTAAAATCACAACAACATTCTGCAGGTAACAGCAAACAAAAAAGAACATAAAAACATAAGTGAATGGAGTTTGCATTTCTATGGGGTCAGAATCTGCTTTTAGTATGACACACGGCGGTGCTTACTTTAACTTTTTGACTTGGCTGTCAGGAAGAAATCTGGAATCAGCTTTTATATTTATGACTTTGAAGTATTTATATGTTTTTCTCTTTTTTATCTGTTAGCTTAAGCACCTTAATGAGTAATCAACTCTCAACCCTTGAATTTAGAAAAACGACTAATGTCACATTTTGAGTTAGCATTTGCACCCATCTAGTTAATCTTCAGATTTTTATATTGAAGCAACTAAAATAGATTTGGATAAGAGTGTTTATGAAAGTATTTTGAGCTGCTTATGAATCTAATACCTCCCAAAAAGATGCACTTTCTTTCTTTGTTTTGTTTTTGTCCTGTCAAGCACTGAGCTCTTATGAAAGTGTCCAAACATCATCAAGTCCTGACTGACTGGGAGTCAATCGGGACACCCGGGCAGAGTTACTGCCAGGGTGTCGATTGATCTTAGTTATTGTAACCCAGACCTTGTTCTTGTTAGGGCTTCTTAGAAATTAGATTACTCTCTATTTCATGTGCTCCAGAATTACCAATTAGTGCCTAACTTTTTTCTCTACCATATCATCATCCTGTAAATCCTTGGTCAACAACGTTCTCATTGAAAACTCACCAGCTTCCACCAGAACTTTCCAAAGGTTTGTTGTATTTTAATTAATTCAACAAACTTGCCTGTCATGCTCTTTGTAAACAACAACAACACTACATCCACAAGAAAATGAAAACGGTACTAGAAATTGAGCCATAAATCAATGAAAGAGTCTGACTTTGGAGGTCCAAATTACAAGGAAGATCCAAAATGTCTGATGTTGAAGTTTGATTACTGGACTAAGACGAACAGAACACTCAGCATCACCTGCCTGTCCTCCGTCACTCTCGGCCACTCCTAGATTCAGAGACTGTTATCACTAACCTACAAGTTAGAAACATTCCTTAAATTGCTTACTCACTTCAGGATCCCCAAAGCTGCACTCACTTTAATCTTTCCTCCTTCAAACCATTTCCTGACCATCAGCTGATTGTTAACTCTGACTGTCTTGGTGCACATCATTTTTTACTGTAATTTCAATTTTGTTAACTACACATTCAAATTCATCCTCTCTTTACCCATAATTATAGTCTTGAACATAATAAAGCTATTTTAAGTTATGTATTTACATGAAATTCTTAAACCCTTATAAAATATGTGAACTGTATAAATATTCTAAATTGTCGTGGCCCACCAACACAGCTTGAGAAATGATTGAAACAATCTATTCATTAAATGTACTTTCTAATTAACTGACTAATTAGCAGAAGAGCTTCTTTTTTTCCTTTGCACTCATTCATCAGGAAATATATTGCAATAATGTAATTACATGTTAGATATCATTGACAGGGCACTGTGTTTTAAAAACTATGTTTACTGCTTTTGTGTTTAGCTGACAGAATATAAAAAAATAAGACAAAGTATAAAATAAAAGCCACATTTTTTTATTTTTTTGCCAAAAGTGATTTATTTTTTTTAATTTATTTTATTTTTGCCTAAATATTGTGGAAAGACTGGAGTAGTGATTTTATTTTATTTTATTTTTTTTGACAAAATAAATTCTGTCAAAAATTACTTAGGCCATTGTTGTAGGAAGGTGACAATAGAAAAATGAATCAACAAAAGTTTTTACAATATAACTATGT
The DNA here is from genome assembly GCA_902982915.1 of Phalloptychus januarius. Lineage (NCBI taxonomy): Eukaryota > Metazoa > Chordata > Actinopteri > Cyprinodontiformes > Poeciliidae > Phalloptychus > Phalloptychus januarius. The sequence goes on from CADWAE010000285.1 coordinate 2,087,124, forward strand.
GGTTTTTAATGGCTAATGCATCAGGAGAGCCCAGCTTTTACTCATACAATGCTTTGTATAAGTGCAGAGCATTTATGTGCACAAAAGATATGCCCTTCTAACATGCCATTGTGGAGAGTTAATAGAACAACCTTCTTCACTGCTGATAATCCAGGGTCAATATCAGTTGTATAAACATTGTGAAACACCATTCTCCACACACTCCTCAAAAGCAACCTACAGGCCATTATCTGCTGGCAAAATCTATGAATGAGTAACCTTACCAGAACCAACAGATTGATTTATGCATTATGTCTAACCGGCAAAAAGAAAAGGGCAAAGTTATTAAGACGCAAAAGCATTCAGTATGGGATGTTGTGACATTCAGCAGTATAAGAAGCAAAGTTGATTTAAAGCCAAATGTGCATCCTTAAATGTCAACATGGCTCACACATGCTTCGGCTGATTTTATTACTATATTTAGATTCCAGACTTTGCAACAGTTGTGGGCAAAAGCCTTGAATCTGTGAGCTTACTCTAAAAGTGATTAATATTCTTGAATCCCTCAAGCCTAGGTAATAACTTTATTGTCGGTATTGAAAAGGCTGCTAGATCCCACTGTGAACTCTTCTCCCTCGAGGAACACCAGCTGAAGAGACTGCAGTTGGACAGATAATGTTATCCCTTGAAATCCCCCATATTTGTTTGTATATACTTTATCTGCAGTTTTCAGCACTTTGAGTGCCAGGCTAATGCAAAGACTGATTAATCTGATGCTGTTATTTGTGTATAATGCAGCAATGTCTATTATGCCGGTCATGCATGTGCATATTATGTCTTAAAGAGATTACAGATTCGGGAATGGCAGCTGGATGTGCTACATTTAGGAGTAGGTTAGTATTTTTGAAGCATTGCTGTTGACCTAGCAACCTCATCCATTGTCAGGTTTCTGTGATAGGATGCATACAGCTCTGAAAAAAATTAAGATCACTAATTTTAATCACTTAAAATGGTCGGTTTCTCTGATTTTACTTTTACAGGTATTTGTTTGAGTAAAATGAACATTTTCCTTTTATTCTACGAACTACTGACAACATGTCTTTGAACTTCTAAACAAAAATTGTGTATTTATTTGCAGAAAATTAAAAATGGTGAAAATCACAAAAAGATGCAGCGCTTACAGACCTCAAATAACAAAGAAAACAAGTTCACATTAATTTGGAAACAACAATACTAATTTTTAACTCAGGAAGAGTTCAGAAATATAATATTTGGTGAAATACCAATGCGGTTTTCGATGGGGTTCAATGCAATTCACTCTTCATTTTTTCCAAAGCTGCATATACATATGTGTGTGTGTGTGTGAGTGTGTGCCTTATTCTGGTGTTGTTTTGTTTATCTTTGAAAAGATTTTTGATTTCTTTTTTTTTCACCTGTGAGAATATTTTTCTTCTTCTGCTCAAGACAGTGCGCCAGCATGCATAATCTCCTTTACCCAGGAGAATGTTTGCTGTAAATAAAGAGACAAGGATCAGCAATTCTGTGTATCTTAACCGTGTGAGACTTAAAGTGCACGAAAGCAAAGAAAAACCAGAAAAGAAAGAGAAACAGAATAACAGTTTAGAACTGACTCTTAAAAAGTAAAAAGAATATGATCAAAGTGTGCCAGAAAAATTAGGCTTATTCAAGTTGCCATTCAGAGTTACATGTGGCTGCAATGAAGTAAACAATAACCGTCAAACCAACAGTACTAATACAGAGGAACTACAAAACTCTCACTTCCTGTCCTATAACTCCAGTAACATCTTGGAAAAACTCCAAGGCTTTCACTAGAACTTTAAAAGACTTTTCCAAAGAAGATACTATCTTTATATAGCAAGTCTTAAGTGAAATAAAAGTGGCACCTTCAGATATTGAAGAAACATTTTGAGGATGGATTCAAACTCTTAGGTCTTGCCTTGTTGAAGAAGCAAGGGAAGCAAAACAACTTGTTAAAAAATGGATCAGTAGGTGAAGCTCCCAACTAGAATCAGCTCATGAAAAACAAAATGATACAATAGCATTTATAATCTATATCTTATAAAAGCCAGAAATGGATAAGTTTCACTTGGAATACCAGATAAAATCAAAGTAGCCTAGAGTCACAAACAAATGTAGACATAAATTATGTTTCCCTTGCAACTAAGTTCAGTCAAACTTAGTTGTACCTTAGGCCTTACCTGGAAACCAGACTTAAGCTTGTGAACATGCAGTTTGTAAACCCCTGCTCTAAGCCAAATATTTGCTTGTTTATGAAAAGAGAACTTGGAAGAGAGAGAAATTTGTCATATTTTGCTTAAATGCTAAAATTGTTCATTCTTCTCGTCAAATTTAATCACTGGCAGCTGCTTATGTAAATACTCGCTGGCTGGAACAGTGAACATTTCATTTATTCCTGTGTCTTTATGCCTTTCAAAACACTGGTTTTTAATTTAAGCTTGAGCTGCTATCACACTAAGCCACATTCAGTTTAGTCGGACGGAAAACATGTTATCAGGACTTTTAGCCTTTCTGCAAACAATCCTTTTAATTAAGACTGTTCAGTTATGCTCCAAGCTCATATTTACATGGAGATGAGTTGGGGTGAAATAGAGAATGCAAGGCAGAACAACAGACAATAATAAAGAGAAACAAATCAGTTTTTAGTAGCACCACCAGGCTCAATGCTATGTGGCTAAATAGCAAACAAATATACAGGCATAATAAACTGCATGAAACCAGAAAACATTTAATCAACATTAGATTTCCCTAATTAGGTCAGCAAGATTTCAAAAAGCAGTAACTCTCCAAATATCATTGTCTTGCATTCATAATTTTCTTACAAATATATCTCTCATATAGAGGAGGTATACTAATAATGCTCTCAAAGCTAAACACCACTTACGTTTTTCTTTTTATTTATTATGTTTACTTTTTTTGGAACAGTGTCCAAGAATGTAGATATTCTAACATTACTGAAGATGAGTTTTTAGAAAGCAGATGATCATGTATGTAATTCCAGATGAGCCATCTGGATTATGGAGGGAGCCTTTTCTTTGACAAGTGAGCTGACTGAGCCAAAGCCAAGGTATTATGGTATTAATAAGCAGAGATTTCCTGTGGGGAAAGAGCAGCAAAAGCATCAAGCATGCCAAGAAACTCCATGGCTGCACATCCTTCATTTCTGTGTCAGTTAGAGCAAGTACTGTCTACACATAAGGATAAGCAGGTGCTTTGATTTTTATTTTTGAGTGGAAACCACATGCTGTCACAGTATGGATGAATAAATGTTGTAAATAATGAGAAATGTTTTTCTTTCTGAGACGAGACAAACTTGTTGAATTTAGTGTGGCTATCAGCACATCGAGCAACCAGGCCACCATCTTCTTATCATTACATCGACTGCAAAGGCAACTTATGTCTGTTGAAGTTTCCTGTGTTCCTAAAGTTACTAGTCCTTCTCCATGATTCAAAGATTTGAATAATATTTTATATTTCAATCCTGCTGAAAGCCTCTCCCCAACTGTGTTTCTTGTCTGTATGGTGCCACAATTATGAGAATAAGTTGCATGCAGCTGAGCTGAAATTATTTATATGGGAATTTTAAAAATCAATTAACTGAATTGGGTTTTAGTGCTGTTTACCAGATTAAAGGAACCTTCATAAATAATACATGTAGCACTTTTCAGTTTTATTTGTAAGAGAAAAAATATGATTCCTCTTTCCAAATGTGGCATTTCCTTCCATTCAGCTTTTTTAAAATTCAATTTGTATTGTTTTTATTTTTATATAAATACCTAAAGCCATGAATTGAGGTTTGTGCTTACAGTATCAAAACTGTAGAAAACATTTAAGCAATACAAATACATTTTCAAAGCACAGCGATTAAATCTGAATGACAGCATGGTGCTGGACTTCTGTTTTAACATGTAAATTACTGATTTGGATTGAAGTTGGATGAAAAGATCATTCTATATTAGCAGACTGAATTGTTTTGTAAAGTATTGTGAGATATTTGTTGTAATTTTCCACAATTCAGTGAAACCGAATTAAATTCAGTACGAAAGCAAAAGAAATGGTGACTGTTTCATACAGAAAATATTTTATTTCTGAACGGTAGATGACTTGAGCACTAAGAATTATATATCCGAATGCATGACATTGTGTGGTTGACTTTTATTCAAAGCTGTGTGAGAAATCAACAAAATCCAAATAAAGTTTAATAATAAGATTAACTAATTTACATAAGCAGCCAGAATAGCCCTGGATTCAGAATCTAAAGCCTCGTTTAGAAATATTTTTAGCAGAGCTGGTAGCAGCATTTAGCATGACAGAGGCGTACCCCACACAGCATAATGTGGCTCTGCAAAATGTGCTAATAGCGGGGGTGCAAGGAGGAAGGCAGTGACTGTTTAAACAAATGCATGCCTTTAAAATACATTTAGACCAAGGAGTGGAATTGGTTCTGGCTGCCCTGCTGTTTTTCAATATGAGGATCATAGGGAGATCTACACATGAGGGATTTTGAATCAGATCTTCTTTTCCTCTGTGACAAAGCAACAGCTTTTCTTTTTTTAGGATAATTCTCAAACACTCCAAAGAAAAGCATTTGTACATTTTTTGGTGCTGTATTTACCCTGGTAATTTTTTATACCACCACCTAAGTGATTTCAAAATAATTGCTATTCAACAAAACAAAGGAAACAGTCTGAACCAATGTATCAAGGAAAATATATGAGCAAAAAAGAGTGACAGGATCAAACTTGCCGAAGAATACATTTTTATACTGCATGCAGGAGATTATCTCAGTTTAACGCAGCAGAAGAATAACTGAAAGCTTACACAGTAAATGTGATTACCACTGCTCTTTATAAGATTTGTACACAGATTTTAATTAGATCCATCAACAGTGTGAGCGCTGTGCCTGATAAACTGGGTCATTCTTGCAAAGAAGGCCTTCTTGCTTATAGCTGAGGATTCACCCTGAGGAAGAAAACACACAGCTGCTACTGCAGCAAGGCAGGAGAATCAGGAGGGTTGCGAGAGAGAGACAAGTGGACAAGAAAGCAATTCATGATTGTTTTGTTGGTTAGACTTCCAAGTAAACTTAAACGTAACAAATGTTCGTTTTGCTCCGCTGGAATTTCTTGGAACTGGCACTTTTAGAGGAAAAAAAACAACTACCGTATTTTCCGGACTATAGAGCGCACCTCAGTGTAAGCCGCTGAGTTTTTTAAAACAGTTTTTTAAAACTGGAGACGTACATATATAAACCGTATCGGGCTATAAGCCACTGGTATCTCCGCATTGATGTTTATTTGTTTGCTTGATAATCAAACCACAATTTCATCCTTGACCACATAAAGGTATTCAGGAAAACCCCGAAACTATGTTACATCTTCTAAGTTTTGGTGTGCCTCTCGAATTGTTAGTGGCCACTATCTGATCACTTAGCATTGTAAGCTTGTCACTCTCTGTGAACAATTCATATCCAACATTCTTTTTAAGTTATGTCCATGATTTTTGGTTTAAATGTTTCCCAGTACTGCTAAAAAGAAACTTGTTTACAGTTGTTTTTCCCTATGCGTGACTGTCTGTTGTTATAGAAGTACAAGAATTTGAACATATCACATCAGTTTCTTCCTTTGTCTGTTGGTTGTATCTGTATGCACTGCATGCATGAAGTGCAGCCCTGCTTTCTGGGCATCGCATCCACTAATCAAGTCTAATCTTAGTCTTTTTCAAGCCTTCATCTTCATCTCTCTAAATGTGAGTGCATGTGTCTGCGTGTTTGTGTGTATTTGTTGGTGCATTCACACACATCTCCCTCAGACAGCTGCTCCTGAATAAACATTGTTTACTTCCTAATCGAGCAGGGAGAGCACAGAGGGCCTGAACTCTCACTGTTACCTTTTGCGCATGTACACACACACACACACACACACACACACAGATGAATATAAATCCCCATAAGCAAACACTAACTAATGCACATTCTTATTCACCGAATTAGGGAAAAGAGCACACAGGTATCTCTTTTATCAGATGTAATTATCTCCATATACTTCATTTGCATTAGACTCACAGAGTTATTTGATTTATCAAGCAGTGATTGATATGATGTGTGTGATTCATTATCTGGCATGCTTACCAGATAATGGATTATTTGTTTGTTGCTGATCTAGAAAAAGAAGACCATATGAAATAAGCTGTATGATTCTAATCATACACATGGCCCAAAATTTCATAAATCTGCAACAATCTAACATAATAAAATTAGTCTCAAAGGAGTATAGATATACATTTACACAAATACAGATAAACTGATGAACATATGCCTAAATACAAACAACCTGGCTGCATTAGAGGCTTGGATGCATTTGGTTCTCCTGCAGGAACAGATGGCGTGAACTCTGTAGGGATGATCACAGGGAGGATGGAGGTCAGGAACCAGCAAGGGAGAGACAGAAGGAAAGGGGTTCAGGGGAAGGGGGGATGGGTGAACGAAGGAGAGCTAAAGCTGGAAGGAAGTAAGAAGGAATGATCAGAGCAGGTCAAATGTGATGATAAAAAAAAAGTAGTTTAAGAAGGAGTGATATTTTATAGGGAAAAAATTGAGGGTAAGAGGTCAATGGAGAAACAAAAAAGTTGAGAGCCTCCAGTCTAACGGCTTAAAAATGGAACAAGAGAAATAGTGATCCAAAGGAAAGGGAAGAAGGAGGGAGAGATCTATGCAGCAGATAAGCAGTTAGAACAAGGAGGATGGATATAATAGCAAAGTAAGAGGAATTGGCCATGTGAAAAACAAGATAAGCTGTCTCAAAGTTGGAAACGAGAAAAGTATGGATCTGATGAAAAGATGGAGGTAGAAGATGGGATGGATAACAAAGACAAAAAGGAAAGATGGGATGGTGGTGAGCTTACCAGATAACCAATTGTTTGCTGATCTAGGAAAAAGATCTTATCCAACAGGCGAGAGTTTTGTTGAATATGTAAATTAGAAATGAAGCTCAAATAAGTAAAATTGTTTGAAGAACAAACATCACTGACACATAATGCCTTTTTTGTCATTGACACTTTATGTCATCAATGCACAATTGTGCTTCTTTCAATATTCCATGTATCTTTTGTAATGGAAGCTTTATTATCATTTTAATAAACGTTTTCCATAAATTCAAATATTTTGAATGCAATTGCCTTTTTCATGTTAAATAATAGAATACATTTGTTACTATTTAAAGAAAAATATGAAGCCTAAAAATGAAACTCTCTTCTTAAAGTTAAATCAATGCTAAAGTATTCAAGTTTTGAAACTATATGCTTTTTCGGTGGATGAGCTTTAGATGGTTGTTGTATTGACAGCAGGTTTTTTCCTGATGATCCCAGAAACATTCGTTTTCAAATGGGAGGTTTTTATTTAAATATGACACAGTGGCAATTCATTAATTTTTTTTGTGTGGTTCTTTTGTGAATGTGATTCTTATCCTCCAGAACTGGACTGAGAAACATAAGTGTGACCAACCTGAATAGCTCCAGTCTATCAGTATTCCACATCCACCATGTTCTTTAGGTGATGCTCAGTGTTGTTTTGTCCCAAACATGCTTCTTGGAACTGTTGCCCAAAACATCAAGTTTAGTTTCATCAGACTGCAACACGCACTTTCTTTGGAAACAAAGGCTTATGTCTGGCAGGACATAAGCCTCCTTAGCCTTAGACATATGGACAATAAAGGAGACGGTTGTGAAATATAGAACACAAGAATTCCTGCAAGTCCTCCAGTATTGTTGCCTGGTGGTAGCCTCTCTCACATTTTGTCTCTGGGTTTTTCAATAATTCTGGAGAAATGCAGTTTTTTCTAATATCCATTGTCATCTGAGATCTTCTCCAGTTAATTTAACAAGGTAACTTTTTATATTGCTCTCCTTGTTGATACATTTGTAATATTAGGTCCTAGGTCCTAAAAGTCCCAAATTAGGGCTATTTTTTAGGTTAATCAAATTGAAAATAATTGATTATTGGTGTGAACATGGATAAATAAATAAAAAGTAAGGTAAATAAATTAAAGGCTCAGGATTTAAATTGCTTCAATAAAAATCTGCAACATTGTGAATTTGTGGGCAGTACATGGTAATATACCTTCAATTAGCCTGATTATCTGGTTATCTATGATGTTCAACTTGATCAGTCAGCAATGTTCTTACTGCTGTCTGTTCACTGTTTAGATTAGACCATAAGCGTCTTTTTCTGGTTTTCTTTTCCTTTTTTATTTTGTATATTCATTTAAGCCGTACTTACAGGGTCAGTTGCTGGGTCATTCCCTTTGCTCAGCCTGTGCACATTGCAGACATGCTGAGTAAATCCCAACTCATCCACCTTTACAGCAGAGCTCTTTTCCTCCATCCGACCGTCTCTTGCTTTCTCTCTAATCATCGCCTCAGGGGCCAATGAACAGACAACTGAGGTTAACGTTCCCCGGAGAAGAGGAGCGAGTGTAAATGAGGCTGAGGTGAAGATGACCAGGTGAAAAAGGCAAATAAAAGAGATGTGGGACGAGGCAGACATGTGGATAGAGGGGCCTGAAGGAGATTGGTGAAAAGAAAGCGTGAAAGAGCAAATCTGAGATTTCCAATTTTGAGTCAGCAATAATTTTGTATTTTTTTGGTACTGCATGATCTCTGTTGCTATGACATTTACCCTAACTGCTCACTATTATGATCAACATTCATACAGTTATTATCTGCTTCCCTTTAAATGCAAGAGAAAAATAATTTAGGTCAAATTTGAATTTAAGATTGGGAAATAATCAATAATCAGTGCTAATGTCTTCAAATTACTACATATCTTGATTAAAATATGCTGGAGTTATGTTAATTTTAGCCAAATGTAATTTTCTTTCTTAGATACTGGAGAGACTAACATGCCAAATAAGGTGCTTGTAGTTTTGATTCATGTGCATCAGTAAGTCACTATGTTCTCTGAAAGTGGTTTTTGTTTTGCAGACGTTCCAGTTGCAATTAGTTAAACTGGGGATTTCTGGAGAGTTTGCACCAAGTAAGTATCTTGCCTGTAGCAGACGCCATTGAAACAGGATAAACAAAATGTTTTGCCTGGGGGTTCAAGCAAACACATTCGCTACATATCTTGTCAGAACACTGCAAATAAAGACCACTAGCACCACAACATGTTTAAAGAACATGAAGTTTAATTCATTTAATTTACATACACTGGTGTGAGCATGAAAATCTCTGTTTCACCTGAGTTGTGGTGCCTTTCATTATCCCCTTTAGCTGTAAAGAAAAGCAGTGTTCCTGTAGAGTCCATGCAGAATCCGGTGTGCACAGCTAAGCATAGACTTTCACTATGATGCTTAAGGGACTGGCCCTCAAACAACAAACATCACATTATGGTCTTTAAAATGAAGAACCAGGACTTCTTCATTTTCTAGGGGTTCTAAGTTTATTTGTTTTATTATTTATGTGTTTGGCTATTTGTTTAAGTTATTTTGTATTTGACATGACTCAGCTATGGAAGTAGCCATAGTATAACTCTGGAAAAAAACTAATTTTATTAAAGATTAATCTGACTGCTACCAGCTGCTGCTGAAATACTTGTCTCCCCACTGAACTCCTTCAATAAATAATAATAATAAAAAAAATTCAATTTTACTTGTTTTTTTTCTGTCCATTTATTCCTCTTGACTCTATGGTATCTTTTCACTTTGAGTGGGGATAATTTAGAGAGCAGTTAAACTGTTGAATGTTTGACCATATAAATCTGCTTTACTGAATTTAATATTTCAAGGGAATAGCAAATGAATACTAATCAAGACAGGTAGATATATTGGAGTGCCATGCAGAAGTGCTCTTACTCCTCGATCCTTATTTATTTGTTCTATATGATTTAATTTTTTTGTAGTCTTTCAAGGCATAGCTCATGTCATAGATCAGTGTAGCCTAACTTGGTCTTGAGTTTGTAATTGATTCCTCATGCATATGGGGGTCACACACAGAGACACAGAGAGGTCTTTATACTCTATTTTCATCTAGTCCCATTAATGCAGTGCTGGCTCTCTGCATTTTAACGACTCACTTTTTTTCCACACTTTACAGATTATTTTCGAAATCTGCTTTGCAACCAAATTACAACCTTCAGACATTCAATTAACTTTTTGTTTAAAGTTTTTGGCACTCAGTGTGGTCTCAGGCCCAACATGAAGATTTCTCTTGTATTCAGATACTAGAAAACAACTAGTTACTACTTTTTCTCTCACACACAGTTTGTATTTAGCACTATATAAGAGAGGTAATTATGTCAAAGTAATGTAACAGTCTCTTTTCTGACAATAACATGTATGTTTGCTTTGCAATGTTAAATTTGCTGTATGCCTCTGTTTTCAGATTGTGCATATTTCTGCAGTAGCAGGTTGCTGCGTGTCAACAGTATAATAATCCCATCTATATGAAAAAGCCCTGAGGCTCTTAGAAGACAAAGTGCTACCAAAATGAGGCAGTCTCAACTGCTCTCATTTTAGCACAAAATGAGAATAGGAATCTCATTGTTTTGAACATACATAAATTCCTGCTAACACATGTAATGGAGATGTAAAACACATTAAGAAGTAGCGAACTAAAGAGAGGAAATGAGAAAAAGGTTGAGGGTCATTGCAAGAGAACAATGAACACAAAGCATGGAACTATCTTTAACAAGATGGTCTTTGTCTCTAGCATTTATTTTAGACACTGAGTTTGTGTCATGCAGTGTTCATCTTAAAGTTTACTCCTAAGGGAGTTGAAATTTGCATTTTACAGGTTAAATGGTGTCTTATGACTTTGAGAGGGAATAATTTAGAAAGCAGTGAAACTGTTGGAGAAGGTTTGACCATATAAATCTACTTTACTGAATTTAATATTTCAAAAGAATAGCGAATGAAGACTGATGGCGACTGCTAGATATATTAGAGTGCCTTGGAAAAGTGCTCCAACTCCTTGAACATTCTCACATTTTGTCATGTTGCAAGTACAATATAACTAAGTGGACTGGACACAAAAAGACACTTGCATTTCAACATTTTGACAAATAAAGCTCTGAAAAGTGTGGCATGCATATCTATTCATCAATATAATGTAGCTGTCACTTCTCTTTATAAATCCCTTAATTTATAAATTGTGTACACCTATGTGTAGTTCGGGTTTTAGGAATTAAAGGGCAGACAGGTACATCCTTTTATGTTCTGTGAGAAATCAACAACAAATGTCATGACAAATGTCTTCTGATGACATTTTCCACTTTCTTACAGCATTTTGAACCTAAAACTCAAAAGTAGTCAAGTACACATCTTGACTATTGCTCTCTGCAATTTAAAAGCACAGAAAAAGCCAGGCCAATATTGAATTAAATTCTAGCTTTATCTTTGGTCTGCCAGCTAAATATGTTGGTACAACTAATTAGAGTCCATTTCTTCAGTTAATCTTTCCAGTCCGAAAGATGAGGATTATACTAACACATTTAAAAGTTATGGACACATTTTAACCTGTTTTTGCCTGTGGAACTGCTTGCACACATGATCCAAAGGCTCTTGAACACAATCCAAGCAAACCACAGGTTTTAAGAATATAGCAGACAGTTCGATGCATACTGATGGGTCAGAATGGACCAGTCAAAGTCAAGAGTAAATGGAATTGAAAATCTGTGCCGGGACTTGAAAACTGTTGTTCAAACATGCTCTTGATCTAACAAGACTGAGTTTGAGCTACTTTCCAAAGAAGAGTGAGTAAAAATGTCAGTCTCTAGAGGAACAGAGCAGGTAGAGAAATGGTTTGTATTGACTCTACAGGGTGGTACAGCAAAATATTAAGTATTTTTGGTCTAGTTTCAACATAGTACACTTGACATAAACTAACTTACAACTAACTTTTCAGCAAACTATATGAGCTTGTTTTAGGTCAATAATTCTTCAGTATTGATACAAACTTCTAGCTTTATTTATTTTATTTATTTATTTATTCTTAGAGCGTAGAAAAAAATGTCATGCTTTCTTTACTTTTTAATTTCTTTTGACGAGTATTTTTTGCAGTGGGTGTGATTGTTCATAAATAGACAGAACACTTCTATAATTTAATTTGTGAAACAGTTTGAGAATCACATTTCATTTTCCTTCCAATTCACAATTATGTACCCCAGTGTGTAAATATATCAGATAAAATCTTGCTGGGTACATACAAATTTTTACATTACAAAATGTAAGTTCAAAGGATGAGAGTGATTTTGGGATAACAAGGATAATAAATCATATTTATCAAATCTTCATTTCAGATAAGCATGGTATGACTGATCATACAATCCCAACATAAACCTTCCACCTGGTTGCACGCAAAACAGGCCACCTGCAAAGTATAAAAAACAAACGGCTTGTTTTAATGGCTACACATAAAATCAAATGTGCAAACAATCTGTCTCTCTGATTGCAAATACATTCTTGTTGGCTCTTAAAAAAATAAATAAATAAAAGGAAAACATCCCTCAGGGCAAGATGCTCCAAATACAGAAGAAGAATGTGACTCCGTGACCTCTCCCAAAACTCACAGAGGTTGCAGTTCAAAGGTTGGAGCTCATCTCCATCTCATCTCTGTACTCCACCCTCATTGAGTGGGACATGTTTTGTTTTCCTGTGGCCCTGGGGCTTTCATTTCTCTGACCTGATATGCTGTTGCATATCCTGCCTATATTCTTAAGCCACACCCCTTGCATCCTGTCCCCCCTCTCTCCTTTATCCCTCGCTGCCCTCAAGCCATGCTCTGTCTAATTTAATTAGTCACACGCACCTTTTTTTAAAAACTAACCCTACCATGAGTCTGTTCTGCATTTACACAGGCTTTTTTCTACTTATTGTTTACTCTTGTTCAACCTCAAACTCTACTGCTTTATTTTAGCACACCCAAAGGAGTCGCTGCAACCCATGCACTAAGTAAACAAGAAAGTGGGATTAGGCATTTGATGGCTAATAACAAATAAAATAACATTTTCTCAGTAGTTGTTTTGGTTTTTTTCAGATAAGACAAAAAGAACTGAACGAGACGAAAAACATTCATTCTCATCAAATGTGTGTTAATGGGGAGTTTGTCAGGATGGTGAATGATGGAGGGAAAGACATGTGGGTGCCAAAGTGAAAGACAATCAGTGCCCTCCTGGTTTTGACATAGGCAGTTATTAGCTGTAAAATTTTAGTCACAGTCATAAAAGACATCTAGAAGCATACATAGACACTTAGTTTTTAGAGAACAGGGAAAATTTATTTCAGACAAGAGAAAATGACACACGGAAACTTTTTGAATTTAGTAAAGCTCAATTTGTTGGGTTTTTTTTTTCAATTTTGCCTCTTCTGGCAAATTCCCAGTCAACACACTGACATTGCCACATGATAAGTTCTGGAAGACAAAAAAAGCTGTCAGTCACATGGCTTATTCACTAGCTTTGACATGCATTGTTATTTGAAACCACTGTCAGACAAATTAGGCAGCACGCATATACCCTTTCTCATGCACGCGTGCATGCAAACATGGAAACACACAAACACACACAGAGTATGTCTTTCTATCTTCAAAAGGATTTTCCATTGGCTCCCATTCGTTTTTCATTCATTTACAAAGCCTAGCCTTAACCTTTACCCTAAATCTTATCACTACAAGTGCATGGCTAACCCTAAACCTAATCTTAATTCAATTCACACCTTAGTCCTAAACTAAAACCATAACCCTTAAATTGGTCTCCACATCTATACTCTGCATATTTTGTATTTGATACAATATATCAAATACAAGGCCACACACACACACACACGCAGTGTGCCTAATCATCTGACAACAAGGCACCCATTGTGCCATGTTATGACTTTGTAGAGCGACCAACCACCCAGAGGGTAGCAGCATCTTTGAATCAAAGACAGATACGTGTCTCTTGGAAGCCAGATATCACAAGCAAAGCATGTGGGGTTGGAGGAATACAGCTGTAGCCACAGACCATGTCAGATGAGACATTCCTCTTTCCATCACACCCCTTGACCTTCTCCAAGTGCCAGATGGATTAAAATGATGTTCAGAAGTCACAAGATGATGTGAATTCTAAATGTTATTTCCTTCAAAATAACTCTGGAAGCTTTGATCCAAATAGCAAACATTCTTTTCTGTCTCTCCTTTTTTAATTGTCAAAGCCACATTTTCAGCAAGTGTATGTATTCTTCTTTAATGGAGAATAATTTAATCATTTCTGATCTTATTTACTCAATGAGTAACCCTGCTAGTCCACTCTGGAGTCATAGCTGGTTTTTGTTGTATCTTTCTTCTGACTGAAGGGCTACAAGACAAAACATCCTAGTTATTGGGCGTTGTGTTCTAAAAATATTTAAATTATGCAACGCATGCTGGTGGCGGATTTCTATGTCAGGCGATTTGTGTAATTTGTTTATATTTTTCTAGTTCTGCTGCTAAAATGTAATTATTTTCCATCTCTTTTATCTTGTATCCTGTCCATTTACAAATAGCCTGTCGAAAATTGGACTTTGATTTACATATAAATAAATAAAATAAGCTGTGTAAAAAAATCACTCTGTTGGCATGTGATTGCTGAATTTGGGGGAGAATGTAGTTACTGAGTTTAGTGCTTGAAAGGCAGCACCCTATTACATTATGAATACATATATTGTAACAACATAAATGACAAACGTAAGTGAACAATGCAAGACAAAAAACTGTTCCTAATGGGATTTAAAATGAAGACTTGGCCTCAAATTGTGTGTAGAGTTTCTTATTGGTAGTTATGTCTGTTTAATTCATCCATATCCAAATTAATTTTGAACATTTGAAGTCTAAATTAGAATTGAAAATTGTCTTTCAGGTTAGTACAGTTTTCTGCTTCCCTGTTAAGTAGCCTCCATCTTGAATATGTTAAGATTTGTAGCAGTGAGATGTACGTAACAGGACAAGAACAGACACATGTTCATTATCTGGGGCCAGAGCAAATCATCAGTGACTTTCACCAATGCTTTTAGCGCTATGATGAGCTCGGGAACTGCACTGAAACTATGCAAGTGTGTTGTTGCTGTGTAAATACTTACACTCCTGATTAGTAACAATTTACTTAATTTAAATATGATATATCAGACATAGGTCTGTAATTTATTCACCTATCTTCAGAGAGAGGATGTTTAAGTAAAGATTTAGAGCTTATAAAGTCAAAGCAGAAAAAGAAAAAAACAATTGCTCTCGCTGAGTTCCACACGGACCTAAAAGAGGGACGGACCAGGGGAAAGCGGAAGAGAAAACCAAAACCAAACAAAAAGAACGGGAGTTTGGAGACCTTTTTCGATCGGAGATCCTGATCGACCTGAGCTGGATAAGTCTGCAGATGGCAGCCGGTAAGACACAAACTGTAATGTTTGCAAGATCAGACTGCAAGGGTGCCTCCTTTTCCCCGGCTGAGCCTCCAGCTTTGCCGGCTTATTAGCAAAGCTAACGCCTGAACTGAAGCGCTGAATTGTGGCGATGATTTCTCCTGTTCATTTTATGACTTAACTGATTGTTGTGTTGTTGATGCGGACTTTGTGCTAAGTTTAACTATTAATTAATTTAGCATTGGATTAAGATAACAACTTAAGCTATTTATTTTTTATAAAATAAATATTTATTAACATTGAAAAGTAGATGTCTGTATATTTAAATAAAGGTAAATATTGTGTAAATGTAAATGTCAATTTGAAATGTAGTTTAAAGTTAAGGAACTTAAGTTTTGTTACTTGTTCAGTTAACTTTAATTACTTTGTGGTTTAATTCACAGTGGTTTGCTTAGTATTAATTATATAGTTTATTTCCTTTGTAGTTTGAGTGAAATTAATTAATGTAAACTTACATATAGATTTGTAATTCTTTATTTTTCTTCTTTTGGGTTTGTTTAAAGGTTTTTACCTGCTCTGGACCCAATGTAACATGTCCTGACACAAATAAATGGAGGATAAAAATGAAGAAAACTGCCTGGTCCTTCGAGTAAATCCCTGTCGATGGCAGTCTGCATGATTTATCCATCCCTTTCAAGTGGGGAAGCTGCACAGTTGAAAAAAGAACTTGACAGGGCTACATTAAAATCCTCCAAATCAGACCAGGTTTTTCCCAAAATGTTTGCCAATTATCAAGCCCCCCCCCCCCCCCATTCTTCATTTGATGACGAAAACTGCCGATCTCGACAGCAGGCCAGGATTTGGTAACAGGCATAATGCACACCTGCACATTGAAATGCTTCAGACACCAAAACTAATTTACTTTGGACAACTACTATAAGTCTCAGTATCTGATAGCAGGTTGTGCTCAAAAATGCACCACTCTAATAAACTGAACTAATTCCATTTTATATGGTTGTCAGCTATTGTCTTAGCAATCCAATAACACACTTTTAATATGTACCATCATCTGCATTTGTTTGAGCTGTGATTAAAAGCAACCACTTGTAAATCATATAATAATCAATATGCAGTCTCTCACCAACTCCACCGGCAAGTTAATTGTCAAATCAAGTAAACTAAATAGGTTAGGATAGCCTTGTGGGGAGTATTATTGGCTTGCAAGACGTTGGATTTATGGGTGTGTACTTAGTGGCAATGTGGAAAGCCTGTGCGATGCCTGAAAAAGAAACAAGTATTCACACACATGGATGTTTCTGCTCTTTTTTATGACTTTTACAAATCAATATAATTTTGGTATTTTCAAAACCAAAAAACTCTTAAATTTAAGAGTGAAAAATGATGACAAACAGAAATAATTTACATATGTGACAACATAAATATTCACCCCCTTTAACGTGATAAACCTAATTGAACAAAGGTCCTGCCAACAGGTGCCAATAGTCACAATAAGAGGAACAGAGACAGAGTTCAGTAACTGTGTCTCAAGTGATTGTAGTATAAAGACACCAGTGTGTGGAATGTCCATTCACTGGTTAATCTGTATTCTTGGCTGCCATGACAGCATGAAGACAAAGGAACATTCCAAGCAAATCCGAGAAAAGGGTATTGAAAAGTCTCGGCCAGGGGATGGATACAAAAACATTTCTCAAGGCACTGAACATCCCCTGGAGTTCAGTTAAATCCATCATCAAGAAATGGAAGCAACATGACACCTATAAATCTATTTTAGGCTGTCTTCACAAATTGAGTGATACACGTTTTATGAGAGAGCAACAATGACAAAGACACTATTGAAGAAAACTTATATCAAAGCTAGTTTGCCAAAAGGCATCTGGGAGACTCTATAGTCAAGCGGAAGAACTTTGTTTGGGCTGATGAGACCACAAAGAAGCATTTGGGACTGCATATCAACAGAAACACACCATCCCCAGTGTGAGAATGGTGGTGAATTTGAACCTTACAAGTGGAAACAACAATGTGTATTATTCTGTTTGCCACCCCAAAAAATGTAAATAATAATTTAATATTTAAAGTGTAACAGTGTCATTTAAAAATAAAGTCAGTCAAAAAACAGTACACTACAAACATCTGTTCAGTGATATGTGATTTTGTGGTAAACTATACAATTATGCTAATAATTGCCTATAGCTAAAAAACACTTATTGCAACATCAGACATATCCTTCAACATACTTTATAGAATGTTAAGATGCTGATTTTCTTATTTATTTATTTGCATAACTTTCATAGTCTTTGGTTCATACTAAGTGTATTCTCACAGGTTGGGTTCCAGGAGTCTGCATTAACACAAGAACACATAAGCGATTCGCAAAGGCTGTAAGCTATTTCACACCTTTTCGTCTGGGTAACCTGGTAGAAATAAAAGGACAAAACGGAAACTGTGTCAGTGTGTTCTTTTCCTGCATAGGTGCAGGGGAAGTGAAAGGGTAAAGGAGGATGAAAAGACATTATGACAAAATGTGTGCTGGAGCTTGTCCTGTATCGATCCACTTCATTGAAAGCCACATTGCAGCTAAAGCTTTCTTGTTGGGGACCCAAAAGGAACATCGGACTGTTTATAAACACAGTATGAAAGCTGGCTGTCTGCTTGGGTGTGTGGTTTCATTGCCATAGTTAGACAGCTGACTTTGCCAGCGCCCGTGGCCACTACCAGTGTTCCAGCACTGTCAGATCAGCTAACAGATGGCCTTCAATGGGCTGGTTATTGCTGCAACGTCTTGAGAACCAGAGAAAATGTGATGACAAGTGATTTGAACTCAGACACACAGAGACAGCAGAGAGGGGCGTGGTTCTGCAAGCCATGGCAAAGATATCGAGGCAGTGGAGACGTAAATGTATGATTTTAGCAGATTTGGAAACGACGTGAACAAGATATCATGGGTAGGTATCAAAATGTTGAACAAGTTGGATGAAGCAGAGAATTTAAAAAAAGTGACAAGATAATCGAGAAATTGTGATAGACAAGTAGACAGTGGAGTTGAAAAAGACAGCAGGAGACAGGTAAAAGCAAAAATGCTGAGTGAAAAAGAGGAAAATAGACAAGTGCACTCCAGACAGAAAAATGTGAAGGGGGGAGAGCATGAAAGAGGTTATCTGCTGGTAGGCAGGGGAATGATTGACATCTGAGGGTTTGAAGCTTTGACAAAATAATCTGATACTGTCCTCTTTACACAATCAAACGTCTTTTATACATCTTCTTGGATTTCATGCTTGCCGGACAGTGTCTCTCTTCGTTGTACTCATCTATTGATTATCTGTCAGATATTCAGATCTGGCTGCTATGTCAGCATGGCAGATCAGGCATCCTTCTTTCCAGTCATTTCATACAGGTCTCTGTGGGCAGCTTTGAGAAATTCACTTGCATTATGAAATATAAGCCCAAATGTAAAAGCCTGCGCTCAAGCATGTACTAGGAATACTCGGGTCCCCGTGGAGTGAAAAAAAAAAATATTGCTAGAACAAGCAGTTACAATGATAGTGCAGGAGAGAGTAGGCGTTAGAAAATTGAACTACAGCTCATCAACAAGTTAAGTGAGCAAATTGTGCTTTACAAACTACGCGTGAGATAAGTGTTTTACTAAAGCACTGCATTTTCTCAAGCAAAAAAGAGTAATGTTTCAATGAAAAAAGTCACGTAAGTCCAATTGATTTCAGTCGTAACAATGTTTACATTTAATTTAACAGCATAATGTTCAATTTGATTTAATAGTAAGCCAAGTCCAAACAAGTGCCAATCCTGAGCTTGGTCTGAAAGCAGAGTAATGACTCAATTTTGACAAAAAAGGAACGATACTTGATAGTCTGCTATCTTCCATAATTGGTAGGAAATATATAAAGAAGAACATAATAGAGACCTCTCCCTTTTAAATACCAATGCTTTTTGAAATATAAACTTACCACTCACTTTTTAAGGTCCACCTGTTGTAAACACAGTGCTGTCTGGCCTCAAGAGTCTCGAATTTTGCCCAAACAATACAAATGGTAGAATTCGGCATAAACAACTTGAAGGCCTGGATCCTTTTTGCTTTCTACCAATGATTCGGGCTGCCAGAGACAACGGCATAGTGGTTTGGATGTTTTTTTCTTTCAATACTTTAGGCAAAAGCCAACGCTGTTCAAGCACATTGTACCCAAAAAAAAAAAAAACAATCCAATGAGTGTGTTTCTGTCAAAAAATAGAAGAATACTTTTATATAGCTTTAGTGACAGCTATGGAGTTCACATTTTGGTTTCTGAAAGAAATGCAGTAGCATTTTCCTTTACTTTAATATTTAAATAATATAAAGGATAAAGGTAACTATTGAGTAATTGGCTTACTTTGCAATGTAAACTGTATTGTTTGTAAATCAACTAGGACTATTATTTTCTGTAAATATTGAAAGGAGTATTAGTGTGACGTAAGCTGCACTATTTTATTTGGCTTTGCCATCTGATTGGTCACTGAGACAGTCCGTCGGGTGCGTGACTCGTGATTGGTGGAGAGGAGGGGAGAAGGAAGGGATAACGGTAATGGTGGAGAACGGAGGGTGAGAGGAGCGAACCGAAGTGGAAAAAATACAGACTCGGGAAAAAACACCGGGAAAAAGTACTGGAGAAGACGAAGTTCGGGAGAAGTTGAAGGAGCTTGGTCGATGCGAAGGAGACGAGAGGAGAGGAGACAGACACAAGGAGTTTTGACGAGCTTTGAGCTAAGCTAACGGAGCTAACCGTTTCGGCTGCACGTGTTCTGGCCGCATTCTGTGGATGTCGGGAGGAGAGGACGAGTAATTGCAACGCTCTCAATGTTTTCATCAAAAATTGCAACGCTCTCAATGTTTATTTCTTTGGGATTTCGACTCATCTGGGGTTTTTTGTAACAGGCCTGCAAAGTTTTCACTCTCCTAGAGGTCGTGAGTAATAAACGGACTGGTTTACATTTGTTTAGGACTGTATATTAAGTGGACAGTTGTAAGTAAGTGGGCATTATTATTGTGCCCTGGTTGAAGGGAAAAGGTGGCCACTAATATTGTATTCTTTGCCTATTTAGAGGTTCTTTAAAGTTTGTCTTAGTAAGAGGTTTCCGGCTTTAAAGTTGTCAACGTGGCTAAATAGTTAATAAAGTTGGCTGAATTATTTTGCCTAAAATGCTAATGTTTCTCTGGGTCATATTTGTCTTAAGCTGGGTCATTGGTGCCGATTGGGGTACCAGATTGATACCGAACCCAAGCACCCTCCATTTTAGTCTCACTGAATAGTGGTTAGAGGTGCTACATACAAATAAAATTGACTTAACATTACTGAACTTGTCACAACCCCAGTCGAACAATGTTGTCGGGCAGTTTCTTGTTGCAGCTCCAGCATCCACTTCCACCAGCATAATTCCTTGAAAGAGCCAAACCATGCCTATAATCCAGCCTGAGGAGAGGGAAAAACTAAGAAGATGGAAAATTAGGGAGATCCATAAGTCTGTGGGATGAAAGGGAAAGTGAGAATGTTTCTTTTTTCTCTAAAAGGAAACTTTCACCAAAGAGCTTGTCCCGCTCTCCATAGAACAAGCAATGAGCTCTTTCTCCTCCCTTTTCTTGCCCACCATCTTCTTCTCTCTTCCTCACAGCACAATAATTCTAATTATGTTCAGACAACTAAACATGCCAGCTCTAACGACGGCACAGATATGCTGAAATTGGCTCATTTGCACAATAATAAATGTAGGTTTGAGCCCATAGAAAGCCTATTAACATTTAAATGATACAAGGACGTTATCTGTAAAGTGTGTGCTTATCCAGGGTGGCTTTCTGCCGGGATGTGCAGAGAATGATCAAACAGCCATGTGTCTGCCTATCCTGCATTCCTAGGTGCAACACTGACAACCCTCCTGACAGCGCTTTGTAATTGGGGAGTAAACTGAGGCAGAGGTAGCTGGGAAGGAGGTGGCATAGAGAAGCACACAGATCGGGATCTTGCGGAAGGGGAGGGAGGAGGTGGGAGATTGAGGAGAAAGATATGGAAGATGTTAAGTTGCAGGGCAGAACGGTTATAGCAAAAGCGTTAAAAAAAGGGACTAAAGTTCTTCCTCCTGTCTCTTCAGTGTTTAAAAGTCAGCAAAGATGCTGCTTGATATCAAGGATGTCGGGGAAACACAAAAATGCAACATTTTGAAATGATTGTTTGCTTTTGCTTATCCTGCTTTCTAAAAATGAACAGGGTAGCAAAACAGTTTTCTTACTGAAATGTAACTTATGTTTCACCCCCACAGCTTTCTTAAAAAAACAAAAAACATAATCTGCAACACCTAGGCAACAGCTGCTGTCTCTGTCTGCTCCAAATTGACCTCTGTAATTATGAAAGTCTGCATGTAGACCTAAAGACCCCTGGTATAAAAGCATTGCCATTTTCTTTGTTATTACTCATATGGCCTTTAACTTTCTTAAGCATGATGACATGCAGCTTGAAATGCCATGTATTTTGGGAAATAACACTAACAAAAAAAGATAAAGAATAGAAGTCATGCTAAAGCATTATTTTGGTGTTATTGGAGACAATTGTGAGCATACATTAACATTTAACCCTGTTAGCAGTAATTATGTGTTTCATACCTACATATGCAATACCTGATGTATATTTGGAAGTTGGAAAAGTATTTCTTCTGCTTTAATGTTGAAATAATACAACCAGTAGTGCATTTTGAACTTGAAGAACAAGACATATAGTTTTCAAATTATTATACAAATAAAAATCTTAAGTGTGCATTTTGCCCCTTTTTCAGTTCAGCTCAATCCCTACAAAGGAATTTTTGGTTCTTTTGTTTTATGCCAGTGTAAATTGAAATCACGTGAATCATAAATTCCTGCTTAAAGAGAAAGCAAGGGGCTTCTGTTTTGAAGCATGAGAAATCAAGACCCTTTTCTTCCTGTTTTTTGATTCACCAGACAAATAAATTATTTTTTGAGAAATTATATTTCTGAAGATAGCCACAACAGATAACTAAAGTCCTATTGCAAAGTAATTATCATTATAAAACTAGTTGGACCATTTAATTACATTAAAAATATAGCAGAGGAGTTTAATTAAAAGTACCTATATTCTGTGTTTTCATTTGAGGGACTTTTTCACTTTCTATGTTGTTAGATTAATACTATCCAATCAAATAAAAACACAAAATTTAATATATGCGCAAAATTCTGAAATTGTGTAATTAAAAGATGTGTTTTTTAAATGTAATCACTGATATATTTTAAGGCATCTCAGATAAATTAGTCTGCTCAAACCAGAAGACAATTTGTTGCTGTCGAGGTGTTATGCGATGCTGATGTTAATGTTCCTCACCACAGTTTGTAGTGTCAGTGTCTGTATATAGACATCGCTGGGTCAAATTAAGTCTGCATGCTAACATAAGCGGAGGATTTGTGACAAACACACACACATGCACAATGTTAGCCACACACATACTCTTTCTTCACTCCCCTGTTTCCCTCTGGTGGGAAAGCAGTTTACCTCTTCAACCCTCATTACCATACCAATAGCAAGAAGACACTGAAGGCTAGTTTGTCAAAGGTATTTTAATTACCAATTAGAAACTTGGCTGCCTGTGCGTGAGGTTGTTCAATACCTTTTTTTTTCCTTGTGAAACTCGTACCACACATCCACACACACATATATAAATACAAACCAGAGTGCAAGGCTTCCTGGTGCCGAAGCCTTGATAAACAATGTCCTATTCAGCTCCATATGAATAATTAAGGGTCGAGTGTTGAGAAGAAGCAACACTTATTTGCTGAGAATAGCCTTGTCAATGGGATTGTAATACTATTACAGAGATGCCAGAGGAACTTATGGTTTGACATTATCTAAATGGCACGGTTACAAAAACCATAAACAACACATAAAAATCCTTTGTGTGCATTGTGACACATTAAATGACATTCATAAATAATACACAAAGTGGATAAATACTGTGGTAAATATGAAATATTGATGTGGATTTGGCAGGAAAGGCATGTGATGTCCCCATTAGAGCTGTTCTTGTAGTTGTAACCTGTAGCCTTTAGTATATTTGAAGAATCTTGCTGCAGGCCTTAATTATATCAAAAGTCTACTTAACAGCACACAAACATCAGATGTTCACAAAAGACTAACAAATATATTCTCATTTATTGGTTATCAGTCACTCGGTTCTGATGAGGAGAGTAGTTCTAGTGGCTTTTTAGGAGAGCTTTAAAACCCTCCAACACAAGAAGCACACATCATACCTTAGTGGAAAAAGGTCAGTGTATTTAAAATAGTTCACTGCAATAAAATAAGTTTACTGTGAAATGGGACATTATTCTTTCGAAGAAAATAGCATTTCAGCCTTCATAACATGCATAACATTTTTTACAAGTGCTTTCCTGAAAATTCAATGGCAGAAAGAAAGAAATGCTAATCAGCTCTGGTGTCCTTTCAATCCCATGAATGGAAGACTTTTTCAAAGAAGGTACAGACATATATATAAAAATTTAGATAATCTCAAAAATGTGAAAAAAAGGTCCTTCTACTAACACTTTCTTAAATTTGCTCCTACCGTGTCTTTGGCAGGAAGCATTATGAAAAACTTGTTTAAATGCAGAAAAAAAAAGAACAGTGCTGTTTGTCCAGGTGGGCAAGGCAGGTGTGAGATATCCAAACATGACACTAACATCATAATAACTTAATAAAAGTACACACAGTGCCTCTGACATATGCTGCTCCACAGCAATAACACTTAAAGTCTATGGCATGAGCTGCTGCATCTTTCACTTGTGTCTACTCCTAAACTATTAAAAATGAGTTACTAAACCTGAAGCTTTGCAGCTATGATGTCTATCTGACATTTTTCTATTAGGCTTTTGAAGAAAGTCATATTTGTCATTTTTTTTGGTGATGCCTTTGACATACATAATGCAGCATGGTTGCCTTTTTTGACTTGATCCATCAGATTTATTGAGCACACTTTACCCTGTGGACTCAGGATAATCATCAGCATGTCAAGAGCCATTCAAGAAATGATTCCCCTCAAAAAAAATTAATCTCCTTTTCCATAGTGATGCATTTTGTTAATGTTGAACTGAAAATTGTTAGATTTGATCTGTAGTATTTATAGATCACAATGTCAGTGGAAAAAAAAAGTCTTTGCCTTTACCAGGATATAGCCATAGGCAAAGACTAAAGAGCCTGCCCTTAGGTTTCAGAAATTACTCCACTGAACAACAACAAAATCAGAGCATTGTGTCCAAAGGCTCATATGTAGTGCAGGACTGAAGTAAAAATATTCAAGGCCTGTATAGCCTCAAGCAGACTTTAAAGAGGGCATACCATGTTTCACAAAACAGAATTTTGAAAATGCTGAAGGCAGGAAACAGAAATAAATGATAAACATATTTTTGTTTGTCTTTTTTTTCCAGACATGGGCACTAAAAACGGGAGACACAACCGTATCTGAATATCACATAACATGGAAATCTCTCATGTTAAAAACATGGCTGTTTTGGGGCAAAAGAGAAGAAAATAAAAATCAGTTTTGTTCTTTGTAGTTTTTGATGAACTTCAAGTCTTTGACATGCTGATCACAATTCAATCTTTTTTTACTTTCTATATTTTCCTGTGTTCTGATTACTTTTTGTTGATTCCTGTTTCACCTGTTTCATTTTTTTTGTTTTAATATTTCCAATGTTTTTGTAGTAATGATTTCCTTGCTCAACATGTTGCTTTACTCGCTATTTTTTCCTCAGTTTTTTTCCTCAATTCCCTTTTCTCCCATAGCTGTTTTTCTTTCAGTAATTACACCGCCGGTAATCATCCTTTGTTCTCTTATGAATTTAGATCTGTTTACTAGCCTGTCTGTTTTTATTTCTGGGGTCATTTCCTGTTTTTTACCTCTTGCCTGCTGCTCACAATTACTGTATATTTTTACTCTTCTAGACATTTCTGATATCATTAAATAAATAAGATTTTCTTATCAGGGGTCCTAAACAAGAACAAAACATTCAATAGTCTGTACCTTTGAGAGAAAAAAAATCTGTCCATGGAATGTGTGATTTCTATTGGAAATCCAGGGGAAGTTGTTCTCTCCGAATTACGAAACAACTAGAAATTTGGATTTAAGTGAAGGAACTATCTAATGTAATGTGTGACAAGACAATACTTTATGCTCTGGCTGCAGCAGATGGCTTTAGTAGAGTTGACAAAAACCTGAGCTCCATGTAAGAAGAAGCACCACCATTATCTTGGTGATGGTGGGTTTGGTGTCCTTTCAGTGAGCATCGTTGTGGTCCCAAAGTCTCTAACTGGATTTATGGCCCAGAAGTTCAGTTTTGCCATCCTAAGGTCTGGTGAACCAAGCTGAAATCTCCCAGAACCTTCTCCAATTAGTGTCATAATATTTGGATCTTTGGATTAATTTTTCTTTCCATTTTGATCACTTCTGAGTTTTTGTAATCGTCCACAGCTTTTCTGTGCTAATTATCACTTAGATCCTGCCATGTTGGTTCATTGCTTTGTCTTTAGCTTGTTAGTCATTTCTGAGGTTCTGTTTGTGCATTTAGGTTATCCTGTTAAGTCAGTGTTAGTCTTGTTATTTATTCCTTTGTGCTTCAGTTCAGTCCCCTCTGTGTTCTTTGTGGTAATTAGTTGCCTTCCCTCATTGCCCAACCTCAACCTTCTCTTCTCACATGTCCCACATTCTCCTGATTAAGATCACCTGAATACATTGTCTACTCTTTCCTCAGCATGCATGTTGATATAACACCATTAAACAAAAAGGTGTTTTTGATTCTGTGTATTTTAAGTGTGCTAATGTGGAAAATTCTGGAAAATTAGATTCTGATAATCAGATTCACTAGAAGTCACAGCACATCTGAACCAAAGAGGACATAATGCAGAAACTGACTCAAAAAGGTGCTTCAGTAAAGATTTTAGTTAGGGGTGTGAACACTTGCACAAGTGTTTTATTGCAGGTTTATATTTTTATAATTTGCTATGAAACACATTTGTTTGTTTTTAATGAAGTTATACCAGAAAAAATGACATTCACAGTAGATAAAGATTTGAAATTGTTTTTCTGGCCCAATTATGACATTACAAAAGTCTGTAATTTTACCAGAGCTCTTCATGTTTGAGTATGTTTGTATAATTTTGACCCTCTGTGTTCAGGATCTTCTTTTTTAATTAAAATATAGCAGTTGTGTGCCACACTATTAATTATCCCCCAAACAATAATGTTAAAGAAAAACACATTGCAGTAAAAACACAACATTAAGTTTACATTCAATGTGAATAATAAATTAATTGAAACATCTGACTGGAAGTGGGTTGAAAACAGTTTATTGCTAGTTGTCTTAAAAAAATAAGGTTTTTTAACACCAGTTTTCCATCACCAAACTTTTCATCAAATTATGTTTTTGAACTTTTTTTGAAGTTTTAAATGTTTCATACTGGCGAACAAGGATGAATACAGTTTTCTTGCCTGAGCTAAAGAAAAAAAAAATTTTTTTGCACACTATATCAAACTAAATAGATCCTCTTTGACAATTTAGTCAAGAAAGTGCCACAACCTTTCTTCTCTGATCAAGTAGAAACAGAACTCCAGTGAAAAGAATAAGGCTTATATTCCATAATTTTTAAAACATTTTTTTTATACACATATAAAATACTAGCAACATCCCGACATAGGAAAATGCATATTTTAATTGCTTTAATTTGGCAAGTTCAGTAGTATTCTAAAAAACTATTTCATTACTTGTTAGGGTATTATTGTTATTTATAAAAATGACCTAAATGAAAACTTTAATATTAAAAGTTACTTCTGTTTCAAACTTATTTCCAATTGTTTACCAATGTTCTTCTGGCACCTCAACTACAGCTGTATGACTTTGTTTTGTGTGTTTTATTGAACACTTATCTTTAAGATAGCAACAACATTTTCAGAAATATATAGTTTACTGTTTACCTGTTGCTGCTTAGTTGAAACTGTTGGGTTCAGGTAAGCACTTTGACTCACAACATCTAGGATAAAGTACATGGTGAGTTTGTTATTTAGACCACCGAGTCCCAGTGTTGAGTCCTTGACCCCATGTAGGGTCATGGATCAATGGGGTCTTGAGATCCTCTTAAATCAAACTAAGTAACACAAATTATGACGATGAGACATATTTCTGTTATAATGTTTAACGAGGTCAAAGCAGCACTTAGAAATAGACAAAACCAATGCATTGATTGAGTTTATTGAGATGTTTGGGAATATTGAGATGTTCTGCTATTATTTTGCAGGTCAGAAGCTGAAAAGTTTTAGAACCTCTCATTTGAACACCCTAAAAGTCTGAACCCAATGAAAATGCCCATTGTCATGAAACTCAAATATACTGTTGACTGATAAAACAAAAGAATGAGCTAACTCTACCCAGAGATGGCATACAAACATTTCGTTGGTCCACATCTTTCACAATAGCAAGCTACTCTAACAATCCACAGCTCTCTAAACAACAGAACCAAACAGAGATAAACTCATGTTTGTTGGTGTTCAACCCTCTCCTCAACACTGCCCCCCAAAACAAAAAAGATCAATATTTGAAAAATCCTAAGATTGAATTTGTTCAAAACCTTATGTGAATATATTAAGGCCATTTAAGACCACACTTAATATATAATAACACGAAGGACTGTTTGTTAGCTGTATCAGCTTGGAAACCAGTGTTTGACCAGTGTTTTTCTAGCCCAGTATTAGCAGGACAAAGCTTTTTTTGTGCTCTACATACAGTTTGCACTGTAGCTCATTTTTATAGCATTACAGTTGATCTGATGTTAAATTGTGGTTAAAAACATATTTGAATAAATATGCTCATGGTATGTGCCATTCTGCCAAACATGCCGCAGGAGAAAATACCAACCAACCCAGCACCATATTGCCATATTGAACGACATTTCTATAAACCAAACAAGATTACACACACACACACACACACTTGCAACAGTCCTTATCTTCCCATCAATCTCACTACAGTTTAATTGCTCTTATTTGACATAAGCTGAGGAGGTCAAAAGGGTGGACAGATGTTTAATGATAATGCCTTCTGTGTGTTAGGTGGCTGATTTTAGTTCCCACTTTTTTCTTCCTTGGAGTGTCTCTCTTCCCTTTATGCCCACAAGTCATAATGAAAATAATTTAATTTTCATTTTAGATTCAGTAGGCTTTATTTTACAGTGTTTATATGTGTGCAGATGTATTCATAAAAATGCAATTTGAAGTGTTTTACACAAAAACATGAAGAAAAATATGTTGAAAGACAAGTTAAATATGTTTTTAACTAATGATGACAGGTTTATGTTTCAATAGTCTTACAAATTAGTGGTTCTCTCCCCACTTTTTTAACCCTACAATGAGGCTTCTACCTTTTTTATTGCTCTGCTTCTGATGTTATCAGAAAAAGAAAGTGAAGGAAGTGAGACAAAGTTCATGGTTAGAAAACTCAAGGAATTCAGTGACACATTTCTTTGACACTTATCCTTGAAGATGTTCTACATGATGACTATTTTCCTGAGAGGCAAGATTGTTTATAGTGGTGTTTGTTAATTAATCAACATGGATGCTGCACCAGCAGATGGCAGTAAGGATAAGGTGCCTCTGGGGAAACTGGCTAATCAGGTGTGAGGAAGGAAAGGTGCAAAAATGAACCAGTCCCCAGACTGCAGACAGGTGACCTCTTGCAGCCGTTAGTACATGCTGGTGAACTCACATGGTCTCAAAAGGGCAGGATTTGCATGCATCCTTCTCTGTAATAAAGATGTAAACAGACACTGCCATGTATGCGCAAGCAGGTCTGAAAACCAAATGTGCATGGAGTACACGTGCAAGTGCTGTACAGAGACTGCTTATCGCTCTCTTTGTCCCTCCCCACTGGGCCGGTTGACTGTAGTGGTTTCCATAGTAGTTTAAGAAGAGTGGTGAGGGAAATTAGTGCTGCTTTGGGGGCCATCACGCAGATGGACGGTACCCAGCGCATATGCTGACAGAACATTATATGTCTCTCTCCACTTCACTGTATGAGAGGCCTGCTCAGGTGCACAGGAGCCCAAGTGGAATATTAATGTTCCCAATTCAATTTGTACGAGCCGACACACCTTCCTGTATGAGCAGTGTCGACACTTCTGTGTAATGGACGATGAGCATCCGGGAATTGTGTGCTGTTGACATATTAACAAGATAAGAACAAAGAATAAACATTTTGGTAAAGTATGACTGCTAACTGATGTCGTGAAAGTCAGATGGAATTTTTTTTTCTCTAGCTTTGGCACATGCTGTGTCTTGAGTACACAACATAAGTGGAATAAAGAAATGAGACTAACTGTGAACGCTCTAATCCTCTACATCTTTCTTGGCCTTTATGTAGCTATCTGTGAACTAGTGCAGGTCGTCAACACAAGCTGTGCAGCTGCTTCAGATGTAAGGCTTCGCACTCTCCACACAAGATATTAGGCATGCCTTACTTGACTGGTCCATTAAAGCTGCAAAATGTCCTGCTTTATCATGCATCACTGCTGCCCACCTGCTTTTTTCAGGCTTTCCATCAGCCCAGCATCCACTGAGGTGAGACACTTTTCTCACTCATTGGCATGTTAGGAGACATGTTCAGACAGCAGCAGTGAAAATACATTAATTACTCCATCATAATTTGAATGCACAAGCCAGAGTGGAGAGATTACTAGAGCCTAGACATCTAATAGGGCTATACATTTAATCAAATGTTTACAATTTCTATTGTTCTCAAAGCAATAAAAATAATGATACAAACAGAAAATAATGTTATTAAAGCAGTGCCCCTAATGACTTCCATGATGGTGGGAGCGATTATGTTTGAATCCCAATATTGGATGATCCACATTCTTTAAAGAATCTGTGTTTTCCCAACCCTTACTATGATATTTACAACTATAAAATATTGACAAAGAAAGAAAAAACACTCAGTGCTTTATGTGTTTGGTGAAAAACCTTGACAGAATACAAATACATTTCAGTGCTTTGAGGATTCAAACAAAAAACATGACAAAAATAAAAGCAAATAAGGTGTTGGAAATGATAATTCAATTATGCTAGTTTTAACTTTAAGCACATGTTTAAATATAAGACAGATCAACATTATCTTGAGTAGGCCTCAAATTTAAGTTAACATTTAGTTAGATTTAGCTCAATCAACAGTCTGATCAGCAGAACATTTTTCTTAGACATAATGTGCATGACTTGATAAAATTAGTCTAATCTGTAGTTTTATATTAACAGTTCTAGCTATTAATTTGGATATGTGCTAGTCTATGATAATCAACAAGTAAAAGATAGTTGTGCCAGTTCTTGTGTCCAGATTGGCCTGTTGGATGTTCTGGTTGGGAGAGAGCTCTGCCGGCCTCCGCGTCACTTTTAGTTTACAGCCAGGATCTGTTTACTCAGAGGAGTCTCTCACAAGGCCTGTGTTAAGATAACCTTTTTCTGAACCCATATAAGAGTTAGGATCCTGTCTTGGTTGGACACCTTGAGAATGTAGGATCTCACACAGAGGTGTGGAATGCTGCTTCTCTCAGGACTCACCAGCCCAGCAACGACAGTCATAAAACATTTGGAGCAACTTCCCTTTGAAATTTGAAACTTATTCTAATTAGAGAGCAGGAACCTCCCAGACTGCATAAATTAGAGAAGAGAACACACCTTCCTTTTAAAAGTTTCGGAGCTGAAAGAATTAATCAGATCGTTGGGTGCGGCAGCACTGGCGTTCTCCGGAGACGTGGTCTCTGTATTTGTCCATTTTTCTGCTTCTTTCAGGTGATTAATGTCTGTCTTGTGGTTTTGAGGTTCTGATGATTCTGGTGTGTTATT
This sequence comes from Phalloptychus januarius, assembly GCA_902982915.1. Lineage (NCBI taxonomy): Eukaryota > Metazoa > Chordata > Actinopteri > Cyprinodontiformes > Poeciliidae > Phalloptychus > Phalloptychus januarius. The sequence goes on from CADWAE010000285.1 coordinate 2,118,443, forward strand.
GGTATGATGTGATGCATTTGCTTGTCTGAATAAACTCTGGCTATGTCTGCAGTGGAACAGTAGATTGATGTGTGTGTGCTTTCACCCTTACGCACGGGAGACCCTCGACCCGGGAACGAGAGGAGAGAACGAGCTAAAGGTTTAAATACTTATCCTCTCAACAAAGGCTAAAATGGTGTTTTAGAATTTGGCTGTTTTTCAATTTTCTCTTGTCTTTTATATTTACAATTTAAAATCATAATACTTTATCAGATTGGTAAACTACTAATAGAATCTAATTTTAACAGTTACGTTACTGGTTGTGTTTTTTTGAGGTCACTGGTGTCGTGGCGTCCAGTGACAATGTGGCAGTTTGGCGTCTTCCATTAAAAAGTGTATAGAGAGCCATTCCTGTCAGAAAACTCTTGCACAGATCAGACAGCAGTGCACACAAGCTGGACAGGGCTAACGGGGATTAAAGTGGTTGTTGGTGTTGCGTCCCCCCTTTCTTCTGTTGTGGTTTTTGAGCCACAACAGAAAATTATTTTCATCAGTCCAGGCATAGCCTATGCATAGCGTCATCAGAGCGTCATTGCTGCAACATTTGGTTCGGGTTTGAGTCAATTCTGTAGCAGGGGTGCATACTATTGTACACCAAATGGCATCAGAAGGTGTTGCTGCAGCAGTGTTTCCCTAATGCAGCATATCCCACTATCCAACAACACACATAACTGGTCGTGTTTTATAACATGTGTTGATCAGTGTAAAATAGAAAAGAGAACCCGTTAACTTTGTGTTGTCTGTTTTGAAAAGTACCCTATCTATAACTAAAGCTTGACTTACTTGAAGCAATCCCCAATGTAGTCACTTTTTTGTGCAACTTTGGAAGTTCTTTCTATTTTCCTTTTTTGTGGTGTTTTTCTAAACTCGGCTAATATTGATAGAAACACTCACACTGTTCTTAAGATCAAAGAAATGCAGGAGTTTAACCATGTTGGAGACAAATAAAAAACAATGTAGCTTTCATAAAATAAACAGAAGTGAATTTGCTCGAGAGACAGTTTTTTCTATTTTATAATAGACAGTGTAAACACATTCCAGTATACATCTGCCGCATGATTGTTTATTTTTCTTTACCTTTTAAGTTGCTTAATGAGTCAGTGTGAATTTGATGTGCAAGTTGAAACATTCAAAAACTGCTGAAGTGCCATAAATATGCAGACAGACAAAAATTCAAATTTATTATAAACAAAACATCAAGAACATTCTGAAAAATAAGAAACACAAACATATTTATTGTATGTAACTGTAGCACAACAATCTACATCAAGGTTAAGTGCATTATTGACTGAATAATTAGTGCATAATGTGTCTTAAATCCTCAGCTTGAAATAATGTTTTTCAACTTAGGCAGCTGTGCCCTCCTTCCTGCTCCCTGCATGTGATAGTGAGACGCTTTGTGATCCTTTCTGGCCCTAAACTCCATTTTTGACCTCTTCTGTAGTTGTCTGCTTTTCAAAAGGCCGATTTGAGGACTGAAAAGCAGCTCACTCTCCTTTTATTTATTTGTATTCTCAGGAAGTGGGACAATTCTCATCATGGCCTCTGGGCACAAATTCACTTCTTTGGAAAATCCCTGTTGATCGCCAGTTAGTAGAGAACACACAAACACTCCTTTAGTGTTAAAATATGACTGAAACAAGATCTTTCCCCTGCCTGTGTTGCAATAAATAAGCAGAACAAGCATAAATACATTTAGCGGACGAGGATTATCTGGGACATAGATCTGGAATTACACTCATAAAGCAGCGGGATGGGGGATGGGGGTGAGAGCCAGGCAGATAACATTTAGCTTATCCTCATTGTAAAATCTTAGTCTTGGCTATAGCTACGCAGCTCTACTTAATGACAGTTTAGGCTTGTTGTTTCCATGGTAACCAACACTTGATTGCTTGCCCTAATCTTCTTTAATGTGGCTTAATGCTGTTTGTATCTCAGTTTTTTTTGTTTTGTTTTTTGCTTTCGTCTATTCAGCTCTCCATGATGCAGGGCAGGGTAAATGACGAGCCGCTGGGTTAACAGGAAAGTAGGCCTTCTCTACTTAACTTCTGACCTGTAACTTTTCAAATTCTCCAAATGCATTTTTGGTGTCCCAGTTAAATCCTGCAGTGTGTTTAGTTGAAGCTTTATGCCATGTCTACTGGTGTACTGTACATTCATGTGAAAATTAGTGATAGTTATAACAAAGTAGTATAATTTTACAGTTTTTGCACCTTTTTGTGCTGTCGACCCCAGCAAGGCTCTCTTTCTTTTTCTCTGTCTTCTTCTGTCTTATTGTTAGTAGCACAGTCTTATACCTCTCACTTGTTGAAATAAGCCAAACATACAATTCTACTAAGACTAAGTCATGGAACAAAATATTTCACCTGTTTTGCAACTAAATACAAACAGAAACACCTAAAGGGCCAATTAAAAGGGAATTGGGCCTTCAAATCTTTGCAAGAACCTTTATGAATGCTGAGATATCAAATCAATACTTATATCTTTCAAAATACCCAAGCACTCCTACAGACAGGATCTAGAACTGATGGTTGGAATCAAACACTTTTGATCCAAATTGATGCTGTACTTTATTATGTACATTGTGTTGCAGAAAAATTAGAGATATTTAAACAACCACATTTATGTCAAGATGCACAGCTCCACCTGCCAGACATGAGTTAATGTCTAAAGCCAATAAAGCCAGTAAAGCTGGATGATAATATGAGCATTTCTGGCATTGAAGAAGAAAGTCTCTAATATTTAACATTTTATGCTGATAAATGATAGAATCTTGTGGTTTCATTCCTTCACATCCTTGTGGAGGAGTGGTTTGCAGAACTATTCATATACTTTAAACTTTTTAACTGTTGTCATTTTTGCAACTACAATTGCAATCTGTGCGGTACTTACAGCATGTGATAAGCCATTTTGCATGATTGGGAAAGGAATACAAAAGATGATGGTTTTAACATTTTTTCTGCTTAAAACTTCTCTCTTACATTTGTATTCAGTCCCTCCACATTCATCTATGGCAAAACAACCTTTGACTCCAATCTTATGTAAAGACAAAATTTTTCCCTTTTTGTTCTTTGTAAAATGGCAGAATCTCAGTAGCATTGATTGGACAGCACCTCAGATCATCACTTCTCAAGTCTTTACACAAATTATTTTTAAGTTTTGGCTTGATTTTCACTTTAATCTAAAACTTTTTACTCAAGCTTTAGTTGGAGTGTGAACGTGAATTCTTTCCCTTCTGTAACGCCTCCCTGTCCAGAGTTGTTCATTTTTCAAATCAAACAGGCAAATTTACTTTGACCTGAGAACCTTCTTGGAAATGTTTGTTTGTCCTACATAGCTTGTCGCAAACTCCGATTCATACTTATTACTTTACCTAGCCTTGTGACTAATTTTCTCTTACTCCAGCTTGTTAGTTAGGGTGGTAGCCTTGTCTAGGCAGTTGTGTCATCCTCAAGTTTCAGATATTGAACTGAACAGCACTCCGTGAAATGTTCAAAGTTTGGTCTATAGTTCTGCATCCTAATCCTGCTCTAAACTTGTTCATATTTATTCCTGAGCTGTCTGTGTCTTTCTTGATCTTTATAGTGCTGTTTGTTTTCTAATGTTGCCAAACATGCCTCCAGAGATTTGTTGTATTTATTCTGAGATTACACTAAAATTTACATTATGCTCCAATATGAAATATTGATATCTGTTATTAATACTGCTGTTATGGCATTATTTACCAATATTTGTATTATGCATGTTTCCCTACACTTTTGATGTAAAATGTTGATACCCTGTAAATTTCTCCTCTCCTGCATTAATCCTGTGTTGCATCACTATCACTGTAACATGACTGAAGAAATAGCACACACCCTCCTCTCACTTCACCCCCTACAATCCCCTCAAACATATAATGAAATGGAAACAAGATGAAAATAAACACTGGTTTTTAATACCAGCCCAGTGTTACACAACGGATCGCCGATTTGTTAAATATGACTAATATCGGTGTTGATAACAACATGTTGTGTATCCCTAGTAATTCCTTCCATTGTAATTCATTTCCAGAAATTTTTGTCATTTTTGTACTTGTTGACTTGTGAAAACCTATCTGAAGGTTTTCGTTCAAACCAAATGGAACATTTCAAATAAAATAAAAAGTCTTTAAGTAAACTGAATATGACTGAAGGGTTTCATGACTGGGTCTATTTTAGGTGCCACATAAGTACAAAAACTCATGGGAAGAGAGTAACATACAGGTGGGTAGGTCATATTTGAACTATAATGAAAACTGAAATCCGAATGTAAAACTGCAAGGCATCACAACATTCAACTCAGGAAGGAACCTGTCATGTAATTAAAGCAGATCTAAGCGTCTTAGCAGAAGGATGAATATTAAGGAGTCTGGAGACTGCGTGAAACAAATGTGTCATACATTAATATTTAGGTACTTACATGTACAAAGACAGAAAGTGAGTGTCTGCAAAAGAGTAACCAGATGGATGTTTTTCCCTCCTTATCACACGCACACCAAACACACCCACGCACACATCCAGTAGACACAACCTGTCCTCTGAACAGTGCAGATGTGAGGCTGGCAGAAGTGGAAGCCCAGCTGGCAGTGTGCGCATCTCAATGGCAAACTGGGGTTCTGTTGAAATTATAGATGTGGCAACAGATGTTTGGCAGCGATGTTATGATTGTGAGCCACAGTCTGCATGTTTAACTTGTGCATGTATGCGCATTTTGAGTGTGCAGTGGCATTTGTTTGTGTGTTTTACTTGTGTTGCACTTCAAGTGTATGAGTGTGCAATTTTGTGTTCATCTCTCTCCATGGCTTAGAGATAGCGGCTGCATGTGTTTATGCACGCAGGGTCCATGGAGATGAATTAGAAGGGATTTGGACTTTATGTGAGTGGTTGAACACAAGCTGCAGCCTGTGGTTTTCTTTGCAATATTGATAGTGCATTGTTACAGGAGGCAAGTGAAGCCTGTGGCAGAATAAAACAAAGGGGAAATAAAATGAAGATAAAAAGAAGAAGGTGATTGAGGCAGTGAGGAAAAAGACTGGAGAGTTTGACAGAAGGATTGAGGAGGATGAATATGGAGAGAGTAAAGTGGCACAAGGGAGTGGAAAGAATTAGGTAGACAGGTTATATAATTTTATTGTATTTTCTTAAAAAAAAAACGTAAAAGCTTTGCAGAAAAGAATCAATTTGAATGTGGATAAGAGAGACATGGATGGAGGCTGAACTATGTCAGGCATGCAGCAAGGCAGTCAAAAACTGGAGATTTTAGATAAGAAGTGGAAAACAAATCTTGTGAATATAAAACAAAAAAACATAAACTACTGTAGCGTATTTTCCCTTTTTCTTATAATTAATAAAACCTGAACAATCATTCTGCCCCTAGACCTCCCACTGGCCTTTTCTCCTAATAATCAAAACAGCAATAATCTTTTTTTTCCCAGTCCTGTCACTCATTTCCCACACACACTGACAGCAGTGACAGACAGTGTAAAGCATGCAACAAGACATGGAAGAAGAAAAATCCCCCTGCCCCCAAAAAAGATGATGGGAAAGAGAGAGAAGGAAAGAGAATGCCAGACACTAAATGGGGAGGAGAGAGAGAACAGAGAGAGAGAAATCAGGGGAGGGGAGGGTGTAAAAACCGAGCTATCAGAAATATAAAAAATGCAAAAAAAAAAAGACGCATATGGCGAAGCTGAGAACTAGTGCTGCTGCAGTTTATGCAAGGTTTGAAAATAAAAACAGAGGGCTGAAGAGAGAGTTGAAGGGGAGAAAAATAAGAGATGAACTTAGAACAAGTGAGAATGTGAGATGCGCAGGAGAGAAGCTAAAGGGGATAGACGCTATTGCCATAATTAAAGCTGAGGATGAGGTCACTGCGGGGGACATGGTGCAACTTTAATAGCCCAGAGATTTGGCCAGAGTCCCATCGGCCCTTTAACTCTGCATTAAGCTGATTACTGCCACATTTAACCAAATATCACCACCCACTCACGCTTCTCGCTTAATAACACTTTAAACCATTTTTTGGGAGTGGTGGGGTCCTTAGGGGAAAACAGAAGCGCGGAGATAGAGATCAAAGGGCGTAGCATGAAATCCATTTCATTTGAATGTTTTATCACACAATGAAAGCCAACGTGTAACCTGTAAATGTCCTTTTAATATATGTAATGTTTCCATGTTTTATCATGCGTTTGTGTATTTTTGTTTTTTTTTATTTTTACAAAGTGCTACAAGTGGATCACTTAAATTACACACAGTGTGTGTAAGCATGCATAATTTCCCTGAAATGAATGGTTGACTTGGTGAAGCACTCTGTTGAAAGGGTTAGGTGCATTAGGGTTTAATACCAATAATTGCAGCTTTTGGTGAATGAGTCATTGTTTTAATGCAGCTGTGGTTAACGTCACAATACTCAAAATTATTCTCTGCATGCTCGTTTAAAGCATCAGAATACAGATGGATGAAAGGAGAGGGGAAAGAACAGGTGCACAAGGCTCACTGTATTTATCACACACACTCATCACCTGTGCCAAACCGGGTACTTTTGATCCCAATAATCTTTATTATTCACAACAATTATAAAAATGGTAATTTCTGCAAAGTTACACAAAAAAAAATTTAAATGGTATCCTTAGAAAATACATTCCAGCTAATCATTTCTGTTTTGCAACAAACGCACAAGATAACATTTGTTTACCAACTTCATGCATTATTTTGCTTATTTATTTGTTCTTTTAATAATCCTCATTAATCTCTACCATAGTAGGAGCTATGGCAGAGGAGTCCACACCACAAATATATTATGAGAAACTGTAATATTTGTGGTGTTTGTGGTAACAAAACACCTTGAGACATTTGCAAAATTAAGACACAAAAATTCAAATCAGCTGCCTCAACCATCTTTCTGCATTTACAAATGAATGACTGTGAAATAAAAATATTTATGAAATAATCACTCATTTAAGAACATACTTTTTCATCCACAAAGGGAAAAATGCAAACTAGGAGGGACTTGTTGAGTCTATTTTGGAGGAGTTCAGAACATCTGAGCAGACAATGATAATAATAATAGTAATAATAATAATAATTACTAAATTCTGCTTTGGATTATACTCTGGCTGGCCCAAGTAATGACACATTTGTCACATGCATTTGAATAAATGAATGAAAAGACGAAGAAGTGGCGGAGTGAATAAACGTGTATTTGCATTTAATGACACACATCAGTGCAGCTATGTCTGTGGCAGAAGCCTTGTGTTGATAGCTTCCTTCCTAAACCAACGTATCTGTTGTTCACACTCGACTGAACCTGCAAAACCTCCTTTGTAACAAGCAAGCTTCAGGCCGTCTTTCTGTCACCCTTCTCTCTGTAATTCACTCCCTCTTTGCAGCCACAGGATTACCATTGCAGGATGGAAGCATTTCAGCAAAATCTCCTGTACCCTGCAGCGCTTGTGCTGCTTGGACTGCAGTGGATCGAAGCTCTCCACTTAGAAACAAGTCATAGCACAAAGTAGAGTGTGAGAAACAGGTCTGAAGTGCTGGGTCATGAGACACCACTAAAATGCATAATGGGCAGATTAGCTTTTCCAGCTTCCCCAGCATGTGTGAAATGTTCACTAAGCTTCCTCTTGACAGCTGAAAATAGAGACGTTCATACTGGGAACTGTTATTACATTTTTGTATTGAATAAGTACAGTAAGTATATATTTACTGTTTCAAGGCTGACGTCTTTTTTTCTTTTTCTTTTTGCAAGTTGTGATCTGATGTTAGTACTTCCATGTGTTTCTCATTCTGAAGTCTCCTCATTCATATGCCGTTATAAGTTGCTTTTAAGTACACTTCTCGTCTATGTCGTTCTCCTTCTTCTCTTCCTGATCCTTTGATAACTACGCCAACATCAAAGAAGGAGGCTACAGGGTTACCTGATGCTAATAGTCCACATGAAAGAGAATTTATATGAGGTATGCACATGGGGGGACTGCCCTCCACCCATCCAACCACTCCCCCTCCATAAAGCCAGATGACCCTTTTTCACACTGCTCTTTTTGTACATCTATATCTGTATATCTTACAGCTATTACACACAAATATAATTAATTAAATATAGGTACAGCATGAAGATATACAAAGTTTTGTTTCATTTATTCACAGTTTTTTTTTTCAGGGACCTTTTTTATTCACTTTGGCCGTGGAGACATTGTTGACTAGTCCACCTATTGGGCAAATATTGCTGGAGATGGGCATCACAAACCTATTGACCCCTCAAAACTTAGTATGGAATAAGAGCCTAAAGGAATCAGAAGGATGGATATGGTGGACTCATGAAGGTAATTTATATGAAAGCAAGTATCCTTCCTGCACAAAGAAAAAACAGTATGAACTTTACTATTAAAATTTCTACATTTTCTACATACCCAAAGATCAGAATATGAATAAAATGAATTAAATATTCCTTAAGGCTAAATCAAGGCTAGTATCAAGGTTGGGTTGCCTATGCCATTTGTCTTGTGACATTTCCAGTTATACGGTACCAACTGACTGAAGAACAACCTCGACAACCTTTACCAGGTAATAGAAAGTATGAGATATAAATAAAGAAATGTAAAACTCATGTAGACATCCTTCACTCAGAGAGGTTGAACAGATCCTGACCAGAGCAGCAAACACTTTCAAGGCTTGTGTAATTGCTTTTAACCGCTGCTCTTGGGATTGCATGATTCTTTTTCAAAGTCACAAATCACAAAAAGTGACTGCGATAGAGTGAAACATTTTGATTTCAGATCACTTGTAACGCATCTAACTATTCTGACTGATGCTTGAGTCAGGGCACCCTGGGTCATTTCTTGCAGAGAATATCAATAGTAAATCAGTTTTTCCACATTCAGTGTGAAGGGAAGAGAAAAACTCTGTCCAAAGCAATAAAAAGTTCATTGTGTTTTCAGAATTTTCTTTTGCACAGTTGAGGTCCTGAGGTTTGGTTTGATTCCTGAAAGTGTTGCTGCTGCCTAAACCCTTTCATTTTACTCTAGTCATTTTGAACATTTTCTCATGCAGAAACAGGGCTTTGCTTAAAAACAAAGGATTGCTTATCTCAAAGAGCTGGGTTTCTTCCCCTCGTGCTTTGAAAACAACGCACAGTAAATTATGGTAAATAAGCGTACAAAAGCGCCTCCTTGAGCTTATTAGGGTCAGCTTTCCTCAAAAACATTGCCCTACAATGTGCCTAACAGCAAAGTGTTGTCATACATGCGGCCACAACAAATAATGCCGATCTCTGTTTGCATGCAGTTTTTGTGCTTCCTTTTCCTCTCTGCCTAATTTCCTTGCTTTGCTTTAACATGAATCAGCTGCAGATGGAGAAACTAATAATTTCCGACAACTACTGATAGATGGCTTATCTCTAAGGAGAGAGGACCTCATGCAGGCAGCATCAAGTGATAACAGCTTTTTCATGTTGCAAATTAATTCCTGAACATAATAACCAGAGGCGGTTTGGTGAAAAGAGTATTTCATTTATAATTAAACAACATGCCGCCAGTTGATATTTTAACTACTCTAAGCTTTTTGCCTGTGGAGCTCCATCCTCTGGACAACCACATAGAAAAAGTATTTTATAGGAATCTTTTTTTTTTCTTGGGCTCTTGAAAATAGGCTACTTGTTTTCACCCTTCTCTCTTACCTAACCTTTTTAACTCTTCTCTTGGAAATCTTGGAAAGTAAGAGTGCTCCCTTACTTCATTGTTTGAACGACAAGTTCATGTTATCATTCTATTTCTCATCAACGGAGGCAATTTATTTGGTGTCACAGGATTGCACCCCAATTTCGGTTCATTCTAATGTTAATCTTGTGACATGTAGTCTTGTGAAAAGGAGCTGCAAAGGAGCTCTCGTAATGGAATTTAAATCAAGCCATGTTCCGAATCTAATTCTGAATATCAGGAGGATCAGATTGAGATAATGACAGCCAGTGATTTCTGCCTATGTTGTTAAGCAGAATTTGTTCCCCTTTGTTAAAATACCTGCTTCTAGAGGCCCAGTTGCTCATGTCTGCCATTACATTACATCTAGTTGCATCATGCTGAACCCCTTTGAAGTCGCAGTGGCATTCCTTACCCCCTTATTCGGCTCCAACTCCTTTGACCTAAATCTAAAGATAATCATGCTAAAAAAGAAGAAAAAAAGAACCCAAATCACATGGTCCCGTTTAAATCAATGGATTTGCATATTATATTCAAAAAAGGGTGAGCATCACTCACACTTAAGCACCCGTTTCTGTGTTTGATATGGCAGTTCAAGCAGAGTTGATCTACGGTCATGTTTTTAAAAGGCTGGTTGCAGATCAGAGACCTTTCATTCCCCTCATCTGTCAGTCATTAGGTTCACACTCAAATCAGATTCAAGGGGGGCCTTTTTTAGACGTTTTGTGTTTGTTTTGTTTGGTCTTGCTTTTTCAAATAAATTCCTTATCTCACTCAATACATCATTTGATCCATTGTGCCTCCCATTCTGTGTATTTCATTTGTCAACTGCTTTCCACCGCCCCATTCGACAAGTTTGTTGTAACTCTTTCCTTCCTTCCTTCCGCTGATGCTCCTTATCCTTCCTTTGTTGCTACTTCCTTATCACTTGCTCTGTGTGCGTCCTCATATTGGCTCTATCTGCAGAGGTAGACTTTGTGTGCAGCTGGTCTCCAAACAACAGAGCCGGTTCATCCACAGCAAACAAAGCTCACATGCATGACACTAAAAGAAGGACTCTCGATTTTTATACTTCAGTTACTTCACTAAGGTACAAACCTCCCACTCTTCCTCCACAGACACACACACACCTACCTATATATTCCAATGAGTCCTTCTGAGTTTGCACAGCTCAGACTGCAAACATTTGTATGTAATCAGGACAGAATTTTTCTGTACGCTCACCAAGTGCCATAATTACCAACAGGAGCCTGCCAGCCCGAGTGAAAAGACGGCATTAAATAAGTTTCCCTCTCTCTCTCTCTCGCTTTCAATATTTCTCACAACTCATTCCAATCTAAATTTCATCCTTACAGTCAATTTATATTCTCTTTGTGGAGACTGAGGAGACATTGCACATTGTTGCAAATTCAGTTGTTTGTTGAAACTAATACATGCCAACCGAAATAAAAAGGACTGTTTTGAATTTGCCAAAATGTGAAACGTACAAATATGTGCCTGAAAATTCAAATGAGGTAGTGATTCAGGAGCGGTAGGATGAAATACTGCCAGGACTGCGAGGCCGATGTTGCTTAGACCCTTCAGAATTCACTCTGAACTCATAACCCAACAGCAAATACATCAAAGTGACAGTCATGCAAACTCAATCTTTAGCTCTTTCAACTCAGTTTTCTTCATGTTCACAGCACACTTTACATCCTTTGATGGATATTATAAACATCTACATCAAAGCCTTTAAAAAGAAACTATGTATGAAAATTAATACAAAACAAGGAACAATAGGCAACTGGAAAATTTCTGAGTAAATTTAAATAGGGCCTGCCAAAGTGTGCCCACTTTATGGGGCTTTTAAAATCCTTCTTAGAGTTTTCCAGACAATAGTGGAACACACAAATTACAAGTATTTTTTTGTACTGTTGTAACCATTGAACAATCTCACCTTCAGTTCAACCTTATAAGTGGAAATAAATTGATGTACTATTATAAAATAACTTGCAATTAAGTATTGGCAAAGCTCAGAGTAATTTTCACAGGTGGTGGAGCGTTGTTGTCAGCAGCTCCTGAAAGTAACTAAAAGTTACTTTTAATGTAACTAAGTTACTTTCCAAAGTAGTCAAGTAACAAAGTTACTTTTTCAAAGTAACTATGCAATCACTGTTGAAAACCCTGGCCGTGACGTGTGGGGGTCTAAAATGTATCTGCATGCACCTCAGAGAGCACATAGTTGTCCCCGGCTCACATTCCAATACCTATATATATTTTTTCCATGTGATTTAACAAAGGATGAGTCTAACAAAAACAATTTAAAGCTATAGATAAAAACATAGGCTGCACCTTGGATGCTTGTAACTTTGCAAAATAATCCATCATATAAGAAGAAACAGGGATAGAGAGGTGAGAGGGAAAAAAGAGAGAGTGAGAAAAATGGGAGAGAGAGAGAGACCTTGGTGTTGTTAAATGCCCATTTCATTATTGATAAGCATTAGAGGCAGAAGCTAGTCACCCTGTATGATTGACAGCCGACTCTCTGCCACTGATTTTCCACATGAGAGAGAGTGAGGTGAGTCAACTTATGAAGTATATGATGGTCCAATTTCACTTCAAATAAAGTGCTGGGTTCAAAAACACGTGGAATGTAAATATTTATCAGAGCAAGAAATGCAAGCTAATGTAAAGCGTGGGAATGAATCTTTCCCTCCAGATATTTGAATGAAAATATGTAAATCAAATGTAATAAAATAAAATAATATGATAAAGATAGTTAGGCCCATATGTGACAATATGAACAGTGGCAGGGGGATTATTAAACAAGCGCATCTTAATGTTTGAAAAAATTAGTAAACATTAAGGTATAAACTTAGGTTTTCTTGCACTAGTAGCTAACATAAACACTAAGGGTTATCATCATCCAAAGATAACATATTCACAAAAAGCTTTTAAAAGTTATCTTTCTTTTGAAACTTGTCCATTCATCTGGATTCATCTTGCATTACAAAAAAAAGTCTTGAATCACATTTTCTGTAATAAAAGCCTGTGTTCAAACAGAGTCAGCGTCTAATGCCCAGTGCAAACAAATAAAGACCAGACACTAATAAAAGCTGGAAAACAAACCCTCTCTTCCGTGCTGATAAAAAATCTGGGATGCTGCTCAGGCCTTGTGTCTTTTTAGCAATAAAGGAAAAAAACAATGTCAGCATGATAAGATTCAGACTGGCTACTGGTAATGGCAAGTTAGCTATGCTTCAGGCTTGAGAATAGTATCAGATGTGCATATTTGCTCAGTCTTATATAGCTTCTACTTGTCAAATTATGATCATTTTGTAGACAACAATCAATGAAATTGCATTACCCCATCTTCCAAAATCATACATTTTAGATAAATAGTATATCTTAATTTTTTTTCTCATTTTATGCTCACAACTTTCAGCTACAAACAGATTACACTCAATTGGGTGTGCAATTTATGACCAAGTCTGTAATTTAAATGTGATCGTTTAATTCATTTGCTTGATGTGTGATGGCACCATGTGGATTCCCTGTTTTACTTGTTGAATGTTAGTGGAAACAAATGAAAATTAAATGCAATTGAATATGTCATTTTCTTTCCAAAAAGTGACAGGTAAAAATAAATTATGATGGGGTTTTTTTCTATAATTATATCTGTCAAAATGATGGACAACAAAAAAGTCTGGTGCAACCTCTTTGTGAGTTCCTTGTTTATTACAGCTGAAATTTCATCAGCGACTGACGAAATTCTGGTTTTCGTGGCCTGGTTGATTGGCTCCAAACAAGTGGATGGAAATGCCTAATTCATTTGGAAACATGGCTTGTATGTTAAACCATCATGGCCTTTGTGCCAGGACACCAGCCTCTAATGACATCTTGGGCGTTTGTCAGACAGACAAAAGGATTTGACAAAGCAGCAGCATTTAACGCCCCTGGGAATAAGACTTGGTTGTAAAGATCTCAGAGCATTTGGACTTTAGAATCCCTTTCCAAATCCCTTTTCGTGGGAACTGTATTGGAGATATTTTTCCCCTATTTCCCCACAAATTTAACCTTCTTTGCCATTCATAAAATTTTACTATATTGTCTTTAAACTGCATCCTTCTGTTTCGTGTTTTGTTTTATGTTAATTGATGCAAAAAGCATTGCTCTAGGCCACTAAAATACCAGTCAGATAAATAAATCCAAGCTTTCAAGCAGCTAAGAGTTTTAATTCAATAAAACCTGTAAAATATGACATTCATATTTTACACATTTTATGGTCAATATAAGTTACTTCAACAAAAAATACCCATAATGAAATGAATGCAGTGAAAATGTAACTTTTTTTTTGTTGTTTTAGGTACATACACACACTGCAAGAACCACTTTAGATTTTACAGCCTGAAGTGGGTCAGCTGGCATGAACCTAATCAAGTTAAAGTAATGTCAAGCTACTTATCAAATATTGTTTTTCACATTCCAGAAGGTATCTCTGTTGGAGATGACTTCCCTTTTCCTTTTTTTGACCTGGCATGTGAAAATTTGACTGCCTCATTCATGCATAATACCTCTGCAATAATAATAATAATAATAAAAAAATCAGCGTGGACGTATGAACAGACGGCCAAGTCAGACTTTCATTTGATATAAACGAACAATGAAGCATTGTCAAGGCCATTCGTGAGTGGTTATAGATAATTTCACATGTGATGAGTATTGCAGGTTTGTCTCCCTGCATCTGTTTGCCCAACCTTTAACCTGACCCAAAGCTGCTTCTGACCCAAAGAACCCATACTGGGACTGGATGAAAACGTCTGCAGTGCTGACCTTTTTCCTCATTGAAGCAAAACCAACTGCTGAAGAGATTGGAATCTCATTGAAGCGTGCATGGTTGAATGTTTCTGATCTTACTGAGCAAGTGGGGGAAGCCAATGATCAAGGAAGAAATATTTAACTCTGAGATAGAATATTCAGTGTGAAAGACAGACTGTTTTTAATGAGGAATTTCAGAATTGTCTCAATCTCTGCTCTCGTAATAAGCAAAATATTTAGGCTAATAACCCACCCTGCAGTATATGTGCTTTGACGGAATTAGACAAAATAAATAAACCAAAACGCAGAAGCAAACTTGACCAAAAACACTTTAAAAACTACAAATATTAGTTTTAATGTCTGGAAAAGACATGATAGGAAATGAAAAATGTACATTGGCTAGGTTTTTAAAACTATGGCCAACATTACACTTTTCTAGCATATTTTGCAATCCAGCCATATAATGTATGTGTGTCTCTTTGGAAGGTAATAACTCTTACAACCTCTAAGTTAAGATCTTATGTTGACCCATGTTTAATAATAAAATCATTCTTGCAAAACCAATACCAACATTCCAGAAATCCCACATAAAAGCACAAACAAATTGTTTGAAATTCAAATTGCTTCTTTGTATGCATATGAAACCCTTTTCAGACTCGGGCATCGACATGTGTTTAAAATCTAGACCTTTTAAATAAACTCTGGTATTTTTGGGTTTTTTTTTTTTCTTGGTCCACAATGACATCAGAGCAGGCAGCATGTGTGCTGCACAACAGGCTGAGATGACCCCACCAGATGTTTCTTCTTTGTCCTTTCTTCTCCCTCAAGAGAATATAGTAAAACTCAGTGCAGCAAAACACAAACACACAGGTAGGAAGAGAGTGAAGGTACATCAAAAAGAGTTTTGCAGCAGGTAAAATGATCTATGCTGCCAACATGGGAGCTGGAAGACAGAGCTTTAGAAGTTTAACATATGGCTTCATCATATGGTTGAAGTCAGTTAACAGGAACTCACATCTGCCATGCTTGTTAATATTGGGACTCCAGTGCATTCAAGAATATTGGACACCAAGAAGCAGTTAGAAAAGTCGATATGAAAACATGTTCATTATTCTTCTTGGATTAAGGCAGAAGTCCAGGTCAACACTGGGAGGAAAGGTGAGAGGTTAATAGTGATGTGAGATGTTTGAAGATTGAAAATGTAATAGAGAATGAGAACAGATTTCTTACTGTGGGAAGAGGAGACGGTGTTCCAGGAGGAGGTTAGTATATATGAGTGAGCACGGCAAAAACATGAGCAATTCTACTTGCAGGAGCATTTTTGAGTTATTTAGAGACTGGACCCAATCAGTTGTAAGACACCACACATTACAGGATTATTGGTTAGGATTATCACAAGTGACAATCTTGCAGAACGTTCAAAAAATTGTGTAGTGTGAACTGGGCGTTAGCAGGCTGAGTTTATACTTACAAACATGCTAAAGGGCTGCAGTTGAAAGACAGGCAATTAATAGTCAAATCTCTTATTATGGACAAAAACATTAAAAGCTCTCAAGTAAAAGGCATGGCAGTTTTAACTAATGTTGGACCCCTGGGCTCATGCTAACATTAGCATATGAGCCTGTAAAGACTTTTATGTGTCTTTTTTTTCAACCTTTTAACCATACATGCGAAAGGCATGCACGACACATGAAAATATATTGAAGACGAATAACCTTTAGAGAAGCTCTGCTTCTTCCAATGCTTAAGTCCACAAACATTCTGGAAACTTCCCGCACTTTACTGTGCATACGCACTGCTGAGCTGAAGCATTTGCTTCAGTAACGAAAATATTCAACTCCAGTTTACTCAAAATAACTTAGTCTTGTACCATTCTCAGGCCAAACATGTACATTACTCACATTGCTTGAGTTGAATAAACAATTTAATGAAACTTGAGTAAAGCATGCAAACATAATTTAAGTAAGAATGGGTATTTCATTTTAGAGTGTAGGCATCAGCCCGGGTCAACATGTCTGTCCCTTTCCCCTTTTTCAGGCACAATGTTTTCCTTTTGACCTTGGTCCTTGTACTCTGCTGTGCCAGTCCTTTGTCCTCAAGAGCCGCTGTCTCCGAAAAGCGAATTTCATCCTTTGTGATATATTACCAGCCTAACTATCTCCAATGTCCATCAGCTCAGCTGTACTGCATTCAGCCATGAAGTTTGTTTTTATTCAAACTTCAGCAATTTCTAGTTGCTGATGTCACTCTTTGTGACATCATGTAAACTGATGTCACAAAGAGTGATGCGCGCTTTGTGGAGCAAGAATTCAACAGTCATAACCATTGCAGAAATTAGAGAGAGCAAGTTGCAGTATTGTGTCCTCACAAGAGATTGAAACAAAAGCTTTTCTTAAATCAGTTTTTGGATTTGTCAAGATAAATAAGATAAAGAATTAGTCACACCAGTAAAATGTCGTCTTCTGATTCCAAGAATGAGAAAGTAGAACAGACTTTAGCAAAAGAGACAGAGAAGCTCCAGGGTATCTTGAAGGACGTAGGTATGATGTCAATGGAGAGAAAAGCTCTGATTAAAACTAATCAGCAGCTAACGACTCAAGTTGAGAATGTACAAAAAGCTGCGTTCGAAATGAACGAGCTACTTCTGGAGAAAGACCGGGAATTAAAAAAACTAATCGACATAAACAAAATGTTAAAGGAGGATAACACCACCCTGTCGCAGAAAACCGCAGCTTTGGAGAAAGATAAGACTGCTCTGGTGCAAAAAAGCACCACCTTGCAGCAAAAAATCACCTCTTTAGAGCAGAAAATCACTGCCCTAGAGCAGAAAATTACCAAACTGGAAAAAGAAAAAACCACCCTGGAACAGAAAAGTACCTACTTGGAGCAGGAAAAAAACACCCTGCAGGAAAAAATCACCTACTTGGAGCAGGAAAACACAACCCTTGGGCAGAAAAACACTGCCCTAGAGCAGGAAAACACTGTCTTAAACAATGTAAACAAGGTCTTGGAGGATGAAAACAATATCATGATAAAGGAAAGACATACCTGGGAGCAGAAAAACACCATCTTGAAGGAGATAAACACCGCCCTGGAGCAGGAGAACACTGCCCTAGAACAGGAAATCACCGCCCTGAAGCTGAAAAGCACTGCCCTGAAGCTGAAAAGCACTGCCCTACAACAGAAAAGCAATGTCTTGGAGAATATAAACACCACCTTGGAGCAGAAGAGCACTGTCCTGGAGCAGAAGAGCACCAGCTTGGAGGAGATAAACACCAACTTGCAGCTTGAAGTGGAACAGCTGAACAGGAGGCTGAGGGACAATGAGGAGCAGCAGAACCAGCAGCCATCTGAAGAGGAAACCCATGAAGAAAGCCAGCCGGTTTCAGACCAGCCACAGGAGCAGCCGCCTGTCTTTAGATGTGTGGCCAGAGGCTTCTCAAGTACACTTCTGAAAATGTACCAACAAGGCACTCTCAGGTACTCTGTAGAAAGATGGTATTTCTAAATAAGAAGTGTCATGAGGGCGCAGAGCTTCATGCCTGATTACCAGTAGCAGGAAAGCTTGAGAACGACAGGACTGCTGTGTCAGGGGAACTTGACAGTTGGGGGCTGATGGCGGAAGAGCTTAACGCTTGAAAGATGTTTGCAGGAGAGCTTGAGACCCACAGAACCACTCCCAGCTGTTCTCTAGGGTTTCATGGTGAGTCCTGTTGGTCTCCCGGTCTCCCTCCCATCCTCAACATACACAAGGCTCCCGCTCTGCCGCCTGCATCCACCAAGATACTTGCTCCCTGACAGCGTCCCCCAAGGTTTCTACTTTGCCGCCGGTGTCCTCCAAGGCTGCTGTTCCACCGACGTCCTCCTCAGATACTAGTCTCCTTCATCGCCAGGCATTCAGACTCTAGTTTGTTTTTGTTTTAGTTCTGGCCCTCCTTCCTATACCTCCTCTACCCACCCGTGATGGGTTGTGTTTTGTTTTAGTTTTTTTATGGCGCCTTGGGGAGTGGGTAGTGTAAGAATCTGGTGTCGTTTTAGTTTTGATTTGGGATTTTTGGTGTTCCTTAGTGTCCATTTAATTCTGCCTTGTTTTCTACATCTGTTCTTCATTGCTGATTCCAATTAAGTTTATGCCTTGTTTCTAGTTATTTTCCTTTGTTCTAGTTTAATTAGGTTCCTTTAGTCTACTTTCTCCTTTGTGTTTTGGTTGTTTCCCCTGGTGTAATCTTCCTCCCTTTCCTTTGCCACTTCCTCTATCCCTTCTCAGTCTGCTTCCACTCCCTCCACTCACACCTGCAATTAGTTAGATAATCCACCCAGGGCCTGCACAGCGGTCCACTTGGTAGCACTGTTACCACCGAGCAAGAAGGTCCTGGGTTAGATTCGAATGCAAACCCCATGTTCTCCTGATGCATGCGTGGGTTCTCTCCGGGTGCTCCGGCGAACAGTCCAAAAGCATGACTGTTAGATTAATTGATGTCTCTAAACCCAACGTTAGGTATGGATGTGTGCATGCATAGTTGTTTTGTCCTGTCTGTCTCTGTGTTGCTGGCGATCTGTCCAGGGTGTACGCCGCCTCTCGCTGGAGATAGGCACCAACACCTCTCCTGACCCCGCTAGGGACAAGGGTGTAAGAAAATGGATCAGTGGATCATCCCAGGTCTTTTGACAAGCTCACAATCTCCCCAGTATTTAAGCACCTCATTGTTAGTCACTAGTTGCCGGTTCATCTCGTCACTTTCCTTGTTTCTCCCTGGTTTCCTTCAGATCTTCCTGTGTCTCCAATTTGTCTTTGTTTTGCATTTTCTTCCCTGGATTTTCTTGTTTTTGTAAGTTTGATAATTAGTTTTTTCATTAAATATTCTTAATTTAACTATGTCTCCCCACTTGGGTCCATTTATAATACACATCATGACTGTTCCTCTCCTTGGGCTGCCACCTTATCGTGGTGAAGGGGTTTGAGTGTCCCAATGATTCTAGGAGCTATGCTGTCAGGGGCTTTACGCCCCTGGTAGGGTCACCCAAGGCGAACAGGTCCTAGGTGAGGAACCAGACAAAGCGCAGCCCGAAGACCCCTGATGATGAGAAAAAACTTAGGTCGTGGTGTTCCCTTGCCCAGACGCGGGTCACCGGGGCCTATCCCTGGAGCCAGGGCTGGAGAGGGGACATGATGGTGAGCGCCTGGTGGCCGGGCTGTTGCCCATGGAGCCTGGCTCAGCCTGAAGTGGACACATGGGTCCCCCTCCAATGGACTCACTACCTACGGGAGGGATTGAGGGAGGGGACCCTGGCGGTCTGATCCTCGGTTGCAGAAGCTGGCTCTTGGGACATGGAATGTCACCTCTCTCTGGAGAGGAAGGAGCCGGAGCTAGTGTGTGAGGCTGAGAGGTTCCAACTAGAAGCAGTTGGTCTCGCCTCGACGCTTGGCTCTGGTTCTGGAACCAGTCTCCTTGAGAGGGGCTGGACATACTTCCACTCTGGAGTGGGCATACTTGTTGTCCCCCATCTCGCGCCTGTATATTGGGGTTTACCCCGGTGAGCGAGAGGGTAGCCGTCCTCCGCCTACGGGTGGGGGGACGGGTTTTGACTGTTGTCTGTGCTTACGGGCCGAACAGCAGTTCAGATTACCCACCCTTTTTGGAGTCCTTGAAAGGGGTACTTGTGAGTACCCTCCTTTGGACTCCCTTGTTCTACTGGGGGACTTCAACGCTCACGTGGGCAATAACAGTGAGACCTGGAGGGGCGTGGTTGGGAGGAACCTTCCCCCTGATCTGAGCCCGAGTGGTGTTCTGTTGTTGGACTTCTGTGCTCATCATGGATTGTCCATAACGAACACCATGTTCAGACATAAGGGTGTCCATGTGTGCATTTGGCATTGGGACACCCTAGGCCGCAGTTTGTTGATCGACTTTGTTATGGTTTCATCTGATCTGTGGCTGTATGTCTTGGACACTCAGGTGAAGAGAGGTGCGGAGCTCTCCACTGACCACTACCTGGTGGTGAGTTGGCTCCGATGGCGGGGGAGGATGCCAGTCAGACCTGGCAGGCCCAGACGTGTTGTGAGGGTCTGCTGGGATTGTCTGGCGGAGTCCCCTGTGAGAGACGAAGCTTTAACTCCCATCTCCCGCAAAACTTTTAACACGTTCCGGGGGATGTGGGAGTCATGGAGTCGGAATGGACCATGTTCTGTACCTCCATTGTCAAGGCGGCTTATCAGAGCTGTGGCCGCAAGGTTGTCCCCCGGAGGAGCTGGCCCAAATGACTGGGGAGAGAGAAGTCTGGGCCTCCCTTTTTAAGCTGCTACTCCTGTGACCCGACCCCAGATAAGTGGCAGAAGATGGATGGATGGATGGATCATGACTGTTTTTTGATTAGATCAGCTTTGTGTTGTGTTGTGAATACTTTCTGGATGCAGCTGGGTAATTAGTTGGGCTATCTGTTCTGGGTCCCAGCCAATTAAATTAGTGGTTTAGATTAAACTTAGTGAATAAAGAGATAGATAACATGAAACAGGAACAAACTGTTGTGTAAACCAGGGTTACCACCTTTCAGAAATAAAACTAAGGGACGCCTCCACGTTGATGGCACACTTCATTTATGGCTGTTTAATTGTAAAAAAATAAAAAAATAAAAAAAATTCAATAGTGTAATTGAATTGTATTTAATTTTATTTTAATTACACTAAATAAATAAAGGATTTATTTTGTGTAAAATAAATAAAATATTTTTTTGAAAAAATTAATAAATAAAAGGTGGGTTAGAGGGCCCAAGATTTCTACTCCTATCAGATGCAGACATGCTAAGGAGAAGTAGAGAGTAGCTTTAATTAAGAAAATTAGAAAGGTATTTGGTAAAAAGTTGATTTAGGTTCTGAGTAGTTTATCACAACACATGTTTAAGATTTTAAATGAATGTTATCAAACAACCAAA
This sequence comes from Phalloptychus januarius, assembly GCA_902982915.1. Classification (NCBI taxonomy): domain Eukaryota; kingdom Metazoa; phylum Chordata; class Actinopteri; order Cyprinodontiformes; family Poeciliidae; genus Phalloptychus; species Phalloptychus januarius. The sequence continues at coordinate 2,139,930 of CADWAE010000285.1, forward strand.
AAATAAGTTATACGGAAATTCTTGAAATTTAAAGACCATCCATCCATCATCCCCAGTGGGGTCAGGAGACGTGTTGGTACCTATCTCCAGCAAGAGGCGGCGTACACCCTGGTCAGGTCACCAGCAACACAGAGACAGACAGGACAAAACAACCATTCAGGCACACATCCAAACCTAAGGAGAATTAGGAAAGATCAATTTAAAGACTAATACAAAAAAAATTATTTAGATTCAGAGGTTGGGGGCCAGGATGGTCAGTGTCAAGAGTAAGATCGCTCCCTGATCTCCCGTTTTGTTTTGAAGGTTTCCTAAATAAATCGGTTAACCTTCATAGCGGGAGCTGAACCCCAGTATTACACCAAGCACTGTAGCTATTACAAAATATAAACAATTTGTTCATCTTACTTGTGAAAAGTTATCCTCTGAGCCCTCACATCATCAACAGTCCGTCGATTTGAACAAAAATATCCAGCAGTGCTGAGGCAAACTTCTGCTGTTTTGGTTTAGCCAAGTGAGATTGACGACTGGCCCAAGATGGCCGTCGTATTTCCTGCGTCCAAGCAGCCAATGTGGAGTCGATTGTTTTATTATGTCTGTGGGTTGAGAGGTTAAAGCCTCTTCTCAGCCTACATCTCCCAGGATGGTGTGTGGCTCTGGATCAGAGTTCAGTGAATATTCTTTAATACAGTGGTCCCCAGCCCTGGTCCTCAGGGACCGCTGTCCTGCATGTTTTTGATGAGTCTGGACTCCAACACAGCTGATCCACTACCTTGAAGAAAAATAACAAAATGAGAAGCCTGTTCTTAACTAGCTTAATGTGATATATTGTCGATAGTAGCTAACATTGGCTGCCCAACAGCATAACTACTTACTTGGTTTGTTTAGAAAAAAAACTGTGCAAAGATTTTTGCCTTTTAATGGTTTTGTCCCATGATTCTAACACACCGGTGTGCACCTCTGCACAGCAACACATCTCCGTTGCGAACCCACTGGTGAGAGCATCTTAATGCTAATGCTGCATTTAAAGGCAGCTTAGATGAATTTACATTGCTACCTGTTAGCAACACATTAAACCAGGGGTGTCAAACAATTTCACTTCAGCATATTGGTCACCCTCAATGGGCCACATTGATGGTATAATCAGGAGTGCCCAAGTGCAGTCCTCCAGACTGCAACTTTTAGATGCATCCCTGCTAAAACACACCCCAGACAAAAGGCTGACTTCCCTCAATAGCAGCAACTCAGTTCTGTAGAGGCCTAGTAATGAGTCAATGGTGAGCCAGGTGTGTTAGAGAAGGAATGCATTTAAAGTTGCAGAGTGGTCGCTCTGAAACACTAGACTTTGGCACCCCTAGCATAAATGTATGAAAGTGCAATATTAAAAATAAATTAAACAAATTAATCAAGACATTATTACTGCTTAAAAGGTTGTGTTAGCTCTTAGCAATTAAACAATATAATATCAGTTACATGTAATGATTTGTTTAGAGACCAATACATGTTAACAGCTGCATGTAAGGGCAATGGGATATAGGCATTTTATTATTTCTCATCGTGATATTTAGAATATAGCCCTCTGCCCACTCAGGAGTGGCTGGAGAGACCTTGTTTTAATGGAAGTAAAGTACAGTGATTCTCACTAATGCATTAAAATAGTTGTCAAAAGGCTTTCAGCTGCTGCACCACAATTAGGATTCTGTCACTGGCCGTTGGATGGCTAGCTTCCCAAAGCACTGAATTACAGTGCTGTCAAGTGTCTAATATCACTTATCAGTTTGGCAAGCACATATCTGTTGCAAAGTACCACGGCTGGTACAGACACCGAATAGTTAACCCACAATACATATTACAAATTCAGTTTGAGCCACTTTGCAGTGTTGGCTAATTGGCGCATATCTACAATTATATCAAATCATACATATGCAAAGGAGAGAAAAAAAGAAAAGTTGTTACTTTCCCCTTCGATTTTGTCCTTTTTTCCCTTTACCCTCGGTAAGGTTGTCCACATGGAAACTGACTAACAAGTGTTAGTTTTAATAAAGTCGTATAACCATAGCTCATTAACAGCAGTGTCAGACTGTTGGTTCCTTCGAAACATGCTTTTTAATGACCCCCGTGGGATAGATCATTTGAATATGCATCAGTGATCTTTTTTATGTAAAACAGCACAGCTTCTTTGGCTCCCTGTAAATTGGTAGCAAACATGCATTTTCTTCTAATGCAGATTCATATGCACAAAAGCAAAATATGAGTGCTCATATAGAATTGTGTTATGCCAAACAAAAACACATCTAATTGGAGTTAATGCCCTGGGAATGTCCCTCCTCTGTGCAACAGCTTAAAATGTCATTTACAGTGGATTTACTCTTTAAAAATGTACATGTTGTAAACATTACCACTTCAAACTTAGGATTGCATGTGTTAGACTAGCAAAAGTGGTGTCATTGTAAGGTAACATTACATCAACACAGGATTTCTGAAATAAAAATGTTAAATAATAAATCGGAAAGTGTACACTTAATATATGTAGTCAGCTCTGAGTCCATACTTTGTAAATAATGTTATAAAAAAATCCTTAAAAATCACTGAAGTTGGTAGTTGTGACGGAAGGAAGGAATGAAGGAATGAATGCTCTTGCGAGACAAGTCTATATGTCTGATGGCGACCCCTCTTGACCCCCAAACACTCACAAAAAAATGCAATGCAATTCTTTTTTTCATAAGTCTTCTGAATACTGGGGAACAAGCTATGCTGTAACTGCACCTTTTTTTTACTGTTTCTATTGATGTACAATCAGTGGTCCCTCTGGATTTGGCAAAACCAAGTATGGTTGGAGCGAAAGTGATATAAAGAAGTTGCAAATTAGGTTTTCTAAAGATGTATTGAACCATTTAATAGACGCCAATAACAACTGTATTCAAACAACTGCAGAGGCTTGCTAGATTAGACTTCCTTTTTCTCACACACACATTGAGGTGAAAGAGTCCTGTTTGAATGCACACACAGAAATATCTCCTGTCTTCTATTTTACTCTGCCAGGAAAAAACCTGTTAAGTTATTACAAGGGCTCCTTTGTGTGTAGTTTCTACAGTTCACAGGAGAGCGCTTAATACAACCGTGTGATGCCAGTTTGGCATGCTTTTTACATTTGGCTCCATAAAAAAAAAACATTGGGAGAAGACACAACATGGCACATGTCTCCTGAGAGGCACAGAAAAGGAGCACAGGCAGCCAAAGTGTAGGTGTTTAGCTGCTACGTACCTCAAAAGTCCCTGTAAAGAGAGAGTATAATCTTCCAGAATGTTATTGATCTCGACTCCCTGTTGCTATCCCAGGCACCAGAGGAAAACATGCTGAGTTACCTCCACAGTAATAGGAACCTAAATATTCTTTGAAAAAACAACATTCAAGGAAGGATTAGACAAAGACATCAACTTTGCTGTTGAACTCTCCATGTCAGCCTTGTGCTTGTTTTGTATTAACATTCGTGTTTCACAAATAGATACAGCTTCACAAAATGGGATGTCAGAAATGTTCTTAAAATGCACAGCAGCAAAAAGAATGTCAAGTGACATATTCTCCATGGAAACCAGTTATGCTGAGGATATCTTTGTATGATATTGTGCATTTAGTCCTGTCGAGTCATTTGACCGCCTACTTGGGCCCCACATGGGTTTGCCCTGGAAACCGCAGACAAACCCATGTGGAACCCATATTGTCTGCCTTCCTTTTCCCCATATGAGGCCCACCTAGGTATGCTGGCAGGGAAGAATGGGGAATAAGACAGGCTCTAACCAGATCGAGTCCCCAGGTGTCTTGGAAAGGGTTGTGTAATTGGTCAGGAAAACTAGTAGAAATGTGTTTTATCTATAGTCTAGTCAGTTGAAAGAATACAAGCAGTCCTGCTAGAGAAATAAGAATATGAAACAAAAATATTAGAAAATAAAAAGTGGGATAGGGCGATGATACATGTGTATATACGAGTAGCAAAAGAGCAGAGAGGTAAACAGAGGGATTGAGATGAAAGGATGTGCAGATTGTTGGACAGACTGAGGATAAAGATATAATTGAATGGATTAGGGTTAGACACAGGATATATGATGGATACATAGGGAGGAAATGAAAGAATTTATGAAGAGAGTAAAAAAGTGATTTGTCCAGGCGACATACTTGTACAGTTATGGAGATGTCAGACAGGAGGAAACCTTTTTCCAAAATGTTTAATATAAACCCTGAACATTAGAAGATAATTAAAAAATGAATGTGTGTTGGTATGCAGTAATTTTTAAAGGACAAGGGTGATGTCAAGAGCTGTAATAATTATCTTAAAATAAATTATGAATCAATCAATTAATTAATCAATTATTATTAGAATTAATGAGCCATATCAAGAAGATTTGGGAGAGTGTTTTTGAAGTTAGGTTTGAAAAAGAGGTGACAACCAGGGATTTATAGTTTGTTTTAACTTTAAAGGCAATGTTCCCTTTGATAGGGTTGAAGAAGTGTACAGAATGTCACCAGGAATTGCACTCTGTCTTTGTGGATCTAGAGAAAACATAATTTTCTGGAGCTAAGTGGTAAACAGTGGCACTTCATGGGAAAGTCATAGAAGGCAGAGATGTATGTGAGAGTGGTGCATATAAGAACAACAAGACTGGTGATATCCTGATTTTGGGCAAAAGGACAGGTGCAGGGAACAACAGGAATAGCAATGGGGAGCTAAGAAAGTTTCTTGAAAATTTAGATTAGAGCAGGAAGATAAATATCTTTGAGGCTGAAGGTGAATGTTGGATGAGATAATGAAGAAGGAAAGTTCTTATTGATCTCCAGGAGAAGTAAGTGTTTCCATTGAGATTGTGATTGGCAGGGTGTGAGGGGGTGGCAGAGTGGAGTATGTCTCTGAGAGCTTTGGAGAGTGGACAGGTGGGGAAGATCAGCAGAGGCCCCGGTAGGTGGTTACACTGAAGAATAGTGAGGGGACTGATGATGAGATTCCAGAGGAGACTTCCTGTCAACCACACCCTGCTGAGTTGGAAGGTAGGAGACTCAGAAACACCCACTCGCCTTTCCCATAACTCTCTGGATGAGTCAGAAATTTGTCAGTATAGTAGCCATACCTCTGAAAATCTCTGACTAATTATACAAACATTATCAGTAGCAACACATAAAAAAAAGTTCCTAAAACTTCAATGAAGAAACTGAAAGAACAGAAGAGCATTTGTTCTTGCAGCACTAGAAAGGGATCAAATCTATTTGATCTTCTAGACTATGTCTAGGCCTTTAATCCACTTCACTCACAGAACCTGAATGCACCAACAATTTAGTAACATTGATTGGATTGTTGGAAGTGTGCCATGTTCTGCATGTCTTTTCCCTTTTTCTTGTTTCTTACCTTCTTTTGGCAAATGTGTGAAAAGGAAATCCAAAAGTACTTTCTCAACCAAAGCTCAAAGCTTATTCTCTCCCAAACTTTATTTCAAATGAGCATTTAAGTAATTGGAAATATTTTAAGTTAGCAAGGGATAATTTATATCCAGTACATTAAAGAAGAGAAGAGTACAGGAAGTATAAATCAGTAAGATTTATACTTATTATTATTTTTTTTTACATTAGGGTTAAGTGCATATGGCTATTTAAGTCTGCCACAAAAACATAAGATTAAGGAAGTAGATCCTTTTGTGAGAAGTGTGTTTAAAATGTTATTTGTGGATCAAGTGATGTTATTACAGTAATTAATTATGATGGTGCATTATATTCCACCTTAAAAGTGTTAGATTATGTTTTCTTTCTATCCCTGCAAACTCTGTTTCATTTTGAAAAACTACCTGTTAACATTGTCTGCTGTTGATCAATTGTTTTATAAGACCAGTCTTGGTAAGCATGTGTCATAATATACCATAATCAAAATAATGTTTGCATTTAAAGTTGCATATAAAGAAATACTTAGTTGTTATTTATAAATATACCCATGCTACCAAAATATTTTTGGCACTGTCAGTACAAAAAAAAAAAAGAAAAGAAAATAAATTCTGCATTAAGTGTATTTATTTCCCTCTGGACAAGCTTTATAATGCTACATTTTCTACAATAAAGCTACAGCAAAGCTAGATTTGGTATTCATGTATGAGTTAAATAGGAAAACAATTTAATCCAGATTCAAAGCATTTAACATTCACTAATGTCAAAGCTAATCCAGATATCCAAATTTATCCCCAAACCCACATGTAAGCAATTCAGTTGGGGATTGCCTGGGGATGGACACTATATGATTAACAGAATAGCTGCATCTACTTATTTGAGTTGTAATTCGACTGAATCTTGCTGTGAATAAATTTACACAATGTAATGTTTACCACTGCACCTCTTAATTGTATGTTGTGGACGCTGTGTGTTTATGATAATCCGCGAACATCTGTTGCTCCACAGAGAATATATTTAAATAAGCAATCAGTTTTGTTAAGGCCATTGAAACCAAACGTATTTGCAAAATCAAATGTACAGGCAGAATGTCACTATGTAAGTGTTATATTGTTGGTGAATGTCTGTAGGTAGTGTGAAAAATGATTTTAGCATGGGCATATAAAAACACACATCCCTGTTTTGTTTCAGCATTAAAAATAGCCTCCGTTGGCAAACAAAATGCACATTTCTCAGTGTAAAAGGTGAGCTTGTTCCCTCAAGTTTGTTTCTTCCCTTTCTTATGTTGAAGAGGAAACTGTTTGGAGTGGAATTGAAATAACAAATATCACCAAATGAGGGTGGGCAACAGCAGCTGTTCAGTGAATGGTGGGCCTGCTGGCTGCGGAAGATAAGCAAATAGGAGACTTTCCTTCTTGATGTCGACTGACGGTCCAAACTGTGCAGGCAGCGCAGGCACCACAGAGTCTGTCTTCATTTACTTCACAGCCAATTGTTTCCCAGTTTCCCCATTAAAATTCAGAAATGGTTAACATAAATCCATTATTCCAACGCTGATAATACACACCTTGCAGTGCAGATAGCAATTTTATTTCTTATTACACAACTTGAAATACTTACACTATAACAGGTACAGCTTTAGGACACACTCTTATCATTAACTCATAAATTCTGGTAGGTTTGATAAATTTAGACAGTTTAAAAATTTCCAGATACTTTCAGTCACTGGAAAGTTTAGAAATACTTTTACACTGTCAAAAGTAAGACTGTGTTTCACATGTGCAGATATGAATTTGCAATAATTTATAAATGGAAAAATTTTGCTTCTCAACCAAGTATAACTTGATAAAATCTATCCTAAGACATTAATTTAATGTTTAAAATACTCTTCAATACACCATTTACCCATAAGTACTGACATCTTCATATCTGGATATTGCGTGTTTTTTCTCTTGAAATCATATTTCAGAAAACTTTATCTTAGGTGTGTAGGACCGTTTCCCACTGATTTTATCATCAACCCATCCACAGTCCATGTTAAACTTCCATCTAATCACTGCGATCATTCAGTGTTTCAAGTCTCCCAAATTAAATGAGTTCATGGCCCTGAGACCTGTTCTTGGGTTCTGTTGTCTTTTATTCTGGATTTTCCCCTTATTTCCATTTTAAAACTCACTTCTGCATCTTCCTACAGTCATCCAACAGGTGGCGTCTATTCAAGGCCACATTGAACAACGATAATAAAAATGTTTTGCCTGAAACCATTGCCTCCACAGGGAAGAAAAGTGAATGTATTAATCTTTCTTTTGTTTTGATATAACAAGGACAGGATGGAAGGAGCCTGAGATAAGGTTACTTGTGTTTCTTGTCAGTCATCATAGTATCATGTCATTGGTTTAATGATCAGCACCCAGCGAGTCTGAAATGACATGTTAATTGCAGTCCTGTTTACGGACGCTAGCAGCCATTCAAAGCAAAAGGAAGAAGTTGGCAGTGAATGATTCACATTTTATCCAACTGTCACAGCTTTGAAGATAGATGGTACTCAGCTTCAGTGGACTCTGATGTTAACTGAGCTAGTGTTTTTGGTTCCTAAGCAAAATAGAGAATATATGTGTCAAAAATTTAAAACTGTGGCATATTTATTTATTTCAGTCACTTCAAGAAGGATTAATCTAAGAAGTCGTTTCACAAATTCCACTGTCAGATCTGCCAATAGCTAAATTGTTCAAACCTCACTAACTAAAATTTGAGCACACATGCCCTGTTAAACAATCTTGAAAAACTTTGCCAAAATGTAGTGTGTGAAAATCTAAATCATCACATTTTGCAGCAAGGAGTCATCTTCTCATGGTATTGTGGAAGAGCTTTGGCACTTTTCATAACTTCTTGAGGTTTGCAGACAGACACCCTGTCAATGACCATGGCAGAGTCATCAGAGAACTTTTGTAAATGGCAGCCTGGGGAGTTGATGGGGAAGTCTGCAGTGTAGAGGGTGAAGAGGAACGGAGCCAGCGCAGTTCCCTGTGGGGCCTCCATACTGCAGACCAGCCTGTTGAGGACACAGGCCTGTGTTCTCACATTCTGTGGGCAGTAAGTGAGGTAGTCCAGGATCCACTGGGATATGTGGTGGTCCATTCCTCCTGACAGCTCCAGCTTGTCTCTCAGAAGTCCAGGCTGGATAGTGTTTAAAGCACTGGAGAAATGATAATATTGTGCAATCTACAATTAGCTCTTCTGCATTACTGCCTCATTCAGGAATGGCAAAGAGGTGATCAGTTTATGACTCTCCCTCCACATTCTTCTTGATTTTGTGACTTTGGTATCCAAAATGTACTTTGAGAAGACAGTTTTGGATCCTGTTTCTCCTCAGTCGAATTAAGGTATTGTTGTGTGTGCTCTACAGGCTCTGACCTGGACAGGACTTTGCTCCACTTAAGTTTGTGGACATTTGTGTTTCTTGTTCAACCTTTTCCACCACACCTTTTATTTTACTCAACTGTTTTTATTAATGTGCAGAGAAAGCACATTAATACCACAGAAACCTGTCTTACTCTCCCTGAACAGTCTGCCTTCAAATTTAGACATTCTCCTGATTGTGTAACCAATAAGACAACGTTTCTGTGTTTAAAGTCCTTTATCTAATTTATTTATGTAACAAGAATCTAATCGAAATAAATATTATATTTGATCATTTTCTTTTTTTATGTTTTGATTTACTGTATTATTGCCTGTATTATGTTTGGATGCTCTCTCCACTGATTCCCCCACAGCTCAAAAAAAAAAAAGAAAGAATGTTAGTAGGTCAGTGTGTCTAAATTACGCTTACTTGTGAGTGTGTGTGTGCATTGTTTTTAATCCTGTATGTTTCTGTGTCACCCAGTGATGGAGATGCAGTCTCCCTCTAACCCAATGGCTGCTAGAGTTTGGCATAAGTCATCTGCAGTGAAAAGCAGGTACAATAACCTCCATTTTACATGTTTCTAGTGATTCTTATATTTTGATAACAGCATCTATAAATATAAGCTATTTATCTTGCTTTAATCCTTTTTGTTGTGTCTTCAACTTTGTGTTGAGTGATTGTGTAAAAGCATTTAGAAATGTGTGTTTTAATATCTTTTTTAAATAATGGTTGAAATTTTTTTTAAAGAAGGTTATTGTTTCCTATGTATAGTAAATTTTATGTATATTTTATTAAAGAGACCAATAAAACTATCTTTATTAGCAGCAGAAATCTATTATCTGAGCCATTTTGATTAATAAATCTCGTCAAGTTTATAAATTGATTCTTTGTAATTATATCTGACATATTACACAGTTTAATCTTATTAGACATTTCTTCACTTACTGCCACGACTTGACCCTTTCACTGGTAGTGTTTTGCAAACTGCTTCGATAATCACACAATAATGACATTGTCAGACAGCAGGAGGCAATCTGTTCTGAAACAGGTCAGCTTTGTAACCGGGGGCAACACGATGGGTGATTAAGGAAAGGCATTTTAGATTAATTGTAGACCGGAACACTGATGGCAAAGGATATCTCTGCACTATGATGTGGACCAGACGACTTAGCCAATTTATGCTGTGGATGATTGGTAGCTTATGTTCTTGCTGGTATTTTCTTTTCCATCAGGGGTAAAATAGATGGGCAATAGGTTTCTGGTGAAGATTGTGTTAGTGGAAATTGATGCTTTTGGGCCGGAAGGTCTCCCAGGTTGATAAGAGAAAGAAGAGGGGCTGTGGAGTCCAGAACAGATAAGGAAGAAATAGTGAATATGGTAAATTTAATGAGGTAAAGTATTTTGAAAAAATAGGAAAACTTTTTTCAAAATGTACTGCTGAGTTGGATAAACAACAGTGACGTTTGCACAGAAAAGTGCAAGATAATAATCCATACTGTAGATAATGGTTTTTCATTTTTTTTCCAGCCCCGAGAAAGGCCGATATAATTATTATTATTTTTTTATGTGTTACAACTACTAGAGGCAGTTATTCAGCACAGAGCATATGACTCAAGAGAGTCACAACAGTACAGCCCCTTGTCAGGCAGACCTGGACAAACCCCGGTTAAAAACAATAAAAGTTCTGAAACTGAAAACTACTCCTGCAGATTTACAGTACATGCCTCCGATCATTTAAGTAGTCCTGATGTTGTTTTCTTTTCAGAGGTATCTTAATGGTGGATGTTGTCATCTCTGAAGTAAGGATGTTAGCTTCAAGATGTCTGTGTCCTGCCGCTCTACTTCTGCTGCTACAGAATCCATCCACTCTGCACAGAAAGGAAAATGTATCTGTCTCTGGGCCAAATATAGGTGAGCATTTGGCCCAGACATGAAAACCTGGGCTGAGGTCTTTCTTTCCAACAATAGGGTGATGTGTTGGGGTTGTAAATTAGCTATGTTTTATTTTCAAACGTTTTTCTCAGGGATCCTCAAATCCACGACTTGAAGGCCTATGTCCTGCAAATTTTGTGGTTCCTTTATGATTTTGCAAAAAAACTAAAATAATCATTATTCTTCTGTCAGAACAAAGTAACAGTTTTAAAAAATCTATAAAACATTAACTTTTTATACAAGTTACCTACTGAAGCCTTAAATAGTAAAAGCAGTGAATTCACAGACTACATGTAGGTAAGCACATAAATATAACATCAAAAAACAGAGAGGCAACAAGTTTATTGTGCCAAAATGGCAGAGTCAAATGTATATTCTGCAAACCATACAGTGTACGACTGTATGGTTGTTAAGATTATTGTGTTACTTTTCTTTTATTCTTGATTGGTATTTTCATTTATTAAGTAGTAAAGTCAGAAAGCGTGTTGACTTGTTAAAAAGAGCTGAGGAGATTTAAGTTAAGTGATTTTTAGACAGAATCTGTCTGTTGACAACAAGTGCATAGAGGAGTCTCCAAATCCTGGATTATCAAAGTCACTGATGTCTTTTAAGGGAGGTAGAATTATTTATTTTTTCAAAATAACTGTGGGCAGCTTGAAATGTTGTCAGTGCTTGGTGACAAGATCTCAAAACTAAGTGGCAAAGCACTAGAAACTCTTCAAACACCATGTCTGCAACACAAGCCTCTTTCCTTCTTTCTCATTGTGGCGATTTTCCTCAAAGCACAAGTAGATAAAATACTTCTTTTTTCTTTTTCCTTATCTTTCTAAAACTACCAGAGCTCATACTGAAGCTTCAGTACTTGTGGTATGAAAAATTATCTAAAAATTTAATTTCGTTCTGAAATCCGTCTAAAATGTGTCTCATTTGTGGCACAGTTTTAACATCCTCACTAACAAAGTGGTAGATAGTAGGAAGATCACAATGTTTCCAACCAATGTTTCAAGTTATCTTTTAAATAATATCTAATATATCAAGGAAAATTCCAGTTCACTGCTTCTAAAATGAAACCAAGTAGGCTTTTTATGTTTTTGATATAGAAGAGATTTTTTGTTTTATTTTAACTAGCTTTTTATAAGATTTTTTCACAATCTGCTCTGCTAATTTTGCCATGTATCCATCCAATAATGCATCATCTATACCCATTTATCCTGTTGCAGGGGGTTGGTAAAACCAGCAGTCATTGGGCGAGAGCTGAGGAACACCCTGGACAGGTAGCCAATCTATCACAGGTCATCCAATTATTAGTCTTACGGCAAAAGAGGTATATTAGAGTGAAATGTAAAAAAAAAATGTTTGGATTACTTCAGTGTTTGTAGATATGTTTAGATATTTGTAGATTTGCCTATATCTTCTTACAATAGTTTTTAACTATTAAAGGAGAATAAATACAATGTAAAGTGAAATAGTGCGAGAAATTAAGCTTCTGACTCGCTGTTTTCTGTCTTGTCATTCTTGTTAGTTTATCAAAAAATGTACGATCAATTAAAGTTATGCTATTATTGGGCCATTTCTGCAGCATTTGTGCAGCACCTATAAGTTTCTTATCAATGGTGCATATCTCAAGCATACAGCTCAGATTTATGGCACTTAAACTGAATCCCTGACTGAATCTACTTACAAGTTGAAATTTACGGTGGGACTGATGCAATTTTGACTTAAACTTATGTAGATTTTCCTGTGCTTTTGAAAAAAACATTATAAATAAACAATATGGACCATTGAAAACGTTAAAAAAAAAAGTCCTCTTTTTTCCAAAACAAATAGATGTATGGTTTGAAATTTTTCAATTTAACATCAAAATAAATTAATTTAATTTGGGACAAACACTGCTTCAGTTCAAGGACAGAAATTCTGAGATTTAAAAACTGGACAGAATTCTTTTTTGCACTCAAATTAACAATTACTTTGTCTTTGAGATGACTATGAATACTGTCAAAGCCGCAATTCACCCACTCGAGAGCTGATAATGCATCATCAAGTGCAGCCCCAGTGTACTTCACTCAGTGTTACTTGATGTAAAAAGCAAGCTGTAATGGGTTTGAGTTATATATTTTTTCCACACATGACTCTCCCTTACCGAAAACAACTTTCGCAGACAAATATGAAAAGTCCTAACTGGAAACTAAATCGCTCAAATGCAGATTCACGGCATGTTTAAACCCACACACCCTTCCTGCTATTTGCAAAAAAACAAGTCCATAAAAACTCGACCAGCCACCCAAAAAAGAAGAAAAGAAGCTATTCAGAAGCTTCCATCAAAAGCTTTGCAGACAAATCAAGTCATGGTTGAAAGACCATAATTTTACTCCAGTTTCTTGGAAATACTGCGGAACTTGAGTTTGAGGTTACCAATTCCTTTGGTGTGCAATAGTTAAGCCAAGAGAGTAGGAATAAATTACCACCCGCCGTCCCTTAAATTGTTTCGGCGCGCCTCGATCGAATTCATCAGGGGCGAGAGAGTTGGAGCAAAGGGTGGAATACGGTAATAAAGGAAATGAGAGACTTCCAAAAGAGTTGAGATTCTCCTCCAAAAAATTCAGTCCTTTTATTAAGAACCGGCTTCAAAATCGTATGCCACAGGATGGTACACTAAAAGCACAGCGCATACGGAGAGGGGAAAAAAGTGCTAATTTGGATCAATGTTTTTTTAAGCTACAAAATATGAGATATGTAGGCTGAAGGTATTTTTACTAAGCATATATTCTTTCATGTACATGGACCACATCCTTTTATTTGCATCAAGGTTGCCAGGCAACATCTGTGATTAATAGCATGCATCTTAATATTTGTGAGTGTTTCACTGGAAACACACTTTGCTGTATCTCACGTTCCTCATCTGTTTGTCACCATGTTGATTATTACAAATGCAATGATCAACTCACCTTTCTCACTTTCCCAGTCACTTCCCTGCATCAACTGTTTTCACAATCCCTCCCTGAACCTTTGATTTTCCTTCCTTTCCACCCCATTTAAGCTACCTCCCCATTTCAGTTTCACTCTTAGCTTTTCTTTCTTCTGAATCTGTGACTGTTTTCACCCACTGATCCTTTAAATCAGTCTTCCATCCACTTTTTATTTTACTCTGCCTAGTTTAACGTCTCCAATTTTCCTTTTCTTATTGCTGTTGTCATCTTTTGGCCTTTCCTGTCTTTTGCCTCTGTTGACCTTTGTGTGCCCTCTGTCTTTTAGCGGCTTTCTTGCCCTGTTATTGCTCTGCTTTTCCTGTAATCTTTTCAGTCCTCTAGCTTGTTACCTTGCTTCCTCTTTTACTCTTCCTTTCCTACTTGGCGTTCTTTATTTATCTGTTCTTCTCTGACTTGTCCTCACCTCTCTGTTTCAGGCTCTCTGCTTGTTCTCAGTTCTTTCTGAAACAGTAGTCTGGCCTGTCCAGGGCTCTTAACAACCACAGTAGAGCTTGTCATTAATATTGCATGCCACTGTCTTATCGACCACAACGATGCCAGGAATACAGAGTTGGCTATGAGACAAGTTAGTGGCTGGAGTGGACAAGCTTGCACACCCTAATGCAAGTGAATGCACATGCATACATGCATGGAGTTTAAGTCTAACTGTGGCTTGAGTGGTAATGTTGTAGGGGTGTGTGTGAAGCACATAAACTAAACCAGGTGTGCAGATTAAGTTTCCTCACTGGAGAAAGAATCTTAGTCTTGAAAAATGATCGAAACACAAAGCACAAGCAAACCATCATGCATACACACACACACACACCCACCCCCCGCCCTCCACCTACACACACACACACACACACCCCAACAAACCCAGAATGTGCCCGTGCATGCCGACAGCCTGCCTGGCTTTTTCCATCAGCTGGACCTATCACAGCTTATTATCAGCTCCTTTGAACCATGGGCTCAGAGCATGATTGCACTCTCAATTAATGCCTATATAATCTACTTTGATGGAGCGAGTAATGACAAGGTCCCTGCAAGTGTGTATGTGCAAAGCTGCATCTTGCGAATTCAGTCGTGTGTATATATATAAATATATATAATATATTATAAATAATATTATAATTTAAAGTATGAATAATAATAAAAGCAATTTTAATGCTTATAGTAATACATTTTAAAATTAAAATTTTAAAGTAAAGTATTTTATTGCTTTCACTTTGAATTTGGGCTTCTTTAGGTTGATACTCTGTTGGTCCATGATGATGTAAATCTGTGTAGGACTGGTTTTCAGCCAGGGTCCAGTTTGTGATGCTCTTGAGTCTTGGTTGGTTTCTAATCAATTTTCTTTGGGTAAAATCGTTGAATCTTGAGCACAATATATGTGACAATAGGGCAACAATTCCAAATACATCTCAAAAAAACGTTTGGATTGCTAAAGCTGATTAATCCTAAACTTCTAAAATGACTTCAATATCAACCCTTTTCAAAAACGTTTTTTAATTAAAGTTATTTAAAGTTGTTTAAGGGAATTATTCAGTTGCATAAACTCTACCATTTCTGATAAGGAGAGAGGTTAAACAAGGTCACAGGATGTTGATCAAACCCCGGACCAATAGATTTTCAGTTGTTTTCATTCAAACGGTATGTTTTTTCTGAATCATATCTTTTTTTCTCATCCACCCAGGTTCAAAATTGTACATCTAGGCCCATAGATCCACCTTATATTTGGCTAGAACTTTAACCATTCTTACCTGAAATGGGTTACCTCCTTTAAATAGTCTGATTTCCAATAAGAAACTGAGATATTATATATATCCACTAGTGTGTGATCCCCTGTAACTTTATAGTCCACATCGTGGTTTGGTGAGCCAGTTTTGACTAAACTGGGAAAAGGATGTGGTTCTTTTTTGTTTTTTTGTTTTTTACATGCTTTTCATATTTGGTTCCAATGCACACGAGATAGTAGGTGGTACACACCAGAACGTATCTAGTCAGCACAATAAAGTAAATTTTTAATTTTTTCCTTCAGTGACTCCATAGGTTTCCAATGTAACCTGGAGTGTAGCTGCAGAGCAGCTGTAGAAGTTTTTGACTATTTCATTGCAGCATCATCTCTGATGGGCCTAAGGATTAAACCTTGCACCGCTCAGGTTTTCTTTATTTATATCACTAAGAGAGAGATAACATTTGAAAAGTTTTTAGATATGAGCACTTTATTTGGCATGAAGATGTAAAACTTTTTACTGTAGAGTATCTGTGTGCATATTCACATCCACCAAGAAAAGAAGAAATGAAAAAGAGAAGAAAGAAAAAAGAAACCTAGACCTAAGGTGATTGATATGTATGAAGATGAAACGCCTGAAAAAACAGAGCTTGTCACTGTGTTGGCCTGTCTCTGTGTACATGTTCTTCTAAAAACACAACTAGAGATGAAAGGTATACTGTGTGCTTTCATTGAGCTGCCTACACTGGTGTGAGTGTAGGCAGAACATGATGATAGCTTTCTAACCGTTCCCTTATTGGGCAATAGAGCTATTTTTTATTTGTGTGCCTCGCAAAGAAAACCTGTTTACCAATCCAAATAATAATGCTAGACACCTGTTGGTGAAAAGTTTTGTCTCTGGTAGTGTCTATACCTCTTTTTATTGCTTCACATGTTTAAGTTTGAAGACTTTTTTTTTCCCCTAACTCTGACTTCAGTTCCCTTCAAAGCTGTTCATGGGGCATTTGGTTCAAAACTCAACAGGAGCCACTTTAAAACTCTGCATCTTTGCTGTGTCTCCCATAGTTTTATGGTGCTGGATGTGCTCTATGCTTTTGTTCTCCTAGGTGACGCAGGACTTTTACCTCAAACCAATTGTCCTTACACATGCAGGCAGATTTCTCCATAAAATACCTTAGTAACCTTTTACATTTCTGGAATGGCTGTGTTTCTGGATAACCATTTCTTTTGTTAATATATATGTTTTGAAACATGCTGTCACATTCATGCAGGAGTGGTCTTACTGTGCTTGGTTCCCCGGGTTTAACAGCACTCCCCCTGTGTGACAGACTACACAGCAAAATCAGTTGTTTTATTGATGTGTTTTCTCCCACTGTGACCAAGATAACATCAAAATGTGTCAAAATGCATTTCAATAAAACGATTACCATTTACTGACAATTAAGTAAGAGAGTAGGTAAGAG
Source organism: Phalloptychus januarius (assembly GCA_902982915.1). NCBI lineage: Eukaryota > Metazoa > Chordata > Actinopteri > Cyprinodontiformes > Poeciliidae > Phalloptychus > Phalloptychus januarius. The sequence goes on from CADWAE010000285.1 coordinate 2,156,844, forward strand.
AAGACTCTTTAAAAATGATTATCAGATCTGAGACTGGTTGGTCAATTAACAGTGATTAAGATAAATCCTCATGCAACTGTCCTGAGTGCTGGTGTTGCAAGCTTTCTGCCACCTGGCTGCTGACATCAGTATTACAGTTTAGCATAATCCACTGTGGATTAGCACTGGGCTAAATGCTCCCATGATTACAAGGAATTTTCCTCCTGTGGTTTTAATGAGAATCGCAGCAGTGCAGTCCTGACTGTTGTCATTTCGCTCTGTCAAACTAAGTACATTTCTGTCATGACAGTCCAATTTTAAGTGAGTGTGGGGGTGTCTTCTATTGTTTCTATCTCCTATTGTCTTTTATTCACTTTCTGTTATAACTGGAACTAAGTTCAGGAATGAAGGTGAATGTTTGCATATAAATGGTGTTATGAGCAATCTAAAAAAAGAATAAAGCATACTTTAAACTTTTCAGAGGATTATTTTAAAAAAATAAAGTAATACCTATGAAAAGGTAAAGGGAAGTCTTTGTGGTTCGTTATGTGTTTCATAAGAGTCCTCATTTTCTATAAATAATTCATCCTCAGCCCGATCCAAATTAATTGCATGATAGTCAAGTAAACAAAGGACATATTTCATTTGTGGTGGTTTATGAAAACAAAATGGGCTACAAGTTACTGGAAAAATCAAATTAAGTTATTGGCAAACTATGATTTATTGGCTTCATTATGTCATATGGATCTGGGAAGTAGAGGTGAGTGTATTGCAGCGACTCTTGAATTCAGACATTGCGAAACGTATTACTTTACAAATGAAGAATTTCAAACAGGCCAGTAATAATCATAACACAAACACTTCTTCATCCCAGCTACAGTATTTTAGTTGTTGGAAATTTGGAGGAACCATGAGATGTTTTTTCACTACCAAATTTAAAATCATGTGTATTGCATTGGATAACACAGAACAAGAGTATTGGAGCTCATCCAACTTGTTAGACAAAGATCTCACGTTGCCCATCATGATTGATGGGGGAGATGGTTTGAACTTCCTCCTCCTCGCTTTCATCTTTGCTCCAGCTCTGCAAATAATCTGGGGTTTGTGACTTCAGTTGAGCTATTATTTCATCCTTGTTTTGCAATGTTAATCAGCTGCTCCCGGTTGTAAACCACCCTGTTTTTATGGCTATGTATCATAACAAACTTTCAAACTGCACAGCATCCTAAATTAGAGAGAACAATTGTCCAAAAAATGAAACATTCTGCCAGAAACAGAAGAACTTAAAAAAAAAACAAAAAATATTTGAATGCACGTAAAAGAGCAACTCCAACATGCTGCTACCTTGAGTGGCGCAATTCTAGGATTAAGTGATGATGAAAGAATTTTTTTATGCCCGTCAAGTAACGCGGTACTAGTAATTTTATCATGTTTTATTTATTCCAGGGTCGTTCTCACGCAACTGCATAATTTATAATTTTTATCTTTCATGTTGTGTGAGCGCCTTCCCTTCCTGTAATTTTATACTTTGTGGCATTCACACTTCCATATTGGTCTGCCCTTCACACTTGTTCTTTCAGTATGTCACAGTGTTAACTCAGACCAAGTCTTTGTCTCCTTCTCAGGTTTTGTGTTTGTGAATGTGTAGAGTGTGTCTATGTGCGCTTTGGTTTGAGGTGGTGGCAGTGGTGGATGTGTGTTTATGTAATACATGCATGTCTCTGTGTTTCTGTGTTGGTGCACGTTTGTGCTTGCAAACCTGCGTGTGCCAGACTGGCCCCAGGGTCCTGAGCCATCACGCTTTATGAGGTATGGCAAGGTGAGAGCAAAACATCTGCTCTCCAAAAAAAAAATGTTGGTCTGGGACTGATTCTGGTTTGTAGCAGTGAAAACATGCACTCACTCAATGAAATTGAACAGAAAAATAACATAAAAAATATCTAGTTGACTCTGAACAACTGATACCTTAGAAATGAATGCCTCAAGTTTTGCTACACTCCCAGCAAATCTCTGTGCTTTTCAACTCCTTTTTATCTTCAAATACTTCTACATATTTATGCCCCCAAACATATATTTCAAGAAGCAGGTTAAGCTCTCCAATGTTTCCTTCTTCTCAGCTGTTTTTTCCCCCCTTTCTTTTCTGGTATTTCCCTTATGTCAAGGGCATTGGAACAATCCCTTAGTACCTGCCATTGTACCCACCGCCTCCCCAGCCCTCCTCTTTTCTCTTCCTGCCTCCCCTCCTGTCTTCTTAGAACACCCCGGAGAGAACTGCCATGTAAGGTCTAGTGGAGAAAGGATCGACACGGAGAACGTTCAGACTACCTCTGACATCAGAATCAGTGAACCTGCCCACATCTATTCTGTCCAACCTTGTCTTTTAGACTTGCTCTCTGCATGTCAAACGAGTGTGTATATTTTCTTCTATCTATTTTTTTTAAAACCTGTCTCTATGCAGAAGTTGGTTGACAAAGTAACTTTTTGTTTTTTTCTGAAGAAAGCTGCAGGAACATGAGTCCAAATGGTGAGGGTTGCTTTTGACATACCAGTGCATCTCAATGAATTGGAATATCATTAAAACATTTAATACATTTCAGTACTCTAAATACAAATTAAATCTGACTTCTAGTTGCTATGCTAATATATATTAAGCTCCAAATGAAGAATTGTCTGTCCATATTTTATAAATCTCCCCCCAAATCTTATATGGACTTAGCTTCAAAATCCTACTGAAGTCATCATTGTGATTAGGTACCGTTCCTTAAAGTTTTTCCTTCCATTCAATTTTCCATTAATTTGCTTTCTGGTTTACCCTCATTGTGTGGTATCTGTCAATAACTGTTAGAAAATAGTTGATAATCTTTTCCCATAATCATATTTTTGTAAGGAAAATATAAATTTTTTATGGTTTTATGTAGTATTAAATTTTTTAAATAAATTTAATCGGATTTTAAATCAATAGAAATAAACATTTGAATTTACATTTAAATTTGCCTACAATGAAGCTGTATAATTAAAGTTTTGCTTTTGGAATTGAATTGCCTTTTCTTTTCCCCTTATATTTTACCGCAAAGGGAAAGATATAACTATACATGAATGTATTTGGTGACATTATGACCACAAACCTCATTACTTTCTGTCTTTTAAGGTAAATATTACCTACGGGTAATATTTGATCAGGTGATTAAATTTAATAAACAAATCAACTTTTTATCTAATCCAGCTTTACCATTTGTGTCTTCCTTCTCCTCATAATGGCCTTTCTGTACCTTATTTATCTGAACCTTTAAGTCATTTTGTACATGGTATCCCTTCAGGTAATCAAGTCAGTGTCATTAGATGTTCCAAGAACTAGACTTAAAGCACTCAGGTTTCTGGGCTTTTTCAGTGGGAGCACCCCAGCTCTAGAAAAAAATCTCCCTTTAAACCTTTGCTCTAACTCCAAAGCATTTTAAAGTCTGAGCTCAGGACTTTTTTTTTTCAGGCATATTTTCCATACCATGTAACAGCGTGGTATTTTCCTTATTTCTGATTGCTTTATTTTCTTATGTTTTTTTTTCTTGTAGAGTAATTTTGATGTTGAATTGCTTTGATCATCTTAGTTTGTTGCTATTAAGTACTTTGTGAATTAATCAATCACTCAGTCCATCAATCAGATAAATAAGCTTTTTAATAACGTTCAAATTCAGTGAAATGTATCTATATTTTTGGTGATTGTGGCCCAAAGCAGCAGATTATACAAACTGAATTTGCAACTTTCATTTGGTCATTATTTGTTGCATGCTCTTTTGTCTTTCATGCGTTGGCCCTTGTGCATTGTAAGTTGTAATTAAAGATAGCAACAGAAACACTGAGATAATATTCTTAATTATTAACATTCTGCCTGTTACTGAAGTAGCGCAGGCAATTCTGTCCAAGTACTGCTGCCAAACGGATGTTGTCACTTTTTTGCTTTCCAAAAAAGCTGTTGCCTTGTTTAATATGCCTTGTCAAGTACCCCTGAAGAGCTTTGGCTAAATTACAGTCATCGGCTGAATACCGCTTGATATTTTTCATTTTAACTACACTGAGTACAATTCCTTTCTGTCTTCCACTTGGCCTGCCTCCCTGTCAACATCATTTGTCTGCTCTCTCGGCTTTATAATTGTAAAACACGTGAAATGCTTTGAAAAACATATATAAACAAATGGACATAATTTACTATTTTTCTGACCCAAATTAAAAGAGGTAATTGCTAGTTCATGGATGCAAAATTGGATTAAAAATAGTAATCCAATCATGTCAGACTTATGTGTTATTAGTACATATCTCAAATCCAGTAAGGGATAGAGCATGGGAGTTGTTTTTTAAATAATTATTCATGCTTATTTTTTAAGGAGCTGGTATGCTGTGCTGTTGCTAACATAATAAATACGATAAGGTTAGAACAAATCTAGACATGCTGAGTTAATAACACTTGCACATAACACTTGGTCTGGGGGTTATTGAAATGGCAAATTTTTCAGTATATAATAACTTCTTGATGGAAATGCCTGCATCTTTTTTGTAGGGTTTTGACTGTTTCTAGATGCAGTGGAGCCCAGAATGAAAATTAAAAATGTGTAAAGAAGTGAATTTGCATAATTGGTCCCTTTCAAAGAACATATGCTGTCAAAAATATTAGCAGCTTAGTCATAAAAATATGAAGGCATAAAGTGCCATTTCTTTTGCTTGTAAATTGTAAATATGAAATACAAAAATTGGTTCATCATAAAGTTTCTGACACCTATTCATAAATCTTATTTGAACCTCCAGAGCTGTAGATGCTACACATATAGAGATAAACACAATGGCTATGACTTTAAGTGCCCCCGTTTGTCTCTCTGCAGTTCATCTCACTTTTTTTTAAGTTCTAACTCGTTCAAGCAGGTTTATTTCTATTTTTCACGTAGCTCTGACTGTAAAATACAAGGCACTCACACACATCTCCATGCACTCTCACAGGGATTTCCTGATATCCCCTGGTTATATATACATAAGGATCTTTAGCAATCCATTCCCTGAAGAACAATTTGTCACCCCTCCAGGACTAAGACTGTATGAGAGCCATCTGATCCCATTTGGGCATGAATTCGTGACTGCGCAATTACACACACCAAGAACACAGAACGCAAGAAAAATTGGAGCTTTGACATAATGAGAAAGAGAGAGCTACTATTCAATATAGAAGGAGAGGTGGGAAAAATTGAGAGGGTGGCTTAAGGAACACTTAGATGTACAGTGTGGCTGTCACTGTGGTGGACTGCCAAGTTAAGTAGCAAATGCTGTAAATAAGTGGCTACTTGTTTATTTATGGAGAGGTGTGGGTGACTGAAGGTGTATGAGTGTGTGTCTGTGAGTGCCGCATATAAAGTAGCACTAATGGAAATTACTCAAAGCTACATTTTAACACAAATTTTTTACTTACTGACAGGAAAGGGGATTATTTAGCTCCAAATTGGGTGATGGTTTAATTTGTGCCAAACATTGTTATGCAGTTTCTTTCTTCTCTAGTTAAATCTATCTGTCTGTCATCAGCACAATTGGTGGCAATCAAATTGTACATTGGACTGAGCATAAAAGCATGGCAAACAATAAGCACTGAGAATAATCTGGATTCAACAGTAGGCAGCACACATGCTTCCTGGAGGCATTAAATGTAGGCAGGGGAAGCAAGGCACAGGTGTTGGAGGGACTTCCAGACAGAGGAAGCATGAGGAAGAATGAAAATCAGATAAGTAAAAAAGAAAATTATGTTGAGTAGGGGCTACAGATGGGAAAGTAGCTGTAGCTAAATCTGATGTAAAGCATCTCCTCTTTTTGTAAAGATTAATGTGTTTACACATTGTCCCTGCAAAATAACTAAATAAATAAGATGGTGGAGCAGGACAGTGTGGGAAACACTCAAACGGCAGGAAATTAAAGTAGTGCAGAAATTTAAAGCATGATCACTGTGATTTAGGCTTCTATTTTGGCAGGGAAAAGTAATCACACACTCTAGATTATCCAACAGGCATCTGGTGAAGCGGTTAGCGCGATCGAGCACAACATGCTGGCCAGGGCCATACGTGCAAGAACGATCAGAGGCTATCCATGTGTGCACTACATATTTGTTGTTTGTGGGATTCATCAGTTTCTATCTTATTATTAAGCAAAAAATTAATCAAGCATTCAAAAACTAAGAAACCCTATGATACAGTATGTCTAGTACCATCATTACAAGCAAAGTAGCCATTTTATGTAGGTCTTGATAAGTTTAAATTTCTAAGTTGTCATGGCCACAGGATGAGGCCTTAACTGCTACTGGACCATAACCATAACCCCGTCTTGACTCTTTTAGCGTCCGGCCATTCTACTGTAGATTATGTATTGTCCCTTAGAACCATTTTAGACAAAGTTCTTGGACAGGTGACCTGACATTTGACTCTAGGATATTTCAGTATGCAGAGGAGTTTTTGATCACTAGCTGGGAGGTGCCTTAGGTGGAAAACAAGCTCAAATCATTACCCCTCTGCTAGAAGCCTGCTTCAATTATTTGTCTTCCTAGCTGTGCTTGCAGTAGTTGATAATAACTACTACTGCCCCCAACTCAGAAATGGTTCATAAAGCTCTTTAGTAAAGTATCACACACTACAGACAGAGAGATGATAAGATTTGGGTTCAATGTGTCCCACCGCTTAGGGGGCCACTCCAACACTTTTCTCTTACGTGTGCAAGTTGACGTTTCTAAAATAAATTTGCTTAATAGAAACACACCGTTTTCGAAAAAGATTCTAATTTTTGAAAAGTAGTTTTCTCATGGCCTGTCACATACGAGTAACAAAACTCTTTCTTGTATTGTACAGTGCTCATTATCATATTTGTGTTACCTGGTGTATTGTGCTCAAGGTTTCTTTTTTTTTTTTTTTTTATCCACAGTACATTATGAGTAAAACATTGTTTTTCTTCATTCTCTCTGTTTTGTGCCCTGGCGGCTTCTTCTTATTTTTTGTATGGTGGGTGGCTTATATTTCAAATCCTGGCACCAAAATTGTTGAAATCATTCTTAGTAAAATCCTCGTCTCTTGTGAGGAGACGTAACAGACAAGGATTCATATTCTACAAAGTGGAGTATGGATTTTTGATGCTTATGCAGTAATATAACTATGATTGTTAAAGTAGTACAACAGAGGATCAAAGTTTTGTCCCAAATTGGTACAACAGATACTTCACTGCCTTCGGGACCCCGATCTGCCCTTTAACCAGTCTGGAGCCACAATTTTTTTTTGCTTTTGGCAAAGGGCTGTGATCTCACAGGAATACTAAAGTTAACACCCTTGTTATCTCTATTCAGGAGCTTGTCTGTGCCAAATAAACTGGGATGAACTCCGCTTCCTGTTACCTAGTTGCACATACTTCTCTGATAGCCCTGCATAGAAACTTGCTGATATATTACCTAAATGATTCAGTCCAGTCATTTATAAGGTCACTATCAAAAGGTGAAAACACAGGCAAAACAGAACATCAGAAACAGTTTAACAGGCAGAGACCTGAATTACAGCTATATAAGCAACAACTTGGTCTAAATCAACTGACTCTTAGGGAGCACAGTTACTTTCTAAATACTGACAGATTTAATCATTTTTTATTTGTTGCCGTCTATGCCACTTTGCAACTTCCCTATGCTATTCCACTTCATGTCACAGAATATGATGCAGGAACTATTGTTTATTAGAATTTTTTCCCATGTGTCAGTTGTATCAGAAGGTCAGATGTGGTACATAATGCACATACCATATTTTACTATAGTTCACAATAAAAAAAATTTACTATTGTTCACCTAACGTTCTGGATTTTGTGAATCTGTTTTTTATGGCTCTCGCGTAAAGACGATAACGGTGTGGTCATAGTGGAAGAATGGTTTGGGTCCTCCTACAACTCCAGCTAAATATTTCACAACACCTCAGTCCATATGTTGTGATGTTATTCCAGTTTCTTCAATTAAAAGCATTACATTCCCCATTGCCCCTACAAAAATACATTCTTTGCATTTTGATTCTTTATTTTATTTGTTTGGTTGTCTCTTAACATCTGCTGATTTCTTCCCGTCTGTCCAGACAAAATATTTTGAATGCAGCATCAGATGCAAAATACATGGAGAAGATAAAAAAGGATGAAATCAAACTCCGACATGCACACATGCTCTCTCTACACACTTCTTGATCTTCACGCCTGCTGCCTCCATATGCATTTGCCCAGCAATAGCTCAGACAAACCTCCATGGGACCTGCCTGGGTGTTGCCAAACAGCCTGTCATACAGTACCAATCCTGTTTTAAGCCTTGACACACAGTGAAGCAAAAATAACATGGCTGCACTTAAAAAGGCTCTGGGGGACAGGAGGAATAGCAATCAGACCCAGTTCTGTTTGTTTCTAATGGGACAACAGCATTAGCCAGCATCGTGGTTTTGCCACAAATCTATAGGGAGAAAACGTATAGTGCAGAAGATAAATTACCCTCCAAACAAAAGAGTAAGACTCCGCAAAACACAGATTAGTGCCTGTGGAAGGACTTTGAAATTTTTAGAGTTCTGCTCATTTACTTTGTTTTTGTCGTCCTTTGTTTTTATGATCAGCTGTTTTATCGTTTATCTTTTGTTCTATCAGTGATGTGAAGCCAGGTGGATGAAGACTGTGCTGATCTATTTTTTTTTTGTCAATTAAGAAATGTTACCTGGCAGAAAGCATGCACTGTTACTGCAGGGAAAAGTAATGTGAGACGGTCTGGGACCTGAGATCCCTCGTCTTGTTGGTGTGAAGTTCAATGTGTGCAAACAAAAAAGCAAAAAATAAAAGCTTTTGGATTTTGATTTGAGTGAAAGTGATAGAACGTTAATTGCCTGTTTACATTTCAAAGGTATGTTGCAAACATCTTGATTTTCAATGATTCTAAAAGTTTAGCAATGTTCTCTGGTCAGAGAACTGACGGTGTTTTTTTCTTTAATTATGTCAGCATGTTCACGACAAAGTTGATTGGTCTCACACTAGTACAAAACCAACTAGACCAAGATGACTGACAGGTACATTCATGAAGCAGTTCAAACTATTTCCACTGTAGTGTTCCTACTATTTGCTTTATTTGTGCTATGGATTCATAAAGCAGGTTGCATTAAAAACATCCAGGTTTAAAAATGCCCATCTAAACCACCAATTACTAAGGGACTGCTTGGGACCAATAAGGGAATAAATGTGTGCTTATCATGCCTGAATTGAAGTAGGCACAACATATGAGCACAGGGAACAAGAAATGTAGGTACTTATGGAGTGTCTACAAACCCTACATACAATACAAATATAGCAGATAACATAAATATGGAGTTTACATTTTCAATAAAAATACGTGACGAGAACCTCAAGAAATCTCCTGCATACAGAAGTTAATCATAAGCATTACACTGCATTTTCAGCAGATGCCTAATTTGGAGCTTCGGTAACTCTGGTCTTGCACTAAGTGCAGGTTCGGTCTACTTCACTCTGCAAGTTGCCGCCATTTGAACCACCCTGATTTACACTCCTCTGCTCCAAGAAGCATCTGGGAAATACGACATTGCATGTCAATGCCAGTGTAAAAAAAAAGGATGAATGGCATTATATAAATATATATATATTCTGTAGTTCAACTTAAAAATTATTCATCCATTGCTCTCACTTTGTTTGCCTTGACCGACACTCCTACTACAACTTGAGGGAGACATGACCTAAAAGGTTTCAGAATAAAATCAATGTGCGTAGTTTGTAGTATGTGTGTATGCATAACCATAAATGTTAAATTTTGACAGAATATATGTATAAATATAACCACATGTTTATTTATAAAGCTAGAATTTTAAGAGAATATAGTCTCTCTGGTGAATTATTATTTAACCTTGCATACGCCGCTGCCCTGCAGAGGTAGCATTAATGCTCTCATTGTCTATTACTGGGGAATCGTGTTATTCTCTAAAAGTGTCATGAAAAATTCCTTTTTTGTGTAATTCCTCAGATTTATCTTATTTTTTGGTATGCTTATCAAGTTGTACCTGAAAGTTACATGTTGTGAGCTTTGTTTATTTTCTATGTACAGTTTCACCAAAAAGTTAGAATTTCTCTCCTTCATTAAATTCTGCTTAACAGGGATAATGTGCTCAGAAATAAATTATTTTTATCTAACTGTGAGATTGAAATTATGTTGCATGCAACAAATTTTAGTTAGGATAGCATTTTCAAATGGATATAAGAAAGGCATCTAACTGGGCCATTCCAGCAGGTTTACCTTCTTCATCCAAAACCAATTAGAAATTTTCTGGCTTGTGTGTTTGGGACAGTTGACTGGTTTGAAAATCCATACTCACTGATCTTCACAGTCTTATGGAGAATTTCCAGTTACATTTCTCTGTTCATCATTCCTTCACTTATGTAGCTTGCTACTACTGTGAACTGTAAAATCATCTACACCATGATGTTCCAACCTGAAAACTTCACTTTTGGCATAGTGTTGTGCAAAAATATTCTTTCTCCTGACATGTTGTGTGCGATCTGGTGTGACCATCTGGTGTGAATTTCACAACGGTATAGATTTTTGAAAATAATTAGAAAGGAACTTTCAGAGAAAAGGTACACTTATTCAATTCTTATTTTTACATGGTGGAATTCAATAATTTAACTTTAACTACTCTCAGAAGACATTAGACTCTCAGAAGACATTAGTGAACAGCTGTAATTTACTAGTGTGTTGGAAAATTTTTTACTTTTGGTAAATTTGTGGGTGACATTTTTAATTGCGACATGTTGATAAATGATGTTTATCAACCTCATTTCAAGAATATGTTAGTGTGAACTCATTACACATAGTGCCATCACTCCACCCATGCACTTCATGGTCTGCACATAGGGCACCAAGTGGCCATGGGAGGCACCAAAAATGAAAAAACAGGCTTTTGAAAAGTCCTTATAATCATAAGATATTGAAGTTAGAATATGTGAATCATGTTAATAGGTAAATTACACAAAAGTATCAAATCTTCTCCAGTACTTTGAACATCAGTGCAATGTTAAAGTAATTATTTAGCTTAATATGAAAACAATTGACATATTTTCAGGATCTTCTGGTTAAAATAAGCTCCTCCTAAAAAAATAAATAAATAAATAATGCCATGATAGAATAGAATATAATAGGATTTTTTTTTTTATTGTAATCAGGCATTAAATGTAATGATTAAAATATTACATGCTATAAAAAATAGGTCATTTACATAAGTTCCTTCTACTAAAGCAACAGCTCTTAAAGAAGAAGTCAGGGTGAATATATTAGAAAACTTATTACTGATAAAAATATTAAATCACAAGTGTTTTATGAGGGTCTGTGGGTAGTGGTGGACAGTGGTCGCTTTTCTTAAAGTTGTTTTGGAAGACCTGTTTGCAATTGTCTCGCATCTGACTACTTTGGAGTTGAGCTTAATCAGAAACCCTGATACAAATCATCTAACTTCCCAGGAGGGTTGAGTGGATCCTATGTGATCTTTTTGCCCTGTGTGTGGTCCTGGAGGAGTCGAGTGGACCACCCTCATTTCATTTCATGTGCACCGAAGGGTCAGACTGACCCTGCGTAAGCTTTTACAAGTTTTTTTTTTTTTGTGGTTAAAGGACACCACCACTGCTTTCCTATTATCCAACTATGACATCTGCCTCAGTGTAACATTAAGCATACTTCTATAAAAAAACAGGATTAATCCTTTGTTTTTGAGCTTCTGTGTACCTGTGAGAAGGAGATGCCATGACCTGAGATCCTGTGTGTGCATGCCCACATGCAAGTGCAAACCTCTCCAGAACTAAAGCCAAACGGAAACGTGGTCGAAGCTTTTTGCACCTCTTTGCACTTCTCATTTTGCCATGGGGGCTTGGGGAAGGGACGCGGGTGGAGAGCAACTCCACAGACTAAGGAAAAAACTCTAAATGGCTTTCTGAGGCATGCTGCGTGTAAGGACGGTGCAAGGACGTGCAAGATATTGAGAGTGGTGGGGGTGTGAGAAAAGTCCTGAGCACTAAGGGAAATAAACAAACCTTGATGTACAGATGAAGATCAGTATAAAAGCTCACACAAGCACACAGTCATATGTAAACAATAAATCACAAATGCATAGTATTATACCATTTCTACAAGGACCTATTTAAAAGTAAGCTCAAGCCAATGCAGATGTTTTTTTTTCGAGAGAACCTTGGTAATGTACTGTATGGGGTCTGTTGTGTAAACATCTTTTGTTCCACACAGTGTATCCAGCATGCTAAACAGCTCTCTGCTATTGTCTGACAACTTTCTAAATGAAGCTCATTATGTCCTCATTGATTTTTCATATTCCTTCTCACCGGTAAATACCCCCAAGGTGCTCCTCATACACTCTGCCCTCCCGCCCATTGTCTCTCCCTGCATCTCTTTCTCTCTTCCTCTCTCCACAGTACCTGTGCTATCCATCCATCTATCCGCTGGTTTTTATCAGGCGCTCCCTGAGCAGCGGCAAACAGCAGAGCACTTAAGGGAGCTGAACGGTTTCCAATTAGCAAAACAAATACCTCCGCTCACACTCACCCTGTCACATAGTGCCTCAGAGATCCTGGGCGGCCATTACAGACAATTAGAATTTAATAAGCCCAATATGCTCACTGTACTAATGGAGGGGGAGGAAGTGAGGCAGTGGAGGGAAGAGGTGCCCTTATCTTTGCACTCTGTCTGTCTAATATATATTTCCCTTTGCTTTATAACTTAGTAGTTGCCCTTTGAGCTTGTTCTAAGTTGAATAGCATTTGATTGGTGAATCTTTGGCTTCTCACTCTTTCTTTTAAGGTCTTGTCAACTGTTTTCTCACTTCTACTTCAAAAACCCAAGCATCAGAATTTTATAGCTGTTTTTTGAAAGCTTTTGACCTTTCGATCCCAATTTTACTTTAAGAACTATAATTACCTGTAATTGGCAGAAGATATAAGAACAGCAATTAACGCTATTTTTTTCTGGCCTTTCCATCATGAGTGGCCGTTGACATCTATTATTACCAGGATTTAAAAAATATTAAAAAAGACTTAATGATTCAGCTTAGCATTTTTGTTATCAGTTATTTCACTTAGCATTACTAAAGCAACAATTTCCATGTGTATTTCTAGAGACTGCACACCTTTTATTAACTATGAGATTTCCCAAAAGCTGCCAACATTTGTCATAATTTGCTCCATGACAAGGAGAAGTTTATAAATCAAAAGGAAAGAATTGAGCAAATTCACTCCATCTCTATTTCACTCTTTTGTAGCTTGAACAAACTTGTAGACATGTCTTGAAATGCTGTGCAATATACAGTTTCCTTTTAAGCAGTTTCTTACACTTATGTGCTCCATCTGACATAGTTTTAAACAACTCACTCATACTGAAGATTGTTAAGTTTAACCCGGACAGGCTCTTGTAACTGCTGATATGAAAGTGTATAGCTGTGCTAAAAGAATAAAACTGTGCAAATAGAAACTTCTCCTCTAAAAAACACATGAAGCCGAGCTGATATTTAGGCAAAAAGAGCATAAATAAAAACAATATATGTTGAGCAGACAAGTGTAAAATGAATTATTTGGACATCATCTAACAAGGAATCATAGTTTCTTACATCACTGTGCTCCAGTGAAGAATTCCTCTATAATCGTTTCACTGATATAGAGACTATTTACATTTGAGACTTTTTTGCTCAGTAACATTATTTGCACTTAATTGTTTCCAATGTAATTGCAATTAGATATGGAGGATTACTTGCTCAGAAAAAAAAAATAAAACAAAACTGAAGCTAAAGATTTGGATGGGGAATCTCCCGTCACTGCTGAGCCAGCTAAAAATCAACCTATTCAAGTAACCAGCCCATTTTCTACGCATCATTATGTTTTTTTTCTAACCTCTTCCTTCCATTTTCCACTCTTACCTCCACTTTCATTCCACTCCCCTCAACTCATTTTGCTCCTATTCATTGTGTCATCAAGTCATCTCACTTTGTGCCAGGTCTGAACTAATGCTCAATTTTTCTTAAGCTTGAATTTTCCACCTTACTTGTTTTAGCTTTGTTGGACTTTGAAACTGTTTCATGTGATTTTTTTCCTCAACTTCTCACTTTCTGCTCATTTTTTCTCATTCTCTTTCTTTCAAGCCCTCCTTTCCACTTTGCTGCACTCTCACTTAAATTTATCCTTTTGCCTTCCATCTCCCTTCTCCGCATGTCATACCATACCATGCTTTGTCTCTGTCTTCTCACACTCTTCTATGTTTCCTCTGCTCAATAAGGTCTTATGAAATGAGGTGATACAAATGGCATTTTATGGGGCTATGCCACAAAACCAGGCCGAACACGGAAGGCAATCATAAAAACCATTGTCTGCTATGCATGTCACTTTTAATGTGTTCCATCTGATTTAGTGCAAGTGATAGTTAATGTAGGGGAGCAAGAGAGGTTTCAGAGGGGTGAGTGTGAGAAAGAGAAGTTAGAATGCAGATAAAGGCGATGAAAAAGCATTGTTGGGGAGAAATAGGGTAGAGAGAGGGTATAAGATCGACAGGAGAGAGTGCAGTTTCTGCCCTGTAACAAGAGTCCTCACTTCTGGGTTGAAATAATAAGGGACAGCCAGGCTGATATCTAATTTCTGGGGAAGAAATGCCATTTAGAGTGAGAATGAAAATGGAATGCATGCAGGGGAGCAAGCTGAGTAAGAAAGAGAGATGTACAGACTGGGGAAAGTGAAATATTAAAAAATAAATGCAATATCCAATGCACAAAGTGATTACATTGCCAGAGGGAGGGAGAGGTGTAAGGATTCTGATGGCTTTTTTGTGCTGGTAATGCTGCTCATTTAAAAGAACAGGCACATTTACATCCAGATGGGGACCTGGTAGGTATTACCTATACTCTCAGCCCCGTATGGGAGAAATATGTGACTTAGGTAGCTGCATAAATCTGTCATTAGCGTGCAAGATTGGATGAATGATTCAAATTTTAGCCGCTTTTCATTTTCAAAGGCTAGTTGCGTTCACCCTCTTAGTGGATAGAAAAGAGCTTTGAGTGGGTCACCGCAGTTGGTGCAAAGCAGCGTTCCTCATAATTTTAATAACATACATTTTGATCAATAGCCCAAAAGAGAGATAAATGCCAAATTACATTTATTCTAAAGGTCAGTTTTGAGTCACCAAATAACCTCATCTGCTTCATAACAGACTGTACAAGGAAGTTGGGATATCCTTTCCTGGGGTTATATAAGTAGCTATGCATAACAAAGCATAGCATAACAAAGAATGTATGAATACAGTAAAATCTAAACTAGCTTTGATGGAACAGGATTTCCTAACCTTTTCCTCAATTAGAACACAGATTTTTGTCGATGTCTTTTGTTCTATACCAGATATAACAACTTCAATAAGACGTTGATATGTTAAAAAAGTAAATAATGGAATTGGGTGCCTTGATTTTTCTCAAAACTGCACAACAGGACCAGAGGTGATGTTATTCCATGTTTTTGAGGGAGCAGTGAATTGTTCTGCAGATAAGCAGAATTTTCCTGATATTTTAAAATGAAGATGGTATTGCAAAGTGGAGTGCCTACTCCGGGTCGGGGGGGGTGTTCTGTCTCAAGTGGAGGAGTTTAAGTATCTTGGGATCTTGTTCACGAATGAGGGAAGAAGGGAGCGGGAGATCGACAGGCGGATTGGTGCAGCCTCTGCAGTGAAGCGGGCGCTGTACCGGTCCGTCGTGGTGAAAGAGAGAGCTGAGCCAAAAGCGAAGCTCTCGATTTACGTCGATCTACGTCCCTACCCTCATCTATGGTCATGAGCTTTGGGTCATGACCGAAGAACGAGGTCCCGGATACAAGCGGCGAAATGGGTTTTCTCCGCAGGGTGGCTGGGCTCTCCCTTAGAGATAGGGTGAGAAGCTCGGCCATCCGGGAGGGACTCAGAGTAGAGCCGCTGCTTCTCCGCATCGAGAGGAGCCAGTTGAGGTGGCTCGGGCATCTGGTCAGGTGCCTCCTGGTCGCCTCCCTGGTGAGGTGTTCCGGGCACGTCCCACCGGGAGGAGGCCCCGGGGAAGACCCAGGACACGCTGGAG
This sequence comes from Phalloptychus januarius, assembly GCA_902982915.1. NCBI lineage: Eukaryota > Metazoa > Chordata > Actinopteri > Cyprinodontiformes > Poeciliidae > Phalloptychus > Phalloptychus januarius. The sequence goes on from CADWAE010000285.1 coordinate 2,172,971, forward strand.
AGACTATGTCTCTCGGCTGGCCTGGGAACGCCTCGGGATTCCCCCGGAGGAGCTGGCCCAAGTGGCTGGGGAGAGGGAAGTCTGGGCCTCCCTCCTTAAGCTGCTGCCCCCGCGACCCGACCCCGGATAAGCGGTAGAAGATGGATGGATGGATGGATGGATGGTATTGCAAAGTTCATATGCAAAGCTGTTTTTAACACCTTGTATTAACAATTGCAACACTTCTCATGGTTACTAATGACAGTCATTGTGTACACCGTGCATTTTTAGTATTTTATTTTTCAAAAAGATACTGTTCTCATTGGAAGCTTTGTTCAGTAAAATTTGATTTATACTGTAATACTTCATGACTTGAAAATTACACTGACCTTCATTTGCATTGACCATTAAGGAAAATCTGAGAAAATATAACTTGCATAATAATTTGCAACACAGTGTATTTCCTACAGAGAAAGCAGGTCCTTACCTTATCTGTGGGATTTCCCAAAGACTGCCATGTGTTAATCAAGCATTTTCAGTAACAGACATTATTTGACTCATCAAAAGGAAGAAAAAAAACAGAGCATGTCCTCACTGATGTTGATGATAGCTAGCTGAGTCCTCTAGAGTGTGATGCTTTCAAATCCCACCGAAATAGGATTGTATGTTATTTATCAGGACCACCAGCTGATTTCTCAGTGCATGTCTAATTATGACTGCGACATGTAAACATTAATTGTGATGAAATATGAATTTACTTGAAATGGAGGTGTATTTTCTTTTTCTTCTTATCAAAGTACTGTTGGAACGCTTTGAAAAATATAAAAAAATAAAGAAAACACCAAACAAATTTGGAAATCTAAAAAAATAATAAATATACAACAGATGTTGAATTAAAAAAAAGAAGCAAGAAGGAAAACTATAAAGTACATATGCAAAATATGGATCTGTTCATGGATATAGATCCTTTAGTAGTTTCATCGGATACCAAAAGAAAATTGGAAAATAAATTGCATTTTAGAAAGATCTGGCATCTTTCTGCTAACTACACTCAAGTATGGTTGGATACAAAGCAAAAGCTTTTTATGATGATTTTTTTCTTATAAAAAAATCACTTTCTCAATTTAATCATGTTTTTGGTCATGCTTGTGTCAAGGCCTTCCTTCCTAAAGGGCCTTGTTGCCTGTGTAAAGAAAATAAATCTCCAAAATTGGTTGTGTCACAGTAAGCCAAGAAAGAGAAATTATAAATTCTCAATGATTTTTTTGTCATGTACCAAGAACTGAGAATCTAATAAAGATCTCAGATTTTATTGTGCTCAGTGTTGCATTGCACATTTCTAATGGCATAGAATCAAAAATATCTGTGCTGTACTGACTTCTCCTTTCTTGATTAATCTCCAAATAAGAAGATATGGCTAATTTGGCATAATACAAATAGCTTGGTGGAGAGAGCATAGGAAGGGCATGATTTACTCTGTAGTATAAAAAAACAGTCCTGCATTCAAAGATCTTCCTAGCTGCTGATGTAAGCTATTTTTTCCTCACACTCACTCCCTATTAAATCACTGGATGTAAATCAAACACATAAAGAAAGCACTAATTTAAACCTGCTTGAAAAGTTTGGGTCCCTATGGTGACTTAATAAGATGGCACGTCTTGCTGTGATGAAGGGCATAAAAGCGGATTAATCCCTTTTTTAAAACATCAGGACATAAAACCCTAAACTTGCATGCTGATGATTAATAAAGTAGGAAAATATGCAGCGTTGTTTATTAGTAATAGATGTGCTCAGCGGGATCTCGAATTTAACAAAGTAAAGTAAGCACATAAGTCTGCTCATACACACACACACACGCAAATCCATGCAGCTTGTCGTGTTTACCACTTACCAACCCCAAGGCACAAACTCACCCAGGTATTTGACAACTAACTGTACATCACTGTCACAGGGATTATCATTTTCTGATGCCTAACTGGATTGATTCAGAGAGATGGTGTTTTCTAATTATGCTCAGGGCCACATTTTTCACAAGACCTCTGATTAAATGGAACTTGCTTGACAGTCCTTAAGTGCTTGTAAGCCAGTGTTTAGACAGACAGAAGTGGCAGTCATACTTGTATTTCCTAATTAAAAAACATGGACTTTTGGAACCTACTTGTCTAACTAATATATGGTTGTAGAGCTCACTATAATTAATTTATTAAATAAACAGAAACGTGAAACTGTTATTTCTGTCTACCACATTTCACTGTTATAAAATTAAAACAATTCAGTTTATTTAAAACTTACAACAAATGTTATTCGGCGCATCCCTGGATAAAAAGATCCAATTTATATAAAGGAAATATTAAAGCAGACTAACCTGGCTCTAGAAACACATTCGGATTCAGTCATATACATTCCACTTTGATTTTTATATTTAATTGGGGAGAAAAAATAATGATGGATGTGGAGGGAAAGAAAATGTAGAACATGTATTGATGAATTGTGAAATATATGAGCATCAAAGGGAGAGATTGAGGAAAATAGTAAGAAGGACAGACAGAATTTGAGTCTTAAATGCATACATGAAGAAAACACAGAATATTTATACATAAAGGAAAACATGTTCCATTTATTTTCTTACAAAATGAAAAATAATTTAATTTATGTGGGTTAGTGTTTTACACACTCGTGCACAGTAGGTGGCGGTATGCACCTTGAAGTTTCTTGCGATCCGCCATAATAGAAAAGAAGAAGTAGGGGCTGGAGCGGCGAAGTTTGAAGAAAGCGACGGGGAGAAGACGCATGCTGGAGACAATGACGCAGCTTTCAGTGATTAATTAAGTTTCCTAGACTATTTTGGATTTTTTCAGTTCCAAGTTTGTCCTGCAGTTTTTTATGTTTCTTCGCACTTTGAGGTTTAGCACTGAACTATGCTAAACCGTTAGCTAGCACTTAGCTTCCTGTGTTATGGATTAACTGGTGGCTAAATGAACTGAAACCTGTGCGCACCGCAGATGTTTCTAATGTGTAGGTGGCTGCGTCAATGCCTGTTGAAAATGCTAAGTATGTGACAAAACCGTTCACAAAACTTTGCTGTAAATCCCATTTGACGCATATGTGTTTAATGTTACATATGAAATATGGTCTCAAAACAATTGTCTATAGAGCAGCATTCATTGCGCTTCGAAAACGCCGCATTTGAGAATAACCCAATCAGTGAGAAACAGGACAATACCATTCACGTTCAAGTTCACCAGATTAAATTAATTTGAACTCATGAATAGCCGCAATGTAAATCTAGTTTGTGTTTTTTGTTACCAGCATTAATCTGAGAAACATTGGAACTGGCTCCTAAGTACCAGTAGTGAGTTGTTTGTTAGGACTTCTAGCTTAGTGTGGTTTTGGCTCGGATCCTGTAATACAACCGCACTGTTTCTGAACTTTTTTAAGCAACAGTACCCACAGTAAATGTCGCTGAAAATGAGGTTAGTCTCGTCATATTTTATAAAATGTAAATCACACACCTGATGGTGTTGCTTGTGGTGTTTACGTGTCCAAATAGAGAGGACTATCAAGTAATGTCAATAAGCTGTACTGCAATAAAATCTCATCTAAATGATATTAACAGCCATTGTTGTAGTAGGTGTTGATATCCAAATGGACAAGTCAAAATGATAATAATAAACATTCCTATATTACTGTCAGACTATTGCCACCACTAGTGAATTTAGCCAGCAGTTATCCATAACACCAGTCGCACAGGAAGCCTAGTTTAGCTGGCTTAACTTTTAAAGGAGCTCCATTTTCAGCATTCGGGCCTGGATAAGGAGACGAGTCATAAATTAAGCAGTAATAGTCTGAAGAGTGGCGTTGGATTATTTGATGTTTCTCTTTTCCTGCACCTGGATATTTCTCATTGGAATGTAACCTTGGACCAGGAGATTGCGTTGCCATCTTGGGACACTGTTTGGTTTTTCCTCTTCACCTGAACTGGAACCTGAGACTGGATAATGAACTACTAAACCAGGTACTGCTTTGTTTTGTGTATTTGCTCATAGAGTGAAATGGCCATTAAGTTTTTTGTGTGTGTTTAATTGGGGAGCGAGCCCTTCATTGAGTTTAGGATTTACAGTGAACGATCCAATTGCAGTGTGTTTTATTGTGTATGTTGTGATGTCCAATGTTTAAAGTTACATGTTCAGTAAACTAAGAGTTCACATTTAACTTCTAGGACATAAAGGTAGTATACAGGTATAACCAATGCAACAGTACACTTGAAAACTGTTAATGTTGTTGTTCACACAACTCCGACTATAGATGTATATATAGTTTATTGGGTTTTTGCTACTTGATGTAATGTTTATATGATGCAACAGTGTCTGGTCTAGACTGCTGATGTAATTGAATTAAAGTTTCCATACAGAAAACTGCAAAAACTGCAGTATTAGCAGTTTTCCAACTAATACTGCACTGGCATTATTGTGAAGCTGCTCAACAGCACATAGTATGAACAGGCATTTATTTTCTTTTATGTATTTGTGTTCACATCCTCACAGCTATCTGTGTGTCAGATGCTGAACATGTCCCTGCAGGCCATCACACCAATCCTGCCATAAGTTCAAGTTTGATTAGGTCCCCCAAACCGTTTCCTTCGTCCTTTTCTGCAGAGAATACACACACTATGAGCATCCAACCCCTCAGAGGCTAAAATAAAATCTGACAGCTATCTCTGTAAAACCTTCCAGCATTATGAGAAGCTCCACCTTCTGGAGCTTGCTTTTATGTGTTGAAAGCATTAGATTTTAGATGACATCTTAAAATCGTTAATTTTAAGATGTGCTTTCCAGAGAAAATAGGTGATTGAGTCACTGTTAATACTGCTTGACCTTAAAAATCTCATCATAAATTTTTCTTTAATAAAACCCAATCACTATGCAAGTGTGTGATCCACAACTCAACCTAAACAGTGACATCAAACAGTGAACATTACTGAATAATCTGTGATGATCACAATTTCCTAGGCCTGCAGAAAATGATTGTGATAATGTGCAATATGAACAGGGAGGACATGATATATTTCAGTAGAAAGGAAATGGAAACAAGCCTTTTTCATAAAAGAAAAACACAAAACTTCAAGAGCAGGAAGATACTTTTACTCACTGCAGAAGCACTCAGAAGCACAATTCCCCAGTATATCGTCCCTGTAGTAATTTTCGACATATTAAATTTGGATTAACAACAATAGATGAATTACAATCCTAGCTGGCAGGGAAATTATTTTCGCCTAACTAATGAAATTCATGAAATAATGTCTGGAGTGATTCCCACCTCACTTTCTGTCACATTCACACACCAACACTTTGTATGCACATACAAACCCAAAGGAGTTCATTAGGAACTAATAATGGAGGTACTGCCATGTCTAAAGCCCACTGTGAAACCAGATATGTGCTATGTCTTTTACCTGAAGACTCTGATTAAAAAAAGAAAAATGGTGCATTTATATGAATTAAAGCAGAAACTTCACATATAAAAGTATGTGCAACCAGAAATCATAAGAAAGTATCTAAAGACACCTTGAGCTAAAAGTCACTTACTGTTAAAAGTGAGACACTAAATAGTTTTTTTTTTAGAGGGGTGGACAATACAGACTTCTAATTGTATCATAATGCTTAATGGTGATATTATGATGACAACAAAAGAAGAAAGTTATTGTTGGAAGGAAGGTAAAGGAGGTTTACCTCAAACAACAAAAAGAAAACACAAATCATGCAAGAATCTCATTGGATAAAGTCTTGTGTTTATTTTAATTGACATACAAAATGCTGTGTATAGAGAAAAACTAACACTCCACATTACCTTGAACCATCCCCACCACAAAACTTACTGGCAGCATGAAAATGTTTTCTTCCAAATGAACAGGAAAAAACTAGTCAAAGTTAATTGGAAAATCGAAGAAGCTAAAATAGACAGAGCTGAATACAAGATGAACAGTAGAAAACCTTTTAGAGGATGCAAAAGACTTGACACTCGTGCAGGACATTGATCTAAAACATAATGTCAAAGATTCAATTGAATAGTTCAGATCACATCATGTTGATATTTTAAAATGAGTTAGTAAATGTCCAGACCTAAATACTAACCTAAAAACATAACAAGAATTTGTAGCCAAATATAAAACCCATAAAATATGATTGCGCTTGAGCTAGTTTGGAAAGATGAATGGGGAGGGAGAATAATCAGGTAATCTATTGTAGGTACAAAGCTTGTCGAGACACTACGAAAAACCTTCAGATCTGATTGTAGCAAAATGTGGTTTTACAATATTGGAAATATTAATATTTGCCAATTGTTTTTTAAAGTTATACATGTGAAAAAGATGTAGGGATATGAATGAATACACAGGGTTCCCTGTAGAAAACTTGCTAAACCCATTGCTCAGGGCTAGGGCAGTCATCCAGCTGCCCGCCATGTTTTTGAGTTAAAAAAATGTTTAAAGCTGACAGGAAATTTGAAAATATCATTTGATAGTAGTGCGCTACTGGAGGACAGGAAGCTTTCTACCTAAACACCAACTTTAAAGTCTTAAAAAAAAGGCAATCATTAAAAAAAATAAAATAATTCAACAATGCTAAGTCTGATGAGAGCATAAATAAACCAGGCTCGTAATATGCTGAGGGAAACCCTGAATACACAAGGTTCTGTAAATTCAAAAGGGAGCCCATGAAAAGAATATGGTTAACTAGGAAAAATTACATTGGCAAAAGAAGCTGGCACTAATCTTTGCATGTTTGTGTTAGCATCACAATGTATGGGCACTTAGCTCTATTCAGGTAGAATCTATGTTAATTTACAATTGTTAGAGGAATGCAATAAAATGAAACTGTGGCAGTCCACAGTGACACTTTTACTCACTCGCCTTAAAAACAGATGAGCCATCTCTTGGCTATATCTTTGTGTGATGTCCTAAATTTTTCACGTTTCACTGATTCCTCTGGAGAACAGAGGTTTCACTGTAATGTTGTAAAATGTTAGGGCACCTCTCTCACTGTTCTTTTCTTTTTATCTCACAAAGTCCCTGTAAGTCAACAGCTTGATCGAATTAGACAGGGTGTCCACACACATGTGCTTGCATGCATGCACATGTGTGTGTGAAGTCATGGACTTTGTTCATGTGCATATTTATCAGATCATGTTCCTGTTTCTCATGCTCACAATTAGAGTTTTTTTTAATGTAGATGCACACTCATCAACTGTTTGTGTCTCTGCAATTGTACGTGTGTGTGTGTGTGTGTGCATAATGGTAATCTCAGCATTGTACAGCCAGATTCAGTCACAGCCGATGGAGGGCTATTGCTGATGCTGGTACCCCATCACAGGTCACCTAAATCAGGATGACATGCTCCTGGCACACCCTGTACTAGCACCAAATTGTCCCTGACAGTATCAAATGCATCCCATTGGGTGTTCAACATTAGTCCAGTTTCACTGACCTCTTGTGTAGGGCAGATTGAGATTAATGATATTGCGGGGAAAATAATTATTTTTGAATTGGGAACACTCAAAGACCGAATATTGTGATGAAATTTCTTTTTCTTGTCTCTCAAAAATAAGAGCAGAAAATATGAGTCAAATAATTCCAAATGAAACAATTTTAAAAAGATGTGAAAAGTAAGTGAATTCCAGGAGCATCTAAGATCCATTGAACATTTCATATTTATTGGGGGAAAAAACTGAAGGAAAAACCTATTCAGAATTTCAAATCTAATAATACAGAGGAGTAATAATTGAATGCTTCTTGTTTATTCATTTCCGCTGCATGTTTCTGTGTTGGAGTTTGATCCCACGGACAATGCAGCAGCTTATTAGTTATTAAAGTGGCATGAGTTAGCTTGCTCTGTAGAGTGGTTGGACTCAGCCTTAGAGATGGGGTAATGAGGTCCAACATCCTAGGGTCCTGGTCCTCCACATCAAAAGTGGTCAGCTGCAGTGAATCAAGCACTTCAAGATGCCTCCCGACAACATCCCTTTGGTGGTTTTCCTGGCATGTCCCCCCACTATGTGGACACCTCAGGGCCAGCTGAAGGAACTCTGCGTCCCTTCTAGTCCGGGGATGCCTTGGGATCCCCCAGAACGAGCCAGAGGGTGTCACTGGGGAGAGGGATGTTTGGGTTTCTATCCTATATTTGCTGTAAGATACATAAAAGATAATAGATGGATGAACAGATGACAATTAATAGATCCTTCCCGACTATACTGAGTATTCATTGAAACACTTAAATCTGTTTCCTTTCTTGCTGTGTATACTAACATTTTGAAAAATATATGTTGTGTGTGGTTAAACCTGAAGAAATTAGGAGAATTTGTGGAACTCTAAGTCTTGTGATGTCTTTGGAGTATGTGCAACACTTTTACGGGGTTCCTGTTGAACATAGTGCATTTGTATTGAGGACTATAAGGGAATTTAACAATTGTAGAATCACATAATAACAAGGAGGGATTTGTGTGACTTAAATTTGACAGTCTATAATTTTCTGAACAAAAAATAAAAACTGATAAAAAAACAATCAAAAGATAGGGGGTTAAATGTGGCTGCATATGACTTAAGTGGATAGATTGCAAGGAGGAGATGGTGAGGTAGAGATTTACATGAAAATTATGTTCACTGCTCTCAGACTAAACTCTGCATAGTTTATGTGGCATTCACCTTGTGTGTACTGGACCACTTGCTATGCTGAATAAATAACTAGCTTTATACACACAATGATTTTTGTGATGTTACTAAAAACGTCCAAATCAAGTAATGGAATACTATAAGGTTAATTTTAAGCAATTTGAAAAACGTCACACTAAACAGTCCCTAGTGAGCATGTGTAGTAGGTTTGGAATGGTTGACAGAAGTATTTTTTTTGTTTCTGATGAGATGTCAGTGTGGTTCAGGTTTCTAAAATCACCTTAGAAGTAACAATAGGGCTTCTGGAACAGTGCACTTTAGCAAGACACACTACTCCATTTGATTCAAAAATATGAAATGAAATATATCCTATCAGAAAGCTTATCTTGCCAACTCTAGTTGACTGGTATTAATTTGGACTTTTTCTTGGCATGTTTGAGTCATTAGGTTAACCATGAGTTCCTCTGTATAAGTAAAGAATCCTAATGTCTGGTCTCTGTGCCGGTGCCTATTATCAACTGTCCGACAACTGAGTCTTCACCGAAATTTGATCACGTTGAAAGAACAATTACTGTTGTAAAATCGTAATAGAATCTCTGAAATAGAAAAACATAAAGATATTGCAGTGACCTAGTCTCTTTAGACTACTTCTTGAGTTATGGTGTCAGATGTAAAGAAAACTGTGCTTAAGAGAATAGCTCCAAAGTTCAATGAACTGAAGCAATATTGAAAGAGAGAGAATGACAGAATTTCTGCTTAACAATTTAAGGCGGATGAGGTCATTCTACTGGCTACTGAGTCACTGGGTAAATTAAAATATAAAATAAACCTGGTATATGTCATGATTCAGAGTTTAAAAAAAAGTTGCTCAAAAGCATGAAAGACTAAGGAAAAATACAATATATAAACAATATGGGGTAATTTTTGAAAAGTTCACTTAACTTCAGCATAAATAATCATTAGAATATTTCTGTATTGGAGAGAGTGGATGTATTTTGTTTTGTGTGGAGTGGGTGTGTTATAAGTGAAAATGTCACCTGGAGTTACACAGTTGTTAGAATGCTGAGAAGAGCGGAAAACCTGAAACATGCAGAGCCTCAGCACCAAATGGCAGGTAGCCTTGACTTCTAAAGGTTGCAGCAGCCCCAGGCAGATGGACACCAAAGATCCCCATAGAGTGGCCATACGCTTGGACGCAATGGGAGCAGTAGTCCCAAGGCCAAAGAGGTACAGGGAGAGACACAGGTCATCAAACTCACAGGGCAGACCAAGCCCAGGACATTGTGACCCTGGAATCCTGGAACTGACACCAGCACCCCACCCAACTCCCATAACCATGAAACCCTCCAGCTCAGCCTTTTCCTCAACAACCAAAAGGTCCCAGCAGTTGCCCCCAGCTTCTCACCCCCCAACCCAAATTCCTGTTTCACCACCAGTCCCTCCATGTCAGACCTCCCACCACCCCAGGGATGCACCTACATGCCCAATTCACCCAAGGACAGAGGGAGACCCCATAAGCCTTGCCTCCCATTGCCAAGGTAGCAGAGCCCATATACTCTACAGACCAGATTGACTCAAATTTCTTTTCTTCTTTTTTCTTAATAGGCATTCTATTCATGGAAATATTTTTTAATAATTCTGATCGTGCTGATAGGCCTTCACATAGTCTCAGACAAAAGTCACGGAAAGGTGAGAAGTGCCAGAGAACTTGGGAGTTATTGGATAAATCTCTCACACACTTTGGACATGAGTTACTTTGTGAAAAACCTTTGTGAATATTTGTATTTTAGGTAATAAAGTATTTGTGCCAGCTTTACTCTATTAGCTAAAATATGTGCTGATAGAGCAATGTTCCATTTACCGATAAGTGACATTGTTAGTTTTATGTAAATTTACAAAAAACATGCATGCATTTAATATTATTTTTATTAAATGCATGCAATTAATAAAAATAATAAGGGTCAGATAGGAGGGCTCCTTTAAGACAAACTAATAGGTCTCAGCAACAGTTCTTTGCTGGTTGTTGACAGTTACAGCTGTATATTGCAATCTATGCACTTCAGTTCTCCACTGATTTTTTATTTTTTATTTGAGCAATAGAGTATATTTTAATTTTATCAGTTCATTCAGCTTGTTAAATATGATGGTCACAAACCTAGTGGATAATAACAATCACAACAAGATGCAAGTCTAGCATCTGATCAGGTCTAGCTAAGTTGGGCAAGAATATTGAAATGATCAATGCGGTGAGAATTGCAGTCTGGCATGTATTGTATTTTGGAAGATCAAATCGGTTCATGATGCGTTTTTTTTTAGATCTTAGCTATTCCTGTTGCAATAATTACTATTGTTAGACATTTGAATAGTTCTCTTTCACTCAACTGTGTTGGAAAATAAGTCTCGGACTTTGACATCAAAGATAAAGTTTCTCAAGCTGCACCACTGCTACATGTGCACTGCCTCACTCTACAGGACATAGTAAACATAGTGTTTCAATGTGCGGGTGGGAGGATCTATATAAAGCCTGGCACACAAAGTGCTATCTTAAATTTTTTACAGGACTTTAACAGGTGTTACTGTGTAAACGCAATATAAAATTTTGATAACTTGTATTACACAGTACGATGAAATGTGCCACACCGTATGGTTTATTGCTGCAGCAGAACTGGATCAGAGGAGTCTGACAGAGATACTCAAATATTGAATACAATGTTGTGTTAGCGGTCCTATTATTAGAACTGAACTTTAAAAGAGGGAGAGGAAGATTATTAAAAAAAGAAGTGGAAGCACTGATGAGTAGTAGGTTGAAGCTGCAGTCATACTTGTAGAAATTTACTGGGCTTTATATAAACTGCTCAGTTTTCTAATAAGCCATCTTTAATAATAAAAGTTAAAAACTTAGGTTTCAATCTGCCAGGCTGGTTGTCAGACAAAACTGATTCATAACCAAAGATTTTCTTAGATTTTTCTTGTGCGAGATATTGTCGACAATGCCTGATAATTACAGAGTGTGAGGAACTTAACATGCCAGTGGACCTGTGGCTACTCCAGGTATACTCTGTTGTGTAGCAGAAGTTTTAAATGAAAAGTACATGTTTTATTTTATATCAAGAAGAAATTAAATAACACTTAATACTTCTTTCCCAAAGTTCAAGCTGGTAGTTCTAGATCTTGTTTTCAGTTTTGTCATTGACTGATTCAGTTGTTTGATTTATTCAGAATTCAATTAAATGTATTTGCTGTGTTAACACAACCAATAAACAGCTAACAATAAACTGCCAGTTTAAAATTTGTCAAGAGTATAGCTTAGATTATCTGAGAATATTGGTTATGGCTTGAGATTGCCAGTCTTTTTTCTTTTTCAAGTTTTTTTGTTTTTGGACAAAATAAAAAAAATCCAGATGGTCTGTTTGAATGAACCATATGGCATGTCAGGTTAACGAAACGGAGGCACCGTAAGCCATTTTGTTTTCATAACACTTCATTAGGGATATTAAAGTAAATCAATTTTGAAAGCTTCTCCTCTGTAGTTCAGCTTCAGCAGATCCTCAGGCCTTTTGACTCATGTTTTCTGCTTTAGTTCACAAGGGTCTGACACATTTACTCTCTATGCTTAAAAAATCAATGTTAAAAATGTATTTATTAAACAGCAAGCAATGTTGGACATAAATTGTTTCTGAATGGACTATTAAATGGTTGGTAGTTCTCATTTTCTTTTTCTTAAGACAGGTCAAAACTTGTTCTTTGTGTTAAAACATAATTACTAAATGCCACATACTAGAGTTACAAAATACAAGTCCATAAATATTAAAAGCAATTAAATTATGACTCCTCTATCCTCATTTGTAGCTGGAGCTTCCTCCTTACCTTATGCAGTCAAGTCAACAATCCATCTATTAACTCCACAATGAAGCAAGCAAAGCCTTAGCAGTTCTGCAAGTGATCATAAGTTTTCAGATCAAAATGCATATAGATCAGAATAAATCTCTATGTGGGGCACAGTAGCAGGTTTACCTTTTAGTCTTCTAATATTTACAAGACTATTTATTTCAGTTTAATAAAAAGTGATAATGCAAAGGAGCAAATTGCTTAATGCAGAATACGGTGCAATTACTATTATTACCAGGGACTCGCTAAATGAAGACCAGTTGGCTGTGTGTGCGTCTTGGAATATAAAAAGCTAATTTCTCAAAAATGTATTCTTTTAGAACACTTCTGTTTGAAGTACATACTTATTCAGGCTTTTCACATATCAGTGCTTGGTACCGTCTCCCTGCAGGATGTAGCCATGGCCTTCTGTTTTGAATACAAACCAAATTCATATTAGTCAACATGCCTACTTAAGAGATGGCTAATTACATCCTGGTCAATCCGGTGAAGTGAAGAATGTAAATGAGCTGACATATGACACATGTTTCATTATTAGCCTACAGTCTGACAAAAACTCTTGAACCTAATTTAATTTGTAGATTACAGATGGATATCCAGGTTGATTCAAAGGGTTGAATCAGCTATTAACTATTACTCTACCTTTTGGATGCGAAGTAAAACTGGAAGGATATTTAACCAAAGTTGTTTAGAATTGTCACTTGTCAAAGAATATTGATCTGAAGTTGCATCATATATCAAGATTAAAAGAAGTCCTTTGAAAATTAAAAATGTCTGATGTATTTGTCATTAACTATATTTCAGCGTCTTTCCAATCAGGTCAATTTCTTAAGCACTTATTTTTATTTATACATTTTGATGTAGGATTTGAAGCTTGAATGAAACTGCCTTTATTTGGGATACATATGTTTTTTATTGTAAAGTAAGCAAGAGTTCTTGTTGCTGACAAAAACCCAGTTACTAAAGCATATATGTTTTCATCACCTTTAAGCCATTTGTTCGGCATCATTTTGGCTTCCCACAGAGGAAAAGAAAATAACCGGCTACTCGTTATCTCCTGCAGTTAGCACCTGCTTCAGAGCTTCCTATTGATGCTAAAGATCTTGTTCCTTTTTGCCTTTTGTCTTGACTGCATTTGATCCTGTTTAAAATCTGCAACACTTTGATTAAATCTGAACTCGGGAATTCTACACTGGAAAGATTCTTTAAAACACATTTTGTGATTCATTAAAATGTATTTTTTTTTTTTGTGAAACGAAAAATGGCTTTTTTAATACTTTTTAATTTTTGGCATTAGGACCACTTTATGAGAGTCACAATGCATGGACTTGTGATGACAGGAGTGGATTTTTCTTCAGTTATTATAGATTTTTTTATGAGAAATAATGAGGGTGAGCATGAATTTATTCTGAGACTTATATTAGCATGTGCAGTAAACCAGTCAAACTAACATATAGCAGACTGAAATACTTCACTGACAGAACAATATGCAAATATTTTATTATTTTTTGGTGACTATCAGCTTAAAATAATTCTTTGTTAGTAGCAAAGCAGGTCAAATTTTTTTTTTCTTCAAGGTAAATTTAGTCTAGTAAGATTGAGGTTGAGGAGAGATGAAGATGGGCAGGCTTTTTGTTTTTTACTGAGTTAGGAATGCCTGCTAAAAATCTCTCTCAAATCAGACTAACTCAACCAATGACATTTTTAAAACCCAGAATAGGAAAGTGCTAAGGTCATGGCTTTGAGCTGATATTGGCTTTAGTGCCCCAAACATATTATATCTTTTATTACATTTAAATCTTGAAAATTCAGTGGTGGAGGTGCCTTCAGAGGATTTAGTGACTCAGAAGTAATAAAACAACAAACAAACTCCACAAAAACATACAAATATAATATAATTCCTTTTTATGTAATCATATGCTGCATATCACTGAAGGGTTAAATGGTTATTGACTAAGTTTCAGGTTGCACATCTTTAATTTATTATGGTGATAATCTATTAAAAGTACACAGCTTCCCATCATTAAGCTCCACAATGTCAAAACCTTTAAATATAAAAAAAAAAAATCAAGCAAAGAATGTGTTGCCATTCATAAACAAGGTTATTCTCTATTTTTAAATGGGAAGATGAAATGAATTAACAAAAAGTTTTTGAATTGATTTAAAACCACGTGTTTAATCTGTTCCAATGGTTAAAATCCTTTCTTTAGCACATCGTAGAAAAATACAGTATTTAATTAATTAGGTCTCTGCATTTTTGTGCCAAAATATTGGTTTGAAAACTAATTAGAAAACTAAAGCTGACGCCCAAATAAAGAGTTTGTTTTTCTCTAAACTAAAAAAGGTCTTTTAGTTTTAAACCACAGTCCTGTTTTTAATAGAACATAATTATTTTCAAGTCTTCAATTTTTAAGAACCAAAGGGTCTTATTTAAAGGCATCTGTTTTTCCTTTTTCTAAGAGAAAAAAAGAAAAACAAATTATAATTTAAATTTTTGAGCTAATTACAATTATACACAATTTTTAAGGTAGTTGCAGACACATATATGATTAATCCTCATTTACATGTAAACATTTGAATGTAACCATTGAACCAAACATAAATTGATTTTGCTGAGTGAAAGCAATTTACAAAGCTACACAGCAGAGTAAATAGAGGCACAATATGTTTCTCAGTGCATATATTATTAATGATACCAATGTGAAGCTTCTAAGTAATTAATTCAATTAATGAAAATTAGCCATAAATTAAGACATGGATTTTTTTATTTCTCATTATGTTTCTAGAACATAAAAACAATTGGAGTGGCATCCTCAGTCATAGATAAATAAAATACTCAGTAAGTTATATGAAACAAAGTGTGGAGGCAAGAGTAATAGAAATTGAACACACTTAATGAAATAAATGCTTTATTTAGCAGAAAGGCTTCACAATGACAACTTCTTGATGTCCTCTTTTTATTTTTCTTATGCAGAAACTCAAATCTGTTGCTTATTCTTTATGTTGTTCCCCATTCTTTAACAGTCTTTCTTTATATGTTTTAGATGCTCTTTTTAGATACTTGAGTGTTGAACGAATGTGTTTAAATCTGTTACTCATCATTGTCATGAAAACTAATTAATTTGCTGATTCAAGAACTTTTCCAAGCTCTACACAAGTTGTCCTCGGATATAGGACAACACTTCTGATTATTCCTTTGACTCATTAGTCAGATTTGTTGTGATCTGCTTTAAGGTTCTTACTGGAAAATTATAAAATTTAGAAATACGTCCATAAATTCTACCATCAGTATGTTTTAGAACACCAAGGTTGCAGAGGTTTCTGCTTTTACTCATTATTGGATTATTCTTATGCAGTACCTGAGCAAAGAAAATGTAATTTATTAACTATCAATTAGGATTAAAAGAGCAGAGTTGCTTTCCAAAACATAAACGATTTTTAGCTATTCTCATAGATTTTCCAGCTTTTTTCCAGCTGGTTCTTGCAATTGCTTTTCATCATGTGTTCAAAGCTTATGCTGTCATTCTACTTCCCAGGCAAAACTTATCTTTTGCATTTATACAACCAATTAAGAAGTTTTATATTTGCTGATAAAATGTTGCATTTAATAGTTACTTTTACTAGCGCATTGCAAGGTCTTAAATATCCATGGGATTTCAATGTATACTCACATCACTTTCTTTTTCAAGTTTCAAATCGACCACTATCAGTCTTCAACAACCAAATCAAACTCACAAACTAAGACATATTCCCTTTCATAAACTAAACTTTGGGGATTTTTACCTTGGGGCATTTTGGTTTAAGGTCTAATCCCTTCAGACATGGAAGTCAAACGTAATTCTTCTGCAAAAAAAGAAAAGAAAAAGATGTGCATCCTTAACCCAGCTCAGAGATGATTATCTAAAGGTCAGCCCACCCTTCTCTCATCCTTTCTTCTATTATTCTGACTTTTTTTCACCAGTAAGTCTGATGGCATAAAGAGCACCAGTTGGCCTGAACACAGACTGAGTACCTATCACAGAGGCCCATATCAGCCATCAGCCTCTCAGAAACTGAGGTTCTTGCCCAAGAAATGAAGTATGGATTTCTAATTTAGGAGAATGGTTGGAGATGTGGGTCAAAGTTGCATTCATTTCAGAGAGCCTCAATCCCATCATGCTTTCGATCACCTTTTAGTTGAGAAATACATATCGGGCTGTGGTTATAATGGATGAAGGGACCGCTGATGGCTGGTTAAATGAGAGGCTTGCATTATGTATTAGCTTTATCCTGTGGAAGAGTAGTTGTGAAGATAATCACTGTCTGATGATTGTCATTTCTTTTGTTCCCAATGTGCCCTCTCAAAATGGTAGTTACATAAGCCGTACACTTTCTTTTGTGCGGCAGAAAATGGGAAAGATAGGAGGAGAGATGAAATGGATGAAATAAAAAACAAGGTGAATATCCAGAATAAGGTTTTTGGTGACAGGGGGACCGAAACCCCCATGTTTTTGGCAACCTAAAGAATGCAATACATAATATTAAAAGGGAATAAGTCAACCAGAAACCAGCCTAATTATAGATAGCATCACACCTGCCTATCAAATTACAATGCATTCTTTTTACTTTGCTTTTCCAGAGCTGCGCTGCACGCTGCAGCTGCATGTGCAGCAGTCACCATCTGTCAGATATTTCTCACAGTAGAGCAGCACAGGCAAATATGTGCGATCAGCCTGAGACACTTTTTCACACCTGCCTGGTATAGGAGCAAAGGCCAGGATCAAAGACTTTTTCCTTTTGTCTGACACCAACTTTAGCTAACCGACATGTGCGAAAGCATTTCTCGGGCAGAGTGGAGAAAAATGCTAACCCCTTAATAACAGTGAAGGACAGGGTTTACAGAGAATTGTGTAAAGCTGCTGAGCAATACGTTAAAGAGAAGACTGCATTCATTTATACTAAACAGCGGTTTATTTCGTTTACATGGGTCAGGCACATTTGACTTGCTGATCAACTGAAAAATGCAGAAATGTTCAATGCTAGTAATTAAAGTGTATAAAAATAGGCTATAATTTCAAAAATGAAATAAATATTAGGGATGCTGTGCTGTAGAAAAATTGCTGAACTGGTAAAAGGCAAACTCTGATGGCAATTATAAAAGTAGAGGAGAGTTGGAAAGGGGACTTTTGTCCACAGCAAACACAGGACCCCTCAAAATAGTTAAAAAGCCAGATTGGGAGGTAGAAAAACTTTTTCCATATTTTCAGTATTAGTATATTTACATTGATAGCATTAAAAATCTTGTTTTTACATTTTAAGCCCTCCCAAAGTATATTATGCCAAGTCATTAATTTGGCCTCCAACCTGGTCAGTGAAATTAACTGTACTACGAGTGGCACAATTGTTGTATTCATAATAAGACAATATAATTATAATATTTTTTTAAATGTATTCACATTAAATTTTTTGAGTTTCTGAATTACATTATTCAATCTGAGGCTAAAAGCTAACATTTCCAACAATTGAAGTAATTTTTTTAATCTAATACAACCAAGTGGGTTTTTTTGTCTTTACGAACTTAAGTTAGAAAATGATTTTTTAATTCAGCTTCTAATTTCACAGGCCAAGCTACTCAGCTGAATTCCTTTGAACAAAATCTTCATTTCAGTTTAATATTTCCAACCTGAATGGGATGTGCACTCATTTTAGGTCAGATCTCCCAAGAACTGTCCAGATGAAGGGTTGTTGAATATATTTCCAAGCAACAGAGCCAAGAACAACATCTGCCAGGCTAAAAATAAATTTGAAAAGCTTCTAATTGAACATTTGCTCAAAATAAGACCTATCATTATTTGCATTTTGAGCCAGAATAACTGAAATGTATTTCAGTGCATCAGTCTTTATTTCCAAACAAAGATATGTTCTTTAATGCAATTTTGGTTTTACAAATACTTACAATACAATAAGGAGTTAATGTATTCATCACTTTTTTGCTGTTAGGTGAAAAAAAAAAGTTTTGCTGTTTTATATTTAGATATTTTCAAGAAATAGCAGGCAGATTGGAATGTTAGACCATGCAGTTATTACTAATGAGGAAGAAGGCCAATTCAAAGTATCTTGGCTGTGATGTTTTTATTTTATTTTCTTTCTTTTTGATGTAATACGATGTTTAGATTGGCTGTTGGTGAATATTAATGATCCATTTTTCTGGTAGTTTGGCTCCAAAATAAATTGACTAAAAGGATTAGAATGTAGTTTATGCTTTATGAAGTGCTGGCTATGATTCTCTGTAATCTTTTTAGATCGGAGTCATTATTTTAAAACAAAAGCTTCAGTATACTGAAGTATTCCAGAGGCCTGTATGATATGGATTTCCTTTTACATTACGATGAAAAAGTTGCTCCACCCCCTCCTATTACAGGAATTTAACAGTGTAATGGTGAATATAAGTGATGGTTCGATTTGTTGGGGGTCTATTTGGTATATAGTAGAACAGAGAAAATAAATAAGTGGTGGTCCATTTTACTCATTTAAATGGAAAACAGGTCCCACAAAACGCGCTGTTTACACCTCGATATAATTTTTCAACTGGTAACCATGTTAACATTAAAAACAATAAAAAAAGGTTTTTCCAGTTTGAGCTAGCCATTTCTCCCCTACAGAATAAAGAAAGTTTAATTATGAGATAATGGTTCAAAATGCAACAAAGGTAAGGGTCACTGAGTGGAGAGCAGTTAATAAATGTTTTACTACTAAAGCTTACAACATGATGCATGAGGAGCATAAGTCTTAATCAAAATATTTCTCTCAAGGGCAAATTCTCCCTTTAGGAAGCCTAAATTGGACACACTGGAAGGAATGAGAGGCATTTTATATAACTGATATATCTTTTTTTTACAGAATCTTAATTTTAAGATGTCAATGATACACTGCATTGCATCTGGCCATAAAAGATTCAGTAATTGGATAAACGGTAAATGGCCTGTATTTTTGCAGTGTTTTATCAAGTCCAAGGACTCCAGAGTCATTCACCCATTCATGCACACATTCACACACTAACTACAGGAGGCTAAATTCAGGATTTCCCTCAGAAAACTTGCTAAGCCCATTGGTCAGGGTTGGTCAGGGCCAGAACAGTTTTTGATAAATGCATGTAATATAATATATACTCCATTGAATTTACATGAGGGCTCCATGCTCTGACATAATTGTCTTTTTGTATTTGACCTGTTAGAAAAGATGAATGAATAAAATATTTTTGGGAACATTACAAAAAGTTCAAATCTTGATGTTTCAAACAAACAGTATAAAATCGGTTATTCCAAAGCCCGTTTACTTTATATATAGAAATATATTATTTGTAATGGGAAAAATATAAATTTTTTTGTTGCATAGTCTTCCATTTTCCTACGTGTAATATTTTCAGTAATGCACCTTTTATGACTTTTTTTTCTACTATTCCTAGAAGTCTTACACACGTTAACAGAAAGGACAATAAAGACAAGGGAAGGACTCCTTTTCCTATTTGACTGTCACAGACATATGCACATGCAGACACCTCCAAACCCACAAAGGGAGACATTATCTCGAGGCGATGGATCATGTAAATGGCATTTTGTCTACATTATGAGAATGTGGAAGATGTTTTTCCGCATGGCTGAGGCGCTTATCAAGTGGGACTGTCTGTACCTCCAACTCAATATATTTCATCTTTGACGATGAGAATGTGAGGCTGAAGAGGGCAAATATGTGTGTTTGTCTGAACCACTGAGTTTGTTTCCAGTCTTTGAAATGAAGGAAAACTTAAAAAGGGAGTATTATGTATTTTCCAGGCAGACAGTGACATTTTATATCACAGTCAAGTAACTGTTACCTTCTGTTGTTATGAAAATGCTTTATACATCAAAAAACAACTTAATAGAAATTTGACATTGCAACATAGTTGTATCTGATGCCATGGAATTGGCCTCTATCTTTTTAAGATCATCCTACTCTTTCTGATATTCCAATGCTTTTTTGTTTAGACCAGGCAAGATGCTTGATAAGAAGAACAGCTATAGCCCATATTCTGGATTGTTTGTGTGTGGTGACATCAAGATCTTGTGACAAAATCACAATGTCGTAAAAATGTCTTAAAAAGGCCATTCTTCATAATCCTTTCAAGACTGCAGTTATGCCTGCTGCTTACTTTCTCCCTTCGCTCAACTTTCCATTCATACTTGGACCCATACTCTGTTAAAGTCAGTTTCTTTAGCATCAATCACTTGCTGTTTACTAGTGCTTGTGCTGATGGTTGTCTGCTGGACAACCTATCAAGTAAGCATAATTTGTCCTTGACATGCCAATAGTACAACATTTCTGTACGAAAAAGCTACTTTTTTTTATTTCTTTTTAAATGAAAATAAATCCTTGGTTTTATGGTAAGATAAAATGAACAGAAATAAATGCTTGAACTATATTGCTATGTCCATAATTGAATTTCTGAAATAAATGAATCTTTCAGTGGTCTTCTAGTATATTAAAATTCACCCGTAGACCTCCTGCCTGCATAAACTCTTTTAGCATGCAGACAGCGGTTTGTTTTTGGCTAAACCTTGACGCATTCTCCCTGAGTCATTTGATCGCATTAGAATACACCATATTCTGTAAGTTGTTTTCTGCTTTGGTTCTCAGTATGTTACCAGAGCTTACTGAAAATACTGGCCCAGCCCCCAAAAGCACTTAATGAAACATTGTATTTCTTCAAACTCTAGCACTGCAGACCATGTTGTAGATATTTATTTAATTTTCCTGATCAGAAAAAATATTAATATGTTCATATTTGGGGGAAAATATTATTCAAAATAAATAAACAAGAAGTGAAAATCAAACCAGGTAAAGCAAAACTAGTTACCCTAAATTCAACTTTAATTTTTTGAAGTGTTTTGACTTTCACCAGCACACATTGGTTGATTTCCTGGGACTTCATTCTTAAGTCAATAACATTTTAGTGAAAATCTGTAGTTTTTCTCAGATGCTAGTCAGAAGCTGTCTAATTACTAAAGGTGTCTTAACTGAGAAAACGCTTTTTATTGTAGCAGAGTGCACTGCATTTGTAAGAGCAATAATAACCCACAACTACTTGTCATGATTTTTCCACATACTGCACATGCTGTTATATTGATTACTTTCCTTTTCATGTTTCACTGCTGTCTCCGCCTCACATTAACAGTTTATGTGCACAGTGCTTAACTATGTAGTGCCTTTGCTCTTTCAGAACCACTGTCTTTTCCCATTTTAACCGCATTGATCATTGTCCAATTTCATGTAGACACTTCTTTTGTTATTAATCAGAACACATACAGAATAAGGTGTGGTCACACTCACTTGTCCGGAGCATCGGCTTTTGTCTTCCTTATTTTAAATATTTTATTTTAAGTCTTTAAATGGACCATATGTCTGAACAAAGTCTTGAGTCAGAACTGCTTCAACACCCAACCTTTTATTAAAAATTGTCTTCTCAGTAATTGTCCACAGGTACCATCAATGTTTCAGCGCTCACATATTTTCAGAAAGTAACCACGTTTACAGGTACACATACTGTCAATAACAAGTAGTACTGTGAATCCCTTTGTTCAGGTTCATTGTAGAACCCACAGAAGACAATGAGCCAAATTTAGAACATGTTTAATGGACAACTTTATTTGTGCTTAAAAGTTTTACTATATAAATCAGATCTTATTGGTCCTTTTACTTTTTTACTGGGCACTGAGATTATGAGGCTATTTTTTTACGTGCAGCAAATCACTGTTTTGATTTGACAAATTGTGTGAAGTTATATTGAGTAATAATTCCCCTAAAGAGAGTAAGCAGATGTCCTACATTGTAGAAAGTAAATACAGTTGACAACAAAAAGGGAGCTACATGGATACAGAATTTAAACTAGATCTAGTTATTTAAACCAACATGAACTAAGGATGTTAATATCCAACATTTAGTGGATATTAAATGTTAACTCTTCCTTTATAATAAACAAAATTATTGGTTATGTTTCAATTGCCATTTAAAGGGATAAATTAATGTAAGTTTCTAAAGTGCAGCTGTGTCTTGGTATAATCAAGCCAGGTGGTACATGCTCAAAAACAAGGACCAGTCCTAGGCAAGGAAAGGCAATGCGTTAACAGTCAGTCTCAGGTTACATTAAAAAGATTACAACGGTCCATTTGTCCATGGTTATTTCCTGTGATAAATAGGCACATCACTGATATATTGTACATAATTCCATAAAGACAGAATTGATCTGTGTCCTGAATAGACATGCCATCGATGCATTTCATTATCAATTAAAATGATCCAGACAGTGTTTTGAACAATATGCACCAAGAGAAGCACATTCTCTGTATACATGCCTGTGTGAATAAGAACAGATAAGCCGGCCTGTGTGTTATCTGCTGAATGCTCCGTCCTGTCAGGTCTGATCCAGTTGGCTGTATTTGTCTAAACCACTGAGTCACAGTTAATTTTTCACATATCTATCCCCTTAAACTGGCACCTAGAAAAGTATTCATGTCCCCCACTCCCTGAATCACTGTTCTTCTACCTCAAAACAAGCAACTTCAAGGCTTTGCATACAAATCTGTCACACGCTGTTGCAGCTGGGAAAATCAAAAAGTTGCCCAACTCTTGGCAAATTCAGCTCATGCACTGGATTAATACAGCTGGCTGATGATGTAGCTATACCACAGCACCATGGAAGTTGTTTGACTGAGAAAATACTGACATTCTTACCAGCACTCACTTGTGGAAGTGTTGATGTTTGATACTGCAAATATTGCATATAAATATTGGATATAAATGTTTTCGGTTTCCGTTCTTTCACATCCGCTAAAATAAGGAAAAACAGGTTCCTTAGAACATTAGAAAGACTTAAATGATGAGTAAAACATGCCAAAGCTTGAAATAAAGGCTAAATAATTAATTTCTTGTACCTAATTTCTGTTTTCTGGTTCCGAACCTTTTTTTTCTTTTTTTTTTCCACAAAATTAGTTCAATAAATGTTTAGTCACAGGTCTATGTTGTTATTTCATACTAATCAACATCAAGTATTAAGGCATCTGTGGCAATTAGGTTTCAATTTGGGATGTTTTGACTAGATTAGTCATTTAGTTAAAACACCCAAATGCACACAATATATTTCAAAAATACAAATCTGAAGTTACACTTTATTTTCTAACAATCTTAACATATATTTTTATAAACATATTTATTATTTTCAGTCATTAAGCACCATCTGCACCAAAGTAGAATAATTTTGTCTCATCTGCTGTCTGTTTTGTTTGTGTGCCTGTAAAATTTGCAATGATTAGGCTTGATTGTGACCATCTGCAGTTACAAAATGAGTTCTTTAGATTAAAATAAGATTCTCATCATTTTTCCAGCCTTGCATAATATTAAAGCTGGCAGTAAAACCGATCTAAGAAATCACTTTGCTTTGGATCCGTATTTTTTTTTTTTTTGTATTCTTTTCAATCTAAAGCAGTACAACCTCCTAGTCTCTTGTAGAATATGACCTTTTCCATATGGATTAAATCTACCCATCAAGTGAAGACTTACAAGTTAAGCTTTCTTTCACACTTGTCAATAATTACAGGGAAACATTTCTGCTAGTAACATAAACTGATAGGGTGGTGCAGAAGATGATTCACACAATTCTGACACAGGGGTTAGAACTGCCAATGTTGAAATACAAGATACAAATCCGCAAGGTTAAAATAATGCGCCTTAGAGAGCAGAATCCCTGCAGTGCCAGGCAGAAAGCAAAAGGTGAGAGAGAGCATCACTCTGTTAAGGCTGGATGGCGATGACGTGGAGTACAGGCATTGAGGGGTGAGAAAAGATTGAAAGCGAGGTGAGAAGATGAACCTAAGCGTGATATATCGAAGTGAAACGTAAAGATGGACAGAAAAATCAAAACATTAAAGTGAAAGATTATATTACAGCAACTAAAAGCCCCTTTGTGTGAGACACCTGTTTGTATAACATATTTCTGAAAGCATATTTTATGACATTAACCGCTTATATTTTGATAAAAATCTCTGCTGACCTTTTCTTACAGGAGTCTTCAGCCTTTCACTACCTGTTTTTAATGCAGCTCAATGGTTCAATATTGCTCTTCAGTCGTTCACATTTGAGCTACAAATCCTGCATGTGGATTAAAAAACGAACATCAATTATCACAGGCAAGCAAAGGTTTAGCAAAAAAGTACTTGCACATATTTCTGTAGATCTCAATTAAAACTGACAAATACGTACCAGAATACTTAGTAGGTGGCCATGCAAGTTTGCATTATGGGCTTTCAGTTTGACCTGCAAGTGTGCCAAACAAATGCAGCTATGCTTTAGTCTTTTAAATATGTAGAACTGCTAAGTGAGAAACTGAGGTGCACAACTTTGTTCTGCCATGCAGCATTTAAATACATGAAGAAAACAAAAACCCTAAAGTGGAGAGTAAAACAGAATCCAGAACCAGAAGACATCTCATAATCATACTGTTTCTTAATTGTATTGTTGTTGAAGAATGAATCAAATGAAATCTTTGTCAGCAATGTTCAACACAGATATGTCGCTTGCTTCATGTCAAACTTACTTAGTTGAAGTGGCGTCCACAGATCGTAAACATTACCTGGTACAAAGAAAAAAAGAAGCTAAAGTTGCCTGTTGCTTTCTAATTGCCTCTAGCCAAGGGGTAAGATCGTTGTCAGGAAATAGTTGTCCATGACAAAGATTATGCCTTCAATGTTGAAGGTAAAACTTGGCTTGGTTAAAAAGAATTGGCAAGAATTATTTCATGCTCTAATTGTGAACATTATAAATTGTGTACATTTATATACTTCATGTAGGAAATTTCTGAAAAAACAAGTAACTTGCATTAGTATAAGATTGTTTCTACAAAGTATAGAGCACCAAAAACTGGCTCTAGTCCAGGTGCCCACATGCTTGAAGATTCTTCCCTGGTTACTGTGCTAAATGCTTTAGTAAGCAGTTTCTAGGGAAGAACTGCTTCTGCTGCCTGTTTTGTACCATTGTTTCTCAAGAGTAAGTATGTGTGGGAGGGACTTCTTTATTTATTTGAGGAGCGCTGTCCACAAATTTTAACATTAAGGTTGTTCTACTGCAGTTAAAAAAAGAAACATAAAATGTTTTATTTTGTTTGTAAGTTGAGTTACACAATATATCAAATCACTGTTGAACTCACAATATCAGTCTGACCAATGCTGCAATTGCAAATGACTGCTTGCATGCAATATTTGGTGGGATATTATATTTTCAGTTTGAAGAATTTATACCCTGCATATTTAATAACATATTTTGCCAGCTGGAAAGACTTTTAACTGCCACTAATACTCACATCTGAAGTGTGTCTTTAGTGGCTGAAATGTAGAGTCCTATGTAAGAACATCATGGAATAGTAAAGAAAGAGAACGAGAAAAGGAGGGCACATGTATAAGCATAATCTGCCACAAACCCCTAAAATTTTACATAGCTATTTTTCACATCATATTATCTTTTTTTTAATCTCAATAGAAACCTAAGAACACTTTTACCTAAGAACACATACTATATTCATAAAAAGATGTTGAAATGGGAATATCTAAATTTACCAGAGATTTGTTATTTTAATTGATTCTGCAAGATACCCCAATCAAAGCAGGCATAAGAGGATTCAGTAACTTTCTTTATGGTTTCTAAAAACCTGAGACAAAACTTTTAGTCCCTTTAGATCTCGCTACTGTTTTCTCTTTTCTTTCAACCTGAATCCTGAAAAATGGACTGGAATAGGTTTCCCTGCAAATAAAGTTTATTTGCTCTCTATCTTTTATTATTGGCTATGTTGTTTTTAAAGCTATGATCAATATTGTCAATATTGCAACAGTGCTTTATTTGAGTCTTTAATCTCCCAGATGGTGAAGTGTGACTGGAATAACAGCCTTATGTAAATTAAGTCAAAGAAAATTGAGAGATTAAAAAGAGCAGTCTGTGCTGGTGTAAATATATATGTTGTAATCCAGCTGAAACAGAAGCAAAGTGGCTAAAGCATTTAAAAAAAATTACATTTATGAGTTGTTTTTCTTCCAGGAACTACCTTCATAGAGTTTAACTGTTCCACCAATGGTAATGGTTTTTATGCATACAATTTAATTGAAAAAAATACCTACTTTAATTTGGCAATACTTAGTAATCAGCACAAAAGATATGAATACATATATATTTAAAAAATTACAATTAATTAAGTTGCTTACTGTGATTATTATGAATGTTCAGGGTAGAATAAGTGTATTAAGTCTTTTTTTCTTTCTTTTTTTTTTTTTTTTTTTTTTTACCGGGAAACCATAATAGCATAACCCCTAGGTTTTGCACTGAGTTTTAATACTTTGTATGTAATATATGATATTGCAAACAGCCCCCAAAAATAAAAGATCTCATGGAAAACACTCTGACTCCTGTATTCCCATTTGCCTAGTTCTTCAATATGCTCATTCAAATTAATCACAAAAGAGCACAAAGTCTGATTAGAACCACATAAAATAACATTTACTTCAGGTGGAACAGAAGAGTAAATTTTTTCTCCCTAAGATTAAAAAGGAAGGACTCATCCGTTACATTGGATTGAAGTTGACCAAGTCTATTTTATATGGTGTAGAATTAAATAAGATATTTCAACAAGTAATTTTTCTCGAGTACGTGTAGAAACAAAGACCTAAATGGCATGCATTGCTTTGAGCTTAGGACTGTGGAAATACTTTTATTTTTTTTTATGGAAATCTCAGCAGGATGCGTAATAAGTGTGTACTCTAGTGGCCTGCTAAGACCCACAGTCCTAAGTTCCTGTTATACAAATGAGTCACTAGGTGGTCACCAAGGACATCACCGCAGTCATTCTGCCTACAGTCACAAATATGATAAACATCAACTATACAATCTGTGCACATATGTATTTGTAGCTCTGTTAAATGCTTAAGACTTTTAAAAACAGGCTATCACAGAATTATGTAGACAAATGAATTATAGGGCCCTAGAAAACCTGGGAGGCAGAACTGGTAAACTCTCCTCAATAATACAAACATAAAGGACTGGGCAGAAAAATGCAGCAGAATAATCCAGGTTAGATATTGGAAAACAAATAGCAAGGAAATAAGACTGCTACAATTAATGAAATATTAGCAACTTATAAGATCAAAACACATACAATAGAAAGGCAATTTGTGTACATCACGAATAACTGCAGACATAAGGACAAAAATAGAGAAACTTTCTTTTTGTTTCTGGCTAGATGCTGCCAGTGGCAAAGTAAGGTCCTCTACACAAAGCAATCCAAGTACACAGCAATGCTTACAACTGCTATCTCTGCTTTAACATTTTTATAGCAGTAACCTCTGATGAATGATTCATGAAATGTTCAGTGTGTCTGTGTGCTGCCTAGTTTTGTTAAACTATTGCCTTTGCACAATATGCCCACAATTGGTCAACACCACACACTGTAATTGAGACGAGGATGGAGAAATGGGTAATTCATAGAATTACAATTTCCATCTACACCAATTATTATTATCATCAGTTTTGGCAACCATTTCAAGTTGGATTTTAACAATAACTATATTGTGAATCTGTGAAATGTAGATTTGTTCAAGCTTCATTTTACCCACAGCAAAAGTACAGTCCAGCCCAAATTTATTTGTGTCTCTAGAAGACTTAATATAATTTCTGTTGAACTATGACACTTTTTCTGACAGAATGAGAAACAGACATGTCTTACAAGTTATTAACACAATGTAAAAGGATTGTGAATTTTGAGGGAAAAAAAG
Organism: Phalloptychus januarius; assembly: GCA_902982915.1. Lineage (NCBI taxonomy): Eukaryota > Metazoa > Chordata > Actinopteri > Cyprinodontiformes > Poeciliidae > Phalloptychus > Phalloptychus januarius. The sequence goes on from CADWAE010000285.1 coordinate 2,201,321, forward strand.
ACTTTATATGCATTGTATTGCATTGCGGTGGACCGTGAGGTTGGAAAAATTTGAGAAATCCTTGAGTCTCCTGTGGCAGCCACTTGGAGTATCTAAATACTTGCTGTCCACCTTGGAGCTGCAGTTTCTAGCCAAGCTACCACCTCACAGAGCACCCCTCCCTCGCACCATCCCAACACAGCTTCTCAAGATTAGTGGCAGCATTATTTACCAAACACCTGATGGAACTGAGAGTTTGTTGAGCTTAATGCTAATGTAACTACTAATCAGTTTAATGCTCCTAACAACATTGCTAAAGGTTTAATGGAGAACCTTTGTGATGACATATTGAAGGGGGAGTGTCAGAAAAAGCAGAAACATCTTAAAGAGACAGAGGCCCATATTCAAGGCATCAAGTTGACATTTTTGATGTCGGTTTCTCTTAAGTCATATTTGATAAAAACACTATTTTTATACCTGAAGGTAACATATTCATTTCATAGCACAATGGGCCTGGAAAATGCATAACAATCCCTCCTTTAAAAAATTATTCCCTCTACTGTGATCAAATTTTACCTATATGTCACTAAGTTCAAAAAGTTTTAAATGGACATTAAAGTTTAACTGATGGAACTAAAGTGAGAGCAAAATTTGTAAAAGGCAGAGATGTTCCCCAAAGCATTTTTTGTGAGATGCATCTTGAAATGTTGGCCATTCATTGATAATCTTCTGTTTACCCTACATTGGCTTCAGGGACAACAGTTTTAGGCCTTCTGACCAGATGTCTCAAATAACACAATCAGTGATGGGAAATTCTGCTCTTTTCAGAGAGCCTGTTCTTGTAGCACAACTCCCAAAGACTGCTTTGGGTGCCAGTTATATATGCGACTTTTAGAGCCGTGACATTCTCGACAACCCATCACTAAACACACATGACTTACTTTAATGCAAAAACTAGCCCTAGTCTTACTTCACCCTGTCTTTCTTTCTCACCTATCTCTAAGGTCATTAGCCTACAGAGGAAGATCATTTCTACTAGCACGTGAGATCCTGTTCTATTGGTCATGATCTACATGAGGTGTGGGTTAGAAAGTGGCTAAACCAATAAATAGAGAACTTCACTTTTGGGTAACACAAAAAATATTGGCTGAACACCTGTTTTACTGCAGATAAGGTGCAACTCTGTCCATCCGCCCTCTACTATTCAGCAAAACTCCATTAGAAATAAGACACCAAGTTGATTTAGTTTCTCTCTAGGGCAGTGTATGACCGCTTTCCTGGCAGGAGTAATCTAGTTTTTCTGTTGAGAACCCTGACATCCAGTGCATACAGGTGTTGATGAAACCACATCATCTGCAAAAAGCAAGCAAGAGATCCTGAAGCTCCCAAGCCAGACACTTTTCTCTCCTCTCCGTACACAAAATAAAAATAATTGGTAACATGGGAGAGTCATGGCGGAGTGCCTCAGACGGAACAAGCTCAACTTTGTGTTGAGAATGCAGAAAGATTTCTTGTCATGCGTATGTAACAACCAGATAGTCCTCAAAAGCAACGCAATACTCAATACTCCCACAAGCAGTATTGAGTTGAACTGAAGGCACATTATTCTATCCATTATCCACATAAGCAATATAAGTTGTACCCCTGCCCAGTTTAAATCCCCTTATAAGCAATATAAGCAATCTCTGATTTGAAAAAAAAGTTTATCTACATTTTCACACATGAAATGACAGAGATTCCATTGCTCATCATTATTATAAACACAATCGCACATAGCCAACAAAACAATGTCCTAAAGGACAATGGTAACGACAATATGATTCATGTTGCTTCAAACAAAGCCCTAGGTGAACATCTACTGGAAAATAATTTATTGACTTCTCTCAACTCTGCAAACACAGTGGTAAATATGCATATACATGCATGCATGGCAGGTCAAAACTTACACACCTAAAATGTTATAATTAACGAATAGAGTGCCCCGGGTACTAAAAGGCGGAGCTTTAAGGCATTACTAAGCAATGGAGTGCAACAAACAGAAGGAAAGAAAAGGGAAAACGAGAGAGAGAAGGAAAGACATGGAGGGAGGAGGGGTAGTGCTCTGAGCCACTGTGCAGTCACAAGTGTAAAGTGATGAGAGAGGACAAGGTCACAGACCATAGACAAGGGAAATATGGGCAGTCATGTATGGCAACATATCTCCTCATTCCAACTCCCCTTGCAATTCATAAAAGATAGTTCATGCCACTTGAACACTGACACACACCTGTGCACAAAATTGCAGCCCTGCATGCATGGAAAGTTTACAGAGATACCCGGAAGACACAATCAACCCATATAAAATGAATTATTTTGATTTAATTATCAATTCCTGCTGAAGGCATGCAGACCTGTGTTGATATAACATGCTAATTTATGCAAATACACTTTCTGGTTATGCTCTGCCTTTTCCCCCTCATTTATTTATTTTCTAAATATTGTGAAGCAACAGTGCCTCACTAGGGCTTATGTTGGATCTGCTTTCCTTAACCTTACTAGTACCCTAAAAGTCGAGAGCAATGCATAAGAACTGATCTGTGCACAGCGCCTGTAGCCAGTTTGCTAAGCTTGCTCCCTGGTGAGTGTGTTGTAGACGGGTGCTGCCCACAGTTGAAGTCTATTAGTTCAAGTTTATTTACAGCCAAATGCCCAGAGACCTGCCTTTGTAATGTTGTTTGGGGGGGAAAATAAGATCTGAAATTGAATGAAAAGCATCACACTGCATGCATAATTCATGGATATCATTATCAAGTGCACACAGACACACAGATGAGTGAACACATACAAAGCACAGGGTGAACACATTCGCAAATGCAAACAGTCAAAGAAACACACATGCACAGGCCATTATGTCTGCCTATTATAAGGCCTTTTTGGTCATTTATCCTGGTGGTGAACTCAGGCCAATTTTCCCAGCAAGGATCCTATTTAGGCATAATAACACAACTACAACAACATCATAGCCAGAGTCAGCGAGAGCAGCGGCAATACAAGAAAGGAAGAGCCATAAAAGTGGATGTTTAGAAAATCAAGGCGAGGATAAGAGGAGCTGACTCTCTCTCTCTTTGCTTTTCCTCAGAGAAAATCCTAAGCATTTATAGGTGTGATCTTTACAACTTAGATAAAGACATGTGAGTAGGCTATGTGTGCATGTATGTCAAAAAGAAAGTGGGAAAATGAGTTTCAGGGGTAATGAGAAGGGCAAGATGAAGGAGAAAAATTAGAGTCTGTGAAACATGCATGGAGAGTAGTGAAAGAAAAAACCATAAAGGGAGCAAAAGGTGAATTAGTTTACTTTCTCTGAATATTTCTAGCTTGGCCTTCTCATCTTTCTCTCTTGGGCCCTTTTGACCTTAAACTCTTTGATGTACTTCTACCAACCAAAGTAAGTCAAAAAGTCCTTGCATTTTCACACACACATACAAGCAGAAAGAAAAGCAGCACCAAAGTTTCAGAACAAATCTACTTTAACATACCCATATGCCTGCGCAAATTCAGTGCACACATGCCACACACAATATCGGCTTACCATTAAAAGTGCTTACTGAAGCAGTGCACTGGCAGAGAGAGAATTCGTCAGGATCCTCAAGTGAATAGCGAAAGATTCTGGTCTCATTCAGCAGACAAATGAAGCATGAGCAGTCTGAAGGACACACACCCACACTTAAACACAGTTAAACACACATTCATTCTCATGCTGAGGAAAGAGACCCACATGGTCAGATGTAAGTGCACGCACATACTCAGTGCACTCTGACAACTTGTGACGGAATGAAGCTGCAGAGAACCTCTTAATGGATATGAGGTAGCTGGCTGTGTTAGTCAGGACAAGAGCGGTGGGAAGATAATGCAAGAGCAAAGGTTTGACATGAACTAGTTTGTACATTCACATGTTAAAGCCCATACACTATCCTTGCACATCTTGATGGTAACCCAAGGTTGTAAGGTCTTTATACCTTTACACATGACCATTCACTGATTGATTGGGAGTCCTCTTCAAAAACACTTGGAACTAGTAACATAACAGCTGAGAAAGTAAGAGCAGCATGAAAAGGAGAAAAAAAAAAAACTCCAGAAAGGAGGACGTATTAAAAAGAGATAAGAGATGAAAGTGAATAGAGACAGCTCACTAATGCTTTTGCTACATCCCTCCTGAGATCTCTGCGCGAGTCTGCGTGCATATGTGTGTGTGCACGCAGAGTGTATAGAAAGCTCTCTGAAAGATAAATAGTATTGTTTGAGACGTGCTCTTGTTATGCCACGCTCTGTATTCACACAGTCCTTGCACTTCCCGAAACTCCCACAGCTCTTCCTACCTAATTGAAGCCTGCACACTGAGATGCTGTGACGTCTCATCAAAGGTAAACACGGAGTGGGGAAAAAAATTATAGAATTTTTCAGATCGATTCAGTATTACGCCGCTTTTTCTCATTTTTACAATTTCATCAGTGTCAGAGAAGGTCTGAAAGTCTTCCATGAATTTATAGAGAACAGAATGAACCAATAAATAAATGTGCTGATATACTGACTAATTGTACATTCTGCAAAGCACACACAATGCACTTTGAAACTAATAGCTATTAATAACTAAATAACTCAAATAGTTTTTTTTTAAATATACCTCTGATTAGCCTACTATGCAATAATTTACAACACCCAGCAGTACACTTAAAAGCACTTTGCTCGCAATTAATTTAACAAGAAACTAATGTGAAACTAATTTGTTTTGATGGTTCTTGCATAGTGACTCAATTGCTGAATCATTATTTCAGCTGACATTATTTGAGTAAAAACCTTCACAGGCTTGGTATACTTCAAAATCAATCTGTAGACCTCCAACTAAAGGGATCTCATCCTGCTTTGCACCTTGTGTGTGAGACTACAGTTGCAGGTAGAAGCTCAATCAAGCTGAGTGAGATACAGAGGCAGAGACGTCAAATCCCCATCGGCTCCAACAAACCTTTATCCTTTATGCTTCATCTTCAAATGCTGCCTTTTTTAAAGTTCAAACACCTGGCAGTGACTCTTACGTTCTGATTTAGCCCTCCTCCACACTAACCCAAGGGCTATATCCTCCTTCCTCCTCCCTTTGTTTTGACTATCTGACCACATTTCCTTTCTATTTCCACCTACCTGCTACTCATTGTTTGTCTTTTAGCGTTTATCTGTTCAAAGATTCATTCATTATTATTTTTCTTTCTAATTTGCTTAGTCTTGCGGAGAGTCTTGTCAAAGTACGAGAGACACAGCAGACAATGCTATTTAATAGGATGCATGACAAGTAGAAAACTCTAGCCTAAATATGTTTTTTTTTCTTTCCCTTTTTTAACTTAAAAGTTTTTCGGGATACGTAAAATCTCACATTTACTTCGAAAATTGCATATCTTTATTATATACCTATGGAGGTCACCATTTTTCCACCTGCACAAAGCATGCTGGGCCGATGACCCGGGTAGGTTTGCATGAACTCGAACCTACAAACACAAGAAGGCGTTTGTCCCTGAAATACATGAATTATGCAATTTTCTAATTTATTGAATGTGACTTTATGTATCTAATGAAATTACTGTGAAGTCAAAGCAGGAGAATGGAGGAAAAAAAAAAAATAGCTTGCGCTCCACACGGACCTAAAAGAAGGACGGACAAGGCGAAAGAGAACATCAACACAATCAACGCACAACAGGAGTGTGGGTGTGGAGATCCCTCTTCGGTCGGTCGGAGATTCTGATCGACGACCTGTGTGGAGCAGGATAAGTTGTAGATGGGCAAAGAGGCAGCCGGTAAGAACGAACTAATGTTTAAAAAACAGACTGCAAGGGTGCCTCCCTTTTTCCCAGGCCGAGCCTCCAGCGTTGCCGGCTTGTCAACAAAGAACGCCTGAACTGAAACGCTCGATTGTGAAAGTTAGTTCATTGATGATTTAACTGATCTTTGTGTTGTTCATATGGATTGGTGTGCCTGACATTAATTTAGCAGTTGATTAAGATAACTTGAACTATTTATATTTAGAAAATAAATATTTATTGTAAATACTGAAAAACAGAAGTCCGTATATTTAAATAATGTGAAGAAATGTAACAATTAATTTGAAGGTTAGGTTAAAGTTAAGGGAATTAAGTTTACTTGTTCAGTTACTTTGTGGGTTTAATTCACAGGGATTTGCTTAGCTTTAATTATACAGTTTATTATTGCCTGTAGTTTGAGTGAAGTTAATTTATGTAAACTCACATACAGATTAGTAATTGTTTATTTTTCTTCTTTTGGGTTTATTTAAAGGTTTTTACCTGCACTGGACGAAATGCACGTTTGTTTGACAAATAAATGGAAGACAAAAATGAAAAAATCTGCCTGGTCCTTCGAGTAAAATCCCTGTTCATGACAATCTATATACTTTATCCATCCCTTTCAAGTGGGGAAGCTACGCAGAAAAGAAGAGAACTTGACAATTACATTAACACATAGTTGGTAATTGGTGTTTTTACACCAATTACTGCTTACTTGTCTTACTGCTAAACACAAGTAAGACCAAAGCTCTTAAACTACAGACCTAGACTATAAACTAATGAGGGAAATGTTTTATATGGTAACATTTCTGCTATGAAAGAGAGTGCTCTCCCAGACTGCTTTATATTCTGACTTCTGCTTTGTAAACAATGAAGTTGTGCCCTGCTGTGAGGCATAAGGTGTGTCTGCACTGGCTTTGGTTTTCATACCTGGGGGCTATATGTCCACCTTTGTAGTGCAGTCAGTGACCAGAACATACGCGGTCACATGTGTAAACAAAGACGCATGCATAAACATTTGGATGCTCCATGTGCTTTTACTTTCAAATATTAAAACAAGATAAAAGAGCCAGAGTCAGAGCCTAGAGTTGGAGTCACAGCCTGAAGGTTGCCTGGAGCTGTTTCCCAATCAACATCACCGGGGAAAACAAGAGAGACCTTCGCAGTCCACATCGGGAAGCCTGAGTGGGCTTCAGACAGCCACACACGTATAACCCCGACCTTTGCAGATAAATTCATCTACTGAAGATCACATTTAAAAATGTAGAAAATCTGAGGGCGTCTCTGATCAAACAGATGACAGTCCAATGTGACTCATGCAGTGTTGTGCACACGCAATGCCCTCATTTTCCTATTTGAAATCTGCACATTTGCATTACACAGAGCACAAAGAAACTTTTAAGTGAAATAACATTTTCAAATGATACATTTTGATGAGCATAGATTCAGTTGATATACCTTTCGTGCATAATTCCAAGAAAAAGAAGCAGGATGTCATGGGCTGGCAAAAATATGCTTAAGAAATGGAATTTATGAAGACATTAGAAAGTTTGATCTCGTTTACATGTGGTAAATGAAATCTTAAGGAACTTTCCTTTCATGTCTGTGTGCAATTAAAATGATCTAGAGTTCAAATTATACATTTTATAAATATTACAAGAACAATCAAATGTTTAGTTTACTGATCTCTCGTGGGAATCTACTTAAAAAGCCCAGGAAATATCAAGAAACCACAGCAATATTTCTTTGTGAAGATGTAACAATAGGTCCTATAAGTCTGTTGTTTATATATTTATTCTTGTATTTTTTTTTTTCTGGGACTCTGAATCAGCTCTGGCAATCAGTACAGAGCAATGAAAAATTTCCTCACTACAGATTTCTTCTGGCGTTTTTGTCACACCGCAGTGTTTAAGATTGTGTCATTTCATTACTATACAAACATAACTTGAGTAAGTACAAAAAGCAGATTTGAAAAGATGAGTTCATTTATTGAAGAAAAAAGTCATACTATATATTTAATAGTTATTTGACATTTTGGGGTTTCTCAGGTACATCTGAACTTGAGGGAAAGCTGAGTTGAAGGAACAAGTGTGATTGAAAAAATGCACAAATTAAAGGGCATCCTGAGATGATTGTAAAGCAAAGCCAAATTAAGAGTGGGGGGGATTCATAAAGTTGCTTTAAGGGACAGTATTATACGTTTTCAATGCTCATTTGCCATTTTAAAGCACAATCAAGTAAAGATGACTTCAAAGAAATCTGACGTACACATCAGGCCTCTGTCTCTTTAAGGAGTTCCTGCTATTTCCAACCCGCCATCACAACATTCCTCCGTTAAGCCCTTTACGAGTGTTGCACTGAGAAGTAGCTCATATGTAGACAGGAAAAGACGCAGAGTTCCACCATTTCAACAACCATTATAATTAAATTATTTTCATTAAAATAATAAAAAAGGCAGACTTTTGGTGTTTTGACAGACTTTCTTGTCAGTGCAATATTTCCAAATGACAATCATAAAAATAGGGATACCTACAACAACCTTTGCAGTGCAATGCGAACAATATATATCATTTACCACTGGATGGACATGTATACAGTGGCTGCACAGTACATCAGCCTTAGCCTTCATAAGAAACAAAACAGCATGCAGTGGTGTATTGTTACAGATACAAAGGCAGATGGTGAGTGTACAAGGGTTCAGCTTATTATTGGACCAGGAGCTAGTTATACTGTGTACGATCAGATGGTTAAATAAATCATGAGCATTAAGAAGCGTGGTCAAAATCCCCAAGGTTTAAATTGTGTTGTGGTCAAATAGCTTCTGTGGACTATGCAAACAATGGTGTTTCATAAAGTATTGGAGGAAAGTCAGAGTTAGTGGTGCAGTAAAGCAGTTTATTTTAAGTATGTGTGAGGGAGAAAAGAGGGGGTCGGGGTGAGGTGGAGGAAGGGGAGGTAAGTATGGCAATAGATCACTGAAATCACAGTTGTTTTGTCACTTTGATTGGTGAGAACAACATTCAAAATTTAAACACTCTGCTGTCTAATGAGATATGTGATAATATAACACAAAGTAGTGCATGATTGTGAAGTGGGAAGGAGAAAAGACATGGTTTTCAAAATGCTTTTACAAATAAAATCTGGAAAAGTGGATTTTTTGTTCAGCCCCCTTCACTCTAATACAAATAGATACAATTTGGCACAATAAAATTGTGTATTGCCTAACGAATCAGAGAAACAGCCAAGAGGCCCCTAACCCCAAATAATTTATTCATTTATTCTTTTTACCAATAAACTGTTTAAATAGTTTACTTAGGGTTCTAAGGGTTTCTCTGTGTGGATTTTGACATTTTCAGTTTTTTTTAGTTCTGCATTCCTTTGCCTGAAGTTGTTTTAGTACAGGCCTCCTTATGCCTAATGGTTAGGCATAAGAACTCAACTCCTAAGCAGTTGAGTTCTTATAATGGTACGGCTTTACGTCACTCAGTACCATGTTCGGCTCAGCTTGGAGACTTTGCTCTGAGGAGGCAAAGCTTGATGAGAACAGGCATATAGGCACCCCGGAATGGCTGCTATGGGACACTAAAGGATTTCTCAAACATGCATGAATGAATCAAAGCAAAAACATTATGACATTATATGAAGCTTAAAAACGTTGATTTTAAAAATTATTCTGAAAACCGTGGATCCACACAAAGGGCTGAACAAAAATGCATGCCACACTTTTTCAGCTTTTATTTGTAAAAACATAATGATAATCTCGCACTGAGTGAGCAGGTGCTTAAATATGCAGAAGCACAGGTGAGAGCAATGAGTAATTAACAGGAATGGGAGGGGTTGTTAGGAGGAGAGCAGCATGAGACATGGCAGGAGTCAGAAAACGGATGAGTCATGACATTTACATCCTTACTGAGCAGAGCACAGAGTTGTAAATGTTTCTTTGATAGTACATACATTTTTTCCTACCTTTCTTCGGTGCCAGTAAATGGCTTTAGGACAGGCAACCATTGGCAGATTAATACATTTGTGAATTTACCCCAACTCACTTTTTTATTGCATACTGTCATCCATACATCTGTACGGTAACAAGCTCAACATTTTTCTGTTTAAAAGCTTTCAGTCATTAACTTGATAGTGACTTTTAAACCTATTTTTATAGAAGAAATCTGGAAAAAAAGACATTAATGTATTTATGTTCAAAATTAAGAATAACTTCACTTGGCTTTCAGCGATATTTAGCAGTCCAAAAAGTGGGACAGCTTTTTCTGCCTATTGCTCAGGTTTCTCCTCTGAAAAAGACTTTAAACTAGTGTGCCACGTAAGAAAACAGCTAAACAAACTGTAGTGCCAATATCGTTCAAATTTAGTATTGAATCAGTATTGTGAGACCCACTATTTAACTTAGTCATGACACTACCATGTACTCCCTGGTACCATTACACATATAACCTTGAAATAAAAAAATTCATCGTCGAATGCCATTCCTCAGACTCGCCATTCTTTGTTTTCCAGCTTCTAAGAGGAAAACAAAGCTGTCAAAATCCAGATTGACAACATATTGATCTCTCTTAAACTACACATGAATGTTATGAATGTTCTTGTCAGTTTTATATTGTCGAAACAGCAATTTGATACATTTTAAAAACAACATACTAATAGAAAATAAGAGAGCAAGAAACAAACATAATGCTTCTCTTCATCTGGGATTTTAGAACAGATTTGAAGTCTTAGCCTGTGGAAATCCTGCTGTGAAATTGTTAATCTCACCCTAAGAACAGTCAGAAGCTTTATCCAAAAATGCATTTTTATATTAGTTTTTATTAAACTGTTTTATCCATAGAGGATTTTTTTCCCCCTGAAACATCCGATATGGCATCGAAATAAAAAAAAAAATAGAACTTTGATTTCATAAAGTGAATGTACCAATTGATGATTATGGATTTTTGTGATGGAATGATCTTGAGTCAAGCCCCAAAGTTCTTTTGGAAAGCCTTTGAAGCTCTGCTCTGTCAAGGCAGAAATATTCACAGTACCATTCCCCTTTAAGGCTTCAATTGATTTGAGCTGCTTGGGGAGTTTATAGACAGATCTGTAAAGTGTGTGGGTGTCCATGTCACTATATACTGATTCCATGTTGGAAGGTTGCACTTTATGCTAGAACCACTGTTCTTTCTTGCTGAGGCACAGAGAAGAAGGCGCAAATAGCTGTCAGGAGAGTTCTTTGAAGTTTTCCAGTGACAAGTGTCTTAAATATTGATTTATCTAACTTTTAAACATAACCATTCATGATTTTAAAAATGCAGAAGGGGAGCTATCTTTAGAGAGTGTCAATGCCCACTCTTAACTCACAGTTTGATTGGATCTTCTCATAACCATTCTGGCTCTTGCTGTTGCTGTTAACAGCACTGAGGTACACAATGCCTCTTTGCTTTTTATGATCAAGGCAATCATTACTTTTGTGCCCAGTTGCACCCTCAATTAAATTAAGAGGCAGTTTGTCCTAGGTTTAAAAAGCCTATGACTTCCTCTTGGGACTTAATCTCATAAACCACTATGGCCCACTGACATCATCTCTTTAAGCCACCAGGCAACACACTGTTTTTTCAGGGGAGGTAAAATAGATGCACTTTCTACTCAGTTGTGCTGTGACATAAACATCTTACACTGAGGCGGCATATTGGTATTTTCTTAGTGTGTTTCCTTCCCTAAATTCCCTAAACTAAATTATCATTTGGTGGTGTAACTAGTAAAGTACTCAAAGGATAATACCTGCAGAATGTTCTGAAAGTGCTGATTATAGTTTCAGATAAAACCAAGCTGTTATTTTGTACAAATAAAAAAAATACATTTCTAAAATTACAACAAACTGCTCATCCATTCAATTTCTACTGCTTTTTCAAGGTCGTGCCGGTCTTGGAGAAGTTAATCTTTTCCGGTTTGAGAATCCTGGCTAAGAGGCTGTTTAGCAAAAGCACAGCCTTCTCTTGCTTTATTTCGATGTAAAACTTTGTGACAAATTCTCTTAACACTTTCAGCCTTGGTCTTAATATAGTAAATTAGATGGATAGGAAAAAAGAGAACATTTGCAAAAGGCAAAAAAAAAAAAACCTTTACGTGAGATCTTACTTTGATTGTTTGATGTCCTTCTGTGTCAGGTATTTTAAATCAAGATAAAAGAAGCCAGAGCTACACCTTAAAATATTTGTAGAATATACTTTTTCCTGGAGTAAAAATTAGCATATAATATGCCTTCATTTTAGTTCAGATACATTTTGGGATGAGTTTTCTGTCAAAGATCAATGCAATCCTCCTGAGCACTTTGTGTGAATTAGAAAATCTGAGCCAAAGAAAATAACTAATTCCAAAATAAAATCCCAAGTTGAGCCCAAATGTTCATGTCCATGTTAGACTTGAAAAAATTGATATTTCGAAAGGTAACAAAATAATATTTTAGATGTGTATTTATATTCCGTCCTTTTATGGCCAAAGGCACACAACACACACACAATAAATTTTAACTGCATACAATTTTTGAAATATTGTCCTTTTCAGCCATTTCCATTACTGGTGGTACCAATCACTGAGTCAGGTAACTTTTATAAAATGACAGATATCAGATGAAACTAGGTCTGACGAACTGCTAATATCTATTATTTATTGACATCACGTCACTGGATTTTCTTACAGCAGGTTATGGAGAGATCATGGCCAAAAAAGGTGACACAAAGCAATTAAAGCTGCCAATGTGTGAAATGATGAAGGGGTAATTTGACCAACATTCACAAATACTGATATGTGGGCGTTTTGCCTAAGAGTGAAGAGGAAAATCTGGTCTTCAGCGCTTTGTCCCCATTTCTACCTTGGTCATCTACCTTGAGGAAATATGTTAACGGCATCTCGGTGACTGGGCTTTCACTCAAAACCTTTTATCCAATAAAATTGAGCGCTGTGGTTTTAGAGGCTCACAGTGAAAAGGTTGGCAGCGCCATTAACTTGCAGCAAGAAGGTGCTGGATTCAAATTTCAGTCAGGATACTTTCTGCATGGCATTTCCATGTTCCATATTCTGCATAAGTGAGTTCTTCCGTTACCTCCAACAGTCCAAAAATATGACTGTTGGGTTAAGCGGCCTCTCTAAATTGTCCTTAGGTATGAGTGTATGTGTTCCTGAATGTTTGTCCAGTGTGTGTGTGTGTGTTGTACCCCATTTCTTGCCAATGACTTCTGAAGATAGGCACCAAAACTCAGTTAAAAATACAATGTATATGGTGCTATTAGTAATACTTAGCTTTATAAGGAGTGGCTTGCTTGGAGGGTGGTATGTGTCCTATTGACTGTGTTATATCTGTAGGCTGCATTACTGTTGCATAGACATAACCACCCAGACTGGAGGGCAGGCAGGCCAGGGATTACCCTCATGGAACAAAAGACAAAAACACCAACGTGTTTCTGTGATGCTCACAACAAGGGATTAGAGGACTCCCACAGACAGGATTAAAACAATACCTAGCATTTTCTCTGTTGTTCTATACTAATCTATTGCTTCTTATGTTAAGAGATGATATATTTTATTTGCTTTCTCTCTATGTTTGCAGATTTTTTTCCTAGCCTTCTCATCCCTGCTTTTTAATGGTTAACCTGTATTTTGGCCTTATCCCTGCTTTGGCAGGATTATGTCGAGCCTTCTTAATCTCCAAATTCAACCTTTTGTTTCTTTCTCTGAACTGTGATAATTTGAAAATGGATAAATTCAAATTGGAAAGTGGGAGTACTTTTAATGAATCCAATATTTTCATTTGATAGGTCATCTAGAGTTTAACAAAAGCTAGCAGCAAGTCATAATGGAATGATGATCCCATAAAGACATTTATGGGACCATCTTATGACTTTTGGAGGCTTTACCATCCTAAAGGTGAACTTGACTGGGCAGCTAAACCTGGGTTCTCATTTATAAACATGGCATCTGCACAAACAGGGCTTGAAGTTGGTGTAAGTCACTTTCTACTCAAATGTTGTAATCTATAAAAAACAAACTTGATGGGAGAATGCACATTCTTTTGTGCAAACTCTATCCCATTCATGTGCTCATTTTGGAGATGGGAGGCTGGCGACACAAATTGTGACGTGGCAAATTGAAGCTACACTGCATCAATTCCTCTAACATAAAATTTCACTTTATATCAAACTCTTAATGAAAGATCAGACTTTTTAATAAGCATTCTTAAAGCTGTGTTATTTTTTCCTTGGTGAGCCTTAGCCATAGGACATTAAGAGGTTTGCAAGTCAACTTAAATCTTAAATCAAAGTCAGCACAATATTTAATGCAAAAAAATAATATTACAGCTCTAAATCCCTTTCAAGAAATACAACTGCAACAATCAAAAGCTTTAATAATTAGGTGGACATCAAACAAATTTTTTAGGTCTAAACAAGGCAAATATCCTTTCAAAAAGATAAGAAATTATGCTTTTGTCACATGCACTTGATGTAACATGCCTATGTGCAACTTCAGTTTTCTTAAGTTAGACTAAATGTGGGAGGTCTCTCCTCATTTATAACTCAGTCAAAACAATAAATAAATAAATAAAATGTGTCTCTTCAAGTCAAAGAAGAAATTACTTTATTTCTTACTAGAAAGAATGACAAAAATGAATTGACTTTGAGGTGCTGTTCTAAAGTTGTTGATTATCCCACCATGGTGACAAACTTATTCAAAATACATGGTTCATGGACTTTTTACCCAATTTGTTATACGGATTATGGGATTTAGACAATATTCACGGAATATATGTGTTGCAAAAAATGAAGTGGGGACAAGGACCGTGTTTGTTGTTTCCTGAAGTTGGATGCAAATGCAATTAGCAAATAAAAAGATTGAGTGATAGAGTTACAATCGCTGTGACAACCCGAGATGACAGAGGATGTTGACACAGCTGATATGTGGGGATGAGAAGACTGGGCTGTGACCACACTGATTGGTCTGATGTAATTGGAATGTTGACAAAAATAAACACTGGTTGTTGAGGGCACAAATTATTCTAAACGCTAGCCTGCCAGGCAAAAGCAATCATACCCTAACAAGCCTCAGAGGTATCAGTAATCACCTTTTACCCACTGAACAAAACAACACCAAAAACAGAGATGTTTATACATAGATAAGGCCCTCATTTCAAATCCCGGCCAAAAAAAACACAAGAGGTTTATTCATGGGTGTGATTACAAGGGGGAAATAACAGCAAGTGTAATCAGAAAAAGAGCAACCTCCAAGGCAGGTGTAATCAAACACAGAGTGCCTGGAGGGCAACAGCAGCAAATACACATTGTCATCGGTGGTTGTTCATCAGGCTATGGAGGGATAATAATATGATGAGGATGAAGAGATTCTTCCACTCAGGAGCTGGTGGGGAGAAGCAGAGACACAAGAGAACCACATATTGGGAGTTGCTCAGGGTGCTTTTTGACTGCAAAGACATAAGATGCAGTATAATTTTCTGACAAGAAACGGCAACAAAAAAAGCGAATAATAAGATATCTGCCAATTACATCCTGAAAGGATTTTTATTTGTAGCCAACCGTGGCTGACACCCAGTTCTAATTCTTAAATCTGCATATCTCTCCACTAAACTGTCATTCATTTGTCTATTTTTTGACCTTCAAATCTATCATTCACTGCCATGGCGTACAACATCTCTGGATTGACACTTCTGATGAGCCGTGGGGGGTTTACGCTGCTGTCAAACAGACTCTTTGTGACAACTCAACACTTGTGGGTATGTTCAGTCTCAAAGACCTGTGAAAGGAGAACACCAGTGCAGAAGAGAATTGATGCTGAAACACTGTCTTCACTTTTAGTTACTTTTTCATAATTTGCATTGTGATTCAGATAAAACTAATTTTTTTTTTAGTGCTCAGGACAATTTGCTTTTGTCACACAGAAATGCGTGTTTTATTAACAGTGCTATAACTCTTCTATAATCCCCATCAGCTACTGGTATCTTGGTTTTCTCCCAAATCTTCCTGACCTTCCTCAAATAAACCTATCAGCTGTAATCAAGACCAATCTCATCCTTTCCCTACATTTACTCTGACATATACACACAAAGTGCAAGGCACACACGCTCATAACAGCAGTGTCAACCTTTCATGCAGGTCTTTTCTCTCCCTCCTGGACTTTTAGGCAGGGACATTCTGTGCCAAATTACTCTGTGCTATCAGTTGCAGCTCCCCAAGACTTGTTTGTCTCTCTTCCAAAGATCATACCTACTTATACTGATAAACTGCATGGTGATCAAATGTTCTCAATGCACAACCTAACAAACCATCCTTATCAGTTTAAAGGCCAAATAAATTTTAGATCTTTTCTAACACAATAAAGCCTTTGTAATCACACTCAAAACTTCCATATGGACAAAGACTCTGCAAATCCTACCACCCATCCTTGAAGCCCGTCCCTGTGGCTGTTACGACAGAACAAACCAATTGTTTTCAAGGGAAAAATATCATTTCAATTAGGCTATATGGAATGAACTAGGGGCCCTCATTTGCAGTACAAAAATTAATAAGGTGATTAGTTTTGTAACAAAGACAACCTATGCAAGAAATGTGGGTGAGTTCAGTGGGATTAACCACAAGTGAAAAGGCTGGATCTCTTCTAATCCATCTAAAACAGGCTTGCCGTTATTACTGATGGTGAAACTCTTACATTTAAGAGAGGGAAATATTCAAACTTAGGATAAAGAGCATGACACAGTTCATGGCAAAGCTAAGACTGCAGGTGTTTGACAGCTTTAAATTTACTCTGTGTGATGTTGCTTTGTTTTGTAGTAATGCTTTACTTTTTGTGCATTCTTTTAGAATACTTTCATTGACTCTGACATTTTGTATCGTTAATATAAATATTTAAGTGTAGATGAGACGTGGCGGCATGCTATGATTGACCACCACGTCAGAAGAACTAGTTGTGTAGTGAACACAGCATAACCAATGGCGGCTGCCATCTTAGAATTAGCAGATTTCTGAGGTTTAGCATTTGCATCACTAGCTGGAATTACAGAGACACAATTTAACACATTTCTAGGAATTAAACGTATATGTAAAGCAGCTTGGGGAGAAGCAAGAAAAAAGATCCAGATAGAATGGAAAAAGCTCACGTTTAATTCCGTAAGCATCTATAGTTAGTCTTCAGTCTGGTCTGTAATCAGTGTCTATTAATTTATATATGTTATTTATGTGAGTGAACTTTTTTATATGTATTATACTTTATCAATTACTGTTTATCATTGAAGTCTGAGTTCAGTGAGTTTTCTCTCAAGCTGTTATGGTGAGTAATAATTAGCTTGACAAGCAGGCCGACATACGGGTAGAAAAGAGATACTGTAGCTAGCAAAATATTTATTGCTTATTTAAACATATCGAGCAGCCTTTGCAAAATCCCCAAAAGTCTTAAAGTTATTTTGGTGGATTAAATTCTCAATTGCCTTTGGAGAAGAGTGGACCCACTGACACATGATGTTCCTCAGAAGCAGTGGTGGATCAAGCACTCAGAATCATTAATTATGTATGGAGAGTCAATCCATCAATGACAAGAAAATAATTAGAAAAGAAATAAAGCTCTTTAGAAAAAGCCTTATCTCCAAAACATTAAGTTTTAGTGACAGAATTTAGTCAAAAATATATTTTTATTTTTTCTTCATTACTTGACATCACATTTATAAATCTTAATCAATAGTCATCTTTGCAATCGATCTAGTTAGCACTTGAAGCTTTAACAGCCATCTTTACCATTTTCTTTTCCATCATGCCTTTGCAGTTTAGACCACTAGAGAAATAAAAATTATAGAAATACTAAAAGTGGCACATAAAAAAAACCTCTTAAAAAGGTAATTCTTAACCATTTGCCATAAGACAAAACTAATAGGAGAGATGCAGAGGTACGTGTTCTTTTGGCGTATGTTCTGTTTGTACTTGAGACTGTCAGAATTAGATTATCACTGCATGATAACCCTGAGGAAAGATACCATAATTTGAAGATGTTTAATATATATATATGTATATATATATATACTTTTTATATAAAGGGAAAGCAATTATTATTCTCACTGTTACTATAATAATGTAATATACAGCATTTACATAAAGAGTAAAGGCAGCCCTGTGTTACATTATTATCAAAATAGTCTGATAAAAAGCTGTGGTTATCAGCTCTCTCCCATGGATCCTACATGAAATAGGATCCATGGGAGAGAAATTTGTAGGGAAAAGAGGATTTTGAAAACACAACTTTTTAAAATGTTGGGATTACTTGATATAGGAAAGTGAACCATCTTTTTGGTTCTTCCACCAGAATTGGTGGATCTGGGATCATGCAGAAAGAACTGGCATTTACATGTATTCAGTGTCTCTTCAGTTTTGTCAGATTCACAGATGAATGCGAACAATAGGCTTTTTAGTTTCTGATGTTTATTTGTTTTTCCCATTTTTGCATTGGCTACTGGAAGAAAAACAAGAACTATAGTAATAAAACACTCTATTGTTCAGAACATGAAAACAGTTTAAACAACATTAGAATAAATATTTTGAAAGTATATGAGGTGATATAGACGATCTACGTATTTTTAAAAACCTGCAGATACAACTTGTCTTTTAATAACTCCGGTCCTCTGTGTCTCCTAAAAAAAACTCCCATATTTACACATATTAGCATGAACTGTATCTCCCAGGAGCATTCTGCTTGCTGCTCCCCCTCAATCCCAAGGCTAAATTATCTTAGAAACAGAAGGGGTGGGGGTACATCCACTGAAGAGAGTGCAAAGAGAGCTTGGTTTTTGTCAGTGGGTCACATGGTGGCAGCATGGTTAACTAGCTAATATGATTAAATTTAGCAGAGGCATAAGTCACATTGTCAGCCCACATCAAAGTCTACCCGCTACTGTGAGAGCAAAACTGTCCCTTTGTGCAAACCAAAGATGAGAACAGGAGGGCCAGAGGAAAGAAAGAGCAATGTTTCAAACATAAAACAGACACTTAACACAGAGAAACATGATGCAATAATGAAGCAAGGGAGGTGGAAGACGTGCTATCTTAACCTGTCAAGTGAAATATGTGACCTGCAAGTAGCAGTTAATAGCAAATCTATGTTTTTATGTACAAATGAAGGGCTATTGACAAGTACTTATAGTGTCAAGTATGAATACACCCTGCTGACCTTGTATTTGATTATCTGCTGTGGGACTCAGAGTTAGAGGGCTCAGTTCTCAGCTGGTTTATTGCAAGTCCTGAAACATCGAAATTGACTTCAGCGTAGACTAAACCAATTGACCCAGAGTCTGCCTCAGAAGTAGTGGCAGATAAAGTATTCAGAAGCTTTACTCAAGCTTATTCATTGATACCTGAATGAAGTCAAGTATTTGTAATATATAGTTAGGGAAGTTTGCTATTGAGAAAAAAAAAATACTATGTTTTTTGTGGTGTCTAAAAATATCTGATTTGCAAAGCTATTCAGAATCACAGAAATATTTCTTACTGCTTCAAGTTACCTCATCATCATCTCCCCCAAATGCCTTTATAAAATTTGAAGTCAAGACTTGTAACTGAGAAAAGTATGTGGCTAAATTATAGTTACTTTTAGAACTGTTCATCAGAGCCTGAAATTCACTTCTTAAAATTCTCCTTTTACATGCTTCACATTGTTGAGATTTAACCACCGGGGGTTGGTGGTGGTGGTGGTGCCAGGGCAGCGGGGAGAGGGTCTAATATTGTCTAATATGCAGCTCTAATTTGTTGTCACTTTCTGCCTTCCAAGTTATTATTGTAGCTCCACTACCTGATCAGTTTCTTCTGCTTCATCTCTTCCGCTTAATAATAGTTAAAAGGAACACTTATTAGTAAGCTTGAAAAGCTATTCAGGAAGAGCTGGTATAGCTTGTGAGATTAATTATAGATCTTGTCACATTTTTACCTCATTTGAAGACATTTATTACTGTTCCTTCATATCTTTTTCCCTATTGGTTATCTGCTGCATCTGTTGCTCTCAATTCTTTTAAGGTTTCTTGAGCTACTCTTTTTTCTCGTTTTCATCATTTTCAGCTGTATCTTTCTCCATAGGGATGCATATTAGAAACAACTACATTGTATCTAGCAGCGGAAAACATTAATTTAACAGCGCTAATGCGTTACCAAGGATTTTTTCTTTAAGAAGCAAAACCAACTCATGTAAGATAGAAAAAGAAAGGACCTCATCCAATTCTGCAAGTGTGTGTGAGAATATTAGTAAAAATACAAACATAAGATCCATATTAAAAGATGGTTAATGAATTGCTGGTTGGCTCAGTTGGTGGAGCATGCACACCTTATCTGGAGGCTGTAGTCCTCAGCATCCTGGGTTTGATTACCAGTTTCGAACCATTTGCTACAAGATTCACCCTCTCTTTTGTCCCTATTTCATGGCCATTTATTTTGCAATAAAGGCAACTAGAGCATGAAAAAAATCCAATTTTAAAACTGAAGAGATGAGTAACACCTATAGAACCACACGGTAGAAACCCTTTTAGTAAAATAGAGAATATGACATACACAGTTATTAATCTAGGCCTAGTGCACAGTTACCCGGGTGTTTTATACAAAATATTAATTTCTGTAACGTAATCTCGCCTACATCTGAATGGTTTAAGAAAAGTGTTCATCCACAGGAACACGTTGATTTACACCACTGAAAGTTGTTTTAAACATGCCAAACCCATAGGGGGCAGTGTAAGGCAAAGCTAAAACCTATTAGCCCATCTCAATCCCTCAAAATAACTACGGCTTCCTGTTAGGAATTGAACATCGTGCCAGGAGAGGTTAAATTACATTTAAATTCCATGTTATAATATACATTTATGGCAATGTTGACTGGGAATTATGTTAAAGCAAATATGTGGACCCCTGTGAGAGTTGAATGGCATTGTGCCTTGATTGTAAAACAGCTGACCTCCAAGCACTCCTTCTCCTTTGCATCTTAACAGGTTAGAGAAAATTTGGCTCATAAAAAAACAAGTAAAAAGTGCCTGGACAATCATACAAATCCAGCACCTCTGAATCACTACAAATCAGAGAGATGCTTATTTGTACTGCATGGCCAAACAGTAACTCTGGTCAGTGACGTCAGCACCACATTATTTGTTGCAGACTGTCATGTGTTTGTCTCTAAATCTCTGGTTTCCATTATCCACACACAAATTCCAAAATGGAGTATGCACAAATATTCACTTTGGCCGGAGTTTTTATTATCAATTGTTTTTAGTACTTTAAATGTAAGTTACATGTGGATGAAAGGCTGAATTGCATAAAAACGTTTTATCAGATATCCAGCTATGTGTGGAGTGGACAAGGCCTTACAGTCAACAAGAAAAAATTATGAAAATGCATTTCTCTTTGTGGCTTTTTGAAGGAACCTCATTCAGCAGATATAACTGCCTTGAAAGAGTATTAAATCCCATCTGTATTCATCATATAGCAACTTGAACTTTACAGTGTCAACCATCTATGATTCTTACAAATGTGTTGAAAGATAATTCAAATATAACTTAATGTGATTAGTTGCATCCCTTTGTTTAAGTAATTATATTACCAATACATTTAAATGGAGTAAGTTGTAACTGTAACCGGTTAATTTTTTAAGAAATCTATCTAACTCTGTTAATAAAGTAGTTTAAGGCCACCAGAGCCATGGTGTTGCTACCTTACAGAGATTCACAGAACATTAGAGTGTCACATTTTGGCAGAAAGAAAGGCAGCTAATTCAAGAAGAAAGGGTTTAGAGGTGGTGAATAAGTGCTTCAGAAGGTTTATGGTCATGCGTCAGCAGGGAGTTTGGACAAACTGGGGCCAGTCAATGGAAGTGACTGGCCCCATCTAGTCCCCAGGCCTAGATGTTTGCCAGTCACTCTTCAACCTAGATGGCTGAATCTATATTCAACCATCTAGGTTGAAGATGGCCTAGATGGATTAGATTCCTGTCTGCATATGATGTCTTGCTATGCCTTTGCAACTTACTCAACCCAGGGCTTGCAGAAACTCCAGCACTCCTAACATTTTAGGAAACCTCAGACAAGAGGTTCTGTGCAGAATATGTTAAGCTACTGCACCAACGTCCTGTGACAGGGCAAGTACGCATGGTACCACAATTGGGTCTCGAAAGCAGTAGCTAATACCACCTGTACAGAGCTCCAGAAAGGAGAGAAGACCCAAGACCAACTGAACTCCATGGCAGTAGCCACAGTAGGACTGTTGAGGTAGCATGTGAGCAGAATGTGTATCTGGGAAGACAGCTGATGTTGTCTGAGCACATTGTCACAACATTCTAGACTTTATTTTAATATCAAATTTGTCTAAGCAAGCATTGCTTTTGGAATTCAGTCCTCTGGCAAGACTGAAATGACGGGGAGGCTAAGTGAAGAAAGGTGCAATACCTACAGCCTCTTGAGGTTTACTGAAGGAATGGGTCAAGGGCTCACTGTGAACTCACTGAGGTGCCTCCAGGGGTTTTTCTGGGGCAGTCTCTGCACAGCACACTAAGGCTCATTGATATCAGAGGAATAAAGTAGGGTTGTGAGTACCAAGTACCAAGGGGAATAAAAAAGCATAATATGCCGTTTGGACACAATCATGGTTCTGATCATCTATGCCTGGATCATCCAAGTGCAGGAGTCTGTGATGTGTCCAAGCTACTTGGATTATGTTTTTCTTTACCATTTATACTTTAAAAAGTCCTCATGTCTTAACCTATTAAATGAAACACATCCAAAAGCCACCACAAACCTTATCAGTGGGAAATTAGCTGTGAAAAGGTTCCAACCTTAGTGAGTTTAAAATAATCACATTGTTAGATCATCGCAAAGATTTACTTGTTCATATGGGTTAGATTTTCCTCCAAAATTATTCAGTTTATTGTACCAGAAGAATGCCTGTTCCATTTTGTTCATGGAAACTTGTCTGCAGATTTAAATGGATGTAAATAAGTATAATCGAGTGTTGAGTATACAAATATAGCATTATCACACAAACACACAGTCCTTTTGTGTTTAGGTACATGAGTTGGAGCTTGAGCAAACACTATTAAGTCAGTTTATTTAAGCTAAAAGTGAAAGTAATGGGAAAACAGTATTTCAAACAAATTTAGCTCAACAGCAAGGCAGGAGTAGAAAGGAACAAGACTTTCTTTCACAACAGGTGCTCAGAATGTTTGGGCTACAGCCAGGCTGTTATGTTTTGTTAGCTTCTCCTAATCTAAAATGACAGTGTATTTACAGTATTTGTACACTGCCTGTAAGGTTCTCTGACATTTCTTCAGCAGGACAAGTTTTTTTTGTTCATGGCTCATTAACATACCGCAGAGGCTGCCAGCAGTTGACTTCAATAATATTTAAAACTGGCTGTAAGCTGTTTGGCTGTACATACTGTGCAATTCCAAAACTGAGCAGTCTGCAACGGACATGCATTTTCAAACAAATTCATTAGTTTGACAGAATCGTTGCTACTGGTAATGTACTTGTTTGAATAGATTAATGTTCTAAAAAAGTTTTAGATTAGAACATGAAGTAAAAGTTTTTGGCACTCATGAATCAAAATCAGGACTTTAACAAACTTATGTTAAATTACATTTGGATTACAATCTTAAGTTTCAAAAAGCCAAGTTTCTAACACATTTCAGCAACAAGTCAGTTCAGTATCTTTCACAATATGCAACACAACACAATACTCAAATATGAAACAAGCAGCAAAACAATACATCTAATCAATAATAGTTATCGAAAATAAGTCAAATACATCAAGTTAGTGTTATCAAAGTCAACTCTAAACAAGTTGGATTTTAGTCTTGCTTTAAGACTGTGTTTCAACATCTTTCCATTTTTTAGTCATTTTGTTCCAGATTTCTGGTGCTTAAAAACTGAATGTTACTTCTTCAGTTTGGGTCTGATTCTGGGTATGCACAATAAACTTTCGTGAGAAGACCTGAGTGGTCTGGATTGTTGCTGCAAAAGGTTTCTAATGTATTTTGATGTTAAGCCATTAAATCAGTGTTTTAAAAACTAACAAAAGTATTTTAAAGCCAATTATCTGAGCTACAGAGAACCACTGGGGTGATGTTTCTATTTACCAAAATTTAGTAACAACTGCAGCTGTCTGACTCAATTTTTTGGCAGACACTGTTAGTCTTAGAAATGTGCTCTTCAGGTGATAGAAGACTGACTTTGTAATGTTTCTAGCTGTCCCTGGAGATTCAGAATGAGTCAATCGCTACACCCAGACTTCAGACCTTATCAGGAGTTTCTAATAGCTGAAGTTTTGTGCTGACTCTTAATTGTTCCTCTTTATGTCCAAAGATAATGGCTTCAGTTTTGCTTCTGGTCAGCTGAAGAAAGTTGATACATACATACTTTGTTGTAAGCATATGTTTAGTGTTTGGACGGGTTCAGTGTCACCTGGTGATGTAAAGTTGTAATGTAAAGTTGTTTTTCATATGCATCGTTATGGTAATTAATCATATTGTTTCTTCAGAGTTTGAATGTAATTAAATATACTGTATTTCCTTAATAGCTCATGTCATGATTTCTGCATGACATCAGCTTTGCAGAAATCTGGCATATTACTGGAACATTAGCTAATGTTCCTAAATTATCTGAAACAAAGGCGTGGAAGCAGGGCAATTTCTAAAAGACTGGAGCAAGTAGGCTAGAAAACCCTAATTTGAAGTGGCACAGTATTGTGTTTGCTTTGTTTTCTATGCATGTTTTGAAGTTTGTTTATGTTATAGAAAAATAAACTTTTCTAGCATTAGTTTTCCTTGTTAAGCTATAAAGAAACTTCCAACTGCTTCACAAAGAAACACTTCCAAAACAAATTCAAACCGTTACATTACCATGATCGACCATGAGACACCATGGAACTATGTGTGACTTTCAGAACCTGCATTTGGGATAATATTTCCAGTAGGTCACTATTTATAATTTTCCTAATGCTAATGTGGGTTTGTTCTTCTGTCCTCTCCAAACACCATGTGAAGGGCGTAAAGGACTGCTAGCCTGGACCTCATTATAACAATATGTGAGATACCTTTTACAGTTGTCAGTGTGAGGGGTAAATCTGGCTGCATAGGCCCTTCTGGCAGGAGCCTTGTCACATCAATGACCAGTGCCTCTTTCTGATTTACTGTCGCCAATGGTTACAGTCTGATTCTAATTTGTGTCCAATCCCTTCTGTGCTGAGATAATTAAAACACTGCCATTGCACATTACAGCACTTGCTCTGTTAAGTTTGTCTTTTCTTCTTGCAATTAATTTTTTGCCCCTTATTACCTCACAGGTATTACTGTGTTCACTTACTGCCACCGGTTAATGTAACATGATGTTTGCAACAGCAGTAATCCAGATAAATACGATGACTTTTTTCCCCCTCCTTTTTCAAATGTTTTGAGATAATTACAGTGTTTACCAGCCAATTGTCAAATCATATACCTGACATTTTGGGGCTTAGTTAGTTAAGGGACTCTTTAACTGTTGGGGAATCTTATTATTGTTTGCAGTAAGCCTCACTGATTATGAAATCACAGTGGAATATACAAAAGTGTTCATTAGAATGTCAGTAAATGTTAATTGCATCCGGAGGGAAGATATATATTGAAGATGGGCTGAAAATACTTCAAATTCAGTCCATAAAACAATGACATACTCCTGACAGAGCTCATAACCAACACTGTATATCAATTTATTGATCCATCGATAGCCCACTCCATATGCTGCTTCAATTTACTAGATTGTACATCACCCTCGTGCACAAAAGGTATCAGTCAGGTTCACAGGCGCAAACACACACACACTTTGTATGGCTGCTGTGCACCCGCACACAGATGAATTGAGAAGCATATTTCACAAGGGGAAGGGAAAAATGCTCTATAACAAAAATGTCAAGGTGTTTTAAGGAAGAAATATGCTTTGGCACACAACAGCAATTGATGAAATGTGACCTTGAGCTCTTCTTTTTTTGTTTTTGTTGCACCAGAATAATAAATGGTATTGAGTAAAAATAAATTGAGAAAGCATGGAGTCATTTTAATGGTTATTAAAAATGTGGTACCGAGGGAAAGGATTAAAAATTACTTTTAAATATGACGGTGCGCTAATTTCATAGCTTTGAACTATCAAACTGCCTGCGCAGATCATTCTCTGTTTATAATAACTCTTACTAATTACTTTCCAGGATCAATAAAACAGTTGAATTGAAACAAAATGTTCGCTTTGTACAATATATTGTGCTTACGTGTCTTTGTGTTGTAGTGATTAAGGAACTGAGAATTTGTTTCAAAGTTTTGACACAGAATGTAGCAATTGATCATTATAGCATCTTTAGGATGGAACAAGTATTTGATCAAAATAGATTTTTGAAGACACTTGAAACTGTTCCAAATCTTCACAATCAAGATTCATGTTTGCCGTTTACCTTGTTTGAGTTTCCGTAGTCAAATGCAGTTTAGCATTTAGTTGGCCTTAGAAACAGCAAATGTTGAAAAGCAAAGGACACTCATAAGAAAAGTGTAAAGAAAGTTATTCCACTCAATTAGTATCTTTACTGCCACTCATCACAATCTGTCACTTTAAACTCCAAGAAAGATGTGTTTTTACTGTCTTATATGTCTTTGTTTCACAAATTCTGTGAGTGAGTTCAACAAAATTAGCGTGATTCTTCTGACTGGAAGCTCATGTGATGAGAACCAGTCCAGGGAATAACGGGTCATTTCATGACTCTTATTTTGTGTAAACTGATGTGAGGCTATTAGGTCAATCAAAGATAAGTAATACACCTTATTTTAAAATCTGCAGGCTACTGAGCATTTATAATTACGAACATCATCAAAGAAGTGAAGGCAAGACAGCCCTATACTCTTTACTTTAAGTGTGGATTAAAATAATTTAGAAAAAGAAACCAACAGCTCAAGATATTGAAATGAAAGAACACCATTAAAAAATAAAAAAATTAAGTCTACTTAAATCAGGACCTCAGGATTTACTCCATCACCAACTGTGACGGAGGAACCGGTTTGAACTGTGTTAAATAGGTTCACACTGCACTCCTGCAGAGGACATCAAATGCAATCAATGAACAAGCAACTGCACAACATAAACAAACAAAATAACTAAGGTTGCAAAACCGTTGAAAATCAACTTGAATGATGAACTCAGTAAAAATGCAGGGAAGGGGCACAAAATGTGCCCATTTACAGAATTATACAGCAATTGAATTTCAGTAGAAGAGGGGTCTGGAATTCCAGGAATCAAGGGCTGAAGTCCTAAACATTTGGAGGTGTTTCTGGATCAGCATACCTGAATCAAAAAACTGAATTACCTCCTCAGGAAGCAGACAAGTTTTTCAGATTCTTTCTAATGACCTCAATATTTCACTCAGGTGTATTGAAGCAGGAACACATCTAAAAGTTGGGGACTTTGGCACTCGAGGACTGGAGTTACAGTCTCCTGCATTAGACCAGCCTAAATAACTGAGAATTGTTCAGGTTATTGCACTTTCAACGAACAGGGTTATGGTGTTTAAATGAGGATGCTTTATCATCACCAGGTCTATCAAATTGAAAATCCAATCCTTTGTAGTCTGGGAGTTGCTAGAATATATGCCAGTAAATGGTTTCATGAATCACCCAATGTAATTTGTTGATGATTTCTCAACTCAAATCAATACAAGTGTTTGCTAAATGATTCCATCCCTCCACACCCACTGTGCCAGCCTGCAAACTCAATGTATTTGTCTAACTGAAAAAAAAAAAAAAAATCAAGAACTTTGTAAGCCAAGACATAAAAAGTTGATAAACTGTCACTCAGGTAAAGTGAAAGCAATCCAGCATTTACAGATTTATTGTTTTCCTTCATTGAATATTATCAAAAATGACATGTGTTCACTTCTGAAGAGCAATATGTCACAACAATATAGTGAAGTTTAAACTTTTGATTAATGCCAACTTTACCATTTTAATATTTCCAAACCTACACAGCATTCCAAGTGTCATTACATTCAAGGACCCTGAATGTAATGAGATATTGATACATGTCTCTTTTTTACATTTTTAGCCTCACTTTCTGGTTAGTCTCTTCTTTTAACATCATCCTTCTCCATTTAACTGCCTGCAGTGTAATATCTCCACTATCAGTTACACTGACATATGACTCCTCCCATCTACCAATCCATTTTGTCTGACCTCCATTTCTCACTCTCTTCCTATTTCTGTGTTTGTTACTTATGTCAGGTGTTCCATCGCCTCTATGTACCTCTTGTCAAATAACTCTACTACTTGACCTCTCTGATGTCCTTCCTTGGATTTTTTCTTGGCTTTTTCCCCAGAATAAGCCATCTTTTCTGAAACTCCAATACCTCCATTTCTTTCTATACTTCACCCCGTTTGTTCCCCTTCTATCCACATCCAGCTGTCCCCCTCAATTTCATCCAGTTTCCTTCCCCCATAGGAGGAGGGTGCTAGCTCATGAAACAGTCATCAGTGGTGCATAGCTCTTAATAAAAGCTAATCTGTTTAAGCAGCTGCCAAAAAGGTCATGGCTTTGGCTAGCGAGGAAAAGAGGGAGGGAAAGTGAATGATGTTAAATGGAGGATTTTGAGGAAAGAATGAAAGGCCCAGAGAAGAAAAATAGGGAATGAAGTGCAGATGGAGAAGGTTAATTTTTTTGAGCATATCACATTTTCTTATATGAAGTTACCAAAATAAGTGTTCTGACTGTGAAAACGACATGCAATGATGGAACAGATTTGAGTTGAGAGTGCTATTCTTTGGTACACGATCTCATCTGTATTCTCGTGAATCCAGTTGTGGTTCAATAGGAAAGTGATTTGTGAACACTCACGGCCATCAGATGCTATTATGGCCCGTGCAAATTATATCATAATGACTGCGAGAAGACATGCAATGGCAAAATCAATCATAGATCTATGCACTTATTGAGAAGCCATCAGAGAAGGTAGGGAAGCAGGGGGAGGAGGATCGATACAGTATAGCAACAGTGAAACACATTCTACGGGAAGTTGGCAGAGGGCTGGTTAGGCACCTAAAATGCTGAAGGTAGAGGACGAACAAAAGCAGAGCTTATGATGAGAAGGACATTTACTGTGACAACAGGCTAAATCAATATCACAAAAATAAAATGACTCAGTGTTTGTTGATTGATTGGTTGTCTGTGCTTGTCTAACAGGTTCTGTTTCTTCTAAAATAATCAGCAACACAATGAATGACATCTAACATAATGATACGCAGAGCCACCAAACTACCTGTTAAAAATGTCTGACAGAAAAATAAGGCTTTAAGTTTAATGAACGTGATCAATGGAGAGGATGGTAAATTAAGACTGTCCTGAAAAACTACTTTTTATGAACATTAAAAAAAGTTGATATTTGCTATTTTTACATTGAACTGATGATAAAGTAACTTGCACACTGACCTTTTAAAGAGCAGATACTTGACTATGATT
Organism: Phalloptychus januarius; assembly: GCA_902982915.1. Classification (NCBI taxonomy): domain Eukaryota; kingdom Metazoa; phylum Chordata; class Actinopteri; order Cyprinodontiformes; family Poeciliidae; genus Phalloptychus; species Phalloptychus januarius. The sequence continues at coordinate 2,230,640 of CADWAE010000285.1, forward strand.
CGACCTAAAATTTAATCCTCCATTGCAGAAGTCTGATTACCTCAAAACTGTTTTCTCCTGCTGTTACCACACAAGCCAAATGAACAGGTTGCAATATTCAAGCCAATGAATAATTGAAAAAAGGCATTTCTTCCTGTGTGCAACACACTGCACAGATGCACAAGACTCACCAGCATTGCCTTGGAATAGGATATCAGAAAAAATAACATAAAATTCTCAAATGTGTTGTGATTGTAATGCAAATTTAACCAGTAAGCTTGAATAAGAAATGATGATTTGTTTAAACTTACTGATTTACAATGATTAAACACGCATTATCATTTTTGTCAGCATACTGTTCTATATGATGGTGATTTAACACTGATTGAATGTTTCTTGTAAGGTCCAAAGGTTTTGAGTGTTATATCAATCAACCATTGTATGATTTGAAAACCAGTATCTCCTCCTCGTGCTTTTCACCAGTCTGGTCGCATTTTACGCATTTTATGGTATCTAATTTTTCAACTTACATTTGTTAAAGTTGGGTGGCAGTGTTGGTCAGTTTAGCACACTATATGTCAAGGCAGATCCCAGAAGTAAATAGTCCCAGATTTTGGTGATATTGGATTTACACTGCTTCAGAAGTTCCTTGAGATATTTCACTTCATTAAGGTTGCTGTCAATGAGGACAAGTTTGTTGCATGTCATATACAGCTTGGTTTGCATTTCAGTTGACTAATAAAAAACAAAAATCTACATATATTTGCTTAATCGCTTCCATAAATTTAGAAAAATTGAATTTGCCTGAAGAAAATATTAAGTAGCTTTTGGCAAAATCATTTTTTTTCTTCATTTTTTCCCATCATTAAAGGTTAAGTAAAAATCTGTGATGTCAGACATTAAGTGCTGGTGAATTTAAACATGTGATGGAGGGAATTTCATGGCCTAAATGAAGAAATTATATTTTTCCCTTATTCTAGCAAAATACTAGTTAGAACTGAAAATCAATGTTTCACTGGCTCTACACTGCGACAATTGTGCTACAATTTTGAATTCTTCAGAGCAGGTGGACTTCCCACTTTCCAACACAAAGCTGAAAAGACAAAAAGCCACTTCAGTACTCAACGACTTCCAGCCCCAATGGGACTTAGCGGATTAGTCAGGAGTGAGGGAGCGAGAAGAGAGACGGACTCAAGAGTGAAAGACATAAAGAGGAAAGTAAGAGGGAGAGAGATTGGCTTCCACTTTCTATTCCCATTGTGGGCCATGGGCCGTGCCGTCTGAATAGCTATGCTAATAGGCAGCTGAAAGTACGAAGAGATAACACAAAACCCACTTGACTTCCTGACACCTACTTGAGTGGGGACACAGCATTTTCCATGGCTAGTTGTTATTCATGGGACCTGAAAGTGGACTGCCTGTCAGCCTTTGGTTGGACGGGTATTTTGTCTTTAGTGTGAAATGCACAAGCATGGAGCAAGTTCTCGCAACAACTGATGGCTTAAGTATTAATTATCATTTAAATACTTGTAAGAAATGGATGGTTAATGCAGGTTGAGGTCTTCATGTCGTCATGGAGAGCTTCTATAACCTCGGACAAGAGGTCAACAACTTGTGAGAATTAATACTATGCAGAAGCAGCTGCTACGTTTTAATATACATCTAAATTGAATTGTACTGGCCAGCCAAGGACAACAGAGATCGAAGGCTTGTTCTGGGATTGCGTTCAGCAATGTCTTCATTTACGGAACACAGAACAGTTAAACAGAGTCAAGCTAACTTAAATGTGCTGAGGGAGCTTCACTGTAGAAGAAAGCGAGAATGAATTGAGAGAGGTAGGTTAATCATGATACTGAATGGCGAGTGGAGCTACAGACACGTCTCAACCTATCTGTCGCAGACGGACATGATGTCATTGGATCTTCCGGAGTTGGGTCATGCTGAGATGATTCCCATAGTGAAACACAGTGTGAAGTTTGTGGCCTGTTGGTCCACAGGCCACAAACAGGGTGACATGGTGTGGACAGTTGAGCTGATCAAAGAAGATATGATGTTTACTGATTAAATATTAAGTTTTATACCATATATTTTGAGTAATACTAGCTAAAGATGGCAGCTCAGTACCACAGAAGGAACCTTGCAGGCAGCAAATGAAATGGAAATGAAGAGTAGCGCTTTCTTGGAACAGATTGAGGTTGGCAGATATATATTTGCATTGCACTTCACAGATCATGCTTTACAGTTATGTTAGATCAACATTTAAACAGCTTTCCCCTAAACAGCAATCAATCAGTGATTGAACAATTGCCTTCGACCACTGATTAGTGTCATGCAGCGTTTTTCAAAAAGAAGAAAAAAAGAATCCTTAAATTTCAGGTAGCCAAGTTCCAGCTGCTTTATTTGGAATCATTAAAGTGTTATTTCAATTTTGTTTTGCAGAAACAGCATTTCGTTGCTTCTAGGCAGCTTTTTCAAAAGCCTCACACAAATGAAAGATATTACATCAGGCAAAGCAAGAGGTGACGCTACTCAAGTAAACTCACTTAAATGCTGTTATGCTTCAGTCGACAAATTGTGTTTTATTTTACCCTCAGTCACAGACTCACACTGATGCCAAATGTCTTTGAATGTTCTAACATCATTCAGTTGCAAAGACTCGCCTCTTGCTCTTTGAAAGGCTTTCTGAATTATTTCTTTCATTAAGAACTTTGGTACAAGTCCTTTTCATTCTGTCTGTTCTAGCTCTAATTTGTTGCAAATTTTTCAGCACATTCCAGTTAGCTGCACAGCAGTAGCCAGTTACTGTAAATGTAACTATAACTGCTATAGAATCCTCCTTAAAAAGCTTTATTACAGGATTACCCATAGTTTTTATAGGTAATTTTTGATCAAATGTGATTTGTACTTAGCAGAGACATACAGACTGACACTTCACACAATAATTTTCTACTTATGTAGTGTTTTAAGATTTACATTTGACTTAATTTTTTTTTAAATTTGTCGATCAAAAACCTAATTCATTGCCAAGACCAGAAGAAAAGAGCTCACTGGGATTTATGGCTACAAGCTTTTGCACCTTATCAAAGAATAAGCCTGGCTGCTAAAATATCAGAACTTTCTAGATTAGGTCCTATTTTCATTAGTGTCGGTATAAAGCTCTTTTTCATGTCCTTGTGTGAAAGATTAGAATAGATTTAGACAGGAGACTTGTCATTCTAGCACATGCTTAATGAAAGTTTTACGGATTAAAATAAGAATCTTTAATGGCATTTTTAGGAGCTTTATCACTATGTATTCCTGCTTTGACTGTGATGTGACTTTGTCTTTTCTTAGTTTGACAAGATCATCAGTGACAGTCATCTCAGCAGATGGCATAGCTGATCATGTCAGTTTGATTTTAGAAGGCTTTTATGCAGATCTAGCTTTTCAATTCATGCATGTTATGTGTAGTTGTGCACTTCTGCTCTAGTGTTGTAATTTGGAAGTCCTCCTCGCTACATCACCATGCACTGTCAAAGTAAACTAATTTCATTTGGTACTAAAAGAACGAAGACTGCCCAACAATGGACCACCTCTTGCTTAAGTTCTTTCTTTTCTTTTTTTAATTGTAAAAAAAAGTTGTTAGAAAAAAATCTGAAGAAAATTTCTTCAGATTTCTTCAGAAAACAAAAAACCCGTCCAGCTGGTTGGCTTGCAGAGCTTTGGGTCCTGTACCGTCTTCTCCAGCAATGGAAGGGAACCGCTTTGTCGATGTAATTAGAGACAAAGCCATCTCTTCTTGAAGAATCAATGCACAGATTCCACAGGGCTGTGAGTCTCAGTTTTTATACGTAATGTTCACCGAATACACAGAGTGTGATATTAAAGCTTTTCTTCCAAGCTTTTTCTTCGAATGTTCGAAGTCTTTTCACGTGTGAACAAGAGCTCCCTTAGCCGGTGGGCTGTCAGGATCAAAAAGCAATGATTTTTCTCGTGCGCCAGATCTCATTGATGGCACTACAATCTCCAAACACTGAATACTGGGAGATGTAGTTCAATCAGTCCTTCTTTTTCCGGTAGATGGCAAGCTTTGTATTTTTGATCATGTCTTCCTCTTGCCTGCCTAACAGCACCGCTACAAATTACCACACTTGAACCAAAAGACACAGAAACAATAGTGGGAAGAGCCTTTATTGAGCATTGCTCCATAGGAATATAAGGCAGAAGATTTTGTCAAAGTGTTTGAAAAATATTTTTCCAAGTTGATTTTCTTCTCTTTTTGCAGTGGAGGATAGTTGTTTATAGGCAAGTTCTGGTACGTTTCATAGTGTCAAACTGGCACATAAACACGCCATGGCCAAACATTAGCAATTGGGTAACATTTAAAAGTCTGCGCCTCCAAGAAGCAGTTGTTTCTCAAGGAAATTGTGTAGAACAAGAAGGTGGGTTTTACTAGGCTAGAAAAGGTCATGAGGTCAGAGCAACATAGTTCTGCTACCACTATCTACATAAACTTTACGTCTGAGAATTCAACAGAGATCTCAAGCCTTCACCAGAGGTGTCCCAAGTCCTCAAGGGCCAGTAACCGTTATGTTTAAGTTCTTACTCTTATTCAGCACAACTAAATCAAATGATGGCTCATTAGCAGGCCTCTGCAGACTTTGTGCTATAGAATCATTTCTGAATATCGTTTTTGCCAAATGTGCTTTTATAAAAATCTAACACAGGCGTTAGAATGTTTGGGTAATTTGTTAGTTTGTGTTACTATCTTCTGTTTGAGTTTGTCTGTGCATCTGCAGCTTCTCAAGCTTGCCACTGTGATGCTCTCAGGCAATTCCTGAAGACAATGAAATGGAAAACATAAAAAGAGTCTAATCTCCAAAATGACAGGTCAAAATATAAATGTACCTGAATTTCAGTTACCAAACCCGCTTTACTTGAAAATTATTTTCATGTCTAACACACTTAGCTATGTATAAGTGGTATAAGATGGCTTCACTTGTCAGACTATTACAGCCAGTATAGAATTAATGTCAATCATCTTATTTTCAGTTCTAGCTGTGAAAATGAAAAAGGATATCTATTATACTAGAAGTGTTTTCAAACAAAGAGTGACCAGTGCGTGTCTGTCTATCAATAAATGTATATATGTGCTTTCATGTTGCCTTAGTGAAGGCAGAGAAACTGATTCTTTTCAGTGTGACCACAATCACACATTAACTTCAACAAAATAGATAAATCAATCAAAACAATAATTGAGAGTGAAATTATTTTTTGCAGTGGTTTTAAGTTTTTGCCAATGCCATTTTCAAATAATTGAGAACTCCAAAAATCATTGCTTTTTGCAGAGAAAAAAAATGATTTCACCTGATGAGCTACAGCGCAAGAGAGATTCTTGGTGCTGGCTAGAGAAACGTAGGAGAGAGGGAACGTGAAAGTGTAAGAATCGTCATTGGGGTACAGTAGAACTAAATGAATTTCAATGACTGCATTTGATCATGGGCTTTTGACAGAAACAGGGATGGAAAAATGTTGTTGAGGGTGGGGAACACAGAGGTGAGGAAGTTTAATACCATGATGTGACTGGCTTCAAATGTGTTGTGATTTTGTGCACGTCCAAAATGCCGGCTCTTTGTCATGCCAAAGTACAGCGGTGGCAAGGGTATAGCACTGTGATATTTCCGGCCCTGCTGCTGTGACACATGTAGTTGCTCCCGGCCATGCAGGTTTAGTTAGAGCCCGACTCATGGTCATGATGTAGTGTCTTATACAGTGATAGCTTTAAGACATATGAGCTGGTATTTCTAGCGCGAGACACACAGGCCACTATTTCCTCGGGTGAATTGAACACTATTCCCGAAGGAGAACTCTGGATGGATTGTGTTCTTAGGTTGGGGGCAATTCTAAGCCTATGCTGTCACACAAATATCAAACATGTGGTGTAACAAAGAACCCAACTTTGACATCAGAGGAAAATTAACAGCTCTTATTAGATTTAGTTATGAAGTTGGGGCTTGCGTGATCAATGGATTGTCAAGGTCCTAAAGTAATAGCTACAGCAACAAAAATAACAGCAGGTCAGCTTTCAAGCAGGTTGTTTCCACTTCAGATGTTAAATGATGTTAAAACAAAGTCAGCTTGTAAGTTTTTGTAATAATATCTTTGTCACAATAGCATAAAATGTCACTCAACTCATGAGTCTGATTTTATTTTTGAAGCATTTTTATCTATTAAATGCAACACAAAGTGCTTTTTGAAGACACAAACAAATGTATAAGTAAGCAAATAATCGTTTTATTTTCCGATTACTAAATTGTCCTTTACAGATAAAATCATTTAAAATGAATCTTCGCCTTCACTGTCTCCCAAACATTACTTACCATCTCATTCTGGAGAAATGCAACTCGATTGCTGTTGTTGATGAATGACGTTGGCTACGTGATTTTTGTAAACAACCCCAGATTGTATTTGGCTCTTGACAGTTCGATGGACGTGTCAGTCATCCAAATCGGCCCTCCATTATTTACAATGTCTAACTAGAGTACTGAATTAACTGACACACAGAGTGCAGATCAGTACTTTGACTCTTATTTTGTTGCAAAAACCATTGTTATTAGAATTACTTTCTATGATGAGATATAAGGGGTGGTTTTGGGAACCTAAGTACAAAAACTGAAAACAAACGGTACACATGGTGGCACAAAATATGCCAAAAAGGCTCATTTGGAAGGTGTGTCTGGACATTTAAGGGATAATGCCTCTCCAAAATATCTATGCTTCACTTTTTTAAATGAACTTTGGTTCATTAAAAGGGCAGTGCTACATGTTTTCTAATCACTTATTGCCTGAAACTCCAACTTCAGGAAGGCATCACAATGTCACTCCTCTATTAAGGAGGATGTTTTTACCAGCATTGCACTGAGAAGCAGCTCGGTTGATGAGCTCAGCAGTTTCACCAGGTGTTTGCTAATTGGTGCTGGTTATTCTAAAAGAGTTGGTGGGGGGGGGGGGATAAAGAAGAAAGGCTGCTCTGTAAGGCGCGAGCTTGAAACTGCAACTCTGAGGAGGAACTGCACCTCAAAGGTTGCACCATAGCCTGGTGAAGGACTAGAGGAGCTCCAATAGATTAGATTTTTATGATTCACCCTAAAGAGCTTTAAAACAACTTGATGGAACTTGAAGAAGAGTTGTTAAATAGTCCAACACACTGGTCTTTGACAGAATCAGCTACCCAACAATGGTAGACATAAAGTCCTCTGAGACTGAGCATTTCATGTAGCTCAGTCTTGATATTGGCTTCTTGCATGGCGATCCTTTCTTCCGGATCCCAACTCAATCATGGCTCAAGATTACTTGTGCTCAACCAAATTCCTTATGGAAGTTTTCTCCTGTTAAGAGGGAGTCATTTCTTTCTATTTCTTCAACATGCTTCAAAGGATTGATACAAGCAATGACTCAAAGTAGTCATCTATATAGGGGACACATTCTGTTGTTACTTCACTTATGTTTCAGTGTTTGCTTTTGATTAAAGAGGTACACCATCAGCTTTATAGAAGACAGTTGCCTGTCAGTTAATTTTCTAATTAGAAAGTGAAAACAGTTCCTCAGTCTGACTTGATAAAATGCCGATGTGACAGAAGTTTTTTTCAAACAAGGCCTGGTCTCTATTAATTAGATAACAAAAGGTTGATGTCACATCTAAATTGACCCTCTGCTAATTTTCTGCGAAGGAGAAACACATATTCATCGATTCCAACACACTTGTCAGACTTATTACGGTTACATTAAGACAATCATGTATAGGAGCAAAGACTTAATTTAGTTTCTGACCACATGCTCAGAGGAATCCTACTATTGAAATGAATGTATTTGAACAAAATGTTCTCTATACCAATCCTAATTTACTTCACAGCCAAATAATAATGGTAAAAACCATTTAGAGTCTGAGATTATACTTTATCAATAATTAACAACAAAATTATTTGAAGCAATGCTAACCCTGGTTAAGCTAATGCAAGTAGTATCATCTGACCTCTCATCATCTCTGGTGGAGATACCAGACTGAGAACTAGAGGAAGGACCATCAAAAAAGTCAGACTACACTTTGCTTGCTTTCTCTTCTTATCTCTTAACTTTTTTGTATCACTTTTAGGTTTTGCAATTTGCTCTTGCTGCTCCATCTTCACAGCTAATGTAGACTTATTTAATATTGTCTATGGCATCAGTGACTGACAGGAAATCTTCCACAGATGAATGACATGAAGACAAAGCCAGCTAAAGGCAACATGAACTAAGCAACTGCTTTGAACCCCCAAAGCTTACGACCCCTCCATACATGCCTGATTTTTGACAAAGACAATAGATCTTGAATTTAAACATTTGCTTATTGAGAATGAGAATGACATAAAATTTTACTAAACGGTATAGGTAGAGATAGAGACAGATACAAGATTTAATAGGCAAGTGCAAAATATTGTATTTGTAGTTCAGATTGTAGACTTTCAGCTACAATTTGAAAGTATAAGTTTAGCAATCGGTTTTGAGCTTGGTCTGTTGACAAGCAAAATAACTAATTATGAGTCCTTTTCAGCCCGGAAAACTAGATGTGGCTCCCTCTCCCAGATTCCACCAAATCAGTATTACAACATTTGTGGTGGTGATCTTCTAAACAAGAATAGGGGCACCTAAATCATATTCAATGCTAGTCTGGGAAATATAAAAGAAAAAAAAAGTTTCCAACAAGAGCATAGAAAGTACCATATTAGGGTGGATGTTGGACAAAACCTGATGTTAAAAATAATACAGATGTTTTTGGCTTTTGTGCCAAACCCATCTAAAGTTATACAAGCTTAGATAGGTTATGCAAACTGTCTCAGCTTTTATTGAATTCTGTTTTTGTCACACGTTCATGAAATAAAAAGAAGCTGCATGTCTATTTTATGTTATTTTTTACTTGCATTAAAGACAATTAGAGCATATAATTTCATAAAAAACATTAGAATATTATACACATAAAAAGGCCTGCTTCCCTTGTTAAATTTACATTACTGCCAAATTTAAATGGTAGAATGTTGACGCAAACTCAGCTTTAATGCTTCACAGGTAATTTGCAACAAAACAAAACACAGGTGTTAGACATCATTGCAGTATTAACTAGACGACATAATATTGCTCATTTTGTTGCACAAATCACCTGTCATTCAGTCTCAGCTGCCAGCAGTAAGATGTCAAATACGAACAGCAGGAAGCAAAGTTATAGTCAGAAACCGCCTGCAGTGATTGACGATAAGTGTAATAAGAATATATATTAAATAAAGTGAAGGCTGAAGTGTCTCCGTAAAATGCTTTTGTCCTGATCTGTGACTTTGGAGTTTTAGGCCATCATTGATAGTTAAAGATGCATTTATAATTTCCACATCAAATATAAAAACTAAATAATAAAGCATCAAAATCTTTTGAGATCAAATTTCAAAGAAATCTTGACTTTAGATTCTATGTGTTTTTAAGGCTCTTTTCAACCCTTTTTCTAATTTATAGCCCTATGAATTAACTATTTTCTCTATGGCTAGGGGGGCCATTATATTGAGGTTTGTATCATGTTATATATTTTGCTGCTTTAATTCTTTCATGTATGTTTGAGAAATCCTTGAATCTTCCTTAGGAGCCATTTGGGATGCCTAGATGCTTGCTCACGCAAAGTGCTGCCTATTTCCACAAAACTCCTTATTCAAGATTTAGGCATCATGCACACAGTCGGATTTAGGTGTTCCACTATCTTTGGGGTTTTAGTTTTTAGATTTTAAGTTTTTTGTCATTTAGGCTGTGCATCCACATGAATTTTGCGTTTTGGAAGACCAGAAAAAAATATTTTTGAACCCAGATTCAAGAGTAGGTCATTTTTAGAACACCAGTTTTATGTTTTCCTGTGGCCATGCGAACCAATCATGTTGAAAATCCATCTCTCTATCCTGCATTACTCTCACAATGAACAAACATTGCTCTGTTAGGTGTTTTTTGTCGTTCACAGGCAGTGTTACACCCTCACCGACTGACCCATGGTACCTACTTACAGTGGTGCTGCATCCTGCCGTGTAGACTCGCATTGTTTAATTGTTTACAAAAATATGCCATCCACCCCTTCCTCTCGCCTTTACCACTCATCTCGTCCAAACTAGCGACGGCAAGAATTAGCAAACACCTGGTGGAAATGAGTTTATCACGCTTATCATACAAAGGACTTTTCAGCCAAACAATGCCTGAATATGCCTAATGGAAATTCATTGTTGTGATGGTGAAGTGTCAAAAAGGGCAGAAACTTCTTAAGGACAAAGAGGTTAATTTCAAAACTTCAAATTGCAAAGTTATGGTCGATATATGCAGCATTTTTATAACTGAAAGTAACAGTGACCTGATTGTGCTATAAAATGTACCAATGGATCAAGTTTTGTGAAATAATCAAGTTCTGTATGTTTGTATGATGTAGGTGTACATTTATTTGATATGTCTTTTTAGTTACATATAGTGTATGAATATATTCAGTGTATATTGAGATGAAGGCTGTAAAATTTGCATCGTACTACCACATACAGCTTGAATATTACCATGACATTTTAATGTAGTATGAGATTAACTAAGATTATTTTTGGATCATTGTAGCAGCATTTTTATGAGTTTCATGCAAAATCTTTAACAGTAGTGATTATCTGCAGTGAAAGCAGAGTCTCTCAGTTATGACACTGAAGCTGGTTACTTTTTTTTAATATGTCCAAATAAATCCATGTATTTTCATCAACTGTCGTTTTGGCATATGGAAGCTGTGTTGTGAGCATAATTAATTTTATATTTTAAAATATCTGTATGAGTGTATAAAACGATTTCAATTGTGCTTAATTTTAAACTTCAGCACTTCATGCCACAAGACACACTGCAAGAATTCAAAAAGGCTAATATTAGCAAATGTAGGCACTCAGATGCACGTAGTTTGAATGTTATGCTGTTCGAAGCCGTACATGGTGTTTGAGATATGGAAGAAGACAATAGCTCTCTGAGGGCTAAGGGTGATGAAAATACAGTGGGCTGTGGACATCACCGTCTGAGCATGAGTTTCTCTGAAATTACATTGTTGCATTGGAGGACACAAATATACACACATGCACAAAAAAAGAGCACACACAAGCACCTTTGTGCATGCCGATTCAGATATAATGCACGGATGTCCTCTGCGTTTCATCATCAAAGCTCTATCAGGCTGTGCAGAGTCTGAAGGGGAGAATATGAACCGGATAAAACAAATCGTTTGATGTGTGAAAGACAGACACTCCAGCTCCAAAGTACTTAAGCTTCCCCTCCCAGTGGACTGACGAGGGAGGAGGGCAGGAGCGAGAAATGAGTGCTCGCCTCTTTTACACCCCGCCCCAATGGCGTTCATCTACAGGAGTTTCCAAAGGATTTCATCATTGTTTAGGCAAGGTCCCAATGTCATCATGAGCGATGTCAATTAAATAAATAAAGTCAATATTGACAGATGTTTCTAAGATGTTGAGGCAGTGGAAGGGAGAAGGAAAACATAAAGCAAAAGTATGGACTAAATGAGGAACGAAGTGGATGTAAAAACATAATACATGTAGAATCAGACTAAATATGTTCTTTGATGTTTCACATATGCTGCAGTGTCAATACAAAATGTTTCCTATGTTAATTTTATCCATTTTTTATCCAACCTAACCATGGTAATCTTTTGATTTGGTCATCCCCATTATCTCATGGGCATCATACACCTAAAAATCATTGTCTTGTTGGCATAAGGGCATAAATTGAAACAGATGGGCAATCTAGTTTCTTTGTATATATTAAAATATTCACCAAGCTGCTATTAATTCTTTGATTGTGTGGCTTGACAAAGGCCTTTTATATCTAGTTAATTTCCCTTCAAAGGAGTCTCATTGAGATATAAGCATGAATATGGCTCTTTTAGTAAGTCTTTAAAGATGAAAGGCACCCCCTGCTCCAGCGTCAGATATGTAATACACCTGACCCTTTTAAAGAGCTGAATGGCTCTTTAATATTAAATTGAATTGTTCCAGAAATGACCAAGGTCAGGTGAAAACACAAAAGTTGAATTTTAAAGGAAAAACTATTTGACTTCTATACAGATGAAGGCAGCAAATATGGAATTAGCATTATTAGAGGCTGTTGGCGTGACTATGGTAAAGTCTAATACAAAGCTTACTAGAACTTCAGTAGACTTGTAAGAGTTGATCAGACACAACACGCTGGCCAGGGAATTCACAGCTTCTGGTTTTACAGTCGAAGATGCAGTGAGAAATGCTACCACAAAAGCCACTTTTGGGAAATTAATAGCATATAATTAAGCTTGAAGAGCTTCAGTTATTATAATTGATGAATAATATGATTGATCAGGACACCTAAATACAATAGCAATTGTACAATTGGATCTTAGTCTTAAGAACTAAACAGAGGAGTAATGGACTGTGGCTTTTAGTCATTTTGTGTGATACGGACTCAACAGCTGGGAATCGCTTCTCGGCACTGAGCGCAGATCAACAAACCAATGTGGCTGTCTGACATTTGCCACTATTGAAACTGATAGTGGTAGCTGTGTCCTCTTGGAGATTTACGACTCCACTGTTGTAGATACAGGAGATCTAGTGAACTATTACATTTTTTTTTACAAACCACAGAGTTTTGGTGGGCTCCAAATGACAGATCAGGTCAAAATAAACTCAGACAAAATTAAAACACAGGGATCTTGCGGTAATGCCAATCTGTCCTTTTGTTGATGTTGAGCCACAATGTTTCGGCTTATTTAGTTTAATATCAGTCACCACCAAGAAACATTGTGATTTGTTGCCATTCCCCATAAACCCATCCTCAGCTTCTGTCAAATTGTTTTTTCTTTCCAGGGCCCCAACTCCGAGTTGGTGTGAAAGAAGAACAGTTTCTGTGATCTCCTTTTTTTGTCCATTTCTCTGAAAGACATTAAACATATGCACTAAGTAGCAAAAGAGATTTGTAAAAATCTGAAACGTTTGTAATGTTGTGTCTTCAAGACATTTAAAATAAATTCTACAAAGCACTGATTTAAATATTCAGTTTGCAGTTAGTGCTTTAATCTTGATGTTTTTCAATTGCTTCTCAGTGTGGAAGCGCTCCTGAAAAACAAAGACTAAAGCTATACAGGTCAGCTTGCGCCTATGAATACAAACACATTCAGATTCTTAAGCCTTTCAGGTGTCTGCCATGTAAAGACTGCTTTGATGTACAAAAATGTTATTTCTAGTAACTGTGTTGCTGCTGACTCTTTTTCTCTGTGTAAAGAAGCCTCTTTATTAGCCTGTGATGAGTTTGATGAGGACAAGGCATCAGGTGATTATTTTTGTTTTGATACTTCTTCCTTTTCTGTAACATTTACTGATGTGGAGTAAAAGAACATTTTATCCACTTTCAAATCAGATTTTTTTCACTTGATTCGTCCAGTTTTTTGTTTTTTTCCTGTTTTTTGCACTACCCAAAGTTATCTCCCATTGGCAGATGACCCAGGTTGGCTCATTTGTCCTATTAAAGAAGCAAGAGATTGATTGTTGCCCATGCTATGACTGTAATTATACTGTCATCACTTAATCAACCTTATTGGATTCCTGAAGCGGTCACATTCCCAGAGGCTGGACTTATACAACGAATGGCTATTTTAAGCTGGAAGTAAAGAAAAGAAGGGTAAAACTGAAATAGTTATGTTGCTAGCATAGTTACATGCTAGCAACATTTTTTGCGTGATGATGAAACAAAAGGCAAAATATACATAGTTTTACAAATTGTTTAAAAAATTAATTTCTAAAAATGATGTCATTTGTAGAACATATGTTGAACTTCCCATGCTCAACATTTGCAGTACTGCATTTCACTTCAGCTGCATTTCACTTCAGCTGCATTTCACTTCAGCTGCATATAATTAGGGATATAACAGACATTGCAAATTTAGAGACTGCATTTTATTATTATCCTCTGCAAAATAGCTCCAGCTTTATAAGATATAAGAAGAGTGAGAGAGACAGTGAACATCAATTCACTGTCTCAAGTCATCATATTTTCAACTGGATATCCGTCTGAACTTTGTCATCTTGATACATAAATATGCTTTGCTCTAACTTAGTCTTACCCAATATTTCATTTTTTAGTAGATATGTTTCCTCACCATCTAACTGGATAGAATCATATCTGTCAACTTCGGCTGCTAATAAATAGCACTACTACACTAAACATATGCAGTAGCAAATTTCTAACTACAGACATCAAACAAAAAGTAAAAGCCTGGCTGTAGACTGGTCTTCAAAATGGACCATAACCCTAAACACATAGCCAAAATAATTACAAATTGGCTTTAAGGACAACAAAGTCAATGTTTTGGAATGGCGATCACACAGCCTTGATCTCAATACAATGGAGATGTTATAATAAGTCATGTGCAAGTGAGGCAGTTCTGTCCCATTCTTCCAGAACTGGCCCATTCCTCCCGTTCTGTCGGGAGGAATGAGCCAGAACTTCAGCAAACTATTGTAAGGAGCTTATGAAAGGAAACCCAAATGATTTGACCCTAGTCATACAGTTTAAAATACAATTATTCCTTACACTGTTCAAATGAAAGTAAACTGCTGAATTCATAGAAAGTTACAAAAAATGCTTTCGCCAAGTTATTTGGCAATTAGCAAATAGAGTTCAATTTGGTCATTATAACAGACCTAAAACAAAAGGTTTGGTCTGATTTAACTTCACACAGTGAGAAAAAATTGCGCATGTGACATTTTGTTCAGTTTGTAAACATCTGGCTTGATATGTATTTTATTCGTACTTCACAGTTCTGCACTAGTTTCTTCTAGTTACATACAATCCCAAAGAAATACATGGATGTTTGTGAAAATGTGAAAATGATCAATAGGCGCAAATATTTTTGCAAGTCACTGCCTATTGGAGCTATAATATTAAAGGAAAGCTACAGTCTTAACATAATGCCAAATATTAGTTTCAGTGGTGCAAAGTGGATAGCATTGGGCCACACAGAGACAATAGGGGATCAGGTGGGGGGGTTCAGGTGAGGACTCCAGGTGATTGTTTCAAGAAGTGTGTTCTACCCTGTTGGAGGAGAGGTAACAAATAGTTTGAGTGTCACCTGGAACACCAGCTTAATAATTCATTTATCTATGTGGCTGGACAGAAAGGGCTGCTTTGAAGAGAGGGGCACAGATGGTCATCAGAGTGAAATAGAGCCACATGCACACGCCTATCAACATGCCACCACCCACACATAAGGCACACAAAGGACCAGAGACTGGCTCATCACCTGGGTGCACACCATATGCCACAGCAGCAAACAAGCAGCTCTCTGGACCCATGCTGGGAAGTTGCGCGCACACACACATGCTTGTGCACAAACACAAAATTTCCTCGTATTTTTATCTGTTCCACTTTCCCATTTAAAAGAACAATTCTTGCACACTGATGTGTAGTTGTGTTTATGTGGGCTGCAGCGATAAGAATTTACCGACGGACAAAAATGTCTGGAGGTGTGTCATCATCCACCATCTGCATCACACCAGTGCACACATATCTAATGTCAAATACAGGGAGCAAAACAACTAAGCGTTCACAGTCTGAGGTCTGTAAGATCCGGGAGATGTGGGAAGTGCGTTAAAACTCTGTTTTTTGACAATCTATCATTCCATGAAATGAATTGCTGCTGATGGTACCTCTCTTTTCTCTTTGCATCTCAGTCTGATTTGTTGAAATAGAGACATCAGATCATGACAAAAAATGATGCAACACCTACTGCAATAATTAAAAAAGAAAGCTCCCTACTCTTTTGAAAGCACACATATCTGTGCCCCAGTCATTAAAACAGCAACCCAGCTTTCATGGATTAGTGTTCTAACTTAATGGTTACGACTTCTCCTTTTGTGCTTGGCATGCTTTTCATTCTCTCACCGTGTGGCTTGGAGGCGATTACTTCAAGGCAGTAAAGGTCTCATTGTGTGTTGTGTGGCTTGCAGACAAAACACTTATTGTTTTACTCGTGTGATATTTAAAAGGTTTTTAAACATTTTTGCTGTAAAGTTTGGGGCACAGAATTATGTGCCACATTTCACGGAAGTGCTCACTGCTTTTGTGTACTAAAATGGTGAAAGAATTACAGTTGAAGCAAAGACTTAAAACTCGCTGAACTGGTCAATACTGAATAATGGTGACAGTGAAAAAGGAGTTTTGATGCAGACAAGGAAATGAGCTGGTGGTGTTTGATGGGTGGTAAGGCTGAGTGGATGGATGAGTAGCTCTTGGCAGCGTGTGGCCAGTATGACCCTCTCAGTCCAAACAGAGCCATGTACAGATGGAACAGACCCCAGACGACAAGCACCATTACCCTGAAGGCCACAGCGGCAAAAGATTGAGCACAGAGCACAGAGAGATATAGGAAAAAGAGTAAGAGTACTAAGTAAGTTAAAAACAGAAAAATCTGGTGCAATTAAACCCTTTAGCGGGGAGTGAATGCTGTATTGCCAAAAGGATGAGACACATGGATTATTACTGGCAGCCTTTTATACTTTGTGATAAATACTGTTTCATAATGAGACACATTTTTGCCTTTGTGATTCAACATATAACACAACACTTAAAAAAAACCTCATGCATTGTTTCTGGTAATGATGTTTCAATAATGGTGAAACCACTTGAATGTTTGACCAATGCTAGCCCATTTACTCTTTCTTGTGATATATCATTTGGCTAATAACACATTTTATTTCAGCTACGTTTTATTATCTGCAGACAAAACAGTGAAAAAGATTCTTTTTTTATTTTTTAATCCTCGACTTCTTGCTTGTCCTATATTTGCAAGAGTCCGGGGTGTCAAATTACACACAAAGAAAAATAACAAAATCGCAGAGTTAGCAACACTGCATGAGGAGCCAGAAGAATTTGTAAAACAAATCGCATAACACATACAGGTAGGAAGCTAATGAAGCCACTTTCTCCACATCAATGTCATCCCAAAAGATCAAAAACTCAAAATTGTTAAGAAAACCCCCAGATTTTTTAGGTTTTCCAATAAATATTTATGGTCTATAATAAAGTGTTGCTTTTTTTGCAAAGGAAAAAAGGCTGTGATAAAAAAATAAGACCAGGAAAAATCCTGATGAATTCCTCACTGGGGGTGCAGCTGTCAGAATCACAACCCCCTTTCAGATCGTAATTTTGATCTGTGATCTACAAGCCTCTATGCCTTTCGATCAAATGAAAGGTCTTGGCATGGAACGGGAGATTAAAGTCTACTGAACAATGTTATGCTCCCGATCCAACTTGTGAGGTGGTAACAAACCTATAACCTCTATGAACTGTGGGAGTAACACAGGATTGCAGAATGAGCATGAAGTAGAGACATGATACTCAAACAAGGGCTACAGCTACACAGTTCTGTGGGGTATTGAGAACAGATGTGCTGCATATTGAGATACATGAACTTGCTGTAACTGAGCAATAGCTTGATTGGCAGTCAGATGAAGATAATATATTAAAGATGGTACATAACAAAATTCATTGTAAAGGATTGTTTTTGAAGAGCCTACATGGCAATAGCGACACTTGGCTTAGCTCTGTACAAAATTTCCCAACAGGTAGAATCCCTCGCACATTATACATTACTCAGATGAATACTGTAAGTCAGAAACGTCGCCCTTTGGTTTTCTATCCCCGTCTGCACCAAATACACATGGATAGCCCTTTGTAAATCAACATATATGATGCTAAAAGGAGCAAAGTGATACATAATGGGATGTGTCCTGAGCATGCTTACTGCAGATCTTTCATTGAAAAGGGAATATATCAGAAAACAGATCAACAAAAGGTTTCTGGTGCCAAGCTTCCTCTGAGATTTCTTATGAAAGTTAGGATATCTGGAATTGGACAAGGCCACGCCCGGTTTGAATTATTCCTAAAAGAGGGCAGCTGTATATTTTCATAGAAATTGCTTCCTTTTTATACCTTTGGACCAAAAAGAAACAATTGGGAGACATTCATTATAATACATAAGATCATATCATTAATTTGCAACTACTTCATGTCTGCCCAGTTTAGCAAGCAAGGGAGAATTTGGAAATAAACATTATTTTGCCTCATATAACAGCTAAAAAATTTTTCATAATTATTGTCAATCTGCCAAAGCCAACATATGTTCCTTTATTTTGCTCTTATGAAATAATATGCCACTTCCAACACCTAAAAAAAGAAAAATTATTTCCCAAAAAAAGGCCTCTGAGGACTGCCGTTTGTAGAGTTACTTCACAAGCACATTTCATCCAAAAGAAAAGAGAAGAAAAGAAAGGGATCATTTCATGCGCTGTCCTTTTGGTTCCTGATTGTTCTTTTATTTTGCTGCCTTTCCTATGTGACATGAATTGTCATGAAAATGCACCTTGGCTCATGACTCTTTCCCCTTCTCTGAACCTCTGACATTACTTCCACGAGAAGGAAGGATTTCCATGGTGACAAAAGAAAATTATAGGTACGAGTTGGGTTAAAGGACAGCAGGGGGTAAGAAAGGTGTCAAAGTCCTACAATCAGCACTGACAGGCAATCACTGGGGAATTTAAAAAAAAAGTCAGACCATGAGTGTGGAGGAGACAAGGCAGAAGAGTGACAGATGACTCAGGTGAGGCCAGGAGTACTGGAAAAATGCATGAAGAACACGATTACAGAGGGCTAAAACGATGAGCCTGATGTGCGTTAAGGGTATAAAAAGGAATCAAGATGATCAGATCCATCTAAATGTGGCTGGAGAGGTAGCTAAGAGTTCCCAGGAACGAAAACAGGAGAAGGCAGGAGATGGTTAACGGAAGAGCCAGGGCTAGGTGAGTGTACAAGATTGATTGGTGATTGCTCTTGGATTTTGTGGAAGCAATAAAGAATGAGAGAGCGCTGTAAAAAAAAGAGGGACTATAAACTCCCAGATGCCAGGTATTTTTCCTACCGAGAAGTGAGACGACAGGAGCCTAATGAGTTCCCTCATAGCTGGGTGGGTTTCATCTTATCAAACAAGCATTTCCACACAAGCACACCACCTCAGCCATATGAACATGAACAGTCAAACGGCTTTAATGAATTACAGAGGTCTTAGCCTGAAAACTTGGCCTTGGGTCTCATGATGACATGATGATACTGTATATATATTTCTCTGTATACTATCTATATACATGCACATACAACTGAATAGCATGTGACCTACTATACTATACCAGCTGTGCCACTGAATGGCCTCCTAAATTGTACAGAAGTTATAATTAAGACAGTCATAAGCATCATTATGATAGCTATACATAAAAACTATTAATGGAAAAACATAAAATCCTGTTTCCTCTTGACAACCTTATTCGGTATTTGTAATGCACTGCGGTTAATGTGTGATAAGTTATCTCTGAAATCGTGTGCTTTTAGTTCCAACATTCAAATGGCCATATCTTCCTAATTACCTTTTTGATTTACATGTGTTTGACATTATGGGAAAACTTAAAATCCACACTTTCAGAATCTGTTAATAACTCAAAACGCCCCAAGTAGACTTGTTCATGCTTTCGTCATGGCCAGTCTCATTTGTCACAGTCAGAAGGCACAATTAATAAAAAAAATCAACAATGCAGTTCCTTGCAAACGTATTCTTCCACCTTTGGCTTTAACACATTTACTCACATTACTGCTATGGCTTGCTGTGTAATTTATGTTACAGACTACAAAGCAGGTAGTAGTTGTAAGATGGAAGGAAAATGATACATGGGTTTGATTGATCTCTTAAAATAAAAATCTGAAAGTATGGCATCCTCACATTATATTATGTTCTCATTGTAAATCTTGCTTTGGGTTCCCTCATTACCGAACTCCATTTCTTTTCATTACTATGCAAGTGGCATTCAAATGTATTATCCCTTAAAACAATTAACAAATCTCTACAGCCTTTGTTAAACAAACCAAAGTAGAAGTCAGCATTTCTTGTCATTTTAATTTAAAAGAAAAAACTGGGACTGCACAGTGGTACAGTTGTTAGCATTGTGTCCTTGCAGCAAGAAATCTTGGCTTTGAATAGAGTTTGCATGTTTTCCCTGTGAATGCATTGGTTCTTTCTGGGCATTCTGACTTCCTCCCACAGTTAAAACAAGATGACTGTTGGGTTAGTTGATCTTTCTAATTAGTTCTCAGGTATGAGTGTGTGGTTGTTTGACTCTGCGTCTCTGCCTTGCTCTGTGATGAACTGGCAACCTGCCCAGAGTGTACCCTGCTTTTTGCCCAATGACCACTGAGATGGGTTGTGACAGTCCAAGATGCCGAACCTTAGCATGGCTTACTGAACCGCACTGACCCATACATTAGTATTCAGTGGAAGCGAGGCATATATGTGAAAGCCACCAGTTATACCAGGATGGCTTTCATGCTTCAGATTCCACACATACAGTTTTGAGCGTTTGTAGTTACTCACACCACCAATCATATATCACACATACGTGAGCACCCCTGCCACATGTCTGAACACCACCAGTGAGCTAAAATATCACAGAGCAAATGAAAATATTGATTTCAAAAGGGGCAAGAGGCAGGACTGGGATCAGGTGATAATCATAAAGCAAAATGTCATAAAACACAGAGGCACTAACTAAAGCCAATCCCTTTCCATCCCAATAACAAATGCCAGCTTTCATTAAGGTCTGACTGTTGCACTTAGCTTCTGTCGGGCATTTGCATAACGCATTGCTTCTCAGACACTGCACCTAGTTTAGTTAATTACCACACAGACAGAGGAAGCAAAAGTATACAGTGATTTGAAAAACAGGTAAAATAGAGACAACGGATGCAAATTACCTCATCATCTCTTTACTGTAACAGTGCTAAAGTGGTTTTGCTGAGAGTCTACAGTAAGTACTGCTGCCAGTGACATTTTATATCTTCTAGCTGTTTATTTGACTTGCATTGCTCCACCTTCCTGTCACAGCTTCAGGTTGGCCGTAGCCCACTAATAAAATAAGAAGAGATGGTCATACTGTGATGCTAGCACTAAATCAATGTGGGATCTCATACCATGCTGACAACCTCAGCCTCCTTATTCTATACCATGACACCACGAATATTAAATTATGTCACCGCATGGGCCGCAAGCACATAGAAAGAGAGTAAGAACCCAAAAGAGTAAAGTAAAGGAAAACAAGACTATGCACAAGCCACTGTTGCAAAAAAATTGTATTTTGCTTAAAAAAAATAGGTGACAGGTGGAAGATAATGAGAAGCAGCAAGGGAGAAGAGAGCAAAGAGGATGATCAGTACTATATAGTGAAAGAACAGCCAAACATTGTGCTCATGGGTTTAGGTGAAATGAAATGATAAGGATATGCAAGGATAAAAGATGACAATTTACATAGTTATGAGGAGTGACTGGGTTTGATTACTATATAGAAACCATGTAGAATATTTAAAAACAAGACTGAGAAAAAACTTTTAAACGGGGCAAGGAATGAAGGAAAGTGCAGAGGAAATTAAATGCAACAGTGAAATTACAAACATATACCTCTTTTCTTTTAACAGTATTTCTATGTATAAGTGCCAGTTTGTGGATCACATTTTGCAATATAGACTGAAAGGAACAGACTTACACATCAACTATCATAAGTAACATAGTAAGAATGTAATACTGTGTATTATTTGCACAGTGTTTTAATAATACTGCATTCCCAGTATCACAACAATCATTGAAATACATTGACACTTGTAATACTACAATCAGTGAAGATAACGTGGGTGCAAAATCTGATGAGCTTTGAATCCCATTCCTATATTCACTTCATGCTTGTGACAAGAGAGACTTACTGTCCTTGATGCTATTGGCTGACATACTTTTTTAATGACTGGGATGCTAAATCTCACTGACTGTTGTGGGGATACCCCAATGCTGGTAAAGAAAGTAAGAAAAGTGTGAATAAACAGCGGCACATATCAAAATTTCAATATTGAACAATAATGTTGCAAGTGCCTAGTAATGAAAACAGCCTGGAAGGCAAGAGTGCAACATTTCAAATCTGAACATGAAAATGTTAAACATGCTATATAAGCAACATGAACATGTTGGAGATTAATACTCAAAACAAATTCCTAATTTTTAGGTATTTAAGGTGAAAAAGTTATAGATCTGCTAAGAAGCAGCCTAGATATCTGATGGTGTTAAATGAATGCACTGTATACGCCCAGCATCTTGCTGATAAGCTGTATGTCTCAAAACAAGGCTTTAATTAAGCCTGGTAAAATTAATCAGCTGCATCCAAGGAAACAGCAACTTGCTCTACAGACACTGCTGAATTACTCACAGACCACCTGTTTGTGACCTTCCTCGCTGCTTTCTTCCCACCCATAACATTTAGTAGGTCCTCTGAAACCTCTTTTTACTAATAGGCACCTGCCAGTCAAACAGTAAAAGTGAGCACAAACCACTGGGGGCATGTTGTTGTTACCAATTAACAAAAGTTTTGGCTCACTTGGCATACTTGTGCTGCTCATTATAACCACCAATACATAGTAAGGTACAGTGACTATGTTAACTACCTCACTTTTAATATAGTCAACCAAAGTAGTTTATCTGGCCTAGCTAAGGTATTTATACCCAAAACCTTTTCATATTTTATGATTTTTATGCCAGTCAATTACAAAGAAGTGGATAACTTTGAGGTGAATTTTCTTCTCTATATATAAAAACTGAGAGGAGTTAATTCCTCTTTATTCACATACCATTTGAGTTTTTAAGATATCAAGAGAAAAGTCATTTAGTTATCGAGTAATAAACTTTCTCTATAAGACGTATAATAACTGCAACGTGAGAGATTTTGATCTGCCCTTGTCATCTTTGCTCTGCTAACGCCCCATCAATGGCTTCAGCAAACCTTGGAGAGCTTGAATTAATTCATCTATTTAAAAATGTGATTCTTTTCTTGACAAATAATTATTGAGATGAAAGTGCAGTTCACCGCTGTACTAAATCTCAATTAACAGTTCATTTTAGTTCAAAAGGAAAGTTAACACTTTGACGAAAAAAGAAAAAATACTTCAGATGTTGAGATATTTAGTGAAGTGGCTCTTTGAACAATATAAACATACTGAGTGAGTGCCTTCAGGGCCTGGAGTGGTTGTACAGTCGGATACCTGCAAGGAATATGAAAACAAAGAATGTGCACGATGCGTGACCAGTGTTTAAATATGTCACATACATTAAACACTGTCTTGGCATTGAATTGATTTTGAGGAACACATTGAACTTTTAATGTTTTTATATGTAACAGCATTTGAAAACATTGTGTCCTTTTCTTTCTCCTTCAAAATAATGCAAAATTGTGATTGCGATTTATGACATGGCTGGTAATGGCACATAATATTGGAAAGTTGAAATGGTAAAAATACTATAGCATGACATTCTTTAAGTTGTGTTCTCAACCATCCTAATTCACCACTGATGTACACTTTCTGAAGAGCTAATTTGACTATTGATGGTAACATAGCATAATTTGTGCAGTGACTCATAAATACGTGTCTGAAACAATTTTCAGTCTCTATGCAAAGTATGCCAATATATCAGCACTGCTGGAACTCCCAATAGGGCATATTATTGATATGGACTGGGTCTCATAGGTTTGCACTGTGTGCACATATGAGTCTTTGTGCATATCTGTGTGTAATTTCTTCATTTGCCAATGACAGAAAGAAGAGTGTCCCAAAGGTCTAAAGGGTCTCCCTCTCCAAATAAGTAATGACAGAAAAGGCAGCCAAATCTCTGCTCTGTTCTCTCTCTGCTCATCCCTTGCTGCCTCCTTCGTTGGTGTATTGACAGGTCTGTGGCCACAGCGCCACACACACAGTGAATGTCAATGACCCAGCACGCAGCTAAAAGTATTACCAGGGTGGCTGTTAATATGAATATGAATCCTTCAGAGTGGGTGTTGCTGACCATTTACAACACTTTGAACAGTGAATGCTAAACATCTCGACAGTACACCCTGATGTTACAACACTTTGTCAGTCCCGAAGGAACAAAAAATAGTGGGAACCATACAGACTGAAGCTTAAGAATGACTAACTAAGCATGAATGTCACATATCATGGCCACATGCATATTCATCACTTTTATATGCTGATATTTAAAATCAAATTAAAAAATACTTTATTGATCCCAAAGGGAAATTAAAGTGTCACTCACATAATAAAACCACTTAAATGATTTAAAAAGATTCATTCTTGTGCTTTCGCTCTGTGTGCACTAAAGCTTTTAATAATAAATATTGATGACTTAATACTATAAATTCCATGGTATTGCAGAGTCACAGTTTTCATTTGTAGTCATTGGGTCAAACGCCAATGGCATCCTGTGACGTCGGTGACAAATGTAAACAACTAAGTCTGAATTTCAAGACTTTGAAATAGGTTTGATTAAGTCTGAGTTAGATTTTTCTACTTCTGACAACTGCATAGTATTCCTATGTTTTAATCTTGTACAGTAGAAGGATTACCAATCATTGTCATACTGTGTCAGTACCGTGTACTGTGACTACTGCAGAAAAAAAGCTGGCATATATAATTTTATGCCTTTAAGTAAGGTACAATAAGCCTAATAAAATGTGTATAATAAAATGTAGTCGGTATCACACTTTGACACTTAGGACATAATCCATTAATATATTCATGGGTGACCAACGTATAGCAGATATTAATATTTTGTTCAGGCAAATTAAAATGTTTTTCTTTTGTTTGACGTTAACTAAGTGTAGCACCAAAAATATCTGCTAATCACACTCATGCACTGACTTGGCTGACTTGCTATGCTAGCTCTCGCTATTATGCAGCAGCAATTGTAGGGCTTTCATGCTATATTTTGGTATTCTCCCTTGACCGTCACTAAAATTTCTTATCCCATTGGCGAGAAATGTGCTGTTTCTGGGTTCCTCTTTCCTCTTGTTGCTATGGTGAATTGTGTCATTAGCTTTTCATTGATGAGGGCCTCTTCCATACTCACGCTCACACTTAACTCAGAGGTAGCTTCACTCAGAATTGAGATACCCAGTTTATAACTCCTGTTCTGAAACCCAAAACTCTGAGTATCACAGGGTTTAAACCTAGCTGGGTAGGCTTACTTGGGCTAGCAGCCTTGTACTCAGATGTTGTTAACCCTACTTTCTGAAACGGGGCCTTGGATGACACCGTTTTTATCAAGCAATGCTAATCCATCTCCTTTCCTTTTCCCGCTGCTCTTTAATTCTCTCCCTGGAATCAGAGAGACGTTGGAGTCGGGGATATAATCCTGCAGCCATGTCTCAGTAAAAGTTATTACACTGCATTCCATATACAATTGCAGAGGCCTTGTCAAAGCTTGAATTTATTCCAGCTTGTTAGCTAATGATCTCACATTGCCCATGATGATGGATGGAAGAGATGGTTTGAACTTCCTCCTTCTCTCTCTTGGTGCCTCCTTTTCAACTCCTCTGCGATTTCTGGCTTCAGTTGTGGTATTATTTCAGTTTTCGCATTGTTAATCTCCCTGCTGTAAACTACCCTGTTGCTATGGTTATGCATCATAACAAAGGAGCAAAGTACACAAAGTTTTGGGGAAAATTAGTCCAGCTACAAAACAAGATTTCCCCCAGAAATTCAGAAATGAACATTTGAGAAAATAAATAAAAAATCACAATGAAAGTACAGAACAACTTCAACGTGCTGCCACCATGAGCAGCACGATTCTAAAATATGTCATACAGGAGCTGGCCTTCAACACTCTAATTCATGCACTGGTGAGTGATGTGTGTGCAAAGCTCTCCTCATTTTAATATTCATTCAATTATCTAAATACCATAAAAAAATGTGTAACATTCTTGTGTAGGGCAGTTTCCCTTCGTGAGCTGTAAATATCAGCAGACGGGACACTGCATATCTGTCAGTTATGCTGATAGTAAGCACATAATTTCATCACCTTTCCAAGGCGGTCACATTTGATAGGGTACATCCAGACCAATAAATTTCATTTAAATGTCAAAGCACTATGAAAAAAAACAAACACGGTTCACATCATTCATAATTCCATAGCTACTCATTCGAGTAGATGTCTCCACATTCCACTGGGTCTATGTTTCAGATGCAGCGCTATTTGTTTTCTATAAATAAATCCCACAACACACGTCTATGTAATGCCTTAGGCAAGGGAACAATATCAAGTAATGTATGTCTAGAGACCGAATAGTGTACCACTAAAACACCTACATGCCTATTTACACATTCTCCCCACATGCCAAAGCGTTTTAGGGTGAAATCAACACACTTATGGAAGAATAAAGATATAAGCAATATTTAAATATTCTTGTTATTCCTCTGCCACAACTTAGGAAAACAAAACAACGGAACAGTGCAGGGTTTTACATTGCATTTTCCTCTTGCATTCAGTGACAAATAGGCAATTCACAAGTTACCAAAAAAGCTGTAAAAGAACATTCACTTCCCAATTCTCCACTAGGCAAAGAAATAAGAAATGCCTCAAAGGACTTCCTCTAGCAGCAAATATAGAAATATTGTGGATGGACTGGTGAACCTCAGAAGATTTATATATGGCTGGCATTGTGCATTTAGTGGAAAAGGGGAGGTGTCGTTGGGTGAAGAGGATAGTTTTAGACTTCCAGCTTGCAGATATGGATCATTTTTGGGAAGGATACATATTCATAAGGGGCAAGGAATTGGGGTCGGCAAGTTCTTTGGATTGTTTTCCGTGCCTGACTTTTCAACATGAGCTTGACAAAACACGAAGGGGGTGGAGTGGTAGCACATGCGCATACACACAATACAGAATTTGTGACCCGAGGATGTTGAGGCTGTGTTTTGGCATCAACAAAGTTACATAATTGTCTATTTAAATTTTTGTTCAATCTAAGCGCAACACACCATACAATTTTTCATCATACTAATCTGTAATGGCATCACTCTTGCTAATAGTATGCAGAAATAGTCTGTAGTGTTTGGCTTACTGCTAATCCTCTCTCACATGAACACTGACTTTCCTGCTACCCCACACAATTGTTCCCCCTCTCTCTTTTGCTCTCACATACACCACCCTTTAGACCTCTTCCAACTTCCAAGAGCCCATCACCTCCTGTTATGAGCCGGTGTAAATTAAGTGCTGTGAATCAGAGATGGCTGTTACTGCATGTGACTTGGGTGGAAGCAAATAGGACAAAGAAGAGAACGGAACTGCATGTCCCTGCAGCTTTATGGGCTGGTGTCTCACCAGGATATATAACTGCTTAGCCAGATAATACCATCATGTAAATAACTACTCAGTGTCCGTGAATGTATGTGTCTACAGTAGTGTGTGTGCTAGCTTTTACAATTTGGTCACCTGCTGCTCAGCTCTTAACAAGAGGGGGCAGGTGTCTGCAGCTGTTTTTTCTGTATAAAGCAACACAGGAGGGTATTAATAGGTAAAAAAATAAATAAAATAAAAAAATACACCTCTGCATGATGAGGGTGGAAGCAAGAAAATTGTAACATTTAGGTCTGAGGATAAGAAACGAGCCAAATGAGAATACAGAAGCGAGGGGAAATGTAAGGTAGAGCCTGTGACAGAAATGAGAGCTTGGAGGGTGAGGCAGGGAAGAAAATGAGATATTGAGAGAGATGGCGAGAGATGTATACACACACACACGCATGCACACACCCACACGCAAACAAGAATGGGAGCGCCAGAGAGAGCCCAGATGAGGGAGTTGAGATGATGGGCTGGCAGTTTCCAAGCACCAGGCTGTTTTTCAGGGCTGTCAAGCACATTGTGAGGCATTGTTTGAAATGCCCAAGCTGATGGCTGACATATTCCCCATGAATCTAGCATGCCAGGCCGCTGTCCACTACACTACACTACACTCAGACACACATGAGCTGATCCGGTCTGTGGCTGTAGTTTGTCTGTGGGTGTGCTGGTCAGTGAAGGGTAATTGGCCGACCTTGGCCCATCATGGTGGCTGAAATGAGGAAGGCTGTAAGGCCAGGTAGTTGTAAATTTTGTCCCACATGAGGGCAGTTTTGTCATTGGTGCTCAACTGAGGTAGTTAATTGATACTGCTGGAAGAGTTCCACACAGGCCATATTAACAAAATGTGCTTCCTCTTTGAACCTGTCCACACCTGGACAAACCTAAAAAGAACTTCTGCATTTTACAGAAATTATACTGTAAGACCAAATAAGACATATAAATTTTACACCCACTACTCTGTGAGAAGACATAGGACATCATATGTTAGAATGTCTCCAAAGGTCTCCAATTACACGAAGTAACAAAACAGAAGACTAGAAAATTCCTGCAGAAATTTAAATGGGGCCTGCCAAAGTGTGCCCGTCGGTTTCTGATGCTAAAAGTTAGCATCAATGATAATCTTAGCTACAGTATAGCCAATAGCATGTGCACAAGCAAAAGCATGTTTACTAACATGGACTTGTGCAAATCTGTATGTTGAAATTGGTGTATAAGCTAAAATTAGCCAAATGCTAATGTTAGCATAAATGCTGTCACTGTAATGTGAGGTATCACTAGCATGATGTGTCTATTAGACTTACTATAGTCAGTATACTAAACATGCCTAATAAGCAAGAAAAACAGGGGAAAGCTTTTTACGGGATAAGGCTAATGCTAATGCTAACCTGAGATCAAACGATAGTAAGGGCTAATATTATTTGCACCGCCTGCGGCGGTGCACTGACCTTAGGGCAACAGATAATAAAGGATAATATTATGAGCACCGCCTGCGGCGGTGCATTAATCTCAGAGGGATATTTAGGCTTTTATTTTGAAATGTTCATTTAGCTTCGTATGAAATGGCCACACTAATCCAATATCTAACAATGGTTGGGCGAAACCAGTTGTAATAAGTTCAAAAAGAGCAATTACTTGATGTGAAAAACGTAATGGCTTTTATTTTGAAATGTCCAATGACCTTTATTTTAAATAACCAAACTAATCCCATCTGTAACAGTGATTTTGTTAATCCAGCTATATAATGCAAACATCAGCAAGTAGTTCTAAATGCGAGCTCAGTCCTCCTCTGTAGTAACAGAAAGTTCCGCCATGTTTTAGTTCAAACCTTCATTCATTGTAGTTCTAAAGAGCAGCTCAACTGTTATGAGTGAGACACAGAGGGAGAGACAGAAATCTAAGTGCTTGAAGCAGCTAGTTTTGTTATAAATGGTGACACTAATCCTATGAGTAGCTGTGGTTCAGCCGTCATTTTAGTTCTTAACTTCCAGCTCATCTCTCCTCTGTAGTAAAAGAGTTCTGCCATTAATGTAGGTCTAACATTCTGCTCAGCCTTCTTCTTTAGTCAGTAACAGTTCCGCCATGTTTAATTCTAAATGACAGCTCATCCCTCTTCTGTAGTAACTGAGTGTTCCGCCATGTTGTAGTTCTAAATGACAGCTCAATCCTCTGTATTAACTGAAAGTTCCACCATGTTGTAGTTCTAACCTGTTTAAAGCAGTTAGTTTTTCTAACTGCTTCACACTAACCTGAGAAAAAGATAATAAAGGCCCGAGAGGAATATTCAAGCTTTTATTTTAATAACATTTTGTTATAAATGGCTACACTAATCTTATGAGTAACTCTGGTTGGGTTAAAACACTTATATGGTGCCCAAAACATTCTAGTTGTTACATTGTGATCAGCTGAGCTGTGTAGTAATAGACAGTTCTGACATTCTGCTCAGAACTAAAGTGATGACGTTTCTGTAGCTCAAACCAGCTGCTCTGCCGGCCTCTGTGTTCCGTTGCTATGGTGATTAGTCCTCTGTCAACTGTCAGAGAGAAAGTGGAGAAAATTCTATCAACCTGAGCTTTGATGAAAAAATCAGCACAAACAGATGCTTCTGTTTCAGGATCGGTAAAGCCGATCTGAAAACCGTTTGAAGCGTGTGGGAGATCGATTTCTGTTCTCCGATACTACCGCGATTCATATCTGTTGCACAAACACAGAAATTACAGCGACGAGAGAAAAATGGCTGCGCTGACCTCTGAAACTTTCAGAAAAGTCTCAAAATGAATGGCTCAGAGCCTGAGTAAACCTGTCACTTGTTTTGGCTCTGAAGCACCTTGACGGAAAACCGTAAGACCTAGAAAATTTTTGAAGACATTTTACCGGAGCAGGCATTCGGTGCGATGTTTTGACCGACTTTCAGAGCAATCGAGCGATATTTGTAGGCATGAGGGCGATTTCAAAATAATTTTTTTGTCAAAAATCCACTGTTTTTCTCACTCTAAAAAAGCGGCAGTTAATTTCAGTTACACTCTGTTTCGTTTTTCGTTTCGGCAGTTGGTAATTTTGCACTTTGGACGCTTTTTACGTCGCCGTTTTAACTCCGATTGCCAATAAAAATAATAGCTCCCCTCCCGGGATCGAGCCGCACGTTTTGATACCACTTTTGTGGGTGGGCTCGCAGCGGTACGAG
This sequence comes from Phalloptychus januarius, assembly GCA_902982915.1. Lineage (NCBI taxonomy): Eukaryota > Metazoa > Chordata > Actinopteri > Cyprinodontiformes > Poeciliidae > Phalloptychus > Phalloptychus januarius. Next base: position 2,261,143 of record CADWAE010000285.1, read on the forward strand.
CCGCATTCCGGTTGACGTAAGAAAAATAAATAAATAAATAAAGAGACATTCTATTCGGTGTAGAACAATAGGTGCCTGCCATGCAATGCATGGAGGCAGTGTCTGGCTTGCTTCGCAAGCCAGACACTGCTCTCCTTATGCATTGCTATGGGCAGGCCCCAATAAAAATACACTAGAGATTTCCCGCTTGAGGAATACTCATGATTTTAAGTTTTATTTCCACACAATTATATGTAGTTAATCATGTGTATATATAAATATATATATATGTATATGTGTTTATGTTGGTCAATACTGGTGATCACCTCACAAGCACAGAGCAGAAGCATCTTTTACAAAGTCACTTGTGATCCATAGCTCATGTGTAGTTTTTTTCTTAATCTCTTCCTCCGTTCTCCCTGCCTCCCACAATCTAAAACGCTCTCTTGCATCTTTGTTTTGTTTTTCATCCATCCATCCATTTTCCTACACCCTTGTCCCTTACTGTGGTCGGGAGGGTTGCTCGTGCCTATCTCCAGCTATCGTTTCGGGCGAGAAGCAGGGTCACCCTGGACAGGTCGCCAGTCTGTCGCAGGTCTTTGTTTCGCTTTATTTCTCTTAGTTCTTGTTGCTTCATCTGGCCTTTCTATTTTTTTCCCTTCACATTGGTCTGCCTTTTAAATAATCTCTTCCACACTTTATTTTATATATTTGCACCCTCTGTTCCTTTAACACCGGCTTTGCACCCTATTCCCACAGAATTCCCCACTTGGTCTTTTTTCTTTTTTTTTTTTCCTATTCTTGGCTACTCCTTTCCTCCTCCCTTCTAATTTCACCCACCTCAAAAGGGGGACAGTTGTTGGAGACAGACCTACAGAAATAACTGTGTTACTGCTCTAATCGATACAACCAGGCACCAGTGGCTATGGCCCAGTCCTGTTCAGTGTGGGCTTGTGTGTCCAGGCATTGATGTCTTTGACTCGGCGTGGTTCAGGTTCTCCGCCAGGAGGCAGAACCAGAAGATAACCAAAGGCATATCAGGCTCTGCCATCTGTGGAGAAGGACAGGATTTAATACTGGCATATCCCATCCTCACAACGTCAATCCTTCTTTCACCTCTGCCATCTGCCTAGTTCTCATCTTTGTCCTCCCTGCTTTGTCAATCCCAGATTCTCAATGTAATATCAAAAGAAAGGAAGACTGAGATGGACTGGCAGAGTTCATAAATTGTCATTTTAACAGATAAAAAATTAGCAGACTGAGGAGAGGCATTTGGTAATGAAATACTGCTTTCTCTGTTTATCTTTGATTCAAGTTCCCTTATACAGCTCAGGCAGCACATAGTCTGTCAGTACATTTATGATGGATGAAGGGAATTTAGTATTGTAATCCAATCCCTCAAAAAATTAATTACAAGGCTTTTTCCTTTTTTACCTTATTATATATTAGTTTAAATTTGTAATGATTACTTTGATCCACAACTTATCACCCCAGGTTTATTCCTCAAAAGGGTGGTCTTATGCATTTACCAGGCACATATTGCCATTTCATAGCACAATCAATTAACTGTGTTACATTTAGTTGTTATGAAAATGCTGTATATATGAAATATATCTTAAATAAAATTTTATTATATAATTTGATATCTTAAAATTGGCATCTGTTTCTTTGAGAAGGCTCTATTCTTTCCGGCACTCCACGCTCAGTACGTCATCACCTCCATTATACATTTACTACCCTTATTAGGAGAATGGGACTGAAACGCAGTTCATATGATAAGCTTAGTAGACTTGCAGTTCCACCAGGTGTTTGCCAATTGCTGTTGTTGCTAGTCTGGAGGAGCTGAGTGGTAAAGGTGCAGAGGATGGTGGAAGCTCAGCAGGAGGCGGTGGTTTGTGGAAGCAAGCATTTGGGCACCCCCAAATGGTTACAATGGGAGATTCTTCCCAAATGTGAATGAAAGATTCAACACTCCTTGTATGTTTTTAATAAGGCAATAACATTACAACATGACATAAAGCTTTGAGTTACATTGAAGTACAGAATATTATGACACGTCAGTCAATAACTGCTCAATATGTGCTGAAGTCCACCAAAGACAACTGAATCTACTACATTTTGTAACCCTTCAGGCATATCAAGAGATAAAGTAATGAGTACTAATTTTTCTTTTTCTTTCCAGTTGATGTTTAGTTCAGTGGATAAGACTTGGTCCATCTGTCTACAAACACTCTTGATATATGTTTCCACTTCTCTTCTTTAGCTTTCTCCTTTTGACCATTTCTCTTCTCTAGCTAATGAGGATGTCACACCAGGAGCCATGTGTCTCCTCTCAATTTCCTCCTAAGGCAAGTGCTGAAAATTTATCATGTTCTCAAAGCACAGGTTAATGTGCAAAAACATTTTCTAGGAAATATAATGGAAAAAAAGGCTGGACATTGAAACGGTTCAGTAAAATGACAATATTAATAATAAAGATGGTAAATACACTCTTAATTTTGAGCTGTGAATCCTAAAGACTATCGGAGATGAAAGAGATGAATGGATCTGAAAGTAGAGCAGAAACAAGCGAAAACTCAAAGATCACTCTGGCCAAATGGTTCACAGACTTGACTGGCAAAGAATATTCAGTAAGCTGATGGCTTTATGGGATTAACTGTTCAATAGCACTTCTTTGGCTTTTCCAGCCCAACACAGGTTCTATCTGTAAAGTGGCTCCAGAAGAGAGGGGCATGTGATCATGGCTCAGATCAGCGTATCTAATCATCTTAATAGACAGGAGGAGGATTTAAGTGTTAGGGATGGGTGGAACTGGGAAGGTTTCATAAATTTTACATACTCAGAGTCATAATTCATGTCATCATAAATAGCAATCAATAGCAGTTGCATATATAAAACACATTTATATATTTCAATATTCTTTGCTCTCTAGAAATAGTACGGAGAGAAACAAAACGCAGAGCATGTGTAGTGACTCCATGCAAACCACACCTTTCGCAAAAAACCAAGGGATCAGCTGCACTCTATCATGCAACCTGATAAAACTATTTATCATGTTAAACACATGTTTAAAGTCAAGTTAAAACTGACAGGGTTTGCTGTGCAGTGTATGTAAAAACTTATTGTAACGTCAGATGTTTTTGGACAAAGGTTTTTAATGATTTAGCCATGAGACCCGAAAGCTATCACTGGCTAATCCACAGCTAACTGAAGTCTTCATATCAAACTAAAGCTCTGTTCCCTCGAAATAATCTGCTTATATTTAGTGAAATAAATATAAATCCTAATGAAAAATTACAATAAACAGTATTTACTATTTCACATGTAATGATGATTTCTTCAGATTTTAGGTCTAACTGTATCTCTGCAGTGAAGTGTTCACCATCAGGACTGATTGCTGTTACTTGAAGCTGATACTATCAACCCCTAACCTTCATCCACACTAATATTAAAGAACTAAAAACTGAGCAAGTACCTTTATTCACATTTTACAGCAGGGTAAACACAGCATTGGTGCAACTGAATTAAACAAGAACACAAATAAAAAAGAAAAACACACTAACATTCATATTATGAAACATTAATTTATGTTAAAACATATTCATTCACTTGGAGTGAATGAATACAAACACAAAATGGATTAATAAAATGATTCACTATCTCTGAATGTAAAGTTTTTGTATTTTTCCAACTTTACCTGTATTTTTTCAACATTCTTAGATGCCTGTGCAAGAGGGTTTTTATGTGTTTAGTGTGTCTAATTGCTCTTTCCCACTAAGAGCTGTTGCTATGGTGACAGTATTAACACACATGCTGTTTGTCTCTAGAATTAAACTTTGTACAACCCCAACTGTCTTGGTTTTACAACCTTTTTGTTAATTTGCAGGGAGAAGTGAATTAAAATGTTTTTTCTCTGCCTATCTATGATGCATCATAGGTGACAGTATTGCACAGTAAGATTTCACTTTTTAATTTGTCATGTTATGTGTTAATTGTACTTTAAACACAAATCCATGTACTTTCAGTTGTGTTTTATTCAAATGCAAAGTATAAAAGGCATTGCACTTATATCTTAATGAAAATATAGGAAGGATTTGCAAGAAACACAGCCAGAATGATAATAGTTCACATTTTTGAGCACAATTTGTGTTTCTTTGGGGAAGACGTGGGGGTATGGATTGATGTCACTCATCCGTATGAGGCAGATTCTGTGTGTAAAGGCTTTACTGCCATCTTCTGGTGGCAAATGAACTCACTCATTAAGAATGTAACTTTGCTGTTATAATCAAACACAAACTGGATTTGAACTGAGTCACTCTATAACTTGCATACACACAGCTACAGAAACACTAAGGAGCCTCCCTTCCCACAATGTGTACTTAAATACATCTGATGAGGTTAAGACGTATTCTTAACCTCATAAACCTTTTTGGATGATTCTGCTTCTAAATGAACATAGGCGTCTCTTCAAAGTCTTTAACAGTTATTTATCTTTCAGAAAGTTCACATTAGTAGGCGGACCTAGGTGTCAGCAAAACACACACTCACACACACACCCACACTATTATTTCATACTGACAACATGCAAAAATCAATTTTTAATTTTGTTTGGGGAGAATGGAGCACAGTGAGCAATGCAAAATCGTTTGGCTGCTGTCTTTTAAAATGTGCCTCCTTACTGATGAATGTAAACTGGCATATGAAGAGGCAGGAAAAAACAAATACACACACAGTCACAACAGTTATCTCTATAGCAAATACACGATCATGTCAATTTTTCAATTTATTATTAGGACCCTTAACTGACCTGAGAAGCTCTCTTTATTGCACCATGTCTTATTTCTAACTTGTTGTGGGCTAATAATCCCTCCAGGCTCTAAAGATGACCAGCAACAGAGTTAATTACAGTTAAGGTGCAATCAGACTTGCATGTGCCTGCCTTCTCTTGTTCTGTTTCTTGTTTGTCTTCTTTCCTCTCCACTCTAAAAGTGCAGTTAATAGTAGAGTCTTCCTTAGCCCTACAATTTCACTTCTTGTCTTTACAGGCAGACACAAAAAGCCACAGACAATGAAAATGGAAATGAATTTTTAGGAATGTAAAAATTTGTATGGTCCAAAGTAAAATGGCTTCTGGACTCTGGACTGTGATGTATGAAGTAATAGAGCTTCAGTTAATGGTTAATGTGTTGATCTTCTCTGAGTTGTTAATTCTAAGTCAGTGTAAGTTTATTTCAGTCTCTTATGTGAACAAAACATTGCTCACATAAGACATTGACGTTGTTTATTACAATGTCAATGTAGCCCTCTAGGAAAAGACGGTAAATACTCACAGGAGGTCGGCTTCCTGGTGTTATTCAGAGCTGCATATTGCAAAGCACAATGGCCGGAGATTGGAGGGAAAATTGTGCTATAGAGATCTAGAGGGTTCCTAGTAACTTGGAAAAATAGTCTATTATTATACAAAATGGATCCTTCGCCAGCGAAGAACATCGTATATTTCATCATTAATAGAGGATAATAACAATAATTCTAGGTTTCTTTTAATACAACTGCCAGACTTAAGAGTCATACCTCTGTTGAGCCACCCAGTCCCTCAGACTTTATAGGATTTATGTATAAATAAAAAGTATTTATTAAAAATAAAGTTATTGGCATCATCTTTAATGACCTCTTTTAATACTGTCACTGGCTGCAGAGTGACACAGAAAAAAGATGCAGACATAATAAATAAACAATAAAAATTAACAAAAACTTGCGAGGAAACAAGACCTGGTCCAATCAGACGACCCATTAGGAATGACGTGTCTGTAAAAGGCATTTTTAGATCATCTGCTTGCAAGGTGCAAAGGCAGCTATAATATTTTGCTTCATTAAAATGCAGAATATTATTGAAAGAACTGCTCTGCAAAGCAGAGGTCTCAATATTTACTCATTCTGGCATATACCCATCCATACTCATGAAAAATTACTGGTGACTGAAAACAAGAAGAGTAACAACTCAAAACTACTTCTCAGCTACCTGCTGAGAAAATTCCTGTAAGACAAAAAGACACTTTAATGCCAAGAGGACATGCGATTTGAGCTCTTTCTCAGCTGTAGCCGAGTTGGCTGAACCTGACGCATATGCTGCTCAGACTTCTCCTCGAGGACATAAAGTGGATAAAGCACAGTGAAAGGGCCCCCAAGAGGAATGACTCAAAAAAACAGTGAAGGAGTTGTATCTCTCAGGTGGGCTGGAAGTGATGCAGAGCAGCAGCTGGAAGAAGTTGCTCAGAACAGCAAATTTGGCTTGTTTGAGGTCGCTCACTTCCAAAGGAGTGCTGGATACCAACCGGACTGGGCAGTCAAAAGACGTTAATATTGCAATGCTTAATAGATTTGGCATAGGCTTGTATATATCATTTCCACAGTAAGGAACCATTCTAATGCAGTCTTGATTTTAGTTCTAATATTCCTTACAAATGTATGTGAATATTACAGCCATTCAGACTACAGTCCTGATAAAGACTAGCACAGCACCTTGCAAAAATATTCCTTTTTCCGCATTTTCTCACCTACTGTCGCAAATGTTGGTATATTTTACTATTTTATGAGGTAGATGCAAAACAGTACATAATTGTAAAATGAAAAAAGTCTTCAACATAAAAATCTTTAAAATTTTTGGGATGTATATGCATTCAGTACTACTAGTTCAGTTCTTTGCAAAGCCACCTTCAATCAGTAGAGTTGAACTTGCACTTAGTAACTTTTTTTTTGTTTTTTTGCTGGAAGGTGTACCTCCACCTCATTCAGCAATGGCCTACAAGATATTTAAATAAGTTTCTAAGTGTCCTTAAAAAAAAAAAAATAAAAATGAAACAAATCAGATAGTTGAAACTATCTGATTGCAACATTGTGTCAAAAAACTAGTATAACTTTTAGAATTGTAGTATTTTTTTATCCTCAGTGAAAATAAATTAGAATGATCAGATGAAATCTTCTTTGTAATATATTGATGTAAAATGAGCTTGAGCTTATTTTAGCTTAAAATGAGTATGAGTTTTCTGCACCTTACAGTGATTTTGTATTAAGGCAAAAAAGCCAATCAGAAAATATTTCCTACTGTCACTGGGCAGTATGTAGGAAGTCACAACATCTCAAAACATTATGAAAAGCCAACAAGTCAAATCAATCCAATTCATTCCATACAACATATTGCCATGTTTAGATCCAAGTGCACGCAGTATAAAGTGTTTTCAGGAAACCCAGCTGATTAAACTGAGTCACTGATTGCACCAATCCATCATCCAAAGCGAGTGTGTGTTGACAGTAAAAGGAAATGACCTTTTAACAGGAAGAAACCTCCAGTAGAATCAGTGTAACCATCTGCTTTGACTAGCTGGGGTGTAAGAGGTTAGGCAAAGATATTGAGAACCAATTTTTACAATCAAGCCTAAGGGTTTACAAAACCTCTGCCAGATGGTTTAAAGCAATCCTTTAATTTGAGCAACTTTGTCATTTTTTACAGTAACATAACCAGCTTGATCTACAACCTAAATCTGATAGAGAATGTGTATAAGGAGCTAAAGATTCGGGGGATCACATGAAGATTTTTCCATCTCAAAGGCTTGGAGCTCATCATCAAAGTTACATTTCAAAAAATACCAGTTAAAATGGACAAAAAGCTGTTTATTATTTATAAGAAGGGCTTCACTGTAGTACACCCAACAATTTTACTGTTATTGTTTAGAAGTTTATAAATAATATTTTCAATATACCATAATAAAATGTAATTTAAAAACAATTAAGTTATTTTTTTTTCATTATTCATGCCCACTTTAGATTGTTTGAATTTTGTTGAAAGAGATGTTTGTATTAGAAGCAAACATTTTAATTGAATGAAAATAATTTAAAATCTCAATCTGTCAAGCGTAAATGTATTTATGAATAAATTCAGGCTTGACTTTATGACAAAACTGAATACACAGAGTTAATAGTAGCAACATCTCCTTTAGTGGCAGATGAAGTTGTCAGGATGATGAACGAGAGGATGAGCTTTCATCAGATACATGAAACTATGTGACTCACTTTTCAAGCTTGTAGAAATAGAACCCTGACAACTAACTTTGGAGTGATAATGTGAAGGGCTGTCCAATAATGGTCAGAAATCCATAAGGAAAACAAACTAAACAAAGATTTTCTTTCATCGTGCCTTTGGGTGGTAACATTTTTGAACATTGACGTCTTGCAGCAACAAGGCCCTGGGATCTAATCCTGGCTGGGATCTTTCTGCATGACGTTTGAGTTTGTTCTTTGGTGTAGAAGCGTGTGTGTGTTTGTGGTTGTTTGTCTCTGTGTTATCTTCTGTTACACTCTTGACCTGTCCAGAGTATTTTCTTCCTCTTGTGAATTGAACAGTGAAGATAGGCACCAGACCATCTGCAACCCTACAAGGATTAAGGTGGTAGAAAAAAGTTAGTTCTAAAGCTTTTTTCCCCCCAGGACTCATGGAATAACTAGAAACTTTAAATGTCATCTAACAACAGCAAAGCTCAAATTCAATATTTCCTAAATGCATAATCAAATCGCTCTGAAAGAAACAGCCTGTACAAGTAAAGCTCCTCAAAAACCCAGCAGCTTTGCTTGTTTACATTTATTTATGTCACGCTCCATCACAATTTGGTTTGTGTGGGTCTGCAAAAATAGTCAAAACCCTGCTGTGAGAAATCCACCCCAATGGAAAGGCACAACTTCACCTAAACAATGATTACATCATGTCGGGAAAGAATACATCCAAAACAAGGGCACAAATACAGACTATTGGATGCAGAAAAAGAGCCCGCGTACTTGCAGAATGTCATGCCCTCTCAGAATATTACACGCAATTGGAAAACATTGGCATTGTGTTTAAATGACAAACCGCAAACACAAAACTATAGGAAGACTTTTGGTACATACCAAAGTCATTAAGACAACACGGGCTTGGGGCCACAATGAAGACTATTGTGGCTTGTGATCATTCTCAAATTTCTACTATCTGATTGCAGCAGACATATCCAATCCTACGGTCAAATTCTGCTCATAAAGAAGGCCAAGACCTCCACTCAGTTATTATGGCTGAAAGCATTGACTGCTGAATTATTGTATGTGTGTTGGGAGAGACTGTGTGTGTCTGTATGCTGTATGAAACAAAAGAGGGACACTGCAGGACTTAGTATGCCTCATAATACCCTAAGGATATGCATCTTTCTGTAGTGAATTATTTCTGATAACTAGCCTCCATCAAAAGAGAAAAACTCTGACTGTTGTTAGGAACAACAGCGACAATGCAGTCTCCTGTGAGTAAATTTGCGATGCATTTCCACACTATTTCCTTTTGGTGATGAAGAAACTCCTGGCATAAAGAGAGTGTTCCGGCATAATGGCTCCATTTTGAATAATTGGCCCAAATATCCACACAATTAACTTGTTGCTGTGCCTCTGTGGCACATAAAATTAGTCAAAATAAAAGTTTGGTGAAAAACAAAATTATTCCTTACACACCGAGTCCATTGATTCTTACAAAGGTCCCAGTAATTTCCTAATAAGCACATGCTTTTAAATGAAATTACAGAGATTTTCAAAGATCTGTTCCTCACTTTCCCCCACCAACCTCCACCCCCTTCGCTACTAAATAAAAGTGCTGCCTGGTCATTTTGGCTGCATTACCTGTCTGCTCTCGTATAATAATGTAATTACCCGGTGACCAGTGTGATCATCTTGCTGAATTACACCGTGACCTCTGTCTGTGCAGCTTGCTTTCACGGCTCGCCACTCAGTGGGGTAATGGGGAAAGACCAAACCCAAATGATCACATTTCTGATGAACCTTGCGAGTGCAAGCATGCACCATAATGGGCACGAGCTCAAGGACAACCAGGACACAAAGCAGAGATCAACATTACGCAAATATATGCAGTAAATTAGAAAGTTACTGAAAAAAAAAAATATCTGTTTGTGATTATTTTTTTTTTTCAACTACATGGCTATCTCTTTGCTATTCTCTTCTCTCATCAGCTTTGTTTCTATCACTTATTTATTTATTTTTTAGCTGTAAGTGTATCATTAATTAAAAACTTGTTACTGTTGTTCTTTGGAGTTTGAGACTAATATGTTATTTAAGAAAGTAACACCAAGAAGAAAGCAAAAAAACATCACAAGGGAATCATGAAACAGAATTTTTGATCTGCTTTACATGGGCATATTGAACATCTCCTGTTGTTCTCAATGGACTGCTTCTAGTCTGAAATTCTAGACACAGCCTGTAGACCAGCATGATACATGGTCAGTTACTGGGTCAGCATATTTCTTTGATACTTAGTATGTTTTTAGCTGCTTTGATCTTTGTGGGTTTTTTTAAACTTGCTTTAATGTATTATGAAGAGGCTTGTCTGATAAATTCCAAACATCCCCATGAGTGTGTAAGGTAAATGAGTTGCTGATACTGAGGGATAGCTTTTTTCAAATGTAGGACATATTTAATAATTTATACTTTTAGTGGATTGTTTTTGAAAGGCTATTTATACAGTGCCACGTGACATTTGGAGAAGTTAATAAGAAATGAGTATGACAAAACATAAAGGCTTTGATGCAACAAAGTACAGTGAGATGATAGGGCCTAATTTTTTTTTTCTTTCTGTTCTCAAAACAATTTTAAGATCAAAAATACATGTCAAAATCAGTAACAAGTTCTGTATGTGGGTTAATCCAATCTAAAATATAATTATTATCATTCAAAAGCACATGAAAGAAACTGAAAGTTACATGGATAAACATAAGCTTATGCAATAGTAGTTTTATTTTGTTTTTGTTTTTTATGTGAATGAGACATTCCACACTTCCTGCAGGGCACATAGTGTTCCACTTCACCTCATTCGGCCATTTTTGTAGTTTGATCACATACATTAATAAGTACAAAAAGTATTGTCTTTCCATTTCACAAATATGCACTATTATGGGTTTCTCTATCACATACAACCTGATGAAATGAATAAAATAGTTGTAAAATAACACCATCAGAAACTCAAGGAGAACAAAAGGCAAGGGACCTAAAAAATACAAAACAATCTTTTGCTTTATATCAAGAATTTGACTGGCCAGTGTAATGGTTTGTGTACAAATTAGACTCAAAACTCAGTTCACACCAAATGAAAAGTCAAAAAATGTAATCAACAATAATCAATGTGAGTGTTGATTGGCATCCTCGCCACGGGATCGGATCTCGGGTCAGGAGAGAGGTTGATGAGCAACTGACGGTGTAAACATGAATTATTGTATAATCAGGAAATGGTGGGTTGCCCCATTGAGGTGGTTTCCAGGGAGATCTGATTCTGAGATTTGGACCTTGACAGACTTGAATCCTCTGTGATGTAACAGTTAAGGACTGGCTGAAACATTCATGACGAGCAGAGAGAGAAACAGAAGAGAGATTCAATTTATTTTACATTAATTGGTTTTGGAAGATATCTGCGTAAAATATTACGCTTACAGAATTGCTGTCAAGATCAGATGGCATGAAATGTAAAACAACAAAATATGAAAGTAACAAAGGGTTGATTTTCAGTCTGCACTTAAATATTTCCTGTCAGTGTGGCCAAAGTGAGGGATTGGAACAGGATTTACTTGTTTCATGACGAAAGCCAAACATGCATGGGCTCTCGTCTTAAAGCAGCTTTAAAGTTAACAGTGAATATTGTTGTGGAAGCCTCAGCTTTTCTTCTCAACTAAAGGACAAAAAATATAAAATATTAATTATCCATTCGTGACTGTGAGGAGAGAAATGTCACTAACCCAGTCGACATCTTCATATCTGACCAGACATACTGTTACTGGGACCTCCGAGTATCAGCTTTGTTTGCATTTTGGCAGCCTGCCACTTGTGCACTGCAAACACGTTTGTTTTCCATCATCTCCGCTTTTGACCATCTGTGTTAGTAGTCTCGCTTTCTGATGCTTGGACAAGTAGGGCTGCCAAGGGCTCGTCTGCACATTGAAGAGAATGGAGAGCTCTGATGTGTTTGCTCTGCCAGCACCCCAGAGTTTTACATTCAAATACACACATAAATAAACTTGCATGTGCAAATGCTATGCACTCACAATTGTACGCGTACAAAAAAACCAAAAAGACACATAATTATTTAGCATTTGTAGAATTGTGTATGTCTAGTCGCTAAGAGCAAACCCTCTCACTCGCTCACACATCTGTGTCTTTGTCGCCACTCCAGCTCTTGTCTTCTCCTCTGGTGCCCCTTGTAGAGGGCTTTGATATCGCTTCCAAGCCTGGTTCCTGCTGACCTGCTTTGATGCTAGTGTCTAGTTGTCTTGTCATCTCCCTTTTCTTTTCTTTCCTCCTTTTCTCTGCCTTCCCTATTGCTTTGTCGATACAACAAGGGTGCTGGAAGCTACCACTCATAATCTCTTTCTTCCTCTCTCAATGTCTTATTCTTACCCTCTGTCTATTTTCATTATCCTTTCAATTCCTTGTTCCACCTATTTTGACGCGTATCTAATTTATTTGTCGCATGTTTTCAACAATTTAAATACTGATCTTTGATTATTTTTCTTTTGCTACAGTAAACTGTTTATATTACTGCGGCATTTTTATTAAAAGTGTTTTCTATCATTTCATCTCTAATCAATCTCTGCTGAAGGCTGATTTGTTGCTATTCTGCTCAAGTTGAAATAATGCTTCACAAATGGAGAAATATATCTAACTAGGGCATTTCAAAATTAATATGTTGCTTAGCATGAATAAAAATGTGCAACAACTCAGGGATGTTTTGTATAAATAATGTCTTTATTTCATTTTGAATGACAAATATGACAGTTTCCAGAGGTGTTTGCAAATCCATCATCACTTCTTCCCTATTTTATCTTATAAGATTAATAGTCCCTTAAAATATTATGTTATTCCCAATAACAAAAAACCCACTTACTCACTGAAAGATAAAGGATGTGTGACTGTTCAAACTTCATGTTGCGCCAGATATGTTTGTTGATCTGTTGTCCATCCTTCTGACTTTTATTGGTGTCTCTTTCAGAACTAGAGTACACTAAAAACATTTTTAGAAAAAAAAACAGAAGGTGTTCAGTAGGTTTTTTTAACAGGCTTAATTGCTTAAAAGGCACTTTTTGTTAAAGTGATTTGGAAGGTGAGAAATAGATGGAAAAATTGGTTGATTAGCATAAAAACTGCAGCTGAGGGTTGATACTGATAACAATTACTTTTGGTTCTACCTTTGTTGTAATTAGATAATAGCTAGTTCAGATGTAAGGCAAAGTCATCATGCTTCACTCTTCTGTCAAGTTATTTTTTCGTGATGTAAAAATGTTTTTTTTTTCTCTTCTCTCCTGCAGATGATTGTTTACACATGTTGCGTGCTGACAGAACTCTGGCACATCAGACGTCTCTCTGTTGCAAATTAAGGTAAACTGAGAGAAGACTATGCATCTGAAACATAAGCATATCAAAAGATATATTATATTCACTAATTCAGTTCAAAAACTGAATCTAGCTAAGATTTTAGTATGGAAGCTTTATGTTCATACTACAGCCTCCACAATCATAGGGTAGACTGGAGAATTGACCATGAGACAGTCATTGCCAGTTCCAACAAAGATTGTGAAAACTCATTGTTAAAAATTGCTGTGTCTTCTTTTCAGATGAAAGGACATTTTGCAGTTCAATTAAAAATCGATGCTGTGATGTTTTAAGGACAAACTTAAAGGCTCTGTTAAGTATCAAGTTTCTTGCAGTGTGGATTCAGTTCCATAGTTTGTGATAATCTGGAGATTCATGTTATGTTCTGGTTTTGTTCATCTGTGATTTTTGAAATCCAAAGTCACCACCGATGTCTTTAAGAATATTTTGTTGGACTTTGTGGTACTGCTTCCTAAAAACCTTTGAAGAGATGCCTCTGTTTGATCTGCCCAACTCTTCTGATCTAATCCACACAAAATTCATGGAATATTGTCAACAATGCAAAGAAGCTGCACTGTTGCAGTAATTGATGTACAAGGAGCACATTTTTGTGTTGAAACATTTATTTAGAAATAAATAGTTTACGGAACATGCACATTATAAACACCCCTACATTTATGGATACCCCACATCTTGCTCGTGCAGAATTGATTGTTGGTAGTTCTTACATGCAAGTGTGTTATTTTTGTGTTTGCCTGAGGGACCACACATGCTGGTGTTGCAACTTTTGGATGACAGTTTACTCAGGAACCAATTGCTCCCATAAATAAAATTGCACATCAGGATAGTAGGGAAATATCGGAGGTCATGTATGTGACAATATGGTGAGTCAGAAGGTATGCAGAAACTGATAGCGAGGATATGGTCTGAAGTGACCAGTTTGAAATGGAGGGAAGAAAAAAGATGTAAGGAGGGTAAGTTAAACAAACTAAAAAGCAAGATACTGGAAGCAACAGAGGGGATAGTGGCAAAGACGAAGGCACTTAAGAAGTGGAGTGAAACAGAGAGCTCTAGACAGTGGGAAAAGGAGAGTAAATTGACTGCCGCGTGTCACATGGAAACAGTCCCTAATTGGCCAATCAGCCGACCCCAGATTGAGGCTGCCACTTTCTCTGACACTGCAAGTGCACCTGTCCCTCTGACAGACTCAACCTCACACACACACACACACACCCCCCCCCACGCACACACATCTTCAAACATAACAGCTGCCACCATTACGACCTCTTCATCCCCCCTCTCCATTTCTGATATATACTTTGAAGAAAGATATTTGACAGAAGAAAATTATAGGAAGGGGACAAAGAGAAGAAAAGCCAATAATAGTCAAAAGTTTAGATTTACTTTACTATTCAAAATAAAACAAAAAACAAGCCAAATATACATTATTTAATATGTGCCACCAGCAAGGTATTCTGCATAAAAATACATATTAAATACACAAATAGGCAATATGATTTATTTTGAACATGCTGGTAAAGGAATAGTTATAGGCAATTTATGCATACAGTCAAAGGAGCTTACATGGCATATCATAGTCAGATAAGTATTTTTCCCTTTTTTTAATAACACATTGAAGCAGTGGAGATAAAGTACCCAAGATATATTCAAAGATAATATTCAAAGTGGCACAAAAATGCAATATCCTGACCTTTTACTACTAATGTAAAGCACACTCAACACCTTTGAGCTAACTTGGTATAGGTACGTAAAAATACCTAAGCAAATCAATCTCTTGCTGCATTATGTCATGCTGAGATTAGAAACATTAATTAAAAAATTATGTTTAAAAAAAATATATATTTTTTTTTAGCAAAAACACCACTGTCACATTTATTGGAACTCCTATTTATTCCTTCCTGCTTACTGTCTTGAAACTTCTGTTTAGTAATCCATCATTTCCTGTCTCCTTGGGTTGTAACTATGTAACAGTTTACAGCACATTTACTATAATGTGTCACATTATAGTAAACTCTGTAAAATAACCCTTTCAATGCATCTAAATATATTGTATGCACACTATTTATAAAGTTTTAAAAATACGGACTGCTAGTTCCCAGACTACCTGAGATAGAGCTGGACGATATTGCTGAAAAACTTATCACAATATAAGGGCCTCATAAAGACATCATTATTGATATCAATAATTGATCATTACCCATAGAATAAAAATATTTGAAACTATTTTTTTTTTCATATTTAAAGGTAAAGGAAACACCACATTGAGTGTTTGGTGTGTACCAATCAAAAACAGATATTTTCAGCACAAATGCCAGGCTTCTGAAAAATATGTATGTTTGTATACAGTCACTACTTGTTTGGCCTCCTCTTGCATGAATTACTCCATCAATAAGCCGTGGCACAGAGGTGATCAACCTGTGGCACTGTGTAGGTGTAATGGAAGCCCAGATTGCTTTGATAGCTGCCTGCAGGTTGTCTGCCTTGTTCCGTCTGGTGTCTCTCATCTTCCTCTTGACAAGAGGCCATAGATACCCTATGGCCTGTTGGGTTGTCAGGAGGGTTGTTGGCTAATCAAAAACAGGAGCACCATGGTCATTGAGCCAACTTTTGGTGCCTTTGGCAGTGTGGACTGGTGTCAAATCCTGCTGGAAAATAAAATCAGTTTCTCCATACAACTTGTTAGCAGAGGCAAGCATAAAGTGCTCAATAATTATTTATAATCATTATAATATTTCAGGATTTTTGCAAAGACCTCTTTTTGTTTTTCTGGTGCCTCTTCAGATGCTTCTGGGCACATTGATAGTAGCACAGTTTTTGATCTCAGAATAGGTTCTGATGGCACTGGAGGTTGCATTTTTAAGAATTTTTGCTCTGGGATTATCTGATTTTTATTTAATTTTGATCAAAGTTCATCATTCTTACAGTCTTTTTGGAAGTACTTTGTTATTGTCCCTCTTCCTAAACTCAAAGTCTCCCCCATTACCTGAATGACTTCCTGCTTTCACATAGCTGGTGCTGAAAGCTTTTGAAAAGATAATCAAGCAGCTTTTTTTTTTAGCCAAAACCAATTCTCATATGGATCCATTTCAGTTTTCCTATATGCCTACGAAACATGGAGGATGCAAATCCCACATTTTAACAACCTAGAAGGTTCACAATTTGTTGCCCAATTTCTTCTTTATTGACTTCTGTTCTGCTTTTTTTTTGCGTCTAATCCCGTCTTTCAGCTAAAAAGTTAAAGTGTATTTTTAATGCTGATGTTGGCCTCATATGTTGGATTTTATACTTCTTTATTGTTACGCCTCAGAGAGTGGAAGTAAACAGGGTTCTTTCTGTCTGTTGTTTTATCCTCCACTCTCCCCAGGGCTGTGTCTTCTCACCTCTTTTATTTATAATGTACAGAAATTATTGTCGTAGTCAGCACCTTCAGCAACATATTTTAAAGTTTGCTGACGATGACCCTGATCATGGGGCACTGACTGGTGTGAGACCTCTGTTCAATAGATTATTGTCACAAAAACTGAAGCGATGGTCATAGATTTCAGGAGGAGCTGTACTAATCTTATACCTGGTGTAATTTTTGACAAAAAGTAAAAGTCGCAAATCAATACAAGTACCTGGGAACAGTGATTGGTGATAGCCTGACCTTCGAACTCCACTTGGACTCTTGTCATATTATATTTTTAGATTGATGATTTAATGTGAATTCCACTTTTATGTGAATGTTTCATTCTTATTTAATTGAGTCTGTTTTTACTCTTAGTATTGTTTGAACTTCTAGCTGTTAGAAGCAGGGATATACTTGTTGTTGTTCATAGATTCTAAAATTGCTAGAATAAATTTCATAGACCCTACTTATCTGTACAAGACATCCTTTCCCCTTTTTTACCCAGGTCAGATTCAGAAACAGCACATAATGGATGGCATGCTTGGAGAGATTTTCTAGGACTCCTTATTTAATTTTCATTTCACTTATTCTGTATAATTTATTTCATTCTTGCAGTCTTTGAATCTTTGAGAAAGCTCAGAATATTTTGTTGCAATGCTTGCATTAGCTTTAACAAGTGACAAATGAATTTCTGATCACTTTGATTTGAAATTTATTTTGACAGACCAGCCAACCATCTCCAGTACTCTGCCATCCCTTTTACCAGCTTTTGCATCACTCCATCAAGAAAAGACTGGCACGTTCCTCCAACCAGATCATTGCTCAGCTCACCACCCATTATCAATCCCTCTGAAAACATTAACATGGACATGAATGCAATGGCAGCAATGTTACCTGTAAGAGTTTAATAACAATCTAACATTCTACAATTATTTATTGATGCTATAGTTATTGTTGATAATTCATCATTTCTTGTTGTATCTTGAAATAAATATTGAAATATGAAATATTTTATTATGAAATAAATTTGATAGCATGATTACAAATGCTAAGTTAATTACTGATATAAAGCAAACTAATAATTATACAGTAGTTATCATTTTTGTGAAGGTTATGATGTTTAAATACTACTAATCAAATGTCTTGAGTGAGTTCTCATTATTTTGGACGACATTTATGAAAATGACACATCTTGTTACCTTGGTTATCCAGTGTATGTAACATGCTTCAGAAGTTCAATGAAGCCAGTCCCATGTGTTTTAACTGAAAAAAAAAACATGAAATAATAATTACTCATCTTCACAATCACATTTTCCCCATTTATGCCACCGTCCTTGTCATGCTCGCTGTCTAAGGATCTGCAAGTCGAGTTAAATGAACCGTTTCAATGTTGCAGAACAAAAGCTAAGCATGTTATCTAGTTGATAAATCTTGGTAACTGAAACTGACATCAGAGAAAGATTGTAACACAGCAACAAATAAAAACTTTTTATCTGAAGAATCTCTCTCTTCTTTTCCACTCTGTTCATGTGTAGAGCCTTCACTCTACTTGTGAACCTTATGTCCTCATTGGATGAATTTGATGTTCAGAAATTACCATGAAATGTACAAAATTATTAGCCCTGTCATTGCCTTTCTACGCAATTCCACTCAATTCACATTACCCTTCAGTGCTCCAGCGGCTCGATACTTCTCTCTTTGCAGTGGAGCATGGTTGTTTACAGCACAGGCAATTTCCAGGAAACTTCATAGTGTTGAACTTGCATATGTCACGGCCAAATGTTAGCAATTGGGTAAAATTAAAAACTTCCACAGAATTCATGCGTGCAGCAAAAAAAACCTAAAAAATTAAAAAAAATATGGTTTTATGTAAAAATCTGGTAAACGTCACCAGAAAATGGAAAACAATTCCAAAATATTATGGCAAAGATGAATACAAAAATCTTTCACCAAATACAACATCCACATTCCTTCATGTCCAGCAATTTAGAGAGATTTTGAAAGGAAAAAGATTACAATAATCTCTTTCTCAGTATATTCCAATATTGAGAAATGTCTTGGGAGAAGATTATGCGCAAAGGCCCTATGGCCACAAGTAAATGGACCACAGAGGTTTCAGGACAAATCTTTTCCTTGTTGTAACTTTTTTGCAAATGTTTTTTGTCTTTTTCTAAGCGGTGGTATGCTTTTTCTGTGACTGTAGCACTCCAACTCAACAGCCATTGTACTAACAGTAAATATCTAACTAACTAATTGACAAAATCCCTAGGACAAGTGTTATTTACAGTCGTAAATATTTAAATTCAAAGTTGAATTCTCTTTCTGAAAACACAAAATTATTTTGTTTTCCAATCTCTTGAGATTCTTGGCAATGTTTCAAGCAATTTTGCTTTTCTTGCTGATGTGCAGACATTTAAATCTGTCTACCTAATAGGATGTAACGAGTTGTCAGTTCTGTCTGATATCAGGCGATGCAGGAACCCATTTTGATCAGGAATGCACTGTGTGACGCAACTGCTTGGGTCTTCTGAGGGGTTCTAAGTCTTTGATCTTCACACAGCCACAGCTATGTGACCCAATCAGGCCTCAATTTATCAAAAGCCATCTGGATACTGTTTCACCTTCCACCAAGATGTGCCAGATGTCTCTGTTAATCTGCTGTCCCCATATCTCTGTGACTCAAGCCACTTCTCAGTTTGTACATTCCTTCATCTTATTCTGGGGTTTTAAGTCTTCACAAAGCTTTTTCCACATGGTCTCTAATTGCAAAAAAAAAATATTTTAACAATTAGTTGAGGCTAACCTTTGCTCAGGAAACACACCTTGACTTTAGCCCTTATTTAACTTGTGTGCAGTTCTGATGGGAAGTTTGGCTCTTTCAGCTCCCAGACGACTCTTAATTTGTTATCTTCTGTAACTTCTTATTTTAACTTGGCATTAATAAATATTTTATACGTTAATAAATCTGTTTGCATTTAGTATTTTTATAAGAATCCTTTGTGAATACTGGGTGAGATCAATCCTAGTTTCTATGTATTCTATAATTACAAATCACATAATTAAGCTGGGAAAGTATTGGCCCTCAGAGTGATAAAGGGCCACGCAAAGAAGCACACACTAATGTCTGCTTTTGTCTTTCAGTATTGACAGTAGCTGTGGAGATAATAGTTTTATTTTGTGCTTTATTATTTGTAGGATCAGACATGCTAATGGATAAACATTAAATAGGCAATTATTTTTATGTATCTGTTGTAAAATTATTAGTACGCGATGATTGAAAATGTCTGCTACTTATAATAATGAGAAGTGTGATAGTCAATGCTGTACTATAAGCTCAACCCCTCATGGTTAAGCAAATATCAACAATCAGCGGATGCATGAATGTTTTAATGACCTCTCCAAAAATGTCATAAAAGGTTTTGTTGAAATGCTTGTGTTTACAAATTAAAGTTTCTACTACAGGGATGTATTTAATTAAGAAAAACCAAATAGAGCATTGTGTGTGGCAGTAGTTAGAGTGGGCACCCAGAGGTTACAGCCACTCCCTACCCCCTCAAGCCCCTGACCCCTGTCCAAAAAAAAACTTTTTATATTCCAAAATGCATCATGAAGAATCTTTAAACAGCGATTAATGTGTTAACCCTCAAATGTGAATGTTTTTTTTATTTGTTTAAAGTTTTATTTAGTTCAGTTTTAAAACATGCTTTAAAAATAATAATGTGAAAGCAGTATAGATGTACCACAGTAGCAGATTGTTAACAATCTTTCTCTCTAGTTTAAGGAAAGCCTTTTGAAAAAAGATATGGAATAAAAAAAATTTTATAGGCCGTCTAACATGATATAGTTCTTGCTATAACACTTGGAAGGAATGGCGACTCGAGTTTGAGATTTAAGAAGGTGCCACAGGTACCACTGAGGCTGACAATCAGGTACCAGAGGACTGACAGACATTTGCATACAATGTGTAAAAAGGACCCAGATCTTTTTCCCCTCATTGTCTGGCAACATATCAGATTACCTGTTTCAGTAAGGATTACTGAATTATCTCCATTTTGTAATTGACTGTTGATAAAAAAACAAAATCAAACTAATGTGTGGTTGTAAAATTGGAAGAAATCATAAAAATTTAGAGAATATGCAACCTTCACACAGAAGTTGGCATGAAGATTGAAGATATTATTTGTTTGAGATGGGAGTGTTCGCCACCTGTCATCCCTGCCTTCTTGTGTTTTTTTCAAAGAAATGCATGGTTCTGTACTATGAATCGAAGAAACATCTACAATCATTCACATGCATTATATATACAACATTTTGGCACTAATGCTTCTTACTGGAGTCCGACTTTTTGTTTGAGTATTGTTCATCTCCAATACTCAAATACAAACTTTGTTCACTTTAATTATATCAAAAAGGGCTGCAAAATTAACAATAGAAATAGAATGTGGCATATTTCTAGTCTTGTAAATAATTTAGTGGTCACAAACTGGCATGTTTGACATGTGCAGCTTCACAGATACTGAGGCTGTTATTGTTCCAAAACTCAAAAACATGTCCAGAATAGCTCTGCTTCTTTTCTTAAGGGACTGATCATGTCATGTTGTAGCTCATACTTTCATTTAAACCACACAGATTCCAATTGGGCCGAGAAAAAACCCCAAATTATTTTACTGATTTGAGTTTCTGTTACTGATTTCTTGGTTTGAATAAACCAGGTCAAGTAGGCTCGGTGTTCCTGTTGACCAGTGTGCAACTGGCATCTGGCATAACCTCACTACTGAACACACATTTTTTTTACTGTTACATTGTTTGATTAATAAATCTGAAATATCAGTATAAAAATAAGTGTATGCTCTTTCCCACCTAAAAACAAACACACCCAGACTCAGGCTCACACCCAAACACACACGCACACACACCCAGTAAAGCAAGATGAATTACTGAAAGGATGGAATCTGACTTAACCCATAGTGGAAGTAGGTCACATGGGGGAGACGGGTCATCAGGGAAATAACTCTGCAGTTCCACTTCTTTTGTCTCCGCCAGGGACCCTGAATATTCTTCTCATTGTCATTGTGCAACTGCTCCATGAAAAATATGTTTATGTATTGGCATCAGAAGCAAAAGTCAAATCCTAGAGACGAGGAAAGCCGACATGCGACACTGTCTTTTCTGGTTCAGCTTTAGCCACAGAGGAAATTAAATGAAAACTGTGTGGTAGAGAATAGCCTACCAAGCTTCTCCTTCTGTTGAATGTTAAAACACTTTGAACGAGGAAAGGCTTCAAAAAAATGGATGCATCAAAATAACAGCGAAGATTCAACATCTGGGCCTCAGAGTCAAACAAAATGTCGCAATTATTGATCACAGTGGATCCCAAAATTGTCTGCTTCCAACTCCCAGTATGAGGGGAAACGAATAGAGGCCTCCGCTCTCAGCTATGCAAGCAAAAACCAATAAGTCTATTAATCAATGCAGCAAGTCATTCAGAAGTCATTTCTCTTAACAAGTGAGTTCCACAGGGCTGTGTAGTTGGCCATGTTTATTTGTGGGGGGTTTTGGCTTCCCTCATATTGTCTTTAAGGTTTCCACAATGACAGTTTGTAGAATTCGACTTTCCATTCATTTTAAAGCCCCGTGTAATCCAAACATCTCAGTTCTGCAGAGCTATTCTGCAGAACTGAATAACTCTGATTTAACGCAGATCCTTAAATCCTTGTTGTCTGGTAAATTTTGATTCTTGGCTGAGGAGAACTCAAAGTTCTTATTTGTGCTCTGCACAGTTTTTTTAAGCTCTTCTTTCAAATGTCTTCTGGAAAGGAAAAGATCCAGTAGATCCAGCTCTTTAAAGAGGCTTAGTCACCTCTACTCTTTATACAGGCTACATTTACAGTGCAACTCATCCATGACATCCAAATACATTGAATAAAATGTTATTAAAATATGTCCATATGTCCATCAAAATATTAAAGTAATACTAAATTTCAGGAGCGATATGACACTTGATTTCACCCTTTTTGACCTAAAACGGCCAAGTGTGTACCGAATACACTTTAACTTCTGGATGCTAAATATCTAGGCCAGGACAGAAAGTCAAAACCCAGAACAAAAAATGTCTTATTTTAATTCAGTGCTGTCACACACAAGCTCACATGAATCACTGTGACTGTACATATGCTGTAATTAAGCCATCTGCATATCTCAACAGCTAGCTCACCCTCTGGGTTTAGTGGCAATAGTGGAATCTTATGCGTTTGTCTTCTTGTCTATGTGCATGCATCTGTATGATGTGGCGCTGGGCCAAGTAACTGGCTGGAGCAGCGAGATTCTGTCCGTAGTCCATATCACTCTGAACTAATCCAATTGTACAAAGAGAGAGCGGGAGACGAGGTAAGGGAGAGCGCAAGCAGCTGGCTACACTCCAATTCTAAATGGCACACTGGATGGGGATATTTATTAGAGGCAGAGAGTATTGCAAACACAACCATTCACACACATATGCACACCAACACGCAGAAGCACATGCAGGACCCACTGCACCAGCTTATCTCCACACATATTCACACTTACAATCTTTCACATGCACATTTCCCGGCACGACAATGAGTGGAAGTACTCATCCACTTTCTCTTTCTCTCTATTGGAAAATAAATAAATAAATGAAGAGAATTAACATCTCACAATTCCTTCCCGAACAAAATCAAAGAGGGCAAACTGTAGATGCATGAACCAATATGCAATTAGAGTGACAAAATGACTCAGGCTTAGCACTTCCCACCTCACTCTACAAGTCTTCTGCAGGCCATGTCCAAATGTGAGGCTGAGGTTTGAGGGCTGGCTTGAAAGCTTGCTATCTGCTTCTTGTTGATATATATAAGTCCCACAGTGCCATCTTCTGGACAA
This sequence comes from Phalloptychus januarius, assembly GCA_902982915.1. NCBI lineage: Eukaryota > Metazoa > Chordata > Actinopteri > Cyprinodontiformes > Poeciliidae > Phalloptychus > Phalloptychus januarius. Next base: position 2,284,868 of record CADWAE010000285.1, read on the forward strand.
AGGCACCCTGATATTGTATTAACGTAGCCAAAAACTCATACATTCAGAGTTATGCTGTGTATTCATTGTGCTCATTTGTTTTTATATTATATTAAATTATATTTTGAATTATCACATATTTATGTACATATATATATATATATACATGTATATATATCTACATATATATATATGTATATGTATGGATTATAATGTGTACATAAAATTGATAAATTTCACTGAATTTATGGATTTAAATGTGATTATGAAGGCTTTTTAAATGTTTGTGATCATTGATTACCTTACTTCATACGGGATAAAAATAAACTTTCTTCAGTACGTTATAAATAATAATATTAAGCAAATGCTTTTTGATTTCAGAAGGTAGGTGCTACTGAATTTACATCAGTCATTCATTTATCTTTTTCTTTAATACGTTTTCCTAAAACTGGTAACGGCTAGAGTGACAAAAAACAATATCTTTCTTCTAAGACTGGTCTATCTTGTTCTCCTCACAGTAACACAGCCAATGAGATATATATATATATATATATATATATATATATATATATTTTTTTTTTTTTTTTTTTTTATTAAGGTGAACCACCTGATCAAAATATTTGTACAAGAAGTACCTTGAACAAGATAAAGCATTCCATCCTGGCTGTTTTGTGTCACCCCGACTTGTTCTCTCTGTTTATATTACAGGCTGGCCAATATCCTGTTTCTCCACCATAGGCCAGCAGACCTGTGCTGTGGGTCAGAGTACTGTTTTTGACTTCAGATGAAAAGCTGATTTCAGGTCAGCCAACCCAATAAGCCCACATAACACAAACTCTACACCTTCTTAATTTCCTGTCATAATAAAAAATCAGTAAATCAAGTCGGCACACAACACAGGCCATGTGGGAGCCTGTCAATATTTTGAAGCTCGTCTTAAAAGAAAGATGCATCAGAAAATGTATGATTTAATGTTTTTGTCAAGGTGATGTGAGGAAAACAATTAGTAAAAAAAACAGGCCTTATGATTAGTGAGGATTCACAGAATGACAGGATCAGATGAAGCACCAGAAGAGCATTACAATTTCTAATGTCTGTGGGGACTTGGAGATGTGATATGAGCCTAGAACGCCGCTGCTGGGATTTGGATTTGTGTGTGTGTGTGTGTGTGTGTGTGTGTGTGTGTGTGCTTGCTTATGTGTGAAGGGGAATATTTATGGGTGCGTGTGCATGTGAGTATCAAACAGACAGATGAACAGACAGAAATAGCCAGAAGATGAAAGTGAGATATGTGGGAATGCAGACGGGGTGAGAGAAACTAGAGGAGAGGAGGTTTTGGGGTGTGAATGAAAAAGCAAGTGAGACTGACAAACAATTTATTGGTGGATTTACCGGGACAATAACAAGCTGGAGTTGATATTTCAACATCCTATCAGTGCCATGTTGTGTAAAATTAACTACGTGAGTAGTAATAAATGGTTCTGCTTGTTCCTTTGCTGTGTGTGTGTGGTCTTCTTTCTTTTCTATTATACACACCATTACCCCATGCCAAAAAATGTCTCATTGCCAAAAATCATCCATCATATGCTGCCAATCTCATTTTGAAACAGAACACACAACATAACTTCTGTTATTCTGCTTCATTAAATAGCTTTTTAGAATTTCAGAAATTAAAAAGAGGACTTGTGGTACTTTTATATTCTTAGAGATTAAAATGGCAGAGAACACATCACACTGCAAATAACATGTTGGTGTTAAGAATTGGCAAGTAAAAAGGGATATTTTTATTAAACACGGGAAAAGATTTATCTAACACAAACTCAGTTTACCAAAAAGGTATAGTAAAGCAGTGGTTTTAAAACTCTTTATAACAAGCACAATGCTGTTTAATTCTCCACATTTTATGTTTTTCATCATACTGTTAAGAGTTTTCAAACAAGAGTTATCCAAATATGTTTATGAATATTTGGATCTATAAACACTGCATGTTTTAAGATGGCAACCTAGTATTTTAAACATGGTCGTAGCTGCACTGCAATTGCACATTCAGTTTACTTATTTGCAACCACAGTCAAATGCATAACCACGTTTGTAAGCATACTCCTTCAGTGTTTTGTGAGGTGGACAATGAAGTCCTCCAAGGTGTAATCTTCAACTTGTCTGTCCCTCCCAGACACATTATTTGTTTTAGTTTCTATTGGACAGCATATTATTCCCTGCACTTCCATTTTGAGCATTATTTGTTTAAAACTCTTAACTGTCATGAGAAAACTGGTGTCAAAATAGGCCAATTAGACAACATTTAAGCGTTTTGAAGGTGACAGTTAAGGGATTAAATCAAAAATGATTGTGCGAAACATCCTCACTTTTATCTTTAAAAGTGATGGTGTTTTGTCACACGTCTTATCATTTTTACCTAATAAACTGACCAATTAGAGCAAAGACATTTCGGGGTGACTTAAGATCTAAAGTTTTAATTGTACACCAGAAGACATGAAGTCACCCATAAAACTAAAAATTAGGATCATATTTTGATATTTAAATATCCAAAGTAATAAAACGAGGCCGAAATGGTTTAACACCTAGCATACTCCAGTTTCTCTCACTCTCAAAGCTAATGCTTGTTGCTCATTGAAGCTTGAACTACTTAATGATGAAGACAAATGAGCTCATTATCAAGTCCTTTCAAGCATGTTTGGTGCACCCACAGACGGATTGCAGACAGTGAGATGTTTTCATGTGTGCTCTCTTGTTCCGGAGGTGCACAACACGCAACAGATGCGTGGCCGACCTCGCGGTTGTATTTGCATGTATGCAAATTCTAAACTTTACCTTATTGAAGGTAAAGTTTAAAATTAACGCCTTACTGGGTTAATTTCCTTACAGCTTAAAGTGGTACATTTCCCTCTGTGTGTACATAGCCTGAGCAGTCTTAAGTGTATTAAGCAAAGATAAGCCTTCATAATCACAAGCAGAGTGAGCAGGAGAGCAGGGAGGCTCAATACTTGTGTGCTCTTAATTGCATTATGGGTCCGTATGACGTCGTTGCACAATATCATGCTTTCAATTTCTCATCATGTATAGTCATCGTCAGAAGCTGTTCATTTGTCAAGCATAGACTGCCAAGCATCATACTTAGAATAAGTGTGATGCTTTCTCAACGAGAGAAACTGAGGGCTCCTGCTATGAAATTAAATTAATGCTCAAATGTAGTTTAATTTAAAGAGATCATTTGAGAATCAATTCACAGTTAATGTCATGTTGATTAGCCGAGACTTGCATGTGAAAATAATATGATGAGGTTCTGAAGGAGGTGAGGCTGCAGAGATTACGCACAGTAAAGTTGATGCAGTTTTAAGGCTGAGCATTAGGGGGAGCTAAGAGACAGAAGGGTAAGTGAAAGCATGGCAAACCAATAAATCATAAAGGTTTAATTTAATAAAACATACACACGGGAAAGAAATGTTGAGCACTGAAGAAAAATATTTTTTTCAATTTAACCTTGTTATGAATCCCCCTCCACTTTATTTATCACCCACTGGTCACAGTGTTACCATACAAAATCACTTCCAACATGGAACTGCATTGAATAATTAGGATTTTAATATTCACACTCACACACACACACCCACGCACACACACACCCCCACATTCAAAAACCAAAATTAAATACACTTTTTTTTTTACAAAATAAAAATGGCAAAGGACAAAGGGACACAATAAAAGATATTAAGACATGCAGTGACAAATATAAAAAATAGACATTTGTTTCCTTTTTCTGTACATACATACATCGACACATATAAATATATAGAAGTAAAAAAGAGTGTATTTTTGAAATACAAAGGTCAAATTGTACAGTTACATTCCATAATAACAAACAGAGAACATGGCACAATATTCAAGTGAGTTTGCCTTTTCCACAGAAACACTATACAATATTGTATACTGTAGGCTCAAAAACTTAGTTCACACAACAGTTGGTTTCTCCAAGTCTGTTCACGCTGCAGTAAACATTGCAAATGAAGAAAGGATACTTTTTTTCAGCGGATATTCATTTGGAAACGCTCATTCAAGCAACTTTTGAACAGTGGGCTCTTTGAGTTCTTGCTTTCAATGCTTCAAAATTTCAGAGCCGTGTCTTCGCTTCAGTCTTCATCACTGAGGCGAAGAGAAACTCTGGTACCATAAACAAGCAGCTGACAAGTAGTCAATGAAACCTGTCATTATACGGTTTTAGCTTGGCACAATAAACAAGAATGTACCAGAATGTAGTGAAATCCTTCATGGTCTTCTCTGTCCCCCCCTCTTCAGTTCTGTCTGACGTCCTGCAGCAGTTTGTTGATCTCCTGGGCCAGCTCGCTAGTATCAATGCCGGCCTCGTGGCGACTGTCCCTGCGCTTGCTGCTTTGGTGACCCTGATGGAAGACACCATCAAAGTCATCCTCTTCGTAATTCTCTGGGATTTCCTCCATGGCTGGCAGCCATTTCAGGTGTGGTGGTTGTCCATTGGTGGAGGTGGAGGTTGAGGAGGAAGAGGAAGAGGAGGAGGAAACATGGTTGTTCACCACAGATGTGTTCCCTGGATTTAAATAGTGTGTATTAGCAGCCCATGCGGCTACACCAGGAGGGTAAGCAGGACCTTTGCCACCAGGGAGCAAACCTTTACGGCTGTCTTGAGGAACCGCGTTGTTACTATAGTTACCTGCAATGTTTCCACCTCGACTGCTTGCCCTCTCTGTGGTTGATGAGGATGAGGGTGGGCTTGTTTCAGTGCACTCAGTGTAGGAAGGGGGTAGGAGTCGCTGGAATACAGAGTTCATCTCTGTGAGGAGGGATCCAGCCCCTCCCCCAGCTGCATCACCTCCTCCTCCTCCTCCACTGAGATCTAGTTCTTCATTCCCAGACTCCTTGCCAAATGTGGAGAAACTCTTGCGATTCTCTGAGTCCACCGAAGACTCATCATCATCTAGCTGGGGTGGCTGAGAGGACTCTTCTCCGGGGATGTACATGTTGTTTCGGTAGTCTGCGGACGATGCAGGGGAGGAGACGGGGGGCATCCAGCATTGGTCAGAGTGTCCCAAGATGCGACATTCATCCGTGCACAGTCTTGTAGCTGAAGTAAAAAAATAAATAAAAAAGAAAAATCAACAAAAACAAGAAAAAAGGACAGTGTCAAGCTAAAGTTCAGATTATGTGCTGGGAAGGTTTCATGACGTCTAACATTTTGTGACAAACAACTCAAATATGTTATATGTATGTATGTATTGCTTTCAGCAAACTTTGTCATATTTGAAAATATGTGCCATTTTCTGTAAGTTTAATAAAAGCTCAAATATATTTTTAGTTAGGTTAGCATATTTTAATTTAAACCTGACAATGTTTTTTACTGAAATTTAACAAATGTTTATGAATTTTAACAGGTCAAAAATTCATAAATGTAGTAGTGCAACAACTTTAATATTTAGGCACAATGAAGAAAACCTTAGGAACTATTTTGAATATAGTAGTTGAATATCATCATGTGTCAGAATAAACTCAAAGATAGCCAAGCAAACTGAAAAAGTTAAAATAAAGTATAATTTTTTTAGACCACTTTTAAAACATGTTGTAGTAGATGACTAGTAAGTCAGTTAAGTAAATTTAAAAGCTGATCGTTTAACAATAAAACTCAATAGTAAAAAATAAATTATGTATTATCACAGATTGCCAATTTAAAATTCACAATTTGTATATTTCGCAAGTTATTCAGTTGTTTTATAGTTAATTTATTGATTTAATTGTTAAGACATTTGCCCAAATAAAAGCAGCAATGGCTTTATTGTCAAATTTAGGCCTAATGATTGATAATTATTAGGCTAAATAATGAGTGTATTTAGAATTTGACCTTGATTTTAATTGTGAATATTCAACAAATAATTTAAAGATTTAATAAATTACCTGCTTGTATGTTTATATAAAAAAATAGGTAAACTCTTGGTAAAAAAAATCAACTGAAAATTGTTTATACTGTAAACATAATTAGATTGAAGAAAAACAGTGGTAACCCTCACTATGAGCTCATATTCTTATGTCTATTTTATTTTTTTCTTAATTAGAGAAAAGACAGCAGTTGGGGGGAAAAAGAGAAAGTAACTGCAACATTTCCAAGTCTTTCTCAAAGGGAGCGATAAGGTGATAAAAAATGGTCAAGTCCACCATCTCTTCCCTTATCCATCTCAATAAAGCCTTGGAATACATTAACGACTACAGAGTAAAGACAGTGAGATGTGAAGGAGCTTTTGGGCAAGCAAGAGAGAGTAGGAGAGAGGGACCTAGGAAGTGGGAGAGGGAGAGAATAACATCATTCTAAAAGCAATTACTATGAATTCTCCTCAGTTCAGACATGAAAGCGCACCACTGTCACTCACCAAGGGAAAAAAGGGGAACAGGAAAAAGAAAAGAGTGAAGGGAGGGGAAAAAAACAGCTCCCTGAGACGCATACCGATGAGTGACAGGCGACTCATCTCCGCTCCGGGGAGGATTTTACAGACACGACTCTATCTTAGGGGCAGATAACACACAGACACAACTGCACACGAACAAACAGCCAGAACGCTGTGCCCTCTCTCAGTGTGATAACGAGCGTGGAAATGAGGGCTGTGTGGAAGAATGGGGCAGTATACAATGGATATTGTGTCTGCAACAGGGTGAATTTACAGGCCGTAACAGCAGGTGTAAAGACAAATAATAAGCTTAGACTTGATACTGTCCATGGTGCTGAAATTTGTCAGATAGGTATTAGCCTGGACGAGCTGGGAGGTGTCTCACAGCTGACTTGCTTAGATCAGTTTCATATTCTTTCAAATTGGGAGTAAAGAGAAGAAAAGATCTGTTGTGGACATGTTAAGTCCCAACATCCCCTTGAGTTTACTCAAAGTGGATTAGAGCAACTTAGAAATTGCAAAATGACAAGTTTTACAGAACAGATTTAAGTAAAGTGTGATAATCCTCTAAAACGAGAGGTGACAGCTGAGATACTGCCACAGAAGGTGTTGGGGATGTGAGGGAACTGACTGGTGCCAAGTCATGCTGAGAAAGGTGCAAAACATGGAGAAAATAGAAAAGCGTGCTGCCTTGTGGCGCCAGCTGTTCAGGCAGTTCAGGCAGAAAGGGGATTTAGAAAAGATCTCACCTGGGTGGAGTCGGTGGTGCATTTCGAGGTGCATTAGGTCAGAAAACCCCTCCCCCAGCAGCAGCCTGTCCACGGGGGATTCCCGCCCCATCTCGCAGTCACTGTCCCCCGCCTCACTGTCCCCACGGCCACTGTCCTTCAGGCTGAACTTGTCCATGTCCTGTAATGCGTACCTAGGAACAGAAACCACAGTGAGATAGTTTGTAAACAGCATAGTGCTGTTTGAAAATCAATGATGCAAGTTTATGTTTCAGTGCACATGGAAAGCTGGATGAATCAGTCTGCCTGCAGAGGAGACTAGATCTATCATATCAGACTTGAAGCTGCTTCTGCAATATGTCAAATCACAAGACAAGGATTGTTGGCCCATAAATTCTACATTGCAGGTAGATCCCGTCATTAAATCTTTTACAGCAGCCACCAGGGGCATCACTAAATCTATCCCTTTATGTTATAAGGAGATATTATGATGAAAGTTCTGATGGATGCGGACTTTTACAACCACAGCCTGGTTTCAATGAGGAATACATGGAAACTGTTGTCAGACAAATGAGTTGCATTCCTTTAGACTGAATGAAACTGGTGTGATAACAATTCGAATGTAGGAAAAACACTAACAAATCATAAACAGATCAACTGACAAGTGAAATTCAACTACACAATGAGGAACAAGTGGTTTGGAAAGTAAACAAAGGATAATCTTTTCAAGAAAAAAAGGGGCGAGGAGGACTGGGGCATTGGGGTAAATTACCTGTAGCTGCGGGAGTATTTGTTGCCACGGAAACTGGGTCTGGGCTGGTACTGGCCCTGATGGAGCATGGACAGAAGCTGTGAGACTTGCTACATCCCCCAAAAAAATGACAAAGCAAAGAAAAAAAAATAAAGCAAACAAAAAGAAAAGGGGAAAGATGAATAAAAATGGGACATTGAAGATGGGAAATGGGGGGAGCAAGAGACAAGACAGAAGACAAAATAATGGTTGAGTAAACACAAAATGGATGATGGAGAGGCTACTTAAAATGGGCGAAACAAAATGGATGACATTAAAATGAGAAAAAATAATAACGGGGTCCTGAAAGCGAGATGAGATGACGTGAATATGAAAGCACATGACTGGGAATTGAGTCATGGTAATGATGGAGGTAATGGTAACAGGGTGTAAACAAGGTAAAGACAAAGGCATCTATAATCATAATCAGTTTTAATGAGAGTCAGTCTGAACTACAGGGCACTTTTGATTAAGTCACTGTCACATTTGAAGATGACTTAATTTGCTCAGAGACAGCTGTATGTGGAGGAGGAGAAAGGCTGGTGTGTGTGTGTGTGTGTGTAAGAGGGAGAGCTAGAGTGAGAGAGAGTAAGAGAATGAGGGTGTGGGTGAAAAACAGAGAAAATTTAGGACTAATGAATCACATTAGAAATAATTTAGAGAAACCTGAGGTATGTGTGTCTGCTCATGCTTACCTCCACTGGTGGAGTTGCGTGTGCCATTTCCAGGGCAAAGCTCTCTGGGATGTGATTGGATGAGATGGTCACCAGGCTATTAAGAGATTGGCGGCTGTGATGGTTCTGTGGAACCCCCATCTGGGCCCGATCCATTGGAGGCGTGGTTGATGGTGAGTGGTGGTGGGCCCTGATGGGGAGGGTGCCGTTCACTGTGGGTACCAGGGTGATGTCACCTTTGTGAATTTGGCGTGAAGGTTTCTTTGGGTGGTGCTGGTAGGTGGACTCGGCCACCCGGCAGTTGTAAGACTGTCTCGCCTCTTTCTTTTCCCTGTTACAGCGGGTGACAAAGGCCACCATGATGACCAGGAGCGTGCCAACGATTATTCCCAATATGATGATGATCATTTTGGATATATTGATTGGAGAAACCCCTGGGTCCATTGGCTGTACATGGTTTTTGATGTTCTCATAGAGGTTGATTTTTAGAACTGCCTTGGCACTAAGACTCTCAGTTCCCTGATCTCTGACCACCACAGTAAGCTCAGCATGCTCATGTGGGAAGTTCTCTAGACTGGTGTTGGCTTGGATCTTGCATGTTCTTGGCTCAATAACAAAGTACCCTTCTTCATTGCCATTGACAATAGAGCAGATGAGCTCAGCATTGACTCCTGTGTCACGATCAGTCGCCCTGACCACTGTCACTAAATGTCCAGCCTCGGTAAACTTTGAAGCACGAATGTCTGCTGAAAAATTCCACAACTGTGGAAACATAATGACTGGGGGGTTATCATTTTCATCCAGAATGCTCAGAACAACAGTAGCGTTGCTGGTAAGTGGAGGTTTACCTGCGTCTTTGGCTTGTACAACAAAGGATATATTATTCACCTCCTCCCGGTCAAATGTGCGCAGAGCATAGATGGCACCATTAGAGGGGTCTATAGTGACGTAGGTGGAAATGGAACTTCCATGAATGTAGTTTTCCAAGATGGAGTAGCTCACCTGTCCATTGGCATCCAAGTCAGGATCAGTGGCTGTGATAGATGTCAGGTATGCTCCCGGGGCATTGTTTTCCGACTTGAAGATCTCATATTGTCCCTTCTCAAAGCGTGGCGGGTTGTCATTTTCATCTGTAACATGCACTGTGAAGTGTTTGACTGTGGAGAGACTCGGGGTTCCCCTGTCCTCTGCCACAACAGTCAGGCTGAACTCTGACCTCTTTTCTCTGTCCAGGGACACATTGGTCAAGATCATATAGTTGTTCTCATAGGTTTTCTGCAGTTTGAAATAACCTTGACCATGAAGTTTACACTCAACTTCTCCATTTAACCCAGAGTCCAAGTCTTCCACTCTTACCAAAGCAACAAATGTGTCCAGCGGAGATGCCTCAGATACATATGCTGCATCTCCATTCCCCTGAGAGGGAAAATTAATACTGATGTCTGGTTTGTTATCATTCACATCTACCACTTTAACCAAGATCTTGCAGTGAGCAGGCATGGAGTTTGGACCCATGTCTTGAGCTTGCACGTCAATGTCATAAGAATTTACTGTCTCATAGTCAATTCGCTTGATGAGGGTCAGGTGACCGCTGTCGGTGTTAATTTTGAACGTCTCTATAATTTTAGGAGACACGTGATTGCTAAATGAGTATGCGATTTTAGCATTTGTACCGTCATCAGCGTCTGTGGCGTTCAGATCAATAAGCAGAGTGCCAACAGGTGAGTTTTCAGGCAGATTTATAACATAGGAGGACTTCTCAAAAACCGGGCTGTTGTCATTAGAGTCAGCGATGCTGATTCTGAGAAGGGTCGATCCTGTTCTTGGGGGAACGCCCCTGTCAGAGGCTGTGTACTGAAGTTCGTAGCTGGAGCGCACCTCCCGGTCCAGGTCCCTAAGTACCACCAGCTCAGCGTACTTAACTCCGTCGCTCCTAGACTGCACGTCTATTTTGAAGTTGTTATTTGGCTCTAGTGCGTAAGTGTATAAGGAATTCTCACCGACATCGGGGTCTGTGGCGCTGTCCAGGGGGATGCGCGCTCCGATGGCCGCGCTTTCTGAGATCTCGATGGGGATTAGGGCTCGGGCGAAATGCGGCGCATTGTCATTAATGTCCAGCACTTCCACTTCGACGTGAAACAGCTGGAGGTGCTCGGTGGGGAGCGTCAGGACGTCGAACTGGATGGAACAGTTAAGATTCTTCTCGCAGAGTTTCTCGCGGTCGATTTTGGTCCTGATGCTGATCTCTCCGTCCTGCTCACGCACAGTAAGGAAAGAGGAGCTCCCCCGCTGCATCGCTCTGAAGCGCAAAGACACGGAGCTGGGAAGTTTTGCCAAAACATCCGCGACGTCGTCTCTCAAGCGGGCTATTACAGTGCCAACCTTCTGCTCCTCGAAGATCTGATATTTCAGCTTCTTGCCGGTAACGTGCTGCGCCGCCAGCACAAAAACCGTGGCAACTCTCAGAATTCTTGTTAGAAAGATTCCCGTCATTTTCAAATTGCTTGTCCTGCTGGAAAAATGGCAGCAAAAAAAAAAAAAAAAAAAACGAAATCAGTGCCACCTTTAACTTAAGAAATGCTCTGGCCGCTCAATCAGCAGCTGCATTGCTTTTTCTGTAAAAACACGCAGTAGTTAAATAAAGGCTGATTTAAATTGTTGTCAGGTTCCATAAACTCATCTGATTCTCCTCACAGCCGTCCTTTCTAATCAGTCAGAGTTTCTGTTGCATGTATCCAGTCAGTGTACCACTGGAAATTTGCGCGTCTCTCTCCCTCTCCTCCTTGCGTCTGTGCGCCGTGCGCTCTCTTCCGCTCCCTCTCTCCGTTTGAGCTTGCGTCTGCACAGACTTTACCCAAAAGAAAGAGGAAAGAACGAAAGATCCCGCCTCAAATTTTCTTGCCGCACTTCTGCTTCTGCTCCCCCTTCTTTTTTATGACATCCCCCGGTAAAGACAAACGATTTTTTTTAAAACCAGGAGCTGGCTGGTGGCTACTTGATATCCAAAGAAGGAGGGAAAGGAGGCGTAAGAAAGGAGGGGAAAGCGGGTGGAAACCCCGCCTTGGATAGGTTAATTCTGGGAACTTTTACGATGAACGATCGGGAGATAAATCCAAGAAAGAAAGATATGCAAGAATCCTCCTTTTCAGTTATTTTTATCGCTACAAAACATTTACATAGGTATATTTATGATACGCTCACCCTCTCCAAAAATGATGGAGACGCAGTTATTTTAAATCCTCATCAGGCACACCTTTTAGTTACATGCATTACTGCACGCCGCATTCAAGTCTTAATACATCTTTTAAAACATAATATTTCTGCAGGAACAAGCTGCTGTGCGCCCACTCCTGCACAGTGACTTAAGCACTTGCTGTTTGACATTAAAGCATCGCAACTTCTCTGTTTTTTTCTTCTTCTTGCTCTTTGAAGTGGCTGACTACCTCCCTTTTTCATGCACAGGAACTTTGTAGTGGACACACTGACTAAAGTATCTTTCACTTGTGCCTAATCTGTGCTTGTCTGTGTGGGTGAGAGTGTATAAACTGGGTAAGCCGTGTGGCGAATCGCGCTGAAAAGGGAGCCGGGCTCTAATGAATGCCTTTAAAGAGTTGGTCACGCCGAGAAACAGCTCCGTCCCCCTCCCGTGTGCAAATCTGTCCAGCATCACTTCAAACTCCCTGCAGGATAGGGTATTTTTGATAACGAGCGCAGCATCCGCAACTCACTAGTTCAAGCATGCAGTTTTCAGTTGACCAGGGGGAAAAGAAAAGAGAGGACCCAATACGCATGAATGCGCAAGCACACACGAGACTAGAGCACTGGGAGAGAGAGGAGAGAGGAGATCTAAGGTTTAATAAATGTGGACAACAGAGACCGTGCATTCTGGTCACCATCTGGCGTGGTTTGTTTGGCACCAGGACCCTGCGATTACAGCCGACCCAGCAGCACCCCAGCAGAGCATCCCAATCCACCCCACCTCCCTAAAACTGTGAAGAAATAAGTTGTCATGGGGGATTGTAGACTGCACCACCAAGAGCCGAGCAGTTTTTCCACATTCATTCACACATTTGTCACGTGTGTGCATGTGGTTGTTGTTCTTGGTGGGGTTCAAAAGATAGAGAAAATGTCCTTAACCACTCTGTCACTTCATACACCAAGAGACCACGCAGAATTAATTTGAGTTAGTGACTTGAAAAACTTTTTATTTTGCAGTAACTTTTGTGTTGGTGCATGACATAAATCGTGGATAGTAAAAGATGCAGTCCATAATTCTGTTTCTTGGAAGAGCGGAAAGAGAAGGCCATTGTTTAAAACTATTTCAGTTTATCACAAGCCATGCAACAAGACAGCTAACATGACACAATAAGGCAGAATAATTGGAAATCTTCAGCCTACATGTGTGATAGAAAACCGGCACTGTGCATCAGCCTGAGTACAACATTTAAATCTTAGCAGTATTCAGAAGTTGGATGGAGCTATGTTCAGGGCAATCCTGGAAGAAAGCGTGTTAAGCCCAAAAGGAGAAATTTAACAGTCGGTCAATGACTGTAAACATACACCCAGACCCATGAAAGCATGGTTTGAAATCAAAACATAATCATGGGCCAGTCAAAATCCATATTCACATCTAATTTGTATGTTTCAGATTGTTATTTTATTCAATCTGATTAATTTTACAAACAACATTGGAGAAAGGTTACACAACTCCAGATGGCAGAAACATACCCCAAAAGACTTGCAGCTGTAATCACAGCAAAAGGCAGTTTTAAAAATGTATCGACTTAGAAGGGCTTAAAAAAAATGTATGCCATATTTTTCAAATTTGTATTTGAAAAAATATATAGAATCATTCACAACTTTTTGTTGGTTTGCAGAACATTCAAATAAAATAGATTATAAATTTTTGTTGCAGTATGGAAAAAATATGAGAAAAATTGCGTGAGTTTTTCAAACGAATACTTTCCCATTAAGACAGATTGATTTCCAATTGATTCAACCAACATCTTTCGGATGTTGGTTATAACATCTTTGGCCTAAGTATTTATAAATCATTTTCTAAGTAAGACAGATAAGAGATAGCATCTGCCAACAAATAAATAATTTTAAAACATATGTGATGGATATGGTTACTGGATGAGAAATATGATAAAATACCAGGTTCAGGCTTAATGATGTTCGTTTAACACCAAGTTCTTCATTTAGTTGGTTAATGCAATGCATCTGCACATCTCCTAAGGCTTCTTTGTGTCTTTTTCAATGGAACAAAAGCTTATTAAATCTTCCAAACGTGCACGGACACCAACCTAAAGCTCCCCCTTTTTTAACCCAGACTTCTAAATTAGCGGAAAAAAACTCATTTATTCCCACTCGTAGTGGCTATTCACTGGTGGAGCCATGTCTGCAAAATGTTTGAATTCACTCCTTTTTTGCACATCTTTTACTACAGCACAGTTGTTTTTCTTTAAACAGGTTTGCTATGGGCGCCCAACATTTCCATAGCTCCAAATGCTCACAATAGAGTAATGCAATTACTCCCTGTGTCCCAAGGAAGCTAATCACATTTGGAGAACAAAGTCTGCTCTGGAGTTTGTGGAAAAAGTGAGCAAAAGAAAAGGGACATGGTTTAGAAGGGGGTGCGGGTGCACTGAGGTATTAAAAATGGCAGAATACAACAATTAATGTATAGAGGGGGGTGGGCTATAATCTAAGTAAAAAAAGCAGATGGAGGCTTAATACGTTTAGGCACGCTAGATAATCAGAGGAGCCAAACAAACATAGTGAATTTAGAGCTAAGTAATTCAGGCTACAAATATTCATCCCTCCAGCAGGTGCAAAGGATGTGGTGTCTGTAGATTTGGAAAGATTTTGTTTAACTTCTGTTCTTATCCTCCCATACATATTTTTATTGATCCATTGATGTTTCAGAAGCACATAGCTGTCTCTGCAAATGCATGAAATCAGCACCTACAAGCAAACTGCCTCTTGCGTGGCTGCAGAACCATTCATGTGGTGTCTACAACTCCTTCTGTGTGTCCAGACCTTGTAGCCATAAACTCAAAGAGTGAATCAAACATCTCGCAGCCATAATTATATGTCCACCGTTTCATATTCCACCACCTTCAACTCAACCCCTCAATCCCTTGATGTCAACCAATATCTTTTTTTTTGGCTACTCCAGGTCTCCCAGTCCTTGTTTTTATTTACCCCAGCAGAAACATAGAACTCAATTTCAATTGAAACCAAGTCAAAAGTCAGAGTTGTTTATATTATTTCATTAACTATAACCAATTTTCAACTGAATTTAGTTTTCAACATACATCTATTAGTGGACTTCTTTTTGTGACTTGTGAACCACAACTTCCTGATGTTGCTCTGTAAGGTTTCTATATTTATTCAATGAAAATATGCACAGAAGGAAATATAGGCACCACAAGTTTAAGATGTGGTAGCACTAAATGCATCCAGATAGCAGTGGAAACAAAAGTGTGTGTGTGTGCGAGCATCAGGGTGTGGTGATTCTTTTGGTGGTTTGGTTGTAAAGGCACGCGAGCATCTGTCGCCTCGTCTGGCCACTCATTGTCACTCATTCAATTAGTTGCGATTTGGTGGATTCCCTTTTTTGCCAAGGGGAGGAGAAGGACCCCAGAGGGGACAGGAGCTTGCTTTCACTGGTTCTTGAAGGGGAAAGTTGATGCCGTCCCCCACCACCTACACACACACGCACATATAAAGAGCTACCCCCATCAAAGCTGCGATTGTTATTCATTCCTGTATTCCCTTGTATCGTCTCCTCTGCTTTGCATAGGGTTCCACAGGGCTTTATTGCTTTATGACCACTATTATCTGTTTGTGTGCGTGTGTGTGAGTTTGTATGAGTGTGTAAGCAGACTAGTCTTTTCATGCTCACAGTGAGTGCGCTCATCACAGTACTCTGAGTGCAGCATATTGCAAGCGATGTCAACAGTTGCGCAACAAATTTATTGCCTAAGCAAAGAAAGAATGTGACTGGTCACCTTTAAATTTAACATATTGCTGTTCTGCATTGACAGTCCTATCCTGAGTCTTACAGTATGTTATTACTGCTTTATAGACTTTTTCTTCCAAAGTGGTTGAGAACTGTATGATTTTTTCTCTTTTTCTTGAAAGGCAAGTGTACCATTGCATTTGAGTCTCCTAAGTTAGTAGATTTTTTGTTCTATTATGTTCTACTCCATTAGTGATCCTTGTTTGTTTGCTTCATAATCATCCAGTCATTCTTTCCTTGGCCTAATTCTCTGCATGATTCACAGCAGACTCTTTGTAAACACACACACATGCATCTGTGAGGTTTGTGCACACATTCTCTTACCGAAAAGGCACTGACAGCAAATTGCCATGGCCCACCAAGACATGGCACAAAGAAACACAAAGGCTTCACAAGTAATCACTACCAAGCCACAGACCATCTAGATTCTCGTACATTCAGAAGGAAAAATGGGCAATGCAAACAAATACAGTTAAATGCAGATTTAATCATAACCCCACCAAATTTAAGTTGAAATTAATCTTTTAATTTGACAAACATATTCCTTCTGACAAAGTAATAGCAACATTGTGCGTTGGTCTTTCCTGAGTTTTGACAGGAATCTGAGAAACAGAGGTCAGAGTAAAGGGTTAGGCTAAGAGAAAGAGGTATTTCATTCTCAAAGACTAGGATCTCAATACCAAAGATACATTGTTAAAATACCAGTGGAAACGTGCAAAACCCCAATGAGCAATTATAAGAAGAGGTTCAATCGTAAATTTATTTAATTGTAATTTGTAACATTTTCCACTGGGAAAGGCTGTGAATATTTGACATGTAATTTTTACAGTCAAATTTAAATTAAAATAGACACATTTCTTTTTCCCCCAAAATGGCACCAATTATATTCAGTCTCATTACAGGCACAGATTTTTTTTAATTTTTAATTAAAAATTTTTTAAATCTAAACCTGCCCATTATATAAATCATTTTTCATTTTACTTTAAACAAGCACTTCATGCTCCTGACTGTGCAGAGGAATAAAAATGATAACTTGAACGGAACGGTGTAATGTATTTTCCAGGCACATAGTGCCATTTTGTAGCAAAATCATGTAACTTTGTTTCTTTCAGTTGTTATAAAAATGCTGTAACCATCAAACACGACTTAAAGAAATGCCTTGGAAGTGATTCTCTTTAAGAATCTTCTGCTCATCCCAACACTCTGCCTACAGCACATTATGACAACAATGCTTTTCCAGTCTACAATTTACAGCCGTTCTAGGAGTGTTGCACTGATGAGTAGTTCATACGATGAGCTGAGGAGATATGCAGTTCTACCAGGTGTTTGCTAATTGCTGCTGGTGCTAATCTGAAGGAGCTGAAAAACTGCTGGGGGAGGGGTGCTCTGATAGGCGCAAGCTCAGCTGGAGAGTACAGCTTAAAGAAAGAGCTCTTCCTAACCAGAATGGTTGCCAGAGGAGATTCAATGATTTCTCAAACATGAATTAAAGAATAAAAGCAGGACTCTAGTATGTCTTTGATTAATTATATTGTAACATGGTGCCCCTCTTTAAGAGTTGTGTAAATAAAAACTCAAAACGTGTGGTGTGCATTGGTATTCAACTCATTTTACTCTAATACTCAAAAATAAAATAATGTCAGACCAATTGCCTTAAGAGGTCACCTAGTTGGCAAATAAAAAAGTGTACAATTAAATGTCAGGGTGATTCTGTTATCAGCTAAATGTTCAGCCAATGAAGTTAAATTCCAAAACCAAGTCAATCAATATTTAATACCAGCTTATACATATTGGCAGTCGGATACCTATAAATATTTCCTTGACTTTTTAACGATCCCTTTTGGAGTGGAGGCAGCCGATATCAATTATACAGCAGTTCAGTGAGACAATATAAGCAGCATATGTATATTAATTAGGAGGCCACTTGAGAGCCCTCAGCTCTGTTTCTTTTCTCTAATGCCTTGCAGGTCACCTTGAATTAATGAAGAAAACAGTTAGGGCTTATTAGTCTAAGGGAGGAAATGCTATCAGATGTAAGACACATCCATGGGTCCCTGATTGTGTGTATGTGTGTCCACACACACGCTGTTTACCCATTTGTGTCGACGTCAGTGAGTACGTGTTTGTGTGTGTGTGCGCATGATTGACGGGTTGTTGATTTGTCGGGGACTGCCTCTTGCACGATACGATGTCTGTATGTCGTTGATGACTGACAGCTAATTTGGGGTCCAGAGATTAGTGTTTTAGAAAGGGAAGATTCTCGGAAACTTGTCACATCCAAACAGAATTGGTCCTCACTTGGTCCGATTTCTTTGATAGAGCATGTATGTCAGGCTGGTAATGAGGACAGGCCAGGCTTTATCCTCATGAAGGCAGCCATCATCTCTTGATATATCTGTTTTAAAACATGCAGTGACAGCTGCTTTTTTGAAGATGTCAGTGGACATGAGTGAACGGTATCAAAACATTTGCATCAGTGCCACTTACAGCCACAAGAAAATAACATGTGACAGCTCTATTGACAAAAGTTGTTCCTTTAGCTGCAGTGCATGGTTTATAATGAGGTCAAGGTCTCAAGTTTTGCCAAACAAATCCAAGGGATTTGTACGTTTTCTCATCATTTTTAAATTGGGAAGTAGAGGAAGTAGCGCAACATCAAGCTAAAAATCCATTGAGTTCAAATACAAACGCAAACAGAAGCAACCGCCTTTATAAATGAAGTCTAACTAACTCCAGAAACGTGCTGGCATACATTAGACTGGTGGGTTCATGTTGAAAACCAGATATTTGGGAAAAGGGTGCATGGTCTGAGAGACACAAAGCCCCTTCTGTTTCTGCAGTCTGCAGTGCTTACAACTTGAACTGATTAAAAGTAACATAAGTTGGAGTTAAGCAGACCTACACTTTTGGTGCTCTGTTCTAAGACATCCATAAAATCTGTGTATGTGTGAGACAGCTTCTAGGTCTGTGTGTGATTGTATGGGTGTAATCAGGAGGTGATTTTCTGCCTGAGGTTAGGCCCTTACCAGACAGCTACATGTTTAAGTATCTCCTGCTGACCCACTTCCTGAGGTTGCACAAGGGTTACACTTATTGAGGTCTGACAGCTGTGACATAAGTGGGATAGATGGTGGGTATGATAACATAGGGATGAAATATATTGAAAGACCAATTCAAGTAAAAGGGTGATTGTGTGTATGGTGAAGACACCTTCTGACCTGACCTTTTACTTACATTTGACTGCTTTCAAAATATCGTAGACTAACTTTTTAAATTAGTCTTAACAATCCCAAAGATGGTGTCCTGAATCTATGAAAATCAATGTTTTTATGACTCTGATGTGTTATGGTCAAATTAATTGTCTCAATGTTTGTTGGTGGATGTACACGTTTTCTTCCATGGATAATTGTACTGTGGTAATTTGAAAATTAAAATTAAGCTTCTTAAATAATCCACAATTGTTGAACTTGTTGAACATCCAAATGAATTTTTTACTCTTTGCATCATGTAGTTTTATCTACAAATGGAGTTTGGTCTCTTGTCTCAAGAATGTGATATAGAAAAAAGCGGTAGAGGCCATTTATTTACTTACCTTTCTGGCATGATATGGCAAAGAGAATTTTTACATATACTTCAGTTTGACGGGCTGTTGTGGCAACATCAAATTGTCATATTGAGCTGCAATCTATATTTGTTTATTTTGTCAAAATTTTGTGAAACATTTCTTCCTGAACTCTTCTGACATATTTATCATCGCAGATATTAAGTATTTTTGTGTTCAACTCAAATGCAGAGGAACCACCGAACACATCCAACAAAATTTTTAAAAACCAATGACCTTCCAGTCTGAATGAAATTTTAGTCAAAAACAGTTTTTGTACCAAGATTTCCCTATAAGCCAGGCTCAGAAATGGGATTATTGCAGCTGTGTGCGAGTTGGTTCCATTAGTGAGCGAAAAACCTGTTTACAGATCAGAAAGTAGGTGCTCTCTTTTTCAGAATTTTAAAGTCCTTGTATTTTCATCTCCCGAAATGTCACACTTTATAAAATTCTATTTTCTTTAGACGTAGTAGTCCTTAGATTTATCTTTGTTCTTATTCTTTTTCTTATCAAATTATTTGACATATTTATTCCTGACTAGCTCCCAGGGTTTCTTGGTTTCTTTGGTATTGTTCTCAGTTGAAATTTGATCATTTTAAACATAATGAATCTTAATTTTTATTTAATATAAAGGTCTATAAGCACAGAAATACGGAATATTTGTGTTCAAAGCAAGGGGATTGTTAAAACGTAAAAGGGGGAAACAGAAACTGTGGAGTTAGAAATGGGGGAAATAAAGACGGAATAGAAAGAGTTAGAGTGCAGAAATGAATAAAAATGTAGGACGGAGGAGCATAGGAGTTTACTAATAGGAAAAGAGATGACAACTTCTGTGTATCCTCTGGCCCTTCAGATGTTCATGATTAAAACCTCATTCCTCCATCATTTGCACACCACTTCTCACCTAAGCTTAATGAAAACAACGCTGGATTGATTTGTGACAACCTTGAGCTGGGGTACTTCAATATGTGTGTGAGAGTACAGACTCCTAGGTGTGACTTCCGTTTGTGTGTGTGTGTGCAAGTGTCCCTTATTAGTCATACTCTAGCCTAGTCACACCTGAACTCCCACTGATTTGGTCAGGGGAGCAGAAAAAGAAAGACCTTGGGAAAGGTTATATAAACTAGGGAGATAAAGTGGATTCAGACAATCATTTTTTTTTTCTTGAAGGCAGTGTTGCTGTAAAGATAAACAAATTGTCCACATATTTCATAAGCTGTTAGGCTTCACTGTGGAAATGCTTAACATGGTGTATTGAGTTTATGCAGGGGATTTTGGGACAGAAGCCAAACAGTGAACAGCAATTGTTCAATCAGGCTCAGCAGGAACGCGAGTTATAAAGGTGCAGGAATGGCAGGGAAGGGAAACGAAAAGAGAATTTGGACAAAATGACAAAGTGGATGGATGGTGGATGGATCAAATGGAAAGATGGATGAAATGACAACATTTCATAAAGTGAAGCCAATTTTATTATTCAAATTCTCACTCTCTTGACAATGAAGGTGACTGATGTTGCATTTAATTTGGTTTCATTCCTCCTTACCTGACCTGCACATGCATAATATTGCATTCTCATTACTGCCAGTCACTTGAAATTGCAGAGAGATTATTCTTCCAACATGCCAATTACCAAATTTTCCTTCAGATCCCTGTTTACTACTCTGAAAACATACTTATTTTTTCAATCAAACTGATATCATAATGATAATGGTGGTATGAAGGACGCTAAAATAGAAAAAAAAATCTACAAGTTCAACTGTGAAATGGTTAGGGGTCGTGGGGAATATAAGAATTATGAAATTATCTTTGTTGAACGTTATACTTTCCTATAATCATAGATTTACTTTGTAGTGACATGTAAACGATGAGTGTAGTTCTGCACCGTTTCAGCATTCCAACCAACTACCCTTTGCTACTCTCTGAGATCGATCCACATTCCATTACTATATAAGGTAGAGGGATGCAACTGTGGAATGTTTTTGAACAATGCAGACTAACGTGAAATAAACCATGATCACGTAGGTGGATAGAGTGGGAACCAGCAAGACAAAGAGGGAGTGGTTTTTTAAATCTAACATTATGTACACACAAAAAGACTTCTGATCTCACTCAATATACGCGTTTTGATGTGTAAGTGGATCTCCAAGATATATCTTGTGTCTTTTTTAAAGATTAGTTGATTTTTACTCACTGACTCTTCTGGAATCTTCTGCATTAACAAGTCTGAGCCGGAGACGCCTGAGTCTCCGGCTGTAGCAGATAACTCGGTGATCTGAGAAGTAAATATCAATTTATTTGTGAAATGAAAAAAAGCCAAATAATATTAATATCCTGACTCATAGAACTTGATGCAGAAAAATATTTCTCCAGTGCACGAAAAGAGATAAGCAAAATGTTCATCGTAGCTGCTTATCATTAAACAAGTCTTGTCAAATCTGCATCACTCCTCGGCTGGTATTATTGCCTCCTCTGCTAACGAGCAATTAATTCACTTTACAGCCTTCTTCCAGTGCTATGTAAACAGCAAATGGAAAGGATGCTCTCTAATGGTTTTACTTTAAAAACTCCAACACAAAAAACCACACATTGCCTAAATGCAAACTGTCGCTCCCAGGGGCCTCATCAATGGTGGAAAACGAAAGCAGGCGCTAAACAAACACATGCTGATACAACGTCAGGTTAGCCACAATTATGCTTACATTATAAGTGCTGAAACACACGGAAACATATTTTGCTGATTAACATGCCCTCCAAATTTTTTTCCCTTTTTTTTCAACAGCAACCAAACAAGCATGCATCATAATTACCCAAATTAATTCCCACAAGTACCACATCATCATCAACACCAGCTTTTGTTCACGCTTGATTACTTTTATATGCAGTGATAGCTACCCGGTGTTTAACATCTTTCTGTCTCACACACACACTCTGATTCAGCAGTCATACCAGAAAACCTCCACGCGATGATGGCTTTCATCTGTAATAAAAACAAGGCAGGACACTGAGCTCCAGTGTAGTAATCAATAATTATTGTAAGTTCTTACCTTTCTAGTCGCGTGCAAGTTCTGTTTTGATTTTGATAATTTATTCTACACAGATCCGCCATAATGACTTGTATGACCCACTGAGAAACGGAGAAAGACATCCATGGCAATGTTTTCTCAAAGAAGTTTCTGACTGGAAAATGTTCAAACATCTTTGTAGGGTGTTATTTGGGACAAAAGCCAACAGATTATATTTCTTGCATATTGGTATGCTTTGTAAACGTATACAGTTAGAGCTTACAAATACTTACCATAGGCATGAATAAGGGAGAAGGTTCAAGCTTGTATATTTGAGTAGACTTGGTTAAACTGGCTGGTTTTCTAGCCCAACTAACCTTGAAGTATGATTTACAAATTTTTGACACCATTCCAAAAGCTTAATATTAGACCGATTCATCCACTCCAAATCCAGTTTTGACATATGTTTGTGATCATCGTCCTCTTGAAACACACTGGCCGTGATATATAATCCTGTCACAATGCAACCATAACCACTGTGCCCCAAGCAGAGGTATTTCTACACTGAACCATACATGCTAAGTGTAAACGCAGTTTAAACAGACTTGCTGTTGACCTTGAAGAGTTTGTTTTATTAGTTAGAGTTCGCCCTCCTCTGCCTGATACCTGGGAGACTCTCTTTTTTGCTTGTGAAGTAATTTATTGATTCATATAATGCAGATTCATCTTTGGCATGTGAAAACAATTTAATGCTTTTTTTTCCTTCCCTTTGCAAAATAAGTGGTCAAGTGACAGAGTCAGCATGACTTCATATTAGACAGCGACATGTGCAGATGATACTGAAATTGAAAGGGATGACGCATCAAAAGTCCAACTCAAAGTTGTCTCTGGAAGCAATTTATGATGAATGCTGATAGGAGCTTGTCACCTATAAATATGATCTCTTCAGGAATGAAAATAAAGGTTACATTCGTAAATACAGCAGATGTACGAGACAATGAGTAAAAGAACAGCCACATTATCTGCCACAGAATTTTCTTTATTAGTCACAGACTGTCACTGAACAATAAAAACACATAGAGTTGAGACTGTGGTTCTTAATGATACTTTTACTAATAAAAATGATGTTTTATTTTTCAGTGGATGAAAAGTCCTAAAAAATACTTTACAACTTTTTTTTTTCCAAAAGTTGTTTTACTCATATATATGTATCTATATATTTTTTGAGTTGTCTATGAAAACATTGGGTTAAAGTCGTGTTTCTCAAATCGGGTCCTCAAGAACCACTGCACTGCATGTTTTTGGTGTTTCCCTTCTGCCACACACCTCACTTAAGTAGGTGATTAAGAGGCTTCTGCAGCACTTGATGGCATCCAGAGGAGTTCATGCAGTCATTTAAATCAGGTGTTCTGAAATAGACAACATCTAAAATATGCCGCACCAGAATTGAGAAACTCCAGGTTAAAGAAAAGATAAAGGCAAACATTAAGCTCAGTTCATAACACACCCTTAACCCAGAAGTCATACAGTTTACGACTGATCGTTGTTAGTCCACTTTAGCCCCCATTTTCCAGCACATTTGCAAGAGTTGCAGCATCTTTTAAAATCAATGACTACCAGGAGTCTCAGTTCAAGTCAAATGGGTCCAAACTTTTTAACTTATACAATTTTCTGCTTTTATGTTTTACATTGCAAAGTGCTGTAGTGTGTGAAATGAACTGCCTCTGCAACAACATCTCTTAGAAATGATTTCTTCTCTGGGGTATGAAGAGAATGTATTACGCAGCAAAGAATTCAATTAGAAACTCAAAACAATAATGAAAAAGCAGTTTCTTGTTTTCTGTAAAACCAAATGTAGAACTGAATCTCAGAGCTTAAACATCTTTTAAAATTCCCAGCTAGTAATATTTTCAGCACCCGTTCAAAAAGCTTACATTTAATTTCCCTCTCTGACAATCTCTTTTACTGACATACCAACAGTTGCTCATTGGAAAAATCAAGTGTCTCAGAATCTTTATTGTTGTTTAGAATTTCACTTTAATGTTTAATGGTTATTTTGCAACAATTTATCCAGCTCTATAATTTCTATTTTCTCTTCAGAGATAATAAACATAATGTGCAATGTTTATATACCAATAAACTTACACAAAGCACACATAAAGTCACTTGAAAGCTGATTTGAGGAACCTGAACACCAATGTTGGCATGCAGTTTTTCATCTGCATTAAGGATTTAATCTGCTATATAGCACTGCCCAAATCAAATAAATTGACATTAAATGCATCTTTATTAAAAAAGGAAGGACTTGTTCTGCAAAAGAAAACATTCTCAATGAATGTTAAGTAATTGTCACATAAACCTAATACCTAGTTTGCTGTTATTGGCAGCAACACGTTTTTTAGACGAGTAGGTTTAAGTCTTTTAGAAAAGAACATAATTGTTTTTTTGCAGAATTGTTTTAATTCAGCCTCATTGACAGATTGTTAAGCATGAACCATCTGTTTAAGGTTATGACAAAGGATCTCAGCTTGATTCAAATTTCAATTTAAACTAGGCCACCACCAAACCTTTTTTTTTTTTTTTCATGTCAAACATGAGTTGTATGCCACTGATGATAATATGTCAGGATTCTCTGGAGATAAGCAGAATTTACAGTTACATCAATCATGGAAGGTTATTCAGGTCCCCAAGCAATGAACAAGCCCCAGAACAGCAGATTATCGTCGATACTTTTTTCCAAAAAGGATCAAAGATACTTTTATATTTTTCAATATTTTTTTCCCTCCAATACTGTGTTCTAGTTTTTTGCTAAGTTTAGCAGGATGGACATTCCAAAGACAAGACTTGACAAACAATGAGACAAGTGATTTTGGAGTGATTTAGATGTTGTTCTTGATTCTTTTGTGACTTTGAGGACAAGTTGCTAATGCAGTTTGGGAATAATTTTGGTAGATCAGTTACCAAAATTACTGATTTACCCAGAAAGGTTCATTATTGTTCAGTTTTTTCCCCTCTATTTGTGACTAATGGCTTCTCTGTGATTTGGTGCGGCTGAAGCTTAAAAGGGTTTTGTGATGTCTTCCCAAGTAATAGGTCTCAAAGACATTGTCACTCATCAATTCTTACATTCCTTTAGGTGTTGCCTTTTGAGATCCCTTTGCCTATGAATGCTGTGTTTTGTTGAGATGGTGTGCATAAACATGAAAATAATGTTTGGCCCATGTTGATTGCAATGAAATGTAATTAATAAAGAACTTACAGAAAACTGAGGAACTGGCACAAAAAAACCTGATAGAAGAAGCAAAACAATGGAGCACAGGAAAGCCAGAACGGAGGAAACAGACAATGGAGAATAGAAGACTCTGGCAAGGAATCTAACAGTTTTTAACTTCTGGGATGCTTGATGAGTGGCATCCCAGAATTAGACGAAATGTAAAACAGCTCAAGAACGTAATCAGGAATCTGTGTGATATCACAAATAATCACATAGTAAACACAAAGTTAGCGGAACCAGAAACAAAACACTAAAAAAATAGGAATTTCTCGTAAACCAGCAAAGTGACCAAATCACAAGCAACAACTAAGAAAGTCAACACAAAGAAATGAACCAGTTTAGAATGCCCTATGTGAAAGTATCCATGGGACATAATAATCAAATTACAAAAACTAGAGATAAACCAAAACACTAACACTACAATCTCTGATTCAACTTATTTCTTGGTTCTAATAGTATAACAGCAATCAGACCTGTCTGAAGCCAATGAAATAGAACTCATCACCCCAGACATTGGGGTCAATCACATTTAATTTGTGACAAAAACCTTTATAATATAGGGCTAGATGGGTTTGAATTGTTTTTTTTTCTTTAATAAATGAAATCATCTTTTGAAAGTATCATCTTGCATTTACTCAGCTTATTTTTGTCCAATATCAGAACGTAATAATATGAAATATTATAGTGTGACAAAACACAAAACCAGATCCAATTCGTATAAAGAAAAGTTAGTTTTACAGCACTACACTGTTATCTTCTTTCTTGAAGGGATGTTTTATTTCCCAGTGGAATATCTTAATCGCTATCTGAATTTAGTGCCAAGGGATAGTGGAAAAACTAACTAAAAAATTAAATGTCGGAAATTACATTCAGTCTCATGCTCATACAGTTGTTGTTGATTTTCTCAAGAGAGAAATCTGAGGAAGCCAAACTGCCATTGAGGTGTACAATCTTATTTTCACATCATTTACAAACGGTCTACCAAATCTTGGAAACACATGTAATCTAGTTTAGCACCATTAGACTTTGGCATGATTGTTATATTATACCTATGCTGCTTCTTCAAAGATAGAAAGTTTAACGTAAACACATTAGCGGTACACCACATAGGATGAGTTGTGCACATTTAATGAGCTAGATTTGTTAAGCAAAGACTTCACAAAGTGATTCATTATCAAGTGTAGAAGATTCACATACTGTACAGTTATATGAGAGAAACAATTTGTTTTCCTATTTCCCTAGTGCCCAGTACTGACAGTACACATACAGACAGAATAGGCACAAAACCTGTAGCGAAGTGTGCCTTCGTTACCATTTGTCTTGTTGATATTGCATCTGTGAGCTCTGCTGTCTTCCCACAATTTCCCCCAGCCTTCATGTCCAGCGCAATCTCTTCCTCTTGTTCTGTCATTTCTACCACTACTTCTCCTTCCTTTTGTCTCATTTTCATCCTATGATTTTTTTTTTTGGTCTCATCCTCTCTTCCGTCAAATTCTACTGGTCTGCTCCACTCGCTGGAAGAAGTGAATGTGTGTTTCACCAATCTGTGGTGTGTCTGCCACTTTCCAATTAGCTTGTATACCTGCTTCTGGCTGTGTTGAAGATAAGATAGAGCTGATACCACGGGACTACTGTTATCTCTGTTTTTCTCCCTGTCACACACGGACAGTCATATAGCTTCACACATCCACACAAACAGACACAAGCACATCCCAGGAAAATGCCAGAGTTGCTTCCAGGGCTACAGATGCATGGGGGAGACAGGTATGGTGGGCTAACAAGGGGTAGACAAGTGTTATAGTAAATGCATCAGGGACCGTCAGACATTATAAACTCAATGTGCATCACGCTTGCCTGAAAAAAAAAAATCAGTGTTTTCTATACGTCCTGTTGCTGTTAAGCACAAATTTCACTTGTTGCCCCCGTCTATTTATTTTTTCTTACTTAATTGCATTGGTTTTACTGTTTCTGAAAAGTCTGATTGTGCACAAGCATGTCCGTCTGGAATATGGGGTGATATAGTACACCTGGTAAGCAATTAATTGCTAGGTTCCCTACTTTTGCTGCATCTTTTTATATGTTTTCCTTTCTACTCCTGCAAAAACCTGTAAATGTTATGATAAGCTGATAATACAACCATTTGACTTCAGGTCAAAATGACTGACTTTATTGTGAAGTTTCTTGTCCAATTGTGATATATTTTGTCTTTTGCAATCTTTATAGGCTCTATATCGTCCGTCCGTTCCCTCTTTTCTTTTTGTTGTGGCTATGGTAGCTTTTATCAGAGCCTGTCTGCTTGCTTTGTTTGTTTTTCATTGTTCTTACTTTTCTTTCTGGTTTTGATCAATAAAGGCCTTAATTTCTTTTTGAAGTCTCAGGTCAGACAGTGCACACACAAGCCGCACACACAAGCCACACCCACCTTCACGTAGCTTTCACATACACACACCTTAACTCCCATCAGCAAAGGCAATTCCTGCAGCACTTGCTGTGGACCCCTGTCTTCTAACAGAGTATGCTTGATACAGGCCAGGGGCAGGCTTGCAATGACCAAGCACATTTTGTGCAGCCTGAGTGGAGTGAAGCTGTAGGGGAAACAAATACCAATGGGGAAACTGAGACTTAAGTAAGGTTGGAGAAAGTCCTGATACTCTGAGGGGTAAATTTTACAAGAGCTGGTACTGCATAACCAGCGCATACCAGCCTAATTAAAGCACAGAGAAACACATTTTAACATTAGAACTGAAACTTCCATTACAAAAGTTGTATAACATACTCCTTTTTAGCATATTAAATGATGCATTCTGCCTTTTGCAAAAGACATAAATGAGTAACACGGACCTCTTGCACTTGGGATGCTTGCAGAATACTTTTCCCCAACATGCAACACTTCCTCCAGTCATCCATAAACATGAAAAACTAAGGCAATTTTGGAGTTCAGCATTCTTGCTTGTTGACCTTCTGATTAGCTGATAATACAAGCTAACTCCCAAAGCTGCTTGAGCGCTATAGCTTGCTTTGATAAGAATGCTGCAAACAATGGAGGGAAAACATCCTAGCTTGAGAAACCATGTGGCAAATCCAAATCTAAATTATCCCAAACCTCTCTTTCTGAATTAAACTCTGTTAATCCCAGAGTTCTTAGAGGGACAAAAACACAGCAATGTTTGTAGCAGTCTATGTCATGATAATGTGTCTAATGCAGGCACAGATGGCTGTGAAAAAGAGACTGAAAAATGGTTAATATGGTATAAATACCAAACGGCTTTGTTCCAAGACAGAGAAGAGCATAAATATTGTTGTCAGGACATAAAAAGAGGTGCAGCAGTCGTATGAGTGGATATTTAAACTCTGAGAGCTGATTAGTTACACAACCCAAACCTTGACGGGATAATTCTGCAGTCACGTCAGTTTGCTTAAGTCACAATTTCTGGTTTGCAAAACTTCTACTCTATTTGTGAAAATTAAAGAGTTATACTTATTTTATATAATACATATTAGTAAAACCTCCTCTAGTTCTTGTAAGCTTAAAATTGAGACTCATCTTTGGAGTTGAATGTACACTTTCACTAATGGTGCTTCATTTAAAGATGACTTCTAATGCCTTTATTTTTTATACATGTTTTTACCATTTGCCAAGAGTAATTTAAAATGAAAGAAGAACACATATCATGGTCTTGATATATCTAAGAAGGTAGACTTAATTAGGACCCTGATCAAGTCTGCCGGGGTGTGTGTGTGTGTGTGTGTGTTTTGGTTCAAATTTTGCCTTTCTGCTTCAACAACAAGCCCCTCTTCTTTTTTTTCCCTTTCACTTGATGTGCAAGTATTCAGGTGGGGTCACGTTTTCCAGAGTATGTTTAGATGTTTGCTGGTGGCAGAGTGGTGGGCTGTGCAGTGACCCCCCTGACCTACCCACACTGCTGAATAATAAAAGGCTATTCAGACACTGGCAGGGTGACAGCATGAAAGGATCTACCACAGGGACACAGGCAGGAAAGCAGGGAGGGCAGGGGGTTGAAGGGAGTTGTAGCAGACATGGCTGGCTTTGTGGGAGGTAAAGGACTCTTTATTATTTCTCTCAGGGTTCTTTGTAACTCTCCTGCTGCACTCTCCTCGAATTTCCTTATCTCATCTAGTGTTTCGTCCTAGAAGTCCAGCTTCCACATTTCTTCTTCCTCCCTTCGAGCACGTCTGTTTGTTGTCAGCTCAAGCTTAATTTTCCCTCTAGTCCTTATTTATTCCATCCAACTTCCACCCACTCTTGTTTTTTTTCCCTGTTGTTCCTTCAAACTTCAACCACATATCTTTTGCTTCTATGTAATCCACTTACTCCTAACAACCTCTCATGTCTTTTCTTTATTCCTTGCCACTTTCTCCTCTGCCATCCGTTTTTGCTACCTTCAATTATATGTGCGCCTCTCCCCTCTGTCTCCCTCTCAGCTCCTCCCTTTCTGTTTCATTAGTGATGCTGTCTACTAAGGAGGTGATTAGCCTGCCTCGGCTCTAATTAAAACACAGAAAGGGATCTAAATGAGACCTGTGATTTGTGGGTTTGTGAGTCCATGTGAGCAGATACATGTGTGGACTTCCATTTTACATTGTGCGTGTGCATCTGTAGTGTTGGGCTTCACAGCCACTTTGATTTTATATTAGTAGCCAACTAGTCAAAGTTGTAGCCTTAATGTTTAAAAGGAAATTTATTTGTGGGGGGTTGGTTGTTGAAATTGAGAAAAAACCAGAGAAATGCAGTGAACAGAAAAAAAATGTTGGTTTAAGGAAGCCTATTAATATTAGTTTTATTCTCCTTGCACACTGATTTCTTTTTTTATTATTTCTTCTTTAGGGAGCTAATATTTTTATCAATTAATTAATTACATATTTTAACATAAATCCACTGCATTTTCTGAGTCATGTATTATACCTTTAGCTGTTTGAAAAGTAAAAAGAAATGGAGAAAAAAATCTGCAGAACAGGTATCTTCTGTGATGAAGCTGATCTAAAAGGTTCTCAATTTTTTCATGGGAATAATGTGATTTATTTTCTTCTCTTGGTCCCCCTCCAGCACAGCTGGGAGTAGAAAAGAAAAAAAACTCAGCTTTCCTAAATTTTATTCTAATATTTCTTTTCCCCAGATCAACTACTTGGAGCGAAAAATAAAATGACTTTCAATGAAAATGGATTATATAAATTCTTTATATATGAACTTTGCCCTTTTTGTTATCAAGATTGTTTGTAGCCATAAATTATTAGCATAAGAAATCGGCTGAAATAATTAATTGTTTTTAAAAAGTGCCACTAATATTAAAGCTATTAATCAGGGTGTGACGGCTCATTTGATTCGTATTGCAAAACCTGTGAATGTAGAGCAATATTATTCTCCTTTTGCTTTTTCACATTTTGCAGTGTTGCAACTAGAGAGCTCGATCCATTTCCTTTCCAATTGATGTGATAAACCCACATTGCCTGTTTTTCAACACAAAATGTATTGATAATCTGCAGAGTGACATGCATTTGCATTCACTCCCCTTTTCTCTCATACCCTAAAACAAGATCCAGTTTAATCAGCTGCCCTCAGAGGTTGTCTAATTAGTATCTAGAGCCGGCATGCAGTAAAGCTATCCCCTTGTCCTATGCTATTTGTTTCATGCAGAGCGTCTGGGCTCTTGAGTAACAACTGCTTCCTGGAGGCATGGACAGTGTTTAGGTTCTAAATTTCACCCATGAAGTATCTAATGGGCCACCTCTTATCTAATATTACCTGTGCTGTCAACAGCCGTCCTCTACTGCGACGACAGAAGTTCTGATCTGATCTGAATGATCTGTTGATCAAATATTTGGAAGCGTGGCCATCATATGCTGAATGTCTTCCTTCACTTCCCCTGCTGACATTGACAAAACTACAGACAGAATACAATTGCAAAACAACCCAGAAAATCTCTGTAATCGTTCACAACTTCTCCTTCTGTTTGCTGAAGAGAAAATTTACCAGAGACAATCCAGGTCAAGGGGAACAAGCCCAAACTGTGATGTAAGCAAGAATGTTTTTCAAGTGGAGTTGCGCAGGAAGACAACAGCCAGGCTAGTTAACTTGGGGTAATTGTGCCAGATAGAATTATGGATGTGCAATGCACTGTCTTGCGGAGGGAGTGTATACACTCATTGACAATGAGTAAGTAACTTACAGTCTAACTAAAAGATACTTTGAAATCAAGTAATCATTAAAGTAACAATGCTACTTTTTAAAGGATTGATGAGTATGGATTGCTGTTTTAAGGTACATGTTAACACTTTCCAAAAGTACGTATTACAATCCAATTTATATAATCTCAGAATAAATACAGTTGTTGAGCTAAAAGCTTATTTGAGATCCTTAACGAACAAGCAGAGCCATGAAGCCCAAGGAAGATACCGCAAGCCATGGATAAACCTTAGCCAAAGTTTAAAGCACCGTTGACACTCCCCTCCATCCAGGACTTGTGCAGGAGTAGAGACTTGAGAAAGGCAGATAAAATCTCTGCAGACCCCACACATGCTAGACACAAACTGTTTTGACCTCTATGTTTCAGTCAGCAGTTTCAGAGCCCAGATCAATACCATGCATATTTGCACATTTAACCATGAGGTTCTTTTTTGCAACAATGTTGTATAAATACATGTGTAGTAAACGACTTAGTTTATGTTCTCACATATTTATATTTTGCATGTCTTCATTGAGAGCAAAGTGGAACCAATGTGAAATTCCTTACTGGGCGAGGAAATCTGATTCTGATTTTGATCTGTCTGTAGAAATCTTGTTCTTAAAAACTTGTTCTTGTAAGATTAAATGTGGAAAAGTTTGAAGGGTATGAATTATTTTCCAAGACACTAACTATTCCAGAAAACATCAGATTCTTACTCTTTTGTGCAATCTGTCTCCCTGTTACAGTAAGAATAACATTTGCATTAATATTGGATATCTTTAGTTTTGAATGGCAGACATACGTAAAAAGGGCTAGATATTGACATGATAGATTATATAGAGCTTTAATTATATCCTCATGCTTTGTTATTTTCTGGTGGTTTTTACCTAAAGCTAATTAAGAGAAATGCTTGCAAATTACATTTTGAAATGACATTTTGTACACCCCCACATCTTGTGAAACACACTGAGTAAGCTCCTTTTCACTTTATCATGAACACAAAAACACCCTTTATTGCCTATTGAGAAATGTCTGTGAGTATTTCCAAAGACCATTGTTGCCACAGCTTCCTTGACACTCTTCTCTGGCTTTCTGCAGTAGATCTTTTTCCAGGTTTTTTTTTTCCATTTCAAAACTCACCCCTTCTTCTGATTTTAACTGCTACATTTGTCTGGGCTTGTTTCCGGTGGATCTGTGTCTTGCGGTAAGAATATCAAAGGCGATGTTGCACTGTGTCAGCGTTTAGACCTTTTCTCACCTTCGAGCACAAACGCCAACGGCCAGAGAGACACAGACAGCTCACACCCTGACATCTGATCATATCAGGCCTGACTGAAATAGGGCATGAGGCTCACCCTGCTGTGAACAGACACTTTTAAGAGAAGACACACACATACACATTTTGATGTGTCTTTGCAAGCAGGTTTTCCTGCTTGTAATAAACAGATACCTTTAAAGGTCTTTCGGCTTCACGTCCTTTCACAGTAAATCACATTACATTCAGTTATTCAACAACAAAACAGAAAAACAAAAACTTAGTGAGGAACAAGTCTGCGTGTGAATAAGGATTATTTTTAGAATTATATTTACAATCAAAAAGAGGTTTTCAGAAAAACCAAACACTTACATGATGTTTTCTAACATAAAGCAATGTTTGTGGCAAGATGTCTAAAATACAAGAGAAGCAGATTAAGTTTTTAAAACACTAGGATGCTGTCAAGCATTTAGCTTTACCGAAACAACAAACATTTTAATGCACTGATTTTAAATCTGCAGCAGCTGGAAATCCACTGCTTAATATCTCCACAGGGGTTTGGTTCTAATATTATGACACCATTAATCCCAATAAGCCCTCATATTTTCCAGCATCTATGGCTCTCCAATCGCTCCCTTGATTTGAACTTTCTCAAGAACATATACATATTCCTCCTTTTTTGTTTGGTTTCATACCAAACAAAGTTCAGTATGAAAATGACCAAAGTACAGAACAGCTAAAGGGAAAAATGACATGAAGTACACATTATTAAGGAACACTTGATTGTCTTGTCTCTGACACCAAGCATGCCACAAAATTAACCAGGAAGTGGCTCAGTAAGTTCTGTCGGTTCTGTGAAGAGGAACAGGCTAAACTTTCCAGAAAGCCATTGTGAAAGGTTTTTGTAAGGATACCTGAAACCTTTAATCAAACTCAAACAATTGAGGACGCACTGCTAGCAAATACTAAAGAAATAAACTAATGAATTTAAAATTATAAACAAGTAAAATAAAAATTTCTATGAAAAGTGTCTTGCTCATTTGTCTGGAAAATAGAAATAACTTTGGAAGTTAATCAGGCAGAGGAACAAAAGGAAAAGGTGTTCTTTGTTTTTGTTTTTTTTACTTGCAGTACATGTAAATACCTTATTTCCACTTTACCTATGAACAAAAATGGTAGCAAAGCTAAAGGCTATTATGATTATTTACAAAATGGAGTTCTTGTCATATACAGATAATAATTCACCAAAGTGTAAAAATTGTGATAAATGTAGTGATGATACTTAGATGATTAAAAAAACAAAGCTCTATGGCTGAAGAGGACACATTTATGACGCAACAATGATGATGATGATGATGGTATGGCTGTCAACGCAAAAAAAAAACAAATCTACGCCGATGATGAAGACAGATCTGCATTGCTCAACACTCCATCAAGTGTGCCCCCATTGTGTTCGAGCAAGAGCCGCCTTTCATTACTCTTCATTGAGCCAATGAGTTTGACGGTAGAAGAAAAGGTGGAAAGTCCCCTCATTTTCCTTTCCCCATCTAAAAAAAAAAACTGAAATCAATTCCATCTATTGGACTGTGCTCCCTGACTTGCTGCTCTGCCTGCTATTGATGCAGCTTGCATACAAACCTGACACCTCTTTAGCTCGCTTTTGTTAGCCCTTCATTGCCCATGCCATATGGCTAGTGAGAAGGCTGCAGTGTGTGCGTATGTGTGACTGCGTGGACCTGGGGGTCACAGGAGGGTTATACGGGGGGCTGACCTGCTCACAAAGACTCCCTACCCCATCAGTGAGCTCTATGAATACATGGGGACAAGCAACGCTGAATGGCAGAGCAGAAGCCATGGAGAAGTCGACGCTGGTGGGAGAAAGGGACAGAGGGGGTGTTGAGATAGGGCATTAGCAAGATGGATGTTTGGGAGGAAGGATTAGGAAAACCAGAAAAAATGAAGCAGGCAGGGGGTAGATGGAGAGAAGCAGGATCAGAGCTGTGATTAAATTGAGAGCTGGGAAGAGAGCACATAAGATATAAGCAAAAACGTGCTTACAATGATTTACAAGTGTGTGGGGCACTATTGGAGTGTGTGATTGTGGCTTTGAGTTACCTGCTGAGTTCTGTGTGGTTGTGAGGGATACGAGGTGATCCCTGTGCCACAGGGATCTACAATAGGCCAGCAGGTCTCTCCCTGTGTGAGGACAAGGCGCTCAGCGTCCTATGCAAGTGCCTGTGTGTAGGAGTGTGTGCATCCCAGCAGGCTGTTCTCTATAGGAAAACTCGTCTGTGGTCCTGAGAGATTCTCATTAACTACATCTGACAACCAAAGCAGGGAGCACACAGTGAGGTAGCAGGTCAGGAAGTGTTACGAACTATCCTCATATTGCTTTTGAAGTTTCCCTGCAAAATGTGTGCTTCTGTCCTGTTTTGTGTACTGGAGTGATTCTAAAATACTATAGTATTAGTGAAAGCAATAAAAAACATTTTCTAATCCAGTAGTTTCTCACTTTCCATGTTGATGCAGATGAACAAGTATCTGTAGCATTCCTGATAAAATACATGTGGATACAAAACCTTGCAAAAGCGTGAATGCCTCAAGAATTTATTCGCGTTATGTCATATTACATCCAAAAAATTTTATTTTATGGACATTTACCGACATAAAACAGCATATGGTTACATTATTGGTGCAGAGTAAGTAAATATTTCGTAGAACCACCTTAGTTTCAATCTTTTCGGGCATTCCTCCGCTAAACTATCCACATAGTGAGACAATTTTAAACCTATTTTTCTTAAACCGTTTAAACCTATGCAGATAATTACAGACAAGCAAATATCTGCAGTGTCTACTTACAATTGAAATGAGACCAACAAAGTAAAACTGCTTTGGCAGATACGTTCTTCTGATTTGCCTAAAAGCACATATGCATGTCAGGCTCTCTGACTTCAATGACAGCAAGCAGCTAAAGGATTGCCAGACGGCAAGAAGTACTAAGAACAGAAAATAGGGCAAGCCAAAAGCAATAGAGGCATTAGGGATTGCTGCCAGTTCTGCTCCCAGTAACCTAGTGCAACCATCACCACAGTTACTCCATGATGGTCACACTATTACAAGACATTGCATAAGATAGATGCTACTACAAGGGGGCATTATCACCACAGCAAGAGAGCGCTATCTGCTTATTACGTGTGTATGTATCTGAATTTGATGGGGTTGGCAGAATGTGTTTGAAAGTGGGACAAGATGATCTGAAAGATGAGAGCTAGGAGAATTGCAGAGAGGTGTGATTGTGCTTCATCATCTCTGTGCGTGTGTGTGTGCCACAGTGAGCTGCCCTCTATTTAGAATGGATGGTTTACACTCTGGAGTCATAACAGAGCACCATGGGGAAACAAAAGCGCCTTTCACATCCATAGCCTCTGCTTCTAGTTGCTGCCCCTTTCTCATTGAGATCAGTTTCCCTTCTCCATCTTTTTTTAAACATTTCATTGTCTTACAAAACTAATATATTGATTCTACTCTGAAACATATGATTTGGTTTGCAGTAGTCGTAATTTTCTTTCCTTTGGATTGCAATGTCCTTCCATATCTCTGTTTGGCTATCATCTGTTTTCAATGCTCCTGACTTTTAATTATTTTGGTTTTTTTTGCATTTCTCTGGCTCCCGTTTCCACCAGGTCCCCTCTTCCTACCACCACCACCGCCTCCTGTCACATCTGTTTCCATGGACCTGATCCACCAACGTGAATGCCAGCATCCTCCTCCCTATTATTAGCAGAACACAACTCTCCGACCATTCACCTCCCTGACTTCTGCTGCCTTTTGTCATGCAGACTTGCTTGAGCCCAGCAGCTCTTTTACAGTGAACAAAACCCAACATTGCTAAATAGACAGCAGAACAGTTGGTCGGTTTATTGTCTCGCTCAGAGAGCATGTTTGCACTGCTGCTTTGGGTATTTGTGAATGAGCATATGTGCATGTCTGAAGTGGTCATTTGTCTACACCAAAATGACATAATGAACCCTTCTGCTCTGCAGCAGAAAAGAAGCATTTTTTTATTCACCACAACAATATTAAATACTCTTTCCCCCTGTGATGACACATTTGCTGCTTGCTTGATCCTTATGAAAAAATTCACTACGTGAAGACAGATACGTCAGGCTTCATACTGTGGTGGGTAAAGGAGCTTATTAGGAGTAAAAGAGTCAAAATTGGGTCAAGACTTGTTTGATCTTTGTAAATGTAAGGGCTAAGGCAGTCAACTGCTTAGACCTTATCATAAGAAATGTCTTGGCATGTATGTGCACACACTCACATGCACCCCTACCATAACTGGAAGCTAATTAGAACAGCATCCATTTCACACTATGCTCTCTGGATCTGTACTGTAAGGAAAAGCAGAACCAGTTTTGTTTTCAGCAATACAAAAGTAATCTAATTAACTGTTGTCAACTTCAAAAGTTGTCCTAAAATGTAACCCATACGAAAGAACACATAGAGATTTACACTATGTTGTTAAAGGTTATCATCATGAATTATCATTAAAATACAAAGGGGTACCATAACTAACTTGACGTGCATAAGCATTTATTAAACAAATAAAGGTGTAATGTGCTACTTATCTCATTAGCTGTTATAAATGTAAGTTTTAAGTTGGGTGTACCTGAACCAGTGGCATCCTTCACATGTTTGTTGGTGAAATATTGTCTGAAAAGACAGACAGAAAACAATATTAAACACTCTTAAGCTGGCAGCCCTACAGGCTTCAGGCTTATAAAACATTGGGGGAAATCCTGAAGTTCATTTGACTGGTAACTTTTAAGCTCTAAATCAACTTATTTTGAAGAAATAAAGATGATTATTTCATTTTACTCAGCGTTTTGGCATTTTGGCTTAAGTTTAAAATTAGTAACTAAACAGAGTTTAGAAAATAACATTTGTCTGCTATTTTTCATAATGCAATTGCAGCTAAAATAATTAAAGACTGATGTGTAAAAAATGAAAATTCCACATTTGTTCATGGGAGAGTTGCTATGTTGCTTTAATTTGAAATAACACTTTCTTACTGGTTTTTAAAATGCTGTGCTGGGGAAAAAAACATTCACATAGTACCAGAAAGCAGATAACAAGCAGAGCTAAAACAGGTTTCAGTGAGCAGTTTGGACTCTGAAATAGCCGTGGAAGTAAATGTGGCATTAACTGTAAACAAGATGCTTTATGAGTCGATAAAATGCCATTGAGCTTTAATTGGGGGAGTGATCAGTAGTCTTGATGATGATAACAATTTGGCAGCTGTGATATAATTCAATCAAAGGGAAAAAAATCATTTCACAAGAGGTGGCAGGATTCAATTGTTATTCAGTAGCAAGAAGTTTACAGGAGGTCTTAAATTAAAATGATTTGAACCTGACAAATTCTGAGCAAGAGGTAAAACATTGTAGGATTTTCCCTTATGTATACGTAAATAATGTTAGTTTTGGTCTCTTAGTTTTTGCTCTAGATGTTTTTCTTTCCTAATTTCTGGCTTGTTAATTCCTGTGCATGTTTTCTATGGTGGCTGGAGTAAACAGGAATGCATCCTGTACAGATGTAACAACCAACCACATCCATACTAACACCTAATATTCACTACCACTGAGCTTTGTCACATTCTATCACATTGCATGACAGAAGTTTGTGTCACATAATGATTGTGAAATTGAAGTAAAAAAAGACATATGGTGTGCAAAGTGTTTTACAATTAAATGTCTATCTTGAGTGTTACCTGGTCATTCCATTGGATCTTAACTCTTTTATTTCAAATACTTTGTTGTGATGTACAGAACAAAAATTGTGGAAATGTTATCACTGTCCAAGTATATAGGGACCTAATTGCATGTTGTAACAGTCACATCAGTCATGCATAACTGGCTTAAGCAATCATATTTACAAAAATGAAATGAGTGCAGTCCAGACCGACGTCTTTTATGACATTTCATATACAGATTGCTCAAACTCTAAAGTACTTTAGCAAAACTTAAAATGAGTTTTTGTGCTCTAAGAACAGTGAGTATGGCACTGCAATGACACTGCTTTAATTTCCTCTGTGAAAGCCAATTTCACTATCACATTTTCTTGATGAAGGCGTCCTTCAAAAACCATCAAAATTATTTCAAAATACAGTCATTCAAGACCACATGCCTTTCATGCGTGCGGTCTGTACCTAAATCTTTCTTTTTTTAATCTCTCATCTGCTTGTTATGTGTCACGCTTTACTCTCTTGTACTTTTTTCTGATAAAACCAGTTGTTGTTTGAGTGGCTTAACAAAGACGTACGACATGATAAGGCTTCCACCTCACTGGTGCCGTGACAGACACAGAGAACGACTCTGAGGAAGAAAATCAGACCCATCTCACTGTGTGATGAATATACTCATGTGAGATACTCACACATACTGTAAGAAAAGACACATTGTCCAAATTATTCTTTGATATTTTTCCACCCCCCTGTTTCAGGTTAATCAATTTATCCTCCTTCTGTATGTCTCTCCAGATTTATCTCTATTTGCCCTTCAACTTTATATTGCTCATTCTTCCCTTTTCTCTTTCCTTTTACCCTGTCTTTTTTCTCCCCTCTCTGGTTTATTTTGTGCATTAAAATTCCACTCCACTCTCCAATCCTCCCACCCACATCTACCCCCTCCGTTTTACTGAAAGCAGGAATGATACACTGGGTTTAAGCTAAATTCCTTGTCTGTCTCACTAATTGCTTGCTAAATGCATGATGGAGAAAATCATTTTCAGCCAGCAGCAGAGTGAAAGAGCCTTTCAGCATTGTTCCGGTTGTCAAGGCAACGCAATTAAAAAGCCACCAAGAACAAATGTGCACTCAGGATAGGAAGGTTTTAACACAGGCATCTCAGCCGCTCCCTCAATCTCTTGCCTTGTTTTACTTTCTTTTCTTTTTGAATTTCTAATTTGGTCTTTGTTTTGCTTCTATTGTCAGTTTTAAACAGCTGTGTTCTTTATTTTTCATTAAAAAAAGACATTTCTTCAAACTTAAACTTAAAAAAAGAAATTTTTCCTTTTGTAAAGACAGTATTGAAGGAGTAAAATGACAAGCTGACAAATTTATTTTTACAACAAATTAGAGCATTTGTAGCGTAGCGCTTTGATGAAACAATACTAATCCATTAAAAGAGACTGGTTAGAAGATGAATTGTCTGTTGTTGCTGTTTCTGCGCTGTCATTCCAAAGTAAAATACACTTCATTTCAACTCCCTCCTGTTTTTTGGCACTGTGTTTTTTGTATATAAATACTTCTAGGTAGAAGACCACAATAACAACAGAATAAACTTTCTTGATGCACTATGATTCATAACATTAAGACCAGTGACAGATGAGGTAAAATATATTGGTTATATTTTTATTTTATAGTTGCACTTGTTGATGGGGTAATATTTTAGGCAGAGTAAAGGTTTTGCCCTTATGAATTGTGGTAGAAGTAGGAAAATTTTGCCAGCATACCAATCTCATTTAGTTTGACCAGGGCCAAACTAAGAAGAACCAGCAAATGA
The DNA here is from genome assembly GCA_902982915.1 of Phalloptychus januarius. NCBI lineage: Eukaryota > Metazoa > Chordata > Actinopteri > Cyprinodontiformes > Poeciliidae > Phalloptychus > Phalloptychus januarius. Next base: position 2,325,367 of record CADWAE010000285.1, read on the forward strand.
GTCGAGCTTCACTGATGCACATTAGTGTGATTGTGTAGTTTCTGTAGCTCACATTATTGGAGAAATAAGCCCCTCTTCAGATGGAAAGGAGGAAGGATGAATGACTTGTTCAATGTGGGATTGCACAGCTGTAGATTGGTCAGGTGCTCATGCTGGTCATAATGTTTTTCCTCATTTGCTGCATTAAACCCCCATATTTGTTTCTGTCATATTCTTGCAGATTTGTTTTTGCCTATTATGAAACCATTGTGTATGAAAGTACAACAAAGTAATGAACAAGCTCTGTTAACTGATCCCATAAGATCTAAAAAGTTTGGAAAGCTCAGAAAAAACCCTTTAGCCATTCTCTAAGGAGACAAACTAAACAAGATCATTTACCCAGCAGCCTTTCTCCCCCATCAGAATGATGCATGTGCAGGTGTTGGAGCCCATTTCTTCTACTACCTGTTTATTGTTTTTCTGCCTGGCAGTGGAAGATGTCAGCTAGAGCAATGATGACAATATTCAAAACATTACAAGGATCTGTAGAACGAATTCATGCCACGGATTGTTGGAAGAACCAGATGATGTGTGTGTGAGTTGAGAAGGGGTGCTGGGGGGGTGGGGTTATGCCACATTCGAAGTGTTTCTGTCACCGGGCCCAGATGTTGTTTGTGCTCTACTTTCCTTTTCTCTGCTGAGAAGACACAGTGACAATTTGAGAATTGTGCAAGTCTGTATACAAAGCTTTGGTTGTTTTCATACAACATGTAGTGTGTAAAAGTGTCAGAATTGGGTTAATTTTACATTGAAAGTTTTACTCAGAGGATGAGATGTTAAACCTGTTTACAATAATTACAAAACCAAAGTGAAAGCCTCCCTAGATGCATTTTGCACTGATATTCTCTGCTTTATCATATTATGCATATGTTGGTCCCACTATTGCTGTTATTATAGTTTCAAACTTTTATGACTTCAATCAACCCCCTGAAGTTTATTGTTACCTGGCACCAAGATGTTACTAGCAGATCTTTTAGGTCCTGCAAGTTACAAAGTGATGGCTTTTACTAGGTATAAAACCTCAGCTGTTGTGTTCACAAAATGACTTTCTTTGGTAATTTTAACAACCTCTTTGGTATTAAAGAAGTTCAGATTAGTGTTAGGGTTAGAAAAGATATCGTAAAATTAAATTTAGAGCAAAAAAAACATTTGGTTTACTGTAGCTCATAGTGACGCTGGTTGGAAATAAGCATCAGCATCCAAGTGGTGATTCAGGAAGGAAAAGATAATCTATAGCGTTATTCTAGTTGAGTATTTCAATATTAAGAAAATATTATTTACCCAAAACCAAAACTGAGATATCCACAGAACTTCAATTCCTATGAAGTTCTGAAAGATTATTTCATGCATTTAAGTGTTCTGTTTGTAATTTTGGTTTATTCCTGTAAAGTCTGTTTGAGTTTATAGAAAAGTGTTAATATAATGCATGCAGTCAACAATTGTGAAAAACAGTAACAAACACTATAGTGTAGTGTTTTATATTTGTAAAAGGACTTGATTTTCTTTCACTAACCTCTTCTTCAGTTTTAAAGGCTAATTCTGCTGCAGGTTGTACAGATGTGCACATTCTAGGCACACACATTTTGAACACCACCTTGGAGATGATGAATGTAGGACTTAAGGCAGTGCTTAGCACCAGGGATCCAACTTGGAGACACAGAGACCCACTTACCACTTTTCTAACTGGGTAAAGTGGAAGCGGAGGCCACAATGGAGCAGCAAGTAGAGACAAAGATAGGTGGTTTGCACAGATGGTGGCTAAACCCAAGGGATGTTGTTTGTTGATGTGCTTGGGCATCTGTATGTGAGTCGATGGTTAGTGTCTCGACCTGCCAGTGTGGATCCTGTGAACTGTTGCCAACTCTCATGACAGGAGTTTTATCATTCTCATTAAAGAATTTTGCTCATGGGATGTATAAAGGATCTAGCTGTCTAGTCGTGGATAAAGCACATTGTCACACTGTTGCATATCTGCCTTTCTTTTAAAGAACATAGAAAGATGTGATGCCATAGGAAATGAATGGTTCTGCATTAGCCTACCACACAATCCGATTTATGGATTGAAACAAAGCCATATTCACCCTTTCCTTGGTGTTCAATTGTTATATTGTCAACGGAAATATCTACACACCCGGGCATATTTATATCAACATTCTTGTGCTATTTGTTTTGCTTCCCAGAAGGTAAGCATTGATGGGACAGTGGTGGTGAAGTTGGTAAAAGTTTATTCTGCAATTAGCAGGTTGTCAGTTCAATCCCTGCTCCATCCTCCTCTGTCATTGTGTCCTTGGGCATGGCACTTCACCTTGCTGGTGATGGTCAGAGGGCTGGTGCATGGCAGCCTCATTTCTGTCAGACTGCCACAACTGCCCACAAGTAGGCAGTTGTGGCTACTATCCAGTAGCTTGCCACCGTCAGCTTGTGAATGACTGACTGTAGTGTGAAGCACTTTGGGGTGATCTGGAGTTGATAAAGCGCCATAGAAGTACAAAACCATTTGTACTTCTATATCTGCTGTTAGTTAAAATGTACATATTGTTTAGGATTCAGCAGTTCTCTGAGATAAGGTCAATGATTTAGTAAACCAACATATTTACTAAATCTACTTTAGTAAACACTTTCCACTTTTGAAAGTACATGAACGTTTTCATCAAATTGTTACTTTGGTTAAATTATGGACAATAATTCCACTCCAAATGATCTCCACACAAGAATTGCTTGTGAATCTTCAGCTTACATTTCACAAATTGGTGGTGGATATGAACAATAATATATAATCAGTTTGGTAAAGTGAATTTACAAGCCTTCTAAGGCCTGCTGCTGAGAGCCAACTGCACAGGATGTTGTCTTTGTGTGCAGTCAGTCTATCCCAAATGTATCATCTGGTGAAGAAAAAAGCTCCATTTTGGTCTCATCAGAACAAATAACTTTCTTTTACTTGACCAGGGAGTCTCCCACATGCCTTCTGACAAACTTTATTTACAGTGGCTTTCTCACTGCTGCTCTCTGACTGATGCGGAACCCGCAGCAATAGTTGTTCTCTCCAGTCAGGTGTCCTGGTGATCCCTCTCACTAGTCTTCTTAGCAGTCACTCAGTTTGTGAGGACAGCCTGAGTGAGTTAGACTTATACATGGGCCGGATATCTTCCATTTCTTGATGACAGATTTAGCTAAACTCAAGGGGACTCTCAGTTCTTCCAAGATTTATTTTATTTCCATACCATGACATATAATTTTCAATAAGATTTTATCTGATTTGCTTGGAGAGTTTTTCTTGTCTTTATGTTGTCATGGTAGCCAGGAATAGAGATGTGTAACACAGGGAGTTATTATAAAACAATCACCTGAGATAGAATCACTGCACTCAGGAGATATTCATTGCACTCATTGGAAGACTAGCTCCAGCTAGCTGGATCTCTGTTGAATTAGGTCAGTGACTTCAAAGGGTGTGGCTATTTAGGTAATTACTTATTTGATGTTAAATATTTTCTATAGAACTCAGTTTTATTTTTGACTTGAAAGGGATTTTTGTTTACATCCTTGGATGTAAATAGTTTATATAGGTACTACATACAGACTGCATATAGCATATTAGAGCTGAGTTAGGCCTTTAAACATTTAGATGAGCTGTATCAATTGTCCATACCTATTTAGCCTTGCAGGATTGCAGAGGGGTTTTTGCCTTTCTCCAGAGGTCACTTGGTGTGCCACGGACAGATCATAATCTACATAATATAGGCTGCTTAGCTCATATTAGTGATTAGTGATAACATTTTTAATTGCATTTTACAGTACTTCAAAAGATGATATAGTTTATCCAACACATTCTAACGTCTATCTAGTTTTATCAACTGCATACAGCATTTATTCAACTTTATTCTCAGTTCAAATGTCACTGGATGAAGTGGGAAGTGTAATATTTTCATAATGCACACTTATTTCAAAATACTTTTTTGAGCTTCCTACATATTAGTCAAGTTAATCACCAATAAATATCCAGAAAAAGAAAAAGATAAAAATTGCACAATTTCTCCACGCCAAGCTTTGAATCAAGTGTTTAAGTGTTTTATGTTTCCACTCATTAGAGTTCTACAAAGGGTATATTCAAGACTCTTATTTTAGAAAATGAGGATAAAGTGTCACCCAGTCTGTTCTCACAGTCATTTTCCTTTAACTTTGCTACTTAAAATGTTTGCCCTAAGGCTAACATTAATATCACTGGCTTAGTAGGACAAAGGCACAACTGCAGTGTGTAGTTCTAATTTATGCAGCCTTTCTGATGCTGTTTAGATCATCACATTCTCTGATGGGGGTCACATACAAAGACATATTCACACAGAAATAAATATCTTCATGTCTCAGAGGCCACTAATTAAAATATAAAGAGATGGTGAGAGTAACCAAATATAGGAGTAGCACTACTTCAACATATTTTTACTCAGGAAAAAGTAAAAAGTACTCAAACAAGAAATTACTCAAGTAATCATAAAAAAGTACTTTATTAAAACGCTACTTAGGTGCGGAGTAACTGATCAGATTATCTGATTAATATTTAAAAGTGACATCATTATTTTTAAAGATAATTTCATCAGACAGAAAATCATCATCATATCTTTATTCCAGACACAAAAAAGGTCCATAGTAAAAAGGTAAAACAAGCAAAATAAGAGAAAAATAAAATAAACATGACAACATGACAGAAAAAATATGAAGTATTGTGAAAATTCTGGTAGTTAGTGACTAAATACCAGTCAAATAACATGATTAGAAAATCACAGTTGAGCAGAATAAAGGCGTTTCCAAAAAAAAAAAAAAAATATGCAACTAATATTTACAGTCTGCAAAACAAATAGACTTTATGTTAGAACAGGGTAAAGTACTTGCACTGCCAAATGTCACATTAGGAGAAAATAGCATTAGAATAACAAAGATTGTCACCAAACACAACTTTAACAAGTCTGTCTGCATATCATGCATGACTTGTTTAAGTCCTTTATTCAGAGAAGTTCCTTCCAGTGGGACGAGTGTCCAAACATTAACTTCAAGTAAGAGGAAAGATAAAGAAATATTACTCAAGTAAAAGTAAAAAGTACAATGTAGTTAAACTATTTCTAGTGTTATTTTATTTTCCCAAAGCTACTCAAGAATGTAGCAATGTTTTTTGGGACCGTTATTTCCAGTTGTACTATTACAGCTCTATCCAAACCATGGATGGATGGAGCCAGTTGGCTTTCAACCTGAAGTTATGTTCTTAAAGTATCTGCTTTATTAAAATGTTAGTTAATGTCATTTTCTGTTGCCAGTTTAATTAGCAAACACTGTTAGAAGCAATATTTTCTATATATGAGTATTTTTTTGTAATAATGAGTGGATTCCATATGAAAGCATCTCAACTTGAGTTACATGGGCTGTTTATCAGAATTTATAAGTTCAAGTGAGCAAATTTATAGATCTGATCATGTTTCTAAACTAAATCACAAGCATTGATAGAGGCTGCAGATTAAATTACTGCATTGGCATGCAACTAGCATATATCAGATTGTACAAAAAGCAGAGTTTTGTTGTAGTGCTAATCTGACTTAATTATGATATTGCATGTCTTGATCTGGCTTAAATTGAACAGACCAACAGAACGTGGCTCTCAGTACATTCTCAACGTCTGTTGGTCCTTGGCCCAACACCCAAGGACCAACAGATAAAAGCTGTTCTTTGTGCTGTCTAAGGAAAACTGTAGTGTTATTAAAGCTCTGGTTTTAATTGCTGGAACAAGAACTTCCAGGGGTGGAAATAAAAGGAACTGATGCTAAATGAGTATTGGCCCTGAACTAATTGAGAAAACTACGGTGTGACTTTTTAATTGGTGTTAAGCAACTCATATGTCCATAACCTTTTAATTCTATGTACAGAAGGATTATTTTTGTTCCACATTCATATTTGCTGACAGATGTTAGGGTCATATTGGGCATGACTACAGTTTTTAGAGAAAGATAAAATTGCTGCTTAGTTGCTACATAAAATAATAACAGCATTTATTTGTTTGCACAAAAAAACAAAAAAACATTTTGTGCAACTCTGCATTTTCAGTGAACTCCAGGTTTTGTGCTACTTCTTGCCCACCTTCATTACTAAATTATTTATAAAGCCTGAGGAGGAGTGCTAACATATACATATGCACAGTTATAGAAACACATGCTTTTGGAGTTTTCTTGTTGGTGTTAACCTTTTCTTTGAATTTACATATATGTACATCTCTTTACAGGTGTAAACACACTTTTAGGTTGTAATATTTCTAGTTTTTCCCATGCAAAGACTTCTGCTCTTGTGATGCGTCTGTCTTTTAAAACTGTTCCTACTATTTCATTAAATGCAGTCTGTCTTTATCATTTTTCACCAAGGTTTCTATCAGTATGGTAGATACGGATTCTTTTTCAGAAAAGTTAGTGCATTCACACATTACTACTGGGCTCTAATTGCTTTTTGTCCCTTTGAAAATAAAAGGCATTTCAGCTATTCCCCCTATTTGAAAGACTAATGCTGCATATGGATGCTTGAGCTGCTCAGCAACAACTCAGTAACTTATTTCTTTGCTTAGATTTTATGTCTCTATTGATGTATGATTAAGAATAGTGGCTCACATCACCCCTTCTGCTGTGGTTGTATGAGATACAGCAATGTTTGTATTGAATTTCCAACACGCACATGCACAACAGTCTAACTAAGATTTTTAATTGAATTGTCATAAGAAATACGTGAAAAAAACTCTAACCTTATCAATAACCCACATTTAAAATAAATATCCTCCCCAAGAATTGACCAGGCACAAAGAACAGGATTTTATGAGTCTATTAATGAGAAAATTAGTCATTATGGGACTGATTATGGATTCAGGTTTGTAGGGTTTGATGGACCTGGGAGAGAGTTTTTTTAGACATGAATTTAGAGAGGAATGTCATGAGAACAGAGCCAATCTTTTTGTCATTTTTGTTGAGTGAATAGTGAGGAGCTGGAGTTCTTTTCTCATCTACGATTCTGTGATTTTACCATGAGCTGCAATGACAAGTAGTTGTAGCATTGGACCAGATGTTTTTGCAACAGCAGACGTGATGATATGCAAAAGTAACTGATGTATCCTATATGTACTTAGGGAGAAAAGTTTGAAAAGGGCAGATTGTAAAACTGTTTCCAGACTTGAGAGATGATCAGAGGGCCACGGTCAGAAGATTTCCTTGGAGGATGCTTTGGAGACAGCAAATGTTCTTTACATGTAATAGTAACAAGATTGTGGCTTGAAAGAAGTTTTGGATTTTTTATTGGTATTCTGTTGGAGATGGCTGGCAAGTGATTGATTTCCTGTTTTATTTGGGATGTAGATGTGACAGGCTTCCCTTTCCTGACATTTTTATAAAATGAAAGCTACCAGAATTTTCAGTTCATGAAGTATAGTACCTCTGATTCCAGGGTGGCAAGAAAACTTCGGTGTGTGTGAATCCAGCGGATAATGAATGCTCTGGCTGAGGGTGAAGTTTCTTGTCAGAAAGTGAATGTTGAGAAAGGACATCACTGATCCAAGAGTCAAAAGTGAACTGGACAAGAACTGGTGCTTGGGAGAACTTTTTTTTAGTTTGTAATATGCAGTGTTGGCTTCTGAGGTCATGGTGGAGGTGAGGGAAGAGAGTGAGGCTGCAGTCTTACTGTAATCGTAGATAAAACAACAGTGGCATTGACAAATCCAAGGAATCTTTGTATCTGCTTTCTAGCATCAGGTATGGGTCAGTGCATTACTGCCTTGATGATGTCCAGATCCAGGGAAACCTGTTCACCTTAATATAATGTAACTCATTATATTAACTCACCAATCTAACAGATGATTGGTGGAACTCATATTTTTCTACTGTAACATCTAATCTGTTTTTGAGGGGTTATTAAAGAAACAGACCAACATGTTTTAGGTAATCAGCGAGAGTCTTGGAGTAGATGAAGATATCATAGAGACAGACAAAGAGTTTGAAAGACAGCCAGAGGTGAAAGGCATAACGAGAGACTTCAATAGACCAAAAGGTGTGCAGGAGGCTTTCTTCCATAAATCTACTTGGTGTATGGTGGAAGATGCTGCTGAGGTCAGGTTTTGGGAATATGGTAGCTCCATGAACTGGTTCAAAAGCAGAACAAATGATTGGTAGTGGATACTTGTTTTTAATTGTTGACAGGTTGAGTCCTCTGTAATCTATGCAGGGTCAGAGAGAGACATTTTTCTTGGAAACGAAGAACAACACTGCTTCCAGGGGAAAAGAGGAGTGTCTGATGATATCAGGTGCTAATGAATAATTGAAGTTTCTGGTTCCTTGATCTAGATTTCAAGGTAAGTAAAGGCTCCCAGAAATTCGGGCGTACTGTGTGCATTCTGTGAGCTGTGCAGATTCCACGTATAATCTACACCCATAGTTGATCTTACCAATTTCTTATATTTCTTATTACAAATTCCCTCATTTTCCAAAATCCAAATGGATACTAGCTAGCTTGATGAGCTAGTATCCATAGCATCCAGGTTCTGGCTCAACTAGCAAATGGATAATTGGTAGCAAATGGGTACATTTGCTTGGATACAAGCAAATGGACATCCTGGTGGATAGTTGGGCATCTATCCACCAGGAGAGCCACCACACACCTTTCAGTGCTACACAGACTGTAAACCTGGATCCTACACCTCATTGCGACTGTTTGTCCCAAAACTCAGTCTTATCAACTCATTGTCACATACAAAATAGTTCAAAGTGTACAACATTTCCCGCTGAACAGTTTAAGTGCTACACATAGAACGCGTAAGTGGTTGTAAAACTTTCCTTTGAGTGCACGTGTCTGGTAGACATCTGCTTTGGGTCCACATTGAGTCTGCCTGGACTGCAAGTGGACCAGGTGTGAAGAAGCACAGCTGAAGGGTTCCGCCCACACAATTACGCCCTCTGGTGGAGAACCTGCCGCTCCAGATTTCTGCTGACCTGAAGCTACAAAACATAGAGAGAAACTACCATTCAAACACAACAATCGAGGTTCCTGATTGTTTTGGTTATTTAGATTAAACAGTGAAACATAAATAAATGGATACATTAAAGATAGGAATATTTTTATGAGATATATTTATGTTAATTCTTAGGATATTGTTTAAAAATTATTTATACACAAAGTTCTTTTTTTTTTTTTTTAGAAAATTTTAATATTTTTCTAAATATAAAAAGCAAACATAAAAAGCAAACAACAGAACTTAAAAACAGGATTGACCATTCCATCATTTTCAGAAGCATCTATGCACAAATGATATAAATTTAATAGTTTAGTTTAGTTTAGTTTACAAAATAACATTTCATAATTATAATTTCCATTTGTATCAGTTTTACTCATTTCATGTTACATGGACTATGAGCAAACTGCTAATTAACATAGATTGTAGAATACATGCAGATGGGAATTTCGAAAAAGTTTTCTGCAAGCTCAAAAGCAAAACATACCAGAAATTTATATATATTATAAAAATATATGTGTTGTGTGCAGTAAAAATGGAAGTTGAATTTAATTTTTCATACATTAAAGTTTTTTTTTCTTGCTTAAGTCTCAGGTTTTGCTGCTGTATTACTTTGTCATAGACCGTTCTTTCTGAAATAGCGAGAATATTTACCATCAGTTCCAAAGGAGCAGCTGCTTTTGTCCTGTAACACTCTCGGCTGCGTTATCTAAAAGCTAGCAAGTCACAGAAGATTCGACAGCGGGCTGACCCAAAGGCAACATGGTGGAAAGCTGCAGTGCAATTTGATATCCCAAGATCAATTTACAGGTCTCGGAGCATATTGACCCATGCCCTGCAAAACACACATGCACATGGCACAGTCCCTTTGATTGTTGTAACAGAAGAGAAAATGCGAGAGAACACAATATTTATCCAAAAATATCTCATGCTATCCAGAAACTATCGATTAATGGGGCACATGTTATCATCCATTTCGCATGTATCTTTACAGCTTTATTGAGGCTTGTAGCTCTTCATAGTTACATTTATTTCCACATTTACAACTGACAACTTTGTAAAAAATGTATAAGACAAAAAGATACCAGATCTACCTAATAAAAATGTGTTTATTCTTCCGCTCAAATTTTAGGTTATAAAATAAAGTTTGATCAGGTCATGAGGAGAACATTAGAACCTTCTTCTGAGTGCAGTATCTTGAAGACTTAACAAACCGGCATGTTGTGGAGGGACGTATAAGTTGTCTGTGGTGAGCCTGTTATGCTTGTAATTCACCTTAGTAACGAACTAAAGTGAACTGTAACTAAAATCACAAAATTACGGGCAGCTTCCATGTTCTTAGCATTGTTACTTTGACATCCACTGGGATTTTTTAAACAAATATGTGATCAGAATACGTTTCATTCGAGAGACAGGGTCATGAGAGTCCCTCTTTTGAATCAGTCACCTTCATAGAAGCATAGCTGTCAAAACATTATTCAGAGCAGATTATTTTCCACACCAGGTAAACACTGCAAAAACAAGTTTCCAACAGTTTCATACACTGAGGGCAAAGTTGCTTTTGTGGGTGAAGACAATGCTGTGCTCCTTCCCGGCGTCTCCTTAAATATTTCCCCACAGTTCCTGAAGGAATGAGAAATAGTGCTCTTTTCAGACCCATATTGCTTATTTTATTAAAAAGATTTTCACAGTAAAAAAAGAAAAAAACTTTTGGTGCCTTTGCTGAAGATATGTCATCATCCATATATAGTAGCACTTTCCAGTTTTTCTCTGCGTAAATCGAAAGGCTCTTTTCGTGTCAGAAAAGTGTTATAAGACAACTTGTCAAATTTAAAAAAATTAAAGCCTTGTTGTGATTTATTTCTGTCATACTTTAAAAGTTCTAGCTCTAAAACATGACGATATGTCTCTTTTATCCATAGTTGAAATTTTATGCTGAAATTTTTGCTGAATATTACGGAGGCCCTGCAAGGATCCATTTTACCACTGTGATTGCACTCTCTAACACAAGCCAGAGTTTAGGAGAAAAGCACCTCTGAGTGCTCATATATGCAAAGTGCTAACATATTGTAAGTGCCTCGGTGCCATTTTACATCTCTGCCAATCTTGTAATTTTCATCCGAATGTTGCATCTGCAATGCCTTCCCTCTCAGTCTATATTATTATGTCAAAATGCACAGCCAGATTTGTCTTTTTGTGGTAACAGAGGGAGGTTTCCAGTGCCTCCGGTCAGGTTCTGGGGGCTGTCTGTGCAGGATTGAAGCTTCCTTTATGCTTGGTGAGCACATAGGGATGAGGGGGAAATGGAGCGATGTGGGGTTTGGAGGGGCTTGGAGAGAGTGGAAAAGATCTGGGGTGAATGGGGAGGGGGTGAGGACCCCCAGCGTTGTGCCTGAGGTTTCCATCTGTTGGCATCAGGGGTGAAACATACACAAAAACTCTGATTGATGTGCACGCATGAGTGCTCACAATCATCATCGTCGTTATTTGTGCATGAAAACATGTTTTTTAAAAGTTGAGGGGTAATTATGACAGCAAATTGAACAGCACACAGATTGTCAGTCATTTGATAGAAGAGACCATGTGAAGAGCTTTTGAAGTTTAACTTGAACTATGCTAAAGATATACATCTGGCAACATTGTATTGCTCAGTTTAATATCTCTTATTGCAGAGAAGGCACGACCATTGCCCATAATGTCTGTGGTTCAGAGTTACATCTATAAAATGGGATTTTATTTTTATGATGTTGGAAACCTTAATCAGACTATTTCAATTTTCTAAATCTTTTACTATGTAAGCTTCCATCTCCCTCGTCCCCCATCTATGATTTTTTTTTGTTTGTTTATATGGAAGAATCTTATCCAAGTAGAAGCTCTTGGAACTAGCATTCAGACCCATTTTTATTGTATTGCAGTGACAATAAGAGCACAGAAGCCAGGGAGGCAACAAGGCCCAGGTCCCAAGCTCCGTTGTCTTGCCAGGGATAATAACAGTAGCAGAAATAATATATTCATGCATGCACAGAGTGTCACGCTCAGCCAAAAACACACTGGTAGAGCTCCTCTGCTGAATCACCACTCAGCTGAACAGTCTCCCTGAAAGCCAGTCAACCTGAGCAGAGAGGGCTGAGGTTGAGGGTGTAGGTAAAATTGCTTGTTAAAGATCAACTATGCTTTTTACACCAGACAGGTACCTATTGTTCTACATTAAATGAGAATATAGAAACAGCTTTCTCTGCCGTGAGAATGCACAAAAGGAGACGTGGTGAACCAATTGGGAAAGTTTTCTTTCAATAAAGAAACAGAGTGTAAAAACTTAATGACTTAATGATCCAACCTGCTGGAGGTGAAACACCTTCCACAGAGATGAATCATCATATAAAAACATAAAATGAGCATTTTAACTGTGGACTACAACCAGTTTGAATACAATATGTGACACCACTTCATGTGCAAGGCCTTAAGATTAGTAAGTCTGATATGCAAGCAATTTGTCTAGTTTATTGTAAACTGTCTATTATAAAATTGTTTGTTGTTTATTAATACACTAAATAAATACTGAACACAATTTACTTTGACTAATACTCATAAATATTTTCTAAATGGAGCCGTGTCCAGATCTAGCAATAACTCATCTTTATGGGATTCACAAATTTTTTTTGTAGGTTATGCACTTATGTTATGTTGTACACTGCAGCTTATAGAGGTTTTAGAAAACCTTAAACCCACCAGGTGGGTCCTCGGACAGATGAGCCAGGTAGCCTGTGTAGTATTTCTTAGTTTTTTATCTTTAGTTTGCGATGAAGTTTTTATACAACTAAATTAGGTAGGTCATTTAGTAAGGGATTGACAAATTCTATAAGACAATTTTTCACCAAAAGATCTGTTCTGTAAACTATTCATGGAACAATGGTACCCCAGAGAAGGTACTCAATACCTGGTTTTCAGAGGTGTGGTTTTGCTATTAAAATTTCAACCTTGATCTTGATGTTTAAAGACAACAGATGATTAAAAAAAATCTAATTTTGACTTATTTTTATTATTGTATTGTTATATTTAGCCAAATTTCCTAAAAAGACAAAAGCAAGCTTTGCCTGCTGATTGTACTGAATAATATAATTTACTCTGACCAAACTTATATTAAATGTCTCACCACAAGTTAATTCTCTGTTAAGTTTGCTAATTAACACATTATATATCCTTTGTTCAAAACAGGGTTTTTTGACTGTGCAACAAAATTCTTAGGGTTTTTTTTATTATTATTTTTACCGTGACTTGCCTGTCACCTTCTGATGATCCTAGATTTTGATTTTTTGTAGTAATTAAAGAAGAAAGATGTAGAGCGGTAATTAGTGCACACTGGTGTTATTGGCAGGGAGATTTTTGCTTCATTAAGAGCCAAATTACTTCTTTTCTCCCTAGTTTCACTCTTTTTGCTAAGCAACATCCCAGCCCTGGTATTTGCTTCATTTTTAATGGTAAGTCAACTCACAGTAACAGAGAAGCCTATTTAATTTTTTTTTCATTAATGATCTATTACTTTTTATATTACTAATGGTAATACACATTTAAGCAGCAGGCGCTTTCACTTCAAAGTGATGTTGGAACCATGAGTTGATGGAATGTTAAATATTTTAATACCTGTGGTAATAGCTGTGAAGTACAGCTGTACTCGTTAGAGGTAATCTTTAAAACTACGTTCAATCATCACTGTGGGATGTGTTAAACAACGGATGAACTTGTGAAAAGGTGCCAGCAATGAAGACTGGATAGAGTTCACTTCTTCTGAAAAAGCACTAATGATGTTTTTTGCACCCTCTTTTGTTTGAACAGCTAAAAATGCTTCTTCATTCCAGGCTCCGCAGTTGTTAGCTCCTCTCAGCAGAAAGGTAAGGTGCTGAGTCGACGTTTTGTTCCCATTATATAAAAGAGGAGCTATATAATGCAGGCATGTACTTCAATGAACTAATGCAATGTAGTTTTTCAGAACTTTTCTTGTTGAGCAAAATATCTGCCATCTATATAGAGTAAAGTGAATCATATTCATACCAGATACTCACATGATATAATCCAGATTATGAGGCATGCTGCAATCCTGCAGTTTCTATCAGATGCAGATGATAACCTGTTGAGGCTGGTATGCAACAGCTTTGCTTGTATTTACAGCACTAAATTCATTTCAACAGCCTGCTTGAGAATCCTGACAGAGTTCAGCTCGGTGTGGGATTTTCCCCTCAGAGTGAAGCAAAATCCTTCACGTCTTATTGCATAATTTTCAAGTAAATACTGTGAGCTGTAAGAGGATATCTCTGTCATGTTTAGAAATATAGAGCTTGAAATGTTTACCCAGTGTAATTTTTTAAAACACTTCAAATTAGATCAGATTGGATTGAGAGAATCTGTAAGCTTCAATTTTTAGGACCTGGCAGAAGTATTGGGCTTGACTAACACAAACGCTTTGACCTAAACAATTGCATTGCAGGTCTGACACTTTGTATATTGGCCAAAAACTTAAATATTGATTTATTTTGTCCAGTGTGCCTTTCTCTATTTCCTTGTCCCCTGTTTCATTATTTCACATAATTTCTTTTAAACACATAAATTATTTTTGTATTATTTTTATATGAATTTTATTTTGTATGCCTGCTATTTTGAACATCATTTTAAAGATGCAGCTCGAACAAAAACTTCTCATAATTTCATAATTTAATTTATGAAACTATGAGACATTAAGAGGGCGACATTAAACTGAACTTCTTTCAGTTTGCTTCAATAATCACTGTCTTTTTGCCTCTATTAAAATTTTTGCTCAGATGAAATGCATAAGGATTGGCTCAATTGCTTAAAATAATTATGAAGGGAGAAAGTTGGATATATTTTAGAAAATATGCATGCTTTTAATCATATCCATCATCCATTAAAAAAAAGTGGCAGAAGTTTCCATTTATCTCTTTTTGTACAATCACTGAGGTTCTGAAAGTTACATTTAAATAGCCTTTGGTTCCTGGGAATATTAATACCAAGATATTTGAAGTGACTGGTGGTGATTTTAAAGGGCAAGCTGCAGAAAAAAATGTGATAAAGCCCATCTGTCAGTGGGGATTATGTTTTAACACACAACCAGGCAATCTGTAGTACTTTGCTCCTGATTTATCTGATTGGTCCCTTAGTGTTGATATATATATATATATTTAAATTAATGTTCTCTAGCAAACATCTGTGACCTCATCTATCGGTCAATACATTCAATTAACTGTGAGACAATATTAATTTGATGAGATAACGCAAATGTTAAAAAATAGATTTGAGTCACAGGAAAAAGAATCAGAGTTTTCATTCTGTGTTAGTATAGAATAGAACAGGGAATAATAATACTACATTTGTGTCACGGGACCATCACGAAATACTCCATCTGATCTGAAGCACAGTTTTGCTGTTTAATCTGTTTATGATGAAGGTTATGAAATGAATAGTGGATGAAGAAACATTGCCTGGAGGAACAGATATCACCAAAGCCTTTGCAAGAAAAAAAAGAGAGAAAGAGAGAGAGGACCATATTTCATGCTCCAAAATAATGATAGAAGTAAAAGGGTAAAAAATGAGCAAAGAGGAATCTCTGATGAAAGGGAAAGTATTTGGAGCCAGATTATATCAAACGCGATACAGCATGGGTTTGTATTTTATGGGAAATTAAAACGTCTGCGGAGGACACAGGTTGTTGAGCGCTGCTGATTGGTGTTCTTTGATGAAAGCACACGCTTCTCAAGCAAAATCTTCTCCCTTTTCATCTTGATCTTCACAATTAGCTGATAAACCGTGTATGCATTTCCTGTCTGTGTGCATTTTATATGATTTCGAGGATGTCCAATATGATGGGTGCATGTAAGTATACAGTGTATGCATATTTTATATATGTATAGATGGTAGAATATCCATTCCAAATGAACTCCAGAGGCAGGCAAACTTTCATAGAATTGCATCAGCGTTGCGTTGTAGCATCAAGCCCTCTCTGTTTTGCCTGTGAAAACAATAGCTTATCTTCTCCTCCTCTTGTCCGCATCTGACAACATCAGCATTCAAGGCCCCTTTAGCATCCAGACAGTGATGAGCTACTTAGCAGCACAAGCTCCGAGGATTAAACACTGATCTACTCATTCACTTTAAGCAGAGCAAACAGCTGACTTGATGATAGCGAGGGTTTAAAAGTTGGAGGTGAGGCACTTATCACCAGAAGAGCCACTTGATGTCGTATCTTTCACTTGTAAACTTTCATTGCGGTGAAGGTGATGTAAACCAGAGCATGATGGAGGTGGACTGGCTTGGATGACCTCTCGGTGGGAAAAGAATAGAGTGTATGGATTTGGTGCAATGGCATGCAAATGAATTCAGGCCCTTTTGTCTTCTGGGGGCCCTTAGGGCACATCGTCTGGTTGCAGTATGGGGTGGTACTTTGAGGTGTACTGATGCGTTTTATTCAGTAAAATAGCAGGAGGAGGATTTTATTTTGATCTGTTTGGGGTTAAAAGAGACACAATTATTGAGTGGTGTATAACCACTGATGAAGTGTATAAAGTTTTATTGAACAGTTTACTATTATTGTTTGAGATTCATTGTGTTTGGGGCGTAAGCTTTCACCTTGATTTACTATCTAAGAACCTAGACTGTGTTCTGTCTTGTGAGTGCTGAGTTTTGTTTCGTAGCCGTCTTCTTAAAACTCTTGGAGTAAAACTGTGGCTTCTTTTATGTTGTGGTCAAGGAGAGGACTTTCTGAAGACATTTAAAGTGCTTTGTCTCTTGATCTTTTTCCTATTTTGTCTCATTACAATTTCAATTTTAATGTGTTTTTGAGGAGTTTTTATGTTATAGTCCAACACAAAGAAGTGCATAATTAGTAAGTACAAAGGATAGGACACATTCTTCTGTATATGTCTGAACAATGAATCAGTCTGTGCTCTGCGAGACGTTCAAAGTTGAACAATTATTTCATAATGTAATTGCACTTTAAAGACCTCCACACTTTAAATATGACCTGTCTGCTGTGTTCCTTGGTCTTCATGATGTTGTTTGTTTTCTAAGTTCTTTGACAAACCACTGAGATCTTCAAAAAATGTCTTTATTTGTGCTATTTATGCAATCAGTTTGGCAATAAGGTTACTTCTACAGGCACTTGATGGCCTTGATGGCACTGAATTTAATTTAGAGTTATCAGAAGTATAATCAAGCCACACTTTTCAGATTTGTGAAAAAAGTTCGTATTCCTTTCCTTTCACTTTATGTGCTACTTTGATTTAATGAATCTCATAAAATTCCAACCAATATAATTAAATTTGTAGTTGAGAACCTCAAGAGACATGAATACTGCTGCAAAGCATGGTATATGGTAAATGAATTGAACTTATGCAGTGCTTTCCAATTTCACAAACCTCTCAAAGTGCTTGTCTCACCAAGAGTTGCTTTATTTATTATAGTATCAGTAGGTAACTTGGTTTAATGCTTTTTCAAGGACACTTCACCATTCAGAAAGGGGGAAGGGATTACTTTTTAAATTCCTAGACAAATGCTCTTCTCCCAAAGTCAAAACAAGCAGCAAAAAAAGATGTTTCTTTGTCTCACATTGTGTTCTTCTTTGTCATCCAGATGCTTTGAAATGACCCCGTATCACTTTATCCTCCAGCTGGTTCCAATATCCAGCTGCCCCAAGGAACACTGTGTTATTGGTAAAAGATGACAGTGTCTACAACACTCACACTGATTCACTCTGTGTGTCCATGTGAGGCTTAATATTCAGGAAGTCCCATGACCCTTACACTCATTCCCAAAGCCACACGTTAACCGTTCACACATGCGTGCAGAAGCATACAATCTTCACAACAATACAGCCTGGGGGAAAAAAAATGAACACGTGGTTTCAAATTTTGGTTCGTTTCTGTTTTTCTTTTTTGTTTCCATCCATTCAAAAGATTCATTACTGCTTTTTCAGAACCTCTGCATTTTTGAAAGCATAACTATGCAAAGAAAAGAGAGAATAATAACTGTAGACAGTCACTTCCTTGCCAGAAGTGAAAAGGAAAAGACTCCACTCATATTTCTTGTATTATTGAATCATTTCTTGCCCTTAAGAAATAACTGTGATACAAAAAGAGGGAAGAGGAAGAATTAGGCAGTGTTATAGTTTAGATTACCAAATGTTAATTCAGAGAGCAGAAAACTTCCAGTTGCCCCAGTGTGTCTCTTTATTTCTAAATTTGGGCTTAGTGTTTCATGTACCATGAATATACTTAGCTTTAAAGACTGTAGAGTTACAAAATTTGTCATGTACCCGATACATCTGAAATATTTAAGAGTGTTCCCAAAGAAGGTAGTGCTAATTAGCGCCAACACTCTGTAAACAGCTCTCTCAGTGTGAGCTGGCCAGCCTCTCCAGTATTCTTTTCACTTCGTGGTTAACTGCATTAATCGAACCACTCCTGCAGTGCTCTGTTTGTGGATAAGGAACACTTCCCTCAGTGGAACAAATTAGCTCCATTAACTGTATGATAAAAGAGAGAATCTCAATTTCCTCATGTGAAGTCAGGCTGCTAAATGCGGCTTCTTGTGAAACTTTTCAAAGATTGGAACATTCTGTTGACCTCTGAGCACAGCCTGATCTATTTGTGAAAAGTTTAGCCTTTTTTATTTGTCTATTTATTTACTGGCCAGCTACGTTTCCCATTAGCTTCTATTTGGAGATCTGCAGGAAGTGCCCAACAGTTCACTGAGGTCTCATGGGACTTTGAGTTCATGGGAACTAGAAGCAAATTTCCAACTACTTTTTGTGTTTCTTCACATCTTCTGCTCTGCTCATTTTCCACTCTAATCATTTTGTTTCAATCTTCAGGGATTTTTTTCCTTGCCAACCTCATTGCCAACTGTACTTTTTCTACATTGCTCCCTTTCACTGTGTTCCCAAGACTCTTTGTGAGCATCTTAACTTACACTGCATGCAAAACTACCGACCTTTCAGCTGCTCCTTTAGACCCATCCTCCTTTCATTCCCTTGGCTCCATTCTCCTGAGTCAGCTTAATTGCCATCCTCACCTCCATCACCGAGTTCAGGCGCTTTATCTCTCATCTGTATCATGTTTCAGTGCCGTTCGTCTATCATCGCTCTCTACCTGAATCAGCTTCATCATGTCTCTATAAGATGGAAGTGGCTCCCTTTCAACACACCCATACACACATCTAATCTGGCACATGTGTGACCCCCTTGATCCCTGCCAAAACCTCTGACCTTTTTTCTTCCTACTCTTCTTGGCTGCATTAAAATGAGTGCCTGCTACAAAAGCTGGCTGGGGCTTAGATTGATGTGTAATGAAATGGTTCTGCTTCTAACTCCTTCTGTTTTGTTCTGTCTCAGCTTTCTCTCTCACAAAGTCAAATGAAATAACTAGGGCAATCAAGATGGCTGATTGGAGCGGAGGATATTGGAAATGTGCCTGTGGCTTCACAAATTGCTGACCTAATACAGGGGAGTGAATCCGCTTTTGTTTAGTAGGTCAGTACTGCAGCAAAAGTTGATGAGGGTTTGAGCGCCACTAAATTAGCTGTGCATTACTTTATACTTGACCTTAAAACAAAGCATGAGCTTTCTGCGCCTTTTAAGTGTGGTGATCACTTTGCTTGATCCTGCTTGCAGATTTTTAAAATTATTTAGAGAAAGGGACCTCAGACTTTCTAACAAGATTACTAGATTACGTCGAGTTCCATAGCAACGAGTAGCGAGCAAATCCCTTTAATGAAACTTGTCACAACTTTAAAGCATAAGAATTGTAATTTATCATTACTTGACACCCTATCGTGCTCTAAAATCTGACAACAAAATGCAATAGTTATGCTAATTTTAAAAGAAAATTTACAATGAAGCAGACCAGCTGAATTATGTTTCATGACAATACTACCAGATTCTACAACATCAAAACAATTGAAGGTAAATTTCCAGACAGTCATAATGCAAACCTAGTGTGAAAAATGTAATTGTTTATTGAGCTGACTAAAAACATCCTTGGAAGTTTTTTTCTAAATTCAGTTTCTTTCCCCATTTCTAACATTCAGACTTTCATGTGTTGAAAAGTAAAACCCATTCATTTCTCAGGGTCTGAACTGGAGGAAACAAAGACGATCTTGTGCAACACAAAGTTCTGTCTTATATTTGTTGGGTGTTTCTTTGTATGTCCTACTGTTGTGAAACATTTGTGGATATGGGTTATTAATGGGGGGCAATTCAGTTTTCTGTGGTCCATTCCTTTTTCGTGTGGCAACCATCTCTTTTTATAATTTCTTTTCCATAACTAAGATATAATTGATCAACTGGGAATGGAATGAAATGCTCAATGAGCCACTTTTAGCTTTATCTCAACAGACAAGTGCTGCATTAAGTTATGTAGCTATTAGGTCAGGGTGGCTGTTTCTGTAGTAGCATTGAGCAGTATACACAACATATGATAGCAGAAAATGTACAGCAATAGTTAATGCTTTTGGTTTGAACATTCTTAATGATTAATATCAGAGTCCTGCACTGTGTTTTGGTCTCTCCCACAGAGAGCCCTGGCTGATCTGGTCACATCACAGACCGACAGAGCTGCAGTGACTTATATAGTTTCTCTTTTGCTATGAAAGAGGAAGAACACTGTCACTTCAACTGCTGGTAAATGACAGATTCGTCAGATCAAATTCATCATCTACTAAATTCTACAACATTTCTTCCTTTTTCAATTCAATAAATCACCGACTATTGTTATTTATTTCATTATTTATTTGTTTTGTATTTTCTGCATGGCATAGTTTTAAAATAAAATGAGGTCGACTGTTAGATTTATTATTTTTGCTGTTCAGAACAGATCCAGGTTGAAGTCCAGACCTAAAGAATCACTGATTTGGAACATTGTTTCTTGATTTTTGTTTTCTCTGCATCATTCTCCCCACTGTTCTCAGAGGATTCATAGCTAGTACAGCTGCTATCCAGTTGTTCTTCTTGGCAAGCCCATCTTCATTCATGTATAACCCCGACCAGCCAGGGAGTCCAAGCCGATAATCATTTCTGCTCTCTCGTTGAGCATGTGAATCCGAGTGTGTTCTTCACGTACACGAGCGTGCAAGCACATAAAACACTGCTCTGTTCTTACTCCACTTCCCTATGTAAGCATGTCTCTGTTATACATACCGTAACCCTGGACTTAACCCAAACATAAGGCTCTGTTTGAAAAGCCCAACAGCTGCACTCGATTACATTAAGTACCACAGGCAGAACAGACGTACTCTCTCCAGCCACTGGCTCCGGCCATAATCAACTTATTCAATAAGCTAAACAAAAAAATGCAGTTCTGTGCTTTTTTGCACCCCCGCCCCCTCACACCCCAACACACACCCAGTCTTGAAAAATCTCCATTCACACACACACATGCAAAGACACTTTCTCATGACAGAGCGCAATTTTTACTGGTGGAGCTTCCTGTTCGGGTCAGGAACATGTATAAACATTCTCATGGACATCTCTGCTGGAGGAATGTCCTGTTTTTTTTTTTTTCCACACACATTTCCAGGAGGCTTAAGATCTAATCCATTGAGAGGTGAGAAACGGTGAGCATGAAGGGAGGGAAGGTCTGAAACTCCCATTCATCACAGCTCTCGGGATAAGAAGAAATGCTGATCATAGATGTTTTATTAGCCTCCCCGGAGGTAGACACTGGGTTCGTAGGATGCGTTTTGGTTAATCATGATGTAGTATGTTTGAAATGCTGAAGGGATATGTTAAACCCTGATTAGATTTAACAGGGCACTGTAAAAGTCTGGGGTGCTTTCTTGTCAAAAGGAGTTTGTCCTGACTAAAACACTTGTAGAAGTGCCAGTAGTGATTCAGAGTTGGCATGCAAAGGTTGCAGTGTTTATTTCTTTACCTGATGCAAATTCAGGTTCTGCAAAGTTCATTTGGCCATCTTCACTTTTGGATGAACATAAAATGGCCAAAACTTGCAGAAAATTGAACTGGCAAGAGTTAGGGCTTCTAACCATCCATTATTATTGGAAAGCCATTTCTGCATTGAGGACATTAGACTTCTCTTTGTATATTATTTTGTATTTCATTATTAACTTCTAGATTCCTTCACCTCTTTTTTTTTTACTACACTTATCAAAAGCCGCAGTAGTTTTACAGCTTTTAAAAATGTTATTGAGTGCACTCCCTTCATACATGTATGCAGCGTTTTCATGAACAGTTGAAACATCAAAGATGTTTGCAAAGAACATAACATGTCTACAATATTTATGCTGCCTTCCAATAAGGTGTCTGCTTGTTTTAAGTTACGTGTGGACACATTATTACTAATTCATTATATATTAGATACATTCACAAACAATCAACAGCTGGGCAATTTGAGATTGACCTTGTGCCGAAGAGAAACATTCTGGAATTTTATCAATCACAAAATTGCATACCACTGGCATTATATTGCAATAATTACAACCCCAAACAATGTAAATAGCTGCTTCTACTTTGAAAGATCTTTCAAAATGAAGATCTTATGACGATCTTTTTATGGCCACTGGAGGTCCTGTCTTTATTTAATAATAATGCAATCGCATTGTTATTTAATATTTTGTTTCATCTGTCCTGCCAAAATCAACTCAAACACAATGACCGTGAAGCCCATTTGATAAATCCTTACCCCGTCTAAATCCCATTCAGATACCAACAGAATTGTCTTTTCACCTTCCATGTTTCTGCTACATTTTCATGTGAATTACAAGCAAAAGACATTTTCTCTTCAGTATGTTTTCAACAAAAGTTTGCTGGGATTTTTATGCATCTTTATGCTATCTTTCGCAGCTGATGCATATCTTGTCCTGCTGATTAATGCTCAATTTCCATCAACAAAACAAACAATATTCCTTTTAAAAATGTCGCTTACGTGCTTGTGATTGGTGAGAAGGTTTTCAGCTAGTCCTGAATGCAGAATACTGCAAATCAGGAGATTGTTTAATGAGCTACCGCATCCAACCAGCAGTATCTGTGCTTGTTAGTACAGGAAGAGAATGTCCTGTATAGGTAGGCTCGGCCACACAGTACAACTTTCTTCAGTCAGCAAAGCGACACTGGAGCTGACAGCTCGTCTCCTTGAGTTGGAGCTTCTCAGGCAGATGCTCTATGGGAGACAAACAACCCTGAGGCATGAAACTCAAATGTTGCTTTGGTAACATTCCCAAAAATGGCTTGATTGTTATTTTCAAGGCTTTTTTTTTTTTTACATATCGCAGCCTATTACCTTTTCTTAAATGTAATTTTAGCTTGCACTTTGCTGTGGGGGGTTTCCTTATCATCATTGTCTACTTTGTGTTTTCTGTTGTTATTTAATCATTACAGACATTCTCATATGGCTTTTCTTTCAGATAAGTTTTGTGCCAATATCTAGTTCTCATACTTTTTTATATCGTTTTATGTATTTATAAAACGTTGTTAGAAATACAACAGTAAGGTTAGATTCCTATTACGCAAACTGAATGAAACTTTACTTTTTACATGAAATCTGCCTCTTTCTAACCCGCAGAGGCAGAAAGCCAGTGGCATATCATGATTCATTTTCCAGTTCAAATAGCTGCACCTGTAGTGTGCTGCTTCCAGTTCAACATCCTGAATAGCACATTCACCAACCACTGATTTACTACAAGAAGCAATAACAACTCATCCAGGCTCAAAGTGTTGAGGAATTTTATGGTTCTTTAAGTCAATCAGACTAAACGAACAGCAACAGTTCGTTTTTTTAAGGCTAGATTTTAAACAATATGGCACTGATTTAGTTCAGTCGGTGGAAAGGCAGAAGCTTTGTAGCAAAAACAATGGCTTTGACCCCCCAAAAGGGATTTACAGGCTTGGGTATAAAACGTTTATGCATGTTTTATGCCAAAAACATTGCATTCATCCATGTAAACCATGTGGATTATAAATAATTACTGAAGAATGGAACTCTAGCTCTCCTACTTTTAACCCATGGTTACTTTAATCTCTCACAGCTGACAATTTGGCAGAATGTAAAACATTTTCTTGATTTGCTGCAGCAAGACTATCTGAACAAAGTATTATTAAATTCATATACGTTTTGTCTGCATAGTTCAGTGGTTCCCAAACCTTTTCTCCTGTGCCCCCCCCAGTGGTTTCCAAACATATTCTGGGACCCCTGGTGGATTCCAACGGGCCAAGTTAGACTTTGGTCTTGTGATTGAAACGCTGTGGGGTGGGTATTAAAGAGACTCCCTGTTTGCGTCCCCTGTTATACGATGTGTGTCCAGGCTGCGGGGGGGCGCTAGAGAGACTCCTAGAGACTCCATGTTATACTGTTCCACCACCACCCCAGCACTCATCCATCCCGGGCCACCCCTGCAATGGCACGGCGACCCATAGGGGGCGCACCACACAGTTTGGGAACCTCTGGCATAGTTTGTGAATTACAATCCGTACAGTGTCTGGAGTTGCCTGCTTATCGTTCTAAAACTTCCTTTCAGTTACAGTTTATTGTAATAACATTAGGAAGCAGTTCCTGTTCTTATGAGTCATTATTGATGTATGATTTGTAGGTTCTGACTTGGCAACAGCATAAGAGTTTGTTTCACTCATTTGATAGAGTCACTTTAATCTTAGAAACACATGCTAAATTCAGTGCAAATATTTTCACCTGGAATATTTGCTCCACCATTTTTGGACAGCATTTTTATGAGTTTACCAAACTATTTTGTAGAAAATTTGTCTGATAGCGGTGTTTACTTCCATGATCTATTTGAAAAAGACCTGTGATTAGCTATAAATCAGAGAGGACTGAAAATATATTTAGCTTTCGTTTTAAATCACTGTAACCGTATAATGTCCAGTTTAAATAATATAAGAGTTTATCATGTCTATCATGTTACAAATATAGAGCATAAAATAATCTGTTCATGTTGATCATCAGTAGGAGATATAGTTGAATGAAACAGTGAAGAGCACTGTTTGTTTTTGTTTGTTTTATAATCTACTTTTATGTTTGTTAATTCCTGACAAAGTGTTGTTTAATGACATTCCCTTTCTTGTCAAGCTTATCGTGGTTGTTGCATTGTGTCAGCCTGTTCATGTTAGATGATCAAGGTCTGTTTTCCTGGCATCTCTGCAGTTTGTAGCTGGCTACTGACTCAAAATATTATCACCTGCACCATGGGCTGCTCAACTGATTAAATTTAATTACATTATCTTTGGTAAATATTTTGCTAAAACTCAAATACTTTTGAAGATTAAACAATGTCAATTTACCAAATTGCACCTGCCTTCTTTCACACTCTGGAAAATAATGTTTCACGTCCCCACACCTCCATCCCGTTGTAACTAATACTGCTTGTGGCTCTGTTGCACATTCATAATTCTTTAATGACTTAATTTAAAAGATTAGGCTCTTTCATTGCCATTTTCATGCAAATTATTAGATGTATGTATGATGGATATATTAGAACATATTTTTGTCTTTGCTTCTTACCTTTCCATACTTTAAGTTGAACAGCATTTTACACCATTTATTATTACATACATATATATCAAGCTTTACAGCTGCATACATATTCCCTGAGGGATAGAGGAAGAAAAATAAGAACCATAATCGGTAAAGAAAAAATGAGTAAGACACAAATTCTGATTTGACAGTTGAACCAAAGACAAATTATTTTATTTTTCTCTCAAATTTAGGCAAGGTCAGGAAGTTAATATATCGCATATTGAATTATGCTTGAAATACTCCTCAACTCAATAATTAGAAAGTGTTTCTGTTCTATTTTCAAATACTTACGTGTCAGTGAAAGTCCTCAAACCTATCCGTACAGCTTTATGACAAATTGACAAGTGAGTTAGCACTTATTCAAATCTCCATTAGATATTCATGCTCTTTCCAAAAGTTTCACTTCTCCAATTTCCAGGAGGACCTCTCAGTGAATTCCTTAATGCAAGAGGAAATGGAAATGTGCTCTGACTGCTCAAGATAAGACTTTTAATTTGCTACTGTAAATTGAAGCTATTTGTCTTCAAACCCCAACTTCTGTTTCAGCTCAGCCATATCGCAGACTGAAATATATCATTCAAATTAATCCAAAATTGAAAGCGCGCCTTGGCATTTTCCTACAGATTTTTGCTGCTTGGCAAGGCATGAAAGTGACTGAGGCAGAGGCCACTGTAATTTGAGGTCACAGAGGAGGGTAAAGGAGGAATTAGAAAGAATTTCCTGCTATTCCATTTTTTGATGTAAAATGTTTTTTTTTCTTGTGTGTTTTTCTCTGATTCATTAAACCTGAAAGAAAGCAAAACAGTGTCTTATCCCTTTGTGTTTTCCTCTCTTTCTCCTCTGCTATATTTAATGATTCACATTTTTCTATTTCACCAATTTCATCTCATCACACTTCACTCTTCCTACCTTACAGCTCCTATTTTCTCTCATACATTATTCCACAACTGCACCACAACCCTCAAGTGCTGGTTACCATCATCCAAACCACAAAGTGTTGATTCTCAAAATATGTTTTGTCCACAGGCCAACCCCTTCTTGACCAGTGACTATATATAGAATATGTAATCCAAACACTGTTTATATTTTTAACACTCATTGATTCTGACTATTTAGAATCAATGAGTGTGGATACTCTATGCTGGAAAGCACCTCTGACAACACACACACACACGCGCACACACCCCATTGGACATGCATGCACACATGAATTAATGCTTGCATTGAACAAAAACTGGCAGTGTCCTGTGTCCAGGCATCTTAATGGTCTCCATATGTGCCCTTGCTCCCACACAGCAGTTCCAACATGCCAGATTCATAAATCATAATCTCTGAGTTCGTCCAAAGAAATAAAAACAAACAAAACCAAAGTTTTTTCCTCTCTTTTAAAAGAAGAAATCCATTTTCCTTCAAAAGAAAATAGTACTGCCTCCTGTAAGAGATGAGGAAAAGTGCTTAAACTCAGAGAAATTTACGGCAGCACCCAGGGTTCAGTGTTATTTCATCGACAGGAGCTGGTTCAGTGTTACATAGCCGTCTGAATGTCCCATTGATCAGCGGTGTTGCTGCTCATTTCTCAGTTAGACAAGACAGAGTGAAACCAGGCGCTGGCTATGAATAGCCAAATAAATGTCAAGCTGAGGGTGTGTTAATCGTTTTCAAGTATGCATGTTTGTAGCCAAATAAATGTCACAGTTAAGAATGTTAATCGATTTCTGTGTCGTTTTATTAGCCGCTAGTAATCAAAGTCAAAGAGTGCTGGTAAGTGTTTTTTGTTAGTAATTTGGTTTTTCCGTACCTTGTAGCAATCATGTATCCGATTTGTTAAACTACTGACGCTATATTAGCTTGCAACTGTCATACTCTACAACAGAGGCCAACACATAAACTTAAAATTAATAATGCTAACAAAGTTGAGACATATTTATGTTGCAGGTGATTTTCCTATCAAAGACCCTGTCTCCAGAACAGCCACTGACACTTGCTATCTTTTCTGTGGAGTGCTTGAAAATAAGTCCTAAATTCAACACAGGTTGTTTGTGGACTTCTTTTCAAAATATCTGGAATGACAATGAACACAAAAGTCTATAAGGGCCACCAATGCTCTTAAGGTTCTGTTAAGTTTCAAAAACGTTGTGTTCTTTTCTGATTGAGAAGATGTGAATTAATTGATTCCTTTCTTTGAAACATCGGGGCAGGAAGTACAGGTCAAATAAGGGCCCTCCTCTGCCGCTTTGCATTTAAAATTCTGAAACAAATGGAAAGTTGAAGAGCATAGTGTTTCTTTTAGATTGTATTTATTTGTACATCCAACTCCTAGTGGTCTGTACCTCACCAGTTATTACAAGTTTCTTTTGTTTCTCATCTCCAGAACAGCCACTGACACTTGACAGTTTCATGTTGTTCTATCACTGCTACCATGTTATATTGTTGTGGATTTTAGGGTTGTTTAAATCTATTTTGCTGTTACATTATGTGGAGTATGAATTACTTTGTGGATTTTTCCTAATTCAGTTTAATAATAGGCTTTGAAGAATGCATATGACATGTACCATATGAAGCAAATCAGCTGAAGTTTGGGCATGAGTTATTGGACCTCCTAAAGGGGTTGAGGTCCCTGGAGAGCTGCCATCCAAACTGACCTCCTCCAGAAGGTCACGCTCAGATGGACATAAGTGCTGCTTTGACAAAGTGGTGGTGCAGAAGAACCTTTAAAAAAATAAAAAAATAAACTCACAGACTTTCCAGCAGAAAAGATTGTACCAGACTCAGCTTTTGACACTTATCAGAACACAATACTTGCCATTTAAATAAATGTGGCGTTTCATTCTTTGCAGATTAATTTATGATGGAAAGAAAAATATGCAACTTGCTGAAACAGGATGCTTCTAGCAAAGCACAGTTTTAATGGACAGGACCAAAGGGCAATTTATTCGCAATAGACTATCTTATTTGCTGTCAGTTACAAGAGAAAAGCATTAACAGCTCGTTTTTTTTTTTTACATTTCAGAATCCATTAGGAAAGGAAAACCTCAAATTGAAATTAAAGGTTTTAAATAATTGCTCATTGTTGTAGAGTTTATCAGTGTAGATTAAACTCTGTTTTTTGTCTCTATCAAAAGTAATAGAGATGCTTTTGCAGTTTTACAAATAGAGCAAAGATTTCATAAATCTTAAGTTGTGTTATAAAAAAAATCCCAGCAAGATTACAGTTTGATAGTGTCCATAATTTTCTATTTTGGACAAAATCAGTGCAGATTTCTTAGAGAAGTGAAATAGCTCTTTCATGTTGTTCAAGATTAGGAATCAACAATTATGACATCGAGAGCATTTTTCTATATATGCTCTGTGGTTTCATGTTTTCCTCTGGCTCCGTCTGTTGCAGTCTCTCAAACTCCCTGCGTTCTCTGTTGTTCCTTCATCATAAGTTTATGTATGTAACTGATGAAGTAATATTACTGATCATTTCTAATGACGTTTTATGTTGTGTTTATGTTAATATCAAGAAACTCAAAAGTGCTTTGCACTAAATTAACACTGATGAATAAACAACCACCAAGGCAACTTTTATATAAGTAGGAAGTTCGGAAGATACATTGCCAATGAGTTGCTGCATTTCCATCTCAAACAAGACTGTGTTCTTTTCATTAATGCAAGGGGATTAAAAATAATAAAACAAGAAAAAAAAAAAGAAATTTGGTTGGAAGAGGTGCTGAACAAAAGCCTGAGATGTGAGAGGAAAAGCAGGGGAAGGGGGCTTGCGAATACATTAGAGGAATATTTCTTCCTGAAGCTTTGTAACACAGCAGATGATGAACCCTGAATGCACTCTCCAGAGTTGACACTGCCCCCCCCTCCATTGTCTGGTCCTACCCAGCTCAGTCCTTCCTCTCACACAAAGCCCATCTCCACCCTTTGCTGACAAGCCATTCAGTGGGGAAAACGCAACATTGATGGGCTCTATCTAGCAGCATTTTGTAGCCTGTCCATTTTTCAATAGGCCCTCGCTCTCCCAGACTCATGGCAATACTTTGTAATGGAAATCTGTAGTGGGCAAAACAGCACAAAAACACTGTTCCCTGCCGTCATCTGTCGCAACGATTTTATGGTCTGGGAGCAGACAAGTGAGTGAGTGTGCACTGAGGGATGTGCCTGTTAAGAGATGGAGGTTGCTCCACAGAGCCATGGGTTATAGTTCCTTATAACTGAGCAACCCATCAATTGGTCCTGCAACAGGCCGGGGCAGAAGAGCACTGGCCATTAGGGAACCTACGCTGGTGCATGTCTACCCTCTGTGTGTGTGTGTGTGTGCGTGCACATGCATGCATACATATTTTTAAGGTCTGAGTGTGTAAAACTGAAACGCATTTAAGCAGTGAACAGATATGGCAGCTGGGAGTTACTGCTATCGATTTGAATGAGACTAGCTGTATTTGTGCCTCCCTTTGGAAACTTAAAGGATTAATAAAGCAGTAAGGACATGTCCAGTACTATTTCCTATATGCCTCAGAGTTGAACTGGTGATGAGGGAGGGAGGACAAGCAGAGGGAGATAGATGATAGAGAAAATCGTCATGTGAAAAGCTTATGGAATGAAGGAAGAAAAAACAGAGAGCGGGTCAGGCTCAGAGAAGGAGCTTAGCAGAATTAGAATATAATTCAGAGATGAAAGTTTTATTTTTAACGGACACATCTTCTAATAACTGCAAATCTAGTTCTCAGTCACAATATTAATTTGCTTACAATTCATGAAATGACGGTCTCTGCATTAAATTAATACATAATACATGTCTATGCATTAGCTGGTGCAGTCACTCAAATAGGCATGCTTCTTCCTACAAGAAATCGTGCTATAAGGCTTCAGATATTATTGTATCTAAAACCTTATTACACAATTTCTTCACTTCTCTAATGTGTTCTTTAGTGTAATCCAGCTCATGCATGCATATTCCTCCAAGGCAATTACAGAAAAGTGACAGGAAACTTTAGAATGAATTTGAGTTAAAGGACAAGAGAAAGAAAAAAGGGGAAGGCGAGATGGTGAGGATAAAAAAATATATCACTTTGCACTTCTGCTGGACCATGTTCCATGCAAGAAGATGCGCACAGCATCATTCTCCTGCTACCGGAGAAACAGGAATTGAAAAGGGCAAATCCGGGTTCATGCACCTTGCTAAGACTAGCCACTGGCGACAGTCTATCTGGAACTCAGTGCTGCTGAAAAGGGCATGATGAAAATACTCCAGCTCTCAGCATAAAATGAGCTGACACAAATTCCAATCCATTGGTTATAGTCAGATGAAGAGGCAGATTTTATTGAAAACAAATTTGGCTAAAACTTCTGCATAATAACAATCTGGAGGTGGATATGCTTAACAGTGTTGGCAAATTTCAACAGATCCATTAGTCTTTTGTAGCTAATTAAGCATAGATCAAACATGTTAGTCAATTTCTGTGTCGCATTTATTTTGATGCCAGATTTTTGTCTTTAATTGTGTGGTGAGACACCAGCTGAATGAATTGCACTGTGCCCAGCTCCCTTACAGTAGTGAAAACTTTTAATTGTGACATATGTTATCAGCTAGTATTTGAAATTCTAGAGAGAAAAAGCAAAAAAAAACTGACTGTGGAGCAAACTTAGCTCTTCATGTTTATTTAATGTACTTTGTTAGAAGCAGCTATTCAGGAAAAGTTGCTTCTAATGTCCAAGCGCATTACTTATTCTGTCACAACCTGGCACATTTTCTCCAGCAATTCATGCTTATTATTACTGAAATGTATTTGGTATTTAGAGCTTAACTCATCAATGAATCAGACAGTGTTGCCCTTTCTTCTGGGTTAATTCATCTGGCCTTCTGTTGGAGTCCCTGCTATTACGAGCGATTTGTGCACATGGAGTTAGATAGGATGTTGAGGGAAATATGGCTTGGTCTTTTTTCGTCTTTCCTAGTTTAAAGTGCAAAGTGAGATAACTGACAAATTTAACACTCTGTAACGAGCAACCGGGCCATTGATCCTGACTCTCTGGTCTCTCCCAAACTATGGTGGTAGTTGAAAAGGCTGTTTCTGTGTCAATACCGTGTTGGAAGACTCGCTCAGAAAAAGATCAGTAGATTAGTTTCAGCGAGGAAGTCGACTGAAGTTGGCATTCCTTCGATCATGTGGATGGGTGAGAGAGATAAGCTGCGGTTTGAATTCAAATCATAAGGTCATCTACAACTGAAACAAATAAGAAGCAGATGCTTTTTAGAGTGAATTGGTTATTCTGGTTCTCAGTGTTCCTGGAGGAGAAGCAAATGTGCAGACTTTAGACAAAGATTATGATCAATGCAAAGATTTGACGCAGTTTTTGAAGAAAAACACATGGTTTGGTATTGAAAATACATCTCTTTATCATGTTTACAATACTTAAAGTAATAAAAAAAGAAAACAAACACATATAGTTTTATCACTCATCTAATTTGGTCAATATTAGCAATAGTGTTTTATAAAATTAACTGCTTTACAGTTTTTTCAAGACTTTCTTGCATTTTATTCTTGTTTGTTCAACACATTGAATAAAATTGAAACCAAAAGTTCATGTACTTGTTTTTTTGTATTCCTGTTTTTCTTTCTTTTTTGTTTTTGCTTGTTTCTTGAGTTTGAAATGCAGCAAAATGTGCTGTCAAGTGATGTGTCAACATAAAAAAATTTGTGAATATGCACAAACCTATCGGTGTCTGTCATATTTGATACCACAACAATAACCCTCTGGTTTCAGAGTCAGGTCTGGCTGCAGATCAGAGCTGACCTGCAGCCAGACCTGTTTTCTACCCTAATAGCAGAAGAAATGCTGTGCTATTCTCATAACTACCCTGGCTAATGACTATGTGAGCTAGGAAATTTGTTTGCAATGGCTTCACTCAGTCTTATAATAACAAGTCAGTAATTGCACCCAAACCATTCGTGATAGATTTGTAGCCATAAAGGGCAAATATTAGGAAAATGTTGTGAGTAACCCGACTTATTTAGGAGGCCGCAGGCTGTTTATTCACATATATTTACATTTCAATCTGTAGAGACTCACACGGAGAAAAAACAGTAGTTAGAACGTTTTATTGGCCCGAAAGTTTTGGCTCTCGGACAACGGCAGAAGACATGCGAGCTTGGATGATCGGCTCAGGACGAAGCTCAGGGTTGTCTTCGCCCCGGGCCTGGACACTGGTGGTGGAGCAGAGCCTTGCGAGGAAGGAGTGAGCCTGGAAGATGCCTGGAAGATGCCTGGGAGGATGAGGGTGGAGTCGGGGAAGAGGTGGGTCGAAGCACGGCTGAAGCTGGTGGATCCGTGGTTGATTGGCCTTTGAAGGAGCTCATGCACGGTGATTGGCTGGCGCTATGCAGCGATCCGTTCCTGGTTGGCTGAGGCAGAGGTGTGGTAATTGATGATGCCAGAAGGCCGAAGAGTCTCACAGGTTGAATTTACGCCGAGGTTACTATCTATAGAAAACTGTAATTCAAGATTGCAGTGAAATCTCAAACCATAAAGACTCCATATGGAATATTTATTATCTGTCGAACACTTACAAAATGCTTATCTTACGTAATAGCTAACATCACTACCAGTGATGTCGGACCACTTTTTTCAGTAACGAATAATCTAACGTGTTGCTATTTCAAATCCAGTAGTCAGACTGGATTTGACTACTGTCTGACTAGACTTCTTAGTTTTCCTGACAATAGTGGAACACACAAATTATTAAAGTTTTTTTGTACTGTTGTAACCATTAGACAATCTCTCCTCCCCACATGGAGGCACATTGTTGATGTTACTATTATAAAATAGCGTGCAATTAAGAGTTGGTAAAGATCAACGTAATTTTCGCAGGTGCTGGAGCGTTGTCATCAGCAGCTGCTGAAAGTAACTAAACAGTTACTTTTAGTGTAACTTAGTTACTTTCCAAATCAAATAGTCAGTAATCTAACTAAGTTACTTGTTCAAGGAGTAATTAGTAATCTGATCAAAGTAACTATGTCATCACTGATCATTACAAACATTGTAATCTGGGTTGTTCACCCAGATTGGGCCTCTTCTTCGGCTCATTCACTCCATTTTTTTTGGCTAATTCTTGCAGTGCTGCAGCACCTTAAGTGAATAAACTGCTTTATTAACATTTCCTTAATCCCTTCCAGACTGTCTGAAAAAAATCTGTGTGGTTTCCTGACTACCATTC
Organism: Phalloptychus januarius; assembly: GCA_902982915.1. Taxonomy (NCBI): domain Eukaryota; kingdom Metazoa; phylum Chordata; class Actinopteri; order Cyprinodontiformes; family Poeciliidae; genus Phalloptychus; species Phalloptychus januarius. The sequence continues at coordinate 2,359,175 of CADWAE010000285.1, forward strand.
TGCTGATTGCTGTCTTTTTAACTGCAACCCAATAAGCTGCCATGTGAACCACTGGTCTGCATTTTTCCCACTACACTGCCTCCCTTTGGTGACCTTAGGCTGGGGTCCAGTTACTGTGGTTTTACTGCCTTTTTGTTTCTGTTTTTTTTTTCAAAATCTTTGAACAAACTCTTTAATGTGTGTCAAAGTCCTATTCTTAGATCAACATTACACACAACACTAAAAATAGGTGCACAGTCGTACATGTGCCACATTTTTAAGCACATGTTTCACTCATATATTTTTCACAAAGTTTCTGGTCACCACAGCAGACCAGAGTAGCACCCAAATTTATGTAGACTTCCTACTCCAGTGTTCATTAGGATTTGGTCTCTCACCACAATCTTTTCCAGACAACCCCTCCAAAATGTCTCATGTTGCTGGTCTCCTCCGGGGTAGGGGCCCTAAAGTGGGCAGAAGCTAAATTTAACCAGCAGACACTTTTTCAGAGAACCTAAGAATCATTTATTTCTGACTTCAAACAAATATCTGGCTGCAGTGAAACTGCTGTTGAAATTACCAAATCATTGTGGAACATAAAACAAACAATCAATCAGGAACTGACTTCACTATAGATTTCAGGCTGCCTCTTCTAGATGGAGTCAGCAAGCTTAACATAAAAATGTCTGCAACAAGTCTTAAAGGAAAAGTTGGTTTATCAGGAGGAACTTAGCTCAAATTTAATTGAAAAGCTTACACCTTGTGGGAGGGGGCGACATGACCCCCCACCTCTCCCAGTCAATGACTTCGTGCAGAGGGAGTGCAGGAAGGGAGGTACAGGCAGGATGGTTCTCGCAGGCCGCCAAACAAGCTCAGACCGTCTTTTTTCTCCATAGTCCACAATATATTTTTCCAAAAACCTTCTAGATAATCACAAGTCTTTTCCAGTGCTGTCCAGAAATTGTGTCCCAGTCTTCTTTCCTAACTTGCATCAAGAAGGCCACATTTGATCATTTTCTGTCAGGAAGGTTTTTCTCAGGGGAATGCAAGGTAGATGTTTGTTTTTATTTTTGCTCAGCAGTAGTTTTCACCTTGGGATATTTGAGCCTTTCTTATCATTAAACCATGAACTTTGATCCTAGCTGAAGCAAGTGAGTTCTGCAGTTCCAGTTCCAGTTCTGTTTCATGTTTATTTATTGACAATAATTGGGTCCTGGAAACAATATTGAGTTCAGCTTTCTATCACAGTTACTGCATGATTTGAGAAAGGGCTAGATTACATTTTCATATAGGACCAGGTTGGTTTGAATTGATTTTTCCTTTTGTAAACGAGATCACCATTTGAAAACCTCATTTTGTATTATCTTTGCATTGTGTGATCCAAAGTATACTGGTGTGACAAAAAAGCAAGAGTAAATTTGTGAGGGGGAATTTTTATTTTTTTTCCCTGCACTATATTTCTCAAACATAGAAAAATACAAAGTACCATTATCATTACCGCTTACTGCCCATCCCTATTTTCATTTCCTACATTTTTTTTTTTTTGAAAACATACAAGGTGAACTTAATGCTGCCACATTACCTCTGAACAATGTTGAAAGTAAGAGAAACATGATGCTTTGGATGGATGGCTCTAATACATTATTGATGACTGTCTGGTTTGTTGGTTTGGATGTAATAGTCCTTGGAGAATTTATGCATAGCATCATTTCAAAGAGAATAGTGGCCTTCTTTTCATCTCCTGTTGCTTTAATCCAAGTACAGCTGTGCTTCGGTGGCTTGATTTAGGCAGGCACACACAAAACAAGCCTGCACCCACACAATCACACGCATGCAAGCGTTAAGGTGTCAAGCTAGTTTTATTCTTCAAACTCTCTAGGGTATGTGCGTACTCACTATCTGCACTGAACTCACTTAATATGGGCAAGTCCACAAACACACTTTAGCACACACTGTGAGGTGTCAGCATGATTGTTGATCTTTGCTATTCTCACAGGGCATCGTGTTTATTTGGTAACCTCAAGGTTTTGTCACATTTTGTATTCCACATTATTCATGAAGGGCTACTTCCCCTAAGTGGGAATGGCACGGCCTGGAGCCCTGCAGCGATTAAAACACAGCAGTCATTGGCACAAGCATACATAAGTCTACACAAAAGCAAAAGAAAAGATGCATAGAAATCAATCTCACCTCTACAAATCATTTGTCTACATAGATATTTGTCGTATGTGGCTTACAAATAAACACAAGTACACAATACATTCAAGTTCAGCAGCATTTTTTTATTATTAAAACAAGCATAACCTTGTGAAAGCAAAGTTCTGATGCAAATTTCCTAAACTTACCATTTAATTTAGAAAATGTCTGAAAATGTCTTAATCACAGCAAGAACACGTTGTTTTTCATACCTTCCAGATGTCAAACCAAAGATCCAAACATTGTGTATTATACTGTTCAAATGTACTTTATAAAGAATAACATATAAACATTTTCCTTACAAGAATGTCATATTTATCATGTGATTATGTTTGATGATTATGTTTATAATGAGAGTAAATGTAGACTTCAAGTGTAAATATCTCCCCTGTAAAAGCATAACCCCGGCCCAGACACATTTAGAAAAATTCCACCAAAGTGTCTGGAGCCAAGAGACACTCAAGGCCACGGCCAGGTGTGTGGATGAGCGCTGGGGGTAAACAGGGCTGCGGTCTTGACATTTGACATTTGTACTGCAGTAGTTCGGCATGGATGCATGTGCTATTACATTGCAACAGGATATAGTACAATGAATAGGTGTGTGTTGACCTTTAGAAGTAAGGAGATATCTAATCCCCTCACCATATCATATTTTCAGTATGAGAGATAATTAAAATAATTTGAAAACTGACACAATTACAGAAGAATATCAGGAGTTTATCTCACTTTCACACACATAAATATCAACTGTTAAAGAACTGCAGGACAATCTTAGGAGGAAATTAGCTTACTGGAAAAAAATATCTAAATATATATATCTATGTGTATGCATATATATATATGAAATGTTTAGTTTTGTTCGTCACATAGCTGCCAAAGTTCCTGCCAACGATGCAGTGCCATGTCAGATTGTATTTCTTGTGGCTGATAATTGTTAATGGCAAAACAAAGTCAAGAGCAGGAAGTATATTTGCAGATGAGCAGTCTTCATGGCCCTACCACAGTCTACCATTCAGTGTCAATAAAAAAACAACATGTCAATCACAACACTTCACTGTTGCAGGGTCAGAGGTTTCATCTGGCAGCACCACCTTGCATCAGGTGTTGCTGTGAATGTTTTCTATACAAGTAAACACCTGACATTTTCATCTCTCTAAGCCCCAAGTTGTTTCACATACCGAAGGAAGCTGAGAAGCTGGTGATATGCAGTCAAAATTCAATATTTTTCATTTGCTAAATTCACAAGTGAAACATTACATACTCATGCTTAATTACACACAGATTAATGTTTTCAACCTTTTATTTTTTGAAATTATGATGTTTTTTCACTTGTAGCTAATTAACACATTTAAAATCTGAATATTACTTCAGCTCATTTAAAAAATAATAATATAGATATCTGGGCTTAAAGAAAAGTTTGTTTAATACTTACTTAAAAAGTTGGCAAGTTCAGAACATGCTTTTATTTTGAAAAATGAACCACAAAGGTTAATTTTACTTTATTGATTATTTTCATGTAGAAACCCAGATGTCATCTGAATGTGAAATAATTCATACATGTACCTGAGGCAGACATTTTTTAAACTGACTTTTTGGATCCCTCTGCCCTCTGAAACATATTAGCTATGAAAAATGGTACATAGAATAACGTCTGGTATTTAGCAACAGGGTTCTGCCGAAAGAACAAAGGCAAAGATTATCTGTTGTAGATTTTTGCTTAATATAAAAGATAAATATTTAAAGTACCTTGAATTTAATTCTTTCTTTTTAGAATGCAGTTGGCATTAAGAAGGGAATAATAAATCCAGACAAAATAAATATTGTCACCACATGTGCTTTTGTAGTAAACGGATGTATATAGATAGAACAGCTTGAGATTTCCATACTTATCCCCACGTTGTAGGAAGCGTTTAGGAAATTGATGATTATCCTGTCCCGCTGCTGACAAAGCAACAAGGTTGGGGCAGAGATGCTTGGTTAGCCAATATCCCTATTTACAGAGAGCACTGGTTTGGAAGAGCACAGCACACTGAATGGTTCTGGTGAAATCAGCAGGAGCAAAAACTGGGGCTTTTATCTGCAGGAAATAAAAGCCTGACTGTGTCATCACGCTCCCAAAAGACTCCACTCTGGTTAGCGGGGTGCCCTGATTGGCATACATTTGCAAATTTCTTGTGTGCTGTGCTGCAAAGGAAAAAGCATCAAACGCTCCATCCCATTAAGGTTTGTCTCAAAGATGGAATCCATGTTGAGACAGTGTTAAACCAAACCAAATTTGATATATATACCGTATATATATATAAAACAAATTTTTTTCGATTAAGTGTTATTTTATGTAAGGTCTCATAATGGTAGACATCGTAACCAGTTTCTTATGTACATTGCTGGAAAAAAAAACACTGTACCTTTATTTTAGGTTTAAGGTTTTCTGTGAAATATACTTTTGCTTATTTGGAACAGAAAAGAATCCTGATAAAAAGAGGGAAAAAATAATAATTGTCAGCGAAGAGGTTATAAGGGAGCAGCTGCTGTAAAACAAGGCAGGATTTGTAGCATATTTTGAAAAATGTTCATCCTGTTCAAACTAAACAGTTCTCTGCATAGAATTTCTCAAACAAATAGTTTAATGAATACAAAGTAGAGAGGTACCTCTTAGAAAATAATGACAGAAATGGATTATTGAAGGTAATTTGTGATCATTGTTTTAACTACGGTTATAATCATACTCCCACTGACTGTGGAAGAATAACTTCAGATGCTTCTTTCCTTTATGAAAGTGGGATCCAGTGATCAACTATTTTGTGATCACCAAGTTTACTCTTTTAAATTGCTTGAAAATTGTTACAACTTCCTGTCAAGATTCATTTCATAGGCAGGCTCTGTGTTGATGTTGGGAAAAAGGCAGTCCATAGGAGCACACGCGTGGACCCTCCTGAATTTTTCATCTGCCTGTTTGCTTTATGTGTGACATTTTTCAAATTCAACTTTGAGATTTCTATTTTTGTCCTTCTCGATATGAACCACAATATTTCTAGAATGTTTCTAACATTTTATTAAATCTACACCACAAAGTGTCGCATGCAAACCAGTTTGCAAACCAGTACTAATAAAGTCACTAAAGACACTATAGCAGCCAATCACTTTCTGCCTTTCATTAACATAGAAAATACTCCTAGATCACCATTTCTGTTGCTTTTCTCATTGATTTTTAAACCCCAATCCGGTTGTGGCGGACGGCCGCTCACACCCAGCCAGGTTTCTTCCCGTCCTCCTGTTTTTCTTTCTGCTGTCGCTTTGCTTATCCCTCATAAAACAGGTTGCTGTGAAAGCACAATGCAAACGACTGTCTACTGTCGCCGCATCCTCATCCAGGGTGAATGCTGTACGTCAGTGACTCAGTGCAATCTGCTGGATTTCATTTGAAAGCTTTTAAAACCAATTTGGATGTTAAGCTGAACTTGACAGCATTTGTTGGTTACTTTGAATGCATTACTATATTGTACTTGACATTGAATCTCTTTGTATGACTAGATTAAAATCACTTTTTTTCCCTTGAGCAACATGTTTCAAGTGCCTTGAAACATATGTTGTGAATTGGCTTGCTTAATTGAATATTAACTGAATTGAATTAAACAACCATCAGTTCTACTTGAAACAGAGTTTCTCTTATGAATCGGGATGCCTCTTGAACAATGTTATTATTAGAAACAAACATAAACATTTCTATATCTTTCCGCCAGGTTTATCGTACTTTAGAGTCTCTTGATGGAATTGAAATGAATTGATTGAATTAGGGTTTTCATAAAAGAAAATCAGAGAATGGTCATTCATAATGCTGTGGCACAAACTGGACTTTATAATTTTTTTCTTTAGAGTTACTGTGTAATTACTGTTAACACTGCACCTGCTTTTGAATAAAGAGCTCAAAAGCTTTTGCTGATTCTAAAAAGTCCATATCCAATTTATTTTTTGAGTGTTTCAAGGTTTGTTTGCTTTGCTTGTTTTGTGTTTTTTCAAATAAATTGTTAAAAGCTGCAGCTGATTGTGCAAAACAACATGTGACTGAAAATACTGTTCAAGGAAACTTGCAATGATAAAGTGTTTGAGTCACACATTCAGCTTCGTTGTTTTTTTCTGAAATGTGTCCAGACCTTTTAGCCCTATCCCATTTACTCAGGACAACAATTGATTTTGTGCAAATTAACAAAGAAGACAAAACATGTGTGGGAAGATTTATTCTAATGAATGCAGAGATGAGTTCATGGATTATAATGAAATTAATGCACTGAAACATAATTCAATGTGCATAGCAAATGTAAGATGGAACAATGAAACAACATAACAGTTTGTTGGCATGTTTGTAATACTAAAAGTGGTCGTTAGCAGCTGCATAACACTATGCAGTGGCAGAAATGTTAAACCATGATAAACCATGATGTGGATAACAGAACCCAGCTTCTTTTTACACTGCAGTAACATGCTGCAAACAGTGCACCAAGGGCTTATTCCTTCAAAAATCCATCTTCTCTGTTCCTAAGCTAAAGGAGTTGTAAATCTTATTAAAACTCTAGAGTAAATAAATACTATGATAAATACAGCACTGGTCATGGAGTGTGAAAATGGAGTGGTTCAGTGAATGCAGTTGGCAGGTGTCCTGAAGATAACAGTGAAAGATGATGAAGTGACGAGGCGTTTTCCCACTGGAAAGCGTGGCTGATAAGCTCCACTGGCTGATTGGCCTATTCCCTCCTGAGCTGAATGCAGACTTCACAGCCCAGAGAAGAACAGGGTAACATTAAGTTGAACATATGGGCCATCCTTTACAAGTCACAGTGACAACTGATGTGCTCTTTGCAGGGTTTTTGAAAAAGTGATCTCATGGGCTGAACTTATTTTTTATTGTATTTATTTTACATCTTGTCATATTAGAACAAAGTTCAATCTTTTTTCTGGGGTTTTATTGCTAGTCCAACAAAATGTTCCACAATCATACGGAAGGAAAAAAGTTATTGGCTTTTTAGACGTCTTTTTTTTATAAATAAATATTAGAAAAAAGTGGTGTGCATATCCAAATCATACTTTAGTGCTAAACAGAACTGAAACTGATCAAGCCAAGAATTAATATTATTAATAATGATAATTAATAATAATAATAATAATAACTACAAGAAGAAGAGGAATAAAAACAACAAAGTTGAATAAAAATTACTACAAAGATAGGAGTAAAAAAACATCAGAAAAAACAACAAACCAACTCGCATTGTGTGACAAACCACTGAAAATAATTGTGTTTTTAACATAGAGTTAAAATCAGAAAAAGAAGAAGCCTGTCAACTATTTAATGGCAACTTGTCCCGTATTTTTGGAGCCATGACTTTTACAACCAAATCTCGTCTGAGATTCAGCACAGCTTTTTCATAAAACCTGCAGAACCTGACCACTTGATCTAAGGGCTGCTGGTGAAACATGTCAGTGAAGCAAGTCAGAGAATTATGGAGGAGCAAAACCAAAAATGCATTTGAAAGTCAACAGAAGGAAGATCAATCACAGGTTGCCAGTGGAGAGATGGCAGAACCGGTGAGACATTTTTATAATTGCATGTACAGGTTAAATGATGAGCAGCTCCACTCTGAATGAGCTGAAGTAATGAAAGAGAGTCGTGAGTGATCCTAGCAAGAAGTGAATGGCAATAATCTAGCTGAGTTGTGATAAAAACATGGGTTATTATCACCAGGTCATGTTTGGCAAGAGTGGTTTCAGCTTGGCAACCTGGTTTAACTGAGAAAAACTTTTCTGCAAAACATGGCTGAACTATTTATTATTGAATTTGAAAACTGAGTCCAGGGTTTCACTAAGATTTGTAGCCTGTTGCACCAAGGATTGAGAAAGGGATGTGTGAATTAATGTCTGGACTAAATAAAATAACCCTGATTTTTGGAAAGCTCTGAAAATACATGGCCAATCATGGCTTGGTCTATTTGAAGGCATATTTAATCCCTTGATTCCTCTTCAGAGAATAAATCCTCTTTATAAGTTACACAGTCAGTAAGTGCATTCCACCTGTGGGTAATATAACCTCAATTAGATTTGTTAGAAAATATTTGTGAACATAAAGCAGCCAGAAAACCAAGAAATATATTAAACTGGATCATATTTAGGGAGGAGGGTTTAGTTACAAAACGACATGTGTTTGTAGGGGGACACAGCAAATAATTGGAAGAATGTGCTCCTTTCACATTAGACCGAAAGTGAACTTTTCGGCCTGTATCCAACACTAACACTTTACATTCCAATAAGCAAACCATTCCCACTGTGAAAGAAGATGGGACCAGTTTCATGCTGTGATGAGGCTTTTTTTAATGGGCCTTGGGAAACTGGTGAGATAAGATGAACAGAGCTAAATGCAGCAGAACTGATGAAAAGAAAAGTTAGAGATGCAAAAGAGAGGACTGGTGCAAAGGTTTACAATAACCATACATATACAACAATTGAATAACTTAGATTCAAACGGCCATGTTAAAGTCTAAACTTTAAAAATAAAACATTGCTGTTTATATATGCTCTCCATCCAAACTGAGATTGATATAAGTATATATATATATATAAATATAAATAAATATATATATTTATATATATAAATATATATATATATATGCTCTCCATCCAAACTGAGATTGATATATGTATATATATATATATATATATATATATTTTTTTTTTTTTTAAAGAAGCAAGACCCTGTAACTACACTCAAATTTAGCTGAATTAAAAGTAAAATGCAGATTAATTTATGTTGGCAACTCTGCAATCTGCAACTCTTATAATTATTAGGAGCTCTGCTGGGCATTTAAACAAAATGAAGAGAGCTTAATCTTGAATAAAGCACATGCATGACTTTGTTTTGCATCTCCCTAGAAAGCAATCAACTAAACAATTACATGCCAGAGAAAGTACTTTTACTTTGATCAACGGTCATCTTGTGCGTTTGCTGTTGGGATTATCCACTTGCTTTAGTGGCTGATTCAAAATGGCAGCTCTGTGCATGCAGGACAGGTGCTCTACCCACCATCAAAGTGGGAGTTTATGAGAAGGATTTTCTTGTGAGCGCGCCCACTCAGTGAGATCAAGGGTGGGCTGAAGTTGGAGACTGTTGTAACAAGCCACTTCAGCCAGTAAAAAGTCTTATTAATCTTTGTCTGATTCAATCGTTCCTGTTCAAAAGCAGAGATTATGCTCATCTATCACCTGGAACTCGTGATATTACTCAGAAACACAGTCTGTCTAACACATACTCACAACTCCAAATGGTGTTTTAATGCCAGAACTTTGTATTTGATTGGTCACTTGAGAGGTAGCGATGGATTAAGAGGACAGCATATTTTATGCAAATACTACAGAAACCTTATTCTTTTCTCTTTAATTTTATCATAAGCAAACAAAGTTACCTTATTAAATGATGTAACATTAATTTCTATGTATAGAGAACATTTTCAAGGCGACAAAGCAAAATAGAAAAAATTATAATTAAAGGGGAAAACATAGATGATCATTTCATTTTCGGAACTACAGTATATACGGAGGATATTTGAATATTTGCAAAAATCATGTTAAATACACGAACACATGATATTGCATCATGTTACCTTTGGAACATGGTGCAATATCTTCATTGAAGTAGCCATGATAGGATGAGTTGATTGTTATTATAAAGGGATGAATAGAGATAGAATCAGTATTCAGAAAGACTGTACTAAAATCTACATTTTTGAGCTTTTTATCATGTTATGACGTTATTCTCGCATCAAAACCATACCTGAACTGTTGCTTTGATTCTTTCATGCATGTTTGAGAAACACACTAATCTTCCATGGCAACCATGGAGCTGTGAAAAAAGCGTAGTGGGACCAGGCTCTGCTGATGAAGTTCCTCCTGGGAGCTGCAGTTTCAAGCTTTGGAGCTTCGGCCTCACAGAGCAGCCAGTCCCTCCATTCCCCCACTCAGCTTCTTCAGACTAGCCAGCAGCAATTAGCAAACACCTAATTGAACTGCGCATCTGCTGAGTTCATCCTACAAGACACTTGTCAGTAGAGCAGGATTTCTTAAACAGAAGCCTATTTTCAAAGCATTAAATTAAGAAGTAACATTTCTTTTAAAAGGGCTCATGTATATATTTTTCAGGGACATAGTGCGATTTTATAGCACAATTAAGTAACTATGTTACTTTGGGTTGTTGTAAAAATACTAAGTCATTTGATTTTGGGATTTCATCATAACCTTGCTCCTCTATTAACTTCTTAACATTTGTACCAGCTAACCTCCCCCTAGTATGATCTTCAGCCACTGTAGCAATTCTGCTTCAAGGTGCAAGATGGTATTCAGAACTGCAGTAAGATGCCACATCTACATGCCTCAACATATTTGGTTACTCCTATGTGATTAACTGATTTGATATTTGTGTTAGCAACCAACTGAACAGGAATAGGTAATAAAATATTGAGTGTGCATTGCTACCTATACCAATGTGAAAACAAGCATTGTTGAAACTCAGTGTAGGCTGACAAAAGTTTGAATGCAAAATAATACACCAAACACATTTCAGATCTTTTGAGTAAAGCTTTCTGCTTTATATTGATCTCAGTGAGCAAACAATAATTGTGACCTTCTGCAGACTCACACAAAAGAAAGTTTGCTGTATGATTTTCAATGCTTTTAGTTGAACTTTTCAGACATTCACACATTATGTGACTGCAGCTCATCTCTCAGCTACCAATCACAGATCGAAATCGTCACCATGGAGAGAAAACCTTAGCAAAGCAGTTCAGGCCACCATCTCACTACCCCAAGGTGGAAGCACTGTAAACTAGGTTTGAAGAGAATTGTGGCATTAAATCTGATCAATATATCAATAGTGTGAAAACACATAAAATTGTATCGGGGTTTTACATCAACAGACAAGAATCAAAAACTTTGGTTCTCTGCATTATTCTACACATGTGAAGTGCATTAGCCACTCTCTGGAGATCTTATATTTGAATTGGATTAATTAATGATAGATATATATTTTAAATATACATCTGTCATAAGCGATTCTTTTTAAATTTTTTTATAATATATGGTGACTTTTCCATTTTACGGTGTACATCATGAAATAGCTAATACATTTATATTGTTTCCTATTGCAAATATAATAACAGGGGTTGTCACTTACTAAGTAAAATGAGGACATTTAAGTTACAACATAGTGATAAAAGTGTAAAAATCACCTTCTTGTAACTAATCAGCATAATTTTGACAAGTACTTCTCAACTCCCTCTAAGCAACGTTCCAGCACATTTCTCAAGTTCAAATCACTGTGTGAGAGTGATGTTTAAGTCTGTCGTAAATGTGACAGGCACTATATGTGCATGTGTCACAAGCTTTGCTTTATTATAAACAAAAACTCCTTACTCTTACTGGGGCCAATATGTGGGGGTTTTAAAGTTCCACACAGGAATCTAAGAAGTCTCGTAAATTTTATCATCTGAAACAACAACGGACCATGTTACCAAAGCTGCCCAAGGCATAGGTAAAGTCAGCTGCAGCCTCCAAAAGCACTGGATTCATCAGGATCATTCCTTTTTTGTGCACATCATCAGTAATTGTGCAAAACAATTGTGATGTAAAGATATTTTGTAAAATAAATATATATATAGTTTTGTAAATTATAAGGCATAGAACATGAAGAATAAAATGTTTTATTGAATATATTAACAATAGTTATGCACTTTTCGAACTTCCTCTTTATTCATGGTATAATCACCTTTGCAGAGGTATTCTGTCAATATTGTATTGACACAATACTGTATTCTGTCAATACAATACAAAATAATTAGCTTCCCGTTTAAAAAACAACACACATTTGGTTGTGAAATATTAGATGGTGTATGTCACTTTACTGCTGTAAATATGAATAATTTAGTTTGATTCATCATATGGACATGCATTAACATGTATGATCTACAAAGAGGCAGTCATCCTGCAGTAAGTGACTGGTTGGAAGGCCTCCAAATCACACTGTGCAAAGTGTTTCATAGCAGCCTCAGATCGGCTTTTACTCCTACATATTTTATTACAAATGTTGCCATCATTGGTACTGCAATATTACTAGCAAGGTAATATACTGCAACGCTAGGAAAATGGAAGAGAGACATCAATCGCTGCCCCCTCCAAAGTCTTAAAGGTCACAAAATGAGTAAGTGAAAGTTGAGTAATTGCAAGAACATAGTGATGGCTAAAATTTTGCTTATTATAGATCCTTGCTGACTTACTTACTTGTATGACTTCTCCATTCAGATACTTTTCTGTGCACTCATTTTATCTGAAAGGACTCACTCTTCCTTTTGCATGGATTTTGTTACTTTCCCATTTTCAGCCCTACATGAAGTGCTGTCAGGCACAGTAATGAATAGCTTGCCCTAGTTTCAGCTGAGCTGTGAACCCATTTCATATTTGAGACACATGAAAGATAATAGATTTAAAGTGTAAGGAGCATGACCTTGCAGCTTAGCACTAAAACTATAAATGGTGCAGACAGTTGTATTGATTTTGTCTAAACTGGTTTCATAGGTGACTAAAGCAACACAAACGCAGGGCTGAAAGTGATGAGTTGAACATTATGTCGACATAAAAGACGTCTTCATCCACAAAACAGACGTTTGATGCTCTATATTATTGATGAGAAGGTAATCACAACATACAACTGTCCATTTGTCAGATTTGTATGTTTCTAATTGCATCTAGTGCTTTCAACCATTTGTGTTTACTACAAGAAAGGCACATATACTCACTGCCATTACCACACGTCTAAATGCAAGTGTCACTTTAAGCGATTCACTATTAGTAATAACTGGCAGTCCTGATTATTGACACAGCCAACAGCAGGAAGGTGTAAATGAGGTGTCAGGAGACAATTAACAAGCAGACACGATTGATGTGTTTCTTTCAATGCAATGATCATTAAGGAAAGGTCACACCTGCAAGAGTTATAGGGGAAATATTTAGGAAGAGTTAAGACTGACCTGTTCTTCTGTCCTCTAGAGGGTTGATTTCCTTTTAAATTATTCCGTTGTGAAATTAAATGAGCATCTTAAAGTTAATATTTTCACTTGCAAAACTTTTGTGAAAACTTAATAAGGTTTCGATGAACAATGCTTTTGCTCTTTTTCCTTCGGCGCTACATGTGGCTCTTTAGGTCTTCCACAGAGACTCTTTTTAACAAGTGGCCAAATAGGGTCAGGATTTAAGTAATATATTTTTTTAAATGAAGGTCATAAAATATTAAATTGACAAAATTTTTGTTTTATTATTCCGTAAGTGCACAAAATCTCAAGAGCAGATAGATGGCAACATGAAAAGGAATATTATTTGACAATTTTTTGGTGAATGGCTTGCAAACTTTTTGCCTTTCTCCTTTTGATTAATGTTAATAGCAAAAATTTACCATATTTTGTAGCTATTTGAACGTTCTTGTTTTTCTAAAGCCTAATATATTGTAGTTTTTAAATATAGCCGCCAGTCAAGCAAACTTGCAATAATCTTCCTTCCTAAAAATTGTGAGTTATGTTTCTTATTGTTTTTGTTGTTGGTTTAACCGAGATTTATTTGGCAAGAAAGAGATGAGAACTGCTCTCTGTAATTAATTTTTTTTGGTCTCTTTAAAATATCTTTGCCAGAACTTTTAGTTTCAAGCCAAAGCCTACGAGATTCGTCACTTTTTTCCAGTCTCGTGGAATATCAAAAATGTGAATGGTTTTATATATTTGTTGTGAATTATGCTACAAGGAAGTTTTATCTGCATTTCTGTCAATACACTTGACTGACCTATTTTAGTATCTGGTTACTTACTGAAGTCCAAACAAAGCAGGCTGGAAGATAAAACAATAACATTATATATTGCAATAGACATGTGATCAATATCAATAAAAATATGTCCGACAGAATTTGATTAATTTCACTGAACTGTGAACCAGAACTGCACAACGTTCTTGGGCATGTAAGCAGAGGAAAGGCGTTAGCTGCTCAATTTTTGAAGACCCAGCTAAGAAAGACTGTTGGCATCTACAAACCTTCTCACTGTTTGGTGATCTGTGTGTAGTCTATGCACCACAAAGGTGCATTTTTATGACTGTGCAAACAGTGTCAAGAATGCGCAATGTGACTGCTGCTCCCTGTGCAGCATTGACAGGCGGCTGACCCGGTGGAGACAAATATGGCTCATCATGACCAACTAGCTCAAATTTGCTCATATCCATTCAGAGTTAGGACATTAACGAATTTATCTCTAGAAATGTAGACAATTTGTTAGCTTTACTATAAAATTTCTTGCATGGTTTATAAAATACACACAACATCCCAGAGAATATGGGAGCAGTTTTATGTTTTGCCACTGTGCCCCATAACAGCTTAAAAATTATTTAAAAAAAGATCTGGGTGAAATGAAAGGACAAGAAAATGAGTACAACAGCTGAAGAGGAAATTGTGAATATAACAGGAAAGGTTATGTCACTAATTTGGCAGTATGTCGGAAATATAAAAACTATCATTAATGATCAGTATTGACTGATAAAAAATGCTTATAATGTGACACATTTTTGGTTATCCTCAGAGAAAGATCAAAATCCATTAATGTTGAATTTCTGAATGAATCAAACTCAAAGTGCTTTTTGTGGTTTTAGTTACTCCTGCATACCTTCTTCTTTGTGTTGCCTATGTCTTTACTACATATTGCCCTCAATGGGTTTAGGAGAGTTTTTCTCTCCTTACTTTGAGCTGGAAAATATTCATTAATATTGGGGAACCATTTTAAAAATACAAATGTTTGTACTTAATTGTCATTCAAATTTAATGTATGAATTACAACATAATGAACATTACACAGTGTAGCAATTATTAGAAAGACTGTTGAACATCTGAATGAATGAAAGGTGCTTTTATTTTAGTTAGGAGGAAAACTATTCATTTTTCAGAATTAGTTCTTATAGAGACAATTTTTTTTCAGAGGCTGTGAATCACATCCTTTTACTTAACTTACTCAAACTACACTCATAAAGTGTTTCTTAGAGCTTACTAGTTTTGCCAACACCGATTGATACTTTCTAACATCTACCTTCATGGTAATTATTCACTGTTGATTTGGTCCCTTGTGAAACATAATGAACTTCTGCAGCATGCCTACTGCACATTCACCCACACTTTGCCTTTTGAGCGGCGGTGAGTCATGCAATTAAAAGCTAAAAGCCTGGTTGTTACTGTGTTCCAAGGTAAAGGGCACCATTAATACTGTATATAAGCATGTGGTTTACCACCAGAGGTGAAAAAAGGACAGCTTGAAAGCTTCACTCTGTGCTTCATATCTGTATTCTGTCATGCATCTGCACGATACTCCTGACATATCAACTGTAATTTTTTTTATCCATTAAAGGAATTGCTTCACATTTTACACATTTATTTACTGTCTTGTATAAAGTGAGATGAAAAACTTTCAACTAATTTTTTAGCATTTAGTTTTGCTTACAGCAAAGAACATGAATAGGGGAAAACCGACTATCTGAAACGAAACTGCAATTTGAAAAATATAGTCATTCGGTGAGTTAATTTCTTAAAGCAAAAATGAAGAGAAATAACAGGCAATGGAACTATAGTCCAGATTGCAATTTTCAGGGCAATTAGCCCTTAAAGTTGACTTAAGTCAACTTTGAAACAAACGTCCAGGGGACTTTTATTCTGTACAACCAACAAAATAGACGGTTTTCTGTGTTTAAGCAGTAGTGTAGTACAACAACATTTGAAGACAATGGAGAAATAAGAGATAAATGGAGAAATTACAGAAACACTACAAAAAAGAAAGCTCTCCACTTGGGCCATTGTCGTGCAGCTACAAACTTTCTCCAAAGTTCATGTACAACATATGGATGGATTATTTTGCAGCAGAAACATTGAACATCTTGAAGCTAACAAGCATACAGTCCTTATCTCAGAGACAGAAGAAAACATGCCAGGACTACTTACTGTATGCAGAGGAAAATCTCTGACCATGCATCGATCTTGGTCACTCAGGTGAAAGGGAAGTCCAGAGGTCATCACTATGACCAGATGAAAGAGAAAAATATTGTCCTGGTTCAGCTGGTGAGCTGCTGTCCCAGCTGGGGGCTGAGATGTTTCGGCAGAACAGACAGAACTGATGGAACCGGTGGTTGAAAACCCAAAAGGGCACCCTATGTCGACCATTTCAGCAAACCTCTGGGGCAGATGTCAAAAGATTGTGCACATCTGCAAAGAGGAGAGAATGGGATACACAAAGTACTTCTCTAGAAGTTCTCCAGTTAACACATTTTAAAAGTTCTCTTTCCTGCCCATCTTTATGGCAGTAACAAATAAGATGCATAAATAAACCATAAATGCTCATATTCCCAGATGTGCGTCTGTTTGGTTCATGGTGCCCTGGATATTGGCACATGGGTCGCTGTCCAAATGATCTGTTCTGCTCTAAGTTTTATAACCAGGGCCAGCTCTTATCTGTGATATCTCCAGCGCAATAAATGCTGGGAGATGCAGTTCACATAATCAGTGAATAAAAATGGAGTCCAACAAAGCGATCCAGCTGAAAATGCAACACTTGCTGCAGTTTTGGTCTCTATTGAACCGAGTCCACCAGACTCATCAGGTGTGAAAACACCCTAAGAGGTCAGAATGCCCTGTGTGAATGTACAGTTTCTCTGACTGACCAGCGGATGAGAGGACAAGAAGGAAAATCAAAAAGGAAAAAAAAATATTACACCGGTTAACTTTATACATTTTATTACTCACACCGGCTAAATAAAACTCAACATGTCATGCTGTGAAGACTGCTTTAAACAGCTGCATGTTAGTAAAAAAAAAAGAGAAAAATGTATCTTGAAGATAAAGAGGGAAAATGATCCTTTTGGCTGTTTCTAACTACTGAGTAGTGTCTTTTCTTGACATTTCTCTAGAGAATGCAGAGATGAAATGCACCAGTTTGTGAGCTTGAGCAGGGCTGCTTGGTGGATTTTGTTACCTTTGCTTGGATGCAGGCTTTCTGTCTTTCCCTCTTTCAAGATGATGTGCTGAGCTAAGCTCACAGGCTCTGAGGCTCCAGGCTTACTCAAAATATAAAATTGACAGAAAACCCCCTTTTTCTCTTTGGAAAGAAAGAAAACTTTCATATTTTTCTATTTTTTATTCCTATTTTTATATGTCAGACTGTCCAACTGCCAAAAATAGCAATGGAGAAAATGATTGATTTTTCTTCCTTTTTTTCCTTGTGTGTTTTGTTGAATTCATTCTTGCTTCCATATTTCATTCCCCCCAGCCATACATATCTCTCCGTTAGCAAAAACATCTTCATGCCAGTAACAAATAAGATGCATAAATAAATTATAAATGCCTCAGATGTTACAATCATGATGCAACTGTTGTGTCTGTCTTCTCTCATCTTCTTGTCACCCAAACACACATACACACACGCACGCAGCGTGTTATAGAGCTTATTATGTTCAAGACATTTCAGTGGGAGTGTTTACAAGCATAGTGCACTGTTTTCTCTTTCACACCATGCTAAGTTCATTTCATCATTGATGGCTTTTATTTTACTTATGACTACAAATAAACACAAGAAAGCTTAATCCAATGATTGGCGATCACAGAACAAGGGAGGTGTCCTGAGTAAAGTAATTTGTGAGAGTTAAAGCTTTCTTGTCAGACAGAAAGATAAGCTAAAAGGGGCAATGAATCATCTTCAGGAGAAAAGAGACGGGTTTGACGTGCAGAGTCCGTTCACAGCATCGCTTCTTCTCACATGAGTATCAGCCCCTTGCTTTGGTCTTGCAACTGCTGCAGTAAATTATGACATTGTTGCAAGAAGCAGAGTGCATAAGCATCGCTGTAAACATTAAGGTTAATCTGGGATCTGAAAGATTTTCCTTTGCAGTAAAAAAAAATCTAATAAGATATTTTACTTAGTCTATGAAGTGGACAGTGACTGTGATTTAGCTCTCTGCTCTCAGACAAACTCCTATCAGTGCTGAGAGCAGCACTTTGTGCCTCTAGTCATGATACAGACATTATTAGTTAATTGAATGGAACTACTTTTAATCTAATAAACCATAAATCAACATGTAATTAGAAGTTGAGTAAGTGCTTGAATTCCTGATAGCTTCTATGCACATTTTGTATTTTATTTTAATATTGTTCTTAAAATCCAAACAAACTTGTTTCATATTACAGTTGTGTATTGCAAATGATTATTGTTGTAATTCAGTATATTTTTAAAGTAAGTTTTTATTCAAATATAGTTTAATCTAGCAGACAGGGCAGTGGTACAGTGGGCATTGCTAAGTTTGAGGTTGCACACATACCAATTCAGGAACAAACACAGAATTCTGAATAATACAATCATATTTTCCATGGTAGGTAATGTAAAGAAGTCACTCTTGGAAAACGTCTATAAATAATACGCAACTGTAGAATCCATAAAATTAAATCTGGTGACTGCAGGACTGTGGAGCCTAATCCCAGTCAGATCTTGGGCAGACATATCTGACTTGTGTGCTCCTTCAGCAACGGCATTGAGATAAAAACAGAATATTCAGCATTTCTTGTCTTTGTTTTCATTGTTTAAATAAAAGACCCGTTGACAAAAGGAGCTGCTGTTTGATGGTGAAAAATCAATCAAAAGACCATGTTGCTCTGAGGATCTGTCAAGTGCCGCTCGTGCCACAGCATGAAGGCATCAGGGGATGCAAGAGGGGGGATACAAAGGCTGAGGTGGACATGAAAAGGAAATGTATGCTAAACGAATAACAAAACGTTTTGCTGGGCAAAAGCTGTCTGCATGTGTGACATTAGGCCAAAAATGAAATTTGACATGTGTCCTTTTGTTTGTGGAGACTTCCAAAGGCTCATAGAACTAATTAGCAACCAAGATAGCAAACACCAAAGAGGGGATTTGAAGCATAAGCTCAGAGGAAAAAATGGATAATTGAGCATATTTATTTAGTAAAGTACCAACTTGTTATTCACTACAACACTATGTCTAATATGGTGTTACATTTTTTATATTTTAAACAGCTTTTATAGGTACATTTTGATTTACTCATTGAATTTCTCAACATGCTCTTGTTAATGACTTACAGCAGGGGGAATACTTGGAAAGAGATGACCAATCCCTGTTTTTCTTCTTTTTTTAAAATCATAGCTTGATATCAATAGAGTCAGGATGTAAACCAAAAACCTCCAAAAACACGTAGTAGTCCCAGAAAGATCAGCAGGCAACTGAATGAACAATTACTGATCAGTAGTTTCTAACTGTAATGGCTGAAGCTTTGTGCTGACTCTTAATCATGCGTCTTTTGGTCCAAAGGTGTCTCTTTAAGTTCTGTTTTGTTGATGGATGACAATGACTATTTTCCCATATTATAAGTGAAATAACCAGTGGAACTAGTGCTTTTTCATCAATATTAAAGAATGTAGTGATTTTGTGCACTGCTCAATACTATATATCTTGTTAATATGGTTTTTCAGACATGGAAAAAAAAATGTCTAACTTCAGAGTTCTCCAAACTTTTTCAGATAACATAACTGTAGAAGAGACAGGAGACTTACATTTGTTTTATTAAGACTGTAGGTTGACTCAATCCTGGAGATGTTTTGTTACTGCACATAACTTGTCGGCCAGAGTTTAACTTGCTTGCTTTCAAATTCAAGTACCATGGGTGCAAAAGTAATCTGAGAACACAACAAAGTGATTCATTAATGCGAATACCATCTCTCATATGAATACTATCTTGAAAAATGCATTTGTGTAAGAGCAAAAACTTTGAAAGTTTGACTTCAGAAGAGAGCTGAGCTTGAAGTTCAAAGTGCATGTGACTGAATGTTGGTGTGCATGCTGGGGTATTTGTGTGCTATTATGCCTGAATCTCAAGCAAGCGTACATATGGTTGAATGCTAGACAAACAAAAGGTCTGCAGAGTGTTAGTTTTCTCTGAGCATTTGGGCAAACAAATGGATATGACACATAAAGCTTGGTGCTCTCATGCAGAATGCATAAGCCCTCAAGCCAAACTTAAAACAAACAGTCAGTGTGTTCATAGACAGGCCTAATACGTCTCAGAAAATCTCTTACACACTTAAACGCGCATACACACTTGCAAAATCTTTGACAGGTTTAATTCATCCCAGTGGACAGGTAAGGCCAAATGCATCCACTGGAGAAAAACAGACATGCGTAAGTATCTGTGCACACATACACACAATATTGCAACACTGCATCCATAAAACAATGTTTCTGCTGACAACACAAAAGCATGCTCCACCTGCACCTCCTTCTCTTGTTTCTTTCCCTCCCTCTACACTCTTTATCTCTCTAACTTTGCAAGAAAAAAAATCCTTGCTCAGTAGCAGGTAAAACAAACTTCACAAAGCAAGCAGCCACTTTTGTGTGTCTTTAAGAGCACGTAGTAGCTTGTTATATGTCTTACTACTTGTGTGAGTGGTCTTTCTGAGGCAAATCAGTAACAGAGGCTGACAGAAAACATCCCACTGGAGAGGAGGGTCATAGCAATAAAACCTCGCCGACTTGATCTTTTCCCCCCTTTTCCCCGCTGCTTGCCCAAATTCCATCACTATGGGTTAGCAGAGAACAAACTACAGAGCGTGAGTGTGAGAAGAGCCAGATGGACAAAGTGATATAGATATATATAGGCACATAAAGTGAAGACAGACAGGAGCAAACATCCCTCTTGCCTGCTTCATCCATCACTGTCTAATCCTTTCACTGTCTGTGCACTCGACATCTTTGTTTCATCTCAGGCTCTTCATCTGGTGGCTTTAACTGAACAGTTTCTTTGATCAAGTTTATTATTCACCTGTGAGAAGTAAATTAATGTTTTGACTGCCTTTTACCCTAATAAAACTTGCTTTGTTATGGAAAGTTTATGATGATCTGAATGGAGTGCCTCAGGGTATCTAGCCTGTAGCATCTACCCTCAAGGTGTAGACAGCTATTAGGCAAAAGCAGGGAGGAGAAGTAGTGCAGAGTCACTGACTGTAAATAAATCTTCAGTGGTCTAGATGTTGTTCTGCATTCTTTCATGACTTCTTCTACGATTGCTCTTATTTTGGAAGGCTTTTCCTGGGTGGTTGCTCCACTGTTGATTGTTTTCCTCACTTGTGGGTAATAGCTTTCAGTGTGTCCCAAAGCCTTAGGAAAGTTACCCTTTTCACACTGATAGATGTCTTGGATTTCTTTAAATCAGGCATAATGTGATGCTTTTTCAAATATTTTAGCATACGTTTAAGTTGTTTGAATTTTACTTTTGAGATTTTTCAGATTTGTGAGTGGCAAGTTAAATTAAACTGAACTTTCTGAAAACATGCAGTCGTTGGATGAGCCTCCTACTCAACCAATAAGGATGCAGCGAGCGGTTTCTGGATGGGAAGTCAGCATGTCATGATTTCAGTTTGGTGAGTTTTGGTGCTTTGTAGTTTGTTAATGTCAACTAAAAAAGTTAGCGTTTCCATGCTTACATTTGTGTACATTTGTGCAAACGTTTCACACAACATTCATTTTTATGCTTACCTGCTTTTTACGCTTATAAAAGATGACATATTATGTCCTCCTGTAAAAGCAAAATAACTGAGCAACCTCCTGCTGGTCGTTATCATAAATTGGAGACAAACAAATAAATTGGAGTTGATTATAGAAAATTACTTAAATTTATTGGAATCCAAAACAGGTGCAAAGCAACTCCGTGGTAGAGAGTAATTGACTTGCACTTAGTTTAAAACATCCTGTGGCAAATAACTCCTGTGTGTAAATGGAAAAGTTGTGTTTGAAATGACAAAGAAAGCAAAAACATAAAATAACGAAGGAGCAAATTTACCTGCACCCAGTTTTCAAGAACATGAACAGCCCGTTCTTCCATAAAAGTGGCGTGATTACAAACTGCATTTTTGCACAATGTTGTCTTAATATTGCAAGAACATTATAACAATATATCTTAACATATTTACATAACTTACTGCCTGCGTAACCCAGACATTAATAAACACGACAGGGCCGTTCTCACTATTTGGCTGGTTCCTTGGTTTGTTATCCTTTTACTATTGATTTACGTGATTTCCTGGAATGATTAATTGTAAAAATCTGTTACCAGTTTTCTTTGGGATGAAATAAAGGAGAGGAGACCTGTGATATTTTATATGGATGTACAGCAGTTTAGTGTTTTTGTATGAAGTTTATGCTACATGGCTGTTAGCATATATTTAGCAGTGGCTAAGCATTTCCAGGAGATGCTTCAACTTGGCTCTTAATTTTGGTGACTGACAAAAATATATTACCTCGGTCTAGTTTTTATTCACCCCATTTAGAGCTCAGCGTTCACCTTTCATTCACCTCTACCAATCTCTCATTGAAAACTGCAGTGTGTTCTCTTTTCCATTGAAATGTTCCACTTTTAGAAGAGCAGCAGCTTTTTCGCATAACTTATTTTTGTAGGAAAAAAATGGTATCCAGATTTAAGATGTTCCATGGACAATCATATATCTTTTTTTAACCTGACCATTTTTCCCTCTTTTTGATTTTAATCTGTGCATCACCCATGTAATGTAGCTAATTGTCCACAAAGGCGGCCATCTGGGTCTGTTAAAATGGGCGGCAAGAAACAAAATCAGGAAGCCAGAAACATGGAGCAGTAGGGGACAAACGTGGGCAAAAGAGAACAGCAAAAAAGGTGGTAAACAATTTCATGCAAATAAGGAGTGAACAATAGGTGAGCTTTCAGCACCAACTCTCCCCTGCAACACAGACACACACACACCACACCTCTGTTGCTCTGTCGTTCTGTCTCACTCTCAGCCAGGGCAGAGCTTTTTGACAGGGATAAAGCAGGGAGAGGGCAGGATTTTTTTATTTTTTTCTATTGAACGCTCTTTGAAGCATTCCCAAAAGGTTGATCCTATTCAGAGAAAGGTTTCCTATTTCTCTGATGCTCTTCAATAATTCATCGTCCTTTTTATGGCTTGGTCTGAGCGTTGGAAGGATTACCTAAACCTGGCTGCATATGAATAATATCATTGTGATATTCTCCATCCTAAGCTCTGTATCCAAAGTGCAGTTGGTACTGGAGATAGATTAAAAAACCCAGTTTAAGGGATCAAACCTGCAACAAAAAGGGTTCAGGCATCCTCCCTATTGCATAAACAAGAGAGAGAAATGTAAAGCAACCAATGCTTAGCAAAACATGTTCTTTGGTTTTCAAGCACAGTTTGCTTCACTCCATTCATTCTGCGGGTCAATAGGCAGTTTTGTACAGCCACCTACACTTACAGGTGAAATGTGAGCATGCATTTGATTCTCAGACTTGCCAAATGCATTTTTGTTACCTTATATATGTTCAGCCATAAGTTCATAAAAACTTCATCTAAATGGAAGATTTTATTAAATTTCCCCTTTCACTATTATCAATTGCTATGTTTTCCAAATGACTTCAGTGTGTAATGCTTATTTATATGAAACTACTTTTTTATTTTGTGTATTTCCTTTGTGATCACCTCCAAAACCTGCTGTTTTGGAGGTGATCCAACCCAGAACAGAAAAAAAACTCTTGTGACATCACCAAACAAAACAGATTTCAATAAATTTGATACTCTACATTTGTAATCATCATCATCATTGTATCTTTATTCCAGACACATAAAAAGTCAGTAGTAAAGAGATATAACATCATACATTTAAACATAATATTAATTCTGAACACTTTGAGACCTAAAACTGATCCTTGAGGGTCCCAACATGTTCATGAATCTTGACTTATGTTTATTTATTTGTACAAACTGTTGTCTGTTAATTAGGAAGCTCTTTAACCAGTCCAATTAACCTCTCCAGTTTTCTTAACAATATATCAGTTTTACGGCATATTGTTTATTATTTTTAGATTTAGAAACACCTTCCTTCTTATCATCAGAAGGTTAATTTATTTTTACCAAGTCCATCAATGCCAGAGTTGTGGATCTGCTGTTCCTAAACTCATACTGTGTATCACAAATATTGTTTCTCAACAATATCCTTTACTATCTCATGCCAATATCCTTCCAGTCTGTATAGGATTTTCTCTGTATACCACTTACAATTTCAAAAATCTATCTTTCTTCCACACAGTGAATATGTGTGAAAATGTTCTTACATGTGTCCTCCAGAATAAATACTTAGCAAAAGTTATCAGGGCTCATAACAAGCCAGAAGCCTTGGACTCAACCATTTCTTAGGGCCTTTGCAGCCTTGGTACTAAATTTAAGTGTGTATTTTTTTAGTTTATTTGTTAGAACCTCTTTTTATTTCCCACATTTTGATCAAAAAAAGAACTAATAAGAGTTTCCGAGTGCCCACGTCCATCTTGAGACCACAGATTTTTCTCGAAATTGTCTGACCTTGACAATTTTTGAGAGCCTTAAAAACATGAGGCTCTCATGTCTATTTATATTGCACTAACTTTAATTGTTTAGTTTTGATCCTGTATTTGCAGACAATGTATTTGATTGAACTGCTTAATACATTCCATGTACTTTTTGTGTCAATTTGAAGGTATTCTAACTTATTTAAACTGCATTCTTTTTAATAAGTTCTCATTCTATTTGTCATCTTATTTTTAGACTTTTTAAATTTATTTTCCGTTTCTTTTCCTGCCATATAAATTTGTAATATAGAGAGTTCATTTACAGACCCTTTGTCATCCATCGTCTTCCTGTATAATTTTATTTCCTGTTATCTTTTTTCTCTCACTGCCAAGCAGTTTTCATCAAATACTCTGTATTAAATATCCTCAAGAATGTTTCATATGCTTTATTTACATCATTTTCTTCAAATATTATATTCTAACTTTTCCACAATGGTTCATTTTTTAAGCTGTCTGCTCTAATTTTTATGCATAGGTTTGTTAGCTGCAAAAGCAGGCAGATGATGATCAGTGCATCATTGATTAATAACCCACTATCTTATCTGGTACTCTATAATCTTAATAAACACATACTCTATTAGAGTAACACAGTGTGATGTTTCTCTTGTTAGGCTTCATCAGGGGAGAAAAAAGCTATGCACAAAATAATATGTTCATCAGTACTTTCATTATGATTTGGATTTAGTAAATCAGGATTAGAGTCTCCACAAATAAACATATATTTGTGGCTTAGGTTGGGGAACAACCTGTCCAAACTATTAAGAGGGTTTTAATCTTTGGTCTGATGTTATATAAATCCAGCTATTGTAAATAGCCCATCTTGTATAGCGCTTCAGTCTACACTGTGTCATTCAAATGCTGATGGTGGCAATAGATAGTAACCCCAGTGCCAGAGGTTATGCTGCCATGCAGTGATGCCACCAGGTCCTCTGACCGCCACCAGTAGGCACGGTGGGTTATACAACAGAATTGGATAGAGCACAGATCGAACTGGTAACCCAACGATTGTGGGACCAATTCCTACACCAAATATCCCAAGAGATAATATTTCCTTTTCTGTCCATACTAGTTCCTATGTGAGTATAGAAATTACCTTAAAAAGAGAAACACAAATAATCGGGTTCACAAAGACACAGCAAAAAGTAGAAGGCATGGATGCGTTGAATGACTAACGCTCATGCCAAGGTCTGGCAGCCAGATCTTCCTCATTGTTGATGGACCTGATGACTTGTGCAAGACCACACCTCCTGACTCCATCCTCCACCGGAAGACCTGGAAAACCTGCCTTCATGTGGTTCCTGGAGCAAAACACCATAAAAAGGACGTCACACAGACACACATTCCTGACACTGGTTGGTAATATTATTACCATGAAATTCCCCGCTAACCACACAGGTCACAGGAAATTATTTGTTGGTTTAATATTAATGTAATTAAACCTTGAAATAGGAGAGGCCAGCATGAGAAGCAAAGGAAAGTCTGGTAATGGCAGGAAAAATGATCAAAACATGCAAAAACTGATAACAGCTGCATACACCCTTAAAAGAGGATGAAGCAAGCACAACATACAGTAATCTTTCTCAATGCTTGTCAAAGAGCAGCTGCCTATATGCACCATCTGCAACTTTTACTTAAATCCATAGAACAAGCTGTAGGCCAAAAGGGCAATTATAATGCATTGAGGCGTCACTGTCTTTGTTCAGAATTATATAGTTCTATATGCATTAATAAATTTTGTTTGTTGTTTTTCTTAATGGAAAGATTGTGAGAAGTTGTTTAGAAACAAAAAAAAATATATAAATTTTATTCCACCTATAGTTTTAGAAGGAGACATCTTAGGATTGTGAAATGATGCAATAGTGGTGGAGATCTCATGCCATGAGATTTTGCAACATTAAAACATTAAAACTTCTCAACAAAGTGAAATTTGGCTCACAAAGATCAACTCAGCATTTGTTTACATGACAGTTTTTTTTTCTTTACAAACAACACAAGAGTAACCAAATTACTCAAAAACCCACATAAATTGGGAAAACATACATATTGCACACTCAAAATGTTACTTTTATTACCTGAACAAGAAAACTTTTAGCTGTGAGACAGCAGCACTAACCCTGAGGAACCATGTCAGCTTCAATGAAGCATTAAATTATTTGTATATCTGATATCATATAAACACGCAGTACAATAAGATTTACATAGCCTTATATTACTCACACTAAAATGTGCATTTTCATCAGCATTGATCTTCATAAAACATCCCAATCCTTTTCTTTGTGTTTGTAACACACAATCTGCAGTTGACTGGTCTTTTAATGTTTTTTGTCTGTATGATTTGAAGCTTTAAATGCAAATGGAATAATAATATAAAAAAAAATTTCACAAAATTTAATTGGTGGTTCTCAAATATTCCACAGAAAGCATAAATGTAATATTTATTCAATTAAGTTATATATATATATAAATGTAAGAGTGGAAACTAAAGGTTCAACTTAATGTGAATTTTATTTTTATTATAATTGCAAATCAAAATAAATCAAAGGTTGGCAAGAGAGTCATTTGGTTGGCAACAGGAGATAAAAATCTTTTAAAAACAGATTAAAAATGCTTAAGAGTAAAACATTTTGGCATAAGTGGATAGAAGCCCCCCAAGAAGACCCCCAGTTTTATTGTACGTATGCACGTATTTATGTATGTATGTATTAAAGGTGAAGCCAATATTATCCTGTTTTGCTCCACTGTGACAGAGGGTTGACTGACACTGTTGCCAAATTAGCAGTTTTGTCTCAATATTTAACAACTTTTCAGACTAGCAACATTTTTTTAAAGTGAAAAAAACTTCAACAACTTGTTGCTAAAGTTGTTAGAAATGAACTTCAGTCATTAAAAGAACCTGTATTTGCCAAAACTGGCAGATCAGGCTTTCTAAAGATTGATTAAAATGAATGCTTGGTTTCTTGACTCTCATGTGCACGCACATTGACCTGAATTACTAGCTTGACATAGTTGCACCTTCTCAGCCTGCTTTGGCCTTTGTGAAATTGATAGAGTAAGAATGCACTGATCATACTAGATCATATGATCTAGCCCTCTGTAGTTTTTTCCATCTTTTGTTATTAAACACATTTATGTTTTATCTGCCTGCCTCTTTCATTTCAGTCCCCACACTCCACCATCATACGATGAAATCAGAGCTTTGAACATTAAGTGCTCAATCTGTGTGCTCAGTTTAAAAAAAAATGAGCACAATAAAATGGTTGTTTACCCTCAGCGTTAGTGTCAGAGTTAGTCTTTTTTTTTAAAAACTTATAAAATTTTAGACCGTCTGAGGTTTGACTTTTCAGGTGTGAAACCGTGTGCTTCATTCACTCTTAAAATGATCCCAAAGACAAACACAAGGCTACTCTTGATTACTTTTGTTCTTATTTCAGGGTTCAAAGAATATAAAAAATTTTGTCACCTCTCCTGTGATGACTAATCTTTCAAAAACTGACTGAATGAGCATAATTTAAATGAATAGGTGAAGTACATTGAATCAATTTTCTTTTGAAGATTTAATTTCATAAATGAATGGTTTGTCACAGAAGGCACTCTGCCGTTAATACAACTGTGAAAGTCATACATTCTATGCCAGTTTTTCACACATTTATCCTGCTAAGATTGACTACTTGACTTTTTTTTAGAAAGTAAATGTTTGTTTTGAAAAAAAAAATTTATAAAAGAAGGAATCTTGGCCTTGTAATTATAAAGCACAACATTAATCAGATCGTAGGCAGGTACATTTCTTTTTTCTGCTACAGCAGAAAGGATAAAATGTCAGCGAACTGAGCTGATTAAAGGTCACAGGTAGTAGACTATACATTTTATGGTTGCTTCATGCTTTTCTGAGAGCTTGCAACACATTGCTAGGGGAATTCGTATGCATATGTGTTGGTTACAGTCCGCTTACAATGTTGTTTAAAAGAGTGACAGTCCTAGTTTGTTTTATTTTTCTTGTGCAACCAACAGCATAAATGATGAAGAGAGATAATGACAACTCATACAACACACGAAGGGAGCATCCTTAAACAATTTGTGTCATTGCACGTCCTTCTTAATGTTCAAGCATTAACTACATTAATATGATATCAGCACGATTAAAACATTTGAGAGATATAGCATTTTAATAAGTATTTAGAGAAACTTGCACGGTTTAAGTTGCAATAATATTTAATTTTCTTTCATAAGAAAGTACCTTTGAATGAAACTGAACAGCATTACAATTTGTACTTAAGAACATTTAAAAAAAAAAAACTCTAGATACTTTTTTTAAAATTCACTTCATGTTTAAATATAACTTAACTGAATTAACACTGAAAGCTTCTTTGCCAAACAGATTGTCCAAAATAATTCGAGGTTACAGAGGTTCATCTCTGCATCATTTAAATTTTGGCAAAGTAAAATCCCCTAGTTTAGTGGGGAAAAAAGAAGTGTTTAGACTGATAATGAGACAAATTATCGCCCATAAATTTCTTACAAGCTTTTCGTTTTCAACAAGGTTATTCCTCATTCAATAGTGATAACCACCGTAGAGTGGAAAAGCTTTTTGTTGTTGTGCTGCAGACTGAAACATTTATTTAGTCATGTTATAGTACCTATAGAAGAGACTTAAGAAGCTATTATTTCAAAAAGAAATGGTTGGTTTCTCAAAAAGGCAAATTCTGAAGACTCTTTATTGTCACGTTAAACAGAATCTTTAATATAAGAAAAAGTTCACATTCCTACCTGCCTTTCACGTATTATGTTAGTGATTTAGAATGTATGAGATGCAATACATTGAACTTTATATTTCCTGAGACTAACTTTAATTTTACGGTTGCCCTGAATTAAAAAAAAAAACATGCCACAACAAAAATTAAAAATGGGACCAGTCCTCTAGGGGCCGGGCCCACTAGGGAGGTCGGTTCACCATTTCAATGTCCAACTTCAAACCTGATAACTTTGACAATTCTTCCCACAGTTACAACTTTCATTCTGAAGAGTGTTGTCAGTGTCTATCTGATAGTGACAGTGATAGCACATTTCATTGATCGGAAAAAGGTTAGATCTTTAACTGATCTTATTGGGCCAGTTTTGAACCATATTTATTCTCTTTTTTGTTTATAAAGCCAATAAATAAATGTCTACATAAGATAACATTTAAAAAATCCACATTTAGAAGAGAACCATCCACCTTATTTTTTTAATGAATTGTGATTTGTGTAAATGTTGGTTACAACCTCCACCAGACCAAATGTAGAATTTAATTTTGCAACTTAAAACTGTCATCTGCAAATGTGACCTTCGAATGACTACTTTAGAAAATAGAAAAATTAATATGTTTATCTGTTAGACTGCAGTGGCTTGAATTATATTTGTGTCCATTTCAGGTGAATTGTTTTCCATGTTGTGTTATTTCAGGAGGATGGAAGCTTTCAGTAGCTTCCATCCTCCTCATTTTGCTCTTTTTGATTGTGAAAGCTTTTCAGATCGAACTCTTAACATGCAAGTTGGCATCACAATTGTATTCATAGAAATAGCTAGACCTACTGGCATTATTTCCCCTCAAGGAATTCAGGCTTATTCTTGGCCATCTACATCTACATACAGTCTGTTCTGCTGTGCATTTTATTATCTGAACGTTCTGTGTACATTTAGCTGTGAAATAAGCTCCAACTCAACTCTCAGCTCGACTATTTAGCGAGATTTTCTATGCTTTGGGCTTGAATATCACGCATACAGCACTTTCATTATAAACACATGAAACTTTAATAAGCACCAAACAATACACAGCAGTCTTGGCTTCAACAAATGCAAGTGTATGTGTGCAACTTGTGTCTGCTATGCTTTGTTCTTTTGAATTAAAATATTATGCAACTATAGTTTAGGACAACACACCAGGAATAAGAAAAGTGAAGTAGTGAAACTCCAACTGCAGCTTCACAGACGATTTTGAAACCCTTTCCAGATGGATGAACATCAACAGCTTTAGAGTTTCATATGTGTGTAGAGGTTTTAAATTGACTTCATATCATCAGACAGGTCCCTCTTAAAGGATGTCTTGATTTTACAGGTCAGGCGGTAAACAGGTCTTGGTGTGACTAGTTAAAAATGTTACTAATTTCAGCTTTAAACACAAAGGACAGTTTGATGTAAATTACTCTATAAGTATGGAAACCACAAAGACGGATGATATGAATAAGTAAAATGATGAACTTGGATCAGGCACAGAGGACATAGTTCAACAGCTCAGATTAATAAATTTAAGAAAATATGTGCAAGCAAAGATAAATTATTCTTACTATCACCATTCAGCCAGGCAGCGACAAAGTGCAATTTCAACTGATCTCAGAATAAATAGGCTTATGATTTGTTGTGAATGCGGATCATAAGATGGGTTAGAGGGATAATTGGTAAATTGTGAATAATAATGTCGGGATGTCATTATAGTGGACTGTGAAAGAGAATAACAAAAAACCTCATCTCCCTTGTGTGTAGCTGAGTTGAACAATCAGGTGGAGGAGCAATAGAGGAGATACAAGAGTATTGGAGCATGATGACATTCCTTGAAGCATGAATGCCTGCGCTTTTTATTAGTCAGACCATTATTCAGGATAATTTTAAAAGTGATTAAGTGTGAAGTTATTTTAATCTGATCATTTTTAATTGGTATCATTACCAATTAAAAAGTCCATGTATTTTTTGTACTTTTTTTTAACAATATCATAGATTTGTTTTCTATTTCTCTCTCTTGTACTTTTTGTTTAAACACTTTATTCTTACTGAAAATGATATTGCAGTCTGTAACTTATTAATGTGGTTTAAAACAAACAAAATGTTCTTAACACTATCTTTGTCATGCTTTGTTGACATATGCACGTTGCATAAAAAAGTTTAGAAAAAACTTCTGAAACCAGTCTTTTTTAATTACCTCTACATGTTACCACACTGTTCAAACCTGTAGCAGTTTGGACCAAAGGAGCTAAAGACATAAGATTTTTGTTTGTCATTATGTTTCTAGAACAATAAAACAAGGAAAGGAAAAGCAACATGCGGCTTTGGATCTTCCGGTTGCAGACGCTGATAACCCATTTACCATTAGCAATCTGCAACTTTCACCTCTGTTCACCAATACTTGAAAAAATACACATAGTTAACCCTTCATTACATAGTGCTCTTGTAGGTCATTCTCCAATTATGTATCACAAGATAAAATGTCTATTGCAATTTTAGAAGCCTGCCTCCATGCTGGGCTTTTGACAGAACACCACATGAACAGCAGATGATATAAAATCTGTGTTGAATCATCGTTGTCTGGACTGGTTGTAAGTTGCAGCTGAACGATATGCCACTCATCTGAAGTGCTCACATGACACCCACATGCAGATGTATATTTATGAGTAGCGCACATCTACACCTGCTGCCAATTAACTGTAGCTTTCCTCCGTCTGAGTACAGATCTCTTTTGAAGCATCTCCATAATGCATGGAGCTCCTTGCTAATAACAGTTTCCATTTGGATGATTGAGTAGTTAAATTTGACACATTGGGTGATTCTTTTTCCAATTCTTCTTCTTTCTAGGACTTAAAATAGTATTTCATTAAATGTGTGACAGGCTCCAGATGTGTCACAGGGCGCTTTTGCAAGAAAATGCTTGTTTTCCAACGTCACTTAATAGCCGTTCTGTCTCTCACATCTCTAACAGTTTACTGTAAATGTAATACTTTGTGACTGCTACCATATAGCATCAGCACTTTAGAATTTATAAAGGTGCATCAGGGTCACATTGATTTTTTTAAGTGAATCCCTCCTCATTTTTATTTCATTTCCAAATTAGTCTGAAAACATATGCCTTATAGCTGTATAACAACGACTATTAAGAAGTCTGAAACTGAAAGAAATAGATTTGTTTGATCAACTACAGTCGTGCTAATCTGCAGCAACAAAATTCAGATTGTGCTTGGAAAAAACAAAAATACGTGAGTGGCCATTTTGAAAATATTTTGTGGAAAGTCACGAGGAGAGAATGGTGAAGCTGCAGGTGAAAAATAATAAAAGAGAAATATACTTTAAATAAACATTTAATTTATTAATTAAAAGAGCTGATGATATGTAGCACATGGTTTGAAAACCAGTGTGTCAACTGGTAGCTAGATGTAATATCTCTTATTAATTTAAAAATGAAAAAAGTTATAATTACATTTTCCTAAAACGTAATTATAAAACGTGCTAAATTCATCTATAATCTATAAAACTTAATGAGAATAGTAAAGAAATATAACAAAGAAAGGAAACACATATTCAAAAAGACCCCAAAGGTGAAATTAAAAAATTTATCAAAGGGCACAAAGACAATACCAGCAAAAAGACAGAGTGGAGTTGAACTGCAAAAGAATGAAAAAATTCAAACAAAGGAAATAAAGCAGAGTTCTCAATACAACACAAAATAAAGTAAAAACATAAATTAAATTACGAGTCATGATTTTAGGATTCAGTGATGCAAAAAATAGACCTGAGTCATTAAAAATTAATCAACAGTTTTGAAGGGTTTTTCATAATTCATAAATCTATTGTCCTCAGAACGTAAGTCTATAAACACTTGCCTGAACAAGATGAGCAAGTTTCAAAAGTTTGAAAAACTACCTTAAAAGTACTGTGTGGTCTCCCTGCAGTGAGAATGCAATTTGGCCAATTACTGGACCATGAGAAGTTCCATTAATAAGAAGAACATAGTTTTAAAGTAAAAATAAATATGCATGTGGTCCTGTCACATGCATATTGTCACAATATCACAAAAAATAGAGCTTATTTGAAATTAATCTTTGTTTGACCACAGTCAAGTTAAAGAGAAACTCAGGTTACTGAGGTGAATTACTATTCCACAAAACAAGAGATAGATGAGAACTAAATAAAACACCCAAAAAGTGTGCAACCAGAATATTTTTTTTCCAATTCTTTGTTTACTGACATTTATTTATTTTTGTTCAGTTATTTAAAATTTAAATCCTCTTTTCTGTGATGTCTTTGGCCCCACAAAGAGAACAAACGCCCTTCTTTATTTTGTTCTCATGTGGTTTCTCATCCATTCCAGTATTCATATAAGTAATATATGTTACAAGTGTCACATGTTTTTTTTTGAGTGGGAAGTTGTTCTTTTCCATGTCTGATCCTTGCAGTCAGTAAATTATACTGAGCTAGTACAGTTCACCTTCTAATCCTCATATCACACCATGCTAGAGCTCAAATCTATCTTTTTCAATATCATTGCATTAAACTCTGCTCCAGAGTTTAATGCAGTGCTCCATGCTCACAGTACCTTTATTTATTACCTACATCTTTCATATCACTGTGATTTCACACAGATTTATTAATCTAAATCCTTTTCTGCTAACAAAAACACTAAAATGTTGTGCACAAATTTTCAATATATATTTAAAGTGTTGCTTATCAATAGGCTTATTATAGTGTTTAACTCCTGAAGATAGAAGTATGCACTGCAAAGCGCCACCCATGTATTGTCAGTGCATTTAAAGTGAATATAGGATATTGATATTAGCTTGAAATGGGTGCTTTAGGTTTGACGCCATATTGCAAAGGTTAGGCTGCCCTGTTTTGTTGACTAATAAAGAATACTTGGCATTCTGAGTATTCAAGGGTCCTCTGACTCTTTTTTTGATTCTTGACATAAAACTAGAATGATGACAGAGAAACGGACAAAAGGTTTATGATTTGTGAGAACCACCGGGTGTTCGCGCCTACATGTTCCAGAAGTAAATTGGTGCTGGTGATTTTTCAGTACCAGTTCTTTGTGTTTCCGCCACCTGAATTACAGGATCTGGTACCGATAAACTAGAAAATTATTTGATTCCAACTCTAAGTGTTGCCAGAGGAGAAGACCATTTTTGTCAGAAGCTGAGTCGGGCTAAAGGAGACCAATAATCATGCCAATCGTTTTGTTTTCCATTTTGTAATTTAAGACAATTGTAAAAATACCAATTTTAAACATTAATTAATAAAAAGTTGAATTTGGAATAGCATACTCAGATTGTCTTTTATGTATGCTTTTAAAACATTGAGTGCAGCTCACATTTTTTTAACGCTACTGGTACTGATGAGAGATTGACTGGTTGAGATTAGGAAGCTTTTGCAAACACCACTTGTTGTTTACACAAAATAATGAATTTAAGCTGATGATAATAGGACATCTGTTTGCAGGGATACGTAAGGCATTTCATTTAATTTACAAACCATATCTCTGCAATACAAGCCAATAAGGTTTAGAGTAAAACAGATAAGACAAAATATTCACAAACTCTGTGCCTGCCATGATGTGTGCAGATGATGAATTTAATGAAAATATAACAAAAACTTTTTTTAAAAAATCTATGGGGAAGCAGGGAGTCAGAACAAAAACCAAAATACACAAGAAGGAAACCAGCAAAGTGAGAAGAACACTGGGAGGAACGAATAAGAGACAGGAGTAGATGAAAGAATCTGACAAGTATTGACTGAAAGTGAGAAGCTTAAATAATGAGGAGGTTGAAATCTGACCAAAAGACCTGGGCTGATGAGCTAACTGAGTGAAGGTGTGAGTAGAGGAAACAGGAGGCAGACTGAGGATAGGGAGAGAAAAAGTGGCACAGGGGATGAGAGAGAGTACACAGGGCATCAGGAAATAATCCAGACTAATAACCCGACTAAAGAAACTAAATAAAATTAAAGTAACAAAGAATAGCTATATAAAATAAACATAACTAGAACTGAGTTAAAGGAAAACAGGAACGAGACAGATATAACCAAAATAACACAAAAATAAACAAAAACAAAATCAACCCCCAGATATGACAGTGCCACAGTGATTCTGTGAGAAACTTTGCTAACAGTACAACTTTGGTTTAAAAATCTTATCTGGCTAATCATTCGTTGAAAATGACTCCAAAACTTAAATATGCTTTTATGTTTCCAGAGGCTATTTGAAAGACTGAAATGTGTCCAAATATAATCAAAATCCACAGATTTACATTGTAAATGCTTTTGTGTCATTAGGGGCATGGCAAAAGGATAAAAAACTGGATTTCATGTAGACAGTTACCACTTGGACTAAATATTCATTATTATCAGTCATTGATAAAGTTCTTGAAAACATGGTTTGAGAAACATGAAACCTTCAGTCTATTCCGAGCAAAGTGTTGTGCAAAATATTCCTAGAACTTTGCTATATTTTCATGTTACCAGTCTCCGGTATCAGCTCCTGTAGTAAACTGGATGTGTTGTTACATTCTACTACTACATTAAAAATGCCAGAACATAAGCTTTGTGAAAAAAACCTGATTTTGTCAACCTCAGCCATACTCTTTGATCGTGTCACAGATTTGATCAAATGTGCTGAAATGCCCTTACAATGGATCAATTGTTTGAGCTAAGCAAACCAAAACATTGCACAAAGGGAACCTATTCAGGGCAGTAATGGGTTTAGGTCTCCCCTTGAAAAACCTTGTGCCACTAAAAATAAAGAAAAAGCTTCATCTACTGTTTCTTGTTTTTTAGTTTTTTTTCTCAGCTGATAGAAATATGAATACCTTAAACTGTACACATCCTGGAAAAAACACTCATACAGACATAAAAAAGACACCATCAGTGCACCAGATACATACAGGTCACTGAGGTCACATCCTCTATCCAGAAGCCTTTAGGAAAGGTCATACAGTCAAATACTAATACCTTTATTTTGGTCCCTGAGGGACCCCTCCGTTTTATGAAATGGCTAAGTCAGAGTGCCCAAAGGTCAAACACTTTAGATGGAGAAACAGAGCATGAGGTCAGAACAGCAAATATGCCAACTAGATGCTCCCTCAAGGTTGTGCATCCTCTATCTTTCAGAGTCGGCTAATGTTTGTGCCTTTCAACAGATGCTGAGTCTTAAAGTTTCTTTTCTTTTCACTTTATGGGTCTTTTAACACAGTCAAAAATGTATTCATATTTTTTCAAATTTATTTTCTCGACTCTCGCTTCTCCCGCTTTGCCTCCAGCTCATGACGCGACAGTCTGGAGGAAATGAGAAGAATAAGAAATATCTCAACTATAGCTTGTTGTGATAAATGCAGCAGGGATTGAGACGACACGAAAACAGATCACAAAAGCACTCCGGAGAGTCGATTCAAGTCTATTTTCTACTTTTTGTTTTTCTTTCTTCCGTGAAAACAGCGCAGGGGCTGATTTAGTTTGGATTTAGCATGAATTACCATGGCTTAGATCCTGTTAGTGCCGATAAAGCCACAAAATGTCCCTCTTGTATCCTTATCCTATCTATGAATATTCAACAGCTCACTCTCATCTCGCCATTGTTTTCTCATTTGTACTGGTATCTGACAGCACTGGTGATAATGTGTTGGGAGAAGATGTGGAAAGGGGAAGTGGCATTGATATATGATCCGATAGGGCCCTCGGCGACATGCTTCAATGGACTTAAAGGAGCCTCATCTCTGAACTCAATCGGAACGTGGTAGAAATTCATTAAAGTTAAAACGACTTTGATTTATTATCTTGGAGATGATTAGGTCGAAGAGATTTGTTGTCTCAAGCAATATCCGTCTGGAAACATTTAAAGTGGCAGTTTTTAATATGGAAGTCACTCAAGTGGCATCCTTCAACTCCACTGCTTGTTTTCTTGGGGATTAGAAGAACAAACAGTCAGGACTTTTGAAAAATTCCCACAGTGGGTTCTAGAAACGGTAGAACGGCCCGTGCATCCGTGCCGACTCTTGATAAGAAACTGCTGCGACGGGAAAAGCCGAAGTGCCATGAGTGTGTGCACGTAGTGACTAAATCGACGAAACTTGAGTGCATGCGTGTGTATGTGTGTGTGGGATCGGTGAAGCGGGGCAGTGGGAGAATAACCACGTTAGTCTGCGAGAGCAGAAAGGCTACATCTGTCACTCTGCATTTTCTCACATGCATTTTGACAAGGCCCACGAGCCTGCCACAATAACCCGGCAAACTCTGCTGGCTGTCAAAAATGCACACATATCTCATGCCTCACGTAGCATGACAAACGGAATGAAGCTCATTCACTGTTCAAGGGTAAAAAGTGCAACTGTAGGTGTAGCTCATGAGGGAGAAAGTGTAAGTATACATATCTGAAAGTGTGACTGTGGTACTACAGATTTTTTGCAACTGAGTGTGCCAGATCATTTTGTCTGTGTATACAGCATCTGTGAGCGTGCGACTCCTCTGCTCCAGCTGGCATATAAAATGACAGTGAAGCATTTCCTCTGCCAGATTTGGTGCTGTCGTTCTTTCTCTCAACCCTCATTTCTCTTTTTTTGTTTCCTCCCCTCCATGGCCCCATAGCCAGTGGCCATATGCTCAGCCCTAAATCCAGGCACAATGCCAGACCGACATACAAGTCTGTAACTGTGTAATATACTCCGAGGGATCTCTAAGAAAGTAGATGGCAAAGTCTGGGAGAGATGGATATGCCAAAGACTGCAAATCAGAGTACTGTTTTGATTTGCAGCCTAAATCAACATGGTTTTCTTTTAGTAATTTATTTGTACTTTTCATTATTTAAAAATGTCTATAATAAATTGAGTTGTTTTCTACTTTTATTTTCACACTTGCAGAATTTTTCTCCATGTGCTGACCTTATTTGCAACCTTGCTGCAAGCGCTTGCAGAACTTATATGCTGTTCTCTAAGTCTATTATATGGAGACAAGATAGTGAAGCCTGCTTGTGCCTCCACCAAGATACCCTTTCTTACCGGTGTCACTTGTTTTTTTTTAATTCTGCTTTGCAGGAGAAAAGCAGAATTTAGATAAGAGTTGGCAAGAAAATAAAATTTTTCACCAGTGTGTAAATCTCACCATGCATGCCTCTGTAGCTGTGCATAATGCAGTCATATATTATGTGCGGACATGTCCTGACAAAACCTGGAAGTTGTTAAACTTGATGTCTTAATAATTAAATGGCTACAACTTAAGTGAACCTTAGTTAATTAAGTGTGTAGTTATAATTTACTGATACTGAATAAGTCCAATTTTCAGCAGGTGGACAACTTTAATGAGAATAAATATTCTGTTAGCAAAAATAAAAACACAAGGTAATCCTCAGGACTGACAATAATAAGGCTTTAAAATATTCAAATTGGCAATATTTAAAACATGCTGCTTTCAGACATGGTTTAAAGACAAATTGTTTGGCACCCATTCAAGAAAAATGTGAACAAAACCCTGAAAAGAAATTTAGATTTTAATTTACTAGTGTATTTTCACATCAAATTTTTGGGAAAATTTCTTCCATTCATTCAAGTACATTTATTCAATGATGTATTTTTTTTTTTTTTTGCAGAATTAGTTTTTAACAGCATCGCAGGAAGCACATCCCTTGGTACACTTAAAAGCACATTTGAAATGAAAGTAACTGAAGCATTATGATTTATAGCAGAGGTCCCAAGCCCTGGTCCTCAGGGCCCACTACTCTGCATGTTTTAGATGTTTCCCCACTTCAGCATTCAAACTATACCAAATCCTCCGATTGCTGCAGATGCCCCTTAATCATCCATTCATTTAAGCCAGGTATGCAGCAGCAGGGAAACGCCTAAAACATGCAGGACAAAGGGCGTTGGGGACCAAGGTTTGGAACCTCTGATTTATAGTCTTTGTGCAGTTTATTGGTGTTTCAAGGTTTTTCTAATTGGAAATGTTTTTTTTAATGTTCTTGTGGTTCATTTATTTTAGCTGTTGGTCTTGTATGCTGGGGAAGAACCAAGTGCCCAGTCAACAGGATGGTAAAGGAGGTAAAGAACTCTTTTTTATTTAAAAAAAAAAAAAAGGATCCTGTGAATTAACATCAGGAATATTTTATTAAACTCTATTGGGACTTTAATGAGCACTTTGATTAAAGGCGACTAAATAAATGCTTATCAGTAACAAACACTTCGAGTGGATCTGTTGTGAAAGAACAGATGAATTTGTGGAAATCAGCTAATGTCAACAGGTAGGTATAGTGGAGAATCTGTAATGCTGTTAAAATAAATACATTTTAGCATAACATTAAGTTAATTTAGCTTTCAGACATATTTACAATGCATTCCAATAACTTATCCGCTTCTATGACTAAAATAGAAGCGGATAGACAAAACAAAAGCATTGCCTTCAATCGATTGATCAAAGGTAATGTTTTTGTTGTCCACAGGAAAAATTATACTCCTAAATATTAAGCACTCCTCTGTGAACCAAAAACTGAATTGGAGCTTGAGGGTGGGAGGGCTGTGCCTTTTTGATTATACTTCCTAAGATGTGTAAAATCCATTTCCCTAGAAATTAGACAGCCCTGTTCTTCTCTTTTAAGTTTCTTCTTCTTTTGCTTTGGCTTTTGACACTTTTTCAGATGCTTATTTTTACTTAGTTTTGTTTATTGTTTATTCTTTCATTTATTTTCCTTTTTTTTGTATGATTGCTCTAAG
Organism: Phalloptychus januarius; assembly: GCA_902982915.1. Classification (NCBI taxonomy): domain Eukaryota; kingdom Metazoa; phylum Chordata; class Actinopteri; order Cyprinodontiformes; family Poeciliidae; genus Phalloptychus; species Phalloptychus januarius. The sequence continues at coordinate 2,399,343 of CADWAE010000285.1, forward strand.
TTAACTAAGTTTTGCTTCTTAATGAGCTCAGAAACAAACCTGAAACAACAGGCAGGACATTCAGTTGTTAAACCAAACACATGACCCTAAACTCTTGTGAACAGCTGATCTCAAGAGTAAATAATGTTTTTACCTGGAATATTTTTCAAAGCACACATTTTTTCATGCATCCCCCAATAAAACAAAGAAAAACTAAATCCTTTTTAGAATAGAGGTAGCAGAAAATAAAAGCATCAAAACACACATGTAAGCTCACAGTAAGAGTAAGTGCATGTCTTTGCTGTAGGACTGTTTTGTGTGCAAGGGAATAAATGAGTGCATGAGGGCTGCAAGTCTAGTGACTAATTATGAGCCTTGAGGTTTAAAAGAGTAACGCAGGAGTCTGCGGCAGCAATTTAATCATCGGCTTCAACAGATTAGATCCACAGATGTGACATTAGTGAAGATCAAGAAGAATGAAAGCTTTTCAACCCACTTTAATTTGTTGGTTCAATTGTAATTGCATGTCAGTTTTTTTCTTGTTTTATATGGCAATAGTTTCTTCGTCTTACATGTATTTAATTTTGTGAAGGTTGTTTAGCATTTATTTACATACTGTAAGCCTAATCAGTGAACACTTAGTTACATCTTTAATTTGCGTGAAAATTATTTCAACAAGCATCCATCTGTTGAAATAAAGAAAATGCCTGTGGTTTGTTTTATACTAAATAGTCTTTCTTTGTGTAGTGCTTTATCTAGTCCAGAAGATTCCAAAACGCTTCACACCACATTCACACACTAAGAGTGGTAAGCCACATTGCAGCTCATCTGACCTGGGACAGAATGACAGAAGTGAGACAGCTTGACAATCAATGCCGCCAGACAAGGCAGGTGAAATGTCTCGCCCTAGAACACAGCGAATAGCTCTGATAAGTAACGTATAAGTAAATCAAATGCTATTGGGTAAGAACTAGTTGCCAAAAATAGAAGAAAAACTAAACAAAAACAACAAATTTACCCCCTTCTTAAAATCAGAACTTTGCGGCCTGCTTAGATGGTTATGTCATTTAAAGAGAAATAAAGGACCGGGGACTCTTTTCTTTCTGGCACTTTAGCAGCTGATCCAAAGCAACAGGGAACTTTAAAAACCATAAAAATAATGTGTTGCATATTAACCACCAATACAGCAAACCAACAAATAAAGTTAACTAAATGTGTGCATTACAAATATTCAACTTATAAAAATAAGGATTTTAATTGAAAATGAAATTTTAAATTGCCCAGTTATTAACAATATGTAAAAACATCTTAGGAATGACATATAAGTGGTGATAAATAAGAATTACCAATCAGGCACTAGTATGATTGGCTCCATTGTAACATCCACAGTCAAAATGGACTTGCAGACTAGAAAGCAATGAGAACTATAAATAAAACAAAAATCAAGCCATGTAACTGTAAAATTGGTGAACATTATTGACTTTTCTAAATCTGAGGCCATGGCTAAATGAACTGCTTCGTAATGTTGGGTGTCAGGCTATGAAGAAATATCGCAAGCATCTTGGTGTCTTATTCACCAGAGTTGATGGAGTGAGAGATAAATAGAAAGAGTAGGCCTTAGATTAGGTTTGTCTATGTACGTTCCAACCCTCAGCTTTTGCTATGGGATATGAATCACATCCCAAAAACAATATCCAAGATACAAGTGGCTCAAATGAGATTTCTATGTAGAATGGTCAGGCACAGTTTTAAGCACAGAGTGAGGAGCTCTGTCATCCAGCATGAGGTTGTAGGAGATCAGCTCTAATTTCTGGTCTTCTGTACTTGAAACATCAAACAAAGCCTGTCCAGATTGTTTGAGCATCTGACCAGGATGTCATGTAGGTGCCTTCCTTTGAGTTGTTTTTAGGCATTTCACGCTGGGTGGAGACTATGGGGAAGTCTCATAACTTGTGGCAGGTACTTTGAATCGCTTCTAGACGTCTCGCCTGTCCAATCTGACCTTGTAAAAGTAGATGGCAATGGATCAATTCATAGAAACATTGTGACTTTAACAATAAAGTCAGTCAGTATATTTTACCATGGCTGGTGTGTTGTTCATGGCTTGGAAAAATAGATTAGATCTGTGCTTTGCCCCTGATTTCCCTTATCTTTTAATCCCTTGAAAGCAGAAGATAAAGGAAACCCCACTTGTTATGGGTCTCAATGAACCTTCTGCCTTGGAATCAGAGGGTTAAATTTATTGATTTTATGCATGAATTTAGTCAAACACTGAAGCGTCAGTGCGCCTTTTGCTCCATGCAGTCTAACAAGGATTCATAGAAGTCTGTGATCAGTACAAGAAGTGCAACACTGGCAGTTTTCTCCACCAGTTCTTCTGCTTGATCAGCAAGACCAAGAGAAAAAAACAGCCTGTTGTGTATCATTTTCCCAAACTAGGCCTCAAATCCAGAGCAGAAGCCCAAAACATTTTTAGACACCTTCCACTCCAATGCTCTGGAGGAAGCGACCAGCTTTGTGGGGGAACCTCTTGTTCTCTGTGCTCATTTGCAGAGGAATCTTCAATGGCAAATTACTGACATCAAGACACAGTGACATGAGACGGCACACAGAGAGAAGGGGAGAAAGAGGAGTAGGTCGCCTCACTGGGGGAAAAGTAGAGAACTTTTGATTCTACTTCAAGTTGCCAATTAAAGTCAAAACTGCAGCGGATGTAGCCAAAAGGAGGATGACAATGAGGATAATGATGGAGGTGATGAAGATGATGTTGGCATGGGTGAAACTGCGTAAGCGCTTCACACTTTTTGAAGGAATATGAGTGGGAGTTGAGCTCAGCAGATGAGAGTAGGTGAGGAGAATAAGCTTTGAAAAAAAAAAAGGGTTTTGACTTCAGAGGGTTACAGTAGGAAAAGAGGAACAAAACGCATTAGATATGTTTTTTCTCACTGGCATTCACCTCAATGGATTCTTGGCTTTTAGAAGATTTCCATCTCAAACCCACTTCTGTCATGGGCGATGACATTCGACTCCATTTGGCTGGGAAGGTTAAATCGACTGATGTTGGTAAGAACATAGTATTTTTGATAGATTCCTCTGCAATATCTTCTTTTACCTCTGGTATCATCATCCCTGATTTCAAAGACACAATGTTCCCTAAAATAAGTAGGAAGGGAGGTAAAATCTGAGCAAGATATTACAATTTAAATACTTGTGTTTGCATTTTTAAAACTTCCTTGCACGACGTCTCTTCAGAATTAGCTTAACTCTTAAAATGATGCGGCATAAGAAGATTTTTTTCATCATCAGTAAACTGGATAACAAAAATTATGACTGGATCAGTAAGAGAACGGCTAATAAATAAACATGTGAGCTTTCAATTACTATCTTTAATTTTTTTTTCCCCGAGCTAGTAATTCACCATTCCCTTATTACTTTAGAAAGTTTTGTACTATTGTACTATTTTCTTCTTAGATTATTTAGATCTATTTTTCTTAGAGTCAAAAGGAGTCTGGAGGGGCTGCAGTTATTCACAGTTTAGGAGGGAGAATATATTGAAAGAACAAATGTTATTATTGTACAACATAAATATGGCCTTTATGGGAGATTGGAAAGAAGCAAAGCCATTGTTGAAAGAAACCAATAAGAAGACCAGTTTGCAAATTATAACGAGTTGTAACTTTACCAAAATGTGGTTCTACAGAGTATTAAGATACAGGAGCTGGATACACCTGATTTTTTTTGTAAAAAAAATATATTTATATAGCTCCAGGCACTTTAGAAAAAAGGCCATTTGAACTCTACATGCATTCCAAGTGATTGTAGTTATCACACAGCACATTAAGTTCTGCTTATTATTAAAGTTGGTTTAAAGCATTTTCTATATCCAGAAACACACCAGATATCAATTATTTCTAATAAATCTATTGCCGTCAATTAATCAAAACAAGTATGAACTTAATCTCCCTCTGCACTGTGATTAATCACAATTAATCACTTTGTAAGCTTGAAATAAAAGTATGCATGTTTTATGATTCTTGCAGGAATGATGTCCCTCTTTCTGTTGCACTCAAGCCAATTAAAATGCAATCAATTATCTGATTTTTTTTATTTATTTTTCTTTTTTTGTTGTTTTTGCAGCAGAAAATAGGTAATGTAGTCATCCAATACTCAACAGCAACTAAGCGAAACTTACCTCTCTACCCATGCATACAAGTAGTAGCAAACTGACAGACATTATATTTATTTTCTGGTTCTTGGTGCACTAACCTTTTCTGATCTCGCCCTGGGCAACTGTCCACAGAGCCAGAGAACTGCCACTGTATGCACGTTTTCAAAATAAACTTTCTATGAAAATGTTTGCCTCATACCAAACATGTCTGAAGATTCTCAGTTTTCCAATGTTTTTATATTGTTTCCCTCTCCATTCATTTCCTATGAAACTTGTGCGATGAGGCAGCAGTTGCTTGTCCTCATCCAGCAATGCGTCGTTGACCTAAACAAAACACAAATGTAAAAGCAATACATCACTTTCCTTCAACTTCACATTTATGCTCTATTTCTCTTGCTTTGACACATAATATTTGAACAGAAACTAAATAGTTTAAGAAAGACTCTGTGCTTCTATTTTGGCATATTCTCAATTGGTGATTATGTGACGTGTTTATGTCTTTCAATTTTGTGTTTTTATGATGTCAAACTTTGAACTTCCTTTTTTCTGAAGTGTCCTATACTAATAAGCCTGATTGATTGATTGATTGATTTACTTTCATCTATCACCCAATTTTGGAAAAACAATGTGAGATTCAACCTGAACCATTGGAAGCAGCTGCATTCCCAAAATATGGCTCATCTCTGTAGTAGGTTTCATCAACACAATCTTATATATTGATGATTTATGATAGGCAGCATGGATTTCTGTTGTAATATTGAATAATAAGCATAATGACAATGGCAAAAAGCTTTACAAACATCAGGAGATGAAACAGAATGGAAATAACTGAGTGACAAGCAGAAATATGGGTTCAGACAACAGAGACTTATGGGGAAGGGGACATATAAGCTGCATCTCCTCTCCATCACTGTGGATGCAGTGAGAGCACTGAACGATGGATGGGCTGATGGCCTCGGTAAAGAATGAGAGGGGACTGGTATAAACGTACAGTTATGTTTCACATGGCTGGAGGAATTACTCTGGGTCTCATCATTATAACAGACAGCTTTCCAATGATTGGGCAGCCAGGAATCATTCCGAGAGCAGGAAGGCAGTAGGCAGATGGATTGCTGCTTTTACGATCAAGACATTTTGCCACCCTGGTTGCATTATTGTGACGGAATGCTATTACAGCTTACATATTAAATTCACTGCTATACAGAGTGAGTTTTTTTTCTTTCTCCATCTAATACTTTATTTGAAAATAGCTTTTTCCTGTTCTGTTGAAAAGACTTTAAGGTCCACATTGTTGGCAGCAGCTCTGCATTGTACAACAGAATGAACTTCCTCATTTGGTAAATAGTCGCAACAAAAGCAGAAGAAATCTTGTAAGAGTGCAATATTCATTGTAAATGCAAGTCCTGGCTGCTGGAATATCACGATGTTTAGAGCTCCAACATAACATTTCTTTGAAATCTTACAAAAAAGCATGTTGTCATTTTGTTGGCTTGGATCTTATGGTTAAAGCAAGTGTGAAAAGAAGATGACAGAAAGAGAACAAACTAACTTTTTGGCTGGTATTTGTTTACACTATCTGAGTCATCACACATTGTTCTTGCAAACTATTTCTAATTAATTCAGGCAGATTAATCATTTTATCTTTGCAGTGGGTTTACTAGCATGCTGTTTATGTACTAATAGGTCTTGTTCCAGTTATTTCTCCAAGGACTTTCCTGGTAAAAGAAGGCGATGTCTTTTCAAAGCCAACAACAGTTTTCCCCCCCAGACTTCTAACATACTGCATTTTAACAATGGAAACCATATTCTTTCAGATGAACTCACTTGCTATGTGTTTAATGCACCGTCTATGCAGAACAAAGACTTGTTTTCCACCTTTGCAAAACACCGTATTCAACAAAAAGAGGTTTGATTGAAATAATTCAAAAGTTAAATCATGTGATCTGAAAGTCACTGAAAACTAAAATTGTATGTACAGTTGCCTTAGCAACTTGCAAGGTCAGAGCTTATAAAAAAAATTATTTCAAGAAAAATACACTTTTGTATTACTTCTGACAAGCAGATGGGCTCAGATTGTTTTTAGCACTCTCTTAGTTTCCAATAACTTACCGTGTTCTTTTTGCAAATATTTAATAAATCATATGTTATCTTCTTAATTTTTCGTTCTACACATGTCGAAGGATTTTCATTTCCAGCTTTTCATATGATAACATAGAAAAGATTGGCACATGTCTTTTGAAACTGGAAGGTTATCTTGACTTTCTCATAATATCATCATTACTAGGTGTTATTGTAGAGCAGTAAATGTTATTTTAAAAAATTGAAAATGCAAAGGCGAACAAAGCTTGAAAATTTGCCAAGGAAACATGCTTCTGCTGGATAAAAGTCACTGCATTACGTTTTATAAGAATTAAAAGTCCTGATACTTGTGGTGTGTGTTTGTTTTCAGCCCCATGAGTTAAAGCTCAGAATCTTTCCTTCACAGCAATTACAGCCTGAGCTCTTTTGAGGTATACCTCCATCATCTTCAAACATTTAGACAACTTTAGATGTTTGACTAGTTGGAGAGTGTCAATAATTGGCAACTTTTAAGTTTTGCCAAATAGTCTTGATTTGATTTTTGTCTGGTCTTTGATTGTGCCATTCTTACACATTATGTTTTGCTCTTAAATGCTTTGTTGTAGATATTTATTGTTTGGGCTAATTTCTCTATTGAAAGGTGAAGCTAAGCTTTACACTCAAGTCTATGGTGCCTCTAATAAGTTTTATTCTGACTCTGTGTAATATCACTGGCCTGCTAAAAGAAAGTCCCCAGAGCATGAAGTGTGATTTGCTGAGTTTATTTTTACTCGACATAAAGCTTTTGGCAAGCAAGCCGAAAAGATCAAATTTGGTATCATCTGATCATAATCTTAAAGATCATAGTCTTACTTTACACATCTCTTATGGGATGCTACATAGCTCTTTTGTGAAGAGCATCACTAATACTTCTAACCGGAGCTGAGCATCTCTACAGCTCATCTCTGATTAACCCTCCCTCAGCTTGCTAGTTTAGGTGGATATACAACTAAACTAAGAGTAACAGATTTTCATCTGCTCTTTCCTTTTTCAGATGATGGGATCCTCAAAGCTCATGATATTGTATTAACATAATCATGCAGTTAATGTCTCGACAACTTCATGAATGATCCATATGGTGCGTTCCTCGGTCTTTGCTTATTAATGTTCTCTGGCAAACCTGTGAGGCTTTTGCAAACTAGTCATATTTATAGTAAGATCAAATTACACAGTTTCAATCTTATTACTAATTTAATGACTTCTAGTAGCAGATGGTTCACTGGATTTAATTTATGGGGTGAAAAGAAGAGCTAAAGGACCTGAATAATTATGAGCACTACGCTTTTTAGGTCTATCATCTATAATCATTTAACATAGGATAAAAACATCGACGTGCGTTTGTAGCATGATAAAATCTGAAAAAGTTAAAGTCGTATAAATATTTTTGCAAGGTATCGTACATACCCGAAAATTAGATAAACTGAGCAAACCAAGAAATCCCATTCATGTAAGTGTTCACAGCCTTTACTTAATACTTTGTTGATCCACATTTGCCAGCAATTGCAACTTCAAGTCTTTTTGAAGATGATGCCTCACAGTTAACACATCTTCTTTCTCAAACTCCATCAGGTCAGATGGGAGAACAAACCCCAAAACGTGGCGTCAAAGATGGCTGGGCTGAGCCATGAAAGAATTGGTCTCAATAGACACTCTAAAGGAGCACACCGGCCACCAGGAATAAACATATGAGCAGAATGTGAAGCAGCTGTGAGGAAAATTCGACTAATAAAATCAGCAGGAGATGGTCACAAGACATTGACAAGCATCTACTGAAGCTCACATAAAAACTCAGAAAAGATAAAGGACTCAAATGAAATAAAGAACAAAGTCCTGAGCTTGTGTAATGCTACAAAGAAATGACATGAAAGAAAGCCAGTGAAAGAGATGGAAAAAATGTGAAAAGAAATATAATAATAAACAAAAATGAAAAGTAGTTTTTGCACCCTTAACCCAGGTTCAAGTACAATGACTCGTTTCAATATAATAGCATAGCAGCTTGTTTCAAAGTGCTTCATAGTTTGCTCGAATATGAATGCCTTTCATTTCCCAACAGCGTCAATACAAAGGAGCAGGAGAAGGAAGTAAAAAAATGCATAGATGAAAAAGGAAAGAGGTAGAAGAAAGAAGCAACAAAAGCAGCAAAGGGACCGATTTGAAGTAAAGAAAAAAGAAACACAGAAAAAAAATGACCAGAACAGAGAACAAGACTGGGGAAAAAAATTGAAAGAAGAAAAAGAAAACCATAAGGCTAAAAAATAACCATTAAAAAAGGGAAAGAAAAATTGGAGAGCAAAGAAAATGCTACCCTGTCTCACATCGAAATTGGTCCATTGTGCAAAGCATAATAGTTGTACAATAAATGCGGCAAAATTGTAACACTGCCTCACAGCAGTTTGTGAAACTGGCACAAAACGTAATGTGCTGATTGGAGTCTTAGGACACAATTTTCTCCTAGAGTTTCTCTGCATTTTGTGAAACTATCAAAGAATTTGGAAAAATATATGGAACAGCTGAAAAGAAAGGTAGAGCAGAGCAACGACATATAAATCTCATCAGGCACATGAAAGCTTTTTCCATGTCCAAGTTGTTTTTAATGCATTTCTGGTGTAATATATCATATTATAGTTACTACATAATGCCTCAAAATAATATTTTATCTGGCACCTTTGTAGTTTTTATGGATTGGAGTAGGACATTAAAAATTGTGACTGTTGGCAAATGGAAATTTGTGAATTTGTGGAAACAACCAGGATGGAGGTTGTAGTCTACAGAGAAAATCTCTTTAAATGCATAATTTTTATTATCCAATGAACATTTGAGAACATGAAAATTATTTCTAATGCTACCAGTAAAGATGACATCCCGGTATAAATATTTACCTCATCTCCATCAGTCTAAATTTATTTATTGTAATTTTTAAATAAACACTGGGCTCACCTAATTGAGCAGTTTGTAAAAAAAAAAAAAACAACAACCATGATTTACAAGTGAAAATGTTTTAATTATAATTATGTAAATTAAAAAAATTCAAATGTTTGAAATTATAATTATATATTATAATCTTATATATTTTATATATATATATATATATATATATATAAATAAATATATATACTATATATATATATATATATATATATATATATATATATATATATATATATATATATATATATATATATATCTTCATCTTCAATTCTGGGGTTTTAGCAGCAGTACCCAGGAATGGGACTGACAGGAATCCCTGTGAGGGAATTCACTGTTGATTCACTGTTGAATGAGTCAATAATTCAGATTACATTTAGGCACACACTATTTAAGAAAAAACAGGCCTTGATAATGCAGTTTTTGTTTATACATTATTTTTAGATGTTTTTTCTCCCCTCCCCATGTGAGAGGGCAGCGCCCCAGCGCCCCCTGTGGACCAGCCTCCACTACTCTAGACCCTCACATTGTAAGAGTAAAACTCTAGACACAGTAAGAACAATTTCATATGTCACATGGTCTAACTCCATATCTCTGAAACCCACATACCTGTCTGTCTGTCTGCCTGTCTGTCCGTCTCCATGCATACGCACAGTGTCTTTATAATTGGTCCTCCAGCCTCTGTAGGTGTACCTGTTTGTAAAGAGAAAGGAAGCCTAATTGGTTGTTCTTGTATGTAGAGTTACATAAAATAGTCAGGGCAAAAATAGGCAAATGAACTTTAAACTGACAAAATAACAAGCTAAAGAAAAGCTTTTTATTGTAGTGAAACCTTGATGAGCTGGTGAACTTGCTACATCAATTTATGTTCTACATTGCATAGGTCAGACAAGGTTTATCATTTATTTGCCCAATACTTTGATTGTAAGTAATCCTGATCATTTTAATGATCAATTTCTAAAGTATGTTGCTACCATGTTACTACAACTCTAGACTTTCAAGTAAAAGTACCTTCACTGGACGTCTAATGGCAGCATGCATGATAAACACAAGGAAGACGAGAGACATGTTCGACATTAGGGCACACTCATTAAGACTATGGAGGCAAGCTGATATTTCTCATTAGAACACAGTGTAAAAGTATCACAGCTCCTGGCTTATCTGAATTTTCTCCTGTTTCCTTTAGACTCATCCTTTTATTGAAGAAATGATGAGAAAAGTTTTAACTGCCACTGAACAGTCATTACAGCAAGATATTGATGATATTTTATCAACTTATATTTCCAAAGTGTAACCCGGCACAATGTTTAATGATATTTTTTGAGAGAAGTCTCCAATTTTACAGGAATCTTTTAGCTGTTTAGTGATACAAAATTGCAGCGTGACTAAGAATAGCAAACAATAATAGGAGGAAAAAATAAAGTGTGCAATTACCACACAATGTGAAGTCAGCCAGGAGAAGCTCTTTCACACTTACAGTTTTTTTGAAGCGTATGACTGAGAAAAAGGGTGTAAGAAATCGAGTGTTTGTGCGCGTATGCGTGTGTGTGTGCGTGCAGTGGAGGTGGTGTATCCACTCTAGTGTATAAAAAAAAGTACAAGCTAAACTGGCAGTACAGCCAAGAGTGGCATCCAAAGTTATTTCTGCTTCACTGTCTTTACCCTCATCAGCTTCACTGTATCCACATGTCAATAAAGTTTTTCTCTAAGTGTTTCTAATTTACTCAAAAACAACATATTTACTGAAACACAAGGATGCTTTTTCAGATGCCAATTCAAATCAGTAAAAAATAACTTAATATTCAAGCAGATTTTGGGCCCAATTTCAGGACATAAGACAAAAAAAACATTTGTCATTTTGTAGTATATGTCTGTCATGATCTTTGGGTTACAACAAAGTTGGTCTTCCCCTTCTCCTCACACTATCCCCTCATACAAAGATTCCCCCAGCAAAAAACTTTATGATAAATAAAAAAACCAACAAGATTGCATACCTCAGACAAAAACATTAAATAAATAAACTACATTTCAACAACAACAACAACAACAACAACAAATATCCAATGCTCCTGCTCTGAAAGAAAAGGTTGTGGACACATTCCGCACTAATAAATCTTATTCACATATCAATCTCTTAATTGATATGCAACATAATCTTCTCAGCAAACTGCCATTCCTCTATGACACTTTTACAGCTGTTTTGCACACATGTAACCTTCCACTGTTCTCTTTTGGTTAATCAACAATGTCAATAACCTTACATGCATCACATGTTAGAGCTATTTGGACTGCATGGGTATGATCCAGTCACTTTGTTTTGATGTTGTTGTATGATCTCTATTCAACAGATGTAGAGATCATCTTTTGAACCAAATGTCTGAGGCGGGAACTCATATTCAAAAATAGGTCCATAATTTAAACACAACTATTTATGGTTGCAGATTGTTTGCAATAAAAGCTGCAGTGAACTTTGTAATTGGCTTCAACTTCACTCAATTTACAGCGGCAGGAAAGATCATCTGTCTTATGTCTGTCAGCTCGATCCGATTGGAGCTTGTGCTGGAGTTGGTCATGCGGTTTTTATTTCATAACAAGCTACCTCCACCCTCTACAGAAAGCCAAAGAAGCTCTACATAGTTGTACAAAGTGCCAAAAATAATCTTAACCAACCCTTTTTCTGAGGCTTTTGATGCAGCATACTGTGACTAAACAGTAAAGCGGCGATAACAAATTAAATATTTTCTACTTTTAAAGACCAGTTTCAGTAAACTGTCACTCAGCAGGGCAATCATTGTGTTTGCTAGGCATGGCTTACACATCATTTCAAAATGAGAGCCAGGCCATCACCCAGCTGACTGTAAAGGTGTGTGCCCACTGCATCACTTCATCAGCTGTTGATGCATCTGACAACATACAAACGCTCACCAGGCAGCTAATGGAAAAAAAAAAGCATTATTATTATTATTGGACATTTGTGTTGCAGTAAGGGTATCGTTTTGTCTAGTCTGCCTGCATAAAAGTTGTATCAGTAAGTAAAGTTTAGATAAAAAGTTGATGCTTTCAAGTATTTAATTAAGATATAGAGATAAGTTGAGTCACTTTTAAAGGGGACGTTATGAAAAGGGTAATCTAAAAAGCATCCAGAAAAATATGTTGTCCATATACTGCCCATAAATAAATATGAAATCACTTTAATGCTCATTTGTTTTGGTTTTTGTAGACTTATGACACCAGGATTACTTTTCAGGAGGATTCAGGTCCCCTTCTGATGAATTTCCACTAATGTAACACATGCCATTTAATTGTTATTGAAGATATCAGAGAAAACTTGACAAATGCACAATCTGTGCAGGTCTTTCCTAAACCCAGATGTTAACAGCATCTTTGACACAAAAAAAGCTAATATTAAAACAGTGTTTAAGCCTAAAGCCTTAATCAAGCCATGAGAGCTGAGTGAAGGCATCTTTAGAGAAGAGAAAATTTGCTTACAACTTCCAAGCAGCACCTTTAGATATTTCAAAGAACATAGGCAAAGGATTTATATAAAAGATCCATTCATGCACAATTAATATGCTCAATTTAAATTTCCTCTAATCAACATCCAAAACTTTTAGGCTAAATTTAGATGGTTTTTCCTGATTTGCGTGGTGTAAACCCAGAGAAAATATAAATCAGGGCTGTGTATTGACTCAACATCAACTTCTGTCTGAAAAAAACCTTTGCACTGTTGCCACATTACAATCAGGCCTATGGTTCGGTAAACAGCTATATGATTTTCTTTCAGAGGAGTATTTTGTTGATGTTATGCAAAGCACTGTAACACAAAGAGTTGAAGTAACAGAACATTATTATTTATTAGTATAGGAACAAAGTTATGAAACTCCACTGGATTTACTTTCTGCAGTGTCATTTTGAAAGTCACACACACGCTCATAAAATTTGTTTCTGGTGATACTTCACCCAAATTCAAAGAAAGGAAAAGGCCCTTTTGGTCTGAGTCATCAACCCGGTGACGTGCAGTCTAACCCTTTATCCATCGTTTGTGCCCATCAGCAGCTGCTGTCCAGTTTCTTGTAAGGACAGGTTATTCAGGAGCTGTCACTGGCCAATGAGAGAAGGCATAGATGTGAGTCACGCTTGTCAAGTGAGAGTGAGTGACAGCTGAGATTCAGGCAAGCTTGACTTTAAAACACTTTTCAAGGATAACCACTGATAGTTTGTTTCTATGAAGGTCTAACTGTACATTGCTTTCAATAAGCAGTGATAATATGTGCTTTAAAATTGCACTCATTCCAATCTTCACTTAGTGAATCTGTAACTTTCATTTACAGATGAAGATACTCTGTCTTAGGTAAATTACATTACATAATGCTACAACAAAAAAGTATGTATGTAAACACTCTGTCTACAATGTGGAAGATGCCCTGCTCTCCATATGTTAAAGTAACATCATCTTGATTCACTTTTGTATTAAATAAGCTAATAATTATCAACCACTTGGAAAAAATCATGGACCATTAACTTTATGGTGGTCAGTTAATTATTACGTGAGGTGAAAGAAATAAAACACTGCAAATTTTACCCCCTACTTTCCAATTGACACACACCATGTGAAAAATCGACAAGAATACTTCACAATTGGTATTTTACAAAATGTGCTTAATTTCTTAAATTTTAGATCCATATATTTAAAATAGACATACGGTATATTTGCGATGGCACAATGGGGGCGACGATGGTTGGAGTTTGTCTCATGATCAGAGAGTTGCATCTGCATCTGCCGTTGTGTCCTTGGGCAAGACATTTTACCTGTCTTGGGTGCTGGTGGTGGTCAGAGGGTTTGGTCAGTCTGCCCCAGGGCAGCTGCGGCTACTTAGCTTGCCAAGACCACCATGTGAAAGTGGGTGTGAATGACTGAATGTAGTGCAAACCTCTTTGGGGTCCGCTAGACTTGATAAAGTGCTTTACAGGCCATGTACCATTTACATGCATGGCGATATAGCAAATGGTGTGACCGCGGCTTAAAACTGGTAATGTCAGTTTGTTGCCTGATATCTGCTGCTTGGCATCAAGTCATGTGTGAAATCCCCCAAAACCCGACCAGTTCTGTGCATTAAACATGGCTGCAACACATTTATTTTCTTTTAACCAGCACAGATAAAAAATTGCAAATGATGCGACAGATAAAGGCCATGTAATATGGAATAAAGTTCAGAAATGACCATAATAGTTCTTGCAGAACTCCAAATATTCTACCTGTTAAAAAATAAAAATTTTATTATACATGACTTTTTCAAAAAATCAGTAGATGGGAGTGCAAGCTCCTCTGATAAATAAAAAATGAGATAACACAGTATGAGAATTAATTGGTGTGTAGAAAATACCTTTTTAAGCTTTCCTCTGAGATAAAAATATATGTGTGCCTCAGAATACAACACAGCTGAAATATCGTTGCAGATTGGTCTCACTGGGTTTTGCTGGTTTGTGCTGTTCTAGATGAGAAAGGTTCCTCTCACGTTTCTGTTCTGTCTTTGATTGTTGTTTATCTATCTTACTTCCCTCCTTCCTGCCTCTCTGTCTAAGCAGTTTCTGTTGAATAGCCATGAATAAGTGATGAGTTAATACAAAGATGAATTATTTTGATGGTTTATTCAGTAAGTGTGCTGCTCTGTTGTTGGAGCATGGGGTCCTCCAAAGCTAAGAGTTGACACCCGTGTATGTGCATTCACAGGCAAACACATGTGGTTATGTACACTTATTTTACCCAAAGTGATGTTGATAAAAAGATTATGACTACTCTACTACTTCAGTATGTCCTTTTCCAGCAAGCAGGTATGGCACCAGCAATAAAAGTGCATCAACAAACCCCACAGCTTTTCTGCTGCTTCTACAATCAAGACTTTTCCATTTCCTGTCTTCTTTGGAGCCATGCTCTGGCATATTTCATAACTTATTTAGACGTGAGGGTAGCCCCAAGGAGGACACACACAAGGGTGCAAGAGAACAAGAGCAAGACACAACAAGACAAGGCCAGAAAAAAGTGGCACATACAAACTATTCATTATGGTGACTAATTAAACATTTACTGTCTTTTCAAAGTACAGCCCTGGATACAGGAGCCACAAGAGAGGAATGAATGTTGGAGAGAATTACAAATATAATGCCAAAAAAATGACTCAAAACTTTTTGTGAAAACATGAAAACCTGTTTTGCTTCGACTTTTCTGGGAATGCACTAAAACTATTCAGCCCTGCATTCCTCAGCTGCCACTTTCTAAACACAGCAGAACGAGCTACCTACTACTATGACATGCAGCAGTAAACCTTGTCTATCTATGATCCTTTCACTGGCCTTCCAAAAACAAAGCCAAACAATTACAACATGCAGTACGGTTGTATCCTCAACGAGGCAGCTAAAAGCTAGCACACAGCACTAACTGAAGCAAGAGGCTCAATGCTACTATCAAATCAATGGTCAGGACATCATTGTCAACACACAAAATTAATGTTTAGAAAAAACTTTATTGTCATTTTAGCGTTATTTGGAGCTTACAGCTTTGCTGAGTCCCTCATTTCCACATAGAAAAGGAACTGATCCCTTAATTAGATGAAGTCTTCCTAAAAATCCCTCTTTATGCTGGAGGAGGTTGCTGAAGAACTTGTCCTTAAGAGCCTCAAGCAAATAAGGGGGACTTTCCGCACTGATGTGGATGCATTTCCAAGAAAAATACATTTAACCCGACACTTCAGAGGTATCAGAGGCATGCCTTTGCAGACAAGCCGCAAGAGACTTGTCTACTTGCAACTTTGGCATAACTGAATTTGGACTACTGAGTCGCTTCAGGGAAAAGAAAAATGACCGATTTACAAAACTGATTTCCCAGAAGTCTATGACCTTTGTTTAGCAGTTCCACAGCAAACATGATGACGTAACAGACAAGAAAACTTAGAAAAAAATAAAAATATAACCCAAAAAGAAGATATATGCAGCAGTAGGAGAAAATAAAAATGTTCAGCACTGCTAGACACTCAAAATACACAAAAATGTATTTAAGGGCTAAAATGTGGATTCCACATGATAATGATATCATTGCTATTCACTTTTATTCCTAACCAGTGTAAATATAAAAACTATATTGTTTAGACCATGGCACAAATCTAATCTAATTGAGAAATGGTTCTCAATTACAATAAAGGTGCAATGCTGCCTTACAGCTGTGGGCAAATGTCTGCCTCAAGTTGAAAAGTTGGGAAATCTTGGTCTGAGCAAAAAATAGATAAATGGAGCGAGGCCTCAATTACTTTGAGGAGCAAAATGTGCACTGATTTGGACTGTTGTAGTAAAGAAAAAGCTCAATCAAAAAATAAATTTCTCAATTTTCCAGTCTGTCTATTTTTCCCACGCTCTGGTATATCCCAGAATGAACTTGAAAGTGGGAAGCTTTTGCCCCATGACCTGGTTTTGGATAATGTGATGACGATGGATGGATGGACGAAACCAAGCTAGACTCCATTTTTTTACATCTGTTTCGGGTTTTCCATCTGATCATGGAAGTACATCTCCCTGATGGAACTTTCCGCTATGCTGCTACATCTATTCCAACTCTCCTGTCTTGCTGTTTGTCAATTACCACTTGGTCTTTGCTTGTCTGCCTGAATTACCTAAGGAGCAGGTGCTTCTGAATCTGATACCTTATCTGTTATTCCACTCACTCTTCTTTCATGTGGAACCCTGCTGAGTATATTATCCAAAATGCAGTGTAGTAACTACCAGCTCAGTTTGAGATCTGTGTTACGCAGGGGCTAAGATGGACTTCAGCTGCAATCCTCAGTATAAGATGAGGAACAAACGATGTCTGGAAGCTTTTTTCTCTCTTTCCTTTTGGTTGAATCCTAAAAATTTTATTTAACTGTCCCAACAGACATGTGTTGCACAAGCATATGCTGCACAGCAGAGGTCCTTTATTGATATTGTAAAAATCAGGCTTCATTTAACCAGTCAGATAGATGGTTGTCCTGAAAGGCGACTTTGCAATTATAAATAAGAGTGTAGCATCCATTAGTTTGATGAGATGCCCCATTCTCCTGAATCAATAAAGATGCTCCTGTCCATTGAAAGATGGAAACATATTTTACATTTGGTAAAGTTATTAATTAGTTAAAAGAAAAAAATAGGAGTTTATGATAGCCTGACTTTTTTTCTATTTGCGTTGTAACATATTTTAAAAAACAAGAGTTCTTTAACATTCATATTCACCCCATTTTGCCTGCCAAAGCTTGGCAGGTTGTCAGACTTTTTAGCTCTGGCCACAGAGGAGTTCATCAAAAGGATGTTTAACTCACCTGAAGATTTTGAAATCATGGGGTTCGCTTACAAATGTAATAACAAAGTCTACATATTTTGAGATTATATATCGTGAATCAACAGTCTAATTTATTTAAATCATAAACTAAAAATAAATAGTAAATTATTCATGCATCTGTAAAACTTTAAACATTTTTTGTGTGTTTTTATCTTTTTCAGAAATAAATGACTGAAAAAAAATCTGTATGAATTCCACCTTTTGCACACACATAGTAGTGTACTCCAAGGTGTCATAGTCTGAAGCTACATGTTTCAAACTTAAGCTACAAATAAATGTAAAGGTAAAATAACCTTAGATGTTTTAAAAATTGGTTTGGTTTGCATATAGAAGAATTTCAAGACACAACAACGTTGACGTTAGTTTGTTGAGCAACAGAACTCTAAATTTTATTTTTCTTTCATTTTATCCTCATTTATATACCTTTCGCAGGTCCAGGTTCAAATAGTCATATTTGAAAACCTTTTAGCTCTCAATTACAGCCACATCAAAACATTACAGCAGATTACTGTTTAATTGTACAATCATGGCACAATTAAACAGTAATCTGCACCTGTGAGATGCACGGGTCTTAAGACAAATTTTTCCAATAAACTCTTCCATCTTGTATGATATAAGTACAGCCTGTGACACAGCTAGAGAATAGAGTACAAAGTGATAATAGAAGTTTTATGGTTAAAGTGCTTTCTTTTGATATTTTTCACACATTTCCACTTGAAAAAACCCCACTCTTTTCTTCCTAAACAGTCTGTACAATGTTAATTATTGCAGTATAACTTACAATAAGCTTGCCATTACAAAGCCATCAAGGCTCATACGGAAATATATTTTCATTTCCATTTACAAGCTGATCCCTAACAAGCTACACCATTTACAAGGTGTTAGATGGTGTATAGGTGCTAAGGTACAAGTTGCAGTAAATGTCTTTCTTGCAGTAAATTGACTTTATGGATTCCAAGCAGCTAATAAATTGCAGGTCTGGAAAGTCCACATTTCGATGAATAAATAATTTTTAACGACTGACTATAATTTATAGGGAGTTGAAATGGTGCTATGCTCAAATAGGACTGTCTACTGTTAATGTGTCCTGAAATGTTAAAATTTTACAATAAGCCATACAAATTCAAAGAAAATAAAAAGTCTTCATCAAAAAAAGCTCACCCTTTGATGTTTTTGGATCACCGTAAGCTTTGATTATGGCATAAGATTTACTTCCATCTGGTGTTGTATTCATTTTTCACCCAGATCTTATACTGATGATGGGGGAATCTGACCACTGTGCAAAGCTTTCTGCAGCAAGTCCCAAAGATTCTCAAAAGAGTTAAAATCCTGACTCTGTGGTGGCCAGTCTAATTATGTTTCATATTTCATGGAACACTCTTTCACAATTTGAAGCCAGTAAATCTTGGAATTGTGATCTTGGGAAATGTTCATGTCGTCATGGAAGAAAGAAACCCATTGAAGGAAGAACCTGGTCATTCAGTGTATTCAGGTAGTCAGAAGACGTCATTCTTAGGACACATAATGTTTCTAATCTTAGACTAGACCACCTGCGGCAATCCTTGACCATAGAATTATACCCAGAGACTTTTACAATAGATACTAGACATGATGAGGGCATCACTTCATCTACCCTGAACACTCTATAACAAGGTAAATGTGGACTCAGCAAACCAGATGACCTTCTTCTATTGCTCCATCGTCCAATTTTTATGCTCCCTTGCAAATTAAACCATTTTTTTAACAGTTAGCCTCACTGATTATTGGTGCGCTTCTTTCTACACAAATGTTTAATCCCAATCTCTCGAGCTTCCTCTGCATTGTGCTTGTAAAAATACCTATTGCTTCTTTCCAACTTTCATTTTTGCCCAATTTATTTTCGCAATCTCCTTAAATATTTTTTGGACTTGATGGATACTAATGTTTTTAGTCTTCTACATTGGAAAAACATCTTTTCCTGGGATGTATCTTTCAACATCCATGGTTAAGGAAGAGGAAACTCCCCATTATATCAGTTGGGATTAAATGAATTCTTGCTCTCTGAATGATAATCACAGCTGGAGTCATTATCCTAGGATAGTAGCTATTTGTCTTGGTGGCATGTCTTTTTTTCTTTGCTCTGGCAGTGTGTATGGCATGACATGGATGCCCTATAACCTTGTGGTACATCCAAAAAAGACCCATGGCGGTTTGATAATGAAATTGTGTGTATACATTGTCAGTAGAATAGATACTGTCATGCTTCTCACTTGATTAGTTTACTCTCACCAATTGCTTATTTTAGCAATAACATTTTTTTAACTCATAGCATCTCTAGAATAATACAAATACATTAGTAATGCCTTCAGGTGTTGTTCCTGACAACCTGGTAAAATAAAAAATGAAATTTCTGAATCAGAGTTGCTGTGTGCAAAATGGAATATCTGTGGAGAAATAGCATTCTTTTACCAACTTATTTTTGTATCAGCTTCAACAAATATTCATTTTTTGTTGCATTAGGTGCCCAATTTATTATTTATTACTCTTAAATACATCGACTTTCATAAAGACTGACTTACTGCTGTGCGGGCACCTTCATTTTTTTTTATTTTTTTTTCCATTTTTGTTACACAGTCCTTTGGGAACCTAACAGAGAAGATAAACAATGGCTGACCTGCATCAGATTGGCAGCACTGAGGCAGGAGAGTGAGGAATGAGCTGTGACAAAGGAAGCTGAAGTAATATGCTCGTTTCAGTAAAAGTACATGTTAACTGTAGTTGACTGTTTTGTTTTTCAAAGCTCCAGTAGAAAGCTTTTTTACATATTCATCCCTCTGTACTCAGTGTCCATGCACATTTGTCCTACACATAAATAAATATTTAGTGTAATAACAGTGGATAACATCACAAGGTAAATAATGGTTGCTGTTCATTGAGATAACTGCATGAGAGATCAAGCTAATGTTAGCATATTCTCTGGGAGCATTTAGCATGCTGATAATAACTTTCCGCCCTGGGAGGCCATCAGAGCTTTGCTGGTCTCTGAATGACTGCACTGGAATTGGCACATTAGCTTTGTATATCTCATCTGGGAGAAATGAATTACTGAACATGTACACATAACTCTTACACCAAGACTCACAGAAATACTGAGTTTATTTCATCCAGGGGACGTGAATACATGGCAGTTGAGATCCATTAGTGGTAAACATGTAGAATCTGTCTGCTGAGCAGAAGGCAGCTCAGCGGGGAGCCAGCCGGCAATGTGGAGGTGTAATAGTTTGATGAGGAAAATGTGTGCAAAAGTGTGTGTGAGGCACAACATGTGCAAGTGTGTCTCCACGTCGTGCTTTCAGTCAGTTTGACATCATTGCTAGGCTTGTTACGGCTTCCAGAAGCAGAGGTGCCATTGTGGGAGAAAATACAGGGCCCATTAAATGTGTTGAGCATTATAGCAAGTATCGAAACATCTGTGACCTTTCGGTGGAACAAACAAAGAAAACTTTTGTATGAATCTTAAAAGGAGATGTTAGGTCTTTTTACTTCCCGCAAAGAGGGATATGGTAAAATGTAATTTGACAATTGGCTTTTATATCAGCCTTACTTACAGACTGCTGAATGGCAGTCCTCCTTAAACTGATCCCAAATCGGCTTCAGGAAGGCACACCTTGTTGTGGTTTATGAAGTTTTAACATTAAACAGTTTCTTGAATCTTTTAACATTCCTTATATGATGCATGGTCTTGCTAGAACTTCTCAAATGGTCTTAGGTCTGAATTTTTACTTGGCCCGTCTAAGACATGAACATACTTTGATTTACACCGACCCATTCTCCCTCTGGCTATATTTTCAGTGGTGCTGTGTTGCTGGGAGCTAAACCTCTAAACCATTTGCAAGTCTTCTTCCAGGATTACGCTGTAATTAGCACCATCCATTTTTACACCAACTCTAACTTCCCACAGCATAATCCTGTCACCACCGAGTTTCATTTTAGATGTAGCATGTTGAGAGAGATATGCAAACATGGAATCCAACCACAATTTGGCTTGTTATTTGTATGTTTTGAGCCTCTAGCTTCTCTTACCAAATGTGCACTTGTCCAAGGCACTTAATAACATGTTTCTTGCAGAATTGTGTATCAGTAGGAAAGTGTGAGTATTTACAGCAGGGGTGTCAAACTGCATTCCTTGAGGGCCAGTGTCCTGCAACTTTTGAATGTGTCTGAAGTCCAAAGCACTAAATCAAATACTGAATCACCTTCTCCTGCACTCAAGTTCCACAGAATCCTGCTAATGACCTAATTATGGGTTTCGAGTGTGTTGCTGCAGAAACCCATCTAAAAGTTACAAGACACCAGCCTGGAGTTTGACACTTGTGATTTAGAGTGTGACTAGAGCAGTCCTTCATGGCTGGAGGCCCCGCAACAGCAACTGACTGCAGCAAAGTCATTAAAATAAAGTGTAAAATCCACCCCGTTCTTTAGTTGCCCAATTTAAGATACAAGACAATTATATGATAAATTCAGTTAATGTCAACATTACCGTCACATTCCAGAAAGAAGCCAAAGATATTCATTATTACATGTTTTACACAATCACTGTTTTGCAAAAACCATTTTCAGAAATTAAAAAATCTATCATACACTTCTTTCCCAGAGGTAAGTCTCTTGAAGCAGTTACAGACTAGGTGGTGGATCGCTAAGGAGGTTTGGAGACATATTTCCCCCAGGAACTACTAAAAGCCACAAAGAAATTATGATCAAACATCAAATAATGAAAAATATGACAGCCCATAAAAATTACTTTTTCTATTATATTCAATTGAATGAAGAGGTATGAAAAAGGCTGGGGAGCTGTGATTTGGCTAAGCCATGTATGTGAAGGAAGAACGTTGTTATATATGACAACATTCTAGGATCAACAGGCAACAATAACACCTGATGCATTACAATGTTAAACAAAAATTACTGGCTGGTACTTACCTATTTGCTTCATTCAATTGTTAGCAGTACAAGAATTCAGGTAATATGTTTATTGTGTGTTACATCTGATTCTTAAAATTTCTTTGTTAATCTATTTTTTTAAGATTAGACAGACTGGTTGCATGAATATTCCTACCATTAAATAAAGCAAAAATAAATAAATAAATCAAAGGCACATTAGTAATTTTAGGTCTGCAGCTGTAAAATGAATAATGCAGAATTACTGTTAATTCATAAAAGTTGGATTAAAGTCTATAACTGGAACAAATTATCTGCTCAGCAGTTATAATTTCATATATACATATTAAATAGAATCAACAGCTGGATTTTGTACTGTAAATACGAATATTCACAGATACATATTGCTTAAGAATCACAAAACAACTCAGTGTGTCAAATTGTATTGCAAGAAAAAAAAATTACAACTCCATGTAATGACTCACATAATCACTGTTGACAAAGGAAGGCTTTCTACACTGAAGTAACTCCACAGTCAGCCTTTCTCTTTGTTACAAATGCAGGTTGATGTGCAAAGACTAGAGATTACCGGCCAATTAGATGACAATTTAGAAGTTAAGAGCTTTTTGCAAATAAAGTGCTGTAAGTGAGGTCAAAGGAAGAGGCTGTAAGCCTTTTACACTGACTCAACTCCCTTTACTAGAGTTAAGGATTTTCTTCTTTCCTTGAATAAGCTGAAGAGTCTACAGAGAAAAGAGAAATAACCGTAAACAGAATGTTTACTAGCTTTCTCTTTTAGCCCGAATGATTTACAGACATATCCAGAAAGATTGTAGAATTTATAGTTTCAGTTTTAAATAATCTCCAAACATTTGACATACCTGGACATTTTTTATTTGCTAATTAAGGCTGGCCAGTCCTTGTCTTAATATAGCTTTAAAAAAAAGTGCTCAGAATCTTAGTTTATTTTAACCCACATCCAAATTTAGCTAGTCAGCCCATTTGTATAACCCAAATAATATTTTTACCACATTTATGCATGAATTGGACTCTTTTTATCTTTTCATTTTCAACCACCATTTCACATTTTTAGAGAGAAAGAAAAAATGTTTCTATATCTAGCCAACAAGAATTTGCTCACAGAAGCTTCTCACATATCTTTGACTCCTCTGGCTTCATTTTAAAGCCTCTTGATGATACTGAAAATAGCTTACCTTAAGGATTTTTTACCTTCAGTGTTAACTAAGAGCGCTGTCAGCGCAGCTGGGCTGCACTTAGTGTGGCATGTTAACTTATCAGGATAAGATTTCAGTTTTTGATTGGCTATTTATTGATCAAACTCAAAATTTACAAAATTTCAAGCACTAAGCATGAGTGACCTGTTTGTGCATTGTAGTTGTCAGAAAGGGAGGAGCAGACAGGATGCATAGAGGCATGCTGCTGCTTAATAGATAACTTAAAATTAAGCTTGTGTGAAGAAAAATAAAATCTCTGTATAGGTATTATGGGGCTCATTGCTTTAGACTAATTTGCATATTTTAACATTTCTGTCTATACTGAAGAAACACAGAGTTGTAAGCTTCATATTTTAAAAGGCTGGTCCCTAATTACAAACAAAGGAGTCTGGTAATATTAATATTAAGTACAGAATCAAACAAGGAGAACATCAAATCTCTTTTTCCGTAAAGCAAAGTTCATTCTATCAACACAAGGGAAATCCTGAACTGTTTAAGTGTGTATGTGTGTAAAATGCATTCGTGTTTTAGCGGCTCACCACTGTACTGCTGTGTGTTTCTGTGCCTGGCTGGTATGAAAGACTAATTTTCCGGTCCATCCGTTCTCTGGCTTTCTTCAATTAAGGCAGGGGTCGGTGAGAAAGCTCCTCTCTGACATCAATTCTGTACAAGCGGGTAGAAGGGCAATGCTCTGGCACATTGCAACTCTTCTTGTTTGTGTGCGTGTCTGCGTGTGTGTAGGGTAACTTCTTACTTGTGATTAAGAGTAAGTGTTAAGCAAAGGATTCAAACTGCTAAACACAGTTGAGATGTTGCTTTGACCTTAGCATCCCCCATGACTCTTTTAGGGCCAAGCTTTCAGGCATGCAAATAAACACATGTATTTCACACAAGTTACACAAGAGTCTGTACACACTGGCCACTTTTTTAGGTACATCTGTTTGATTTATTGTTAACACAAATAACAAATCAGACAATCACATGGCAGCAACTCACTCAATTTATACATTAAAATATGGACTAGATAACTTAATAAAGTTTAGACTGAGATTTTGGAAGAAAATAGATTTATCCATAAATGTATCCATCTGCTTGGGATATGTGATGGCACAATGTGGATTCTCTGTTCAGCTCGTTGTTAAACCAAATTAAAATTAAACACATTTGAGTATTGAGTATTTGAGTATGTCATTATATAAGTAAAAATAGATGACAGATTTTTTTTTTAATGTTTTTTTATTTAACCATGTCTGTGATGAAAAAGTCTACAGCAATTTCTGAGTCCTAGGACCAAGCTTGGGCAAAGAACAACTCATATTTCTTTTACAGGATACTTTTGGAATATATTCCATACTTTTATTGTTATTGAACTGAAACATCACATTTAGTATTTTATATTCCCTTTTAATCTTGATCATGCAGTTTTCTTTAAAACTATCATTCTGCAAGCAGCTGCTACTCAATCAGATCTGTATTACAATAAAGTGTACACTGTACAGCATGAAACATTTCACTGCAAGGTGAGAATTACTCTGCATCTATTTTGTTTTCTACCATGACTCTATTAAACTGTCCCTCACCATCATTTTCAGTAATGCATGGTCTTCGAAGGGAGAAGCCACTGTGTGACAACTGCAGTGGGATTTGCGTCTTTGATTATTAGACAAAATCTAATTTTCTCAAACAATCCAGAGATTTGTCTGGGTTTCTTCTTTCAAAAGAAGCAACAATCTCTGATCCTATCCTCTGATTCAGCTCACATGATTGTTTATAACCACATGATGAAAAACAAGGAAATTCTACAAAACCAGTGTGGGTAATGATTGACTTAATCAGATCAATTATACTTGAGATGAATAGCTCTCATTGACTGTATCACATGTAATAAAAAAGAAGCATATCTTTGACCTGGATCTAAAAAAACAACATTTTAAGAATAATAAGTAGAAAATGTACTACTATTGTACTATTTATTCAGAGATTCAGAAATTAACATAGAGGCTAATGCAAATCCTACTTTATAAATATTTTAAAAGCAATTAGATAGTTAACAAATGAAAACCTAAATGTAACTATTTAGATGCAAGACCATAAGAAAGTTGCATCAAGACAACAACCTCTCAGACATACTTTTAAAATGGAATATAATTAGTGTATGCTGTCTGGGAAGATAGGAAACTTAGGATATAATGAAGATGTTAGGATCCTGGGTTGATTAACAGTTTTTCTGATGTTTGCATTTTTTATCACTTTACCATTAATTTATGCTCAACATTCTTTGTTTAGCTTCTGTTAATCTTGTCTTTATTTAGATAAGTCAGTCCTTTTCTGTTTGTTTACATATGTTTACATTTTGCTGTGTTAGTTCATTATATGTATTCAATTTATTTGTTTCTTTTAAAATTGTTTCCCAGTTTGTTCACTCCTCCCTTGCACTTCTTATGCCATCTCACACTCTCACTCACCTCACCTGCCTGGTCTCTTCACAGAGCGACACTCTGTTCCCAGTCAGCCACAATTCTTCTGTTCCTTAGTATATAAGATATTCATTCTCATTTATGAAGAGAATGAAGATCTCATCACATATAACATATGAAACAGTCTCTTCATGTCTCTTATATGAAGACAATATTACTGCAGACTGCTGCTTCAGTAATTATACTGGATTACAGCAGTGTTCCTGCTATATCCTTTTGTCATTTACCTCAGTTCTGCCTGTTTTGTTTCCCCTGTCATATGCTTTGGCTTTCTTGTGTAAACTTTGTAAGTTTATGTATCCTTTGTTTTTGTTTTATTAAATTATCACCTCATTGGAGAGCTCTGACACCATGCCCTTTATAAATTGAGTTATGAGAGAAGCATGTCCATATGAGAGAAGCAGATTTTATATGCAAACAAAACTATTTTTAACTCTTCATTTTGCAAAGAGCTCATGGAGAAATACAAAAGGTGAAAAAATATTACTGCTTACTGTGGATAGATGGTACTGTAGTTTAGTTAGCTCTTTTTGTCTCATAGCAACAAGTTCTCCAGGGCAAGTCTTGGCTTTGCATGCCCTGCTCCTGCTGACCAGAGTTTGCATGTTCTCCCTACGTATGCACTGTTTTATTCACAAAACTGTGCAAGTTCGGTTAATAAGTAAAGGTAACGTGAGTGTGTTTGTGTGTGTGCATATGTCTGTGTGTGCTAACCCTCATGAAATGTTTAAATTGTACTTCAAATTTTGCCCAGTAAAAGCAGGGACTGGACCCTGCAATAAGTCTAGAAAAAAGTCTTGGTTAAATAATTGAATGAACAAGCAACACTTCTCTGCCACTACTCATCTAGACACTACACTGTAAACCAGAACTTTTTCAGATTCCTTCAGGGAATTCTGACAACGTCTGACACTATTCTACTGCATCAAATTTAACTGATTTAAAATTTTATTTGGACTTTGGATAATTTGGATTCAGTCAGAAATCAATTTTTTAAAACTTCTTGTCCAGGTTCATGGAAAAGCTTTACAGATTTTCTTTTCTACAATGAAAACGTGTGCTATGTTTTATGATGACATTTCTTACATGACACATTTCACAAATAAAACAAGTTGTGTGAGTTAAGAATGTTGTTGAACTCATTATCCATTCGTCATTGATTGTTTAAGAAGGCTAAACTTTGAAGCTCTTGAATTATAATTTACATGCCCACTGTTTGAAATAATGGGTTGATAACTGTTACTTTTAAAAAGACTGCATCAATGCTATGATGTACTGACCAAAGTCAGATATTAAAGTCCATAGTAAAGTGAAAAATACTATCAGGGTATGGTGGTTAACGTTTAACACACATATTAAACATGTGTTTTGTTCTTTTATTACTGTAATACATTTTTACACTTTAAATGGCTTACAAAGATATCTTATGTTTAACTGTTGCACGAATATTTAACTGCTATATGATATACAATGACACTAGCTCAACATCCATCCACTCATACCTCCATTTTCCAACACACTTACACACTTGTCCCTAGTGGGACACGCTGGAGGCCTGTTGACCTCAAGCGGTCAATAGCCAAGAGGTGGGATACACCTTGGAGAGGTAGCCAGTCCATCGCAGGGCAACACAGAGACACACACTTACACATAAGGAGAATTTAGAGGGATCAATTAATCTGACTGTCATGTCTTTGGACTCTGGGAGGAAGCTGGAGTACCCAAAGAGAACCCATGCTTGCACAGGCAGAACGTGCAAATTCCTGCAGAAAGATACTGGGATTTGTACCCAGGACCTTCTTGCTAAAAGGCGACAGTGTTACCACTGTGCAGTCAGCTCAACAACATGTCTAGCTAAAATTTTGCAGCCGTACCAGGTAAGCAAGTTGTTATATCCCCACTTTTAACCCCATGAAAACAGTTAAGCTTAATGAACAAACAAAAGGAGGCTTCTTTCCGCTCCATAATAAGCATGTTTACCCACATTCTGACAATAACGGTTTAAATACATGGGACAGTGGGGGACTATTAAGTGTAAAACGACACTGTATGAATAGAAACAACATCGAATACACCTAAATGTG
Organism: Phalloptychus januarius; assembly: GCA_902982915.1. Lineage (NCBI taxonomy): Eukaryota > Metazoa > Chordata > Actinopteri > Cyprinodontiformes > Poeciliidae > Phalloptychus > Phalloptychus januarius. Next base: position 2,427,608 of record CADWAE010000285.1, read on the forward strand.
TCAGGATCTCGGCTACTTATCATCGAGCACATAATGAGCACCATAGCCCACATTACGACCGCATCTATAATATTTTTACAGCATCCCTGTTGCAGCCTCTGGGACAGACAGTGGCCCGTTTAATAAGGTTTATAATGATATATGCCTTCCTACACCCTTTCATCAGTCTCTAAATTGGCACTAAGGGGTTTCTAGTTGACCTATTTACTCATTGTTCTTTTGATCTGGTTAATACGGTGACATTGTGGTGGCACACAACCATACACCCACAACTATGCACCCACATGTGAAGATTGAATGTTTTTTTATTACCACTGTGGTATGGAGGCCAAGACTGGGGTGGCTAGAGATAGAGAGGAAAATTGCTTTATTTTCTTCAAAGCTGCAGCATTCAAATATGCATATTTAAACGTATGAGCCAAAACCAGGCTTAGATATGGGAAATAAAAAGAACAAAAAACAGATGACAAGAAGCAGTGTGTGCGTTTGTGTGTGTGGGTGGGCGGGCTTGCCTCTGTATCCGAGGGTCATGTGGTCAGATGTACGGTTACGGTCCCTGGGTCTGGACCTCCAGGTATTAGTGTAAGGCTGATGAGAAGGATATTTCATTTCTGCCCTTCAGGGTTCTGTGCGTCTGTGTAAGTCCATGTGTGGCAATGTGTACATGTGGGTGGATGGATGTGTGCGCGTTTTTAACTCAGCTGAGCAGGTGGTGAGATATCACTCTAATATGGCCACAGGGCAGATGGCCGAGCGTCCCACCTGCATCCCCTTTAGACCTGCAGGACAGACCCCTACATCACCTCACTGGCCATACACTGTACATATGGTGACACCAACACACACACACAAAGATAAATGAGCAGAGACTCAGCACAGATGTCAATTTTAGCATATTTATAAAGTTAAATTCATACTCAAATTCTCAGTAGGGGTCTAACAATAATGGATTTGGCACTAATTTAACAAATTGCTTAAATTGCGTTCAGCATTTTAACAAATTAGATTAAAGATAACTGCATTTTAAAGAATCTGTTGTTTTTTTCCAGATGTTTAAACGTCAGCAATTATGAATATGTTTGAGGTTTTTCCATGGATTTTACTTGTTTTTTTTATTGCCATTTTGCATACAATGTAAATAATATAGTTAGAGAGATGCCAGTGCCAATTTGAATCGGGAACAAACTGAACTGAATGAAAGTCACTTGGGAAGACACAAATTAATTATTTGCACAATTTACACATGATTTCAGATTTATTTCAACTGTCCAGGCAAAAATGAAAAAATTAGTTGAAGTTGTAAATGAATCCAGGAACTCAAAGGTTTCTGGGCATGTTTTCTGTATGTGGTGTTGTTTTTCTGTGCTAGTGTCTCTTTTCCCTGAATAAGTAATGATTTCAAAGTTTATTCATCTGACAAAAACAAAATACCAGACAAAGCAGAAAAAATAAATAATGTAAAGATCTAAGTTGAAAAATTGCAACACTGTGTTTCATCATCTCTTTGAACATTATTTTTTTGGGGGGAACTAAGACAACTAATGTTAAAAGTTTTAAAAGTTGGATTCTTTTTTTTAAGCGCTTGTTAGTCAAACCATTTTTGTACAGCTTCACAAAACATTAAATTTTTTCAGCTTTATCTAGTGGCAAATGTTCTTGGCAAGGAACATTTGCCAAGTAAGATAAAACGTAGATGAAGCATTCTGTCCCAAAATATTTATGGTCATTATTCTTCTTCCATCAATGGAAGAAAATATGGTTGTTGTTGTTGTTATTAAACAACACATTTTGATCTTTATGTTTTGATCTTCATGTTCATATGTCAGTTTTAATATTTCATGTCTGTGCTGGATGTTTGCAGCTAAATAATTACTTTATAGTATGCAGCTTTTATAAAACATATGTCTTTTTGCATATTTGTTAAAACTATCACATCATGACAGTGACAGATAATCTGCGAAAAGATCCAGCTCTCCCATCTCCTCCTTGTGCAGCTGAGGAAAGGCAATGCAGTATCGGAACTTTCAAAGGAAAATACTTGTTTTCAACTTCTGACCCACTTTCAACTCTTGATATCGCTGCAATAGATGACCCACTACGAGCATTTCATCTAGGTTGGCTGTTGCCTTGATTCGGTTCTGCTGTCTCTTCTGTCTCCACTGCTTCGACTGGACTTTCTCTCATATAACCGGCCCAGTCAGCGGACAGAAGGACATGTTGTGAGCGATGACTTTCTCAAGATTAGATTTAAACTGGTCTCCATTATGAGTTGACATTCTGCCCATAACATTCAACTTCACAAAACATGCCTGTGATATTTTACCATAGCTTGGAGAATCTTGTTTTTATGCTACAGGCTGTAGTTCTGTTAGTATCTTGTGAGAATGTGGACAGCCTGTCGGATATCTGGACATCACACGAATCCAATGAACGCCTGTGCAACATTAATTCAGTTACACTCGATATGACAACTAGTGGTTGTGATAACTGTACTCTTATCTCTATCAAAAGTTATGTAAAACTACATATTACGGTAGTCTCTTTCACCTCCATTTTGTAGGAAATGTAAATATGACTTTTTAATCAAGTTTAGATCAAACAGGTTGCACACAGAATCTTCTGGGATGATCTAGTTCACTTCATTTTCTGTTTTCTCTATTCTAGCAGTGATATACAGTTTCCCTTCTGAGTTTACATAAATATGGGCTTTGTTAAACACAAATCTTTCTTTCTCACAAACAACATCTTTATGTATCAATTTGCACACATGCAAGGTCGAGTCAGAGCATGTAATGTGCTAAATAGTCCTCCATAGACTCAAAGTTGCTTGTTGTACAGAGTAAATGTCTGCTTACGTTTGGTGCCACCCACTTCAAATTCTTTCCATTGATCAATTTGACCTTTGACCTTTGTACATGGCCCTGCTCTGTGCAATAGTAAGAGATTATTTGATGGAAAATGCTCTGTAATTATACCCATGTGTTAAGTTGCAGTGGTTCATTTTATTTTTCAGCTTCCATTTGTACTGCTTTATTAAAAATATAGTGAGCCCTGCAGGACAGGTTTGATGCATTTTTTTTTCCATTTTTGCCAAATCCAAAGTGAGAAGAGTTTAGAGACATTTGCATTTTCCACCCTCTGAACAAATGATTATAGTTTTGCTTTATTTTCTTGTAAAGCTCTGAAAAAGTCTTTGTATGAATGTTCCCATGCAACTAGCTTAAACTTAGTAAAACTTAACTTTCATTTACTTAACTTTTGTTATTATTATCAAAATCCTTAAAATTTACCAGAGTGTTGGGTATTTTACTTAATGTTAAAAGAAGCATGTGAAGATATCTGTGATTTTCTCAAGATTTGGATTTTATTCAAAATCAAATACTTTTGTTTTAATTAAATGAGGAAAGAGAACTGATAATAGAATACTGCATAGATTTCAAAAATTTTAATATTGTTAAAAAGTCATTTTTTATCCTATTTCAGAAAGTGAAACTCCTATGTGATTAAAGAGCAAATTATTTCAAGCCTCTATTTTTTGCTTCATTTCAGTAAGCAAAACTTAAAATAAATTACTCTATGTGTAATAAATCTATATTACTTGTAAGCTTTTATTTATTACAAGTTTGACTCACAGGTAATGAAAACCCCAAATCTAAACATTGCCAAAAAGTTAAATAATGGGAACTCATTGTGCCACAACCTAATCAGCTAATTCACTCAAAACACCTGCAAAGGTTTTCAAAAATTGCCTGAGTGTTGCAGAACACAACTTTCCCACTCACATCACCAGAACCAGAAAGCAGCAGAGGGGACTGAAAGACTGAATAGAACATTTATTTTCATGATGTTCTCATTTTCAACTATTGTTTAAAATTGCTTATATGAATATGATTTAGTCAGCTGAGTTTGTGGTGTGTTAATATGGATCTCTTTCTGTGCTTGTATGTTGTACGACAGACATGTCACACTCCAGATCTCGATGGCCGGTGTCATGTATCTTTTTGATATGTTCCAAATCCAACTCAACTAAATGAAGTACTGGATTAAATCCTTGTGCCCTCAGGTTTTACAGAGTCCAGCTAATGACCTAATTATGTGATTAAAGTGTGTTGACAGACATCTAAAGGTTGTGGGACATCAGTCCTCGATGATTGGAGTTTAACACCTATGCTGCAGGCACAAGTTGTGATGTAACGAAGGCTCATGCCAAGTGGGACAAGCGCAAATATCACAAGAGATAATGTCAGTTAGAATATTATGTGACAAAAAGCTGGCTGTTCTTTTGCTATGCAATACTCTCTGTAAAATATATGTCTCTTATGATGTCCATGTTTGTAATTTATTAATTTCATTCTATTTCTGCAATGCATACATTTACTTTGCAATGCATCTTTAATCGGACATGGAAACCAAAGGCCCTAGAGACACTGGGAACATTTCAAATCATATCGAAATATTCATGACTTTAAAGACATCTTAAAGCTACTGTTGGCTCTTTATGTATGTTCTTATAAATGTTCTTTTTTTAATTAAAAAACTCCTCAAAAAGTATATTTTAAACCTATGCGCTGCCAGTATATTAGTAACTCTAATCAGATGACATCCCATAGTTAATTACATTAAAATGACGGTTTTCTGATTCGTGTTTGCAGGGTTTCAACGACAGACAGGTGCCACAGGATTTGCTCCTGCTGTGCTGCATTTGCATATTTAATGCAATCAGGTGCCTAAAAGACCTGATTTTAACCGATTATGACCCTCAAATGCCAGTATAGACGTATTTCTTTTTTTTGGTACTTGTATTTTACTGTATGTGTGAGTGATAGAATCACATAATGTGACAGCTCTATTATGTAAAAACTGACAGTACTGTGGGAACATCCAGTGTAAGTCAGTCTCATTACAGCTCAAAAATTTTTCTGAGGAATGAATTTCCCAATTAAACTACTTATGTGAATGATTTTTGATTTTAGTCTTAACCTTTGACAGAACCAAAACCGAATTATACGTGAATCATTTGAAAGCTTTCTGGATTCTAAGTGAGCTAAAATAATCAATGCATATATGTGAAATCTATTGACAGGCTCTTGAACAAAGTAACCCAATAACAACAGGTCTATCATAGCCCTATGAGCCTCGGTGGAGAAAAGTGTTAAAGCGAGTCAAAACTCATATCAAAGGAATAGATGCTCTGCTGCAGATTCCATGTGCAGAGATTGTTCCTATATCTGTTCATGGTAAGTAGAGGTGCAGGTGTGTATTTGAGTCAGGCAGAATATCAAGTCAGTTGCATATTCTCTCCACTGTATTGGTCCCTGAGTGACTACATTTATGCAAATGCTGTCATTTTTACCAAATCTCAATGTAACACATGAAGATTTTGCACACCACCATTTGAAAGCACTTTGAAAATAGGCCTCCCCCAGGGCGTGAGAATCTCTTGGTTTAATGTATGTTTGTTTGCACTTGTGTGTATATGTCCTGTGTTTGTAGCACACTGAGCCCAGGGACATTAGTGATGCCACCACTGTCCCAGTTTCTCTCATCCATCCTGAAAACATGTTGATTCATACAAACCTCCTCTTCCTCTTCAGCTTCTCCAGTCCCTCCTATTCTCTTGGGATGGACTGAAGGAAATGTACAACCACAGCAGACGTTCATCACCCATAGCTATAGTTTTTGATTTTCCACTTTTCTTCATTTTCCCCCCTCATAGTGCAGTTCTCTCCCAATTGTCTGCTTAGATACCACAAGGAGATTAGCGAATAGAAATGCAAGAGCATGCCTGCTACTTCTGTGGTGTTTTATCTAGTAAAAATGCACTTAAATGTAGCCTTTGGAGACATATTTGGGCTGTAAATTCACATGGTAATATCTGTTGAGAAGTTTCTGATCTTGCCTTTTCAATAATCAGAGTAGCGATTGGCCCACCCTACTTTACATTTTAAAGTAGGGTGGAGTTATAATTTGTCTTCTTGTTATTGTGAAAACACATTGCACATTTTAAAGGTTTCTCCAGGAATAACAACAAAAACCATTCTTGGATCTCCATGTGAACCTACAGTGTCTTATTTCACTACTCAGCAAAAGAGTGTACTGTTGGCACATTATCATTCTCAATGCACTTATATTTTTTGAGAAAAATAAACCTTTTATTTTTGCTTAATCGGAATTTACATAAACTCGGATGCATCATGGGCCACAGGAGAAATGTTTATTTACACCGTATGTAAATTCTGTAGCTGCACAGGTCCAACAAAATGTTGGCCACAAATCGTTCGGGTGTCTCTTGAAGTTTTTGTTTTCTTTCTTCTCACTCTCTTCTTCTGTCAATACTGTGAAAACTACAGAACAAAAGACAATTGGCTTAAATATGACATTACATTTCTCTTTAAGATCTGCTAATATTTTCCCCCAAATCATCTCAAATATTTTTTAAAGGAGCATAATACAATGAAACGAAATAAAAGTCAACAAAAGGCTGCAGTTCCCTCTTGCAGATGTATAAATCAATAGAACCAAACAAATAAACATGCACCTCTTAGAACACATGCAGAATAATTTATTTTACTGTCCAGTCATTCTTTATCTGTGTCCATTGGGTCAAAATCAGCAATGTAATAAAATGTAAACAGTGTTTAATGGTAAATCACGTAACTTCTAATCTACTTTTACATGTTCATATTCCTATATGCACGTTCTTTATGAATCAGTTCCACAATTTCTAACATTCCTTTTATAATATTTTAACAACTTTCAATTCATTAGTCATTAATTATGAGCACATTACAATATACTTCAAATAAAAGTCAGGCAGCAGCACACCCCTTAGAGCTGGAAGTAGCTGTCATTGCTCTGTGTGACTTGTAATGTGAATGGCGCAAGTGCTACTCAGTCAACTGGTGGGCTATTAAAAAGAGATATATAAAATAGTCTTGCAGCCCAGATATAGTTTTATCGCAGGCTGAATTTAGCCTATGGGCCTTGAGCTTGACATGTCTGTCTTAGTAAGTTTGTCTTGTTTTACACATTCAGCAGCACAGCTTAATCATTTTCAGGTGTTTGTGCAATATGTAGATAAAGTACTCACAAGACGCCAAAAGCAGACCCAGAAATAAAAATGTAAAATTATTTTTTAGTACAATTTTTAAATTAAAGATTCAATAAAAATGATTCTCCATAACATGGTGTCAAATGAACTTAAATTTCCTCTCTGAATGCTGCTTTACAGTCATGCGATACCAAAAAAAATAGCAAATCAGAAATCCGTCATAGTCTGTAGTACTTTATTCTTGTGGGGTGTTCTGCTTCCTTGTGTGAATACCTTCTGCCTTAATCTGAATAACAGGGGGAGGGCATTCTGAGCCAATCAAGTTCTCATCTGTAGTCAGTGGGAGTTTTCTGGCCAACCTATGGAAGCTTTTTTTCACGATACAAAGCTGGAGGTGAGAGTTTTAGTGAAATTCCATTAAAGGAATATAACTATTTAAAATTGAGCCAAATATACTCAAAACAAAAATTAAGACTTTGACAACACACAAGTAATGTGTCAGTTTAGATGCATTCGGGAAAAAAGCAACAAGAACACTATACCACATTCCTACGATTAGAAATAAACAGGAAGGAAACATCTAGAAATGTCATAGAACATACAGGCACTATATCATATAATTTTTACATTAGCTTGGTAAAATAAATGTTTACTTTTTCTTTTAATTTACAACTACAGATGCATTTATTTCTATCAACTGCAGTCTAAATGTATAACTCAGTGGAAATGTAACACATTGCTATATAAATAACATAAAATAATATAATCTGTTTGTACATCCCTCACTCCACATATATTGTTGTTCCATAACAAGGTCAAAGGATCAGACTGGGGTCTTTCTATCTTTATGTCACTCTGTGCATGTGTGGGTGTTTCCTGGCCTGGTTTTTCAGGACTTTCATAAGCATCTCAAATACTTTTTCCAGTCTCACTGGCAATTTTCCACTTTTCTCTCTGCCAATGTGCTGTGAACTGTAAGTCAACACACATTCGTTTTACTTTTGTTTGAGATTCGACTGATGCTCTTCAATTAAGCCATTTTTGTGTGTCATTTTTGTTTGTCAGCTGCATGTGTATCCTGGCAGGCAGATGAGAATAACACTGTCACAAGTAAAAAATGCAGCTGTCTTCAAAGAAAATGTTTGACATTTTATTACATCTAACTTTCTCTCTGAGTGAGCAACCTCTGTGTAACCACAGCCAAAAAAATGGATGAATGATTTTTAAAATGATGATGCACCTCAGAAAAATTCTCAATTTTAAGACAGAACAGTCAGTGTTCTAAGGCTAAGCAAATAGTTTATCCCTAAAGGCTATTGCTCTTATTTTAACCATTGCCACTAAGGTATTTATGGATGGATTTTGTGATTCAAAGAGCTTGTGTTCATGGTATTTATTTATTACGTATATTTCAGGTTATTTCCAATGATCATAGTGTGGATGTTGTTTTTTCATCCAAATGTAACGACGGTCTTAGTAGCTAAAAAAAATCTACTTTAGTTTTACCAGTCCATAGAACATGACTCCATGTGGATTTTAAAAATGTTGTGGCTTTTTTATATTGCATCGAACAGCCCCTCCAATACATGACAGATTTTTAAAATTCTGTATTCTTCTAGCCGTACTATCCGGTCCTGGGGTCAGAACCTTCTGAACGTCCATAAGAGCCGATTTAAAACTCAAAGGAACCTGTCCTTTCAAACAATAGCCCTTAGACTTTGGAATGCTTCCCCCTGTCTCTGTGTGGCAGACTTGTTTGAATCCTTCAAAAAGCAACATGAGACACTTATATAGACAAGCTTTTAATAAAATTTTGGCTTGTTTTTCTTGCACTCTTGTGAAAGGTGCTACATAAATAAACTTTACTGTTTTTGAAATGATGGCTTCTTTCTCACTGAGTGGCATTTCAGTGTAAAACTGATGAATGACTAACACACAAGGAAATGTTTGTGTATTTAATCAGTTTGACACAATTTTGTTTACTGATTTCCCAAATTGCTGCAACAGAAAAGTGCTGTAGGCTTCTTATCTATCACTGTTTTCAGCCAGCATTTCCTTTCTTTCCTAAGCTGAAGATGCTCATCTTTACATATAGGGGCTTATATTACCAGCATAAACTTACTTCATCAGATTGATTGTAGCTGGAAAGTGTTGAAGATGGACTTAATTTTGAAGAAGAATGTCATATTTTAATATCTCAGTATCCTGTAACAGAAGAACTCATTACCTCTCCTTCAAATATAAAACACATTTCAGTCACTCTTTAAAAATCCAAGTATGATCTGGATGACTAAGTGGTTTGTAATCATTCTTGGTTGAATTTGTGGTAGATTTCTATAATAAAGAGATGTAAGGAGCCACTGATACCAAGCTTTATATGTGAATACACTGCAACACAACTTAATGTGTATTTTCCAGAATGTTACATCGTAATAATCCCAGTCAGTGATCAATAATTGTGTTTGCAGGCACAGAAAAATCCAAAGTAGAAGTTATATAGCTAAAGATACCCCAGGCATTGGTGATGGAGATTGCTTCTCGTAAAAAGTACATATTGACAGATCATGCATGTGTATAAATGCTTATCCTGGTGTGTGCACCCATGGATTCTGGTATGTGTATGCTCCTTTTGGCGCAGAAGCAGATTGCTGAACAGACAAATATGTCCATCAACAACAGAATCCAAGTCTTCAAGTATGACTAATCGGCACAATGTGTGTATGCGTGTTTGGATATGTGTGTGCAGAGTGTGGGGAGATGAGGCACAAATTGAGTGAAGAAACAAATTAGGATTGTGCTGCCACTGAGGGTATAGGTGAAAGAGTTCAGCAGTCTAGGAAGACAGAAAGGCGCAAAAACAAAATATGTCTGAGACAGGAAGAGAAGACTGGCTGATGATATAAAGTAAGTAAAGACGGAAATGACCTACTAGAAAAACATTTAAAAAGTGACTTGTAGGTGGGGGTACGAGAAAGACCAGGAAATAAGGAATGGGAACACCGACAGACTAAACTGACCCTCGGGCCCCTGACTCTGACTAATAAACAAAGATGAATAAGAGGAAGAAGGGCAGGAGGAGGAAAGGATGAGGTCAAATAAAAGAAGGGCAAATATAGGTCAAGATTACAGAAGAACGTGTAGTTGTTTCTATACTTTACAAGTTAAATAATGAAACTAGTTCTTTTATACTGACTTAAGTATTTACAGTTTTGCTAATTAACATATTTCAGCCACCGAAAAGTTTGTGTAGACTTGTATACAATCTACACATATACAAAGTTTGTATATACAGCTGACTGTAGATTCTTGATCTAATTACAAGGCTTATAATCGTATTTAAATTGCATGTGTAATTTTTTTCCATGTTTTGTGTGATGCGAAAATAAAAGCAAAACAGTTCACAAAATAGTTCCTTTTTAAGTATTATTTCTGCTTATCTGTTTCCCTGTTGTTGATTTGCATATTAGTTTCCTGTGTGTTTCCTTTGTCTAACTTCCCTCGGCTCTCTGCTCAGTCTCTTCAGCTGCCCGACTTTAGGTTTATTCACCTGGTTTCCATGCCACAATCACATCCCCAGCAGTGTTTTAAGCCCCTTGGTTTATTCACTCATTGCTGGATTCTTTCATTAATATTTGCTGTCGATATTGTTCCTGTGCGTTTCCCTGTATCCTGTAAGCTTCTTCATTCATTGCTAAATTTAACTTATCCATGCTAATGCTGTTGTCCTGTTGAACTTTGGCTCTTCCTTAAAAGCTTTATGACATGACAATACTTCAAAGTAGGTCCTTATAAGATCGTATATTCCTGCTCACAAATACAAGTGAGAATCAAAACACAAACAATTATTGATCACATGACCCACTGGAGTCATGTGAACAATATTTTGATTGAATGTATTACAAGTGAATCATTCCAAGAAATTAACCACAGTCTCTCTTTTTTTTTAAAGGCAAAAAAGGTGTTTGTTTAATTTTACATTTCTGATTAGTGTAGCCCAAAAAATAACAGTTTGTTGAATTTGGAAACTACATCTTCACCACATTTTTAGTGGACTGAATGTGAACACTCAGCTTTTTTCTCCCTGAAGTACTTTTTTTGGTATTCTTTTTGCAGCATGCAGCTGTTTAAAGCTTAAAAAAACTTTAAGTTAATGAAAATATACTCTGGTATCTCCCAATGGAATTTTCACTGATCATTATTTCAATGAAATGGAGGCCACAGAAACTACTAGAAGATAGAGAACAGTCAAAACTAAAATAAAAAGTATGAAGGAGACATGAGAGGAAGGTGGAGTGGGTGTCAGAAGAGAGGAGCAGACTGCCTGACTGAGAGGGAATTGTTGAATAGTGGCAGGAGGTGGCAACGTATTACTTTAAGTACTTCGCAAATTGGATGGACACAGGCTTCAAAACAGTCTAAGAAACCATGGAAGAAAGCGAAATGTAGGACTTAGGGCGTTGACTCTATAATGTGTGCTGGAGTGTAAAGATTACTGTCGCTTGAAGCACAGTTTCAGACAGCAACATGAGGAATAAAGACACTCATTAAAAAGCTGGAAGTAGGGAGGGAAAAATATTGGACCAACCAGAGAGGAATCAAATCAAAAGCCAGATTTAAAAAGGGGTGTTGCTGTATTCATCTCTTTTATCTGCTGTTTTCGGAGTGTCTGCGTACCTTTTCATCTTCTGTCTTGCTTCCCTATCCGTAGATACGGACTGCATTATAGAATTAGCTGCTTGGTCTCCTTTTCCCCCCCTTTTACGACCAAGACCAATTTCAGTTTTAATAGTGTTCTGGGGCCATAAAGTCGAGTAATGGATTGCATTATTACATTATAGCTATAAATTACAATGTCATCAGGATGTGATGTGTATGTACAAGGCTCTCATGGTTACATAATGTAACTACTGACCTACTGCTGTTACATTGTGAAATAGTGTACCTAAATGGTAACTGTGTCAGTTTGCTTATGAATACATGTGTTTGGACAAAAAGAATAGAATCAAATAACCTGTTTTGTGTTTTTTAAAACTGTTGATTTAGCAAAAGCACATCTTTCTGTTTTGTCTATTAAATGCTTCAGTGAAGCAAAGATTTATTCTGAAAACATAAGCACATTTGGGTATCTGTGTCAAAGGGATACTCAGTGCTTTTACTGCTCTCTCATGTTGACACCCATGTGCAAAATGTACTGCATGTAAAATAAAATACAGCTTTGGTAAGCAGACTTAACAGCCAAAGATCTCCCTTGTTTGTTGTGGACAAATACTTACACATGGTGCAGGTCCCAATGTACATGCACTGCTCCGACAAAAACAGCAACATTTTTACTCTGTGGTTCTGAATCAGCAAGACGCTATTCACACAGTGGGTAAAATGTTCTATTTTCTGCCTTTCAATCCCATGGAGACTCAGGAAAAACATTTGAGCATACAAAATATAATAAAATACATTGGCTTGTGCCCCTTTTAAAGGGTTAGGGCAGTCTTTTTTCTTTTTTTTTTTTACAATAAAAAGAATACATCCTCAGAGATCCTCAGAATTGTAGTCCATTGATTCTGGAGCTAATAAAAGCAAGGGTAGCCTTCTCAAGAACAACAGGGTTTAAAAAGAGGCTCTTTCTTAGCTAAAAGATGAAGGGAATAAAAGCTTGATTTGACTACTGAATCAGCTCATTTGTTAAATTTTACACCAGACTAAAAATTCAGAGCACTGATATCAACGGTGCCATTCTCATTGAGCAAGATGTACTCAGGCTTTTGTCAATTTAGAAACAAAAAATTTTGGTTCATCCACTGTTTCAATGTGCAGATATTATCAGGGAGGAAATGTTGAATGTCACTAGTGCTAGGTTTTAAAGAAAGATCTGAAGATAATCTGCATATCATTTGAAGGGAAGGTTATGCTGAGTTATGATTGCTCCAAGTGGCAGCAGACGAAGGAAAGGAAGGAACCAACAATGAAACTCAGTGGCAGGTTTGGTTAAATAGAAAATAAATATGTAAATTGGTATTATGTTTGCTTAATTGTGTGCTGGCATGCCAAACATTTCAATTGAATCAGAAAACACTTGTTGCGTAAATATGACTATCTAGGCATTTTTTTCTTTCTATTTTAATAAAACATTCATTACTTTGATTTTATGTATTTATTTTTAAATGCATTAATTCTTACTTGAAGTTTGTTCTTCCATAACTCTTAGAAACAACTTTCCAGTCGAAAGAAAAAATGACAAGTGCCAAATAGGTACAATATTTTCTCAAGTCATTTAGGATGTATTAATGAATGACTAATAACTAATTAAATAAATAAACAAAAAAATAGCAAGAGAAACCAATCAGTTAGATTAAATGTGTGATTTTAATTTTGGAGGAATTTTACAGTATGCAAACTCATCAAGTCTCTGTCTTTAAGATAATTACGCATCATATTTATCCTCTGCTAACATCTACATATTGTGCAGCAGTTTGTAGTGGAGCGAAATCCAGCATGTCAGGGCCTGATCTATAGAGTCAAATTCACTATTCACTTCCTCAATTGAAGGAGCTCTTGCTCACGGTTGGGAAGCAGATCTGACACTCTAAAATCGGCTCATGGATGCGCTTAGAGAATCTTTGCACATTAATGCTTTTAGAGCATCTACAAACATGTGTGTCCACACATGCATGCCTGCACAAACTCTCACATAGGCATCCATCTACAGCCACAGAAATGCACAACACGCACACACTCATCCCTCGTTAATTCCTCTCTTCTCCTCCCCCTTTCGTCTCCTCTCCTCCCTCATCCTCCCAACGAGGGATGCCAAGCTAAGCCCAGAGCAGTTAAATAATCACAGAGGCTTCCAGCTGGCAGAATTTTCCAGAGATTGTTTATTTATTAAATTTTTTTGAGGGGGGAGAATATAGCAGGACACAGCAGCAGCATGCCAATATGTATTGATATTGTGTTTACAGAAAGAGTTCATGTGTGTTTGTTTGTGCACTGATGATTCCCTGAAGTGGAGTGAGAAAATGTTAGAATGAGATACTTGATTTGAGCAGCCCCATTTCACTGTCGTGTGTGCTGATGAAGTTTTCAAGGCTTCTTTGAACTGTGAAAGAGCACAACTGGACACCAAGGACTTAAAAGCAGGGAGAAAGAGAAAAAACACTGCCTGCTAAAACTCTCATTTATTTTGATCTGTTTTGTGGGTGTGTAGTATGATCCTCGTATTTGTTTGTCCCCTTTGTGTCTCCAAGAGTGGAAAAGTGGAGAACACTTAAAATTTTATCTTTCACCTGATGCAATAATTTGCTGTTCTTACATTGCACTCCCACATTAGTTCATTTTTTTTGTTTCTCCGACTTTTGGTTTACCTTCACAAGGCCCCTCTGCCAGATGTAACAAAAAGCGATCAATAATGATGATAACCAGTGTGTGATTGCGCTATAAAGTAAGATTTTTATCAAAAAGTGAATGCTTCGTGTTTCCTTATTTTGGCCTTCAAAGCCTGGCAGTTATTTTCTACAACAGCAAACCAGTTTTCAGAGATTAATTCCTCACAGTATGTGCTGCAAAAAGCTACTGTAGCAAAAAAAGCTTAAAGCCTAGCTGTTGAATTTGGAGCCAGACACACCAAATTCTGCCTCTGTGTGCACACACACACACACACACACAGAAATATTACATTTCAGCATTCCCTCCAGGTCGACATGGATGCAGGTACCAAAATACAATTTTAGCCCCATAGGTCAAATCTGTATATATGAGCACTTCAAAGGATCCCATGGCCACTGGCTTCCTGGGTTCTCTTATTCCCTCACACACATTCACATACACACATTTGGACACACTTTGCATTTAATCCATGTATTTTTAAAGTTGAGTTGTCATCACACATTTGGACTTTCCTAAGGTGTTAGTAACTTTATCTGTCCTGAAATAGCCAAAGGCCCGGTAGATCCTTTCAAAGTGATGCACCTTTCTGCAGAACCGATTTATGCTACTTACTTATTGAAGCCAGCAGGGGGGAAGTAAATCAATCATACAATCAATCAGTCATTTACAGTTGCTGCTGTTCTGTCAGTCAGTCAGTCATTCTCTCTCGCCATGTATCGTCCCCCAAACTCTCACAGTCTTAAGCTCTGCCCCATAAACATATTTACATACCCATGTGCACGCTGTGCACCGCTAACACACAAGGATGGGTAGTAATAAGCAGCAGGGATTTTTGATGACGGCTATTTTTAGAGAATTGTATCTCGGTGAGTTTGGTAATTTTCTCTCTCCTCAGTAACAGTTACCATGCAGAGAATGTTGTTATGAGGAGCAGTCCAATGCAGCCAATCATCTGGCTTCCTGTGTGATGGATGGGCAGAGCAGACATTGGGAAAGAGATTCGGAACAAATAGCCAAGAGATTGAGGCAGGGACGACAGAGACTGCTGGGTTTTTTTCTCTCTTAGTACACCTGCATGAAAGCAGATGCACATTGTGTCAAAGCAAACAGGATAGTTTATACTGTGACTGGATATGCTTCTAGGAAAAAGGACAGTAGACATGAAATAGCACACCATCATCCATAGATGATCCATTTATCATATAAGCAGATGTCAGCCGTTATAGTTTATGAAGCAGAAAAAAGGGATTTTTGAAAACAATGTTTATGATATTTTGCCTAATTATCATTTATTTATGTTAATATGAGAGGATTCTAAAGATAAAGCAGATCTACCTTTCTTAAGATGTCCATAGATATTCAGGAAACAAAAACAAAATAAACCATTAACCTGCAGTCTTAGCAGAACCTGTGTTGCTGTATGCATAAATGCTTTAAGCTGACTTTGCAAAATTCAGATACTGCACGTGATACTGCACTGGCAAACAGATGTTGAATATTAATAAAGGAGGAAAAACAATACAGTATCAAAACTAATCTCTTCACCAACTTTAGATTTTTGTAAGCATCTCATGTTTCACACAATAAAGCACTAACATATAATGAAATGCTTGTGGTAATCTGTGGAACTGAGCAAAATATTTAAGTTAGAGTTTGAAACTGTGACATTAGCAAGTGATGTTTTTTCTAATTGTACATCAAGTTTAAATGTTTTTGCTGTATTTATGTAAACACGTTTTTATTTCTTGATAATGTTTATGTATAAAAATCTCGGAGAAGGTTTGGAAAACAGAATCAGCCCTAAGAAAAGTTGTGTCTCTTGAAATCTACTGCATGTCAACAGAAGTTAACATTTAGCATGATGAAGACAGAAAAACACCTACAGAGATAAATGTCAAATTAAATGCATGTAGCTCTCAATGTGGGTATGATAATATAAGACATGATCAGGACAACCATCACTAATTTTAGCAGAAGTATTACTGACCAGTATTTATGCTCTGGTTAATGGTAAATAGATCAGTGTGTTAATTTTAATACCTTACTGTTTCACCCTGACAGTTTTAGAAGCTAATCATTAACATCTTAATGATTATCTAAATCATTTCAGCTACACATTAAGTGTCACTGTACCCTTATTTAAACTCCAGCTTAAACATACCTGCTAAAACAGTAGGAGGTTGAGGGTAGCCTACATTTAGTTCACAAGGTCTGAGCTCATGAGGACATGGTGAGAACTTTGCAATATTTAAAAGCATTATATCGAGATAACAAAGGTACAGAAAACACTTCATTTCATAGACTTTTCTACTGTATAATTATCAAGTTCAAGTTTCTATTAGTTGTATTTTAGATTTTTCCCAGTCACGTCACATGTAGCCCAGACTTGTTAACAAACTGTACAAAAAGCCCATTTAGTTCTTCAGCAGATGCCATATTACTACTGATTTATAAGAGTAATAGGCTTCTTGAACACCAAAAAAACAAATCTCATTCCACCAATAAATCACTAGGTAACTGTTAGAACAGAGTAAATAAAGAGCTATTTGAGTCTGTTTTTCAAAATAAGAGTCTCAAACAGATAGCAATAGGCAAAGTTTAATTTTATCTCAGGGTCCATAAAAAAAGCTTAATACTTCACAAAGTGTTGGCTAGGAAACGGGTAGCACTTTGCAAACCAAACTTAACTCTAATATATTTTGTGACATTTTTTATGTCACAAAATAGTAAACACACATCCTTTTGTTGCATCAATGTCGAAGCAACATGCTGCTACATCTGAAAAGTGATGTAGCTACAATTGGGACCTAATTTCCCAAGGAAAATTACATGAGCTACACCAGATGCTTTTGTTTTTTATCTTTCTCTTTTTTTCTGATGGTCAAATTGATTTGTACAACCTAGTAAAGAATAGTTTTGATAGAAAGATTTGAAGTGGGGTGAAAAATACACAGAAAAACAAAATGACAGTCATGCACAGAGGGATGGTTATTTGAAAATAAATATTTAAAGATGGTTTTGATGGACAATAGATTGTTAGAGCTCTGCGCCTGTGACAATCGGAAAGGTGGGCAAAAGAACAAAAGAGCGAGGGAACGAGGAAGCAAATGAATGGTGTGTCAAAACCAGCCAAACTTGAGGAGGGAGCCATTATAGAGCATCTTTGTCCTCTTGGCGTAGATTCTCTATCCTCTGCTTTTAGGCTCAAAACAATGCATTTCATGAAAAAGTAAAAGCAGTGCCGTGTGAGCCATTTCATCTTCAAACCTGTTTATTTATTCATTCATTTTCCCCCCTTTTGCTTTGCCCATATTGCATGTCTTGTGAGGAACAGAAGTCTTTTCCTGCTCTCTCTGGATGGATCATTGCAATGTTTCTCTGGTGCTGCCTGCTCTGGTCTGGCTGTTATTTGTCTGTTTTTCTAATAGATTCGCTGTGTATTATCCATCATGCAGAGGCTGGAGCACCTGAGACCAGTGTTTCAGAAATATCAGTGCCAGGCCTGGATGCCATTCTCCTTTGTGGAGAGAAACAATATTGGTTTTAATTCAAGTAGATTTTCTGAGGTCTTTGTCACATGTTTTCTACAGGGACATTTTCACAAATTAAAAGTACTAGCTTGCTACCATGAGATCATTTCAAACACAAACTGCTCTTCAGGCTGATGAGAGTAACATGTTTGACCATTTTAAAGTTATATTTAATTATTATTGATCTGTCAAAAATCTAAACAAGAAGAATGTCTGCATGTTTTCTGTGAAACAAATAATAACTTAACGTCGGGTTTTTAAACTTCGGTTTACATTGGGTTTTCAAAATCCATCTGTCCGTCCGTCCATCCATCCATCCATCCATCCATCCATCCATCCATCCATCCATCCATCCATCCATCCACCATCCATCCATCCTCTGTACACCTTTGTCCCTAGAGGAGTTCGGGAGGGTAGCTGGTGTCTATCTCCAGCTAACGTTTCAGGCGAGAGGAAGGGTACACCCTGGACAGGTCGGCAGTCTGTCGCAGGGTTTTCACAATGAAGTTTGTAATTTGGGTCATGTTTTTCTTGCTCATCACTATGCTATGAAGAGATAAATACATTAACTCTTATATGGCATCACTTAGGTTTGACTGTAATGAGATCTCATGATAGGAGATCTTGCTAGAATCATACCAGTATTATCTCAGTTTGCTGGTATCTTAGTGTTTTTGGTCCCATAACTTGACGATCTCTAAGTAATGAGAGCTTTCTTTTTCTGTGATCTTGTACAAAGAGATCTAGTATTTTAATTTATAGCCAAGAGCATTGGTTATAAATAAAAATTAGCAGATATAACACAAAATATTCAAAGCCCAATGGTCAAAGCCCCCAATATCCAGAGGCTAACACTCCATAACGCAGCCAAACCTCTTTTTTTGGATATCTTTCCCTTCTCTCTTTCTCTGTGCCTGTTTTCTTTCTAGTAAATGTTAAGTTATAATTTGTGGCAGGAAACCTTGAAAAATATAATAAATCAGCACTAATTATCTTACTTTTATGGGGTTTTATAGTATAGTAAGTTACTTGTATTTTGAGCATATTTTGGTGAACATCCATCAAAATCAAAATAATTCTCATTGGAAATGTTAATATCCAGAGGAGCCCTTGGGTTTGTTTAGTGAAAATCTTTAAAGGTATCAAAGGAAAAAAAGATTATACCGATTAGACTTAATTTACTCAAAAAATTGAATTGAACTTGAGCATGTTCCTTTTTAATGGGAACTGAATCATCTCTTGTGTAATAATTTATTATTTATTTTGAATTATGTCACATGGAAAGATGACTTAATCCTAAATGTATTATTCAGGGTCTATATGCTTTATTGTTGCTTTTTTTTTTGCTTTTCCTGTATATGTCCTAAATCACTTAAATGAGTGAGGATTATTTGAAAAAGAGAAAACTGACTTGGAGTTACACCTACCAATGGTCTGCTCTAGCTGAGTTTAAGCCTCACTGATTCTCTCCTTTAATTAGGTACCAGCATAAGTATTCATTATAAAATAAAAAAACATCATCATTTTCAAATGTGTATAATCTAATGTAACCTAATTACATGCATGTATGGCATGCCATTGTTTTATATTGAAGCAAACCCACAAAGTCTAAGCATATTTTGACTTTAGTTATGGTGCAAAACTGGCATGCTACACTCTGCTCTTTTCAGTATTTTTTGGCAATAATTCTTGTACTGACTGAATATGGCCAGTCAGTCAAGCAATACTGTGTCAATTACCAAGTGCACTGAAGCAGCATACTGTGACCACCCGGTTCAGCTTAAGAGAGTCAAAGCTATGCAGACATAATTGGGATAGTTAGAAAAAAGATTACAGTATTTCTGGTTTATATCCCTGTTAGTGAAATAAAAATTTTAATTTATTTGACAGCAGTTCTATTTCTTAACAAAAGTTAAAGTCATTTAAGCTTATTTTCAAGGTAATCATAATTAACAAACTTATTTATT
Source organism: Phalloptychus januarius (assembly GCA_902982915.1). Classification (NCBI taxonomy): domain Eukaryota; kingdom Metazoa; phylum Chordata; class Actinopteri; order Cyprinodontiformes; family Poeciliidae; genus Phalloptychus; species Phalloptychus januarius. Next base: position 2,447,536 of record CADWAE010000285.1, read on the forward strand.
GGTGTGTAATATCAGTCACATGACTCTCTTTCATAATATTGAATTAACAAGAAGGAGAAAAATAAAAAGAACACAGCCATGTTTACAACACCTCTGGGTCTGGTGGTTAGGTGTGTGTACATTATTGTTCTACAGCAACTTAAAGGGGCAGCATTATGTATATTGCAGGGACATAGTGACATTTTGTAGGCCAATCAAGTAACTGTGTCGCCTTCAGATGTTATAAAAATGCTGTCCTCTGTCCTGCCTCTTTAAGAAACTCCTGCTCTTTCCAACACGTCATCACAACATTGCTCTATCAAACGTTTCATAAAGATTTTTACCAGCACTAAGAAGTAGTTCGTATGATGAGCTCCGGAGACTCCAGTTCCACCAGGTGTTTGCTAATTGCTGAAATTAGGGGTTGTGCATATTTTTGACATTGTTTCCAACTTGTCCTTAGGTCTGCTGTAGAGGTGTCTTAAAACTAGATGTCTCCCTGTTTGCTTTGTATATCGTTAATGTTGGTGGTGGACAAAATTTAGATTGCTCTGTGTTTTTTCTTTTCCCTTTCTCAAAATTCTTAGTAGTATGGAAGCCCATTTCCGCCATGAAAAAAAAAGACCAACAGTAAGTCATAATTTTACTGTAATTTTACTGTAAGTCATAATATGACTTCCAAAGTCATAATTATGAGATACAAAGTCATAATTTTGACTTTCAAAGTCATAATTATGACATTCAAAGTCATAATTTCGACTTTATTATGAGATTCAAAATGTTGCGTTTTCTTGTTCAGGACTCATTAATAAAACAACTTTTCGTAAGATAGCTGTGATTTCTTTATTGCTAACGGTCAGCTTCTCAACTTATTCTCTTCTCATACAACTGTGCTGCTTACACACAAGAACTCACTCACATTGCCCCCAGTGGACAACAGCAGTACAACATGCACATAAACATAATGTGACAGGATACAGAACACTAATGTATCTTCAAAGTAAATTAGGAACACATAACACAAAAATAACTCAAAAGACAAGTTAAGATGAGAATCTATTCTAACACAAAATTATTTCACTTTCCAAAACAGCCAATTTTGTCATTTTCAGTAGATATGCTGTCTTGAAGAGATTTAGAGAGTATTCCATCTGATCGGTTAACCAGTAAAACAAGATTTATTCCTTTTAATGGATTAGAAACAATTTAGTAGTATTTAGATGCGTTTAACCAATGATGAAATCTATGTGTTATGTTCCTAATTATTTAGGTCAGTATGTGTTCTGTATATCATGTATGGCATTGTGCGTGTAGTTTAGTTCTTGTGTGTAAGCAGCACACTTGTATGAGAAGAGAATAAGCTGAAGCTGACCGTTAGCAACAAAGAAATCACAGCTATCTGACGAAAGAAGTTGGTATTCGAGTACTGAACCAGAACGCAACATTTGAATCTCATAATTATGACTTTGAAAGTCATAATTATGACTTTGTATCTCATAATTATGACTTTGAAAGTCGAAATTATGACTTCCTGTTGGTCTTTTTTTTCATGGCGGAAATGGGCTTCCATATAGTGGTTTTAAAAAGCAAACTGAATAATTTTCTGCGCTCACATTGCAAGTGTTTGTTCAGCAAAAGTTAGACCGCATGTGAACACTCAGATGTACTCTTAAGGACCAAGTGTCATCTCTTGTTGTAAACATTTACTTGCAGCAAGATTTGCGATATGATTACCTGCATACATTACATTTTTGATTACATCCAACAGACTATAGAAGGTAACAATAAATAAATAAAATGCTTTGACTGAAATAAATTTTAAATCACATTTAACTAAACTCATGGCATGGAAATTTCAACAAAAATATGTTATGGGATAAATAATTGTGCTTACTAACTGGTATTTTAAAGACTCCGAGTGCTTTTTCTAACCCCTTAAAAATGGACAATTAGTATATAAAACTAGCATCCAGACTTTTTGTTTTAATTTAAACATTATGAGGCCTTACATTTTATTTTTTTTGCCGAATACATTTAAACTATTCTCTCAACACTCTTTCAAAAGTTTACTATCGTGAACTATAATGCAAAAGTTGTGGAAAAAATTTCTCAATCAATACTGTACCAAGTAAAGCTTATGGTCCCCCTGTTGTGGGTAAATAATTAAAGATAATTTAATAAATGCAGTAAGCTGGCCTTTACCTTTGGTTCCAAGCCTAAATTCACAGTTTTAACATGTTCGGTGCAAAAAAATCAGCTTTTATTGAAAATAAACCATACAAACCTCTTAAAGGGGGGTTGCAATCCTACTGAATAAAAGCAAATTCTAGCATTGGTCGACCACTTAAAACAACACCCTGCAGGCTACACCATGGGACATTTGATCTGTCTTTGCAGTGCAATGCTGTCAGCTTTCGAATTTAAAGCAGCCATCTTGAAGACGACCTGTGAAAGGTTTCTCAACAGAATAATTTGCTGCAGGGCATATAGAACTTAGCAATAGTTTGCGGAGTTGTGGTTTCACTGCGAACTGATATAATGTTGGCTAGAGAGCTAGAACTGTATTTGCAGCAGTCTCATCATGTCTCACTGGAAACCTAAAATAAAAAACAAAGCTTTGTTTAAATGGAAATGCAATATGTTTCTTTCTACAGATAAGTTAATTATTTTGCCACATTTTCTTGCTCCTGGGTATGCTGTGCACGTTTCCTAGGAGAGGATCAGTGATGCAATAGCGTCACAGTGTAAGAACACTGTCACTCGTACTGTAAGTTTTATTTTCTTTCTTTGGTCCACAGTCTTCATCTTAAGCAGCTCTCCTGTCTAACATCCCAGATTACTTGGTCACCATTTTACATGCTGTTTCTATTATTCATTGTGCAAAAAAGAAATAAATATTTAGACATAAAACTATTCTAAAGTCCAGAAACCATAAGAGCTGAAAATTGTATCCATCAACATTTCTATATTTTACCCTGCCTTTGAATACTTCGACATAACTTTTACAAAAGTATTGGATCATTTTTGTTTGGGGAAACAAATCTAATGGTCTACTTATACAAGAACAGGGATCATGACTTCTTGGCAATAATGATCAGAACAATATATTCTATCAAAGTAATTGATAGAATATATCCATAAGCTTGCTCAACCCTTGGAAAATATGCAAGTAATGAATATATTTGCACTAAAAACCTCAGATTGTGGAACTAACACATACGGTCTGCACCTTATCATCTCTTGCTATATCACTATAGGAATTTGGATTGCTTGTTATCACAGAGAACACACACACACGCGCACCCACTCCCAGCGAGGCTGTCCGTTGGCTTGCTCTCAGAGGAGTTCAGGTATAACAACACATTTCCAAAACTGACATTTAATCTAAGGCACAAATCACCGTGGAGATCCCCCATCCATCTATAAGCTGAAATGTATTTATGGTCATATTCACATACACATACACACATGCATATATGCACACGCACACAACTTTTGCGAAAACTCAGAGATTTTACAGATCAACTCTCTCTGAGCCCATGCAGACACTCTTGGGAATATATATTTATTTGTGATTTTATTGGAGAAAACGGTATCATCCATTTTCATTATTGACCCCATCTCAGAGCCACATAGGTGGTGGTGTGGCAAAAATTGTGCTTAATTCCTTAGTTTTGCTGACATTTTAAATTTAACTCTGAAAATAGGGAAATCATACAAATAATAACAAAAGAGTAATTTGATGCTTTGTATGTTCTCTTTAAGGTGTCTGCTGAATGAAGAGATAGAGAGACTTAGAAGGAGATGCAGCAGCCAAAAAAATAGAACTTTTTCTCACAAGCTAAGCCGACTTAAAATACTTACCGGGGGCCATATTGAATAAAGATGATGGGTTTAGTTAGGTGGCTGTGGGATGAGGATGGGGTGTGCTGAACTGCAGGGTGTGCAGGAAACTGGTTTGACTTGGGACAATTATAAAAGTGGGTTGTATACAAACCTCTGAGCTGCAGGCAGTATTAAAGTCTGTTAAAAGTATAAGAATTAATTAACTTGGTTATTAGAACTCAAAAGATTGTGTAAAACTTTGTTTAGACTGAGGAGATAAACCATTTCATAAGTAGATCATCTGCAATCTATAATTGTCTCTTGCTGAAATCAGCTTTTAATTCACCTACTTATTACTTCATTCATTTTTTATCACAAGAAAAATAATAAAGCCAAAATGGAAGCAGGGTGAGATAGGAGATGGAGACTGGGAGACTCGGGGGCTCTGTGGGCTGCACTGACACTAATGATATCTGACCTCAACCAGACAAATAGCCAGATTTTCAATCCTCTGTGTTCCTCTCCTCTATCTTTCTCCCTCCATTGTCTCGGGGGCATTGCTTCACATCATTATTTGGCTGGAATTAGCTTTTACCACCTTTTTCCCGCTATTTGCCTCCCCTCAAGTCTTGTTTAATGTTCCTTGCTTTCTTTGTTTTGTTCTTCTTCAAACGCTCTTCATTGGTTCTCCTTTCCTTCTGCTTGTGTTCATCCTCCTTATCAGTTGCTTTCTTTTGGTCTTTTTTTTAACCTCAACTTCCTCCTTCTTATGCTTCTGTTTTGTCCGTGTAATTTTCCTTTATTGCTTTATTCTCTTCCTCTCTCAGACTTCTGGTTTGTTCTTTCAGTTCATATTTCCCTCCTTTCCGTTTCTTTAATTTTTCAAAATGTTTCTTAGAGTGCACGCCTTTCCTAAAATGTCCTATGTTTCCCATTTCCTTTTCATTCCTGTTGTTTGGTTGCCTTATTTCCTAGCTTACTGTTTCTCACTTTACCCTTGATTTTCCCTCCCTGTGCTGCCTCCCACTCTCAAACATGTCTTTTTCCCATTTAATTAGCCATCCAGGCTTTGGATGCTAAGGCAGATGGCTGAACACAGCTCTGTCTATCTCCATTTCTTTGCAGACATCACCGCTCCTTATTCCCTCTGCCTCCCTTCTTTCTCCCTTTCCATTTCTTCTTCCTGCCTTGTGTGTCCAGAGGGTGTCAGCCGCCAGTGGTTACTCCCATCCATGCCGCTGACCACCAGGCCATGCTGCGGCACTGGCACTGATCGGATGTGACAGCGCTCTCATTATTTAAAGTCAGAGTCACTTTGTGTATTTGCCTCTGTCTGTGTGTGTCCAGGGGTTTGAATGAGCGAAAGGGTGTGAGTGTGTAAGTGCCTGTCAGATTGTCTTTGTGTGTTATTGCCCTTCTTTCTCAGGGCCAATGGGGAGAGAAGAGAAAGGGGGGCTAATGAAGTAAGCATCGGATTGGGAAGCAGAGAACTATATCGGTGATAAAGGGGGAAAGAAAAAAAGGGGGGCATTGATGGACTTGTTTGTAACAAAGACTTCACTTCAGTCAAGTCCAAAAGAGAGTAAACAAGCAAAAAATATATATTTTCTTTAACCAGATGGTTTTATGCACAGTAAACTCTTCCTCTTTGGCTGCTAAAAAGCTGTTTTGAATTTGTCACTTGGTTTCATTCTGCTGAGGGAGAATTGGCTGATGGTTTGTTGATGTCCAACCTCTTAATGGATTTCAGCTGCAATATATTTAGCCGAGATCCACAGATGTGAGAGAATGGTAACAGACAGGTGGCCAAACCAACACACAGGAAAGAGGGCATATCCTCTTCAAGCAAATGTATTTGAATGGATTCTGCCTTTTCAGTACCAGGCATTTTGCTTATCTCAACAGTTTGTTGCCAGGTGAGCAACACAATGAACATTGAACTGCATGTCGCAAGCCATTTAATGGTCCATCTCCCAGTCACTTAGTAACACCAACTGTCCTTAAAAAACAGCTGGTAACCAACCACTTCACGGTTGAATTGTTGCTCAAACTAATTGATTCTCACAAGTGTCCACTTTTACAAGTAAAAGCAAAGGGGGCAAAAAAAGCAAGATGCTGAGTTTCATTGAGATTCGACATCCCACACAAATGAACTGGGATTCTGTGGATTGGGAGAATAGTTGGTGACTTTTCACTGAAATATTGGGGTTTTGATCATCAACTCTCCAAAATGGCAGAGTGGTCCCAAAAATGTACAATTAAACAGAGCTAAATATGCTGCTAGTAAACACCCACATGACAAATTATGTGTATATTTGTTAAATTTTGCCAAAACAAAACGTAAGTAGCTTAAAACGTATAGCAGGGGTTAAGTCAAGATCGGTTCTTCTGAGACCAACACCAAGACAGAAGCCAAATTATTAACTTTAACAAATATTTCAGAACATTGCTCTTTGTGCACCACAAAAGGCAAAGATAAATGGAAAAACAGGTAACTATGCAACTAAAACTATCTGTCGGTATTAAACTAATACTTGTCATAATAAACTCATATTTAAGTACTTTGGAGAACATGTACACACATTGATACACATTCTCCAAATTTAATCCAATCTGAATTAATCAGTTTACATTCCAAAATAATTGTATGATGAATTAAAAAAACTGAAAGATTAGGCTAATAAAGATGTCATATTTTTAAAAAAAATATTTTTATATGACCAAGTATTGTTGCTTCCATCTTTTTATGACCAAAGTCTGACCATCATTTTCTGATAGCTGCTGGGTTATTAAGTTAGTTGCAATGTTAGTTTATCTTAAACTACACTTTTAAACAACACATGTTCTTTTTAAAAATGACTTTCAAGATCACACAGAGTGGTATCCTTTTACAAAGTCTCTGTTGGTGACAAGCTGTGAATAAGACTTATGTCACTTAACTTTCAGGCATTTATTTATATGTTAAATGGCCTCTTGCATAGAGAGCTTCATTCCTCAAAACAGACACACATACTGACTTATTGTCTGTCCCTTTTCTACCTGTAGATATGAGACTCTGCCTCCACCTGTGGCCTGTGGAAGTAATGAGGTTAGCGAGAGCGCACGCCTTTCCTAAGGCTCTAATACCTCTGCCTGTCTTTGCAGGTATGTGCATGTGTTAACTTTAATCTTGTATTCCATTGAGTATGACTGTGTGTGTCTTAGCATTTCTCACCTTGCAAGGACCATTTTTCCAACAAATACCACAATGTGAGGACCCACTGCTCCTTATGGGGACTGCTCCTAATATATTGAACCTCTTGTTTAGGGGTCTGGGTTAGGTTTAGCAATCAAGTGTGAATTAAGTTTTGCTTATGGTTACGCATAAACTAGTAAGGGTTAGAGTTAGGGAAATTGTCAAGACTCAGGCATAAATTTGGTTACTAAAATGAGCGAAAGTCAATACAAAGTCCTAATACAGGCAGAAATATAAACGTGTGTGTGTGTGTGTGTAAGAGAGATTGGTGATGGGGTGGTTCATACCTCTCTCCGGGCTGTAATACACGGTGGACTATTTCAGACTATGCCCCTGTATCTGTCTCCATTCATATTGGCTCCGAGTTACCTGAGGGCTGCTGGGGTTCTCTGACAGATATTAAAGGAAGGAAGTTCACCAGCATTTTCTATATGAGGAAACACAATAGAAGGCATGACTTTAATGTCTTAAAGGTGCAGTTTAACTCGAGGTAAAGTGAAGAGTCAAGCTGGAAACATGATTAGGTGAAAAGACAGGGGAAAAGCATGGATTTACTGAAGATATCTTAACTGTTTGTTCAGAAACAAGCTAAAGAAGAGGGGTGGTGGGTGAAAAAATGCAATTATATCTTCACTTTAAGCTTAAATTAAGCCAAAGAAATAGACTTAAAGTGGAGCAAAGCTGACCGTAACCTTACCCTGTTTAAATTTACTGAGCTTTTTTTAAACTAATTTACGACACACGTTTTCTCGAGAAGAGAACTACTTCTTTTAATGGGGAAGAAAAACGAGGCAGATGTGCTTATTTACAGTACACTGCCACATAAAAAGTGAATAATAAAAAAAGGCTTGCTTTAAGAGTAAGTGTTTTTTTTTTTTTGCACTGATGGCCTTTTTTTGAACAGTAGACAAGAAGCAGGGAGGAGAGAGAAAGGGAAGACATACAGCACATGGCCCAAGTCTACGAATCAAACCCAGGACAACCGCATGGAGAACTAGAGGCTCTTTAAATGGTGCGTAACTCTACCAACTGCGCTAACCATCGCCCAAGAGTAAGTAAAATTATAAATTCAAGTATTGGTAAGTGCCTTACCCAAGCATCATCAAGAAGGCATCAGTGGACTACGATCGCACTTTGAATGACCATAGAGGCTTTCACAGGATTGCAGCAATACTGGATTTGTGTCATGGTCACCAGGTAGGAATACGCCAAATATACAGCATGTGGTAAAAACGATAGAAATCTGTTGTTGCTTGTTCAAAATCAGCTTGCATCAAAACAAGCAGGAAGCTATAAAGAGGTTGTTAAAAAGGCAAACACAAAAACGTCAATTAACTGGACCAGGTTTGAGTTTAACCTCTCGCTGTCTTACTGCAACCCAGTTGGACGGGGTGGAAACCCTGCAAGTTAGATAATCTTAAAGAGATTTAGGCTTAATAAGTAAATAAACCCTAGAAATTATGCATCAAGATTAAAATCCTTAATTTTAGTCAGTTTAACTCGTGTAGAAATTATTTTATTGCAGCGAATTAGTACCAATTTCGGAGGCTAAATGTTTGAATCAAAAGTTAGCAATCTACTTAACGCTTCTTTTGAAAGTGCTAAGCAAAAATAGTGGGTAGGGTACACACAGCACTTCCACAGCAAGACAACAGGGAGTGCATTCATGTGGCTCATTTCAGTGCCAGTTTTATGCCTGAGCTGCTGACTGAAAGGTTTACTCTCTGGTGCCCTGAAACAAATATTAAAAACAGAAGAAGCATTCAAGCATGCTCTGATGCAACCACATTGTGTGGCATTTTCAAATACAAACATGGATGTACAGCCATCATCAGTGCCAGAGTTTTCTTTTATGTAGAATATGTGAGCATTTAGTGATGTTGTGACACTCTTATCACAATGCTGTGATACTTTCTTCTACAAAAAAGTTGTCAGTGACATCAGCATGGCATTAAAGACATTAAATTCTAACTCACAGGCTGCAAATATTCACTAAAAGCTTCAGAAAGACCGAAGGAGCTGAAAAAGCAAATTACTTCTGTTTTTAATTCAAAGACAGCTGAGACAAATTAATTATTAACACATGCCTTTGTGTGTCTATAAGATATTCTTATTAATTTTTAATGTATTGTTGGAAAATAATCCAACTCTGCTTATTGAAAATGGTGTTAACTGAAGCCCTTAGCACAAAGCAGAATATTGAGTATGAAATTACTGGAAATGGTGGTGTTGGAAATAAAATATGCAAAAAATAGTTGTAGTTCATGTTTTTAGTGGGAAGTTATGTTATTGGTCTAATTTTCACAATAACAGCGTCAGTACAACACTTAAATCCACTCCGTAACTTGATTTCTGATTACTCCTTGAAAAAGTAACTTAGTTACTTCACTGATTAATTTGAAAGTAACTAAATTAGATTAAGCATTACCCAATCAGTTGCATTCAGCAGCTGCTGACAACAGACCCCAGCACCTCCATATGAAAATGACGGGTCAGCTGTGTAGGGAAAAGCTGCCCTATTCTGAGTGCAGCTTTTCCTCTACTGTCTGACTAACGTCTTCAACTCTGCCACTCTTACTGGGTTTGCACCAGAGTCCAGGTTTCAATATTTGGAGATTGGGAGACCACTTGTATTTAATTTGCAGCTCTGCTTCACACCTGTGAACATGATTGATTTGCTTGTCACTTTGATTGTGTCATTCTGCAACTCACAAACATTTCTTCAAAATTTGGTGTAGTATTTTTGATGATTCATAATTTCATGGTTGATTTTGTGAAATGAATTAAATTTTTTCTATATTTCTCTACATTTCAGTCGGCCTTCACTAGATAGCATGTATATTTTATTAACCTGATGAGGCTTATTTTGTCTGTAGCTCAAAAAAACGTGCAATTGTTTTTTATTAATTTTTGTAATTTTTTTGTCTTTCATAGAAACAAAATATGAAAATGAAGCTGAAAAAATGAAAGATGATCCCAACTGTTAAGCAGCAACTTTCTAAAAATGAAGCAATCAATATTTAGTCTTAGGAAACAGAATACAATTTGGCATTTGTTTTGTGATTTCTTCACATTACTCTTAATTTATATCTGCATTTGGTGTTTGTGTTATCTGAACAAGCTTTAAAATGTTTTATTACAAAGTCTGCAGTCAAAGTGCAAATGAGAGATATGCAAATATTTTAGCGTAAAACAGCTATTCTGAGTTTAATTTGCTGTACATTTGAACTGGAAACTGTGTACAAGCTTATTTTATGGGTGAGATGTTTTTTTTGTTTGTTTTTTTGCAAAGATAGTTTTGTTTAATTAGTGTTTTGGTACCACAGGGTTTTTTTTGTTTTTTTCTGATAATCAGCACGATTTCATTTATTTTAATCTCACAAAACCCTTTCTTTCAAAGTCTAATTAAACATTCAGAAACAAAACCAAACAAAATAAAATTTAAAAAAGCCAATGACAGAGTTGGAAAAAAAACAAAAAACAAAAGCTGCACTGAGTAGTGATATAAAAGATACCATTGCTCATGACAGTAAACTGTCCTCAGGAAAAACACACACAAACCGTTTGGGTGATAAACGATGAGGTTCAGAAAATTACCAGTGAGATAAATCCCAAGCCCAACAGCCAACAGTGAAGATCAATAATAATTTATTGGTAACTTTCTTCTTCATACAATTTTTTTCCCAGTCTGTTCTTTAAAGTGTGCAGTGAGGGAGGTTGAAGACAGAATGAAGAAAAGTGTGCGTGTGGCCTTGAAAGTTGATTAAAAACAGGTGCAGTGACAATCACATCAAATTGATGGAAGCCTTGTGTGAATGTAGCGCTCATATTGTGTGGGTGCGTGCATGTGTGTGTGAGAGAGAAAGAAGAGTATGTGTCAGTGGCTATTGATTGTTGATCATAATTCTCTTGGTGCAGTCTGGCATCTCCATCACAACAATTTACTGGAGCCTGCATTGACTTATGGGTTGCAAACTTCTGTCAGTGCTAACATGCTCTAAATAACAGAACAGAGAGCTGATAGATGAATGGACACAGGGAGAAACGGAGGGAGAAGTGCTACAGGGGAAAAAGGAAATCCATTCTTTGGAAGTTAATTTCAATCTCCAGCATAATCCAGCAAAAACACAGTATGAGCTGCAACATTACTGGGGTCACTCTGAGAGATCCGCAGCTTGTTCTACTGCCAGCCAGCCCTCAGCCTTTGCATTTCTCTTGGATTGCAGCGCCCTCCTTTGATTGGTTCTAGAACTGCAGGGATGAAACTGCAGAATCTTGAGCCACTCCACAATCAGTGGTTTCAGCAGTTACTAGTGTCCATTGAGTTGCGAAAATACCCACAAAGTTATAATTACATGTACTATAAAATTTAAAAAACAAAACATAGTTCACAATACCTATTATGCCTTCATAATACCATTCTTAATTAGACATTAGAAGACAAAAAGAGGGTCACAAAATGAAGTTTATGTCAGAGAGCCTTACCAACTACATAACTGTAAAAACATTGCTAGTTAGGGTTACCTCTAGTTTTGGTTATGAAAAAACAGAGCATAGTGAGAATATCAGCATGAAAAAAAGCTACTTTGGCAGCTAAAAGGGTAAGAGAAGACAGAAGGTAATACAAAATTAAAGGAACAGAAGTAAAGAAACTTAAATTGAAGTGAAATAAAACAATAATAGCAAAATCACCAAGTAAACAGGAAGAAGCATTTAATTCCAAATAAAAAATTAGGACATCATAAATCGTAAACTAGTTAAACATTTTTTAATGGAAAGCTGCAGTAAACAGCAATGTTTCCAGTTCAGTTTCTGCTCATCTGTTTATGCAAAAGCTAATGTTGAGATCCAGCCATGAAAAACTCAACTACATACCCAAAAAGACTGCCATAAAACTATTACTCCCAGAAGGCCTTACATTAACCCACTTTCAGTTTCTGGAGGAAAAGGAAGAGTTTCACATGTTTTAACAAAAGTTCTGTCCTGAAGGACGTCATCCTCTTTGCCACAGAGACCTGCAGTGGTGAGACACACACGCATGAGATTCTCCACTTCGCTGATGGAAGGGAGGTACTGTGTCTTCAAAGGGTTGGTGGATTGTGTGTTTTCATACAGTACAACTTGTGTGTGATGAATACAGTATTTAGGGTGGCATGATTGGGGGAATATATAACAAAAGGTCAAGCTGTCAGCAAAACAGGCAAGCTCACGAAACTAGCAGCCCTGCAGAATAGCAAAGATGCTCCACTGGTGTCAGGCAGACGTGTACGCTTGTGTGAACAGCAACAGTGCTTGTTTTGCAAGTTTAAGGTGTGCTTTAATATAAATGAAAGGCACGCTGAAAAAAATTTTTTTTGCCATGTTTGTTTTTTGTCTAACAATAATTTTCATATATAAAAAGATAGCTACTAAGACATGCAGCAGAAAAAACAGATAAATACATTCCCTTTAGATTAAATCTGCAACCATTTTGCTCAGTTAATATATGTACGTGTTACTCCCCATTTCTTTCTATGTGTAAAAGCTATTGCCATCAGCAAAACCCAGTAAAATTTTTAGACCCATTTCTTCTCAATCTGTCTTGTTTCTTCTTTCATTCTTTCACAGTTGCTATCCTCTTTTTTCCACTGTTATTTTCTGTCTACTCTCTTTAATAGGCTTCTCCTCTTTCCCAAACATGCTTTCCTTCTCTTGCTTCTAATCACTCCAGCCTCCCGTACTCACATTCACCTTTAAGCATTTCCTCCCCTCTTCCCACCCTTCATGTCATAGGGTACCACAGTTAATTAGCCAATAGTGATTTTGGCCTCTCAATAGAATCTGAGCAAGAGCAAAAGATGCTTTTGTTTTTTCTCCGCCCTCAAACTCACCCCTCCATTTCTACTTTTACACACCTCTATCTCCCATCTTCTACATCTGTTTCCCAACTCAGTAAGGGCAGAAAGAGCTATCTGTTCATTGGTTCAACTCAAAGTTAACCTCAAAGTTATCCTATTTTTTGCCTTTGATATGAATTTGCTCTTTGTTTCCCTCGCAGATGAAGGAGGGACGTGTCCCAGTGTGTGCCTGTGCTTGAAAAACTGCCAGAATCAGCCATTTAAAAAAGTACAAAAGAGAGAACAAGGATAAAAGCAACACTTGTGAAGCAGTCTCTTCATTGCTTTTATTCATAGCAAGGAGTCATGAATAAAACTTTAAATACATTTTGTTTATACTTAAACATAAAATGATGCTGTTTGGCACTCAAGACATGAGCTCGCTTGTAGTGACATTTATGCATGCTCTTTAATAGTATTTTCAGGAGGGAAATGTAAAAACCCGCCATTCCAATGCAGCAGGAAACATGTCACAAATCATTATTTACATCTGTTTCAGAGGTAAAGTTCTGGCCACATTTGGTGCAGCACTTTTTGCACAAAATTTTATTGCAGTGACTCACTCTTGCTCTAAAAAAATTTTAATGTAAACATTTTCTAGCTATGTGGTGTAACAAGATGTTCAGTTTGGATATGAAAACAATAGGTGCCAAAAGCAATTATGAACAAAGTTAGCTATTTTTATCAAAATTGTCGAGTTTGGTCATCATCCTTTTGTCTGGAAATAATTGGCATGTAGTTTTTTTTATTGTTTCATAAATACCTGCCTGTTGATATGTGGACTTTCACGCAGCGAGTCTCTTCTAGGGGAATCTATAATGTTTTAAGATTCTTCTCTACAGAAGCTCAGATAAGTCAAGTTGAAACCTTTTTTTGGGGGAAGATAAAGTTACAAACACGCAATTTAAATTTTGGATCCATAGTTTCTTCGAAGATACAATCTATTACTCAGCCAGTGAGGACAAAGACAATCACACTGGTGGGGGTGTGTGTGTGTGTCTCAATGAAATCTGTGGACCAGTGAGAATATTCTGCTATTCAAAAGTTTATTATATAACATCATGGATGAACATCCTTTGTGGAAACTATACACATTTGCAGCGCATTTTAGTGGTCAAGGTTTTTACCAGTCTCCTTTGTTCTCTGTGTAGTTTAGTCCATTTTGTTATCGCATAACTGAGCCCAACAAGTACATTGATTCATGATTAGATTTCTCAATTGAATTACATTACCAGCGATTAAATTACTGGTACCTCTAACAATTCCTTCTAACCCTGGAAGACACCGACCATAGAAATCATTAAGAAAAAGTTCAACCACTCTTTGTGAGAGTACTTTGGAGATTAAAATGTTTTTAGTTTTTCATTTTTTTGTAAGATTTTATGAGAACATAGTATTAATAAATATAAAATAAACATGCTCTATTTTATATCTTATACAATTGCTGCACAAAAATGATTACGTACACATGCTCTAAAACACTGTTGTTTTCCCTTTTGTCTGCAATTTTTATTGAGCTTCTAAATGGTTTCTCCCTGTGATATTGCCCCTGCATTAGTCAACTTGATAATTGTGATTAATTGCCTTAACATTTTCGGGCATGTCTGCACACACATCCACGCATGCACGCATGCAAACTCAAGTGAATGCAAACAAAAAGACAAGCTCGATCCTACAAGGTAAATTTTTTCAGTGATCTGCATTTATAATGCACAAACACTGACTGAGTCCAACATATGGATAAATTAAAGGTTTACTGTAATGCAAAATTCCCTTTTTGCATGTTTCTGTACTTTCTTTGGGGTAAGAACAAAAGAAAAAAAAACACCCAATTGTTTTTTGGGAATAAGTAAGTCTTCTGCTGGTGTCTGCAAAACAACCCGTTTCAAAAACATCTAAATTGTTGTGTCACAATTTTGTTACCTACCAACCCCAAGGCAAGCCCAGCTCCTCCCCAGGCAACCTAAGAGGAGCTCCACCCACTTCATTACAGAGAATACACTAAGTCTGTTCTGCTGGTTTTACCGCTGCACAATGGCTGCTGGAAAAGGAATATGTTTTGTTGTCGGCTGCAGTATAGATATCTATATTTTCTCCCAGTCACAGAGAACAGAGCTGCGTGGTTTCATTTGATTTTTGCTTGTGATGTCCCTGTCAAAATTGCAAAAAAAAGTTGTAATTTCCACTAATCAGTTTAAGAAAAAGTCCTTTGAAAACTACCTGTTTGTTGCCATTTTCACATGCCTAAGGTGTTAATGTAAATTTAGAGTTGGGAGGGTTTGTCTAGCAGGAGTTTATTTGTAAAATCGTGACGTAGCCCTAAAACAGCGCATTCCTGAACTAGCTCAAAACAGGCAGAACTGATCGGGTGAAATCTAAATATCTCAGAATGAATTTGTGTAACTTAAATGTAAGGTTGTACAACCTCAGACTTATCCTAGTTTGTTCAAGAAAGCTTAATAGAGGATTTGTAAAGCCATTTAATTAAAAATAATACTAATAGTTGGATGGGTGCACACACATGGTGTTACACTTTGTCTTTCCAATGTTTTTTTTTCCACTTGTAATTTTTGTAGGGAGATATTTACAATCCCAATGACATTTCTTTATTAATGGCCATGTACAAAGCCGTTCTAAAGCAGAATGATGCAGGCAACTGTGTGACAGCTGAGTATGAATTACAGGATTGATGTAGGGATACATACACTCTCTGAGGCTGCCTTGTCACTGGTAAAGAAATTGCTAAATCCCAACAGTTTTTAAATGATGTATTGAAGATTAAATTGCACATTCAGAGTTTTAGCTTTGAAGCATATGACACAATCACATTGGTATAAAGGGCTAAAGAAGTTTATTTGCCTTTAGTTTAATCAGGCTGACACAGGGTAGAAATTACAGATTTGACAAAAATTGTAGCCAGCTAGATTTATCTGGTTACACTGACAGTGATTTTAAAAGCACAACACACACATATTCTCCCCGCCCCCCAACGATGCTTTCATCGTTTGTTGCTCTATGTGAAGATGCTGCATGTTACAGCTGAGTTTGTGAGATGAACTCATGAACTCCCCTGTAAAAACAAACTTAGTAACTCTCTGGAAGTCACTGACTAGAAAATCATCTTCTGAGTTTTTTTTTATTATTTTGAAGAACTATAGATTACAATTGGCTAGACAAATAACACATCTTAAGTAGAAAATGTATTCTGCAAAACTGGATTTGTGATATTGTCATAAACCTTGTTCCACCAGGGTCTTTAACTCCAGTCCTGTGTTCCTAGGCCAACTTATCTGCATCAAATGGCTGAATTACCTCCTCAGTATGCAATCAAGTTCTCCAGAGCACTGCTAATGACCTAATTGGTTTCTGAGCTGTTGAAACAGAGACACATTTAAATGTTACAAAACACCTGCCTAATAGGCCTGGATTTTTAGACTCCTATCCTACATCAACCCAATAGTCCAAGGAAATCCTTGGAATTATCCCAGTGGAGAGGTGGCAAAACTGAAAGCTTTAGGGGTTTATGACAATCCATGATAGACTATTTGTTCAGCTTCTAGGTAGAAAATAGCAAGTTAAATGATAATTCCCTCATATAATAAATATAGCCCTTTTATACTAATACTAAGTCACTTCCAACTAGAAGGATGGTTAATGGCAAACATACAGTCAGACAGGAACATACAACTAAGCTGTTCTTGATCTTATCTACAGACAGCTGACATGGTCTTATGAAAGGTTGATGTGGTCAGAGGGGTGCAGGAGAGTGGTGTGGACTGACAATCCAAGTTGGCACATTCCCACATAAAAAGCTGCTGAGAAATAGCCTTACTGTAGTGTGTCTAGTCCGGGCTGTGTGCCAGGTGAGCTCTCCCACCTGTGACGCACAGTTAACTTTAGCTGCCAGGCAGGAGCCTTGGCAACTTTCTGTTTATGTCCGTCAGTGTGCGTTTATCACTGGTTGTATATACATCAGTGAACCCACACCATAATGCATGTTGAGGCCACACAGTACATGAGCTGCAAGCCATGTGAAGATCACAGGGAGATTTTCTCTGCCAGGGCTTTGGAGTTAATTAGCTCCAGAAGCCGCAAGGTAGAACAATGTGCACAGTGCTACCTGCAAAACACAAATACCTCTCTTCTCTGTGCTTTGTTTTCTCTCATCCTCTTGCATGGCATCTTTTTCTTTTACTCATCCGTAACATCAACATGTCTCACATTCATACTTTCATGCTTTGTCCTTCTTAAACTATACAGGATGTAATGATTGACCAAAGTCTGAAAACATTAGTAATCAAGAGATTAAGTTTCCTTTTTTATATCAGTAGTAGTGTTTACCCTGTCCGCCAATGCTAGAAAACTAATTAGCAGCAAAGCTATACACCTCTCGTCATAGATTAAAGTAAAACTTTAAATTGCAAAGTGTGTGTTATGTGGAGTAGGGAAATAAATGCAGTGGCATCGAGTTGTTTTCAAAACCTGCAAATTGGTTGAGAAAGTTATCCCTACTGTACTTCCTTTTTCATTATTTTCTTTTTTCATATCCCCTACTTACACTTCAATTTCCTCAATTAGGTTAGCCTCACCCCTTATGATATTTTTCTATTGCTCATATCTGCTTTTCCTATCCCTGTTTTTTTGTCTTGTTCCTTCTCTCTTGTGTCCCATCATTACAAACCTTCACACCCTGGTGTTCTCGTCGGAAATTAGGTATTTATTCTCTGAGCTGTTGGTGTTATCGGAAATATGTTTACCGGGCTTGGCTGACCAGACATGTCCATCTGTTTGTGTGCATGCAAGCGCATTTTACGCTAACAAGACAGCCTATATTTATTCTAACGTCAGATAAATTCTTAGGACATGCTGCCAATGAATCTAATAAAATACTGCAGTCTTCAGGCTTTGTGCTACAAATATATCAGTACTATCAAACACACTGTCGATACTGTCCAATGTTTTTACATAAAATATCTCATAGTTGGATGTTGACAACATAAACGCCAATCTGATTGGTTCTGCTGACCTTTCAATTTTAGATTGAGAGTTTAGACATTCTTAACACCCAGAGATGACTGAAAAATAAAGAATTTACTCTAAAAAGGTTGCTGGTTCTTAATAAAATTCATACTGGAATTAAACTGATAAGTCTGCATTCAAATGCTCTTGATTGCCCACTTTGATGGTGTTGCTGTTTTGTTGATGCTGTTTTTAGCAGAATGTAATGGTGAATGACATAAAGCACAACAACCTATGAGCTAATAGCCAAACACTAACAAAAAGGGATGCCTGTTGTCAGTGTCATAAGAGCCTATTTTGTTTCCCCAGTTCTGAATGCATATATACTGATGATGTAGTGAGAAAAAATATTTTTTGATTTCCTCCAAATCAAGTGTCAGTAATTTACAGTCTAAAAAGGACCAATAGTATGCACATTTTAAGCACAAGAAACACTCTTCTAAATTATTTTTAACAGAGTACCTTCAGTGACAATGTATGTTGTTTGTAGTTTATTCACCTCAAAATGCAACAACAGGCTCAGCAGGTACAAGATTACCTCATAATAATATACTCAAGTAAGAACATTTTTTACTCAAGTAGGAGTAAAAAGTAAGGTCTAGTCCTACAAGTAAAACTTATTTACCTACTACCCATCTTTTTTTTCTTTTTTACATTTTCATCTACTTATCTACATAATGCTTTAAATCATATTCAATCATCCAAACACTCACATGCTGATGGTGGTATGCTACGTTGTAGCCGCAGCTGCCCTGTGACAGACTGAAAGAAGTGAGGCTGCCTCACTGCCGGACTCTCTAATCAACCACCAGCAGGCAAGGAGGATTAAATGTCTTGACCATTAAGACAAACAGGGGTTTGAACCGACAACCTGCAAGTTACAGGACAAACTCCTACCGTCTGAGCTACTATTGCCTCAGATGTTAGATAGAGAATGTTAGCATTGAGCACGGTTATGACTCTTGAAATAAAACTGTTGTCAAGTCTATTAGTTCCTGATGTACCTGTGGCACTTCCCATGAGAGCAGCAGGTCAAGTAGATGTTGTCTCGGTCGTGAATGGCTCTTCACAAATCAACACTCTGGTGAGGCGGCCAGAGTTGAAGATGTCATCCAGAGCGGAAAGTCAGTGCCTGGCAATTTTCAATGACCACGCTCTGCAGTCTGTTTTTGTCTGCTTCAATGCATCTGCTACAAGGAGAATACACGGCAGTGTCCAGGTTAATCTATTTCTCTTTAATTCTACCGTCAAGAAAGCATTTACAGTAACTAGTTCATATGACAAAGACCAGGCAGAGACGTGCCTGATTTCCTGCGAAAGGTACATTTGATCTAACAATCAGGGACATTTGCACACTGAGCTATTATTAATAGTTCATAACAACCTAACTATTAAATTATTCTCATGTGTGATTAAATCAGGAATTTGACTTTAAATTTAAATTGGTTTAGGCTGTCAGCTGCCAGCAGACAAAACCTGTCATGAGGTAAAAAGTATTCTACTGTATTTTAACAGATTAATGGTGAGTAAAAAAATATTAGAGTTTCAGTTTATTTTATCTCTCCTTGGCTAAAACTGTCCAAATGAAGAGCTTAAGCTCAGACAAAGGTATTGTTATGAGGTTAAGATGTGGCAAAAATTTGGAAAATTATTTCTGATGTTTAAATCTTTTTTTCCATATAAAAAAGTGTAAGGAGAATTAACAGAGTTTTTGCAAGTCTTGATAAGGAGGGATTTCTTTGGTTCAAAAAGTGGGATAAACTTAAGTTTGCAGGTGCTTCTGTAAGATTCCTTTTGATTTCCTATTAGTTATTAATGTTTGTAGTTACGTAAATCATGTGTCTTGGTAATTTTCAAAATAATTCCCAAGTTTTTTTAGATATTAAATTAAATACTCTAACAAAAGATAAAGTTGTTTTATGTTTAATTGCTAACTTAGACCTAAGGATGATGATTGTGCATCTTTTGTGAGGATGTTTATTTCAGTCATTAAAAACTTTAAGCACTGTTTTGATTTGCACTATAATTATTTGAAACTTGACTTCAGTTTGTCCCTTAAAGACTTGAGACATCGCTGCTATTTTAATGTTGTTTTTTTTGTCTGAGTACACTTCATCCAGGGCTAACCATCACCATCATATCCTCATATAGCATCAGATACACAGATCCTAGTGGCTATTATTGTTTATGAGATAGGCCTTTTAATCCCTGGGGGCCTAAATATTATAAAAAGATTAATTTGATTCAGGAATATTATTTTCCTTTCTGTGACAAGATGAAAATTTACAATTTAGAGAAAAACAAATCACTTGGGGAAACCCTGTCTACACAATATTTGAGTGATGTTCAATATGTGGAATGCATGCTCACCTTCTTTATTCTTGGATGACATTCAAAAATGTTGCCAGTTTGCAATAGGAGTTTGGCAGAGCCTCCGCTGTCACTGGAAGCAGAAAAATACTACAAGCTATAAAGGGAAAGAGACTGCTTGGCACAGCTATGCACAGTGCTTTTACCGTCATCCACAACCACATCTGTAAATTAGATTTTTATTATTTGGTTAAAAGCTTAAAAAAGTAAAATAAAAGATTGAGTGACACCAATAGAAGTAGTAAACGACTTGAATTGGTTGAAGGTACCTGGACTCACATTGCTGCAAGGGTTCTGCTACAGTATGTTAGGATGCTATTCTCTTTTTCTTGCATAAGCCACTGAAAAGGCAAAAATGTAGGAACTTTTGTTAATCTCCCCACGTAATCAATGGAGAAACATTTCCCAGCTCAAATAGCAGTCTCACAGGCCTGTTTAGGACTGATAGAAAGGAGTAAGTATGGAGAGAGGAGGTCAGAATGAATAGCCTGGCACTCGTCCAAGGATGTTTATGTTAATTCGTAGTAGCCCAGCAGCAGAGGGCCAGTGGCGAACATTTCATTAATGAAATGGAATTGAAAGAAAGCCTATTAATGATGTGTAATCCTCTGAAAGTGATTTGTTTTTAAATGAGATTACACCTGGTATTCTTCTTTTCCTTTTAGTGTGAATTTAAGAGCAGCATGCAACAGCGTTCAGTACTCTCAATGAAAGTGAGCAGGGAGGAAAATAAATAAATAAAGGCAAATTGCCTCCAAGACACAGTTCAAATTCAATACAGATGCCTGGTGCGTTTAATGTCAGAATCACTGTAAATACCATTTGTGAGCCGAGCTTTTTGAAACATCAAAACATCAAAAAGTGAATGATACAGCTACAGTTGGAGGGCTGCCTGATCTCTCAGGGACTCACTTTAATCTTCACACTGCCTCTTCACGCAAAAGATGGCTTGAGCCAGAAAACATCCACAAAATATTTTGTTCTTTGAAACAACCCGAGGCTTCTGCACAGGTTTATTCGCTTATCCTTAAAATCTTACATTATTTCACAAGCTTTCTCATGGCCATACATTTAAGGTGAGGTTTTACCCGCTCAAAAATTCAGCAAAATACTAATACAGCAATCCACTGGCGGGTGCTTTTGCACAGACATCTGCGTTCTTGCACCCACACAGAGAAACACAGCCCAGTCTTTGCGGTGCTTTGACTGCAGGATGTCCATAAAACCAAACTATTGATTGTTGCAGAGGTGGGCAGAGATCTTTGAAATGGCTGAATTGGGCGTTTGATAATGGAATCGCTCTTTTTTTCACTCCAGCAGAATGGCTTCCAGGGGCTTTCTGCACGGCTTCATCACAATTCATTCTGCTTTTGTCTCTCCAAGAGGATCTCCTAGCCCTCCCGGAAAACACAGCAAACCCCACTGTGCTTGTGCTGCTTCAGAGTGGATCTGAAGACTCAGATCACAACAAAACAAGGCCACAAGTCAAGTGGAGAATGAATTTGCGAAGTATATCAGCGCTATTGTCTCGAGGCAGGTTAGAAGCACAGTTATATTTCGAGAATTCCCTGCTTCACTTAGTGGAGGACACTAGCAATTCTCTGTTTGGTCTTTATAGTTTTATACAGCACATTGCAAATGTAGCCATGCTAACGTTACTGCATCTTGATATTTTACAGCAAGAAACTTTCAAGAATATTACAGTAATTGCATTATGCATTTGATCTGAAATACTTCAAAAGTCTAAGATATATTTTTTAATTGTTTCTAAAGATCATTTTTGAAGTGGATCCTGGAAAGCTGTGTAGGAAGGTGCAAAAACTGAAAAAACTATTAAATGACTTGGTTGACTGTTATCTAGATGAGCAGTGATTAGATTGAACATAACCTAATCACTAATTAGTAGAAGTACTAATTAGTGAAGTACTTTTGAAAGCATGGACAATATATGGCTTCCTTTAGCCAAATCATTTTATGTGACCTGTTGTTGTTCTGGCTGCACATTTGCATCTTATATTTATATGCGTTTTGTTCTTTCTTTGATGAGTCCTATGGCGTATGAGGCATCCAGTTTTTAATTTAGACTTTCAAGACAGTTCACACAAACTTATTGATATGTTGTAGTTTCCATGGAGAAAGTTGTTCTTTTGTTTTCTGCCATTGTTAGAAATCCAGTGTTTAAAAATATAAAATATTTGCATTTTTAAACACCGAATTGTAATGTTTAAATGTGAAGCCATTTGTGCTGCAGAGATGTTTTTTCCCTTATAACTTTATTCTTAGTAGTCAAGAATAAAGTTAGTAGTATTCTTGACTACTAACTTTATGAGTAATTAAAACAATAAACAGACCAAAGTCTTCCTCCACAATTATCATTATCAAGCAATAAGAAGTAAATATTGACGCTATGCAGTCCATTCATCTAGCAGCCACACATCACGTCCTCACAGTTTGCGTCTTAACTCTCACCTGGGAGTGTTTTCTTTTTTCCTTCCCGTGCACTGCACACTCTGTGCATGCACATTTGCAGCATACTGCACACTATTTACACCACAGCGCATGAAGACATCCACCGTGATGTGTTTATTCAATCAAATTGATTTCCCTGGACACCACAGAGGCAGCATTCTAAGTTAATTGAATTCAAGCTTAATTCATGCCTCTTCCTCGTCCGGGTTCCCCCATTCCGACAGTCTCCAGACAGTTAAGGGCTGAGCCCAGCAGGGAGCTGTAAGTTTAAGTGGTGTTAAATATTTACAGTGGAGAAGTATTAATTCATATTTTACTGAAAATGTCTTATATTCCACTCTGCTCTAAGTCAGTTCTCCTGTGAATGAGATGAAAAAGTAGAGATCGAAAAAAGGAATAATGCTTCTTCTGCTTCCTTTTTTCTTTTTTTTTAGTTTTGTTGTTGGTATTCCTTTGAAGATAGTTTTAAATGAACCTAAAGCTCAACTTTAACCTCAGCAGGAACCCTTTCTAAACAACCAGTGCCTCTTTTGTGTACCTCGTATCTCTCATTCTTGCCTTTTTATACACATACAGCACATTTTTCTTCGTATTTTGTAAGGTCACCAAATAGTCACAGCAGCAGTGTTATGACTGCTTGTTACTGGTCAACCTAAAATCACAACAATATGTCATATTTTAGGGCACCAGCAGATGCTCCATGTCTCCATCTGAAAGACATACTGCTTCATTGTCACTTAACTTACACTTGAAACCTGGCCCTGCTTTTGATTCGTCTGACACATTGATACAATATACTGACACTGTTGTGTATGTCTCTCTGTGTATGTACACATGTGTCACTTCCAATGATGATCTTTTCTGAGCTCACATACAGACTGTTGTGGGGGTAGCAGAGGTTTACCACTATGACAACTCATCAGGGCTCTAACCGATGCCATACTAAAAAGAGAACCAGAGTGATTATTAGTGCATAATAATAAGGTGGAGCAGATCACCTTGTTTTGATGCACCGTGCAAAAGCTGATGAGTCAGAAAATTAGCCATTTTACATTTCTTTCTATTGTTTTTATTTATTTTTGCCTAAAGGAATCAATTGGTGGCAGTCTATTGGTACCACCACTTTTTCTTGAAGAATGGTAATTATATGCCATTCTTCTCATTATACAGGTAATACTCATTATATTATATGAGTGTTACCTGCATTCGAGTAAAATCTGCCTTAATCTTTTGCATTAAGTTAAACAACTCATGGATGTTTCAAGTCTATGATTGCTAAAGTGGAAAGATATAAATATGTTGGGTCCAATCATAAAGGACTGAATGTTTGCAGATCATCAAAAGAAACTGGTCAAATTGTTTTTCAATTTGACCAGTATTTTGTTTGACCAAATTGATTAACTCATTTTTATTCAGCTTCTGTGAGATCATGGTTCATTATGGGGACCCATAGACAATTTATATTAGTTGCACATGTAGGGCTCTGATGTATATTTTGGGGGGTTATTTATAATATGCCTCTGTGAGATGCATAAATGAAGACTCTGTAATACAGAATTAAATAAGTAATCATTTTTACTAAGCAATCCAAATATATTACAAATTAAGCAAGCCCAAAACTAGAGGTTAAGTGAGCCACAATTTAGAGCCAGTCAGAGGGACAAAGTCAATAAAAGTTCAAACCATATGTTTAGAGTCCTAAACTTATGGTCAAGACTTAAATAAAGTGGTTTAGAATGGTTGAGCATGTTAAAAAGTCTAATGTTTAAGTTCACGGCAGCAATAACACATTGTTTCTGTTCACTGGAACTGGAACTGTTTGCATAGGCATTATATTTTTGCTATTTGCTAACTCCACCACATTTACAATTCAGTACATAATTGTTTGTGTTTAACATGCTATGTATAAAATAGGAAAATGTCTTTGTCTCAGAGATTTGTCACGGTCTAGCATGTCTGTTATAGTCAATTTAAGGTAAATGGAGACAAAAATACAAAATAAAATAGCTCAAATTTCCTGAACCAAAAAAGGTATTAATAAGTGTATTTTATATAGAGATCAAAACTCAGCTGTTACAGGCTGAGTTTTATGGATTTGGAGATTAAGATGTTATCAAGTAACAACAAGGCAACAAGAAAAAGAACTACAGAAAAAAACTTCAAAGTGCTTATGTCACATTCCTGTCAGAGCAGTGAATATTTCAATGTTTTCTGCCTGGAGGGTTTTTGTATATTTTATAAGATGGGTGTAGGGGTGGTTACACACCCTACACCCCTATGTGGAAAATATGTGTGTGTTACAGACTGAGCTTCTTACACTTCTCAGATGGGTTCTGTGCCTGATGTTGGTCCTTGGCTCTTTGTTAATTAACTGCATGGGATGACACAGTGATTTAACTCTTCCACTGAAAATGAATGCAACTATGAGAGGTCCATTCAGCTGCACATCTCCTGCTGCTCTTCCATCATCCCTCCTCTTCTCAATAACAGATAAAACGACAACAGAGATTAAGATAGCTCAGTGGCCTGAGCCTTATCTGTGCATGGTGCAGCACCCAGAAAGTAAAATCACTGTCAGGTGCAATTGTTTCTTCTGAATTAAAACATTAAAATAAACTTTTGCTGTAATAAGAGACTGCAGGAAACACGGGAGCAGGATTAAAATATGGAAATCTTCCAAGGGCAGCAGAATCCATTTTCATGTAGTGCAAACTTGTCGTGTGTAGGATGCTGAGTGTGAGTTTCGGGGGGGTGTTTGTGTGTCTGCTGTGTACGATGGTACCCTGATTGAACAGCTGTCACTGCTGGTTGAGTGTGTGTACCAACCAGATGGGAAACACAGGGGTCAATGGCACTGACACATTGCCTCCAGATGAGCTTGTTGGAAGATCCATAGCACAAAAAGATGACACACATGCACACACACCAAATTAAAACATCCCAGTGGTATGTAAACAGATGGAGCTGGAGCACAAATGGTAACATCCAAGAAGAGTGAGTAAGTTTTTGTGCTGTAAAAGTCTGACTGTAATTTGAGGACAAAATGAAAATACATTACACACTATTTATTGTAGGCTGCACAGTAGCATAGTTGGTAGAGCTGTTGCCTTGCAGCAAGAAGATTCTGGGTTTGATTCCTGGCTCGGGTCTTTCTGCATGGAGTTTGCATGTTCTCCCTGTGCATGGGTGGGTTCTCTCCGGGTACTCCGGCTTCCTCCCACAGTCCAAAAACATGACTGTCAGGTTAATTGGTTTCGCTAAGTTCTCCCTAGGGGTGAGTGTTTGTGTGCACGGTTGTTTGTCTCTGTGTTGCCCTGCAACAGACTGGTGACCTGTCCAGGGTGACCCCGCCTCTCGCCCGGAACCTTAGCTGGAGACCCCACTAAGGGACAAGGGAATATAGAAAATGGATGGATGGACTATTTATTGTGACTTGCACTACTTTCCAATTCTAGGTGATTTACATTACCTACAG
This sequence comes from Phalloptychus januarius, assembly GCA_902982915.1. Taxonomy (NCBI): domain Eukaryota; kingdom Metazoa; phylum Chordata; class Actinopteri; order Cyprinodontiformes; family Poeciliidae; genus Phalloptychus; species Phalloptychus januarius. The sequence continues at coordinate 2,473,784 of CADWAE010000285.1, forward strand.
TAAGTATCAGTTATATCTAGTAAAATAAAAAAAATTGAAAATGTTTGTTTCTGTCACGTTTGTAGAAAGTTTTCAGATCCTCATGCAGAATCAATCTCAGACATGAATAAAGGCTAGTATTTATATACAAAGAATAAAATGAGCTCAGGAGGATCCAGACAGGGACAGTATTGCAGCAGCATCTGGAATGGGAGGAGATTGATTAGGTGAAGTCAGAACAAAATTGACTGGATGAAGGTGAATAGATATTGGATCACTCTTTCTGTTTCTGTGGGTAGGTAGGTATGAGGATGTAGGAGGAGTGTGAGTCCTAATCCAGAATAGAGAGGGCAGATTATTTGGGAGTGTGCAGACAGATGATGGCTGAACAGAGGTGAAGGTGCAGTGGACAACTATGGAGAGCATGCGGGGAGACATCTGTCTTGATAGAGTTGAAGGTGCAATTTGAAACCAGAGGTTGAGTTCCCTCTGGAACAATAGGAGACAGTCTTAAAGTTCACAGTTATATGAAATGCAACTCGGCATATCAGCAGGTACTCAATGAGAAAAATACAAGGATTCAGGTTTGATTGGTACCAACAAAGCTGGATCATCGGCTGTTTGCTGGAGACTGGTTAAAGAAACCAGTTTCTTCTAATTCACTTTCACTAACTTGATGTTTAATTTGCACTTTCAGAGTATGCTGTTCTTCATTTACGACAGATGAATATGAATTGAAGGAATACTTAGAATAATCCAGTCAGTCTGATGAGCAATGAACCTTTTGGGCTTTTCTCTTTAAGCAAATATCAAACCCTTCTATTTTTTAGCATTCAACATAATAAACTATATGAAACCAAAGTAATTACTTAACACCCCCTTTCTTAATGATTCTGTTACACAACAGAACATTACATAAAATCTCCAAGTACTTCTGCTAGAAGGCACTTTCAAACTAAAATGTGCTGTGAAAGACAAACAACAAACAGCAGTGCAAACACAATCAAATCTACGGGCAATTATGAGACATAAAAAGCTAAATGTACATTCTTGGGCTGTGGAAGGAAGTTGGAGTACCCTGAGAGAAACCATGCACTCATGGGAAGAACATGCAAACTCCATGCAACAATGCAAGCACCTGCTTCACTCTGCCATCTTTTGAGCTATAATTTAAATTTTAGCATGAGTTGCAATGGATTTTTTTGTACCATACTGAGAAAACCTACAATACCCATATTGGTACAAATTTGAAACATGTCTCTCAGCAAAATGTGAGCATACCTGTTAGGAAAACACCGTTCTCTAGGCAGGGTAAGGCAACAAAAGATAAAAGTAAGGTAAGTTTGGCAGTAAATCTATCACACCATCAAAAATACCCTCCCTTAACCCTCCACCATCAAAAAATGACACTTTATGTTGGCCTGAGAAACAGTTTACTAGATTTCAGTTACCAAAAAGCAAAAGGTAGTGCTCGTGATCACAAGTTAAAACAAACATTTCTCATTTCCAACTGGCTAAAAAGTAATCTCATTAAACACGGTTCTTATGTCAATGGGCTTATAATTTCAAGTGACTAAAAAAATACTTGACTGTGTTAATAAAGTAAAAAAAAAACGAGAACAAAATGTTCTGAAGACAAGGTAAGCAAGATTCTAATTAACATCAATGAATGTCTTGTTGAGGGCATTTGATAAGCCAATGAAAATAAGAATAAACCAGAAATTGTGGTAACTTAAAACACCTTAATATAAGCTCTAAGTCATATACGTAGTCTCTTTATGTTCTCTGTACTGATTCACAGTTGCATTCAAAGCATATGTTGTCTTAGATAGCCATCTGCAGTAAACCATCCCCTCTGCAGACTGGACTGCCTCTGCTGCTTTACTGATCAATTGATACAGTAAAAAAGACGACTGCCTATAAAAACATCCAGTGGTTTATTTTCTGGGTGGGAACGGTTTTATAAAAAGAGTTGAAGACAAAAGGGACTAAATGAGCGTTCATTTTTTGGTATCCTATAATCATGGAACTTTATAACAAAACCACATTTCTGGATTTAAATTTATCAAAGGAAATGCATATTGGACTGTGGGAGGAAACCCAATTCGACATAATTATCAAAACATAATTATCAAAATAAAAACTAGAAACGTAAATGGTGTATATCATGATTTTTATAACGTTTTTATAGGCTTGTAATTTCCCAACGTTGTAGTCGTTTCCTTTTGGAAATCACAAAATATTTAAAAATTGTGTCAGAGAAAAGCATTTGTAAGACTGCTGTGCCACATTTTCTCTCCAATCAGGACCTGGATGGGGGACACTCCCTCGTAGCAAGGGAACGGAAAACCAACAGGAACTGCTCATATTATCCTTCCTGGGGGTCGTATCTGGGAACTCATGACAAGGCAAGAAACAAGAAGTAGCCTTGGGCTGCTGCCCACATCACCCATATCAGATCCACTACAGAATGTTCAAACTCAAATGACTTAAAAACGAGTTGTCAGGTCAGATTGAAAATTCAAAGGGAAACATCTTGCTGTGTTTATACAGTTTTGTGTAAAATTTTTATCAAAACCTTATACATTGATTTAACTGTTGCAGTGCCCCATATAGAGATAATCTTTTAAGAACAGGAAGCTGTGCTAATGTTTTAAATGATGTCTGGATCCCAGTGAAAATGACAGATAAAATGTATTCTGCTGTTATCATACCAATTTTGACATGACACTGTGCAAAAAGAGCTAAAGGCAAAGGCCTGGGAGGAACTGTGGCAGTCAGACCCTTTTTAAATCCCTTTTCCCAGATAGAAAAAAGGAAAGTATACAGCTCTTCCCACCAATCATATGCTAAACACGCCAGCTAATTCTCATACATACACTTCGGCACACCATCTTCCCAGCTGCTCCCTTGGATACCACTTGCATCACTGTGACCAGCTTAATATTGGCAGAGTAAGGGAGCTAATCTCCTCTAGAGTAAGACATACACATATTTAGATGAGCATGTATGTATGTTTTCTTCTCCATAAGTGCACGCACACACACACACACACACACACACACACACACACCTACACACGCACACCATCAGGCTATTGCACAATAAGCAGTGCAAGCATGAGTTTGCCAAACCCTTGGCCCAAAGTTGCCCCTTCGGCATGGCATGAATAATGGATAAGTGCACACAGGGTGCCATCAAATAATAACAGAGTACTCAGACATATCCAAGAACACAGCCGCCCACCCACCCCCGAACATTCACACACATAAGAGCCTCCAGCTGTGAACTCCTGCCATGTGGGAGAGCAACCAGGAGAGCAAAATGCCATAGTTGAATAATTCTGCTTCCAAAGGATTATTTAATCTCAATAATGGTTAGGAGGTGCGGTGTGGGATCCATGTGAAATTCTTTAACAAAAAGAACTGTAACTAAAATTTTCAACATTCAGTCCAGACTTTTAAAACAATCAGTTCCATGACCTGATTGAGGGAAACTTTTCAACACATGTGCAAGAAAGAGGAGATATCAGATTAATTTTTACATTTAAAAATATTATGACCAATGTTTTTCTCAACATTTCTGTCTTGAGGATTGGAGAGGAGGCAAGGGCTACACTTAAAAATAAATATGCACGTACTGCAATTTTATATGCACTCAGAAAAGAAAATACTCTATAAAACTCAATTAATAAAATAAACATCAGCTACAATAGCTTTTATCAAAATGTCAACAATAGAGCTTGTCGTGTACATTATGTATTATTTGGCATGGAAAATTCCTTATCAATGGAATTGGTAAACTAATATAAGATAGTTATTTTCATTTGCACCAAAGTATTTTGTTTACTGAGAGTGCAACAATTACTGCAAAATTGTTGAGGTAGGAAAATGATAAATAGTCTTTCCCTTTTTTTCCACAAAAATCTGCATTGTGTGGGGTTACATTTGTATTCAGCGCTCTTGAACCAAGAGTTTGCAGAACCACATTTGGAGTATGCATCTTGTGAATATTTTGTCCATTTTGCTTAAGAAAATAGCTCAGGCTTAGTTAGATTGGATGGAGAGCCTCTGTCAATTTTGAAGTCTTGCCACAGATTCCCAGATCTCTGGTATTTGCTGTTTTGTTGTATTCACTCAGCTCAACCTGCTTTACTCCCACAGCCAAATAGTAATGCTGCAGATGCCCATTGTCTTCCAGTCCACAGGTTGTCAGCCCAATTTCTTTGACGTTAGAATGTCAATAGAATGTGACTCTCCCAAGTGATGATGTGTGGAAAGTTTCTTCAGAGAAACAACTGTTTGTGATTTGTTGTTAGATTGTAAGCCTTTCCCCTAGATGGGAAGGGGAGGAACAAATGACTGTGATGCTGTTTATATGCTGTAATTCCTGTAAATAAATGAAGAATGTTGCATTTTGAAGGCACCGCTATGTGTGATTTCTCTGTCTGCTGAGAAAAACAAAGAATATAAAACAATTATTTTGGGATTAGCATTCTGATAATAATGAGTGGCTATTAATGGGGCAATTATCAGGGATTCAGTTTAGAGCTAAAATAATCTGGGCTAGGACCATCTTCCTGACTATTTTTATTACTGCAATCTGGACTTTGACTGAGCCATTTTGAAACAGAAAAATAATTTGATCTAAACCACGTGTCAAACTCAAGGCCTGGAATCCATAAATACCCTTCTCTAGCATCTTCATGAACACTCAGGAGATAAATGGGAAAGTGGTATTTAGAAGCTTGATTTGTATAACTGTGAATCTCAAATAAAAGACATAAACTGTTTAATCTATTTTTTTCTCATCCATGTCAGTTTGCTAAATTCATTTCAATTCAATTCATTTATATAGCGGCACTTAACAACAATGTCATCGTTGGGCACGTTATACAAGTAATTTATTTTAATCACTGGAACATTCCAATTAACCTTTGTTTTTAAAATGTGTTTTCACATCTTAAAGAAGCTCAAAATGTCTAACAGCACAATGCTGACACTATATAGAGGAGCAAAGTTAAACTTTCATTGAAGGCAAGTTGAACAGATGGTCTTTGTCTTCACACATCTAGGAGCTCAATATGGTAGACACCAGTACCAGATTACGTAAATACACATGCAAGTAAAACAAGCTAAATACATACATTAGCTACACAATCATTTTGGCAAGTCACACATTCACAGGAGTTTAAATATTGCTGTGAATGTATTGGAAAGTTGGAAGGTGTTTTTTATCATTTTCTTACTTGTGACAAATAGCTTTCCATTTTTGTTTATGTCAAGTTGATAGCACTCGGCCTCACTCTACCACTGATAAAGGGAGAAAAAGGCCGAATTGAGAAGAAATATGAAAGACCCGGAAAAGTATGTGACAAGAGAAGACACTTAGGAAAAGAAATTGGACGATGCAACATTTTCCATGCTGGTTGTCTGCAGAAGATGAAGTGATAGAAGAAAGACTACTGCCAGTAGCCAGAAAACCAGCCACGGTGCCAGGGGTGGGAGCAAGCCAAGCCCAGGAGCGGCAGCCTGGCCCCGGGTCAGTCTGCTCCAAACTCCCCCACTGATCTTCACCCAATTAGCAAGGACTTCCATCTGCTGCCTGGAGAGACACACAAACACACACACGAACAGACGTAAACACAAAAACACAAATAATCTCACCCACACAGTGGTGCAGAAATGCTGACACACACACACACACACACACGCATATGCACAGAGCTTCCATTATCCATAACAATTGCTCTGTGACAAGATAAGTGATAGCCTCGTCCAGCCTCCTGCCAATTATAGCCTAATGTGAAAGAGACCAATTCACTAGCATTGCTCACGCTGTTTATAGGGTGTAGCTGCACATGAGCACCTCGTGTGGTTGTGTGACTTGGAGAGGCCTGTCTGTATTAGCCATGGTGTTGTATTGCAGACATCTGCGGCTGTACCCAGATAGAAGGCTGCTCCTTTCTTTGCCGGCTGCAGACTACGAGTCTGTGTCTCCAAAAGCTCCTCAATCTCTCCCCTGATCAATATTTTACAACATCTTCCTTAGTGAGAGACAATGGTGGAACATTAGGGGGCATGAAACAACAGGAAGTTTTTAGAAAGGAGAACAAGACTTCTTTTTGTAACTGTCTTTTTCCTTCACCTGGCAATAATAATTTATAATATTCAACTTTGACATCAACATGCAGTTGAGAGACAGCTGATAAAAAGATACCAGAAGGTGTTCATCCTTAATTGGTGCTTCTGCCCTGACACCCAGTGTCTGCTTTAAAAAAATATGAACCAGGCAATCCAACAACACTTCCCTCAGGAAACTAAACTATGGAATTGAGCATAATTAGTTCACCAGCAGTGACCACCCTTGACCGTCCTGAATTACTGGGATCATTAGCTGTCACATTCTTTGATTTCAGCATAATCAATGAGATAACCAATAGTATGGGTTGCAATACTTTAAATAGATAGTGCTCTCTATGCATTATCCACTTAAAATATTATTTTGAGCAGACAGAAATGCCAATGGGCTAGGCTTGAAAATACCTCTGGAAATCAAATTAAATCACACAAACTTCCCAAGCCTTTTATCAAGTACGCCTTGCTTGTGCCAGGTTGTTTGCAATTTTGCCTTAAAAATTGCCTGAGTTATCAGTGACATAGATCTTACAAGGTAATTGAAATGTTCCTCTTAGATTTTGATCCATGGTGACAATGAAGCGCTCAATTTGAGTCAAAGGTTCTCACAACTGGAAAGATTTATGGGTTTTAAATCATTTCCCCACTTAAGAGAATAACTCTTACATAATAAAATATGAATGTTTTCAAACCATGTTGCTGTCATAATCGGTGTTAAAGAAAAAAAAACTTTGAGAGGACTGTCTTCATTGAAAGGCATCTAAGACCATGAAATAAGTTTCTTTTTCTGCATCCTGTGAAAAAGGAAAGGTCCATTTAGAGAAAACTGTCCATTTTTTTCGGGTTGTGGTTATTTTCATTTCATAAGAGTGTTTTTTTTAAAAATGAGAATTCAAAAAGTATCTTTTTATGGCCATTAAAACAAAAACCTTTACAAACTTTCTGTATTCTCTTCCTGTAGCTGGGCTGCCAGCGTTTTCTTTAATAGTGTCTGCAAAGATGCAGCTTGAATTATTTAAATCTTATATGTTAATTCATATAAGATTTCCACCAAATCTTATATGTATGAACACTAATTTGTGTAAGATATTGCTGAATGTCTAAAATAAATGCACGGGTCAGTAGCTTTAGCTAGAAGGCTCTGATTTCTCCTGTCATTAATTGATTCTCAAAAGTTCAGTTTCAATAGATTTTAGCTCTGTTTGTAAGTCTGAGTTAAATTTGTAGGCAATCACATATTAGCTTGGCATTTCTAAAAGTTTAATGTCTGATTCAGAGTTAGCTATTGCCACTGATTATTTGATTGAATTCTGTACATTTTGCAAGTTACTTATCAGATCTGTGACTTTTAGCCAATTTAGACCTAGTTTTTTTGTGAAGAATGTTATTTTGTTGTGAAATTAAAGTTATTTTCTGACTGTTCATTCTAATTCTTATACTGAACAATAAGGCAAAACCTATTGGCACACACATGAGCTTCACCAAGATTGTTTTTTATTTTTTTTAAACCAGCAGTCACTAGAAACCAGCCTCCAAAGAAGGAATTCAGATGCACTTTCTGACATCAACAATTCGCTAATCAGAAATACTAATGTCCTGGTAGCATTGATTTGATCACAATCTGGCTCCTTTTGTTTCAGAAAAAGATTTAAAAACAACAGTAGAAATATTGGTAATTTGTTAAGTTTCAAACCTTCTGGCTTTCTAGCTCTGAATTATTAAGATGTGTCCTAAAATAATAATTTGTAATCATAATCAACGCCCTCTTAAAACATTGTGACACTCCCGTTCTTCTGTGTGTATATATGAATAATATATCACTTCATGCCAAATGCTAACAACATGTATCTGCAGTGGTACAAGCTAGGGCCCTACTTTTACTTTTTTATTAAGGTCAACTGTTGGTATTTCTACTCTTGCTAGGAACGCTCATCTCGTGATACAACAGCCAACGCAAAGCATCTTAATCATTTATGCAGGCAGAGGATAAACGTCTGTACCAAAGTTCCTGTACAGAAGACATTATAAATGTTGATGGTTGGATGGATGGATGACTGAATGATTGCACATTGCCTTTGCATTGCATATAATTAAATTTGCCATAATAGCCACAATAATCTGAAAAGAGAAATTACAGAGAATATACAACACACTATTGTGTATGGCTTTGCTGTTAGAACAGAAGATAAGGTCATGTTTTAATGCTATGCATGGTTTAGTAAAAACTGCTAAGGATTTTCAACCAAATTCTGTATCCAGCAACAACAGTTAAATGGTAAAGGCTTCTGTCTCTGGAGCCACATATGTTGCTTGCACTGGCTTAACATCAAATCGCGCTAAAACTGAACTCTCCATGCTTTCCAGCTTCTTGAATTAATGATATGCTGAAATCTTATTCTTCAAGTGAAGCACATTTTCTCCTAATATCTCTGCAAGGCATAACAAAAGTCCACTAATTCATTTTTTAACGTTAATAGAGGTCTAATGTAAATTACATAAATCTGTGCTCTTACCTGATTTATTTCTCCTCCATCTGCTTTTACTGGTAGCCTTCTCCTGCAAACTACTGACATAACCAGGGTTTTCTGAAAAACTGAAAAAGTGTAAGGTATGTTAATACTTTTCCAAGGTGCTGTAACAGAAAAAAAATACAACTGGAGTGTTACATGCAAAATGTAGTAAGTAGGTCTTAGTTTCAAGTACAGCGGTCTATTTTCACTCTAATAAAAATGCATGGAGAAAGGGGGTAGAGAACTACTTAAGTAGCTTACCGAATAATAGTTATTTCCTACTTATTACATAAACTCACAGAGAATATGTGTCAAAATTTCTGCAAAGTATGTCAACATGATAGTTATATATTGTTTTTACTAATAAAAATTAATTTGGTTTGGCAAAGAGTCGTTTAGTAACTCCAATATCCCTGTTGACCAATTAGTAAACTTTTAAACTTTTAAAATATTTTTGAATAAAAGAAAATAATTAAAAGGAAGGAGAGAAGTAAAGAAGAAGTATGAACTTCTCTCTAGAGAGAGAGGTATGCTTTTAAAACCTTACAATTTCGATAAATAGTGACAAGAAAAAATTGGCATGGTTCAGAAAACAAGGATATCAGCTAACAAATGCAGTGTGGTGCAGTGAGGTGTTATATTTTTATATTTTACCATTTTTGACATCTACAATTCAAATTCAAAAATACGTCATTGACCCCAAAGGGAAATAAATGCCGTTGTAACTCATTAATTCAAAATTCTTCAAAGAGTTATTGTAGACAGTGGAAAGATCTTCTGTAGCTGTCTGTATTACAAGGAATTTGATGTAACCTCTGACTAAAGACACTGTTTTCTAAGACAGGATGGCCAGGAATGATAAATTGTTGGTTTTACAATAAAAAGAAAGCAGGTTTCAGTTTAAAAGAATCCTAACACTTGGTTCAAGTAACACAATATTTCACAAGTCTGGCAAAGTAAAACACATGTAACTAAATAGATTTATTTCAACAAGCAAACATAATTTAGGGTCTTTATAGTGAGTATAAATAGGACCACATCTGAAAAATATCTTTAGAAGAATGAAACATGAGAACGAGTAATTAAAGTAGGTCAGATGTGTGTGTGTGTGTGTGTGTGTGTGTGTCCTGTAGTGAATATAAAACTTGGCAATTGAGCATATAAAGTAAAAGATTGCGGATGGGTTCCAATCCCTGAGAGAAATCCCAACGCTTCAATACTTAATACAACCTAAAAACATGGTTCCCAGCCTTCACTTCAGTTTCATCTGAAGAGGTCACTGTGACTGCAGCCTGGGCAAATTGTCAACCATGGGCAACATTTAGAAATAAAAATAAAATCATCATTAATTTATTTTCCTTTTGCATCCTGTGTGTATTTGTATGTGAGGCTGTGTATTTGTATGAACTTTCATATTTCCTCCACCCAAACCAGCATAACCTACAACATGGAGGACAAGGGTGATTAAACTTGCGTAAAAAGTGATGATGTTGCCCAAAATTCAGGAAAGGGGGAAAACATAGCCTTCCCCCTAAGCCAATGTTTGACAAGCTAACATGCATGCTTCGATCTCTGGGGTGACAGAGTGCATCAGTGTGTGTATAATGTGGGCCGTGTAGCAGATCTATGCACCTCTATGCCTGCCTCCCTTGAATATGGAATGACTGGTTAATATTTCACATCTTTCTTCTGACATTCCCCCTCATCTCATAAATCTCTGTTTATGGATCATTTGGTTGCTGTCTACTTTATGTTTGTGTGGCAATGGGTGTTTGTGTGTGTGTGCGTGAGTGTAAAGCAAGAGCCATTTTGTTTGAGAGGAGGTTGTGTGTCTGCAATATGGTATTGTAAACAAAACTGTCTTACAAGAATGGAACATTAATCATGCGGAAACATAATTATTTTATTCATATCTCTTTCTTCCACTCACAATATGTCTTTTAAGCTCCATTAGTCTGTCATCCAACTTTTGAAAACTTGCTAAAATTCCTCCAGTTACAAACAATACAATGATATAACCTCATACCCCAAGCAATACCCTCTGAGTTAGCCAGACAGCCCTCTTCAGCATGTGTGTGTACATATGAGTGTGTGCATGTTCATATCCATGCGGATCACGAGGCCACTCTGTTTAGTGAGCTGTCAGACATTTGGCCAGGGTCAGATCCCAAGAGGCTTGATGGAGGAGGTGGGGTATGGGGGTAGCATGGTGGAAGGAGAGAGGGGAAAGAGGTCTGTGGATGGACACTGGTGAACTGTAGAGACAGATATTGTGAGAGGACTTACAATGGCCTTCAGCAGCATTGAAAACAGAACGGGAGGGAGAAAGATCGAAAGTAAGGCCCGAAAGAAGTTCAAACCCTAGAAGCAGAGAGTCACTGAATGCCAAAGAGGAGAAGTTCCCTCCAAACAGCAGAGAGCTTTCTGTGGACAGATGCATTTCTGCAAATTGTGGTATTTATAAGCAGTAGCTTCATGCCACATGGGCTTGTTTTAAAAGTAGCAATAAACTCCAAATTTCTGATGACAAATAATTCTGATTAAAATTTAATAGGAAGACTACGGCACTAAAAAAATAAATAAGTAAAACTATAATATTAAACATTTAAATGCATCAGCCTGAGTTTCAAAACATTTCCTAATAAACCATCAGGATACTGCTTAGCTGTGACAGGACAGACTTTGATATTGTTGCCCTCACAACCAGGTCACTGGTCCTAGACTGCCTTCTTTTAGGTTTCTTTTTCCCAGCTCATTTGTGGGGCCTTTTCCAAGATCTCTGTAGCTATTCATAGATCTACACACGGGTCCCCTGAGACACACAGTTCACTCAGCAGCTCTTCATTATTTTTACTTTGGCAGTAGCAGGTTGGCTCTTTTTTTGTTCCTTTTAGAACTCTCTTAATTCTTTAGTACACATATTTAAAAAGTTTTCAGAAAAATTTCTTCAAGATTTTGTTCCACGTTGCCCAGTTAGCGTAATTAATAGATTTGCACATATACAATGCCAATCTCCCATTAAAACCACATCACTAAGATACATAAGATCCTGTGATTATTTTAGAAGTGTAGAACTAGTGGTTGAAGATGAGCAAATCTTTACTTGACCACATTCATGTTATTTCACAGCTTTCACAGAATTCTACTGATTTACAACAAGTAAAATTCGGCACTGCAGTCCTGGTGCCGGAGGAACACTTCCACCTCTTTGTGCTGGACAGATTCACTCCGAGAACATACGCTGTCACCAAGATGTCTGTGTGCGTGTGCCCACATTAAACTTCAGTATTTTATCGGTCATCCTTGAAACAAAAAACATTTTAGCAGAAAGAGCTTAGAAGTGAAATCTTATGTGTTGTAGAACATCTAAGCTTGTGCAATAAGTGGTCTTGCTACAGTTTTTCCATCAAATATTCACGCCATGATCACAGAGGTCTGAGCCGCATCTGGACCAGGCGAATAACTGGCAAACAGTTGAGCAAGTAAAATTTCTAGTACAGATTGCACTGCTTCACATTATAATGCATAGAATATGTAATTAGTTGCAGTTTAGCCTGTTAACAAACAAAGGTTTTAATCAAATTAGGATTGTATCTTGACTCAGCATATCTTCAAATCTTCCTGAAAAATAAGCCCTTTTTCATCTGGGTGACAAAAACGTATTTACCTTTTAAGTATCTTCTGTTTTCAAATCTGAACAGCTTACCTAACAAATTAATCATGCTTATGTATGAGGGAAAAATCTGGTGATGACATCTAAAGAAAGAAAACATATATAAGTAAGATAAGATATGAAAAGACACATTTTTAGTGTTTTAGCTTTGCGTTTTATGCCCCAGACACAGAATCTGATCATGAAAAATGGATATTGAAAGAGAGCACATAAATATTGTCTCCTGTCAGTGAGATTAGAAAAGCAATATCCCATCACTGGTTCACATCCATAGCTGCTGAAGACTGAGGGCAGAGATAGCAGTTGAATAAAAAAGAAGATGACAAGTCCACAGGTGGGAAATGGGTAAAAAGTGGCAATTTTAACCCGAAAAAGCATGTGTGTGGAATGCAGATTATGAGCTAAATCTCTGCTCAGGTAGTCTGCGATTACTTGCATGGTACTTTTAACATTAAAATGACTGGAACATCATTCATTCATTCATTTCTACTACAGATTGTGCTGCTTCACTGTCAAACTGTTGCATATGTGTTCGAAAGGCAGACATGCATATTGAAAACCACAGAATCCTGGTGAATTTCCACCTCCGATGAATAACATAGCAGCCATTCAAGACTTCTCCAGGGTTACACGGGTAAGTAAGCTAAACAAATAGAAATTCATATTGCATGAGGGTGGTGTGCATAAGTGAAAGGGTGCAGGTTGTTATTGTCGTGCAATTGTTTACAATTTGACATTTCCATTTAATTTCATGTTGAACTGTAGCGATATGACAATGAGAGCAGCAGATTGCTCTTGTGGGGGTAAACAGTCTGAGAAGAGCTGCTGTCAGTGGGTGTCCCACATGCTTCCGCTCTAAAATCTGAATATTCTGGAGCTTCTTTTGGGATCTGACAAAAAGAAAAATAAACAGAAAGAATTGAGCTGTTACACTAAAAGGCATTCATGCCGATATTGCAATTGAATTAAAAGTGAGTGATTGATTCTGCATTATATCTGTTTCAAAGAGGAGGTCTGGATGCAGCTGTCATCCAAATCACTTTTTTTGCTGCCTCTATGGCACATGCCTTGCTGGGCTGTTCGAGGCGCATTGATTAGACTCAAAGAGAAACACAAAACTCATGTTTTTACATCCCCTATTACTAACCCTCTCCTCGAACTTCCTAGCAGCTGAAAAGTAAACATGATGTGGTTTTAAAATGATTTCTTTCCAGCAGGGAGGCTATAGTGTCACAACCTCTCGCTGCTCTGCCACCAGCTTTCAGAGGCAACACATTTGATAACCTGGTTTGACCACATTTATTAACTTCCACTGACAAAAGAAAACCTGCTGCCTAATAATGCGCAGAAAGTTGTCTCGTATTAATTTAACGCATTAAGGAGGAGGCTCCTCAGAAAAGGGTCCCAGATAAAATAAATTTTTTGGTCAATATTTTTTTTTTATGCAGTCCAAAAGTCTGAAATTGTTGCTGTGTCTGTGGAGCAGTGTTAGCCTCTGACTAGCTGGTTCTTGTTTTATTAACTGTCCGGTATCCATTTGTGACAGAAATAAAGTCATTAAATAGTGACACATAAAACATGACTCATTGTAGTGGATACAATGAATCGTGGAATGAAAAGGACAATATATTGGCTTTTTTTCCACTGCAACCGTTTACCTCATGGTAAATGCATTTGTATTCACCACTCCTGTTTTGTGAGGGCTGTTTCACAAACGGATTCAGAAATCCAGGATAAGAGATAAAGCCAGACCTGACATAGCACCATTAATTACAATATAATATGATATAAAGCTAAAAAATATCAGTTTTTGCAGAAATGATCAAAATAATGAAAAAATGCAGAGCTTTCAGAATTCAAATATTGCTAAGAAAACGAGTTCATGTTCATTTGGAAACAACGACACTAATGTTTTAACTCAGAAAGAGTTCAGAAATCAATATTTGGTAGAGGTTTTCAGTGGGGTTGTCTGGTGGTCTGTTTATTTTTTTCAGAGCTGTATAATTTTCTATTACAAATTGGTTATATTTGTTGAAAACTAAGTCTTAGTTTATTTTTGCTTTGTGCATTTTCCAATATTTCAGACACAAACTGAGTAATCGTGAAATGATCCTTGCATACTTCTGTTTCCAGGATTTGGTCTGTTCCTGGCTGTCCCACTGGGTCGACTCACAGTCTCCAGTGTTTGTAATTTGGTTCATTTGCAGTTATGTTAGGTGAGGTTCTGTTACACCGTGTTTTTATAACTCCAATTTTAACTGAGAACAGGGTGTGAAAATCCCATTCATTTTACGTATTTTGACTTCTGATGCTTCATTATCTGATTATGGCTTCCCCTTGATCTGACTGGCTCTCTTCCTTCCTTTCATCATTTTTTCCCTCCATCCCTTAATCATTCCATCTCTTGAATTTGTCTATATGAAAAAAATGAGCTGTCATTCGCATGCTGTTTTTCATCCTGTTTTTCTCTTCAAACACCTCCCTGATTTGTTATGCACAGAGGAGATTGCCTTTTATCCAATTCACTTAGTACTTGTTAGTTAGAAACTTTCCTTTTTTCTCAGTTTTGCTCATGCAAACACACTCTTTGTGGCAGAACGCATGGATAAGCTCTGACAGGTGTTGATGAAGATTTTTTATATATTAAAAATCAAAATGGGGAGAACTCATCGCTGAGATAAGACAGAAGAGTTGCCCACTGCTGAGGTTGTCATGGTGAAGACTTTTAACTTTGATCGGCTGGAGGCTTGGCCTGAGGCATTTTGGAAGACAGCTGCATGATTGTGGCCCAAAGAGAGGAAAGGAAATGGCCAGTGATAATATACTCTCTCTTAACACAAATCATAAAAAAACTTCAAAATTAGTGGAAAACCTAATTTATCTTCAGAAAAATAAACATCCCTATTTCACTGACAATAAATGTGTTTTTTTTTTTACTGTCAAAATTAATCATTGCGCTTGTGAAGTTGAATGCCAAACATTTCAAGTATTTTTGTTTGGTGATTTAAATTTATAATAAGTTTATAATCGTTATGATAAAGATGCTTATTTATTGCATTGTGCTCATTTTTGGGCAAATATGGTCCTGTCTGAGAAACAGCCTTGGTCACCCCAACAACTGGTGGTGTGTATATGTGTGGTCATGTCTGCAGTTGGAGGGGTGACTGACTACGGAGCTATGACAGGCAAGCATACGGCAGCATCGTTATGGATTTTAGCTTGAGGGCTGCTGTAGGGTTTTACGAATCAGTCTGTTCCTCTCTTCATTTTCTTCTTCTACCCTCCTTTCATCTCCTTTCACTGACTTCGGTCCTAGTTTTAAATCACATTTTCAACCATAGTCCCGTGTTATGATCATTTTCTAATGTCACTGTCAAAATGTAAATGTTAGGGGTTTAATGCCTGTTTCTTTCAACTAAGAACCACAGTATGTAATAATCCTTGCATGATTTGGAGCCAAGACTCAGACCATGACCCAGAATCAGGATAAGAGTATTCACTGACAAATCACTATGAAAAGGACAATAAGCAGCTTCTCTGGAACTGTACACCAGCCAAACTCTGCACAATAAACAGACTGATGGCTGACGAGGACAGTGGAATGGCTATAATGCTTTGCCCGATTGAGATGGATTCCAGGAATTAAAAGCATGGAGTCTTGGAAACCTGCAGACATGGCCTTCTGGAGGCTCTGCTGGGACTGGTTCACCACAGTACTGTCTACGTCTGGGGACACTGACTATAGGAAGGGACCTGTGGGTGATGACATCACAACAGAGTGTTCCTCCAAAAGGCGAGAAACAGGGCAGGCGGGTTTGCAGAGCAAATCCAAAGTCTGTATGGCCAGGTGAGGGCCATAAGCAATCAGGACCCAACAGGAACAGAGGCACAAGTGACAGCAATGAGTTAATCAGCAGACAACAAGGGAGGGAGCGGCAGGAGCTGCATGACATGGCAGCAAACTCTGAAATCCTTTCATTGTCAGAAATGTCATATTTGTCCATATAAACCAATAAACCAAGTTAACATAATTATATTTTTACTCTCATGTTCAGTAGATTGTGATAGGTGTTCCAATGAGGCTTGTCACATTAAAAGCACCTATTGAAAAAAATCCTTTCTATTAAGCCAGCATTTTTTAATTAAATTTATTGGTCTGACGTAATAACCTAATCTTTAGTGTTGTATTTTGATTATCTGTAATCAGAAAAGCATTATAATTACCAGAAACTTGAAGTCTGTGTGTAATAATCAATATTATGTGCCTCATTTATTGAATAAAGTTAAAGGAAAATAACTTTTCAATAATACGCTAATATATTGGAAATGATTGTATTTTTAAAACCCTACAGCAACAAACGTTGCAAAATAACATCCCATTTACTGATATTGCTTTGTGTATAACTGTTTTTGTTCAAGAGGCAAGAAGGTGGGCAAGACTTGACACAACCCACACAACAAGTTGTGTGGGTTGTGTCTCCTAAAAAGCTCTTCAAACAAGGTGTGCTTCTGCTTGTCATGAGTGATGGCTGGGAGATATAAAAATGCACATATTCAGCCTATGTGATTTGGAGAGCTCTTGCTGTTTCCCTCTTTGGAGCAATTTGAGCATCTAGGGAGGAACAAAAAAGGGTAAACACATGTCACTCAGCTTCAGCAAGCTTCAGTGGTGACTGGTGCATGCTAGCGAGTCAACAGTTTTCTTTTTTTTTGTTCATGTTTCCATTGTACTGCCCATCTTTTTGTTTCTTTCTCAGTTGTCTTTTTTTTGTGTGCTTGCATTTACATGACTTTGTATTCGACCAAGATAACCTTAAAGACCACAGCACTGAAAGACATATACATGATTTTGTATACTATGAAGATAACCTCAAAGACCATAATTAATAAATGTACTGACGTTAAAAAACAGGTTCTTTTTGTACACTGAAGCATCTCAACCCTCTTGGGAGAATTTACTCTAGGGTGTTAGAAAGGATGATCCAAAGACTGACTGAACCTTTAATTTAAGAATATCAGCGTCACTTTCATCCGAGATGTGGAACAGTGTATAAGTGGATTAGATCTTTACTCAGTAAGTTGATTAGGGTGTCAAGGCAATTAGGTTGTTGATGGAAGGCAATAATCTCCTTGAGGCATTTCATAGAGAGTGCCGTTTGAGTATGGGGTATCAAAACGTCTTTACAGGGACTGTCTGGTCCTTGTACACCAAAGCAAAAGCTTTGTCCATATTCTGTTTTTGATTAAGGCTGGAATCCACCAGGACTGCTGCTTTTTACCATTCCTGTTTCCAGTATTCATCAATAAGTAGAGATAAGAATTACAGGTCTGGCGACTTTATTGTTTCATCTTTTGAAATCAATGTATTTCTCATATTATATGGACCTTTTAATATCAACCAGTGGCTCCATATTGTCCATCATGATGCTGCTGCTCCTGTCTGATGTTATGTCACAGTGGTTTCGCTCCTCCCTTGTTGCTCTTTGTTGTTAATTTGTGTCTACCTACAAGGTGGATTCTGACTCTCACCTCTTTGTCATCTGTGGATCATGCCAAATAAGCTGAGATCCAGCTACCAAGTATAGCAGGTTGAGTTCTAGTTCCAAAGAGGTTGCAGGTTTTGATGTGTCCTTTTAAAGGTCTTCTGGTTGTGGACCAATAGACCCTGCTCCAAATGTTTGATAGAGTAACATTTTATTCCTTCTGGCTCATGTAGGAACATGTTAAGCTGACAATGTTGGTTGAGAGAAATGTCTGAGTTTCCCTCCTGTTGCCTCCAAAATTAAACGTTGCGCAAAGGGAAGAAAGTGACTGGAAGGATAGATTTTAAATTCTTGTGTAATTAAATGAGGAATCCATACTTCATCTTTGGGCTTCAGAACACCATGCATCTCTATTTTTTTATGTGGACAGTAATGACTGCAACAACTTGGTCTTGACAGACTAATAGAATGTACTGACAAGAAGCTATTTCACAAAGGCTGTTTCTGTCAGTGTGGTGACAGTTCTGGGATGTTACCATTAAGCCATCCACTTTTCTCTGTTGCTCCAGTTAATGTTTCTCTTTAATTGCTAGTATGTTACATATTTGTATTTAGTAGTCTTTAGATTTTGCACATAGCTTTATATTTTTGTCTGATTAAATCATTTTAAAATAAATTATATGTCATGATCTCGTAACAAGTACTCAATACTTGAATACCCTTTTAACCAAAAATGTTTTATTCTTGAGTATATTTTTGTTGTACTTGAGGAAAAATATGTTAAAGTACTGCCACTTTTCCTTGGGTATAATTTTTGGCATCTGAGAATGACCCAGCAGAAACGCCTGCATTCATAAAACAATTTATGCAACAATTTCATTTATTTAACTAACAGCAGCTCCGAAACTGTTCTAGATGTTTTTGACCTTGTTCAAGCTGAGTTTGTAGAATTTAAATGGCTAAAAACAACATAACGGATTGACAAATGTTAACTACATGCAGTTATTCTGTTATCCACTGTCAGCTGTGCAGATATTTGGATTTACAACTGATTGATAAAACACTGGATCGGAGGTGTAAACCCTATACAGGTGAACAGTTTTATCATAAGGCACGGGAGAGACCTAATAATAATTTAAAAAAATTCAATCAGCTATATAAAAGAATATAAGCTGACACTAAAGATGATGCTGTGTCTATCCACAACATAATTACCCACAATTTCAAATTTGAGCAAAATTATCTTAGAAATTAGTCAGAACTTATCACAATCAGTTAAAAAATGTGGGTGATTGATATTGAATGACGTAAAATAATATAATCGAAATGATCTGAGCAAGTTCCTTTTATGGCAACTTGAAAATAAATCCAACCCCAATGACCCACAGTAGACTGTAAGAAGGAAGACTAACAATGTGATTCACTCCTAATACAATGGAAACTGATGATGTTGTTCAGCATGACCGGAATAAAAAAATCAGGATATGAATTTTAAATAACTCAATGCAGCGTTCAGCTCCTTCCCCACTTTTGTGAATCCACACATGGAGGTTTATGTTTACTTTTTGTAGTTTACAAAAACTGCCATAATGGATATATGTTTAATTGCATTTTCTTTTGTTAGAGAAGCAATGAGAGTAATTACCTTGCATTATGCCTCAATTAACCTTAGGGGTGGTAAATTATGTGCTATATTTTTAGAAACGTCTGAAACTTAATAGTTGTGTGAAAAAGAATATAATTAGGCAATTTTCAATGAAGCCCTGCATAAAAAATATACAATTCAGTATGTAAGAAAGGCAATTTCAGTATTTTAGGAACCTCATGTTGAAAGACTCAATACAAAGACAACAAACACCCTAAATCTAAATGAGAAAAAAATATATGAATACACAAAAATAAGCTTTAGCATAATGTAGAAATTATACATATAATTTAACATCCATGTTATACAACACATCCATATACATTGGCAAATGTATTCATACATTCTGAATTTGTTCACATTTTATAATTTGCCTTCACAAGCTAGTGTATAAAATGTGTATTTTCTGAACTAGATGAACATTAGGTATGACATTTGTGAGAAGTATAAAGAATTAAGACATGGCTCTTTTTATATAAAAACTATAGAAATACACACACCACAGTTTTCATAAATTATGAACTTGTAACCCCCTTACTCTAAAGCCACTGAATAAACACCAGCTCAACTAACTGTCTTCAGAAGACATCTATTAATTCCAGTCTAATTTAATCTCTGAAAAAATACATTTAGCAAATAAAAATAATTTGGTCATTCTAACTAACCTAAAACAAGAGGAGTTTGGTCTGATTTAACTGCAGACAGTGAGAAAACAATTCTTTTTATTTGGTATATGTGATTATCTGGTTTCAACTGTTAACATCTTATGAAGATTAAAACAGCTGTAACTGAGGTGAGAACAATTAGGCATGAGTTAAAAATGTAGTTGGTTGCTGGGGCTGAGATTCCACACTCATTTTAACATCTTTTTGTTTAATCACCTTTATTCATCATTTTTATTCAGTAATTAAGGTGTGGTGGATGGGTGACTTTTTTGCCAAAAAGTAAGCAGTGATACTTCTGAATGTCATGATTCTTGTGAGTTTGTGTTTCTTCTGTGGGAGTGAGAGTCTACTTTCTCCTAAAGCTCTCTACAGGTGGGCCTTCCATCCTCACAGCGGGCAGACCTTGCATCATTAGGTCCTGTGGACATAAGGAGCTGCATGACAACCTCTCTTCACTGGGTGATTAACCTTGTTGAGTAGATCTAGCCACTCTGCTACTTCTGTGTAAACTCTCTAGAGAAATTATCTTGTGTTCCACACACCCTTGTGTTCTCAGGTCTCATCCAGTTTCCTTGTTCCAAGCTTCCACAAAATCAAGATCTCTTCCAGAACCTACCCACTCTTTCCACGGTTGTTCTCTGTTCACACCAGTGTCTATCAGATTTCCACTTGCCTGCTCACTCTCATGGCACTCACTGTATACTCTAGAAGATGTCACCCCGACTGGTAAAGGCTTGAGGCCAGTGTTTGTGGGTAAAAATATGCAAATGGTAAAAATATATATGTTCTGAATCCAGTAGAGACAAAATTCACAACTTCTTACCAAAAGCCAGTTAAATCATTTTGCCTAACTGAGCAGAGCCTTCATTTGCAATTTTACCAAAATAGAGAGAAAATCACAACCATCTCTCCACGATGCATTGCATGAACACCAAGAACTGTATAACGAATAAAACTCAAAATTTTGAGTTGGTTTCACTAAACATGTTAAAAGAAATTATCAATCAAAAAGTACATTAAAGCCTTGAATATTAGTTATTTTCAGGCAATGTGAGGATGAGGTGTCCAAACACAACATCCATGAGAAGTGAATCATCAACTTTAAGAAGTAGCATTTTTTCTTCTAGTCATTTACTCCCCTCTAATAATCAACAATCATCAGCCTTTCTTGAAAGTGGGAAGTATGTTTTCCACCTCACATAACATTTTACATTTAGGCCAAAAAGTGCAAAACCATTAGTTTGGATCATCTGTTGATTGTGCTGCTGGAGCAGCCGCAGCCTCTCGTAGCTCTTGCTTGTCTTTGAGATTGTTTATGTGTTATCTTCCTCTTACAGTAGTGTGGATGACTAAGTGTGGCTGTTGTAATGTTGCTTGCTATGTTGAACATCTTTGAGCTGTGGAATTTCACCTTGGGGACAAAAAGTTTTATTCTATTCAATCAACAGAATCTCTGCAGCTTCAGCAGAGTTACTACTGGCCTCATGCCGAGTTCTCCGGTGAAATGGAATTTCACACAAAGGGATGACTTGTCTATTGATTGATTTTATTGATTCTGAATGCAGTTGGTTGCACAGAACTTTGTTCAGGGGTATCAGAGTAAGGGGGATGAAGACAAATGAACACCAAACTTTTAACATTTGCATGTGCATCAGAAACTGAAAACCACATATCCCTACCAATTGTTAGTCTTTCACAGAAAATCTCTCCTAAATACTTTGAAGTTGTCGTGTTGCATGACAAAAGCGACAAGTTTGATTGGTGTGAATAAATATGAAAGCACAGAGACTGTAATTGTTTTTCAGTGTATAATGATTCTACACTGAATAATTATGCAGTGTGACTTCTCTTTCCATTTCAAATCTTTGGGCACAGTATATCTGTTTCCATCATGTATGTGTCGTGTCTGCCACTGATGATAGTCCAAATAGAGCAGAATGTTGTTTTCTAAGGTCAAAAAGTCAATTAGACTTTAGCTGATCTCACATAATCACAACTGTAGCGATTGCCCGAACCATAATTTCAATGGTTGGAAAAAAGCACAGTTTTAGCTAAAAGTCATTTCTATATTCCCACTCAACCACTGATGACAACAAACACCAGTGATGGCAAACTCTCACTCATGATGCCCTCACACATGTGACCAGCCCTGAACCCCATCCCCAGGTGAAAGTTGTGCTGTGCCTTCTTTCTGCACTCTACCTGCTTGTTTCAGTCTGAGGAGGGATTATTTAATGAGGAAGCAGCGCTGCTTCTCATGAAATAATTTACATTTCAAATGCATGAGGTGATTATTTCAATGAATTAGCACGGTGACTTATTGTTGAATAACTTAGCTCAGTCAAGCAGATTGAAGACAGCGAATGTCTAAAGAGACCTTCCACCAGGCGAGGAACTGGGTGGAGCTCTTTGGATTTACCACCAGGGGTCAACTCCATCCAGCCCCCAAAAAACAACTAACACAAAAAAAATTAAAAAGAGGAAATGAAAAGAAAAAAAACTGTCTGCAGAAGCATATACAAAAATACCACAGGAGACAGATAAACGAAAGCAAAGTAAGCAGAAAATGAGGCAAAAAGACTTAAGGTGGAATGGATGTGAAAGGCAAAGGGGACACAAGATGAACATTGGTTCAGAAGAAAATCAATAAGTAACAAAGGGGATCCTGGTAATTGCCTTGCAGACATGAATGGATTGAGCAGCTGAGGAAGGGGAGCACACAAGTACAAAAAGGAAGCAGAGAAAACTGAGATAAAACAGAAAAATGAATGTACATCATAAGTATTGTGCCAGTCTAATGTTCTAATAATCAGAATTGCTGAAAGCAATTCAAGTCTTAAAGTTTGGCGATTCTTTTCCAAACATTTAAACTGGATTGTTTCTATTTCTCAGTATCTCTTTCACTGACTTATTTTTCTCTTTAATGCTGCAATTATTTAAAATTTGCTCAAGGGGTTAAGGGAGAGATTACAGATTTATCCAAATATATGAATGAAATAGAAAACAAAATGTAAGACCAGTCGCATAACAGTTTTGAAATGTTTCTTAAAACACTGACCAGGTTAAAAAGCACAACGCTTTTTAAGACAACTGGTAAGACAACAATGGAATTATCTTATAATGTTGACCCATGTACAAGATTTAGTCATGAATAAAACATTAATCTGAAATGTTTTACTGGTTCTTTGACTTCTTCTTTGATTTATATGCAATAGTAGGAATGAAGATATTAAACATTCTGATATTCAATTGGATACTCCCTTGAATAATCAAATAATGAGGTAAGATGCTCCTAGACTTAGACTCATTGTTTATTGCCAGTGTACTGCAGTGTCTCCATTTGACAAACCAAAACTTTATCTCTTTGTTTTTTGTTTCTCAGATTTCACAAAATCAAGATTCCTGTATTCGAGAGGTCACCAGCCTTTTTGCAACTGAGAACTACTTCATGGGTACTGAATAATGAGACGGAGTACCATTTTGACTCTTTCACTGAATGTTTCATAATTTATCTGTCTTTGAAACAGTTTCTGCAACCAATTTGTGGTCTTTGGGGGCAACCTGGTGCCTGCTGGTACCATGTTGGTGACCCATGCTGCACACAAAAGTTAATGTGTCAACACCACAGTGTATTAGATAACTCCTGTAGGGTTTTTTTTGAACCTATGCTTGTTGTGATGTGATTTATCATTAGATTGATGAACTCCAAATGAAAAATCCAAAATCAGACAATGTTATCAAGATTAACACTTTGTACCACTGCTGATTACATGTGGTCAAAACTAAATATCTGAAAATATGAATGATTACAAACATTGTGTGCTTTTTAGCAGCATTGTAGTGTTACTTGCTATATTCGATGTTCTTATATGCATAAAATATTTTAAAACAGTACTATTTCTGTTTGCGGATGACAGGGATTAGGCAGTGGCAGATGATCTGCCAAAAAAGACAACTAAATCTTATAATACCTTTAATCATTACCTGTCATGATTAAACGGCACAAACTATTGTGATTCAGTTTTAAGTCCTCTTCACTCATCTCTGGCTCGGAGTCATTGCTCTTCTCCACTTTACGGAGGATTTTCATAGGCTGCTTATGTTGGTTGCTCTCAAGGTTATTTTCATTTTATGTGTTTAAACAAACCCAAATGCTTCACTCAGCAAGGTAATTGTTGATATGGTGCTAATGTGCAACACTAATTTGTTTTACTGTAGATGTTCACATGTATTTTGGTATGTTGGAAAACCTAACGGGCTTGGGTGTTTTTCTCTAATTTGATTCTCCTTTATTGGCGTCATCCATCACACATTACATAACCAAAATTATTGTGGAAGCATAACGACTTCCTCAATGAAATATGGTGAACAATGAGCACACAGTTTCATAATAAACTGTTTTCCTTGACATTTTTTTTTTCATTTCAGCCACTTAAAGAATTGTGTACTAAAAAACTATTTTTTCAATATTGTCAGAACATTTTGTAAAGAAGAGCGCAATTCCATGGAGAACAGCTCCTTTAAATGCGATTCCACATTAACTCAAACAAAATAAAACAACAGTACTCTCTATGCCTATATTTAGTTGAGCCAGTTGAAATAAAAAACATCTGAATTTGTAGAGCTGAAACAAATATCTGACTTGTAGAAGGGTTCTAAATATATTAATATATTTAAAATGATTTAAAATCCTGGTATAATCATTAATCCAAAGATGAAAAACAGATACCAAATATATCCAAAGCTATGATTCAGACTGATTGACCTGTAGAATTGGGGAGAAAAGGCATCATGTTTCTTTTATCTTATTCTGGCAACACAGCTCTAATCATTGGTGTAACTCATAACAGTTTGTCCAATTATATTTTCATTGTATTTGTATTTGCTTAGCCAAGTGTATGTACTAATTTTCCGGTCCTCTCTCTCAAACCAAAGCACATTTTAGATAGTGGGAGGAAGCTGGGGTTTTTGGGGGAAAAAAATCCAAAATATGTACACAAGTGAGGTTCTTTGGAGGCACATGTGGGCAGCTGCCCAGCGGACAGGGCATGGAGAAGATATAACTTATCTGCCACTTGTGCCTTGAGCAACTTTGCTGCTTTTATGCATGTCCAGTCAATAGAGAGTTGGCATCCCCTGCTTTCTGCTAAGAATCAGGAGACTACTTTATTTGTTTTTGTGTGAATGCACTAAATGTTATCCCTTCCCAAGGTTTAGATTATTTTCTGCTTTTTTATTGGTTGTAATAAAGGAGTGAACTTGCCCGAGTGCCTTTGATGGAAGAACCGCTGCTGCATCCTACATCTCGCCTAGTACAGAGCAAACGTATGATGTTAAAATCCTTTGCTAAACTTACAGGTACAATAGTTAAATTATTTTCTACAGATTTAATAACACATGAGGAACATGTCTGTTTTTCACAATTTTATAAGCTCATTATTAATGAATCAAAATGTGGTATATTTGTTAATTCTGCAAAGAGGTTATTGTGAGTGACTTCCACAGTGGAGAGTGTCCAGGCTAAAAGCTGTCTATAAAAGTACCAGCCATCCTTGTTAATACTGAATGCATATCCACATACTCACCCTCAGCCACACACATACACAGCATATTATGTTCAGCTGTCCCAGCAATTATTTGTGATTAATCATTTGATTGATGCAGCAAACATGTTTCTGCTTACGACCAAATAATGGATCAATCAGGGAAAGGAGAGAGATCATTTAGAAACACAGGAGAAGCCATAAATTATCTCTGATTGCCTGGCTCATGATTAATGCTCCAGTGTGCAGTGCCCTAATGTGATTCATCAGTGTTTTATATGTAATTGGTGTATATCAAGGAGGATAAATTAGACGAAAGAAACTTGAAACATGTACTGTCGTGTATGTATGACATGAACTAAAATAAAAATGAAGGGGTGAACCAGAGCTCTTGAAAACTTCACTATAAAGAAATATTGCAATGAACCAAGAAAACTTATGAAGTCCAAGATTTCCTACAATCTACATCAAAAGCAGTGATAAGATCTATCAACTCATGCAGATAACCCATCACAATTTTGCATTTCTGGTTTTCATTTTGTTTGTGAAGCATATTTTAATTGTGTATGAAGGTACACAATTAATGTCTTATAAGGCTGTTATCTATTATTGAGTTTCTAAATTAATTTGGGGAATATTTAACTAATCACTCATAGTATTGAAATTTCATTCCCAGGTGGTCAACTGTTCAAAAACATAAATAAGAGTCATGGCAGAACCAACTCACTGAGTCCTGACACAATAATCTTGACACCGTGGATTACCTACCCACCCTTTATCCTAACACATGTGCACTATTCAAACTGCAGGTTTGTCAATAGCAAAACACATTCCACAAAACCTGCCTAATTAATTCGTATGATATATATAGATACTGTGTTTTCCAGCAACTTCAATCTGTATTGTATTTAATCTAGTGATAAAGTCATTTTAATTCTGCTTTCCTAACTTTTTGGAAGTCTGTACTGAATACATTACTTCATTACTCTTAAACCCTGTACTCTGCAAATAGTCAGATTGTTACTTATAGACGATTCATTGCACCTTGTGGATTCAATGTTTCCTATAAGAGAAGCCTTATACTCGCTTTATGTTATGTACTTGTTTTGTTAACCTTCAATTTTTAACAAAAACAAATGAACAAAACACTGCAAAAAAAATCTGCTGAACAGAAAGATAATAATAATTTATCATTAATTAATATTGTTAATCTTCAGCCAAATGCTGCTTCTCTTACAGGTGTCAGATTTGTGTTTGTTTTTGTTTTTTGCGATGTTCTCTCCTCCTCGCCATCTATGGATGGACTCACCTGTCGTGTCTGTCCCCCCTCTCTATTTTCACATAATGGTTTGAGCCCATGTCCTCACATTTGATTGGCCATGCTGCCATGTTAATCAAAACAAAGTTCCCCATGAGCAGAGCAGAACCACCAGAGTGAGAGCTGAGCAGGAAAGGAAAAAAAGAGGGGAGAGGGCTCCCTCCTCACCCTTTTCTTTTTCTCTGTCTCTCTCTCTCTCTCTTTCCACCTGTGGTGTGGGGTTCTGCTCGATATGCTGTTTGTGACTCTGCCCTTATCATGAAAAATGACTCTCAATGAGGTGGCTGCCCTTTGACGACTGTCTGCTAGGGTGGAGATAAAAAAATGACAGATCAGACAAAAACAATAGATTGTATGTTTGATGAACAATGAAAGAATTATTATTACTTTGCACTTCCTAATCCGAATATTCCTTTCTTAATGAAAGCCTATTTTTTTATTAATAGGATTAAATATATTGTAGGTGCAGTTGCTATGCAAAATGACATAAAATGCATCTTTGTTATTAGAAACTAGTCCTTAGCATTACTGTCATTTTTCAGTACAATGTCAACATAAGTTAAGCTTATTATTGGTCACAGTCATAGATTCTGCATTCAAGCCCCTATGGGTAACTTGCATGTTCTTAGTAGGCTGTGAGGATCCTCTCAGGCACTCCCACAGCTTTAAAACATGTGTATGAAGTTAAGTGACAACTCTTATTGTCTCTTACTGCAAATGTGATTGTTTACATTAGTCTGTGCTCTGTTCGATTTAGACATAGAGAGAAAAAACACATCTTTTATTTACAAAAACAAAAGTCTGAGCAAAACTTCACAGCTCATATTTCAACCTGAGTGCACAGACACCTTTTCACCTTTGCTGCTTTTATATAGTCTCATGTATAGTCTTAAAAGCTGTTTAAACTTTAGAGAGTCATGCATACTGCAGAATCCCCTCAAATTGCTTTTGTGTCCTTATCAGTACTCCACAACCTTCCCCTTTATTTGCCAGAGGCTTCAAATTTAAAATTCCCAATGACGTTTAAGGAAAGAAACGGTTTGACTGGCCATATTTCCTGCTTTCCCTTTTGCCTCTGCCCTACATCCTCTGCTTGAACTTCTTTGAGATCTGGAGCATTCTTCTAGTCTTATTTTGGATGTAGAAAACCTGCAAAACATAGTTTTCCATCATAGCAAATATTAAATGTGTGTCTAAAGTACCAACAGAAATCATTAAACAGTATCCATACCAGAATGGAAAAAATCTAAAGCTCAGAAGAAATGTGTGCAATGTCCAAATAGCAGTCTGAAAATAGCTATGAAATTATAGTGGTAATGTTGTGTCACATATTTGAGATGTTTTATTAAATCTGTAAAATAACTGTTTTTGGTGTATCTTTATTGGGAAAGGTTGAAAATTGAAATCAACATTATCAGGAAGGAGAGACAATAGTTTAGATATAAGGAAGCCTTTGTAAAAGGCACCAAAATAGCTAAATGGTTTCCTGCACTTTATTGTTGAGGCAGTTTCATCTATTATCTGGAAACTATTTTAAAGAGCACAGTAAAACTCAAGCTGTTCTCTGGAGCTATAAAGTTATTGCCACTCTGGCTTTTCAATCATTAATCTACAAGCTATAGTACTTAAGTTTTTGTCATGTGTCAGCAAAGTCCTTGTGCTGCCTTCCTCTTTCCTGAGGAGGTCTAGTTCATTACCCAGCACTTGTTAGGGTTCCAAACCTGCAGAGTGAGCGAAGGCAATGGCCATCTGCCTGCTTCCATTGGAGCAAGGAACCTTTTGTAACTGAGCGTAGTTTTAATTCTTGAAAATTCTTCTTCACTAAGACACATTGGGCGGAAGAATCAGAAAATTCTGCAGAAAATCTGATAAAAATAACCTCGTAGAAAAACCTGACCGCTACTTAAGCTAAAGAAATTTCTGCTCCCTAATAGGAGGCATTATTGTAAAAGACAATACCTTTAGTTATTAACTAAAACCACTGGAATTTCCCCTAAAAAACTTTATATTCCTTGGATATTAGGTGGAAGTGGGTTTGACATTTGACATTTGTCATGGATGGATGGATGGGTGGATGGATGGATGGATGGATGGATGGATGGATGGATGGATGGATGGATGCTTTGTTACATTATTCCATATGTAGGTGTGGTGATGTGAGAATTTGGGGAACTTTATGATAAAATTAGATTTGTTTTACTTAATTTGTTTTAGCTGGGAATTATGTTAATTTTTTATTAAGAAAGTATTCCAACAATTGCTCTTTTTGTACAAAAGTCATTGATTTTAAAGATTTTATGAATGGAATATAATATTCCTCGAGTAGACTTTTTAAAATGAAAATATCTTGACAATTTCTTGATGAATTATGGATTCTTTCAGATTTTTCTAAATTGGCTCTGTATGTTCTGAAAAGGAACTGAACATTTGCTTTACTAAAACTATTTAACTAGGGATATGAAAATAGAAGACTGATTTTACAAAGGATCAATGGTTTCTTGACAAACCATAGATTTTTTTTAAATCACAATTTGTTTTTTTTCAATTTGGTTTTGAAAGGCCATTTCAAGTCTAAGCCTATGGTCAGTGACAAAATGAAAACTATCGTGCATCCAGCATTGGCTATATTTTTGTCATAGGAGGCTATTTCAACTCCAAAACCAGCTACAGATTTGATTAATGAAAACAAAATATTGAACAAGTTTCTTTTACAAAGATTTGTAGCACAAATGTATATCCAAACTTCAGCATGTCTCGCTGTCCTTGTTGCTACACAGTAGTTTGCTGACCACCATGTTTAAAGTCAATAATTTGACCAGGATGACTACAGGCATTC
Source organism: Phalloptychus januarius (assembly GCA_902982915.1). NCBI lineage: Eukaryota > Metazoa > Chordata > Actinopteri > Cyprinodontiformes > Poeciliidae > Phalloptychus > Phalloptychus januarius. The sequence goes on from CADWAE010000285.1 coordinate 2,503,573, forward strand.
ACATCAGAAAATATATCCAACATCAAAGCTTTTTCCTGAGGAAAAACACAGCCACGGGAGCAGAGAGACCTTCTGAGCAATGTAAGAATGTCATTTTGTCACCTGAAGTTCACTCTATTCTCACTCTTGTTATTCTTGCCTTCCAGTCTGTATAAACTGCAGGAGCTCTCCTCGCATCCAATAATTTTGATCATTACATTTTCCGTTCTAAATTGTCAAAGGTCTGCAAATTCTTTGTCACTTGGAAACAGAATGGTGGAACTAAATACCTGGATTCAATTAGAATGGGAACTTTCATGTCATGTCTCTATAAAACAGAAATCAAAATGGATGACACAACTGATTTCTTCTTAATGTTAGTTCTTTAGAACCAGTTGTAAACTGAACCATTGTGACATACAGAGAATGCTTGTTTAGTTACATTACACTGCAGTAAATATTGCTTGCTTATATCTATTTTTATGTATTTTGAGACATTTCAATACACTACCAAATAATATTTGCAAAAATTCTAAATTCTATTTAGATCTGAGAATTCTACAACTTAAATTGTCAAAGCCTCTATGACTGCACTTTGGATAATTGTCAAGCAGTCAGTTTAGATAAAACTGCAGTTTTCATTTGGTTTCCATTCTGAGATGACAGACTGGACAGAGCTCAGGAATATGGCACATTCTTTTATAACAATATGTTGCTTTTATTCAATTTTTGGAGTGACCTAACCTGACCTGGTCTTCATAATGCATTAGTGAGAATCAGTGTTCTCCAACAAACCTCTAAGGCTTTCACTGAAAGGTTGTCTTTGTATAGAGATGACGTTGCTGTAAGTTCTTTATTTTTTATTTAGGAGAAAGGATTAGAAGGGGACAAATGCCACATTTTTTCAGAATTTAGTTTAAAAATAAATTAATAAACTATGTAAATTATTTCCACTTGAGATTTATTCCTACCTTATGTTAGTCTATGGCAAAAAATATAAAATTAAATTAAATTAAAATTCTAGTAAAATACAATGAGGATTGTGAAAAAGATGTGACAAAGTATGAATACTTTTGCAAGACACTGACAATTCTTTCCAAGTGTGCTACAGTCCTAATTCAGCAGCTCTCACATGCATATATAGCACCTTTAACAATACAGACAGTAAGTGGCCAATGTTGGAATCATTAGTGGGAAAATATGCAGGCTTGGTTCTCACTGTCGTTATCACACCTAGCAGCCTTAAATGGAAAAGAAACATGACATGCTGCATATGGTGCACAAACGTTGATAAATAAATATCTAGCACCATTATAGGTGGAGATGGTAAACTGATTTTTTATTTTTTTCCCCCAAAGATGGCGACGTTCCTTCTCTCTGTCTGTAGATTGATTTTGTATTTTTCCAGTTGTTAAGGTTCTATAGTTCACAACTTTGAACTTTGAGTGAACTTTCACCATACAGATATATTCAGTTGTAAAAGCAAATCAGAACATTTGAATTAAGGCAAATGTCCCCTTGTGCCTGCTGGACATGAACAGCGTTTTGACAATTGCCACCGCTGACTTTTGTTCTGGTAGGTCAGGACAATTTAAAGTTTGTGTATTTCCAAGAAAGTCAGACGATTTAAGGAGGGATAACAGCTGTTAAGTTAAAACTCTTGTCAACTTTGAGTAAAGTTTCAAGAGTTCTTTGACTCTTTATGGAGACTAAAATTAATGATAGATGTTACATTGCATATATGCGCTCTTGTGCGAGTTTAAGCTGTACACTCATCATCCATGGATAAATAGGCTCTAAAAAGAGGCAAAAGTTTAATTTGAACTCTTTCCTCGTGAATCTTGTTCCCTGATCACAGATGTGATAAGTATTAATGGGGGATTATTATCATCATTTTCATCTCTTTGGAATTGAGACACACAGGGAATGACAGTTAATTGCAGGGTACTGCATCTGAATATCTGCCATAAAATGGAGCTTTAGCGCAGGCTCTTATTAGAGATGTGGCATTTTGAAAGCTGGTAGTCATGGTTATGTGTCGCTGTTATGTTATATCACCGCAGGTTTCAGGATCCGTTGTATTCTAAAATAGGCAGCCAGGCTTAGGGCATGGAAATCAGGTTCAGCCTTTGCAACAAAAAATCTCCTGTCTGCTCATTCTTGCTCCTTTTGTGTTTTTCTGAAAATACCAGCATCCCTCATTCCATCCCTCTACATTTTTTTTAATCCATTCTTCATCTTCACCGCTAATATCCCGTTGTTTTTGCTTTTTCCCCTCTTCCTTCTCTTCACACCTCCCACTAATTTTGGGCCTCTTCATTAACACCCCCCAAAAAAAATAATTCAGAAAGAAATGGTTGGTGTGTTTGAACCCACAGTGCCACCAAGTGGCCCATTAATGACATGGTACTATTTGAAACCGTTCCCTTGCCATTAACTTTTGTTCTACAGTACGTGTTCATTCAGGGCGATGATGGATCTGTGAAGTTACAGAACGAAGGTTACAGGAGCTCTGGGTGAGATGTGGGCATGGGAAGTGAACAGGACTGATGGAATAGGGTGAAAGACAGAGAGGTGGGCGCGGAGGTTTCAAAACATATTCATGTTTTGAAACCTATAACTAAAGCTGCACACATGAAATGCTCAATAAATTATTCTCAAACACAGGACTGTTGTCCACCTTTATCTTCTGCACATGTAGCTGCCATCATGCTTTACAAAAACATGCAGTTTAATTTACTGCAAGCTTTTAGCTCTTTTTTTTTCCAAAACCTGAATTATTTCGCACGTGTTCACTTTTTTTTCTTTTTATGTCTCAGCTTTGAGTGAGGCAAGACTGGGTGTCAGGTAAAGCCTTTGATGTTTCAAAAATGACTAAAACCAAACTTTAGGTAGACCGTGGCGTCATTAAAAATAAATCCAACATGTTTTATACTTCTTCTTTATCCATTGTTGGTACAGCCGCAATGAGGAATCTCATGGAAAATCAATATCCCTCCCTTATTAACTATTGTAAAGCTTAGTACAAATGTGTAGTCATTGTTCAGAAAAAATAAATATTTCAGCGAAAATAAAAAATAAAAAAAATCCAACAACTTTAACAAGATTGTTAACAAAATAAAGCTGGTATAGAAACTGGATGGATGGAAAACAACATTTTTTTATAACTTGGTGAAAAACAGATATCCTTTAGAGGGGATTGCACAGTGACAGAACTGGAGCTGCAAAGCGAATAGTGCTCCATTTCTGAGTTTCTTTTTTTCAAAAATTGCTTTGTGACTTACTGTTTGAAGACTTTTTGTCCTCAATTGGATCTGAAATTCCTGTTCCAGCATTTTCAACAAAATCATTTTGTCAAGAATAAAAAATAAAATTTTCTTTTGAATTTGTATTTTTCTTTCTTTTACTTTTGAAAATGAAAAACCAAACAGAATACTTTGAAAGATGAACATTTTACAGAAATATAACATCTTAGACTCAAAATGAAGCATTTAAGCAACATGCCAACACTTAACAGTTTAAATGATTGTTAAAATCGTATGTCACAGTGCATGTTTAGTTTCCCACCCTTCTAATTGTAACACTTTAAAAATTAATAGGAGCAACATAAAGAAAGTGTGACCATTTCTTAAAACTGCTGAGTTTAAACATTTATGAAACATTGTTTTAACTAAAGTTTATTAATTACATTAACAAGGTGGCGGTGGCTCAGGGTTTAGTGATTTCTTCCTGTAACCTGTTGGTTTCCAGTTTGAATCCCTGTGTCCTTGAGCAAGGCACTTCACCTGCTTTGCATGGTAATGGACAGAAGGCCCAGTGGCGCAGACTGAATGGCAGCCTCACATCTGTTACTCTGCGTCACGGATATAAGAATCATGACTTTGAACAATCAGTTTTTTTTCTTAACAACCTTCAATTGTGGCAAAATTAAAACAATTCTGCAAAGTAGTGTTGACCAAAGTCCCCTCACTGCAGATTCACGTATATTTTCCCGTTATTGCAATGCTTGATGACAGTTGTTGCCTCCAAGGATGGCACAACCAGCTATTAGATTATAGGGGTAATCACTTTGTCGGAGCAGGCAGCCTCTTTTTTCTCTTAACCAGTGAAATTAGCATTCGAAAACGTGCTTTCTATTTACTCTGCTTCTCTTCATGTGATATTTAAAGTTGTTTGGCCTGAAACAAGTGTAGCAAAAAAAAAAAAAAAAACTGTTGAAGTTTAGAATGGGAGAAATGCTGTTAACAGCACTGTAGCTTTATTCAAATGTTTATTTTCACTCTCTGCTGAGACTATGAATTAGTCTACATTTTTAATACACCAACTTTGTTCAATTTGTCATAGGATGTAAATGAAAATGTATTTTGGCAACAAAAGACTTGGGGTTAGGTTTTAGTCATGATGATTGGCTGGATTGGAGGGGGAAAACTGAAACATACTGCTGTGCACTACAAAGACAAAGAAAAAAATTGCTTGTACAAACAATAAAGTCAGCTTGATTTGATGATTTCAAACCACAGGGCAGAGACCCTGTTCACTTATTAAGCCATTTGAAGACAATACCATTTACTGTGCAACATAAAATGTAGATAATTTTATCAAATTGACTCCAGGAACAGCAGCCTGATTTATATCAACACAGTAATATTGGCCATTGTTCAATCGTCCAAGTTTAACCGTAGGGGCTTGATTGGATTAATCTCAACATTTTACGCTAAAACATGAAAATGGCTGTTTTGTTTTCTGATCTTTGAATTCAGCGATGATCAACAAAGACTGTGGAACCTAATTTTCTGTCTGATGCACTATCATTGCATCATTAAGATGCTCAGAACGACATAAGAAAACTATTAGGAATAAGAGAGAGTTGGAATTAACCTGGGATGTTAGTGGATCTGTGGGTCAGCTCTATTTTGTTTTCCTTTACTTTCCTTAAGCTTAGCAGATATTCCATACCTCTTTAAGGTATAAGTAAAGATACAAAGTTTAGATTAAGTTCACAAATAGAACTAGAGGAGTGTTACATGCATTTATAAATAGTAACCCAGTGTCATCATTTTGCAGAAGCCTTGGTTTCGGCACTTATAGCTTTTTGTGCGTTTTTCAGTCTGGGATTTCACTGTTGAAAATTTATGAATTTGTCAGAGATGTACCAGAGAGCATTTGTAAACTAAAAATGGCACAGGTCCCACAAAACACAGAGAGTTCAGGGATGAAGATGTGAGAAAGTTAAAAGTTGTGATTTCATAAACTTTAAACATCTCAAGTATCTGAATTCAGTATGTCATCCAAAAATTTTAAATGCAACAACTGCAAACCTAACAAGAGATGACCTGTCTCCTCACACTAAACAACGAGCACCGACGAAAACAGCTGCAGTTAAATTGGTGAATTATGTGAGATGGAACCACTAGGATTCCTGCAACATGGTAGCAGCGGCATTATACTGTGGTGATGCTTTTCTTCAGCTGGGATAAAAAAGCTAGTCATGGTTGGGGAAGCTGAACGAAGCTAAATACAGAATAAGATCACCATTCACCTTCCTGTAGGAATTACATTAACACACAGTTACAAGGAAAAGGCTCACAACAAAGCAAAATAATGTGCAAGAATTGCCAGTTAAATTTCCGACCCAAATTCATGGAATATGTGGCAAATATAAACATAAGGTTTTCCAAAGCGTTTTGAAAACTGTGCATCGTTTCTTCCATGTCATAGTTATGCACCAATTTGTTTTGGACTATGATATAAAATTCTAGTACAATACATACATTAATTAATATTGTGGTTATAAAATCGCTTACTATTCAAAGTGTGTAAAAGCTTTAAGAGGTTTGAATACTTTGCGAGGCACAATAACTCTTCCTTTTCCACCTTCCTGGAAACCAACTCCAGGCTGATTGGTCACTCAAAAAAATGAACATGATTGTTCTAACCTAAAAAAAGAGAGAGAACCTTTTCACTGATCAAACCACTTGATGCAGCTCTTTTCGAACGGCACCATTAGGGTTTCTGTCTGATGGACATGCATATGCAGGCACACGCACACACACACTCACACATATCAGTTCACTAACTCTGTTCAGACTTTCCTTTGCCTCTTTTTTCCCTTCCTCCCCCATCTGTTTGTTGTGCTCCACCTCCCTGGGCTCTTTGAGTGCATTAATCAGTCAAACCACAGCGCCAGAGCTATTACTCATCTGGTCAGAATAAGAAAGAGAGGGAGAGAGAGTTCATAACAGAGAGGAAGAAACAATGACAGAGTGAGAAGAGAAGTTAGGGGGAGAGCTGGAAGGGGGTAAATCGAGAAGTGCAGAGAGAGAGCTGCCCCGTTTTCATTCATCTTTTAATATCTCGATTACCTGAAGGCTTTTCATCTCCCAAATCCATCCATCCATTCATCCATCCATCCAGCCTCCTATTCAGCCAGCCATGCATCCATTCATTCACCTATTTATAGATGCCACTAACTCTGACTCTTTCCCAGCTAATCATGCATCCATCCTTCCATTTCTCTTTTCATGCAGCTCCCTGTCTTCTCTCCATCTCTCCATTTCCAGCTTCCTCTATTTGTATTTCCTTCCCCATCTATCGAAGTAATAAGTTCAGCTTTTTGGGGACCGAGAGAACATATCAGTCCCACAAAGAAAATCGCTTTTTTAGTTGTTTTGCTGCTCAGCAACAGGGCACAGGAGAGAGAGGGTGGAAAAATATGTTCTTCAAACTCGAGGACAAAAAAAAACATATTTGCATTGTCTCTTTCTGCTTTTCTGCAGAATAAACTAAGAAAGATTAAAACATAAATACAAGCAGCCAAATGGTGAGCTTTTACACCTCGGTGTAAAACACAGCATTAGAGCTTAAGCTTAAGATTGCGATAATTTAGATGATTAAAATCAGGTGAGTAATTAACACACCTGAGCAGCATCTCTATCACAAGAATCAGCTGCTTGGAGAGGAGGGAGAGAAAACACACTCCAGGCGATACATAACACACAACTACGCTAAGATAATGACAAAAAGTTACAGCCATCTAAGACAGCTCTAAAATTTCGGGAGCAGTGGTTCCCAAAGTGAGGGTGGGATTATCATCTTTATTTTAGAATATTAATAGAACTGCTCCCTCTCTCTTTCTCTCCAGCTTGTAAACATCACTGTGCAGGCAGTGGGCAATCAGGCTCCAGCCTTCCTAGGTCTCACAGTCACCTCGTAGTGCTCTGACTTGATTTCATGGTGTGTGTGTAAAACTCCTGTACCTGTACAATGTTTCACAAATCTAATGACTTTCAAGCAGGTTGCTCACGCTCAAGGTCATTAGTAAAGTTAATATGATTGACATAAAGCTGCACATGCGTCTGAGGACAGGTATGTGTGCCATGTTGAGAGTAGAAAGCATGCCATTACTCTATTAGTTCAGTGAATTTATTTATCTAAGTTCGCAATTACCTAATTTATTTTCAGCACCTCTGTAAAAAGCTGATACAGGATGGAAAACTGCAGCAGACAAGAAGTGTGACATTTACATTTCATTAATTTGAATGAGGCTCTTGTTCCAGGCAACCTAATTGAAGTGCAACTGAAGAAGTTTCAAAATCCTACCGAGAAGCAGTATAAATAAAAGATAAAGTATTTCAGGATAAATTGGACAGTGGAAGAGAGGATGGAAGAAATAATTTAATGCCACAGCAGTATCAGCCAACTTGGAAAAAAATATATAAGTGGGATTCTGAATGCTCTTTTGGATGAAAACCATATCAGCTGGCATAATTGAAACTGGACCGTGGCCTGGTGGCATGCACATGTGGATCCTCTTTGCAGCTTCCTTTGCCAGTAGCAAACAGATTTTTCATTCAGTAGAAGCAGCCAGTTGAGGGTCTGTGCAAGGGGGAGGATAACATGGAAAGGGCCTTAGCGCTGTTGTTGGGGCTGGAGAGAAGACTGGCCGGAGAGGGAGCTGCAGTAGCCCAAACAGAAGGCTCTGGAACCAGAGTGAGTAGTTTGCAGGTGACATAAGTCTGATGCTGGCTTTTGCAGTATCCAGGTGTGCGTTATTCTGCAAATTGTTCTATTTTTTTTTTTGGCTATCTCAGTCGTGGACACTGTGTGATCTGAGATCTTCAAATGAGAAAAAAATTCACAAATTTGCTGCATTAAGGCAAAGTCTCAAGTTGGATTCTCAATACTTGGCTTGATGGGAATCAAATGCAATGCAGAATATATCAAGGACTGTATTATAAATGATACAAAAAACTTTGGTTTTTTAATTTAGTAAACAGCTCAAAGCTAGGATGCAAAATAGACCATGTTTGTGTACAAATTACAGCTCCCCTCTCAACCCGCAGCCCAAGTAAAATGTATGAGATGAAATTAATAAATAACAAACGGCCTCCAGGGTATCAAGGCACTCACCACCTCCTGTGTTGAACACACAAAAATAGTTGCCGGCCGCGGGGATAAACTTGACATATTTTGTATTTCTCAAATTAATGATTTCCTGCACACATAGACATCTAATAATGGTCTGCCAGGCATTGATTGAGAGGAAATGGCTACAGATGCCTCACTCTCAAGTTTACATTCTGTTTTCCCATTTTTACTCAGTTTTGAACTCCAGCTGCTTCCCTGCTGCTCATGAATCTCAGGAGAGGCAAAGAATGGCATCGGAAAAAGGCTATGTTTGTGTCTCATTGCTGTTCGTGAATGATGCTGTTAGTATTGTCAAGTCAGAGTGTGCACGTTGTTTTAGTTTTATGTTCATCTGAATAATTTGCTATAATTTGTTTGCATAAATTACACAATTTAGCCTGCCTGCCTACAGATAAACAGATCTATAACTTAACTTTTTAGACAGCGGAGGAAGAGAAAGTTGGCAGCAGGCGCATGACACTGGATGATGAATGATAAAAATAGATTGAAATGAATTTTACCAATCATTACCTATGTTATATTGTTATTTATAGCCTGGCCATTGCCTTCCTAAGAAGTTCTGCTCAATTCATGCCTTTCTTCAGTGCTCCATATGGAATATCTCAGTTAGAGATCCAACTGGGCCAATCGGCAAACAGAAGAAGCTGTGAGCAAAGGCAGTGATTTTCTGCAATGCTTTAGAGTTGTACTCTGCCATGGTTGTAGTTCAACAATGGCAGTGAACGAAGCCATTCGGTCCATATTGGCCACGTTTCCAAATATTGAGCAATTAAAGTAGGAGCAACATGAATTAAGACCTTTTAATGCTGGAAAATGTCAGGAATGTGGTCTGTTGTGTCTTTATGTGTTTTGTGTTGGAATTTTCAGGAAACCCTGGAAAGAGCTTCCAGGCGGATCCAGAGTCGTTCAGCTTGGCACTTCTCTCCTCGCAGTGGGGGATGGTTGTTTACAGTACAGTTTCCAGTAAGCTTCACAGAGTTGGCACATTATACACATTACAGCCAAACATTAACATCCACGGCTTCAGTGGCGAAACAATCGTTTCTCAGTGGCAGAAGGTTCAGACTCTGTACAAAGAAAAGCATAGAATAAGGGCCTCGTTTTTATCAAGCTAGTTAATTTGTTACACATCCAAAAACCATTTATGCCAGACATTTGCTAATTGTTGACATTCTAGACACCTGTTGTGCTACATTGTTCTCTACATAGCATAGTTATGTTAGGATATACTTCTTTTGTTTCACATTAGTCAGCTTCTGTTCAAACTTCGGGTCCTTATGCCACATTTTCAAAAGATGTTACCCTTCATACAGTAACATGGTACATAAATGAAAGTCAAAGTAGTTCTTCGATCTAGATGTGGAAGTGTGCACAGTAAATTGCTCACAATAATTGAACATTGTGTCAGCAAATATGCTACATATCAATCAAGAAAAAAAGGGATGTTTCTGAAGGCATAAGTGTAGATTCACAGTGGAGGCTCTGACTGCTAATCTCATAATCAAACAGTTTTACAACTTTCTTTGGTCTTCGTTAGGAGGAACAGATGGTGGTGAGTAAGTATGCGGATCGCTGATTACGCCTCAGCGCTTGACATTTTATGCATTTTGAATTAATTGCATTACATCTTTTACTGTAAAGTCAGTGTATTATAGACACCAATTATTCTCAATTTCTACAGGCGGAATAACACCACTCAGCTTTTTGCTCTCTGCTTGGCTCATATCTGTACCTCTGCCAAGCACCTTCCTTCCTTTATCCCTCTATAATACGTTTGTTGCACTTACCGCCCACCCATTCTTCCACACACACGCCCATCCACGCAAACAGGAGTGACCTTGCCTCCCTGGGGAAGGGCCATGTTTAATTGTTCATCAGCACTTTTCTCAGTGTTCTGCAGGCGGTGAATTTAAGGAGAGGAAGAGATGGGGAGAAACGAGCAGGGAGGTAAAGAAGTTAGCTCCCAGGAGGATTCCTGGCCAAGAGGAGAGCAGAACATGAGACAGGAGAAACGAAGAACAAGGAGGAGGAGGAAATCCAGGCATGTGCTTAATTGTTTTGGAAGCAGATGGAAAAACAATCAAGCAAACACATTCTCTAACTTAATCAACTCCAGCATGATGAGCATTTTGAGAATAAGCCCCACAGCATTGTAATTGTTCCATGTATATGTCTCGTTAGATTTCGACTAGAGAGCAGCAGCACTGATATATTGTTAACAATATGGTGAGTAACTGGGGAATGATATGGTATTTAAACCGTCATAAATCACCGTGGAACACTAAACCCTTGCTTTAATCTTAAATATATTGGTCCCTCAGCTCTGTTGTGCCATGCGTGCTGATTAATCGTGTGCTGACCAAATAGGCTGTGATGTGTGAAGTGATACTTGCTGATTTATTTACATCCTTCTTTCCTCTTCTGATCCACTCTTTTTTTTTCTTATTTTCCTCTTAACACCTACTCTTGCCTCGTCTGTTTCTCCTCTGTCACTTTCACTCTCTGTGTATCTCTTCCTCTTTTTCACCCTCTTTTCCTGCTCCAGACCTCTGACTAGATGGGGTGGCAGATAGTGATGAGCCAGCAGTGGCCATGCTCCGCTGCTTTGGCTAATGGAACTCCACTGTCTCTTCAAGGCCTCACAATATAGTCCAGGACCAGAGCCTTATCTTGTCATCTGAGTGTGGGATGTGTGTGCACGTTTTTCAGCAGCATGTCAAAGACTAGCACCTCTCAGCATGTTTAGGATCAAAGAGAGCTTGCAAAAACCAAGCAAGAGGTGGGAGAGTTTGTCTTTTGATCCGTTGTAGTTAGAACATTTAAATGGCTCTGCTAAGACAAAGTGAGGTGGTTCCTGTTTCCAAACACATTAGATTTCACTCTATTGAACCTCATGACGCAATGTAAGTGTCAAATTTTACACTTTATTGATAGGGATTTGTATGTATTTAACCAACTTTTTTTTGTACAAGTAAAAGTCTGAATATTGTGGCATTCGTTTCTATTCAATACCATTGAGTCAGTACTTTACAAAACCAGCATTTGCTGTAATTGGCCAAGTTTTGTGGAGTATGTCTCTAATAATTTTGGCTATTCAGACATGGAGATTTGTGCCCACTCATATCCAAAAGTGTTTCATTTAAATTGAATGGAAAACTAAAATTTTTAACATGTTGCCGTAGATTCTTAGTTTTATTAGGTCTTGGCCAACTGGATCAGTCTACTAAGTGAGTTTGCTTTGATCTAAACTATTTTGTTGTAGTCTTCTCTTATCTGTAGGTCCTTTGTTCATCCGGAGGTGTACCTTCCCGTCTCATATCTTTAAAAACTTTAAAAAGTTTCCTTAGGATTTCTCTGAGCTTAGCTCCATTCATCACAGCTTGATATATTGTTTTAATCTTGAATCTGCTTCACACTTTTCCAAAATGTTATTCCTGACTTGTCTGCTGTACTTCCTCATTATCATGATTCCGTTTGTTCACTATTTTGATTTGTTAAATGTTTTTGAAACCTTGACCCCTTCCACCTCATAACTGTCCACAGCAGTGCTTAGACCATCTAGCTTAAATAATACTAAAAACTAAAATTTGTCTGTAACAAAAGATAAATAAATTTTATAAATACTTTGCAGATACCATCAAAATAAATGTTTAAATTACTTTTTAACCCTAGACATATGTAAAATATGTACAAGAAACTAAATCAGCAACACTTGGATGTTTAAATGAGGATTTACAACTTGTATAACTTTACCAAAACAATTTCTTTCACCCTGGTTTTTTCACTGTACAGCAGGAGATTCTTACCGACAAAGCAGACACCCACAGATCCAACACATTTAAACTGAAGCATATTCTGATGGAGCACTCTGCAGGAGACCCACTGAGGCTGATGGAAAGTTGTATTACCGTGACAGAGGATTACTGCAAATGGGCAATACAGAAAATCAGCTAGAGGTCCTCTTAATAAATGTAAAATGTGTAATTCAAGACCAAAACCCATGCTGATTTGATTATGTTGGTTATAACCTGTCTGCTGAGCCTAGTCCATGTTTCTTCCCATGAGACTTTGTACAGTGATGTTTTTTATGGTTATTACTTCAAAGATTAAAACAACTAACAAGGAAAGTAATCTTCTATTAATCTGGCAATACTCTTGAATTATTTCCGGGTTTTATTTACACAAGCTGGGAAATCATGGTACATCAAACACTGCAAGCAGCTTTTAAGAGTAGCTGCATGAATTCTTCAGAAACTAACCATAAGGTCTGTACCAATATTTACAGTTTTAGGCATACCAATGCAAAAATATTGAGTTAGCCATGTATGAAAAGAGGACAGGGACTTACAAAAAATTATCTTTAGTCCATTTGAATTGCTATTCCTATTCAAAACAAAAAAAAGAAGTCACATTTTAAATGGAACAATGCCTTATTTCTCAATTGTTGGCCCTCAGATGAAAATGTATGTTACAGAGTTAAGATAAATGGTTGTATGTAAATGCATCTAATGTTGTTTGTAAATTCAGTTAAACTGGGTTTATTTTCCTCGTTTTGCTCTATGGAATAATAAAAATGTGTGCACAACACCGCAGAATCATGTTCCAACTTAAAAGTGTATTTTCTTCCTGTATTTTGATATGTGTAGTAAATGAGCCTCGTCACAGAGAGTGAAATAATGCACAAGTGAGAAAGAGTGATGTCTCAACTGAAGGTGTCGTAAGTGCTCTTAGCTTCACCCGTCACTATAAGGGTGAAGCTTATAGTTATTAAAAACATCTGTCGCAATCACAATATTAATGAAATTATCAAAGTAAGAACAACGGTTTTAAATTGCATCATAGGAGAGCACTGACCTGATGACGTGTCAGGAAGAGTAGAAGCTTCTTAAGGAGACAGGACAAATTAAAGACATCAAATTGTGAAGTAAAATATCTTTCATGTTTGGTATATACAGCATTTTTATGACAATCTAAGGTGACATAGTTACTTAGTTTTACAAAAAAATGATGCTATTTGCATGGAAAATACACAATTGTCTCCCATTCTCCCCTTTAAATCAAGAAATTTGTTTCACAGAATCGTATTTAAATCTATCAGAGTAAAGGGGGCTGATTACAGAAGCATATTGCATTGTTTCCTATTTTTATTTGTAAAAATTCCCAAAAACTTTAATAAGATGTTCTCTTATTAGCATAATGCAATACCTTGTGTTGGTATATTTTTTTTAAATGCTAATAAAATATATACAGTTCAAGTGTATGAGTACTTGTACACGGTAATGTAACATCTCACTACTTTACATCTTTAATATTTTTTCTGTATTATTCCACGTAAGAATCTCACTCCATAGTGACACCCCATCCTCAAATAAATTTATGCACACAACAGGGTCAAATCATAAAGGATATTACGCTAAAACTTAATAATTATTCTAAAAAGCGCCTTACAACTGTTTCCTGCTGATAAGACACTGACTACCCAAATCACACCACTCAAGATCAAAATCCATAAAACACCCTTTTATAAGCAAGCTACCTATAGCTTTTCTCCTTGTTCTATTCTTTTATTCTTATTTTTCTAATTTTTCATACTGACTGCCTCCTCTCCTCTTTTATGGCCCTCATTTTTATTTTGCTGTGGTTCATCACTCCCTTGTATTTCTTTTGGTGATGTGACACATGTGAATTCACTGGAACCACTGGCAAGCAGCACACACAGGGAGGCTGCTTTACAACTCATCCACACCCTAATAGTAATTTCACACTCGAAAAAGGCAGCAATCACAATATGCTCTCCATGCATTTTAAGATCCCGAGGTTGTCGGATGACACAGTTGAAAACATTAAAGACAGCTTGAGTGGTTTTGATGTATGTGATCCTTTACTTTGTCTGTCCGACCCTTTAGTTGGTTAGAACAGTGTTAAAAGACAAACATCCCACTTGTTTGTTGTTATAATTAAAACCAAAGCAGATGCAATTCTTTCTACTTTGAGGGTGCATCTAGATATCACACTGTTTGATTCATTGTATCACACACTATTCAGGCTTAGAAAACTAACGTGATTTATGGCCTCAATTTATTAGTCAAGTGGCCCAAAGTAAACAAATATGATGAAAAGTTCTTGTTTTGTGCTCTCGTTTGAAGTTTTATTTTCATCTATTCTGGCTCATTTTGATTTGCTTCTGCCAGACTTTGCGCTCCATGGATGCACTTGAATAAGATTTGTTTACTTTGTCACACTGCCTGCAGCACTTCTCTTCCATCCAGGTTTATTTCTACATGTTGATAAGTGGGGAGTTTTTTTTTCTTCTTTCTCTCTGCATCTCTTTCTCTCTCTCTCTCTTTGTTTTGGGGCTGACAGCATTATTTGCAATGGAGCTTTATTTTGGTGGGTTCTCAAAACGTGGAGTTTGATGCATACAATTGGAACTTGCCTTAGAGAAGAGGTGCAGAAATATTTTAATTAGTAAGCAGGGTTTTTTTTTAACCTTTGATTGACAGCCAGATAAATGTGAGGCTTGAGGCAGGAGAGAAAAAAGTGACTGCATGAGTAAGAGAGTGAGAAGAAGATGCATAGACGAAAGAACACAAAACATTTTAGTGGATGATAAAAGATTTTATGCCAAGGAAAGAAACTTAAAGCACACCTGATGTGAAATGGTTGTTTATTCTGACATAAGCGGTATCTAATTGCTTTTCTGAAAACATCTCCAAACATCATTGTATAAAATGCTATATATTGATTAACAAATGAGTTATAATTAAATAGACTCAAAAGTATTGTCAGCACTGTTTTATCCCAAATTGAAGATGTTGTTTCATTTCACTTCTTTTGACCTTTCTACTTTATCTTACTGAGTAATTATCATTCCTACTCTGTGAGTTTTCTCACAAAACTACAAGGTTTGTTTTGGGCAATAATTTTAAATGAAAAAAGGCTTTTCTCCAACTGACTACTGTCACATTATCAATTCCTCCACAGCTGGAGGTTTTGCTGAGCTGATTTCCCCTTTATGCATTTAAAACCTCATTTTCTCTTTCAATTCCACCTGTTCTCAGATTTTGGATTCAGCTGCTCCATTTTCAGGACCAAATCAGAACCTCTGCTAAATGATGTCACATGCTCCATCAGACAAGGTAAATGATAGTGGAAGAAAGATAAACTGCATTTCTCTTTAAGCGTATTGCTAAACAGTATAGAAAATTACTACAAAGCTGAATATCAATGCCATAATGTCAATATCTCTTTTGTTATCTTTTATTTCCACCAGGAGTCAGTCACATAGTGTGTTATTTAAAATTATAAACTTGGTACAAAATCTTTACACCTCTGTTCCAAAAGACACCAAAAACAAATGACAGAAACATTTGTTTTTAAGTTATGGTTGCCTTTTTCATCCTGTGCATCATTCTCCCTTGGTGTATCACAGGGACACTATCTTGGGGCCCTATCTTGTTTTCTTTGTACATGTATTTGATTTGATGCCTAGTGCCACATTGTCAAAGTTTGGTTCTTTGGCTTTAACTTTCAAGTAAGTTTCAAATTCATTAAACAGATTCCACATATTGTCAGAGGAAGTTTCTCCAGTTTCATCTAAGTTAAACTTTTACTACATTGTTGTGACATAGAAAAAGCTACTCATGCTTTTTATCAGCTCAAAACTTGATTATTGTAATGTACATTATATCAATAAATGTCATACCTAAATGTATGTTTCCTATTACTACTGATTAATTGGTACATAGGATGAAGCAAAAAAAAAAAGATAAGACTAAAACCTCTTCTAACTGGAAGCATGCAAATAAAAACAACATAGTGCAATAAAAATATGCAAAAAGAAAATAAGACAAATTCCACCTTGTGAAAGATAGACCCTGACTCATCCTACCACAGGCTTATTTTTTTCTGCCTTTTAAAATGATAGTACATCTAACTTTATTTGCATGAGCAGGAAAAATATCCTGTATCTAAGAGTTGACTTCTGTCTCATAAAGTTTAGTAATTTATTTAAAGCAAATGCAAAATTTGCCCTAGCTATGATTGTAAAATGCATTTTGAAGATCACAGATGTTTCTAGTTGGCAGACTTGTTACTATGGCAGCATATTTTTTTGTCACTGCCAAAGACTGTGTATTCACAGTAGTGAGGCCACAGAAACCCTAAATTCATGTTGGCATAGAGCAAAAAGAAAGATTTCTACTTTGAAACCAGGAAAACATGTTATTCCCACTTCACATTATATTGTACTAAATATTTATTGGCAACAACCAAAAAGAAATGATGTTGATATTTAACCTGTGCAGGGCTAGGTTACTCAGGTTTGGATTTCTAAAAGCAGATTTAGAGTTTTCATTTTGGAAGCCAGAAGGAATATTTCTGGCAAGCAAAAGCACTGAAGACCTTTGTGTTGGTGAGAAAAGCCGTAATGGCAAAGTAATTCAACAGAGCTGTTGGCTTAAATGGCATAATATTTACAGAAAAAAAAGCATTTTAATAGATGTTGCTGCAGAATCATTACTCAAAACACAAACCATCCAGCCGACAAGAAAAACACTTTTTCTTTCAGAAGACCTCAAATGTTTTAGCTTTTCAGTGATCTGGTATTTTCCACGTTCCAAATTTGACTCAAGTAAATAGTAATCCTATCTATTTAATTCTGATCTATTTCTCTTTTAGGTGTAATTGTTAAATCAGTGTAAAGTAAAATGGATTAAACTGATTTAAAATAATTATTTTAATTAATAGACAAACTGGTTGGTTTCTATCATTTAAAGTAACTAATCATCACCATCACCTTCAGTTGATTAAGAAGCATGAAAGGAGACCAGAAGAAGGGCTTTTACTGTTGTTTAAAATCTAATAAGAAAACCCCAAAAAAAACCGATGTTGCATTTTAAAACACAAATTCCTTCATTGTGTCTGCATATCAAATAACCCCATATGGAGTCCCAGTTCCAGCTTTGACTGCCATCCAACCATCACTGACAGTGTTAATGAAGAGAGAGCAGCATCCAGTTTTTTTGTCTTTGTCTCCTCTCACCAGGGTGACGCACAAACACAGATGCCAACCAACAATACCACTGATCCAGACAGTAATTAGTTGTTCATGACTCCCTGAAATGTAGCTGGCCCGCCTGCTGTGCCTTCCAGTCTGCTACCAGCGGAGCAGACAGTCATGCAAGCACCGATTCACATGGAATTAGTCTGTAATGCGCCAGCCTAATTTTACACAAAAACCCTTATCAAATCCTGAGATTAAACTGAGGCTGTAATAACCTGCCACTACTTAGGGTTATTACTTCATGACTAATCTTAATATAATGTACAGTAATTAAACATAGATTTTCAGGTCATCTTATACACACAAAACACATATGTTGGATGTCAGCAAATTGAAATGGCAAATTTTATTCAAAACAATTTAGCAGCAGAAGCAACCCTAAAAAAATTTGTGTATAGATGCTGTGGGTTGTTTCAGTCTATCGTATAAATCACAGAGGAAGTCACACTGCTTCAGTCAATGCTCTCCACTGTGGAAATATCACACAGATAGACTTTAATATAAAAAGAAATGAGTGACATTTAAGACAAGTGTGTAGGTTGCAACATTATTGTGCATATGTATTATTTCATCCGTCTTTATCATCTTTTCATTTCCGCCTTTTGGCTACTTTGAAAGTCATGGAGATGCCGACCACTGCCTTGAATTGTTGCAGTGCATTGAGCTTTCATATGATGCGTGGGACTTCACCTACTGTATTTCTCTTCTTCTAAACATCAGCAATCTCTTCTTCCTATCACTCTCATCTTTATTTCCGGTAAATCTTTATGACAAGCTGTTTACAGAGTTGACATCCAGTGCTTAGAAATGTGTGGGATTTTATTAATCCTCTTATTTCTGCTTTATCTTCATCTCTTCTCTTTATTCACAGCCTGTTGAATCATAGGTGCAACCAGAAGTTTAACTGCATATTTTATTTTATTGCTATTTGCTAAATGCTAATAAAACTAGAGATTTTAAAAATAATTTGCTGTCACTTTTGCAACAAAACTTCTCAAAAACAGATGTTTGTATAACCTAATATTACTATGAACCAATTTGGGAAATCACAGATGAATGAGCACACTTCTTCCCTTGTATAGTATCATTGGGGAAATTAAAATAAATCAACCAAGATATCAGTAGTAGAACTGTGGACCGCCACAAATCTTCATCATTAGAGAAAAATATTCGGATGCCTGGCAGAATAAACGTGAAAGCCTGAGAACACCAGGCCATGCGTGAAGTATGGAGGCAGCAGGGCTGAAAAAGTGTGAACAAAAAGAGCATCCTGCTCATTAATAATAGTAATAATAATGATAGTGTGAATTATTATTGCTAATACAAATAATAAGAGGAAAAAAAAGATGAAATATCTTATCTTTAAATCAGCAGAAAGCGCTCGCCTGTTGGCTCCCCAAGACTTTTTCCTGTAATGCCTCTAATCAAGTTGCTCATAGCACCTTTGGAGCAAAAGCAACTGTAATGAACCATGTATTAATGCATCACAGTGTGTAGCTTGCAGTGTTGAAGAGGAGGCAAGAGTGCCTGTTACATTACACACTCCACTGTGTACTTTCTCTTAAGCCCCACAGTAAGATGGGATGTAGAAAAAAGGGTGAAAGACGTGTCAGCGTGGATTTTTAAATGATTTGTAGGGATCAGAATTAGGGTGACAAAAAGCTTAGCCAATATGAAGTGATGCGGGTAGATGGCAGAAAGAAATAGTGAATCTCTATGAGGAAACATAAAAGTTAAAGACTACTTTTGCTCTTGGTGTTAACATCCTTTTTGTGTTGTCAGCGACAAGTAGAGACCTTACACAGATAATTAGACATTATACCACAACGACACAAATGATCTGGAAGACAAAAAATCTCTTGAGAGTTTTTCCAACCTCAACTATTTATGTACAGATACATGTTTTTGTTTTTTTACTTTATAGAAAGGAAAATCTATTGCTCTAAAGATAAATATAAAAAAAAGGAACATGGAAATTTGAGAAAGCAGCGAATCTGTATTTGTTGTTTTATGAAGGGAATTAAGAACATGCAGATGATGGTCATAATTTTGAGGACATATTTAGGCCCGAGCAGCGAAGGCCTATTGTAATCGCAGGATTTCTTTTTCTTTGTTTTTCTTATTATTTTTCCGTCACTTCGCATCGCTGCTTGGGGCGTTTAACGTATTCGAAAGGTCACCAAACTTGACCCAAAATTGTCCCCCTAGGAAAATTTTCGGAATCTGGTGGAATCGCAACTGGGCGTGGCCAAACGGCTCTACGGTGCCCCCTAAAGTGAGTTGGGGGAAACCATAGGTCGTAGAGATCTGAAACTCGGTACGTAGGTAGATCCCCCCGAATCAAGAAAAAAAGTCTCTTGGAGGTACCCCCTAAAATGCACAGAGAGTCAAAGGTCAAATTTTGGCAATTTTTCATTTTTACTCGCGTTGAACTTTGACGAACTCCTCCTAGATATTTCGACCTATCGGCTTCATTCTTGGTCAGAGTGCAGTAAAGACATAGGGCTTTAAAAGTTATCAAAAAAAATTGGCTTTTCGTATATGTTCAGGGGGCGTGGCATGGCGGCGAACTTGGCGTACTCGCCAAAACAAACGAAATGCTATAACTTTCACATAAAAAGCTCAATTGGCACCAAACTTGGCATGAGTGAACTTGGTGGGATCCCTAACCATCCTATGTCATCACAGTCTGACGTCATCTAAGCCCCGCCCCCTCAGAACAGGAAGTGACTTTTTTTACTTGTAAAGGTCCATCTCTGGCTCTCTTGACCTAATCAAGATAATCTTGTGTCAGATGACAGATAACAAGTTGGTCTCATTTGCTTTAAAGCAACAAAGATTTTCAGTGGAGGGCGTGGCCGTGGCGGCACGGCGAACTGACGGCGTGGCCTAATTTCTCCGCAGCGCCCCCTTGAATATTTTAAAAACTTAGCCCCAAGCCATGCTTTATCCCACGTTTATGAAACTTGGTACACATGTGTATCTCGACAGGACCTACAAAAAAGTCTCTTGGAGCCATGGTCCAAACCCAACAGGAAGTCGGCCATTTTGAATCAAAGCCACCACCATGTCCATTTTATTGACGTCATATCTGATCGAACTCCACCTACACTGTTTGACCTACAGACTTCAAAATCGCTCAGCACGCACTTGAGACATAGTAGGTCAAAAGTTATCAAAGAATTTTTTGCACGTCAAAGCATTTGGGCGTGGCTAAGTGGCAAACTTTGGCTATTTGCCGTGAAACATCAATGCGCAATAACTTCCACAGAAAAGGTCAGAACTGCATCAAACTTTCCATGTCTCATTATAGACCAGTGCTCATCACATTAACATGGTCAATTGATGACATTGCTTAAGCCACGCCCCCCTCAAACAGGAAGTCACCTGTTTTTTCTACTGGATCTCTTACTTTTACTCTATGATTCACATTGGTTAAAACCTTTGCAATGCTGGCTTAACACAATTTTAGGGAACGGCACGATAGCGTAGGCGGTGGCGATAGCGTCCGCGGTGGCGCACGCTTCGCTGCTTGGGCTTGCGGCTTTAACTAAGTGTTGATTTTCTAAAGTCTTTCAATTTCAATTGGACTGGATGGGGATTTAACGAACGAATTTAGGATTATTAGCAGCATGTTCTAACCCACTGAGCTAACTGGGCCATACATAGTATTGAGTTTTCATCAAATTATGAAAATCTTATATGATCTTATCCTAATGAAGATTTAAGAAAAGTGCTCATATTCTAATGTTTTTCAAAATCAACGTGCAAAAAGGTGTATTGTCCCGTCGTCTTTCATCTTGAAGTGTTGATTTTGTTTTTGACCCATTTTTTATTTTGAAATGTTGATTTTGACCCATTTTTTTATTTTGAAGTGTTGATTTTGACTCATTTTTTTGAAGTGTTGATTGTCTGTTCGATTTTACATTTGAAGTGACCTTTACGGGGTTTCAAACCCGTGACCTTGGTGTTAGAAGCTCCACGTTCTAATCAGCTTAGCCAACTTACCTTGCAAAATGTTGAGCCTCGATTTAAGAAAACCTTACATGTTCGTACCACAATGTAGACATCACCTTAGCCACGCCCCCCTCCAACTGGAAGTTACCTGTTTTTTGTGCTGGATCTCCTACTTTTACTCTATGATTCACATTTCTTCAAACCTTTGCCAACTGACATAAAATGACATGATGCTTAACTTTGCAATGTTGGCTGCTGGCTAAACACAATTTTAGGGAACGGCGCGATAGCGTCGGCGGTGGCGATAGCGGTGGCAAGAGCGTCGGCGGTGGCAATTGCGGTGGCGAGACCGTAGGTGGTGGCGAGACCGTAGGCGGTGGCGCACGCTTCGCTGTTTGGGCCTCCAACACCGCTTGCGGCTTTAAATGTCATTGATGTTCTATGGGAAATAATGAAACCGTATATGCATATTCTGTTGGTTCACTACTGAAAATAAACCAAAAATATTGATAACTAACTGATCTCAAGAAGAAGAAGTAGTGAAGAGCAGCACAGGAATCAAGCAAAGTCTGATAAATACAGCCACGAGAGACATTTTGGGGAAATTACCAAAAGATAGGAATGAAAATATATATACTTTTAGAAAGGAAACTGCCTGATTCTGATCTCTTTAGTATCTATTCTTAACATTATGGAATATGAATTTTATTCTTCAAAGAGGACTGGTATATAATGTCCCTCCTTCCCTGTGATCATAGCTTTGCTCCTCGAATCGGAGTTCTCTTTCTACTCCTGTGCTGTAATTCTGGATCTCAGTCACCACGGATCTTTTTAAACTCCAATTCAGAAATATTTGAAAGGAGAAAAAAAATCCACAAGCCTCCTTCAAGAAACTCTTGGGAATTACTTTAAGATCACACACAGGGGAAAATAGTTTCCTAATACCAATTAAAGCTTTGAAGGCTCCAGCAGAAAAGTTTCTCTTATTTTTAATTGCAGTATGACATTAAGGTAATTCAGGTTGCTCATTACATGTTGCTTTTCATCACCTTTTTTGACGCTTCTAGTGCTGCTGAGGCTAAGGCTGCTTGATAGCTCATCGGCTGAGTCACATGACTCATATTTAAAATGCTAATGGGGATTATCTGAATTTGAGAACCTCATAGGAGGAACATGCTCACAAGAACACGGATAAGTTTCACTTTATACATTATTAGTAATTAGAATAAAATCAAACCAGAGAAAAACAGACTTGTCAAAGAATTTACATTTTCCTGTTGCTGAAGCATCAGATGCCTGGATATTTGTATAGATGTCTGAGAGAAATGGTTTTTAACTTGATAGAAAGAAGTCAGGAAGGTTCAGGCACTTGCAGGATAAGATTCAGAATCGTAAAGAAGCTGAGAAAGAAAAAATTAAAGGACAAAGATTTGTAAAATAAAAAGAATGGAGAGAAGAACTTGAGAGAAGTTTGACATGTAAAAACCTGTTTCTCAAGATAAACTGTCTTTAAACTGATTGAACATTAGTTTATCTGCAATAAATTACCCCTAAGAGAAAAATACACTTTCTCTCACATTTATTTAATAAGAAATTTACATGATTTACATAAAGAGTAGATCCTTGTAAGCTGGTTCTTTAACCTTCACCCTCTTCAGAGAGTGAAAAGTCATTATTCTGGTTTTTGAGAATTTAGTTGATGTTTCTTCATGTTTTTAGTGATTACTGATGACAATTTTGTTAAATTGTTTTCATTCAGTTTTATTTCTAGCCATAAATAAATAAAATAAAATAAGCAGCTGATTATCTCTGGGAAGTTGTCTCCAAAAACACTCCAGCTGATTCACCTGTTTTCCAACAACCTTTTTTAAGGAGGTTTTTATGTTGTTCCACATTTAAAATTAGAATCTTGTAACATGTTTTTATTGTCTTTTACTGTGTTTTTAAACATGTGGTAAAAACTTTTAAGGCATAACATTTGTCTCTAAGCAAATAAATTAGTTTATAAATTCATTAGTTAAGGTTTTAGTAGCTGCAAGATGGTTTCTCATTACATAAATATCAAGCTGAAACACTCCAGATAAACATTATATGTTATCTGTGTTTATATCTGCATCTTCCAGAGGAAATCCTCCAAGCTGCTCCCTGGATCTTCTGGAAAACGAAACTCCCCAGGACTCACCTCGCTGTTACTCATCTGGTTTACTGCCAGATCATCTCATTTATGACTCTCAAGACAGCACTTTAAAACTTGCCCCTTCGCACTTTAATGCTCAGGTCTGGATCAGCCGGAACATTTCTGGATCAATCGTTTGCTCTCTTTTTGCCAGCACTATACACTATGCAGCCCACATTTTCTTCTACATAGTAAGTCAAGCTATTATTGCAAATCTTTTTTATTAGAATGCAAAAAGCGGCATACTGCTGTGAATTGTAAACTGCTCAAAACAAATATTTGCTTTAATAATGTCTCTGACCTGAAACAATTCTCATTTACATGTTTTTACTGGTTTTGGGAGGGGCTTGTCAGTGAACGCCTGAAAGTCGAGCCAGCAGGTGGCAGCGTTGCACCTTTGAGTTGTTTGCCAACATGAAGAAAAAGAAGAAGACTGGCATTGATCCCAGTGCATCTTGGTCTGCTGATGGAGTGGATTCTGGCGCATTACAATGCTTCCTAAAGTGGCGGATTTCATTTTATAGTTTAGCTGTGCGAGTTCATTCAATTTTGTTTTATTTTTCCAATCACCTCAATTTGGTTTGAGTGGGAATTGCATTTCAGACAGTTCCTGGAATCAAGCTCTAGAGATTGATTTGTTTGGTTTTTGATTTTGTAAAAACCAGACAACACAGTGTAATCTCTTACCTAACCCTAACCCTAAATGACTAATTTGTGTTTGTAGAGTACGGACCAGTTTTTGCAGCTATGTTTCTCAGAGTTAGTAATAGAGTAACATCCATTAATGCTTCAGTTTAGTAAATAGTGACATTAATTTTCATTTTAAAGAATAATTACTCCTTCACCAGTTCAAATGCATTAACTCCAACACTAAAAGCCACCTCATTCATTAGAACTAACAAAAAAGGCTATTAATTTATGCTTGCTGCATAAATTAGTTGAGCTTAAATACTTGCATTAAGAGAAAATACTTTAGACTTTGACAAAATGTAAGATATCTGCTTATTTAAAAATTTAGAACTCGCTAATTTACAAATGCACACTACAATCATAATTTATTTCTTACATATTTCTGGTTTAGTTGCCGACACATAGGTTGATGCATTTTAAGACAACATTTCAAAACCTCTGCTTCCTTGAGACATCATGGGAAAATTAAAAGAAATCAACAAGAGAAAAAAGGAAAGTATTGTTGTTCATCAAGTCTGGCTCATCCTGTGGTACATTTTCCAGATCTCCTCAGGTACCATGCTCATCTCTGCCAAAGATTACATGCAGCAATAAGCATGATAAAAAGCATCACACCGTCCAGAAAAGGAGAGATTAATGTGTTTTCCTGTGAAGTGTGCACATCAGCCTCAGAACAAAAGCAAAAGACCATCTGAACATGCTAGCCAAAGTTGGTAAGGGAATCCCATTTTCAACAGTGAAATGAGAAAGTCATTGCTCTAAAAACAACATATAAAGGTAGATTACTGGTTACAAATAACCTTAAGTTTGATGGAAATTTTTTGTGAGTTGATGAAACTAAAACTAAAGTTTTAGGTCATAATGACCAATGGGAATTTTCGGAGGAAGTCTGTGAACATCAGAACAAGTAAAAGAATAGGAGTGACAGCATCATGTTCAGCATCAGACTTCAAAGTCTACTTAAATATTGTCCACATGATTTATTGTTATTAATTGCGTTCTGTCCAGATCCACCTGATGACTTCTCTATATCCATTGTCGTTAATGCGTCTCTCCACACAACTGACCACATGATTGAAGAAATACAAAAGGGAAGCTACAGATGTTCGGCCTCCATCTTCCTCATCCTTTTTTTCTTACTGTATTTCTCTTTGCTCCCCATCTCCCTGGTGGGCCTGCCGAGCTGTCACACAGTACTGGAGCGTGTCCTTAACCGTGTTTTGTCATCCTGTCATTCTGTCTTCTCTCCAACCATCCATCCATCTGTCCATTCACCCATTCTTTTCTGAGCCCCCAAGTCTGCACGGCCCCTGCGGGATTTCTGGATGACCAAAGAGAAGACCTTCATTGCTCTCAATCTGTGTACTTGGGTGCATGTGTTTTTGTGTATGTTTTAGACTGCAAAAAATGCCAGGTTGGGATTTCCAGGTGAGCAGTCATGGAGCAACTGCCATTGTTGATAATGTCACTTATTCTCTCTTTGTTCTTTGCTCAAAGCTCACTTTGTTCTCTAGTAACTCTCAAAGATGTTAACACGACTAGTCAGAGATTCTTAAACACTGTGACTTGCCTTTCCACAGTCTGTGTGTATAGTCCATGCATCGGCGGGTGTGTGTGTGTGTTTGGGGTGTATGTGTGATGAATGGGCCAGTGCCAAGCAGCGTTCCCTCTGTGGCCTTGGATCAATCTGCTTATCTGTTAGCTGCCAGCACTGCCAGTGATTAACGACCAGCTCCACACACAGCACATCCTTATTCATTACCGCACACGTCACACACATGCCTGTGCACGTGTAAGCAAGCTTGTATATGGGGGTGCACATGCACATACACACAAGGCATCCTTTTTCATTATGGTCGACGACCACGGTGGGGACAGTCTTGAGCTGGAAGGCAAGAAGGGTAGAGAGATGAACGGAGGAGGGGATTGGAGGGATGGATGGCTGCAGCTTAAGTGCTGAACCACGTGTCTCTCAATATCTATTTTTTTTTTTTTTTTTACAGTTTCTATCTTTACATTTTCCATCACTGAAACCATTCTTTATTTACTTGTTATAGTTTTTATTGATCTGTTCATCTATATTTTTAGTTCCATCACTTTCAGGTTTTTGGGTGTGAGAGTCCCTCAGCAATGTTTCTCATTTGTCCAATCAGAATGGGCAATGGCAGCCAAGAGACAGAGTGGAAAGAAGTAAGAATGGAAAAAGAATAGGGTAAGATGAATGAAAGATGTTTCACAAGTCACACTAGAAAGAAAAGTGAACCACCTTTTTTATTTTACTCATGAATTAGGTAGTAGTAACGCCCTACGTGATAAATGGTGTGCTGCAGAGTGAGGACATGTCAATTATGTCCTCCAAAAACTGAATTTTCAGTCTGATCAAGCCTTTCTTAATCTGAAAAATTTCTTCCCCCTGCATTTTGGCAAACACCCCTTTCCTTCAGATTTCAAAGACCACTTCATCACTAATCCAAAAATGTTACATGACTGAAATTGGAAACTAACTCAGAACTGTACTGTAGTGGCATAAAAACTATGCCAACTTAATAAATGCAAAAATGAATCATGGAAAGCAGGAGGGCAGAGATGCCTGACTATGTTTGAAATGAGCCCATGTGTCTACCTGAATAAAGAGAGCTTAAATGGACCATAATTTTGATATTAATTAGCATTTAGAATAATCAGCTAGTTCTTCAGTGCATAAATGCATTTTTGATTGGCGCTAAATTCAGGGTTGAAAACTGCAAAAGGCGACATTATAGACACATGTGAATGACTGAACCCACATGTTAATTTATTCTGTACTAAACCAATCCAACATTTTTTTTCTCTGACAATTACACAGTTAAGTGTAGACAATATAACATCACAGATTAGTTATTTTTATATTCATGTGTTTTGATTATACTTGCATAAATCATAATAGCAATTCTCTTAAAGAGGGACTCACAATCTAGTGACAAGTTAAAGGTAGCCAACATTAAAAACATCTTTAACAGATTCCTTTGTCAAAATTTCAATATAATTTTGACTTATGGCAGTTAAAGAAAATATGTTAATGACTATCCCAATATTAAAGACTTCATTTTATTTTAAAAATTATTTTGTTGGTATCAGTTCAACTATTTATCTGACAATAGCACAGCTAAAAATAAACAAACAAGTTAAATTGTTTTACCTTAAGCATGCCTAAACACGTGCCTAAACAAAGTCAAAGACTTAATTTTTGAGTTTTCTGGCTTTTCTAGCTGCATGAGAAGCTGTATTCAGGAGAAAATGTAATTTACCAATCTCTTGGATCATGCTTCGTGTGCGTGCAAGGAGGTAATAATTTGTTTGATTGGACCTGTTATGACTCTGTCTGGTTGGTTGTTATTCTTCGGAGTTGTGGTAGATGTTACAAGCTTTACAGGTCATAGCATGATATATAGTTGGTACTTGAAAATAAAATCTGGCAGTATCAGCTTGCTCTCACTGCAGCCATAGCCACCAAAGAATCATCATCAATAAAAACCAAGAAAAACACATTTGTCATAGTGAATTGACTTTAAAGTAAAGTCTTGCTAGAGTGTTTTATACTGCGAACACAATCTGGCATTGTGTAAAAAGCCCTGTTAGAAATAGATTTTGAGGATTACATTTATAAAAATGTTTGGTCACCTAAGATTTATTGCAGTAATTATTTCAAATTGCAATTAACCCATTAAAATCTAATCCTCACATTACACTTACATAGCTTCTGTTTAGTAAAAAGTACTTGGAGTGGTGCTTCTCCCCTGTCTTTTATTTTGTCTGTTTTTGGGTAGTCAGATTAGCTTGGAAAGATTTCATGGTTATTTTATTTGCAGGAGTTAGACTTGACCCATTTGCCAAAGATCTGTTGTATTTATTTGTATGAGTTGCACCATTTAACTCAGATCTTGCCACCCTGACACAGTCTCTGTTTTTCCTCCCTTGACTCCCCGCAGAGTTGTGACGTTACAGAATGGGATATAGCTTCTCTACGTCGAGGGAAGATTTGTGCCATTGTACATTAACATGAAAAATAATTACATCAATTCAGAAGGAGAGCTTTGAAGTCTTCTGCCAATTCTATGATATAACTTTTAAAAACTGCATTCTTTTCATGTTTTTCGCTTTCGGAAATCACAATATTATCCCATACAAAGCTGTAGTAGAAACTCAATGTCTGAGTTTAATGCTGTTTAAACTGAAGCAAACAAAAGATTAACAGACTAAATTTAAATAGTACTTTTCTAGTTGTATCAACCACTCAAAGGAATCTACAATAAAGCTATATTTACAAACCACTACGCTGATTGGAAGGTAACTCAAGGTTAAGTGACATGCCCAGAAACACGTGCCAGTAGAAAGTTGGATTGAGACCCACAACTTTCTGTTTGCAAGATACACACTTTACCCACTGATCCAAGGTTACATTAATACTTATTTGTGTCAGTCATACATTCACAGACAGCGTGTTATGTAGAAAGCCTTAAAAATATGTACATTTCTGTATGTTGGAAGGAAAAGTGGGCCAAAATTGATCTGATCTTCAAAACAACATCTATACATTAGGTACTTATTCCAATTTTCACATCATCAGGATGTTTTTAATGGGGTATAAGATCTTTAGATTGTTTTTAAGTCATAACCTAAATTACCTCTTGATTTTTATATTCTTAAATCTACTCCATAAACATATGCTATAGAGATTTCATTCTCAAAAATGAGATGAAGGGGTGTTTGCTTTCAATTTGTGAAAGCGTGGTGTCACCTGTTCCATGATTTAATCAATGGAAATTCAGCAAGCTGTGTGTGTAATTGTGCTTTGTACTCATCAAAACAGGGAATGCAGATTTTATCAATAAATTTGTGCTGCTGGCTTGAGATGGCTGTAGGGAGTTAATGAACTGAAGAGGGATTTCACACAGCATTAAGCAGCTATGGCCAACAGGTGCTCATTAATATATAAATCAACGCAGGCTACGTTATAAGCATTTATCTTTAAATCACATTCAACTTGTTTGCTAAAACTGCTTAGTGCATACTTTATGACAAGAGGCATGACTTCAAAATCTAAAGGTTCTCACCAAATTCTCAGACATTTTTCACGAGGGCTTGTATTATTTGATTCTCTGTTGTTTTAACAGATTCTGATGATAGAGAGATAAAGCGCATTTGGAACAAGTTTGAATGATCTTATAAATCTAAAATTTTAAAGTCTGACAGTTAAAGTATAAATGCCTTTTCTACTTTTTCTACTCTTCTTTCACTTCACGTTTGAACAATGCTGTCATGGAGTTTGAACAACTTTACATAAAGAAAAAAAAATTAAAGTCAAATACAGAGGACAAAGTACCTGTACAAGTCACAAGAATGTGCCAAATTATGCACTAGCTTCACATAAAAAACTAGTTTCAAGCATCATTCTCTTCATAATTTTTACATATTTTACCTCCAAATTTATTTTTTGTGTTCCCAACAAATCAAGAACATTCTGTAACTGACATTTTTTAATTTGCTTTCCTGTTTGACAAGGTGTAAACTATGTTTCAAGCATCCTGTGTATTGCCAGTTCTGTGAAGGTTCTCAGTAGTTTACAGTTCTGTAACCAGTAAATTCCAGAAAATCACTAAGAAGGATCCAGAAAAGTGATTGTAAAGTTCCAACTAAGTTTCATTTAAGCGTTCGATTTCCAGGAGAGTAACGTTTTAGGAAATGTCCAGAAAGAGTTTGGCTGTTTAAAAGCTTTCTGGATGAAATTTAAATATTGCAAAATAGACATGGTCTGTCTGATTTTAATCTGGTTGTTATATATTGATCCCATTTTGAAAACACTTTTAAAAATCTTGTCAAAATTGTCAAGCAAACATATCACCAGAAATACAAGGAACACTAGTTTCTCATCATGTGCGCCTCTGTTTTTATGTCTCCTGTTCTTATTGCCTCTTTTCCCTTTTTAATTCTTTTCAGCTGATGAAAGTACGTCAGCTTGGTGTACATGTGACTGTTCGAAAATAAATGAGAGAGAGAGAGAGGGAGAAAGATACAGAGATCAAGAGCCAGACAAAGATGGAGCTCTCCTGGCAGCATGTCTTTGATCACATCTTTGGCAATAAAGCTCCAACTTCAAATGGCCTCAGCCATGGCAGCTGGGTGTCTCTGGCAGTGCTACCAAGAACCTATTTGCATCTTAAGCTGACAGTTGTGGCTCATGTCTCCATATCTTAAATAACTCAGGTCTTGTCTCACCTGTGACTCCTTCATAGGGGTGGGGAACTAAACTGAAGTGTGATTATCCGTGTGCGAGCTGTGAAGGATTGACTCTCTGGTGTTGTTACTGCATTAGAACGTGTTTATGGAGATGTTCCGGGAATTGTTTTCATGTTTGCTTTTCTTAACACTTAATTCATTTAGTGTGAAAATAGACATCTTGAGGGGATGTAAAAAACTGTTCATTAAATGAAATTGACACACTCAAGATGTAATCATGGGCTGTTAATACATTTGACATTTCTGTTATTGATATTTGTATTATTGCGACGTATGAATGCGACTCCATAAATGCTTCATTTATGAATCACATCCTGCAAAACGCCCCTTTGTCTCTCTGGAAATAAGCTGTGATTTTTTTCTTTCTTGGCATTATAGTGTTTTTAATAACCTTGGTGAGGTTTCTTTGAAAAGGTTACATTTTATGTTTTCCATTCAAAACATTCTAACAAACATAATTGCTTTTAACTTTTTTTTTTTCAAATAAAGTTTATTTAATAAAATAGGTTCTTCTACTAAGAAGCTAAGCTAAGATGAACCAAGAAGCTAGCTAAAACTCATTTCAGTAAATATGTTTGTTGTAGGGTTTTTTTTATACAGTATTATATTAAAAAAATGACACATTGCAAAAATTAAGTAGCAAAACAAAACCAATACTTAGCTATAAGGGGTTTTGAACCACATATTCCTGAATGATTCAGCAAACACTTGCATCAGTGATCTTTCATGTATAGCAACTTGCTTGAAAAATACTCTGTTTACATTTCAGCCTGGTAAAACACCTTGAATACCAAATGCAAAAATCAGCTTATCTGCATAATTAGTCAGGCCAGCAAAATTTACTGACTCCCCTGAAATTTCTTAGATGTTTATGTGCTTGGCAACAAGTCATTTCTTTCATACACATCATTTAATAACTGGCTCACACATCCACAAGTACATTCAGTTACATCCCAGTGTAACCTACCAGCACTCTAATTGACTGCTAATATCTGTAACAATGCAATTTCTTTTACCCTCAGAAATATGTGGAAACTTTTGGCCATCAACTCAATAATATTTTCATTTAGTGACCATAAAGAACTGTGTCCTTGTGGCTATGCAAAAATACAAATGTGTATGTTGTCAGCATAAAAAGTAATAAGAAATCTGAAAAAGAATAGAATAATGTAAAAAAAAAAAAAGTTACATGTCTGTCTCATTTCAGAAAATTAAACTCATATTATGGATTCATTACGCATAGAATTGAATGTTTCAAGACTTCACATCTTAGAATATTTTCTGTTAATGGCTAAGAGATGATAAAACACTAAATATTAGTGTCTCTAAAGATAAAACATTACATTAACACTGATTTTATTTAATATAACTTTGGGATGCATCGACAGCATATGTTTAACAACCGAGTACATCCACTAGTACTCTGTATTAAAATATAAGTACTTACATTTAAGTACTTACCAATACCAAACACCAATAAGAGCACTAATAAATGTCAATACACTCCTTGCATTAACTTGGAAACTATTTGATTTTTATTATTTGTCTTTATTTGTCCATTTTATTTTCAAAGGTTTCAAAACCAACTCCCAAACTCTGTAAGAGATTTGGGATGGGGGAATAATCTGATTCAATTCAAGAAATTTGATCAGACACTTCCCTCTCACAACCCGATCATCCCTGTTGCGACTCATTGTATCTTTAACTCATCTCCAGTTTTCTTCCTCTAACTTCACACATTTCCAGACTGCTGGAACTGCAACTTACCTACAGCTGAGAGGAAGCGGTTTGTTTAAAACATCAGGAGACACCCTACCATCAACCCAGTGGTGGGAGACAGAGCTCTGGCAAAAATAACATCACTCTTGGATAATGTGTTTCACCCCATGCATGAAGCTGTTGCAGATCTCGAGAGCTACTTCAGAGAGAGACTTCTACATCCTAGAAGCTTTGCACAGTGGATTGTTACTGCATATCCTTCCTTCCTTCCAGCAGCTGTTAATACTTTATAATCATCAATCAACTGACAAACTCAAAAGCTGTTTTTGCATCTGTTATTATTTACACTGTTTTTTGGTGTTTAGTTTTTTTGTGCATAAATATTCAGGCACATTTCGTACATTATCAAAATTACCACCTTAAACAGGAGCATGAAACGAAAACACAGGAAGTTATTCTAATCGCTTGTAAATTCATTTGAATCCAAATATGCCATTTTTATAAACTTTACAGTATTTTTTTCTCATGTTGTAAATTTGTCCTTACTGTACAGTCTCTTCTGCTGCATTGCTCACGTAAAGCCATTCCTCAACCAGAAGATATCGAAACTACCAAGTTCTCTGTTCTCTTAAATTTACAAGCCAATAACTTATGGTCACAATACAGTGTCACATGACACCATCAGCTTCCTTTTTCCTCAGTGATTGGAAACTGTTTTCACACCCCGTCTTTCCAGTCTGAATGCTTTCTTCAGAGCTTTATGCACGGTCTTAAAGCCCCAATTCTGACTGTGGCTTGGCCCACAGCCACCATCCCTAATACAACTAACCTTTTTATCATAACGGAGCTTCACACATACACACTGCAGTTATTAACCTCTACAGCAGAGACTCCTTCCCGGGTCTAATTGCTGCCAATACCATGTTACGGCTCAATCTAATAAAGATTATACGTGCTGTGCCAAAAGGACAAATTGTTCGTTAGATTCACTATGTACGCTCATTTGGTCTCTGTTGGACATAAAGTTATGTGAGCCGAAGCATAATGAACACCACACTAATATTCTTGGATATGAGCCTACTGATTAACTATTTCAGAGTGAACTAAAGAGATGAAAAGAGAAATGGGATGGAAGAGAGGGGGATTTAAAATTCAGGCAGCAGAGGGAAGCAGAGTAAACCACCTCTTCGGTCAAGGTTTTCAAATTCCAGTTCTGAGGGGTTAGTGACACACTACTTTTAGATAAGTTTGTGCTTTAGTGCATCTCACACCGCCCACCCCTAAATGTTGCAAACATACTTTAAAAAAACAGCTCCTTCAGTCCCCTTTTCCTGCACACTCCTGCAAACTTAGATGTGTTCCATGAAGAAGCACGCAAATGCTGTGGGTTACTTCAGCTTATTAATAGTGCATCAAGTCATAACAAATTAAATTTGTATGCACTTTTTCTTCCTAATTCAGAAGTCAAAATCCTTCACAATTTAACAGAAGTAGTCAAAAAATAAAATTTCTAACAGCATAAACAATCTTTATAAACAAAAGGTTTGATCCAATCACATTCTAAAAATAATAAAAGGCAAACTAGTTCAGATTATAATACCAATTGGCCAAAATGTATTTAAGGAAGCAAAGCCAATAAACTTACTCAATCTCTTACTGTGGCAAGATTAGACATAAAATTTAATAAAGACTGAATTTCTACAAGGTTTTATTGAACTTTTTCATAATTGATCAATTTAAACCATCCATCCATTTTCTGTACACCCTTGTCCCTTAGTGAGGTCGGGAGGGTTGCTGTGCCTATCTCCAGTATTGAGAGGATAATGATTAACACCTGTAGCTCGTTGTCTCCTCTCTAGTTCCCCGGGTCGAGGGTTTTCCCCGGGTCGAGGGTTTTCCCCGGGTTGAGGGTTCCTCCGTGCGTAAGGGCAGTTCACAACATTCACGGTTCTACTTCAAACATATCGAAAGTTTATTCAGACAAACAAATGCATCAAATCACACCAATAAAATACCAGAATCAATCAGAAACTCAAAACCACAAGACAGACATCAATCACCTGAAAGAAACAGAAAAATGCACAAATACAGAGACCAATACCGGAGAACGCCAGTGCCGCCGCGCCCCAACGATCTGATTAATTCTTTCAGGTCCGAAACTTTTAAAAGGAAGGTGTGTTCTCTTCTCTAATTTATGCAGTCTGGGAGGTTCCTGAAATTAGACTAAGTTTCAAATTTCAAAGGGAAGATGCTCCAAATGAGTCCTGAAAGAAGCAACATTCCACATCTCCATGTGAGATCCTATCTCTCTCCAGGTGTCCTCTCCCTCAAGCACATAACAAAAGGTCCCAATCCTTATATGGGTTCAGGAAACAGCCATCTCCACCCACGCAGACCCCCTCCTTCTGTCCCAGCACAGATGCTGCTGCATTCCAAGCACAGCAGGAGGCTGATGGCTCAGAACTGTCCTCTTACCTAGAATATCAAAACGGGCTGATTTGGATCTAAGAACTGGTACAATTATCTTCTACTGATCAGATTATGTTGATTAAGCCATGACTCTAAATCTAACTTAAAATTGAGTCCTATTCAAGATAATGTTGATCTGTCAAATATTTAAACATGTGCTTAAAGTTAAAACTAGCATAATTAAATTATCATTTCCAACACCAGCTAACGATCCGGGCGAGAGGCGGGTCACCCTGGACAGGTCGCCAGTCTGTCGCAGTCAATTTAAACCAACAAACTTCAATTAGTTTTATTGGGATCGTGTGTAAGAGACCAACACGAAGCATCTAATCCTTGTCCAATAAAAATGTTAACATTTATGATGACCAAGGAACACACCAGACAGGTCAGAGATAAAGTTTTAGTGAGTTTTTAAGAAGCGTTGTATTAAAAAATTATATACAAAACTTTAGAGATATCTGAAAGTGAGTGACCATGGTTCAGGAGGAAAGAGGTGTTGATTTGAACCCCCACTTTGGCGGTCTCAATCGTTGTGTCCTAAAGCCAGGGACTTTACCCACTGGGGCTGCTGGTGAGGGCCCGGTGGCCCTGGTGCATTCCAATCTCACCTTTGTCAGACTGCCTCAGGGGAGTTGTAGAGTGAAGTGCTTTCAACTCCTGTGGACTTGATGAAGTGCTAAGCAAGTACAGGCCATTTTCCATGAAATGAGTATGGCAAGACTGCAACCCCAATATGACATAAGTGTGCACTTCACTGACAGGATGCACAAAGAAAACATTAATCAGAGAAAGAGCCAGAATGTCTCTGACTATACGGGCTTTTTTTTTGTAAAACATTGTGAAAATCATGCACAATTTTGCTTTCACAAAAAATACTTCTTACTAGACTGTCACACAAAAAGCCCCAAAAAGTGAACTTAATTTGTTAGGGTCATTATCTGTCCATCTATGCAAAAAGCAGTTGACAAACATAAAGGCAGACAAGAAATCCTGCTATCTCACATAAAGAGGTTTGAGTTAAGAAGGGAAGAGGGAAATATTTACATCACTGCTAGTCATTCAACCTCATTATCAAATAAGCTTAAGCATCAGGGCGAGCTCACGTACAGATTACACCATCTGTCTTTAGAATACATCAAATGAGTAATCATAAGTTGCCCACAGAAAATAATACTGTTTGAATAAAACAAACAGAATTGCATAGATACTTTTAGACAGCAACGAGATTCAAACACTCAACTGATAAGAGAAACAAGGATGCATTTTGTCATGCACTAAAGATGAGATCTAATACTTCCTGGTTAGTATTCCAGTGTTTTCTGGTTGGTAGATCTTTTGCAATGACAGAGAGTTGACAATTTAATTATTTCCCCTGTGGCGGTTGACTTATGGTGATTAGAAGGCAGCGCCGTGATACGTAATATGGATGGTGATAAGGAGCAGAAAAATAACAGTTTTGTGCATCTTTTATGGGCAATAAAATCAATACAAGTTTTCCACAACTAGTGTGTCACAATCTGATGCACAACAGCATGTCCATCAGAGATTTAATACCAGAACTGTGCCAGTATGCGCCCAAACGCACGCGTTGATGCACAAATCCGTCTGTGTGCGCAGAAGTGTGCACCGCTGGGATTAATTGCACAGTAACGGCACTCACTGTTATTCACAATTTTATCTCAAGGTTACAGAGAGATGAACCAAAGCTGATAAACAGGCTGTGCAAACAAATGCTCTACAACTCTAAAAACCCTTTTGTGGTGTTTACCTCCAAAATTATCAGATTTGGAAGAAGTAACAGATTTGAAATATAAGGGGGGGTTGTCATGCAGTCAACTGTCAAATCTAGAGAGATAGAAAACAGCAGAGACAGACAGAAAGGGAGAAGCGAAGACCCAATATACAAAGAAGCAGGAGGAGGGAGAGAAAAATTCCTTGATGCCAACTTGGGGTTTCTTATTCCCTTGTCTGGCTGCATGAGCGACACACATCAGAGATGGAGAAATGTCACTTATCAGGCATTAGGCTACCACTTTCATCTGCACACAGATCACAGAGTCGGGTTGGGGAGGGCTTCTTAAAAGTGTTTTAAAAGGCTCCAAGCCTGCGTTTGACTTTGAAATCATCCCATCACTCATTTCTATCAGTACTGAACATGTAAAACACGCACATCAGAAAAAAAAGAAAAAATAAATAAAGTTGAAGATTTCTCTGCATCTGAACTTTAAAACATTCTTGGTTAAAAAGAGGCCGACTTTTCTGCTATATTGCTGCTTTCAAAAAGACTAAAAGTTGAATATATGAGAGTTAATGGAAGCAATTTTTTTTTATCCATGTTCCCTTTCAACATGTCCTCTGTCCGGTATCAAGATGTGAAGATTTCCAAGATTTTGACCATATTAAAAAAAATCTGTCAATTATTTTGGGTTTAAGGGCTTCTTTTGTTTCTCATTAAAAAACAAAATATTCATACAAAACTATTTTCTCTTACTGTGTTATATTCTTATGCATGCTTTACAGCTGACATAACTGATATGAAAAGACATTTGGAGGAAAGGAAAAGGATTATCCAATCCTTCCCCAAGCTCTCCAGCTTGGCGTTTCAGTGTGTCAGGCTTGAGGATGGGCTGGACATGTGACTCTGCCCACCTTCTGACTCCCCTCTTCAGTCTACGATCTGCAGCCATTGGAGGCAACCAGGAATTACTGAGCGACTGGTGCAATGCAGCGGTAGTTTAGCACGGGAAGCAGTTTAGTGGAAAAGGGAGTTGTTCATTTTAAATTGGTATTTTGGCTGAGTTACTACAAAATGCTAATATTACGTCGAGTCAAGGAAAACATATTGGTGAACTTAAAAAAAACAAAAGCAACTTTCAAGCTAAATCTGCAAGCTGTATAAATAACTTTGGGGTTTATACAGGAACATAATGTAAGTTTTAAAAGCAACAGTATTTCATTAAAAAAAATACACAAAACATATATTGACTGTTAAAAATGGCAGTCAACTGTCACATTAAGTAATAACACTGTTTTTGTTTTGATTTAGTTTGAAAGTCACAGTTAGTTGCTCATTAACAATTAAGAGAACAGAAGTGGTGCATAAGTAATATTTTAATTCAGTGTGCAATTCACAATAGCACACATTGATTTGGTGTGTAGTTACTGTTTCATAACCAGTTTGGCACAGTGGATAACTTCAGACAAATAAACAAAATTAATGGATCCCTCTGAAGATTATGAGGGCTGTGTAATTTAAGTAATTTCTCCTTTGAGGAAAATCAGGACACAGAGCTGAAACAGCAGTGAAGGGAACAGGAAAGATGGCCTTCGTATGTAAGCAAGAGCAAGAAAGGCAGAATTTTATAGAAGTGGACAGACTGTAGCAAATGTCACAGTGCTAGTGCTGAAAATTGTGACCCATTCTTTGAAAGACATCTGCTTATGTGCGTGCCTGCGGAAAAAAGGAAGCAAAATGCTGGTAAGAATGAGCCATGTTATTTACAAAGTTACAGCTGAATCGTCAGAGCAGATAAAAATTAATGACTTTCCTCGATGAGGCTGAGCTCTACAGCTTGGTGTTTCAGTGCGTCACCACAAGCTGCAACACTGCCGCACATATACTGCCCGACTCCTTCAAGGCAAAGGATGTGTGTGGGAGGACAACTGGAAAATGCTCTTAAATTCATGAACATGCACTGTGTTCACACGCAAACTCATAATCAAATATCTTGTGGCAGACTTCGTTTCAATTAACATTTTAATACACAGAGAGACGTGAAGAAAGAAGAAGAAGAATTAGGAATCAGAGAAGTCACATTTTGTGTTTGTGTGAATATGCAGCTTTGAGTCACAAGCCCGTGCACACTCGCCCACGGAGAGGCAGGAAGAGCAGCGCAAGGAAGGGATTGATAAATAAGAAAATTCATTAATTTTCTACTTGCTCTTCAAATGCAAAATGCTTCATACAAATTGAGTTTTTCAATCATGTTTTATTGGCTGAGAGAACTAAGGGGCCACAAATGAAAATGGGTCTTAATTGTGCATGCACTTCTGCTGTGTGAGCATCCATAAGTGGTGTCGCGGCTTCTTCAGTTACCTCACCTCTGGTGAACCAGTTCCTGATTTCATTAAGGCCTTTGTGGTCAGGGTCTATATTGCTATTAACCCCTTAAAGCAATGGCAGTGGGTGGCTGTAATTCCTAATGAGAACTTATCAAATGTAAATCGAAAGAAAAAAAAAACACATTTCAAACTTTAAAGGGAAGGGCAAGAAGCTGAAGTTGAAGAAAGGAATTTAAGAGGTTAAAAGTGAAAAATGAAAGCAGAAGAAATGAAGGTACATATAAAAACAAGTAACAAATGTATTTTCAACAAAATGCAAATATGTTTAATATTTGCAGCTGCGCTAGTTCTAAAAGTTTGCCTTTTACATACAACTTGAGGTGCATCTCAATAAATCAGAAAATAATCAAAAATAATCAAAAATTTGGTTTCTCTCAGTAGCTGAATTCAGTAAGTGAAATTAATAAAATAACTGTGATATTTTTTCACAGTTTAATTTTGAAGATGATGACTTACAGCTAACACTAACTTAAATATCAGTTTTAACTTGTGAAAATAATTTGAAGAAAAGACTGAACGATATTATTAACTGTAAAACTTTAACAGAAATACATGCTTGAAAAAATGTCTGTCTGTGAAATAAATCCATATATTATACAATTTTCACTTGTTTAATTTTGGAACAGAAATAATTTAACTACTAGATGATATTCTAATCTGTTAGAATGAGTCTGTATAATGTGCATAAGTCTTCACTTTGAGTTTTAAGAGAGCTTTATCCTCCCAATCACTTGCTCACAGTCTTCTAATAATAAAGCTACTTGGAAACAAAGAGGAGTGAATGTATGAGTTTACATAAAATTAACCTCCAGAATCCATTGTTACAGATGAGATCGTTAGCTAGCAAGTAATTTGGTTATAATTAGAGTTATTGTGAAAGCTGATCCCTCCTGTTGAGAAACAGTGAAATAGAAACTCAAGAGCCTCTTCAGAATCAGCTTTATTTGGCCAAGATTGTGTGCACAAACAAAGAATTTGACTTTGGTTTTCAAGTGCTCACAGAAAGTATGTACTTTAAAGGTAATACAATAAGGATAAGGGGAAAAGGGTGTAAATGATTTGCAGCACATTTTTACATATATATTTATTGCATATATGAAGAGAAAGATAGAAAAGGATAGCTGTGTCAGTGCAGATATTTCATTTTGTTTCACAGAAGCAGCTGACTACTGTGGCTGTAAGTGTTCATCAGAGACAGACGGGGGAAAGAAACTGTCTCTGTGGTGGTATTTTTTTTAGCAAACAATGCTCTGTAGCGCTGCCTCAAGGTAAAAGTCTAAATAGCTGATGTCCAGGATGTGAGGGGTCTGCAGACTTTTTAACCTCCCCTTTCCTGTGCAAGTCCCGGATGGAAAGAAGCTCAGCCCTGATCTGCATGCCTAATTGTTCTTTGCAGTCTGGCCCTGTCCTGTTTATTGGAAGAGCCAACCTCACAGTGATTAATGTGCAAAGGACAGAATGAATAATGACAGTGTAGAAGATGATCAGCAGCTCCTCTGGCAGGCTATACTTCTTGAGTTACTGCAGGAAGTAATGTCTCTTCGAATGCAGTGTCTAATTGAGAGGCCCATCTCAGTTCCTGAGATAGTTAGCTTCCTAGAAACCAGAAGTGATCCACAGTGGACACAGCGTTGTTTCAGATGGTAATGGAGTGTGTGGGGTGTTCTCCAGAATTCAACTGTCATCTCCACAGTCTTGAACATGTTAAGTTCCAGGTTGTTCTGACAACACCAGTAGACGAGGCAGTCCACCTCTGTCTGCCTCTTAGAATCATCATCATCCTGGATTACACCAATGATGGTGGTGGTGTCTGCAAACTTCAAGATTTTCACAAACAGATCCACTGAGGTACAGGCATTTGTGTATAGGGAAAGGATGAGTAGGGATACAACACACCCTTAGAGGCATTGATGCTGATTGTTCTTGTGTGGGAAAAGGATGTGTCCCGGCCTCGTCTGTTGCTACCAGTCAGTCAAGAAGGAAGGGATCCACTGAGATTTGGAGGCCAGTGATGTGGAGCTTCTGATGGAGGATATCTGGGTGTTGAACGTTGAACGTCAAGCTTAGGTTCAAAAGCAAGATCCCGGCATGTGTCCCTGAGTGGTCAAGGGTTGGTGGGAGTTGCAGATAGCCCTTCGTATGGGAGTGGGAAAATGTCTTAGTGATGTGAATTACTGGTTTTCAAACCAGCAGAAGAAGCTGATGTCATCAACCAATTTGAGGGTGATCACCTCATGGGGGGACAGGATATCATCAGTGGCTTCAGTGTCATCTAATGACATCGCCTGAGTGTTAGGAAGCAACAAGAAAGTACATGACACATATAAGCAGCGAGAATTTGAGTCTATGTTAAGCAAGATGGAAGGATGAAGAAGCAGAAAGGAAAGAATGAGAGCAAAGAGAAGGGCGACTTTGATGTGTCAGAGCTGCTTAGTGTCAGCAGGGGACAGAAAGATTGATGGACAGTCTAAAGAGGAAGGCTGATGTCTTGACAGGTGGCTTAGGCCTCTGTTAACACAAATGTTCTCACCCAGGTGAAAATTAAATACACAAGTGAAGGCGGCACTTGTGTTTGCGTTTTATTGCATCACACTTTAAGTCTAACCTTATGATGGAGCTTGTATTGCTTGACCTTTTTGCATTCCCACATC
The DNA here is from genome assembly GCA_902982915.1 of Phalloptychus januarius. NCBI lineage: Eukaryota > Metazoa > Chordata > Actinopteri > Cyprinodontiformes > Poeciliidae > Phalloptychus > Phalloptychus januarius. The sequence goes on from CADWAE010000285.1 coordinate 2,545,103, forward strand.
AATCACAGCCTCATTCCTTCTCCCTGGCTGAGAGCTTCACTGCAACCTATGACCCCAGTTCTTTATGTACCTCATGGAGGCACAACAGGAGCTAAGTGGCCTTCCACATTTAGAGGTCAAAAAGCATTTCCCCAATAAGCCGCTGTATAAGAAATACTTTACCAGCACAGTAGATGTTGCTGGATAAAATAGGGTGGAGTGCATGGAGAGTTGTTCATCTGAGTCAATTTCAATTGTAGTTCTGTTCAACAACCTAGAATTTGATGCTAAAACTAATAGCTTTTTAGATATATTTGATTTTCTCTGTTCATTTTAAATGTCGGTGAAAATCCCAAAACAAGCACTTTTTCAATAATGTCCTAATTTATTTCATAAGAAGATAAAAACTGAGTTCTTTTACAGCTATATTTTTCTCTTTTGACTGCGTCAGTGCTTTAATTTTTATAAAGAAAAAAAGGGTCTTAAAGTGTTGGTCTAAAGAATCCTTATTTAGTACAGCAAAGTTTAGTTTATTTCTTTATGTCATACATTTTTTAGACCTAGTCTGTGTTACTCAAGCCAGGAAAACTTAACAAAAATATTTTATTTGTGCAAGTAGAAATTCTGAAGTATGTAAATGGTTATGTTTTTTTCTGTACATAAATGTCCAGAATGACATTTCAATTAAACTGAAAAAGAGGATGTAAAAATGTAGAACTCTTACTCTGGAAAAGTGTGTTGTATTGAAAAAGAACATGAGCTGGTATGATAGTCAACTTCTCTTAAATATTACTCCTGCCCTGTCTCTTAAAAATATGCTTTTGGTATCTTGATTATATTGCTGACATTTTGCAGAAATCCATAATGCTGCCATGAGTAGAACTTGGTTCTCTTTCTCCTACTTATGGTGAGGTATTTTTGTACTTCTGTGGATAAATTCAGAGAATATGGCACTTCGGGAAAGAAAGAGCTCACACCAACAAGTCCCTGATTCAGCCAGGGCTTGCTCCAGGAGGGCACACTGGTCTCCCCAATCCCGGCATTTTGTGTGGTTTGCCAGCCACCAAATACTTTAAGCTTCTTATTTTCCTGACCCTACCAGTCAAGCCAATTTGCCATCGGAGATCTTAGCAGGGGGCAACATAGGTCCAACAATCAAAACCCTAGACCACTTCAAAGAGGCAATTTTATGAAGGGTGGCTTGGTTTTTTCTTTAATATACAACCAAATGAAGGTTTTTTGCTGGAATTACTTACTGTGCCGATTCTTGGATTTGCTGGACAGCAATTAAGTTAAACAAGACAAAGATTCAATGGGGAGAGAATGTATATTTGACAAAGATAACCTCATTGAGATTCCACCAGGGTATCGTTTTGCTTCCAACATTTTATTTCAATAGATGTTCTCATAGGATTCTGTATTTTCATCTTATAAAATTTACTGACCACCATAGAACAACTTCTCATATGTCTTCTCGTCTCAGCATGCCCTACTTTTCTGTAATCTGTCACCTGTCAGATAAACCATATCTTTCTTTCATGGTACCTAGCACTGTTTAACACCACTCATACTGCAGCTCTCCTCCACCTATGGCTCCTCACTGGTCTTCACATTTCCACTTCTCACCCTTCAGCTTCATCAGTGTCCTAGATTCACACCCAGTGAAACTTTTACATTCTTCTGTTCCATTTTTCTCTCAGCTGCTGCTGGTTTCTTATTTTCTTTCCTGTGATCTTTATAGCTTTTTAAGAATGGTTTTAGTTTCCTTAGCTCCATGGCAATAAGGATGCACAAAAAGAATGATATCACCTGGGAAACATGGGGGAAAACCTGAAATGTCCAACAAAATTTGTATAACAACTAAAGTGTAAAACATAACCATAAATAGGCAACAATCAAAAAAACTTTCCGAAACCCAGCTGACAGTTGAGAAGCTGAAAGCTGAGCTATTGTCCAACTCTGGCATTCTGAGCGATTCAAAGTTACTGCTTTTCTCCAGATTCGTGGGGCAGAGATCACAACAGATGTTTATTTTATTTTTTTTTCTTTTCTGAAAATCACCTCTCCTGCAACAGAACTGTATCTTGGGACGTTATGCTTGTCATGTCTGTTCAGAGAGCACTTCCAAGGCAGAGAAAAAAGCAGAAAGATGAGGCTTATCCATCACCATAAAGTTGATCTGAAGCCCTTTTTGAACTCTTTTCACCTCTGGAATACATTGTCTTCTCCAGTAATTCCTTTGCGTTTCCACTCTGTCAGTATTGTGTTATAAAGTTATGTGTCCTTGAGGTGCCTTAGACCAGGTTGTCCTGGTCCCTCCCTTTTTAGAAAAGAAGGGGCAAATGGTTCAGTGTGAAAGCCAGAGTGCTGCTGATGTTTTGAAACCAACAATTAAAAGACACCCAATGAAAGTGTCATTAGGGAAAGTGCGCTAAAGTGTTAAGTGGACTCTTAATAGGCAGCATGGAAGTAGAAACATGAGCTAGTTTAATTTTTAGATAAAGTGAACAAGATACAATATCTTGTAACAGTGATCATGAAATAGGGAGTTACAGCAGATGATAAAAGCAAAATCTGTCAGGAAGCTAGAGTTTCTTGTTCTTTGCCTGACCAGTCCTGCATGGTGGCCGAACAATTCTTTTACACATCATTGAAATCGCCAAGCCTCAGTCAGCGGCATGTTCCAATTTTTTTATTTTTTGTTTGCTTGTTTGTTTTTTTGCTGTAATACCAATGCATGGACTTTGTGAATATGCAACATTAGAGTAAAATATGAAGTGGAATTTTATTAACCTTTAAAATGTTACCCAGCTGAATTCTGAACACTTGATCAAAGCAACTACAAGAGTGCAATACCATTTATTTTCCCAAAGCCTTCAGTAGTTTCACTGACTTAACTTTATAATCTGTGAAATAACATGCATAGTTTTGTTTGTTCTGGACTGAATGTCTCAGAATGGAAACGCAACAAACAAAATAAATCTCTAAAATTACTGAAAACTGAAAATTAGCCCTCAAGCACTGTGATGCAATCTCAGACTGCTGCACATTCAAAACCACTGTTGAACTGTGAAGCCTTCACTGAGACTGCTGACATGTAGGGGATCTAGAGGTGCATATGAATTGTGATGCAACTGCTTAGTTTGGGAAAAATAATGGACTGGGCAACATTTGGAAACAAATCAGTAAAGTGTAACACTGAGGCAGCAAAGTGCTAAACAGAATGAAAGCCACAGGCATGAGCAGTTAGGAGCCTATCAATTTGCTGTGTCTTCTCTATATAATTCAAGACCATAAGCACATTATTTTCTGCCATTTTCAACTTTTGGGGCACTAGAGTAAAATACTGCAAACCCTAATAAAGAAGCAAATAATTATTGGTAAATTGACATATTTGCAGTGGTTTTACCAGAATTACATCTGTTCCAATGAGCAAATCATTTGAGTGAGCGAATGGAAGCAAATAATTTCATTAACACATTTGTTTATTTCTCAGCCCAGATTAGATCAGTGCTGAGTGCAAAGGTGGGGCAGGGTATACCACGACTTGTGCACAGAGGCCGAAGCCTTGATCGTCACAGGTTTGAGTCCCAGTCCGATGACCTTCCCCTTCTCTCACAACCTGCTTTTCTGTCTGACAACTGTCAAATAAAGGCCACTAGACCCACAAAAAAAGAAAAACTGATAAGGTCAGTACTAGCTGAGGTCGGGTAGAACTGCTGTGGTTGGTGACTCATAGACTTTGTAGTAAACATTCACACAGTGAAAGACAGCGCAACTCTAGCATAACTGTACTGCAAATTAGGACGTAAACCATTTATGCTGCATGAATGGCTCAGTGTGCTGTGCATCAGGAGGTGATCTGTTCATGCTGAGACTGCACATAGTGCACATAGTGCCATTTTATAGCACAATCAAGTAACTTACTTGTGCTATACGTTGTTATAAAAAATTATGTATATTTCAAACCTGACTCAATTTGATGCCTTGAAGTTGGCCTCTATCTCTTTAAGAAGCTCATGCCCTTTTCGATATTCAACTTGAGGATGTCATCATTACATTTCTCCATTATCCCATTTAGAACCCGTCTTAGGAGTGCAACACTCAGAAGTATTTTGCATGATGAGCTCAGCCCACTTGCAGTTCAATAACCTACTGCACAGATCAACATGTATGTTCTGCCTAAGTTCTGAGACAAGTATAAGGATAAACATAATGTTTCATTTGATGCAACAAAGGGGCGAGGGTGTGTGTGCATTTGTTTTTGTGAATTGATCCGTTAGCTGGAGAAACAGAGAGCGACACTGTACTGGTGTGGCGCCATGTCGCATTTTGAGCCATGCAGTACTCAGAGTGTGCTGGAAGAGGTGATGTTCTGCATGAACGAACTGTGAATCATTTTAACGTACCGATCCTATAGATTCGGATACTGTAATGAACACTTGCTCCCATCACTAGTGTGCAAACTCTTCTCCACATTTAAACTAAGATGTTCATCAAACATTATGTTTTTGAAGCAACTCCTTCAAAGACAGGTAAAGGATCTAACTCCAAATATTTATTTAAATTCTGTTTCAAACACTGCAACTTTAGTTGGACTTTTTGTGCTTACTGCAGTATAAGCTACTGCAGCTGCTGAGTAGGTTCATATTCTTTTACATTACCCTTACTCATTCACTGAGAAATATGCACCGCTGGTGTCAGTTTCTTTACTTTGTCTTTTATGCTCTTTGATTCAATGCCAGCACTCATAGCCTCAAGGCTACTGTCAGTCAAAAACTTGTTGCACCTTATGAACTAAGACACATTGCAAAGTACATGCCATTTAAAATATAGAAAGACTACATGTGATTTCACTTGTAATTTGATGGTAGTAATGTGATGACAAGAAATATAGAAGCCAAGTCTTTCATGTTTTGGTTACAAGCATTTTGTGTTCCCAAGAGATTGACATTCTTACTTCTTTGGTGTCACAGAAACTGCAACTGCTTTTACCTAACAATGAGGCTGCAATTTCTTGGTTTTTGTATGATACTGGTATGTAAACAGCCCTAAAGGCTCAATTTTCCATCTCATAATAAAATGGCTTCCCAAACTCATAAACCAGTCCGCTATTGTGGATGGAGAAGCTATTTTCACAAATTAGCATTCAAACGTTCATACTCCTCTTTGGTCCAGACAGTTTCACATAAATAAGTTGTTTCCTATGTTGAAATTATTTTCCTTAATAATTAATGTTTTTTTTGTTTATATTTTTCAGACAAAAAAACTGATTATAAGCATAAAGGTTTTGTGACATTTGCTCCTTATAATTGTACTTTTCTCATAGTCTAAGTGAAATTAGATTAAAAAAAATGTAGATGAAAACTCAACTGTATCCACTTATGTGATTTAAGTATTACCATGTTTATTTAAAACATCATCCTTTGAGAATATAGTGAGCTGATGTTTGGAAGAATCCCCACCGGCATTGTGTGTACAATCTTTGACACTTTCAGGCCATTAAGTAGACCAAAGCTTCTCAAGAAAGTGTATCCTCACAGTGAACCGAACTTAAAAGTCAGTTTAAGACCAAGAACTCACTTTCCCTTCATGTCCTCATTGTAGTACTGTTTCTGGACACTTCAGGTCAGTGCTTTAAGTGTGCTGAGAACAAAAAGTATTTGTGCCTTTTACTCTTGAGCTTGTAAAACTTGTGAGACGAGGAATGTCTTTTCATCATCTCTCTCTAGTTTTCTCTAGTTATCTCTATTTTTATGCATTGTTGAAGTTTGATTCTACCCTGAGTTTTTTTTTCTTTCGCAGCATGCTGAGCTTCTGATTGGAAGGCAGAAAAACTCAAGCCCTCTCACTGTCATTTCATGCTGAAATCATGTGGACTGACACTGAGAGGGTCAATTATGAGTCTCTTTAACTACAGATGTGTGTGCATGTGTGCACACATATTTGTTGGGGGAGTTGGCGGGGGGCCAACTCCCCCAACAGGGGGCAGAGTGTCTCTATATGTGTGACTATGTACAGTACTGTTTTAGATATATTTGGAATTTTACATAAAATGATTGTGTAGAAGCCAAAGACGTGAGTTCTTGGCAAACTTTGCAGCCACCCAGTCTGTCAGTCTGCTAGACTAGTGACTAGTTAACTAGTCTGCTGTACTGGTTAACTGCAAAGCAGCTTGAGTATCAAAGTGCTGGCATGAAAATCCTTTGAGTTTAAAAACCATCGAAGAACAGTAAATTACACTAAATTATTTGTTCGGGTAACTAGAAAGGGCAATGAGATCACAATTTCCATCCATCCATTTTCCTACACCCTTCTCCCTTACTGGGGTCGAACCCAGAACCTTCTTGCTGCAAGGCAACAGCTCTACCAGCTGCGCCACTGGGCAGCCCGAGATCACATTTTTAAAGCTGAAAATTACACTCCTCACATCAGTAACAACCACTGCTTTATTTGGTCATCATCCTTTCTGTTAGAAATCCTATTAGCTTCTAATAACTATGTTTGCATTACAATGACGATGACAAGAGAAATGTGTGGTTCAGTGTAAGAGCTGTCAAGATCATTTAAAAATAATTAACCAAACAACTTATTATTAGATGACTATGTTTGCATGTTGTCACTGTAGCTGGATATATTATGAAGCTCCATAAAAGTGGAAAACATAATCACCAGCAGGCCTTTCCAAATAAAAAAGAGGGTTCAATATTTAGAAATATTGAAAGCTTTCGATATTGTTTTTCATTTGATTGCAGTGTTTCTCTCTGTGAGTTCAGTAACAGTCTATAGCTTTTTTCGACTAATTTTTCTTGCACACTGACAATTTTCACATAATGGCAGAACAAAGATACAGTTTTGTTTTTTCCTTTATCTGAATATTTTAAGAATCTGGATACTTTAATAATAGTGGTCTATATCACCACTATTTCTGTTTTTTAATTTCATTATATGTAATCAAAAGGTGGAAAATAGAACCGCAGCATGCTATTGCAAAAATAAATTCTGGATATATGTTCATAGAATATAACTTTCCAAATATAAATTTAAAATACCAATGTATATTTTTTCTCTACAAGTATTTTATGCATTAATGACATTTCATTTCTTACTACATGTCTGCTGTTATGACATCTGACAAAAACAATTGGTGTATAATAAGATTTGGAGGTTTGAACATGAAGTTTGAGACCCACTGCTTTAAACAGTAGTGATATTATTATTATTATGATTCAAACAAATCTGAAAGAGTTGAGGATTCTGCCTGCTCAGACCAGCTTAGGTGACCAGGATCAGCTGAAGTTAGTTGAATATGAACCTGAACTATAAAATACAGCTGTATTTTATAGTTACAACAAATTAAGAGCTTTGACTTATATTCAAACAGCTGTTCTATATATTGCATGCAGTAATTTACTAAAGAATTATTTTGTAGTGTCCTTCTAAATTTCCTGTTTCTTTAGAAATGTCTTAAAACAGACATAATTATGTTACACCTTTCTTCACTGATGCTCCTAAATTCCATCAACAGGAATTTTATGATTTCACAGAAATATTTCTGCATCCTGTTTTGCTGATGGCTCTCATTATATATCATTTCCTTTTTCATCAGAAATAAGACAAGGAAGGAAAGAAGGGCAGAGGAAGCAGGAGTCTCATTACAGCTCAGGGAATTGCTGTCTCTCTGTTTATTTCTCTTTATTCCTTGAATTCTAAACCCCTCCGACTTGCTCTCACTGATCCCCCACCCTCCTTCTTGTTAGCAGGACCATCTTTCTGTTATGGTGACAAGTCGGTGCACGTGTGCTCAGTATACGACAGGGAGAGAGACTGTGCACAGACTTACAAACTGTCACATGTGCATGCAAAAAGCCATCTCCCCAAACTAGTCTTGATAGCTCCCCTCATTCAGAAAGCAATCAGGGACTCGGCGGCTCCTGCTCTGTCTTTCAATCACTCCCTCCATCACTGATGTAATTTGTCATTAGCAGAATAGAGAAACTTTTAATTGAGTCTCAATCGCTCTATGTGCAGATGACAACACCCTCCTCATTTAATTTGGCCTGTTTTTATTTGTTTGTGTTTTTGCCTATGAAGAATACCTTAGTTTTCATCGGGCGTGATTATCTCATTACGTGTGCAAATGTTGCTCTGAGGCTCAAAGGCATGTTCGAAGGAGTCCATGTGAATATAAGGTTACTCGTTCTGCCTTGACCTTCTCAGTTAAATTTGCCATTAAAGTTGGATCTCAAGGTGAATTGCAAAGATTCACTAAAAGGTCAGTGTACTGCATTTCTGTATATTCAACAATTTTTTAATTAAGCAGTAGCTCATTAAATATTCACACGGTGGATGGAAGCTGCTTGGGGGCTCCAAGTGTGGTCGAGAATGGCATAAAACATTTACTGTTTCAAACCATCAGAGTGGAAGTAATTTACTGTCAACCGCAGTTACGAGAAGCAGTCATAAGTACTTTAGAGGAAAAATGCAAAAAGGTATTGCTTGCAGATGGACGTAACATCTTCGCATGATGTGCAAGATGTGATAGGGACACTGCTGCGTTTTAGTGATTACATTTAATGAATGTAATCACTAAATTTACTTTTGTTTACAATGAGCAACTGAGGTCAGACTTGAATAAAATAGAAAATAATATTTAGTATGAAATTATGTCTTAGAGAAAGCATTTCAATAAATGAAAATAAAACTATATGACCCATGAGATAATTTTATATAACTATTGTTAAATGTGTCAGGGTCCACAGGGAGACATTTGCAGTCAGAAGATTCTGGGTTCGAATCCTGACCTATTCTGAATGGAGTTTGAATGTTTTCTACATGCATGTTTGCGCGCTCTACTTGGGGGTCCTCACAAAGCCCCAAAAATGTTACATTGACTGATTAATCTTTATTTCTGTCAGATATGAGTGTGTGTGCATGGATATCTGTGCTATGTGTGTCTTTGTGTTTCCCAGTGATGGACTAGTGGCCTGTCCAGTCTGTCTCTTCCCTGATGAGCCTGCAAGGATAAGCTGTTAGACGATTATTATCCTTATTACTAGATTATAATTGTGCTAGTTTTGGTTCAAGACATACACAAGCTGCGTTTGTGGAAGAGTCAGAAGTAAGGAGGCACTTTACTAAAAAAATCAAGTCAGCTCCATTGTGTTTATAAGTGAAAGTTTTGTTAATAAACTGATGATATCACATCTATCTGTTATAGGCAGGGTTTTTACTGCTGATAAAAGATTCTTCTTTTAAAAATTTTAAAATATTACTTAAATGATGGTTGTAAAAAGGTGCAATCATGATGATTGTGTCCTTTTTTTTCTAAATATATTTTGGTCTCATGCTGATCTATCTATGTACCATGCCTGTTTGTATGGCACTACCTGTGTGGCCAAGCAAATAGCAATGATGACTCGTATCACAAGATGTCAGAAAAAAACAGCTATTTGAATTGTTGCAAACACATGTCTTTATTTGAATAAAACCCCAGTGGCTTACTGCTCAACTTACACATTGACACCTAATGCTTCAAGCGAGCTTTGATTTTTTTGTGCCAGAGTAGTTATTGTAACTCTGAGCAAATTCAATCAATTCTTCCTCGTTGCTGCATGAATTGATGGCTCTTTAATATCTGCATTTCCCATTTACCTCCCAGCCTCAAACATACAACTGTAAAGGAAACCAATATGCTCAGAGAAATTCAAACAACAGCAGACGGACTACATGGTCTCCTCTGAGAACCATTACAAATCACCGAATTGTATGCCTAAATGTTAAAGTGTCTCAGCCTAATAAGTATGCTGAAAATTGCAAGCAACATGGAGGGCAAAATGTGGTTGTATAAGGTATGAAATTGCTTTGTGTGCGTGAGTGTGTGCCTATGTTTCGATAATGGCATTTCTGGATATATCCCAAGTTATTACTGTAAATCAGGTGGGCTTTCAAGACCTTTAACACAAAGTAACAATCCCTAACAGCAGCCCCAGGCTGCCATATAGAAATTACATGAATATGGATTAGCAGAAAAATGGGATAGAGAGGAAAGATAGATAGAAGTAGCGAGTCAGAAAGAAGAGGAAGGAGGACAATCTTTATAAAAGGAAATTGTGTGGGAAAGAGACTTTGAGAGATGGACAAAATGAGAAGTGAGGGCGGACAAATTAACTAATTGAGGGGGGTTAAGTACGAGAATAGTCTATGATTGATTTACACACAGTTAACTGGTTAAGAGTAGCAGGTGAAGCATGCACAGGTGCAAAGCAGCAACTACGTATGTACTAAAGAAATTGGTGTGAGAAATAGTGGGATTTATTTTTAAAAGATCCATTTGAAATGACTAGTGATCCACAGTACATGAATCACTTCACCTCCCAATCCCTGGAGTAAATACACAGCATAGGATCTTGGGTCTCTAAGACCCAGAAGTGTTTGCATCTGTTCCCCAAACTTGCTCTCCTGGTGAGAAGTTACACAAATGTTTATCACAATGACAACTATTGAAGTCAGCATCTCCTTGTCACTTTCCTTCTCAGCCAAGTCGTAACAAGCAATAAGATTAGTTACCATAGTTATGCAGATGATACACAGTTCTACATTACAATGTCACCAGGTGATCACAAACCAATTCAAGTACCAATTCAATGCTTTGACTAAATCAGTACCATAACTTCCTTCAGCTAACTAGAAACCAATTTCAAGTAATTATTTTTGGACCAGAATATTTATTTATTAAATTTTTTTTTTACACTTTAAGTATGCAAAGAAATGATAGGTTACCTATTAGGGATTGCTGATCACGACCCTTAAATATACAGAAAAAAAACTTTTAGTTTTCTATTTTCAGTCACATATATTCTTTAAATCCATACCTGCTTTCTTTTGGTTACAGACCGACACGCACATTTTTTTACCAGCAGGTTAAAGAAATTTAAACTTCCTTTAACCTGCTGATAAAAAAATAAACTATTCGGTTTTAACTTAGTGAAAGTTCAAAGAGATTGAAATCCACATATGCAGTCACACACACGCTCACCCCGCAGATGTATTCCCACTATTACTGTGTAAGGAACACTATTAAGGAACTGCTGCGGTTGCATCTGTTCTGAGTGTGTGTATTGCCCTGAGCGAGTCATCTATTTCAGCAACCTTCCCTTCTCTAGTCATCGCAACACCTAGCTTTTTTGAACGCAACGATGGTTCTGGCGGTAGGACAAATCCTGCAGTTCAGCAGGTCTTCCAAGTGGATTTCTTCTTTTTTATTTTTTTGCCGTGTGCTTTTCACACGTTCTAAAAACAATGTTTGAGAAGTAGTTGCTTTTAATGAAACTCAATATTGTGTCAACGTGAGAGTTGATGGAGATACTGCAAAGCCAGAAGGCAAGTGAGAAAGAGCAAGACAATGACAGCAGGCTTGCTTCCAACAGTACAGGCGGCCTTATGCATATGGCAGTGCTGTAGACAGATGAGGTGTCATTTTACACAAGAGATGTGATAACAATCAAAGGCTGAACTGTGTCTCTCCAGCATGTATTTCTCATCCAAGTGTGTGAAACTGTGTGTGTGTGTATGAACACCCTGCTGTCAGGACACACAGGGGAAACAAAGAAAATCATCCTCACATTGTTATCCAGTGACAAAACTGTCAGGGAGTAGGGTTACAATACACTCTTGGCTGTTCTAACGTTTATTGAAAGAAATACGCTAAAACACGTGTCCACACACACACACACACCCCCACATACACCCACAGATGTGCATACTTAAGTATATTCCACGTACAGTGTACGGTATCTACTGTCTGGATGAAGGAACCATGATTTCCACACACATCCTAGATCATGTGTATAGCTGTCCATTAACACAACCCATTGTCCATACTTGTTTGTAGTATAGCAGTGAGTTCTTCCTGCAGTGCTATAGTGCCACCTACAGCTGATTCTAGCTACAGTTGTAAGTCAGCACAGAGCTGGTGGCCATATGTGAGCAGTGGCCTTCTTTTCCCTCTCACTATGGGATCAGAGACTGTTTCCTCTCAGAATGTGTGTGTGTGTTTGTGTGCTGCAGGGAACATAACATACACACCATAAAGGTGACAGGATGCACGGGGAAGAAATAGCCTTGTATTTGTACATGCCTGTTCGTGTTCGTGTGGCTTTTCACTTTTCTGGCTGACAACTGAAATACCACACCACTCCAGTCTCACAGGCATGGCCTTTTCTTCTCTCTTCCCAGTATTCCCCACCCCGCCTCTCCCACCACCCTATTTTTCCAACAAGACCTCGTCCCTCCATCCTCCTACTGTACTTTTTCTTCTAAACTCAAAACTGACAAAGAAGTTTTGCACTTGAGTTTTGCATTAACATCATTCACAGCTTGTCTGGTGAATGAATTTACCATTCAGTCTTTTTGTTCAGAACTGTGTGGCACTTTTTTTTTTTACCCAGCCTTATCTTACTTTTGCAATACTTTTTAAATATTAGATGCAGTTTTCTCAGCTTCAGGACCAACAACACATATAACATGGATAAGCTTGAAATACATTATGATTATTCAATTCATTGCTGGCAGTGTCCCTCTGACTTGATGTTGTGCACCAGTCTATTGTCCTTTGGTATTCAAATTTGATACACCTCCAGGAGCTGCAGTGAATAGACTGGCTGATTACACCCTCAACAAGATATTGACCGAACACATGAATATGTTTTCATCTAAACCCTTCTATTGTAGCTCTGACTTCATGTTGAGAGTTGTTTACTGCAGGAGGATGAACCTCTTCCTCACTGTCAAAGTCTTCCACCTTTAAAAGCTTTTCTTCCAGGATCTTCCTATATTTAGCCCTTTCAAATAAACTCTGATCAGATTCTCTGTTGAAAAAAAGTGTCCACACATCTTGATGCTGCCACCATCTTGTTTCACAACGGGGATTTGTGTGTTCAGGGTGATTGGAAGAATTAGTTCTCCCGAACCTACAGAGCCCTAAATTTTGGTCTTATCAGGTAAGAGCACCTTCCTTCACAAGTTTGTAGTTCTTCCCCCCTTCTTAGTTGTGGCAAATTCAGAATTGTCATAGTTTTCTTTGAACACCAGCTTCCTCCTCGACCGTCATTAACAAATACCTGATCTGTGGTCTAGATAGGTAGTTATCATTAGGTGTGCATGGATTACAGCTTTCTGGCCAATCACCGGTTAAAGATCTTGTCGAACCCTGACCTGCCAATTCCGATTTTTGACCATACCAATTTTTTTTTGCCCAAATTGTTACTAAATATAGCAAGAAAGTTGCTGAGTTGGCAACAGTGGGGTGACTATTGTTAACTGCTAACTTACAGACATGACCTGGTGGATGAGTTTATCAGTCAAACCTCTCTCACAGCAGAGCAAAAGAGTCCTAGACCTTTGACGAAGTAAATAAGTATATATCGGTTTTATGATCGGTTTTACATGTAAGGATCGGCCAATCACCAATCTCTTAAAATTAAGAAAATTGGGGCCAATTTATCGGTGCAACCTTATTGAGCATGTAAACAGTTTCCTACTCTGGGTAATAAATGGTAGCTGACAGTTTTCAATGAGATGTTTTAACTTGCAACATTTTATAAACTAAACCTGCTTTGATTTTCTCCACAGCATGACCCCTGACCTGTTTGCTTGTTGCTCTTCATGACTCTGTTCACTAATATTCTCGAACAAAACCCATAAAGCAAAATAAAATTGCTGCTTTTATACTTAGAGAAAAGATTACATGCAAACAAGTGACTTAAAAAGGTTATTGGTTATAAAGTCGACTGAATAGACATGGTGCACTTTTTCCATTTTTAATTGTAAAAACCTTTGAAACTACGTTTCATTTTCCTTCTACTGTGGAATTATGCACAACCTTCAGCAGGTCACATAAAAACCAGATGAAAGACATTGGGGTCTTGGCTGTAAAACAAAATGTGAAAAAGGTAATGGAGTATGAATGGTTTCACAAGGCACTGCATATGACAATAGCATTTGGACTGCCTGGCTCTTAGTGGACTCCCTATGTATTCCCAGAAGCTAAAATTGTCTTTCCCCAGCTCTTATCTTCTCCATACATTTATTCATTCTTGCCTGCAGAGGAAATACTCCCCTCATCTTCTGCTTCCTGTCTTGTTCTGTCTTCCTGCATCCCCTCCACTGGGGTTAATGAATGACTTGGCAGGAGGCGGTAGCTATGACTGTCGGGGAGCCAGTGGGGCTCAGAGAGGTGAAGAGACACTCTTCCTATCACCTCCCAGCTGCAATTCTCACCCACCAGGTTACACTGCCAGGAACAGGATGGCACCAGCTTATTGGATTATCTATTAGAATGACGTCCTGGTCTTCGGTAGAGTTTGTGAGGAGCTCTAAGGCAACCTGGATTTTCAGCCACATTTGTTTATCTTGGTGTCAGCACATGGAAAGTAAGCAGGAAAAAAAAGCTGTTAGGGCACATTTAGTGGAGCTGCTGGATGACTGTACACTGGTTACACACAGCTGTAGATTATTGTAGTTGTTTCATACAACCACTTTGATCCACTTCAGATGCACCTAAGTGGCCCTGTGGTACATTTAATCTGGATATTCGTACTGACCATGGTCATCCTACCACGTTTTACTCAGCAATATTAAGTGACTCAAAATGCTTTCGTTGTTAGTCCTATACATTGGACCTCAAGTTTCAAACTGACATCTACAACACTGTAAAAATAGGTTTATGGTTGTTTTCACACTCATTATGTGTAGGTTTGGCAGGTCCAACACCAGGTCTCAGATCTTATTAATGTCTTGGAAAAACAAGCCAAGTCTGAGAATTATTAGTCCACAGTAGAGCAGAATGTTTAGCAGGAAAAGGTTTCTGGTGATATGTTTATAGTTTCCCTTATGTTAGAGAAATTACTTTTCATCATCAATTTACTTAAAAAATGAAAGAGGGTGACTGCACAGCATTTTACTACTGTAATCAAAATAAAAATTTAATACTGCTGCCTTTCTGATGATTGAGCTCAGAATTTCTCATGATTTTTTTCTGCTTCACTGAAGACAATGCTACTGCATGAATCTGGGCTGTGTATGTGAATAATTACTCACCATTTACAGAACACTAAATATCAGGAGGTCAGGAGCAGCATGTAAGGAGATTTAAAAGGTTCTCAACTGCAGATGTCTTCTGTGTAACGGTGCACAGGTAACAAAGGTTTCCTGGATCAAACTTAGAATGTTTATATAGAGGTCAGTGGACATTAAAGTGTTCAGGTTTGTGAAGTTATATCGGTAATAGTTCTTGTAGTAGAAAGGTTTATCAGAGTGAGGCAGTTGGAAAAAAATGGGCCCTCAAAGTTTCACTCAACTTGTTTGGATACAGCACCATGTGATCAACCAGCATCTTTAGCAATAACCTTTTGCAGCTTACACTTTTGTGGAGGGTGTCAGTGTCTGTCTCCATTATGTTGTATCAAATGTGCAGTCACCTTTCTTTTCCATCTTACTGTTAGTGTTTGTCAAAAACAACCTTTAGCTGTCATTTGTGGATCCGCTGATGCTCGCTCAAATGCAAACAGAACTAATGGGCATCATTAGTTCTGAGTGCGTCTCAGATATGAGCTTATGACTCAGGGTAAAGTCACAAATAAATGTCCTTATTCTTAAAGTAGTTTTGATGATAAAAGACAGGGGAGTTATCCCTGTCTTTCACATAGACAGGGATAACTCCCCTGTCTATGTGAAAGAAAAAGGAAAGGAAAGAAAGAAAAGTTGAAACATTAGTTGTCTTTTTGTCTTATTATTTTCAATGGCCAAGTTAAAGAACAAGGAAGAAAAAATAAGACAGCGCAAAAAGTGCAAAGTCAAGGTAGGAAAATGGAAAAATATATGTATGTTGTATGAATCCTTCTCCAGTGTTGCTTGAGGGTGAGGATGTCTCCTAGGCAATGCCCCCACTTTACGGTAGTTGTCATGGGAACATTGGTGTCAGCGGAACAGGCATATTACACCACCTTTGTTCTTTTTTAATGTTAAACAATACCCACCCAACACACATTGGCATAGATGATTTAACTTTGGTTTCTGTTTATTTACTTTTTTCCATCATCATTCTATCCAAAAGTTTTTTTGTGTGTTTTGTCAAAGGAAAAGAAAATGTTTGCAATGAAAAACACTGCAGTTCTCTATATCACTTTACACTCATAGTTAATGCAGTCTAACTGGCCAAAAACTAGAACATGGACATATGGCTAGCCTAGTCAGACTTAGGTAGGATGTATGCCTCAGGACTAAAGCCAGTTTTGGTTCCTACACACTGCTGGTTGAGAGTTGGCATGACGTGATCTTTGGCACATATAAAACTACAAGACATTAAAACATCTCAACTCATATGAGCTTATAAATTGTGACTAGGTTTGCAAAAAAAAAAAAAAAAACTTTTTCAATAGGAACTACAAATGAACAAATAAAGAAACTATATTTTGAGACTAAAATATAGTTTAACAAAACAATTCTGTTATGAGACAATCCCTTCTGGAAATAACTTTTAGTTATCTGTTACACAAGTGAGGTTCCCACAACTACTGAAGTTGAAGTGGAACTCGGTTGAGCCAACAGGGTTAGGATTACATACCATATATCCATATTTTTTAATTTCTATTTCATTGAGCTTTATTTTTTGGTATGCAGTCAGATTCAGTAAATTGGAATTTGCATCCGATGAGGTTTGTTTGTCAGATTAAAAGTATCTGTCTGTCTATAAGAGCTTTCAAGCAGATATTAAACATACTTTTCATTAAGTCTACCTTTGTGTATTAAATGTTTTTTATTGGTCCGTCTTATGTAAGATAATAATCTTAAATGTGTTCACTACCTGTAAGCAGAAATCATTATAATTAAAAAAGCTTCAAAACATCAATCCAAATCTAATTAGTCTATGTAATGTGTTTGACTTAATAAGTGGAGTTAATATTAATGAATTAACTTTTCAATAATATTCTAATTTAAATTTATTTCAACTTTAATTGTAAACTTGATCACAATATTGTATGGAACTCTATTATGAAAATGTGGAAGATAAGCTTCATACATCATTTTAGGACCCTTAAGATTGTGGTGACACTTTGTCAATTGATCCAACTCAGTAGATAATCAGACTAAAATGTCCCTTATACTAAACTGTTGAGCTGTGTTAAAATGCAATTTATTTTTGAAATGTGAATCTATCTAATCATATGCTGCTTAGATATTAAATGTATCCTGGTACTGTGTGACAAACTGAAACCTATTTTGCACAGTGATTTGTGTTTCAAGTTTCACAGAGTCACCATCAGCAGTGTTTAATGGCTCAGTAGGTATGCAACACGAGAACAATTTCACAACTTGATAATTTATGATAAAATGCATGTTTGTTGTTTAAAAACACAAAAAAGGCATGCATTTTCTCAGATATTGTTGTAATTCCAGATGCATCTTGCCCATTACAGCGGAGCACATTACTTTCTGATATGATTTATATTTCTGTCACCTACCACTGAGATCAAGGCAATGCAAATGAATCAGAGGATTCAGGGGAGGGGAGGTTTTGTTTGGGCTTTTATCAATTTCCACCTGCCATCCTCGCAGCAAAAACTCAGGGTAATTTCCTCAGTGTGACCAGAATCAACATCAGTGACATGGATGAAGATCAGAGTGTTTATGTGAAGTCTAACAAGCTCTTATTGGCCCCACTGTGCAGGTCCTGCTATTAACTGGTTTGAACAGATGCAGGCACACCACTGTGTCTTGTTTTCTGCATGTCTGTTAGGCTGCATGTTGCCTCTGTGGATGAAAGCAGATTTGTTATACGGGAAATGGGGTATTTAAAATTTTTGGCTGGTTTTGAAGTAACACCTGCAGCAACCTATTGATTTGCACGCTACGACACCCTCCCTTTAGCATAAAAAACGGGTCCTTGATATTTGTTGAATAACTACTGTTAGTTGTGCATTGCAAAATGAAGAGGGGTTTGTTATCGCCACAACACACTGGAGAAAAGCTTATTCATCTGCCCTTCACGTACCTAACAGCAACATACATTAGAACAAGTAGCACTGGGGTTTGTTTATTTATGTATTTGCTTCCTTTATTTAACAAAAGCTTTTGCACAACATTAAAGCTATTTAGAATATCAATAGTCAGCCAGTTGCATCTGGTGTGTTCAGTATTCCCTCTAGGGTGCAGGTGAAGCAACCATTCCTTTTTTTGTCTTTTCATTCTCCACTCCACATTTTCCAATATGATCATTTTTAATCACCTAATATGATGGCACGATGAATAGATTCCCTCCACTTTAATGTGGGGTTTGCAAGAGGCAAAACACAAAGAGGGAGGTGGAGACAGGCAACTCTGACTGAATTTACAAAAGTTGAACCAGATTACTGTGTATGGCTGTCTATTGATATCCATACACAGTATGGAAAATTGTATCTACGAGCAATTTTCATTTTACTCGTAGAAATGGACCTACGTGAGATTAACAGAACAAGGTTGAGATAAAAATCTGACTACAGAACATATCATAATTTATATCTTAAGTTTGGTCCGACTTAGCTCTACAGTGTGATAAATATTTCAAGAACAAATGAGAACAAACGCACATGTAATTTAAAACAGGCAATTAAAAAAAATCTAAATATATTATTCTAATTGATTACTTTGTAGAGCGTAAGCACTTTTGCACTACATACATATGTCCCTAAACTTCAAAGCAGTGATATTTACTTCTCATAAACATAAAACATAAAACTAAATACATAAAGCTATACCAAAGTCCCTACAAAAATCACTCTCATAACCTATCAAAAGTCGATCTAAAGGTTCACTTTGTGACCTTTTCATTTAGTAATCCCCCTTGCATATTAAAAGAATTGAAATTTATGTATTGTTACCAAAACTAGGATTTATTTAGCTGCAACACGTCAAATAACACATCAGTCAATGACTAAAGGAAAATTAGCAAGAGGTGAAATTAAAAATAAAAATAGGTTCATATTATTGGAACTAAAATCTACTTACTAATGAATAAAAATAATAAAGGAAAAACAGAAACCAAAATTACCTACCAAACAAATTCATCTATAAACAAAAAAAAATCCAATATAAGGTAATTAACATTTAAAGCCCCAAGTAATAAACTAATAAAGAGTTTTTCTTTAAAAATTCTGCAAAAAGTTTTTAAGGACTAGTTCCATGTTTTAATAAGTACTTTAAGTAGGGGAAGTAAGAATGTCTTGAAACCACATTGACCTGGTACCATAATTAATTCAGAATCAGCTTTATAGGTTAATATATTTTGTGCAAACAAAGAATTTGACTTTGGTTTTCAAAAACTAACAAATAAAGAAAGTTTTTAAGTGATGCTAAGCACTTGTCAAAAGTAAAGTGAGAAAAAAATTAATTAAATTCTGCAAAAACCGTAACAATAGTTGACATAGATGGTCATAATACATAAAATGTAAGTTGGAAGTAATTCCTGACAATTTATTTTTCTAAAAATATATATTTGCCCTTAACATATTACACCATTCAAAGAATAATGTTACAATTAATTGTGAGTTATTTTACATCTTTGTGAATACATGAGGTCAGTTCTTTTGGTTTGTCAGCAGATCCCCCTTAAATCAAATAGCTGTGAAAACTCACAACAAGGTAGATAATTGTATTTTTTATATATATAACTTATAGTACACCTTTTATTTTCCACAACAGGCTTTATCCTCATGGTAATGAGTGATACCAGTCTGTCATGGTCTGTGGAAATATTTACTGCTACCATTCACAGATGGCTATTTCCAGATGGTGTCTGCTGGACATTTTCTTGCTTTAACCACCAGTTCAATTGAGCTACAACAGTTTCAAGACAAGGACAATACTTGGCAAGGGTAAGCTTTAGTCTTTCTCATAAATTTATGTTTGATGCCATCATTATCATTAAGTATCTGCAGAATGAGGGCCAACATTCTATTCATTATTTGTGTTTACAATCATAAGCTGTCAGTTTTGTATTCATGGAGATTTGCTGCTTAAAAAAAACATTTAAATATTTTTGAAAAAAGTTTAATGATGAAGAAGTCATGTGACGCAACCTTGCATCGATCATCAGTCTTTCTGCAAGAATGTATGGATCATTTGGTTTCTCCAAAATAAACAAATGACCATTTAACACAATTACATTTCAGAGAGATTTAAAGCTGCTAATGCACCAAATTAATGAACCAAACAATGTTAATAATTTAATCACATGCATGTATTAATATGGAGTCACACTGTGAGAGGCATTTGGCAGGATTCCTCATTAGCAGCAAAGGCATTTCTATCTAATTAAAAACATCCTTTTATGTAGTATATTTTTAGTTTATATTGCAAGTTGTTCTTGCGACCGCTTGCTGCTCGCTCAGCTTGCTCCGCCTGCAAACATTATGGATTCAAATGTGTAAGAAGAACAAAGATCAGAGCCAAAACATAGACAAAATAAGCTGCAGGATGTTGGTAGGGCAAAGGATAGCATAGAGATATTATCTGAAGTTTGCAACAATAATTGTTTCTGTATTTGCCATTAAAATATCTCTTTAAAAAGATTGTCACTGATCAACAAATGTATTAGTTCCCATGGGACAATTGGGCATTGGTTAGAGATGGTATGAAGCCAAATTAAGGTATTCTGGTGACAGCTGGCAAAATGTTTTGTGCCATTTTCTCAAATGTTGCTTGCTAGTCTTGCAAATAAATAAAAACATAAAAAACAAAAGATGCACAGTTACACCAGTTCAAACTGAACTACCAGTGGAAGAACTGTGGCCGTGGGATTTACCGTTTAAACTCTGGAAAATGAACACTCTCTCTTTTGTTGTATTACCCATGGAAGAATTTCCCACTCTGAAAGAAGCTGATTTCTTTGAACGCTACACATTAACAAGAGCAATATTCTGTTGGACTTCCCCTGAAAGCCTCCAGCATCCAGACACACATTTAAACACTTTTAAATGCAAGTTGTTTATTGACATGTCAAAGCATACAAACACAAGTCTACTATAAAACATAAAATATTTTAAAACAAGACACCTGCAGCCTGACAAGTGGATCATAATAATGCAACTAGCCAACGTAGCACTGGCTTGATGGAGCTGTGCCACAAGAAGCTGACAGAAACACTGAAGAGAAGAGTTACAAACAATACACTTGCAGTGCCCTGCTTGTTTTAATGATTCAAGCCACAGTTTTTCACAAGTAGTTCAAAGTTTAAACTGATAGTATTGTGTATTTTTGGCCTAAACTTTGCTTTCAAGAACGAATCGCAGCTGCCCTGTTGAGAAGCACTACTTTTGATGTTAGAAAAAAAATCTCACTCAAAAGGATGTGAACAAAAGACTTCCTTTTGTTCTTTAGTGCTAACAACTGTGCATTTACATTTTATTCTTTGTGTCCTAAAGGCAACTTGGACATCAGGGGAATTAGAATCTCTAGTTATGCTTTAGGATCTCTGTTGTGTTTTCTGAAAAATTGCTGAGAACTAGAAGCTGCTCTTTCCAGCCCACATTAATGCAGTGATCTAAAGTTTCTCAGCAGAACATTGCCCTGTAATATGACAATCAATTGTATTCATTTCACCTGGCTTCACAATCAGTATGACTTGGTAATGTCTTCCTCTGATTTTCAAACTAACACAAAGGAAGTAAATGTTCCCCTGCCTTTATGTAACGCTTCCTGCTCCTTGTGCCACCTATTGCTGCTATAATGCAACATAGTCAGGACCAAAATAGTTTGAGATGCGTTTTTTTTCTCTGGCAAAAACAGAGAAACAAAGGATTAGTTAACACAATCCTTTAAAAAATGTGCATGCTGTGTCAGTTAAATAGGTGAGGAAGGTTGTTTGTGAAACCTTCCTCACCTTTAAAAGAAAAAAAAAAATCTAACCTGACTCCAAATACACAAACATATACTATCTGCAAAATACCTGGGTAACATCAGTACATCTGCTCCAATAAAAATTAAGTTTAGCTTTATACCTAAACAATGTGTTTTGCTAAAAAGTGCACAAATATCTGTTTCCAAGCAACCTAAAATGCAATCATGGGGAAAAATAATCTGTTCATGATTTTTAATGAGGTGATGGGCAAAAATTAAATACACATCTTCCTACAGCTACATTATTATATTGGAAAGAAAAATACATGATCACTAATGTTGTTCATTTGTAATCCTGCATTATCTAGTGTTTAGTGGTGTTTCTTTACCATATATCCATTTATTCATTAATTTTTTAGTGAGAGCATCTCTGCGTTAGTTAGAAATTCAATGACTTACATACCGTACTTCATTGTCTTCTCCTTGATTATGTAAAGATTTGAAATGAACATTTGTGAATATGCCTCTGATTCGAGTTTGTCTTCAATGTTTCCTAATAATAATTTTGATAACAGCTGACGATGCTGGCTGGTCCTGGCCTGGTGAGTGAACATGGTAAGTCATGGTGAAGCCCGATTACGAGGCCAGGTACTTTGTCTGTCTACCTTTTTTTACTGCAATGTATGCATCATCTTGCAGGTTGACTCCACCACAGTGTGACCCCTTATTGCACTCACCTCAACTCTTTACTGGACACCTTTTTGTTCTAAGCAAATTTTTTCTAAGCACTCACTCTATTCTTCACTTGTGTTGATTAACTGTCAGCACCAGCTGCCAAATGTGTGCAAACTTTTAACATGGTCACTCCGTTGGATGGTCTCCATGCATTTTTAACAGGCACAAATGCTCCTGCATATTAAACAGACGTTTCCCCTTAGCTTATCGAGCAGAGAATGTTAATTTCCTTTAATCTGCTGTGTTTGAAAATATGATACAAGAGAAAAGAATAATAAAATCTCAGCATAAATTTGTAGTTTTATAGAAAGTGTGGTTAAAAATGTAATTACCTCATATTAAACATAAGACAAAACTGATGATTTACCCAATAATGAACACAGATTCTGAGTTTTTGAAAACAAAAAAAATAATTCTTTTCTAGTTTTCCCACAGATACTGTGTACATTGTCATCTGGTTCTCATTAAACAGCAAAAGCTATTTACTGAGAACACCTATGACACTTTATGAATTAGCTTTCTTTTAAAATTGCTGTATGTAGAAAATCTACGGTAGGAGAGACAAGTAACCTGTCATGTTACAAATGCCATCACATACCTCTTACTGTAACGAAGACACAAAAAAATGGTCCCTAAAAGTAGAAATGATAGAGTAGAGAGTTGCATGGTAGGAAGAAACAACAAAGCATTGAATCTGAGAACTCTGACATGTGAATCTTGTCGTGATGAGATGGTAATATAACATCTTTGACAGGTCGAGGTGAAAGTGTGAACCTATTGTCTAAACCTACAGGTGAATGAGTTGCCTTTGCAATGAGGCATTTTATTCTATCTGCAACAGACAACTTTTTCCCTTGGATATTTGTAATTTTACTTTACCAGGAAGTTCCCATACTTTCTTGTTTGTCAGCATGTTCTGCGGATGAATGCAGCTCCAAAGGGAAAAATGAGTTGAAACTCTGTCAGTGTGGCATGCAACGACCACTAGGAGACAATGCACAGTAATGAGCAAAGAGGTCAGCATTTTTTGTCTTTTCCTTTTTTTTCTGTTACTATTATTATTTCTGTAAGTCCACAACCGCCTCACAAGCACACAAATCAACGATACAGTCACTAATCTGTGGACACACTCCCATGCATGCACACAAACTAAGTGGCAGGTTCTTTCCTGTGCCCTTTTCATCAAATCACAGTTTTGTTCTGTTTTTATGGTCTGCCTGTTCCGATGCTATGTCAGTGTTACTGGCTGCAGTGGTTTTCTCTTTCCCACCTATTCAACTCCTTGGTGACCGTCTGCTTTGTGAGTCGAGTTGGCAAAATGCAGTAATAAGAAAGAAAATTGATATATATTCTCTTAAACAAGCAGGACATGTCTGCCATTTTTCAGGCAGGGACTTGTGGAACAGAAGAAGACAGTAGATAGAGACATCAGCAAATGAAGGATTGCATTTCTCTTGCCTAGATGTCTGAAATTATGCTCATAAATATAAATTCCACTTTCAATAATGCAGCAGTAATGCATTTAGCAAAAAACAAACACTTTTTTCTAATTTGATCATGTTTTTCTACAATTGTTTAAGCTTAAATTTTATTGCTTTAAGAAAAAAAAACTCCTTAAGTTTTCTACCTTGGAAAAATTAGCATTAAATCTTACTGGACAGTAAAAGGTCTATCCTGTGTGTAATCAGTTATGATGTAGTTCAACAGAGAAGTTAAAGTATGTTTATGCGTAGAGTACTACTTGACTTGAAACTGTATGGTAGAAGCGAAAATGTTACCAGAAAGATTTTGCCATCAAATGTTTGCATCTTTCACATTTGCATGAGCCAGTGCCACCACCATCGCCAGCGTCTTTCTCTCATCTTTAAAGACAAAAATCCATGGTTCAGATTCTAATCATTCTTAGGATTTGTGTGTAATGTCCCTTGTAACTGTGTGAAATTTAATTATTTAGTTTAATTACAACTAAGATTTATTTTACATGTTTAATGTAATATGTCTGGATGAATCACCATGAAGCTGTAAGTATGTCCAACCTCTACTTGTATGAAAATATTTAACATTTGTCAAGAATCATGTGAAAATTTACCACATAAAAAATGCATATTTTGAATGTATACATCAAAGCAGACGAAACAAGGCTGAATCAATGTACTGACACATTCTTGAGACTCAGAAGATGAAATGAGTGTTGATTTTCAAGCAAGAAATTAACTTTTTCAATAAACTTCCATGATCAATAAGCTTTCATTTCTACCACGGGTAAGGGAAGCGTTACCAGAAATACTTTCACAGAACTTTAATTCAAACAAAAATTTGTTTATCACCCATCCAAAGATATTGTAATGGAGAGATGTTATACCAAAGATCAAAAAGAAGAAAAAGAAAGAAGAGCCAGTTACACGCACAGTGAAAAGTTCACATTTGCCTAAATCTCATAATAGGCCAAAACAGATTATTTTACAGACATTTAAAGTCATAATAAAACGTATAACATTCTATTTCCTGATAAATGTGACCCTCAAGTCTCATAAAGCTCTTCTAAAATTGTACAAAACTTTTTTTTTTACTCCTTTTATTTTCTGCTCTATGTTTTGGTGATTTTAATACATATGACCTCCCTTATCAGTTCCACAGTGCGGCATTATTGTCCAGATAAGTCAGGGTTGGCAGAGCATTTTTAACCAGGCACCAGGCACTTTTGTTGTGGAGGTGGAGGGATTAGTGTTTAAGATTAGCAGATGTAATCTTGAAATCTCACCAGACCTTAACACTTTTCAAATGCTGACCTAAAGTTTCAGAGGGCTTGTCTTCTTGTACTGACATTTTTGCATTTTATTCCTAATAAAAGGACAAAGTTTGTGTAGAAATGGTTTTGGAACTACAGTACTGATGTTCTGGAAAATCATTTGCAAAGTTTATTAGATGGCACTGATTTTATTGTATTTGCACATGGATATTTATAAAGGAGTTATAATATTGCCTATGTTATACTAAATGTAACAACCCATAACAAAGGAGACTATGACAAATTAAAACATAAGATTAAAGATTTTCTTTTCTTACAGGAAAGGAATAATGATTCCTCTAATTATTTCACCCCTGTGTGCTTTTTTTAATTTCAGAGAAAAGCAGACACAACTCCGTCTTCCTCGTTATGCTTGCTAAAAGACATAGTCAAAAGCAATACTCATGAAAATTTAATTCTTTGGCTTTTTTTCTTGTTTTTTTTAGAGCAATTTCCCTTAAAAAGCACAATTGTTGACAGTGTTTCTTGGCAAACCTGCCTTAATAATGATACAAATAATGGAATTTTAAATTGAAAGTGAAAAAGGAGTCCTTGATAGAATAATAGGAAAATAAAAGCGCAAAGCTTTTATAACAAGTTTCTCTTTTTCAAACCCATTTTTTGCATGTAAAATGGCCTTGAGTTACCTGGATGAAAGCAGTAAAGACATTTCAAAAATATGGTTTTACTGAGGGATTGGGGCATTTTTCCAGCTGTGTATACACTTTCAAGCAAATGTACATAACTGTCTCTAAGCCACCTCCTTGTTCTCAACATGTCCCGCTGGGCTAAGACATTGTGTTTTCTTCAAACGGCCCATTGCCAAAAACCCTCCCATGTGTCCTTTTCCTTTCTATTCTCAGTCTAATTATTTGGCTAGCTGAGGAGACAATCTGCTCTCCCTTGTTGCTACTCAAGTGCCCATTAGAGGGAAACGCTTCATCTTTCTAATTATGTTATCACATTAAATAAGTTTTAAAACTCTCTTGTGTTCCTCATATGTGCTTCCGTGTATACAGCGTAAAGTTTTCATACCGCTTCAGCTTTTCCTGATTTTGTAGCGGCGACAAATGTTAATGGAGCTTATTGGAGTTTGAGTGATTGTACGGACAAGACATAGTGCGTGGTTTTAAAGTGGAAGAAAAACGAAGGTGTTAAAAATATTTTTCAAATAAAAATCTGAAAAGAGCAACATGCATTCAGCTCCTATTACTCTGATGTCTCCAAATGAAATTCGGTGCAGAGGTCCACAAATGTCATCCAAAAGGAAATGGAATCGACTTGTTTGTTTGATCTCAGTTGTAAACCCAGATGTTTGAGTGTTTTTCCCTCACTGACTGCAAACTTTTCTGACAGCAGATTTGCTTCCATGTCCAAGAAAGTTTCATTGTTTGTGTCTCACACAGATCACGTCACAGTTGTCAAATTCTGGGGCCACCTTGTTGTAATAACACAAGTCACAATGAGGTGCTACTCAATTGTAATGGAAAGCAACTCAAATTGTGTAGAACTGAATAGATAACAATGGAAAAAAAGGTGTGCCTAATTATGTCAACAAAACAGTTTCCCAGCTCTGTGCACTGAACCACTGACTTGCCATCCTGATAGACTGAGAGCAGCTGCTACGCAACTCTCTGGCACATTGGACATGCTGAACCCAACATGCTTCACTGTTCATCAGAACAGTTCACGGTAAAAAGTTGTCTGGGCAGAGATAATTAACTGGGATAAAACAAGAAAAATGTGGAACTGCTCCATTTATATTTTCCCTTTCTCTCACTAACCTGCATAGTTCTTAAACACACTACATATACTAGACTGAAATCTAACCTTGCACATCATCATTAACATGCTATTAATACATATGGTGACTTTGGTCTAATGTTTTTCATCCTTTTCTTCCACAAGAACAGACGAGTTGGTTAGATTTGATGAGAATATAGAAATACAGCATAAAACTGGAGGTAGCCTATTAGAGGCTTCAAAGGCCTCGAGCCAGGAAGGTAACCCCAAAATATACTGCCAGAGCTACAATGGAACAACTTAGATTATATTTTCATAATACAAGATCCGTTAAAAGAATGATCAATCCTTACCAAGACAAAAAAAATAAAAAATGCTTTCCAGAGTCTTATTTTGCAAAAATTAGAAAACACTTCAATATTTGAGCAAAGTCGATACGATACATTTTCCAAAAGACTTGCAGCTGTAACTGCAGTAAAAGGTGATTCAACAAATGCAGGGCACCATACATTCACTGTCTTTATCAGGGGGCTGCATGATGTCTCTGTTTGATAGCAGTAAAGCATAAAATGTTACATTTTCAATCCTGGCTGGTGCATTTCTACATGCATGTTCCCACTGGTGCAGTTGTAGGTGTGCATTTGGTAGTGTGATTTACATCTCATCATTCAAAACCATGTACTGAACATTAAGCAGAAAATCAAATTTTCCCTCTGTAGGAAGGAAGTGTGTGTGTGTTCTTTTAGACTCTGTTGGTCCTGAGATGACCTGCCTCCACTTGCTGGAATAAGCATCACACCCCCACAAACCGAATCAGGATTAAGCAGGCTTAAAAGAGGTATGGATGATTTCTATAATCAATATGTTATAGCAACCTGGTCCCAACGGTAATGTATGACATTGACCTAAACAAAATTTGCACATTTTTAATTTTAGTCTGTTCTTTGACATAATGAGCGCGACTTAAAATGTAATTTACTTTCATAATAGACTGGCAGTATTTTCCTGGATCTGTCAAACTGGGTTCTTAGAACAACATTTTTTATGCTCTCAGTTTAGATATAGGTGAGTACAATTCCTCAGATTGTGAGTTCAAACTCTTTACCTGACAGAGTTTAAAGGGATGGTTTAGAAATTTTTAATTCGATTCTGTAAGGTTTTCAGTATTAACTCCCTTACTTGCAATAGAAAAAATGTCAAATTGGTAATGTTAAAAGGAGACGCCACAGTATTTTAGGTCTGGGTAACAAGACATGTTTATGTAGAGAGTGGTTGTGGTAAGGGAGCTAGTTAGGGAAGAGCTACAGCCTGGTAAAGACTATTCCTTTGCACAGAGGGTCTTTCCCTTCAGCTATTGAGAAACGCTTGGTTGCTCAATAGCAACCAAGGCACAGATTCTCTTGAACTTTTAAATTTATAGCAAACATTTAGCCGTGACCTATGTGCCAGTTTGACCCTAAGAAGCTTACCGGAAACTACACGCACTTTAAAAATAACTTACACCTTCTGCAAAGGTGTGAATGAGATTGCTGTTAATGCTGATTTCATATTTGGAACGGCGGTCAACATGGACTGAATGATTTTTTTTTTTCACTTCCTCCGTTGCCAAGTTAAAACTATAGGCAGACTACAAGTGTAAAACAAAACAGATCATAAAAGACAAACGATGACATTAGCCACAACTCCTATTCGTTAATTGACTTGGTTGAAATTGAAGCAGAGAAATCTCACAATTGAGGCAAATTGTGTAGAAAGGCAGTGGAAAGGCTGCCGTTTTTCACCAGTAACTTTTTGAACTTGTATTTTAACTTTAACTTTTGCACTTTTGGAAGCTGTATTAACAACTGTTTTTCCAGGTACGTTCTGTGAACCTTTGTTGAAACCTTTGTTTTCAGTAGCAAGCTACATGTGTATTTGACAAAATATAGTTGAGGAAAACATATAGGCACTTTTTCCTTTAAGAACTTACTGTGGTGGTATTTTGCAGCTCTTCAATAAGTATTCATTTTACAGATAATTCAACTTTTTCTGAATTTCCCTCATAAAAACTATAAAAGGGATAAACTGACTTGTTCTTAGAGAAAAACATTTAAAAAAAAATCATTTTAATGATTCTTCAATATCATTTAAAGTGAAATGATATCGAAGATTTAGTCAAAGAATCAAGGTTGTGGGTTGGACTTATTGTTAAGCAATGTAAATGAACAGACTTTGTTAACACCCCAAGTAGATGATCAGGTTTGATCAGAACAATTCTTCTGAAACATTGAGGGCTGTTTTCTCACTGGTCATATTTTATCTCCTCCCTTGCTTCCCCTTCAGGCAGTCAAAGAGAAAGACAGCTTTGTCAGCTACTGACAAATCAGGGGAACATCCACTGAGTGGATTGTTTTTCAATCGAATGCCAGTCTTACCATTAAATATGGGACATCATTAATCCCTGGGCACAATCAACCACCGTTCACTAACAGCAACACCAGCAGGCATGACGTTGCCAGTCACAGCCTGCAGAACAGCATCTTATGGCAACTCCTCACTCTCCACCCTTTGCTAAGTCACTGTGCGCCCTTCTCCATAACTGCCAGAGGAAACTCTTTCAATACAATAAAAACAATAAAATTCAGCTATTACCAATAAAAGAAATTGCATAAAATTTAAATCAAGCCTGAGTCCAATGATGCATCCTCCCAGCAATGGCAAAATGTGGCAACAGGGAGATTTAAAAATGAACTTTATGACAAAGCTCTACAATGAAAGTTGGATGTTATTACCCAGTGATATGAAATACCATAGAATCAAAAATGCATCTGACCACACAGAGTTCTACAAAAATAAAATGTTTTACTACCATTAGAGAGATAATCCTAAAAAATAATAAAAAAAACCCCCACAAGTTTCAGGTTCGCTCCCTTTATCTTCTGGAAGATTAAGGGAGCGTTTGGAACAGTTGTTCAGTTGCTCCACAGAAAAATGCATGTAGTGAGAAATAAATAAATAAGAGACTAACGATCAAGTCAAAAAAGAGAGAAAAAAAACATTAGTAAATTCGATAAAAAACAAATGAATCTAATACAAAAATTATTAGAAAACAGGCAACATTAAAAATTATGGGATACATAGCCATGTACTGTTACAATAGAGGCGGAGTAGATAAAATAAAAAGACATTTTGATTTTTGTTATTTGTGAGTCATAATAAATAGTTTATTTTGTTTATAAACCATTAAAAATAAACACTTAAAACTGATTCACATCTGGGTATTAAATCTCTATAACGTGTTTCACTTTGAATGGAATTACTGAAAAAAATAAATCTACTTGATGTTATTCTTAACTTAATGAGATGTACATGCAACAACATATCCTGCTTAATCTTAGGTTAAAAGGTTAACCAAAAGAATAAAACTGAGATCATGTTATTAGTTTCAATATTCTGAACATATAGCATGGTATTACCACACACTGCAAAATAGTTAATAGAAAACTCAAAAATAATTTTTCAGAGAGTCTTTGGGAGCTGATCACATGCAAGAGCTTGAATTGTGGTCACTGTAAAAAATAAATGGCTATTCATAGGTACAAGAAGAAAAGGAAAGCGTAAGAGATGATTAGAAAGCAGAGACAAGAAGAAAGGAGGGAATGAAAACGAGAGAGGAAGAGGTGGTGGAGAGGATGGGATGAAAAAAAGGAAAAATGTTCCTGTCCCTTGGTTTGGGTTAGAAACACTTATAACTCAGGACCATAGATTATGACAGTCCAATCTTCTGGGCCGCTGCCTGAAAAATAACCACAAGCACCCAGCTGCCACACACACATAAAAACACATGCAGACAGAGGGAGATGGGGATAAAGCGGGGTAGACAAATGAAGGGCCAGATGAGAGAGGAAAAAGTGGGAAGCAGTGGAATGAAAGAAGGACATAGATGCATGCAGAACAGGTTGAAGAAAAAGGAAAGCAAAACTGTAAGTGGGATGGATGAAAGCCTGAAGAGCAATGGAAGTGGGAATGCAATATAATCCGTTGTGCCACCAGAAGATGGAAAAATAATGAGAAAAGAACAGAAGTGGAAGACTTAAAAACAGACAAAAATCTAACCTGGATATTAAAGGGATAATGTTTTTGGCGCACAGAAACGTTATAGAAAACATATGTGCCTCAAGCATGAGAGAGAAAAATTATGAAATTTTAATTAATGCAACTACAGACTATCTTTCTGGGATTACAAATCTCTTCAACAAAGCAGATGGAACATTAGGGCAACAAAACAGCCCAACAACATCAGACCTGGAAGGACTGAAATAATACAAAGCCAATTAATACATAATTGAGATTAAAAGGTTGACCTTTTTAAGAGTTTCAGTAAAATAAATGGACAAATGCATTCAAAGTGTTCATTAATATTTTTAAGGATGTATCCTTTTTGTCACAACTCAGTGAATTGCAGATGTGTAAAACTGTTCAACTAGCACAGACCAATGTCAGTGTAATGTCTTGTCACAACAGTGTTAATGCTTATTAAAGTTAATAGGATGAAATTATAAGCATTTCATGTAGTTCTCACATTTACAGTATTGGCAAAGAACAATCCTTTTAGAAAACTACATTTTCACATCAAAAGTGTCTTGCAATTATAGTGGGAGATAATTACAGCTTGTGTTTGTTCATGACTCATTTCCACAGTTAGAGGAAATACAAGTAGGGGGGCTGCATCCAAAACTGTCACAGTATCAATAAGAAAAATGTGGAGTTATCAATCACATTAAACAAAGTTTTTAAGGACTCTTTCTTTCTGAAAGAAATGGATGGCGTGCTCTTTCAACAGAATATAAAAAAGGCAATTTAAACTGTAATTGGCAACAAGTTCCAAGCTCCAAGGTTGCCCTTGGCAAAGCTCATTTACACTTTTGTTATAGAAACATTATTACAGAGAAGTACAAAGAGATTTGATATAAAGCATGGTTTATATTGCCATCAACAGACCTCACCAAGGATTCACATTCCGAATTTGACACAATCACCTTCAAATCTTTAACTTAATGACTATTATTATGAACAAATGTAAAAGATTCTGTATTTCCAGAATAAACTAAATACAATCAAGCCTTAATAAAATGTCTTATTCAGTATTATCAGAAAAATATTTTCCGCAATCATTGCACAGCATTTAGAGAAAGAGTTTGGACAGTAAAAGTCCAGCAAGGTCATAGGTCCATCATTTTTTATAAACTCTTGGACCACATGACAAAAGTTTATTTTGATTAAGTCTATAATCATATAAAGCTGTACGAAAAATTATGTTTGATGGTCAGGTCATTTTATGAAACAGTTCTGAATTTTGAAAGTAAACTTGACCTTCGATTATTACTACAGAAGAATATTAATGGATGAATGGGACATCCTGATGAGGTGACAGGAAAAGATAACTGAAAATGTATTTATGTTGCAGAAAGTATTTCTGCTTTGTGGCTTTTTGGTTCAGACTGAATGGTGAGGCGTTCAGAAAAATATGTGTCAAAGATTTAAAAATCACACATCCACTAACATTTTGTGTTTGTCAAGCGTGTGGCTCTATGTGGCTCCTGGCCACACACAGAGGTTAAGCACTTCTAAATATCAAACTAAGTGAGAGAAACCCAGCTGTGTAAAAAATAGACATATTTAAGCTCTTTTGAGCATGATTAAAAAAGTATAATGCTTAGAATTGCTGGCTTACTTACTTGTTGGACATCAAGTGTATAGCTGCTTCTGGATCTGTACGGTTGAATGAACCACTGCATGAAAACAAAGTCATATCATTAGTTTCCACAGAAGTCGAGAAAAAAGTCATTTATTTTTTTACATATTTAGTCAGAAAATGTGGTCAATTTAGTGATCCAGTCATTTATCTACATTTCTTGACATTTTAATATATCTCTTGTCATCATTCACATGAAGCAACATTAACATCCAGTTTGGCTCAGTCAGGTAGAAATTAGATAAAGGAATTAAATAGCTAAATATGAAATTATATAAAACGACAAGAATGTTTAAACATTTGACAATTACTGCATGCGGTAACCAATAATTACTTTGTCAATTACTCAGATTCTTCGATGTTAAAGGCAATAAATGCAAAGCTTTTAACCCCATTGTAACATTATGAATATCCAACTATTTGCCTTGCAAAGTTGCTGTGAATCTTACAGAAATTAAGAGGGAGAGTGATGTATTGATTTTTTTCTTCACCAAAGTCTAAGGTAAGAGGAATAGAGAATGGCAAGATAAAAAAAGCAGACAAGATCAGAAACATAATGAGGTGGAAAAAGACTAAAAAGTAGAACAGAAAAGGCTAATGATTATATCAAGGAGAATTTAAACCTGAAGACATGATGGAGTGGAAGGAGATAAAAAGGTGGAAGCAACAGAGCATAAGGTAAATGTGATCAAGCCCTGTTCAGGTCTTTTGCCAAATCGGACATATGTCATAAAATTCAGACCAAAACAGAACACCAGGCAACAGGTGGGTGACATAATGAGATGACTGAGCGCAGATTAATTGCATTACAATTTAACAGTCCTGGTAGGCTTCAATCAAATAAATGATTGGATCCATTCTATTTAGAAATGCAAAATATGCTAAAACTGAAGTCATTACCGCAATGTCAGTGTGTGCAAATTGTCAGAGTGGAGTTGGCTGAAGTACAACCTGTGGAAAAGGGGCATGTTACCTCCTGTTGCCCATTTCTTATCATTTGCTAAAAGTTTTACATTTTCTTGCAGTCTACAGTGCAGAATTATTATTTTTTTTAAAAGGCAGCAAAATAGACTACCAATTTCATCTCATAAACTATTGAATACGCTGACCAATCTGCTCTCACTCTCTACTCATGATGGTGTGCAGTGAAACATACTGCATTTCTGGAGTAGACATACACATAACACATCACCTTGCATGCATTCTGTATATAGACATTACTTAGAGAAGGGATGGATGAACAGGTCAGATCAAAGCATTTCAAGTATCACCATCTTAATAGGCTTTTTAACCGCAGAACAACATTCTTTACTTTTTCAATTTACTGTGTTAAAAAAGCAAACTCTGAAAAAAGGATAAAAATTCCTTCCATTTCATTGAGGCAACCAGATATTTTATTTTACTGAAAACTTGAAACTCCCAAGTTTGTTGTGGCAAAATTTAACAGAAAGGTTTCAATAGAAGACAGAAAGGAAAAATTCAATATGGCTGCAGGGCACATAAAACTAAATAGTAGCACTCTAGAGAAGTGACATTTTATTAAACCATTCACAGTGTGATACAACCTGCTTTAGCAAGCATGTTGTCACAGTAGCTGAAAGAATAAAATACAGACAGATAATTTTTTCTTAGCCTGACTAGTCATCTTCCAATCAGAAGGCTTGGTTCCGGCTTCCTCCTGTCACATGTTGATGTGCTCCTGGGCAAGCCACTTAACCCCGAGTTGCCTACAAGTCTTTATATTGGTATACAGATGTGTGTGCAGAATGGGTGAATGCAGCTCTGGTGCAGCGTTTCTCAGTTCTGGTCCTCAGGGACCTGCATACTTTTAATGTGTCTCTGTCTCAGAAAGCCTGATTCAAATAACTGAATGACCTCCTTTGGATGCCATCAAGTGCTGCAGATGCCTGTTAATCACCTACTTATTCAAGTCAGATGTGTGGCATAAGGGAAACACCTAAAACATGCAGTGTGAGGGCCCTGAGGACTGGATTTGAGAAACACTGCTCTAGTGTAAAAGCATGTGTGGAAAAGCACTACACAAGTTTTGACCATTTGCCATTTTGGTCATCTTGGGAGGGGTTGTAACATCTGTTCCAATCTAACCATGACTACACTAGTCTGATTGCTCTGCAACTGCTATGTGCATGGTGCCCTGTCTTCACCAAAATCTTAATAATCCACTTTCTCCATTCAAAAACAAAATCAAGAAAACACACACACTATACTCAGGCAGTAGGCTCTGGTAAGGCAAATAGCATAGTATACACAATAACCTCTTGGCTAAAATTATTGCATAAAATGGCAAAGTCTTTGGAGTTCAGTGAACTGCACAAATTCTCGCAGTTTCCTAAGCTATTGAAAGGTTTATTTGTTCACATCAAAGCTGAAACGTATGGTGGAGGTGTAGAAAAGCTCAAAGTACATGCAGGTACATCAATTTAGTGGATTAAGAAGAAATATGTTGTAAATGACATACATTTGGGGCCTACATCATGTTTGGATGGTGAGTTAAGCAGCAGGGAAAACGCTACCAATAGTATCAAAAAATGACAAGTAGAGCTATGTGTACAATTGCAATAAAAATGTTTTAAAGAACTTGGAAATTCAATAAATGGGCACATAGTTAGATGTGCATACAATGGCATAATTTGGGGAGTATTTGATGTGGATTTTAAAGGATTTACTTTTGCTGATGTCTGGAGCCCAGAAACTGTTCTCTATCTTGGGGTTTTAAACTTCAGAGTACTAAATCCCTGCCTGAGGGCATGGAGTCAAAAGCCCTGCTGGGCATGAATGTGATCAAAGATGATGGGGGTGTCTCTACGGTGTATTCTCCATACATAAGACATCCTTTGGTGATATCAGAGGTGCCTTGGCGAACCTTTAGTGGTGCTACATCTGGTCAACAGGATGTGGATGATGTGTCTTTTTAAGTTAATGAGAATGTTTTCATTAATATGAAGCACATCAAATTCGAATTAATATGCTTTTCTTTTATGAAGTTGAGTTGCAACTAAGCTTTCTTGACCAATCAGGTAATGTTGTGTGACCAGGTGAGATTCTCATATGAGCAGAACTGTCCACAGTTAAATTATGCACAATGTTTTGCACAATGTTTTTGTTCACCTTCCAAAGAAAATTAATGCCAAAAGTTCTTCCAAAATCCACAAAAGGCAGCCCAAGTACCACCAGGTGCACTTGAACGCCGTTTTAGAACCATTAGAGATGAACATAATTCTCCATGCTTCTTTTCACAACATTTACAATATGAGTTTATACGTCATTGAAGTTCACAACTTTCTAACTTTTCAAAGTCAATTTCTTAAATTTTGTCATCATGGCAAAAGAGACTGAAGAATGAACAATGCCCTCTTCATCATTGATAAAAATTAATTAAAATGATGAATAGTGTAGGTAGAAATATGGAGGAAAAATGTTTGAGAGGACTCAAACTGAGGAAGGAGAAGTGAAAAGTTTGAAAGAAACCAAGTTAAAGTTGATAAGAAGGTGGAGGGAGTAAAGACGAAGGAAGAGAGCACCAAAAAAGATGAAGGGGGGAGTAATAGTTAAGAGTAATGGAGGTGAGAGGCCAGAAGATAAAGAGAATGGACAGAATGTGGCAGTGGAGAGATATACTGCTGCAAGGCCTGTGAGAGGTGTGCAGATGAAGCCAGCGGAGCTCATTAATGCTTATCTTGGTACTGGGGGTAATATGTGTGAGCCGGTGTGTGTGTTAGTCACTCAAACACACACTTAATTTACATTTGAGCTCAACTCACACATGAATTCCAGCATTTGATGAAGTGGGAGTGGCGTCACCACTGCTCCAAAACTATTCAAATTTAATCTGTATCCCAGTGTAAATTTAGCGGCAGGTTAAGAGCACAATGTTACACCAGATGAAGACCGGGGTTCATCGTGAAATGGCTGGGAATCTGAATTCAAGCCCAATGCTTTTTCATAGCTCTTTACATTTCAGTGGTGTCTTTCTCTCACAGCTCACTTTACCTATCTGTACTTTACCATCATTTCTCTCCCCTCAATTCCCCCCCACTCAACTCTTCCTCTCACCCCTAACTACCCCTCTTCTCGCTCCCTTTCAGCGTCCCCTGCCCTGAGCTGCTCCCTCCATCAATCATGCATCCAACTCACGCACTGCCAGTCTGGACCTCTTTCTCCCCTCCGCCCACCCACTTGAGACATTAATCTCTATCAGCTGTCTTCACTTGGTAAGCTAGACAAGAAGCAGGCTGTGCTCCATCTTTGTCCTCGTTTTCTGTCTTGGCTCTTCATTCTCTCTGCATCTTTGGCGTGACCCTATAATTTTCTGCCTTCTACACCTACATAAACGTATTCATTCCGTGAAACCGCCTACCCACGATCTGATCTTTTACATGCTTTTTATTCTGCAATTTCTTGTGCTGCTTTTCTCCTATCTTATACTCTACTTTCTCAAGTACAGCAATTTTTTGGACATCACTCCATGTACCCTTCTGGAATCTTGTTTGCTCCTTTAGTCTGTATTTGTCACTGTCACTACACACCATCATTAGCTTTGTGAAAAAATATTTCCCAAAGAAACATGACAGTAATATATAGAAATCTTATTGGTGGTACATACATTTTAGGATTTACTCCAGAGCTCATCTGAAAGGGGGAAAAGAAAGGAAAACAATGTAGTGGAAAAATTTTTACAGATTCTTTCTTCTTTTGTTTGTCTGGCTTTGTTCTTCTTCTATCACACCTAATTGTTATTAAGCAAGTTTTAAATTCATAAGATCAAATGAAGACAAACCGGGAACATACCAATTGTGTTTTTCAAATGATGGATTTATCATTTAGGGGTAAAATTCTTTCAACATGATCTTAAGTTCAGAGATATTTGCCTCATGAATCTAATCAGTAGATGAACCACCCTGGAGGACAACAATCATAACCAAGTGTTTGCAATAATTGGTATTGCTGTGGAGGATTTCTGGGCCACTCTTCTTTGCAGAATCGTCTTAATTGAGCCACATGAAGGCCATGTTTAATGTCACACCACAGCTTAAAATCTGAGACCAGATTATGACTTAGCCACTCTTAAAACATTATTTAGGTTTCTTTGAGCCATTCGATGATAGGCTTGAGTTTTGGGTCATAAATGAAATCTTTATCTGAATCTGATAGAATAGAAAAATCCTTTATTGGGAAATTTTGGTACACCAGCAGCAAAGTGATAGGCAAAATGGAAGCATGCAGATGCACACAAGGAAAAACAGAAATATAGCCAGTAGAGTAAGGACAAATATTGTGAATATCTTCCATCCACCTATCTATCCATCTCCCATTTTCTCTTTCGCCCTTGTCCTGCTCCCTTTCTCTTACACATTCCTGTCATCCTTTATACTTTTACTCTTTTATGCCCCCACTCAGCTTCTCCCTAACCTTTAAGCCAATTTACCACTGTGCTTCCCATCAATCTTACCCTCATCTTTCACTCAAACCTTCCTCCCCATCTTCTCATTCTACTCAAAATTTCCTTCTACATGTGCAGCTCCCTGGTTCACTGTCCTCCTCATTTATCTTTCTCTGCTTGTTTCTCATCCATTTCTGAAGTTCTCCCTCACTGAGCTCTCCACTTCCCTCGCTTTGAATGTTATCATTTCTGCCTCACAAAGAAAATTTTTTTGTACTTTTGTATTTTTTCTCTCAACTTTAAAAGCAATTTAACCTATTCATAAATAGGTTAACCTATAAAAATAGGTTGTAGATCTCAAACTTGCCCCAGAATGTATTTCCAGTTCCTTCTAAAAGAATTCATACTTCTTCAAATCTTTTGCATAAGGTCATGTGAAGCCTAAAAACTTTAGTATGCTTTAGAATTATTTTTTGTGATAGACCAACTCAGTGATATATGCATGTATATTTTTGATTTTGAGGAAAGTTACAAAAAAACTTTCTAAAAAATGTTTCCTGCCAAGTCTTTGGCAGAAAAAATTATAATTACACCTAAGCTAAAACAGGATTGGTCTGATTGAACTTCAGACAGTCAGGAAAGATGTGACTGTTTTTTTATTCAGCATATGTAAATATCTGATGTCAACTGTATCCTAAGAAAACATGATGTAAAAGTTTGCTAGGTGTGAAAATTTGAAAATTTTCATGTAATATATGCCAAGTGTATCAACTTTCACAAGCCAGTGTTTTGGTGCTGATTTCAAAACCATTCCAGAAAGATATACATGTAAATGAAACAAAAACATTTTGAAGTAAATATAACTGGATTGTCTTTAACCTTCATAATGAATGTGGTTCTTATTGTTTATATTTATTAGCGCTGACTTTAATTTAACTTACAATTTGAATTTGATGTGGATTTAATTGGGGAAATCAATACTAGATCTGAGCTTTCATCTGGATTCCTTTAGTCAATCAGTTTAATGGAGCAAGTATTAAGGAGCACAAGCTCTCCTGTACAAATCAGTGTCTTTCATTTAGGAAGCCCAGAATGAGTGAATACGCAATCTTCTGTCCTCTTCCCAAAGCTTCCAGGACTCAGGCTGGTCTTATTGTGTCTCTCTGTGTGGGTGCCATGGGTCTGTTTGTGTGTTTGGCAAGTGTTTGAATGTCTTTTGGTGTGTTTGTGTGACATTTAATACCATAGCTCTCTCTGGCAAGCTCTTCATTACACTGCACTCAGTCTAATTTCACCTGGGCCCGCAGCCATTTGAAAACAGGCCAAATTCTCAATGAAAGATGAAAAGAGGAAGAGAAGGGAGGGGCAGAAAAGGGGAGAGTTGAAACTCAGAATGGGTTGTTGATGTTGAACACCAGCTGCTCCTACATGATGCAGCTATACTTTGTCCACACATGCTCCCAAGCACATCCATTTTTACTGAATCCAACAGGCCATTAATCTATTTAATAAATGAAGGATGTTTTGGTTCTTTAACCTTCTAATTATTCTTCCTTATGTCCTGCCTCTTTTCTTTTGGCTTTCTATCATTT
Organism: Phalloptychus januarius; assembly: GCA_902982915.1. Classification (NCBI taxonomy): domain Eukaryota; kingdom Metazoa; phylum Chordata; class Actinopteri; order Cyprinodontiformes; family Poeciliidae; genus Phalloptychus; species Phalloptychus januarius. The sequence goes on from CADWAE010000285.1 coordinate 2,584,951, forward strand.
AGCAAGAAGGATACTCACTGAGATCAATTCCCTAGTTTCCTACAGTCACTATTTAAGAAATCACCTCAATCGCAATCAAGCAGCTAACTTTATAGCTGGTGAAAAGTCAACCTAAGTAAACTGGTCAGCTAAAAAGGCTGTTACTATGTTTATACATTCTCAAAGGCTTTCTTCAGACATGAATGTTATTATGCTAGTATCCATCAACATCCCAAGTGTTTGTGTTTCAATGAAGGTTTAATAAATGAATGATAGCTGTCAGTTGCTTATCTGCTCAAAGCCTTTTTAACACAGTAATGAAATTTGACAGAAAGGCTTCATAATAACTTTGAATCCCACCCCTAACTTTTACACGCAGCACTTAATGCTAAACTTCACCTGACTTCCTGTTTTAAAAAGTCTTAAAAAAAAAAAAAAGTGATATATTTTTGTCACAGAACAAACTGAGGGTACGCTTTTGAAAACTCCCGCTGTGTTATTCTCATTGATAGATGCTGAAATCCTGCTGTTTTTCATGGGCTTTAAATGAGGCAAGCGCACGCTTGCAGACTCACCGCAAGTCAATATCTTGACTTTAAAACAACTGACAGGCTGTTTTTTGTGAACAAATCCCTCAGTTTTGACGTTCAATCCTGTCTACATTGAGTTCTGTAACTCATCTAGTCATTTTATTGTCAAATAGGGCTAATTTTACTTTGCTGGCAAAAAAAAGGCAAACAGAGAGAGCAGGAGGAGAACAGCGCAGTTGTTTTTTCCTCACCCGTCTCATTTTCTTTCTTGTTGGCTGTTTGTGTAATGCTTTCAATTTTTCTCTGTATCTTTGCATAACCCTAGTTTCTATTTGTGTGGTTATTTCTCAAATCTTTAAGAAAAAAAGGCTGGTTTTCATTACAAAATCCTTTGCTGTTCCCTGACAGGCCTTTAATATGCTTTTTGGACAGTTTTTCACCTTGATCGAGACACTAAATCCGCCAATTAAATCACTCAAATTGGTACTGTGGGCACAGCCGGAGGATGAAATGGGGTGAGCAACAGCAACAGTGATATATACTGTACCGCCATGCACGATCTCAGTGTGTGTGTGTATGTGTGTGTTTTGACAGCTGGGATTGGCTATAGCTAGTGAGCTTAGTCCATCTGTCAGAAGGTCCCAAGCCCAAGGCTAAAGGTGCTATCTGTCATGCCAGATGACACAGAGACTGTGACTCCATGACGATGAAGTGGGATGGTGGTGTTTCATATCAGAGCAGTTCAGGAAGAAGCTGCAGTGGGATGAAAAGAGGATGGCTACCACATGGGAGAAGTAAGGTAAAAGAAAGTGAAACACAAGAATGTGTGAGCAAGAGGTTTGCATCAAAACCAGAACTGAAATAAAGAAGAATAAAAAAGAATGGCTTAATCAAGTTGGGCCAAGAGATTCAGGAAGATGGCTGACTTAATATGACGAGAAGTAGTAGTTTCTCCCTCGAATTAGTACCAGAAGACGGTAGGAGGCAAGATGAGAAATGAGTAACTGTGCCTGTGAGCAATGATGGACAGAGGGATGAAAGACGAAAGGATAGCTTGGGAGGGTGGAGGGGGAAAACCGGAGGAATGGGGGAAAGTAGCGTTAAAATCAGAGAAGATTTGCTTGCCGGAGCTTTCACAAACTCGCCCCACACACACACACCCACACCCCCCCACACACACACACACACCCACCCACCCCCCGACGTGCACGCATTCACACGGACACAAGGTGTAACTCTCTTTTCAATTACATGTGACAGCTGCTGTCCCCCTGATCCATGCAGCCAATGTGGCAATGGTGACAGGAATTATGGTGAAGCAGACAGGTGAGTCAGGAGGGAGTGTCGAGGAGAGAGTGGAGGGAGAAAAGTGTGGAAATGGACAGCAGGACAAGCTTAAGTAGGATGTGTATATGCTGAAGAGAGAGCACTGAAACAGCAGGAGAAATATTCAATTAAATTATGAATGATATTTAAATAGACGACTGAGTAATGAAGTGGAATAATTCATGCAGTTTGACTTGGCTACCAAAGTGACAAGCAGATGATGGTGAAATCTTGAACATGGGTACAGATGAACAACTGATACTTGAGGCCAGCAGGTAGGCGAGACAGAAAAAAAAATTCACGAAGCTGCTTTCAGGAATAATTCTGGTGCTTGCCACTGATGTTAATTTAAAGGGCATATGTGATTAAGTTTTTAGCTTCACCATGCAACTATCTATCTATCCAGGTCTCTGTCTGAACTTGGGACAAATGTAATTTGAAATAGAAGAGAATTAAAAACAAAATAAGTTCAATTAGATTAAATCTAGGACAGATACAATCCTTAAATGTATCTGTGCTTTGTTTTAAAATTTGTCCCTGCAGGTTTCTAACAGCATCATCACAAACAGTTGGAGTTTTTGGTGTTAGCCGCTGGTGCACAGAGAGAAACTTAGACACAGATGACATGTGTTCACATGAATATGAAGGGATTCAGGATCTGAAAAGAAAAAAACGTTTTGCTTCTTTGCACTTACTCATCAGTTTGTGTGTGTGTGTTTACCTGCTGCTGTGCTAGTGTGTTGCTCACTGCGGGTTCACACCTCCGTGTTTTAGAAAGGCTTGTGGGTGGTTTTGGAAAGGGATGACAAGATCAAAAATAGGTACATGTACCATAAAGAACCCAAGAAGACCTGCTCAACCAGAAAGAAATGCATTTATGAACACATACCAACACACATGCCCTGTGGTCCAACTGAATGCTTGAAGTCTCTCCTCAGGCTCCCTTCAGGCTAACCAACACACCCGTAACCATCATTAGCAGGGACTGTTTCCAGAGATAAAGTGTCTTAAAAGGTGCTACCCTAAATCATATTGATAAATCTGAGCTCATATTGAAATGTATTACTGTGCAAAGCACTAATTGCTAAATAAAAAGGAATTAATTATATTAAGTTATTAACTATCACATAATGCATTTAATTATATTAATAGGCAAGTACTACCTCACTTACTTCAAGTACTAATTTTAATGCTGGATAAAAAATCTTTTGAAGTTTTTAATCGGAACTTTACCAAAGTGCTGGCAATATCTTGAAAAGGTTGAAGGACCAAAAGCAAATGTTTGGATGCAAAAAAAATGGGAACATTTTTTTGATTCCATATTGTAAATGAATACTTTAACTGATAAAAGACAAACATGTTGTGGAAATGTCCCAGTTCAGTCCCAAACACTGACTCACTGTAGTGTATGCTGCCCATTACACAGTATGCATTACAATAGTATTGTGTCTCCTGCAGGCAAAACTCAGCTCAGGGTGCTACAAAAAGAACATTTTACAATCCAATTACATATAATGCACTTCATTCTGATTCATTTTCTAAAAATGTGTTTTTGTTGTAAAACATAACGGTAAGTATCAAGAGATATATTTATTGTGCTTCTTTTTGAAGGCATAAAGGTGACAAATCACCTGGGTGAATGCTACTTTATCAATTGTGTTCATCAGACAAAATTGGATAATGTTGAGACTTTTAGGAAGCTTGAAACACACACAGACATTAAAACTGAAAGCTTGTTGCTGGAAACTCAGCAGGCAGGTAGCTTCAAGCCCACAGCTGTTTTGTTTTGATAAACAAATGAATTAACTGAATTCTTGCTTCACATTACATTCACATAAACTCTTACCACACTCACATGCTGCTGAGTACTCTTCATAAATCATAACCAAGATAATAGGCATTAAACACACAAGCGTCTGTGTTTATGAGTAAATGTTAATATTTGTCAATTTACCAATTAGCTATAGCACACCTCAAGTGATTACTAAATGGACACAGACACACAAATAAAGAAGGCGTGGAGCAGGTGTAGCAGTCGCCACAGCATCTACAAAGATGGGCTAAATCACGTCAGTGTTGGCATGGCGATAGCCTGCAAGAGAAAATGGCTGCAGCTCCTCTCCAGCTGAGCTCCTCTGAGTCTGCCAGAGATGATTGATCCATATGAATAAATGAATATGATGAATGAGCCAAAGAATAAATCAAAAAGAGGTAACAGTGTTTACTTAGAGAAATAAAATGAATGACATAAGAAAATGGAATTAGAAAAAAGTGGTAAAAATATCACATTATAAGATACGAGATGTGGCTTTAAAACCGAACCTATTCCCGGTTTACATTGATCACAAAATACATATTTAGATTTTTGAAAACATGCTAGGCAGTACTGGGACAAGTATTTGCCCCTTACATATTTCTTCTGTTTTTGCTTTCTTGTCACACTAATTTTATATTACATTTTATTTTATTTTTTTACATTAAATTCTGAATAAAGAAGAAAAATGAATTCAATATATATATTTTTTTTGCTCAGGGAAAAACTGCTGTAATTAATTTTTCAAACCATTTTGCTTATGATCATGATCATTTATTGCACTAACTCTCAACCTGTAAATATACTGGAAAATATATTTTGAGTCGTAAACAGGAACAGCACACATCTCTTGAGCCTAAAATCAAAATGAAAAACAGAACAAAAAAGATTTAATAAATTATTTTGCCTTTCTTCTGTCGCTAAAATGAGAAATGGAAAAAAACCGAAGCAATAGGCCACAGGTGGTAAAATGCTTCAGGTAGAAAATAGTGCAAATTGTTCCCAATTGACACTTCTCTATTCCACATCTTTTAGGGGATTTGAATCTCCATGGCTACAGGGGAGAGGAGAGAATCAGAGCTAATTCAGTCCACTTTCAGATCGCCTATCATGCTGGCACTTTTATAAACCAGCTAGTTCCATTCGAGCAATCAAACCTGGATGTGTGCCTTACCCTTGCTCACAGCAAGTCCAAGTCAGTAAGGTATCTCATAGTACTCCTCAGCCCTGCTAAATAAATACACATGAGGATGCAGCGGTGAGAGTTTTAAGTGTGAGCAATCTGTGCGTAATCTTTCTCTTTGAAGTTTCTTGATTAGAAAGTGCTGCCTTTTAGATTACATTACCCCTCAACTGGCTATGTAGCGGCTTTCGTTGCACTGGTTTTAGCTCTCATTCTGACACTCTGGAGCACACTTAGGGAACAATTTAAAAAACCAAAAGGCAAAGAAAGAAAAAGGAAACGGCCATCTTTCAACTGTGTTGAACTTTTCACATGGGGGTTTTGCCTCCTTTGGGGTCAACTCCAGTTTCTCCAACACTTCTGCTGTTCTTTTACACCATTCTGCACTTCTAATTGGACAACAAGCTCCAATGTCATTTGACGGGACTATAACATTTTCATTTAAATGATTGTGCTCTCAGCAGTCACCTGCACCTATTAAGCATTAAAAAAACTTTACCATGTGTGAATATATTTGTTCGAAAATGGGAAAAATATGAATGTGGCCTGTAGCAGATTTCATGGTTATTTTAATTATAAAAATTAAATTATAATTAAATCTAAAAATCTGAAAACAAAGTCCTAAAGGAGAAATGTTCCCATATCTCTGGGAATTTTGGTGATTCTAAAATACTTTAATCTCAATTAAATGTTGTTGTAATACCAATTAATTCAAGATTCTTTAAATTGGTGTAGATTGTGATGGCTGTGGACAGAAAGAATCTCTACAAGAGCAAACTAGAAGAAGATTCTAACTGAAGACACCGTTTTTCTATGACAGCCTCATGAATAGGATACTTACTATACACTTATATGGATTATATTTGAATGTTAGAAATATTAAAACTGTTTAAAGGTTTATCTTTATTCAAAGGTTTCCTTGACTTTGTTCTGCAGTTTAAAAAAAGGTCATGCACCTCATTTCAAATTCTAATATCTAACATTTAACTGAGGGCAAAAGTTAAGGAGAAGTAAAACAGGACATCAGAGGAATTCCAAGATGGAGCAGCCTTTGGGTCTGTCAGGTTTTCACATTAGAACTGCTTTAATAAAGGAGCAGAAAGAAGAGCGTCTACTCTGAGGGTGTAGACGCACAGAAGCCAAGTTGGATTTCAGTCTGTATGGTTCCAACAGTAATGTCATTCAGCTCAGACGAATCTTAGCCCCATAGCTGGTTCAGTTTGTTGTAGGTCTTTTATGGTTCCTCACTTTGGATTGTGCCAAAATGGAACTGGATAAAAAGAAATGTAACTTTTCAGAGAAAGTAAATAAGCTATGCTGACAGGCTGCAGGCCATTTCCCCATTTAACCAGTTTATAGCTCTACGTCATACCTGCATATTGCCATTCCATCCCTTCCTACTACTATTTTGTATTTAAAAATATAAATATACTACAAATTTGACAAGCTGATGTGGCTTGTTTTGAAATAAATTTAAACTAGTAAGGACAATCTAAAACGCATGACTTCCAAAGAACTAAATTAATTTCACTCACTTTCTTTGTTACTTGTTCACAGTTTTAATCAGCATCCATAAAATAGAGGCAAGAATCAAACTTGCCTAGTATAATTAGACTGTTTCATGCACTTGAGCAATTACTAAAGGAGTCATCATAGTTAAAGTTTCCAGGTTTTTTTAGTGTGTTGAATAATTTTTGTTTTTGTACCCTGTAGATGAGTCGTCATGAGTCCTGTGCCTCATATTTTACCAAATATTCCTGTTTGATCTCATTTTTATGCTGCACCCCCTGTGCTCCTGGCTTACCCACCATATGCAAATGCAGATCTATGGGGATAGTCTTCAAACAGAGTCTCTCCTGTTTGTCCCTGTATTACCTATTGTGACACATGAAAATGAACTCCTTTATCTGCACTGGATGAAAGCAAAAACCCAGGGTTGCACTTGGAGAAAGTTTCCTCAGTAATTGGTCTTCATAGCAAAATTGTTCAGCTTTAGAGTTAAATGCCTCTAAACTCCAAAAACTAGATGTTGTGAAACTAATTTTAATTGCTTAATTTAACTTCAGTTTTCAACAATTTTGCTTTATTTTTTTTAAAGAGATGTAGTAATACAAAACATCTTTGCATTTCAAGTGACACTCAAGTGGCTGAAAATTTATGGGCATTATAGATATTATGATACTTTTCGCTGCTGTGAAGTAGTATGTTTAAAATAGAGTTCAGATTTTTTTTTCCTTTTTTTTCCGTATTGAGGAGTTGAGCCAAACCAGCAGGAGTTAAAAATATTCAAAGCCTTCAACTTGACCTACAGCTCTCTGTCCTGCAGCTTGCTTTTATTCAAGGTAAATGCTCATTTTTAATAAAGATCCATGTCTTGTTTTCTTCAGATGTCAGGTTAAAAACTATCCATTAAAAGTACTTCAATTGATGTTTGACTGTGATGCAGTGCTATTACCATACCATAAAGTCTGGGATTCACGCTGCATAATTCTGTAAATCTTATTATTAAGAACACAGGTATGAAGTGAAAAATATAATGCTTAGATCACAAGAAAATAAAACACTTCTCACATCAAATCTAAGGTGATTAATTACATTCTACATATTAAAAACACAACAAAACTGACAATTCAAGAGAGAAACTCACAGTGCTCACAAGTATCCCAGACCTCTCGTATAACCACCTTTCTACAGGTGTCACATTTATCATAGGGACACAGAAACAACCAGGACAAACAACCATGAATACACACCGTCTCCTGAGGGGAAGAGAAACCATTTAACCAACCAGGATACTTTTGAACAGTGGAAAGCAGCTAGAAAAAAACATATGCGTAAAGCGAGAACATGCAAATTTCATGCAGAAAGACTCCAGGCCAGGATTTAAACCAAGTACCTTCGGCTGCAAGAAAACAGAGTGAGCAACAGGTTTGCCTTGCATTTCATAAAAGTATTCTTATCACTTAAAGTATTTCATATCTTTTCCACGTTAGAACCGACTACTTCAATATATTTTATTGGGATTTAACAGGATCTCCAGCAACCATCCACAACAGCTATTTTTATCTGTCCAACATGTCATTAGATACTTCAGATAATGAGGCATAATTTTTTTTAACATATGCTGGAAGTCTTTCCAATCAGCGGAAGACAGGGACTACAGCTTTTCCTAGTGATAGCACACTACAATTAGCATATTTACCTATTGTCTTTATTATAGTTGTTAAGCGAACTATCTAAAGCCAAGATTTGGAACATCTATTTTGAAAAGAAGTTCAAAAGAAATAAAGCACTTTGCGGTGGTGACAATGCGGCTAAATTTCAAGGAAGTTTGACAATTGAAATGAGCAGCGTCAAGACACAACAGATTATTCTGAAGACGTAAAATGTTTTTAAAGATCAGTTTTTTATACTCTTCTCCTTTTGCATTTTTTCCCTCATCCTTTTCTAGAACAGCCCTTCTTCCCCTCCTCCACTCAGTCCATCTTTCTGTAGCTCAAAACTCTTACTTGCTATCTTGCACCTCAAATGATGCAAAGCCAGACTCACAGTTCACTTCATCTACTCTGCTTCCCCACAGAACAGACAGCTATGAGCCCTCACAACACACAGTTACAGACGCTCATTTAAGTGTAACTTCAGCGCACACATGAGGACACACACTGAGCTTTCCATGGCTATGTGAAAAATATTTTGCTGTCAGAAAAAGCTTGAGCTTGAAGAAGTGCTGTTTTTGGGTTATGGGGTTAGGTTTAGGACTAAGGTGTGAATTGAGTTCAGGTTAGGATTAGGGTTAGGTTCAGGGCAAGGGTCAAAGTTAAACTATAGAAATGAATGAAAAATGAATGGAAGTCAATGCAGTGTCTTTATGAAAATAGAAAGACATACTCTCTATGGTCTTACAAGGTGAGAAAAGAAATACTAAGACACACACACACCCACGCGAGTCATTTATATGAGAAGCCAAATGGACTACAGAGTGCTGCTTCACCTCCCATAAAGCTGCCATAAACCCTCTCTGCCTCTGACAGCTGACTTATTGGTGTTAGAACAAGGCAGGTTTGTGTGTGAATGTGGAAACTTATCTACATTTCTGTTCAGAAATGTTGAGAACAACAATGAACATGATTATCATCCCACATTAACAGGAATTGCCCTTCAATCAAGAATTCAGCTCTGATGAGACCATACAGTCATGTGAAAGAAATTAGAACACATGACGTATTTCTCTAATAAAACATCTTCACATATTAAGTCTAATTTAATTATTCTAGCTCTTGGGAAAAGTGATTTAATCTCATTTAAAAGACTAAATTAACCGTAAAAAAATATCACCAAACAGCTAGGACACCACCAATGAAAATGTCTATTAATGTACCAGCTTCAGAAATCAGCCTCAGGAAAGTTTGCCCAATCCCAAACTTTTAGGATTGGGATTGGTTGCATTTATGCAACCATCAAAACGGTTGCGACCTGGCGACCTGTCCAGAGTGTACCCTGCCTCTCGCCCATAACGTTAGCTGGAGATAGGCACCAGCACCTCCTGACCCCACTAAGGGACAAGGGAGTATAGAAAATGGATGGATGGTTTAATTCAAATTCTGTCTGATCAGACTTTTAAGCTCTAAAAACCTGACGGTGTGAATCAGTTCTTTAACCTCACCATTGCATTCATTCTCACTTCAACAATTAGGAGAGGTGTCTGTAAAATATACAACTCAATAAGTTAGTTTTAAAACTGAATGTCAGGGGTTTAAACCAAACAAACTGCCTTCAAATGCAGGTGTAAGTAAGCTTCAATCATGTGCACAAAATGTGATATCTCAATATGAAATTTGTAGCCAAGTCTTTCAAGTTGGAATAAATGAGGGGGTATCCAGGAAATACATTTTTCAGACATTTTTTGTGTTGTTACTTTTTACTTCAAATACTTACATTTTTTGGTATTGTTTAGAAAATACACATCCATCTGTCTAAATATGTCAGAAAAATATAAAGGCAATTTTCTGGGAGTTTAAGTTTTGTAAGCTGCCTGGATAATGTCAGGTAGCAATGTCAGGACATCCATTGCATGCTTTCACTGTTGGCTTCTCTGTGTTTTTGTACAGGTTTGACTCTTACTTCATGCCACATATTTTGGTTATTTATCTTTGTTAAGGTAAGAAACTTTAAGTTACAGGCAGACTAAATAGCATTAATTTTGCCTGATTTTTGGTCCTCTGTTTAGTCTGACATCTAGAAAGGAAAAAGTTAATTTCAAAACAAAGTTTTAGTTAGGTGTTAGATAATACTAAGAACATTTACTATCTACCAAGGTTTTCCTTTTAAAATAGGCCACACAGCCAAGTGTTTGAACACACCTGGTACAAAGCCTTACACACAAAAAATAATTTAGTACAACACAAGGCTCAGTGATATAAAGAGTTTCGTCAGGAAGACTAGAAAGTAAGGTTATCTTATTGTGAAGTAGAAGGTCAAATAATACTACTATAAAATAATAAGACTACTTCCTTTAAAAAAAGAAAAGGGTCATAAGAATGCTGTAGAAATGTAAAGAAAAAGACTGATATGAAACTGGCTTTGCTTGCAGTTCCCTTCCAGCAGATATTTGTTTCAACTAAAAATTGAAAAAATGATCCCAACACACATAAAAACCCTGCACTGAGTTTAAAATATTATTAACTTGGGGTTTGTGACAGTCACACCATCATCTTTACCCAGAAGGTAGATTTTGCAGCTTTCACTGACTAATATTCTGATTAAGAGTCACCCAGAATCCCTAAAGACATCTGCGGTTTGTCCTTCTTCCACTTTTTATCAGAATGAAAAACCTAAGAGCACAGGTGGCTTCATTCATTCAGTCAAGGCTGATGTGAGTGATTTGTGCTTTGTTATGGTTGGGGCAACAGAATCAAAGAAGATAGAATATGTTGAACTAAAAAGATTAAATAGCTCTTCCAAATATAGTTCAGCTCAAAGTTTGGCTTCAAATGCAAAGCTAGTCAAAGGGAGAAAAAGAAACCAGCAGTAAAGGGATTTGTCATGCATACACGGCACAGGTCTCTCTCTCTCTTTGTTTAACCCTCATTTTGACATTTCAACATTAAACATGACACGCTCCAGTGTTGGGTCAGAACACTTACAATGTTCAAATGACAGTGGAAAAAACGCAAGTAGAGTCCAAGAATAAAGTTTTACTCTTTATATTGAAAGTTGAGAAATCTGCCTGAGTGCTATAGCGGTTTCTGTAGACGAACGGAGACATAATACAAACTAGAACCCAAATTATATCATAAGCATGACGATACAGCCGAGCTGAATTTGAATACACTGTATAGACTGGCATATAATCTCAGACTGCTTAAACTTAAAGTCAGACATTGTGAATTAACACACAGCATGCAGCTTTACAACAAAGGCACATTCATACACATACACTTCATAGAACAAGTAAACATCCAAACACTATAACAACAAACCTATCTTATAACAAAATCCCACTGATGCATAACCACCTTTAATCAGAAGCATAAAAACTGCTGGCAAGTCAACAAAATACTCTTATGGCTAAACAGAAACATAACTGAGTGTGTGATGACATCAAATCTACAGTTTTATGAAAGCACACACACTGACAGTCAATCAAATGCTCTTTCCCTATGAGCCGAGCCTGGCGACATTTACACAAGTGGTACATTCAGGTTTGGATTGGAAATCTCATATACAGCCCTAAACTTCCATATGAACTCCATTTGGAGGTTAAAATCTGACTGACAGGTCGATTCTTGCCAACATTTTTTAAAGTCCAACATGATACAAAGGAAAACTACTAGATAAATGCAGAAACTGTGAACCTGTGTCAGATGTGCAAATTATATTATGGTATTACGTTCTCTCAAGAAGACTGGATTTATTTGATCTATACAAGTTTATCTGTATTAGAATAAGCTTTGAGCTGATAATATATAATGTGCTCTTGAGACATGTTTTCTCATGACTTTGTCACCGGAAGAAATCAACTTTGTATGTGAACTTTTGGAAGATTTGAATTTTTCAAGTATTTCCCATATAGTGTAAAAATTTCAATCTTTTTATTCACACCTCACACTGGACTCAATACTTGCCATAAGTTGAGGGAAGCCTTTTTCATAGATACAGACGTCCTCTCTTTTGAGTCATTGTCCTGTTTCTGATCTTTCTAACACAAACCAGTGCAAAAATGAATAAGAGAGCTACTTTATTGTTACTCCTCCCTTTATTTGGTTCTCTCTCCAACTTGAAATAACTTCCAACAGTGAAGTTTGTATTTGTTAAGCTTAAAGCTCTGCTACTGCAGAATGAATGTGGTGTGATACTGTGACTTAAACTCAGGGTCGGTGTTCAGACTGTTAACTTTGTCTTTTTGCTTTTTACCGAATGACAACTTTAATAAGCTCCAGTTTCCTCTTTGGGACAACATGGGAACAGAGTTTCCACTGACTCTCCTGTGCAGATCTTTTTGCATTTTTACTCATTATACATAACTTTTTGACTTGCACATCTATCTTCCAGGACACAAGAAACCTTTTTAAAAGTCTATTAGTATATTTTAATTTTATTCACAGTGTCTGCTAATGGCTTTTCAGCACACAAAACCCCCTTTTTCTTCCCATTAATGAGCCATTGTCATCTTTTTTAATATAACCACAGATTTTAATAGTGATGTCAACATAATTACTGTTTCATACTAATCCTTTACTAATATCTGTAGCTAGTTTGGACTAGAATATTTAACTTGGATATCCTGGCAGTTGTTTAACCCTTTTTTGAGCCGCAGAAAAAGCCTCACACACTTTTTCTATTCATTATCCAACCACAAATGGAACAGCATTCCCTCTGGTTCATATTCTCCCTCCTATGCTCACATTTTAAATTGGTATACTCACTCTTACCACCTCCCACTCTCTCGCTTCCACACAAACGCAGAAACACTCACACAGGAACACAATTTCAACGGCCCACAGCGGTTGCAGCGCTCCCTCAGTGCGGACAGCTCCATCCATTGTGAGTGAATAATGTCCAAGGTCAGTGTGTACGCGGAGGGTGATCATAAAAACCATACTGCCGCTAACCACAGGCGAATAGCCGAATTAGACAGATGCTGTTTGATATAGAGAGAAGGAGAGAGAGGGAAGACAACACTGGAAGAGTTGTAGGCCACAGGAGAAACGGAGTAGAAATGGAAACAGATGGAGAGGTTCGAGAAGGAATAAAAAGAGGATGGAGGAGGAAAGGAGAATATTGGGATAGCTGAGGTGGAAGAGGCCCCACGCTGTCGAGTCTAGTTTCAGTTCTGCTGTTAATTCCACATTGTGGGAGTTTATTTGGGTCATTGGTCAGATATGGGGAACAAATTTAGAGTTCAGATTAAAACTGTTGTCATCCCTGGGAAATGAACTTTTTTTTTTTCAATTCTGGTTTCAATGTTTTCCTACTTACCAAAAATGTGACCACTTTCCTTCTTAATTGAGGTTACACCAAAGGTCAATCTAAGCCCTCTGGAGCAAAATTACTGTTTTTTGCTGAACAGGCGCTTTCTCTCCCTCTCTCACTCACTCTCTCTCTCTAAGATAGTTTCTGAAAACAGCTTCAGTGCTTAAATTTATGTCTCATACTACATGATGAAGGGTTCACCATTTTCAAGTAAACAAAAATGACCAGAGTTATTCTGCATAGTTCAAGCTTGTATTAATCCTTGCTTAGCCACCTCAGTTCTGAAATAAAGGTTCTTTCTACACAGATGTATTTAACCTCCCATTTAAAGTCCCAACACAGAATGGGGCTGTGGGGTTAAAGTCTACCCACCAATACTGTTTCAGGAAGAAACTTCTAAACCACTATTAACTGTATAATGTAATTTAGGACAGCGGAAAACAAAAGCAGCATCTGTGCATCACGAGTTTGTCAGTACACACAGAACAGAGGCCATATCACTATCCACAATAACATGCTGAGGATGACACAAAATAAGTCTGCTTATGTGTGAAGCTCTGAATGTTTTAGTCAGCATTCCTACATAGATGAGGATGAGCAACATATAGCTCATCCTGAATTATAACCCAAACCCCTTTGGTTCTGCAACTCAGCTCCACCAGACTAGCACCAGCAGCAATTCGCAAACACCTGGTGGAAATGTGGGTCTCCTGAGCTTCTCACACAAACTACTCCAATCCAATGTTCCTAAGAATACTGTAAATGGCACAATGGAGAAATGTTGTTGTGATAACAACTGAAAGTAACATAGGTACTTGATTGTGCTATCAAATGATACTATGTGCCTGGAAAATATACAATACTGTCCCTTTAAAAAATAAAGAAGGGTTTTGAACCAGCTGCAGACAGGAGAACTGACTCATTCCAACATAGAGTCCAGTACTCTAAGTAGGACAAAACTAAAAGTGTGGATCATGTTTTCAACAAGCTGGCTGGACATTAAAAAAAAAGTCACATTTGCCAACTGCAAAGTAAAGCAGGACTTTACAACTGCTCCAATTTGACTTCCCAATTCAAAATCAGTCTGACTTAAAAACAAAATAGGAAACGGTTGATTTAAATTGTGCTGTCAGGGGTCCCAAATTTACATTGATTGGGTCACAAACACCATTACCTCTGTTTTCATTTAAGTTGAAGATTTTTTGGGCAAGCCAAACGTTTATATCCTTCAAGCAGTGCTCTGATTAAAAGAAGCCATTCTTCTGATATAAGGGCAGATAGCCCTAGCAGTCACTGGCACAGTTTGATGCTTCTGTCAGTCTGCCCTTAGGCAGCTGTGGCTACACTATAGCTCATCACTATCTAGCAGTCATGTTTTTGGACTATGGGAGGCAGTGGGGCAGAGTCTATGCATGCACAGGGAAAACCTTCAAACTCCATGTAGACAGACCCCAGGCCGGGATTCAAACCCAGAACCTTCTTGCTGCAAGCCTGGCAGTATGAAGGATGTGTGCCTATTTGGTGAGTAAACTCATTTCAGTGTCCCTTCAATAATTCCTCTGAGGTATCATTCTTGTCAGTAGTTAAACTGAATGGCTTTTGTTGGTTGAACTAGCACTTCAGAGGTTCTCCTATCCCTTTGAGTGTCTCTGTATTTCCTGAAGTTATTTCATTAAACACGCACATAATTCCAAATGTCAAAGCTGAACTCTTTCCTGAGCACGTGTTTGCATTCAATTACAATAATATCCTCTGTGATTCAAATAAGTGGTACACGTCATTAGTGGATGTCCAATTTTGTACTTAAGTAGTGGCTGACTCTGGTTTCATTCATCTCCTTTAGAAGTCTCATATTCAGTGACTTTACTCTTTTTCCTTGTTTCAAGACCCAAGTTTTAACCATGCACCAGGAGTACCAACCATGTAGGGCTTATTAACATCTATTTGCATACTGAAATGGAGGCATGTCAAGGGAGGAGTCAGGCGTTACCTTATGTACACTCCATTTAGGATGTGCAAAGGAAATGTGCTTGGATTTTTGCATAAGCAGTTTCATCCACCTGAATTTCTTTGAAAATCTACACATTTCTTGTACAGGAATGAATAGAACAGAGGATATAGTGGAATAGAATATAGTTGAATAGAATAGAATGGAAATGCCCTTTATCATTTCCCCACAATGGGGAAATTCATGTGAAGCAGCAGCAAAGTGACAGGTTATCAAGGAAAGATGAATGCATTAAAATATATTTAAAAAAATAAAATTAAAAATAATATGGAGGTGAGTCAGATTAAGCAGTTATAAAAAGGAGATGGCTTTTAGTTAGGGGTAAGTTAAAAGAAGGCTTAGTAAACTTTATATAAAGATTTGGCAAGAATTACAACATCCCACCAACCATCACATATTCAGTGATGTGCAGTCAGAGGAGGCAGTGCTTCACCTGTCATCACTACTACCAGTAAGAGAAAATCAATTTGCCTACTTGACTGTTCTATCAATTTGTCTTCTACATGAGTTCAACATTTTAAACGTTAAAATCACAGAATTTTTGCATTGCTTGGAAGAAGAGTGAGGCGAGGCAGTTATGAGCAGTGCTTCATCTCTGATGGCGCTGTTGCTGAATGAATCAGGCAGGTGGTATACCCATTGCTGTCTCACTTTATCACCAATACACATGTTTGATCACACATGTGCTGCACATGCTGGTGCCTCACAGCATGTCTAATGTATTTAGTGGATATGTGTGGCATCTGTAGGCTTTCTGTTTGTCCATAAACGCAAGACTTATATGAAATATAGTGCTATTGTTCTTGCAAATCTGTTCAACAGTTTTGTTGAACAGCTTTAATCAAACTTTTTGAATTGATTAAAGCCTAATTCAAAGTTGTTGTTTTTTTAAAAAAAGCCAAATGCTTCAATTTAATTAAAAATTGAAATTTTGTTTTTTCATTGTATTTGAATATCGAGTAACATGATGGTCACTGCATCAGCAGTTATGCAGTGATCCCCACATCATATTGCACTTCTGTTTGTTATGTTACTCGTGTTGAATTTCAGGTTGAAATGGACATGCATTTAAAAATGTTACAGCTGAACTTCATTTTGCCCTCCAGCATTAACCTAATAAAAATGCAAATACAAGAATAAATATTTGACTTAAATAATGATATTACCATTTAGACAACTTGTCAAAAAACATTTTAGATTGACATTCAGCCTTTTGCAGACACATTCTGGGTAAAAAACATTTTCTTTTCTTTAATAGCCACATGTACTCTGCTGATTGTTTCCATTGCAACATGAAAATGTCAAGCAATCCCTTTAATCTGTCCACTTCAATTAAGCAAACCTCCATAAAGATTCATATTTGGAGACTTATTGCAAACACTGTCTCACCAGCACTATGATTTGTTTTTGGTTTACGGTTTTTGTATTTCTACCGTTCCAGAGAACAGGGACAACATAGCAGACTCATGATTTACTGCTAAAACCTGTAGACAGCAAAACAAAAAATAAGAGAATAATTTTCACACTAAAATTTCTGCGCTAAAGCACAGTTGGATTTCAGTACAGGGGAGTCGTCAGGGTTACTCTTAAGTGCATACATTACATGCTGATATGAATGTCAATACTCCCCTGCAGCATTAATTTGTTTGTATTCAGTCTGAGGGCTGAAGCGTTGAAAGGTGTCTAATGAACATCATGGTGAGACATGTCTTATTGAGAGGGACGGTGAAGTGTAAATTTAGAGTTGCTATAACGCAAGATTAGTTATGTTCCCCTCATGTATCATATAATTTTTAACAAAAGCTCAGCTGCCTGACGAGAGGAATATAAATAATGTAGAATGTCGAAGATCTCACAAGTGTGCAGTAGAAAAAGTCTCCAGCTGCTTTGGTCACAGCTGAAGAAAAAGAAAGAGGTGGCAAAAAGTTCAAGAGCCAGTGGGTGAGATGAGAATCAAAAAGTTTATCCAGAACCTGAAAAACCTGCACTGTTCAAAGGTATTATGTTCTGTCAACTTTCTTTTGTAAATACAGGAACAATGAAAAATTAACATATTATCTTTGCAAACAATCACACATCATGCATTGGCCAGGTTGGTAATGTTATTCACGTATGTAAAGTAATAGTTTCAATTACGTATTTTATAATAATTTCTTCACAAAAACAAATAGAGTACCATTTTTTTAAAGTAACTAAATGAGTGACAGGTTAAAAAAAAGGAAATATCTGCATCTAAAAATCAATAATATCAAACAAGAGTACTTTAATGAAAAGCGCCCTTATGTAATAATGATGAGGTCTCCAGACGGCAAATGTCAACAGGCCACCCAGGACAGCATCAACATATTAGTTTGCGGGAGGATCTATAAATATTAAAAGTGACCTTGCCAATAAACAACATATGAAAAAGAAAGCAAGAGGCAATGAAGAAAACTTTTGAACTTATTTCAAAATGGGTTTACTCCTTATATATGTGCATCTCTTTTCCATGTTATTGGTGCACAGTGAGCTGTTTCACTGAATTTTAAAACTGGAATGTTAGTTTTTGACGCTGGGAGTTCTTTTGTTGTTGCTGTTGTTTTAATCATATATTTATTCATTTACGTATTTATGTTGTTAGTAAGTCATTAAGAAAGAGTCTTCAGTTTGTATTTGTGTGCAGTGCCATCATTGGGTTGTCCTTCATATTTTACCACAGAAGAAGTTGGTGATGGTTTGCTTGTGTGTGCGTGTAGATAAGCATTTCTCATCTTCTAAGGTCCTTTTTCCTAACAAATACTGCATTGCGAGGACCCATTGCTCTTCACGGAGGTTAGGATTATGGTGTGAATGAAGTTTAGGTTAGGCTTCGGGTAAGTGTCCTAATTAGGAAGTGGAGATGAATGAAAAATGAATGAAAGTCAATGCAATGTCCTTGTGCAGATAGAAATACATACTGTGTGTGCGCGTGGGGGTGCACGTGTGTGTGTTGCCTGCTTTCCCTTTACTCCCCGTGCACCTACATAATTGGTGCATCTTGGTAATGCAGTCTAATGGGTTCAGAGGAACACTCTGAAATGCTGATGAACATCTGTTTGGCAGAAAACTCAGCAGCCACACACACGCACACACACATACACTTTTCTTTTCTTCCTCAACAGAAATGCTCACTTTCTGCAGTTTGCTGCCCCTTTTACAATAAAGCATGTGTGAAAAATGTGAACATCATGCACCTGCAAGAATTAAGCCTGTTTAGACATATTCTACTGCAATTGCAGTTATGAGTCTGAGAAAAACGATGTAGATGCAAGTAATTCACATTTTAGACCAAACTAAAACATAACCAAACACAAACACAGATTTTCTTTTAACTTTTTAAAAGAAAGCAACACTTAAAAATATCTAAGTCTTATTGCCAGCGTCCAGTGCCTTGCAAAAGTATTGATACTCCTTTAATCTTTTAATTCCTACATTGCCCTCTCATAACAATCACCAATGGATTTTAATATGATTTTATATGATATATCAACACAAAGTGGTGCATAATTCCGTTGTGGAAAACAACGATACAACAGTTTTTAACTGAACTAACTTACCGTTTCCTACACCTGAATTTCTGGAAGAAATTAGTCCCTATAGTAGGCCGACTTCTACTCTGATGATCAATCATTAAATCGTGTTGTGTGCTGTAAGCAGATTGCTTATACCTCAGGATGCCTTTCTGCATTCTGATAGTGTAGATATTTATTGATGTAATGACCCAATCTGTCAGATTCCCTTTCAAAGAAGATTAAATGCCAAAGTAATGCACTTCTGCATGTGCATGACAATCCAGATATTTGCCTGCACACATTTTAGGCATTGCTGTGTGTTCAAGCTCATGTAAATGTAAACTAGTAACCTTCCTGTCGCAGTTTTTTTCTGTAAAAGCACCGGGGTGCTCAGTCAGCCCTGAAGCCAACACAGTCAGCTACCTTAAGATAAATGGCTCTAACACGCTAAATTCACAACAGGTCAGTGGGAACATGGACTACCATTTACATGACAATAGGTGGCATTGAATGTGGCGGTCCCTGTGAGGCTAAACAATTTGCTTCTACCTTCAAGGTCATAGAAGACCGTAGTGAGCTGCTGGGGAGGGAGCAGGACTCTGTGTTAAAGTGTGAGTGCCTCTCTATGTGTGCCAGCTGGCAGGGTCCCAACCTGCTATCAGTGTCGCCCCCCCCTCTCCTGGAGACAGATCCACTGCCTCGTTAAGATGGTACACACAGAATCCGACTGCTCTCTCGCTCTCTACTTCCTCATCCTCTTCCTGTCTATCTTGTCTCCATCACTCACAGCCCCTGCTCTGTCAACTTCTCAAATGTTATGGCGAAAAAAAAACTAAAAAAATAAAAATGTGTGCGAATAGTGTGTGCGCAACAACTCTAAAGTCTTACACATTTGCCCGATCTGATGATATCCCATCTAAAACCCGACAGCCTGAACTCCAAAACCCCGAGGCGCATTCTCAGACGATCCAAAAAAAACCTACATTTATTGTGACATCCCACGACTGACATTCATTTATTTTCCGTCCTAACTGTCACACCGCGGGGTGGACAGATAAAGGGACGGTGGGGGGGCAGTGATGAAGGAGAAGAGCGATGACAAGATGGGGGGAACCATGTGAAGACGGCAGCTTAAACAAGCTTCCTAATTGGGCACGAGAGGCCTCACGAGTTTGGCGGCGGAACACTTCAGAACTCTTTTTTTAAATAACGCGTCGCTGCGGATAATTACACATGATTGGAAAAAGCGCAAACACACACACAATGATGAGTGAATGCAATGAAGAATTAGTAAGAAGACGATGTTGTGAACTTGGATGTAACAAAATCTGTTTCGAAAACAGAGCACACACACAAAAATTAGGAAGATAAATCTAGTTAAGAGATGGAGACTTTGCGTTCTCCAATGACACGTGTACGTGTGTAAACTTTCTAGCACACACAGACACACACACGCAAGTTTAATATAATAGGATACCCTCAGATCTCAAAGCAGCTGCATTATTTAACAGCAGGACTAGGATAGCCTGCAGTGTGTGTGAGTGTGTGTGTGTATGTCAGAGAGACTCTCTTCTTCCAACTCTAAATATACCTGCATCTGAGAATCCCCCTGTTCTCTTTCTGTTTTCCAATATCTCTCCTTTCTTCCCTCTGTCACTTCTTATCTACACTGGAGCTCCTGTACACCACAGCAATTTAGCTGCATTTGAAATCTCTTCCAATTTAAATGTTGTCTGACAAGATCGATAGACTTCAACATAGGTCTTGGATCAAGGCTGCAGTTTCAATTCAAGGCCTGGAATCAAGAGAAATGTAGAGATTTCTCTCCAGGGGCTGCGATTTTACCTCGGTTTCTCAAGAAATCGATTGTCTACATTTTGCAGACAATTGAGCTGCTTTGAGAATCCATGAATTTCTTTGACAGGTTTGTACTTTGAACTGCCAAAAGAACTTTCACTCCTGTGCTCTGGCTCAGACTCTGTGATCTAAAGCAACCTTAAAATGATCAATCCTTCTTGTAAACATGCCCTTCATTCAATGGCCTCACAATTTTATGTCTTTGAAGCTATGATCATTTTGTAAGAGATTTAATTTAACCATTTCACGCCATTTTGAGGCGTGAAATGCTACCTTCTGCTGTGGGACATTTCATCAACCATCAGACAGACATTTTGTACCAGTTTACTGACGCCATAATTCAAAATACATCTTTGTATGACACTAATAGTCCACTATAGAAAAGAAATTATTATATGGAAGGAATGGAGCTATACATTATATCAGAGCAGATATGCACTGTGATGCTATCATGACTGGCTTAAAGTTATGTAACATCTCTAAAGTTACCCTTTGCTTCAGGGCTTCCCATCACCGCCAAGTGATGGGAAGCCCTGCAGTAGAATATGTCTAATATGTTTACTGACTCAATAATTGGTGAGTCAGCAAAGACTCACCAATTATTGAGTCTTTACTGAACTGAATCATCTCCATTTCAAAAGTCTAAAATACTAAGACTGACTAAATGTGAACAAGACAATTGTACAGGCAATAGAAATTCTTAAGACATTTGAGATATAGCAAACATTTATTTTACTAGTGAAAAATATGTCTTCTCTAATCTACCTTAAAATTAAGTAAGCATACAAGACAACGTACAAGTGAACCCAAAATTATTTGCACTGCTGTTAAATTTAGCTTTAGGTGTTCTTTTTTTTTTTTTTTTACCAACATATTGCTTCTGACTTGAAGTAATGCAAACATTGCTTTCCGACCTCAGATTAGATCTCATCCTTAAAAGATAAATCGTCAAAATACCAGTGGAAATGTGCAAAAAAGCAGCTTAGTAGTTACATCAAGGGTTTGATTGCTGTAATGTCTATAAATATTTTTATATCGATTATTCAGAAGGTTAGACAGTATTTCACATGCAATTTTTGTTTTAATTTTTCATTGTTTTTTTAACTTTTACAAAGACACCTTTCTCGGTAACCTTTTAGAAACAAGGCTCCTGAATAAATGATATAATGGAAAAAATACATTTTAATCTGCAAGGAAGAATAATTTTGGGCTTAACAATATGGATTCTTGTCTCATGAGCTCAATATAATATTGCACCCCTTCTCATTGGGGTTTTATATTCCCTGACTTAATTAATTGCGTAACTTACACACACAGTGCTCATCTCAGACTGGACAGGTATTTTTTTTTTTTCCACCGCAGCTGCTGTGTTAGTTTGGAACAAAGCAGGCAGGGGCATTCCCTTAACGGCTCCTCATTCTCATGTCCTGGGAGCTTGTTAAATTCATACCATACTGACTACAGAAGCCATTTGCCAAGGCAATCAGCTTTTCTCATGTTAGGAATTGACAAGGAGCCAAGCGCTCATCTCCTGACAGGTCTGTCCCCACAGGGAATCAAGAAGTGCCGTTGGCTTGCTACTCATTGGTCCCACGCGTCTCAAAAAAAGTTTAGCATTTGTAAAACATCTGCACCAAAATATCACGGCAATCCATCTAAAAGTTGTCACAGCAAAAACGAGCAGACAAATCAAAACAAACCTCTTGGTGGTGCCAGAAGAAAAGTCATGGGATCACTAATGTCAAAAGTCATCATCATCTGTGGTTCATTAATGTCTCCAAAATTTTTTTATGGGGATCCACTTGACAGCTGCTGAGACATGGCCCAGAATAGTTTACGATTTACAAACCTCACCTCTGAAAACTATTATTTTTTGCAGGCTCTTCAAGTAAATCTACACTTTTGACCTCCTTCCATTCTTGCATATTCCTTATAAGTTTAAAAAATGAACACAAATAATTATACATTTACATTTGGTTATTATTATTATTTTATTTTTTGCTATTTGATTTAATAACCCAATACATTTATTTTAAATTAGTATAATTTGTTGATATCCATCTGAGAATGCAAAAGACTACTTAATATTGGTGAGTCAACCATCAACATCAAGGCCTACATTGCAGTTTTTTGACACTGGAAAGCACACTAGTAACTTTTAATCACCACATATTCTCTATGAAACTGTGATGGTAGAGCACACAGTTATTTAAAACCCTTGCTGATTTTGTGAGCTGAAAATTAAAAAAAATTTACATGGCAGTTTCATTTTAATGTGCGGAATCAAAATATTAACCAAAGGTCCATAAAAATCATCCAGAAATTACATAAAATTAATAAATTAATTGGAAGGTTGCTAAGTGAAATAAGTGTTTGATTACCTTCAATTAAGCCAGAATTCTGGCTTCCAGTGGTTTTGTGCCCATGTGTCTAACAGATTATAGTCAATTAATCAAATCAATCCATCGAACAGCTGTCCATCGAATCAGTGAATGTTTTCAAAGAACATCAGATAGAAAACAGCAGATCTCTACAAAGTTGTAATGGGCTAATAGATTATCAGTAAGTAGCTTGGTGAGAACAAGTTGGAGTGATAGTTTAGATATATAGAGAATACTAGCATCAATTAGTCTCATTCTGCAGCTGCATGCACAATCTTGCATTATTGGGTATGAAGGTAAATAAGGTGAGGAGAAGCTTATTCATGGTCTAAAAGACAGATCCGACTACAGCTTATTGGATGTATGATATTATTGGCAAATTCCCTTTTTTCTGTCCCATAAATATTATACTCTAACTTACGGGTTGTGCATAGCCAAGCTGAGCTGCCAAAATCAGTACTCATTAACGTTATTCGCACGAGATTAGCTTTACCCAGAGACCACATGCTATTTCTAGTCTTTGTGGAGATTGTGTTGTTAATCCTATGCGAATCTGCCATGTCAGTAAAATTTAAAGTAAAAACTCCCCTGGAAACAACCTGCTATATTTTGCTGAACTGTGATAATACTAATCCAATGCAAATAGGCACATCTATTATTTGGACAGAAATAGGCAGGATCTGAAATATAATTAAGTAGTTTTTGCTTTCCTGGTGCATTTTTATGCGCTTTTGGCTAAGAATGGAGGCTGCTTTGGTGTGTATTAAAAACCAGTAAAACACTATCAACCTGTCACATATGGCATCAAAAAGAAAAGACTGAAGAGAAGGAGTAAAATCACATGCAAATGGTGGTTCACATCATGCATTGAACTTCATGGGAAGAATCATAATCTTCTGTTATACAGCCAGCTAGTTCTGACAGTAACACAGCACCGACCTGTGTTACTACCAGAGCTGCTCAGTTTTAAAGTCAATACACATCATTCCTCGAGTTGACGTGAAACAGCGAGTCAACATTATATCCAGCAAAATCTCAAGTTTCTTTTATCTTGTGCAAATGCAGATATTGGAGAGTAATTTATTTATTATTATTAGGACCCCAAATTATGCTTATTTAGAATAAGCACTATTCTAAATAAGAATAATAAGGGAGCCTTATTCTGTGGCTCCCTTATTCTATGGGAGCCACAGAATAAGTCAAAATTGACAAAAATTGTGTCATTTTGTTCTTAGTCTCATGTTGTAAGAACCTGACAGTGCAAGGGCAGGAAAAGTTCATTGGCAATATGGGCAAGAGACTCTATGTACTTGTCAGAAAGAACAAATATTAAAAAAAATAAATAAAAAGTTGCACTTCCCACACTTTACTGCATTTATGGGCTCACCCCTTAGTGCACAACCAAAAAATTAGATGGCAGACTATATGAGAAAGTTAAATAAGAACTTCATAGAGAATTCCCAGGACTTCAGCATTTCTATTTAGGTTCTGCAGTTTGCGGCCCAGTTTGTGTTGAAGTTGAGACTGATCTCTGTCAAGGCACTGATGAAGGCATCCTTTATATGGCAGTGTGATTTTTCTCATTTACAAGAAAGTCACAAATGTGACATGCGCTGTCAAAAGTCCCATGGCAAAAAAGTGATGCTATTTTAGCCAAAGTATAATTCTCACACAGCCTTTTGGTGATACTTAGTTAGCTAGTCAACTTCTGTGAGCCACTGTTCTGACTATCTGTGCAAGGTAGGATGGAACATTGGTAACACAGATAGTCAGAAAACCCTTTTTTCAGTCAGAAAGCAGATTTTGAGGAAACATTTTTAGAGACCATGAGGAAGTACATACTGAAATATTAAACTCCCGCTGCTCAATTCTGGTCCAATGTAGCAGCAGAATGCCTCACTGTCGCCTTCCGTTCTTTTTCTTATTTTTTTTTTCCCCCAATAACCTGAAGAAAATCAGTTTTTTCCAGCCTGTCAATTATTACTTCCTATAAACTATAAACTTGTGCACTCGGAACAGATCCCTGTTTTTACTATGCTGTTGTAACTCACACATGGCAAAACACCATATTGTATGCTGCACTGGGCCTGCGTCTTTACAATGGTTTTTTGTGACACAAAGACTGAGTATCAAAGTTAACTTATCTTACTGTAGAATCACAGTATTCAAATGGCAGTATTCTGCCATTTGAGAAACTCTGTTTCTCTACAGAGTTTCTCAAATGGCAACTGAGAGCATCAAACTCTTGTGGAAAGTCTTGCAAGAGCGAGAGTTTAAAGCAGGGATGCCCAGGAAAGTTCAGTCCTACAGAGATACTATTAGAGAACTTTTTCAACGCACCTGACTCAAATGAAAGACTCTCTTCAGAGATGAATGCCTGGATGTTGAAGAGGGAATTCAGGTTTGTCGGAGAGGGGATACATCCCAAAGTTGCAGGATAGTAGCGCTCGAAGAATGAACTTGGACACCCCTGGTTTAAAGGAATAAACATATCAATATGTGGCAGTATTAGTAGATATACTCTGACTTTGAAGAGGTTATTTCTGTGGCACTGCCCTATAAAATAAAAGAGATATAATTTAACATAATAAATATGCTGTGTTAATGGATTAGTATGATTTGTATTGAGTGTATCAGCTGTTAATCTCATAGTGAGAATTAGGACATTTATTTCAGATAGTGAGGTTGTTTTTGGGTTATAGAATGATGTTGTTATTGGCTACAACATAAAAATCTTATTTCAATTATAACACACAACATAATGTTTAAAATAAAAATCTATAATATAAATTAAAAAGGACTTCTGATGAATAGATTTATTTCATGTATTCTAATATTTCCGTCATGAATAATCTTTTTTTTTTTCAATAAAGCCTGTTAATATTGACTTATTTCTAGTATTCCATATCTTGTGTGTGTTTTCGACCACTACAAGGTTGTAAATAATTACTTAAGAGATTGCATTTTATCCAGTGCATTTATGTACATAATGTTACAGCACAAAAAAGAATTCATCTTGCAGCTATTTCAGCTTCTCTTTGTTAGTGGCTGTCAGGGACATGCATTTGGAACTGGTTTGGGTACCAGCTCACACTGCACTACAGTCTCTAGAGGTATCCCTGTTTATACTTTTATTTGTCTTAGATTTTTCTTCTGTTTTTAATACATTTCAGCCTCACAATTTAAGGTAAATTATTGACTGATTAGGATGGGTTTTAGATGTCTTGTTGACAGTCCCAGCATATTCAGGTAAATGCTTCTGTGTCCTATGAAGTGTTTCACCCAATGCTGTGTTCTCTCTCCTTACTGCATCCTGATCACCAATGATTGTAGGAGTCAGTGCACAGGCTCACACAGACTGACACATTTTAAAGTTTGCAGATGACACATTTATTGTCAGCTTGTTACAGGGAATGGTGACTCACCTGGTCAGATAGTGAAGAATTTTATGTTGTGTGGCAATTCCTACTTAAAATTGAATACCACCAAAGGCGAAGATATGTGTATAGATTTTAGAAAGAAGTCTAGTAAGGGGAATCGGTGGAGTGTGTTCAGTCTTACAAGTAGGTGTTGTCATTGACAAGAAGCAGACATTCATTAAACATTCTGATACTAATGAAAAAATTAATGAGAGATTGTAGTTCCTCTACAAATTAAGTAAGTTTAACTGTAAACAGTTGATAATCATTTTCTATAGCTGTGTGATAAAATTTGTCCTCTCTTTCATTCCTTGGTTCGGCCACCTATCATTAGGATACAAAAACAGAAAGAAACAAACTGTGGTTGGCAAAAATTATTGGTGTTAAATTATCTGATTCACCAGACACATTTTCAAGAGTCACACAAAAGGCATAAAGTGTTTTCTGCTTTCCTCATTACACAATTCATGGTGAATTTGAGCTCCTTCCATCTGTAAAGAGATTCAGGCTGCCTAAATCAAAAACCAACAGATGGGAAAACTCTCCTGATCCTTTTTTGCTAAGGGCATTATTCAAACACATTTTAAATTTAAATGACTGGTTATTTGTAATTTAGTCTGATAATTTTACATTGATATCTGGCTGATTTTTTACAGACTATTTAGTTTGTCAATGTTGTAGTCTGAACACTGTTTGTGTTATTTGTGGGGTTTTTCTTGTATGATTTTTCCACCACTGCAAGGAAAGCCTCCCAATGGGGACAACAAGATAATATATGCTTTATTGTCCCCTAAAGAAAATTTGTTACAGGTGTGGTACATTGACTGCAAGACATACATGCACATTACAAAAACATATGAAACATCACAGTGCAGACAAATTTCAACTAAGTGAGACAGCTGTACTAAAACATGGCATTCATAATGAGGGGAAATCAAATTGTACCAAGGGCTAAAATTAATAAGAACTGTTGCACATCTTAACACAATAGAAATTTATTGATGTTGTGATATAAAATAATCCATTAACCAATAAAAATTTGACAAATAGAGCAAACAAATAAATCAAAGATATATAGAAAAAATAAGAAGGCTAAACCTTGTCAAGATTTATTAAAAAGAATTGAAAGTAGGGAGAAAAGATTATTTAAAGCAGCTGCTTTTGCAACAAACAGCTCTGTAATATTTTCCCAATCAGCGAACAGTACCTGAAACAGATCCTGTAAGATCTTTGTTGCCTGTTTGATTACAGTACCTTCATAGGCAGCTTCCAAGGACAGAGGCTGAAAATCTGACCCAATTATTTTCATTGAAGTTTTCACTATATTAGCGAGTCTAGATTTACACTGCACAGTAAGCAAACCAAGCCAAGCACCCATGCCATATCTAATTATAGTTCCGAGTACACCATTATACAAGGTCTGCATGATCTTAGATTGAACTCCAAATAGCCAAAGTCTGCATAAAAAATGCAATCTTTGCACTAGGTTGGAGCATAGATAATCAACATGATCACTCAAGCACAAAATCTTGCACATATATATGTCCAAGGTATTTAAAGCTCTGCATCTGTTCCATAGTATTTTTGTCAACAATCACATAATCATGTGAACTCAATCCCTTAGGATCAAAGATAATTTATTTAATTACACTGGAATTTGGTATGAGATGGCTATTATCACAACAGGTTTTAATGTTGCAATCTCCCTGTGATTCAAGAAAAGCAGTCCTAAGTGTATAAATAAATAGCTATGTAACCTGAAAATGTGATGACATAGTTATTGGGTCTTACCCAGTAACTATGTCATCATTCATTAATATACAGAGTACAAAGTGGAGGAGAGCCGACTCAGCCTTGAGGTACACTTGTGCTACAGCATGTTACTTCAGAAAAGAAATTATGTACTCTCATCTGTTGAGACCTGTTTGTTAAAAAGAATTATTAAAAAAACATTTAATAGTAGGAGCATCAACACCCATATTATACAGTTTTTGACAAGCAGGTGTCTGGAAAGCTGAGCTAAAATCTGCTATAAAGGCCGTGCTTGATTTGTGGAGTTTTTCAAGTTCATATTTACGAAGTGGGTTACACTGATTCAGCATCCTCTGTGCTTCGGCCATGCCTGTAGGCAAACTGTAAAGGGTCAAGAAGGTGGGTTATGTTTGCCTAAAGCCTATTAACAACAATTATTTCAAAACATATGACAGCCGAGTTTAAGGCCACTGATCTGAAGTCTTTGTTAAGCGCAGGACAAGACACTTTCGGAGCAGGAATAATAATAATATACTTGTTTCCAAAGAGAGGGCACAGTATGACTCTAGTAGGATTTCTGGTGGATGGGATACTAGGAAGACAATAGAGTAATAAAGTCATACTGATGCTGAAACCGATACCTCAAAAAAATTCAAACATGTTTGTTCAACTGCGACTACGAGGTCGGGTGGGGTCAGTTCCCCTCACATACTTGTAGCCTCCAATCTTCAGCCCATTTCCCTCCAACAGATTTTTGTGACAACTCTCCCTGCCAAGAGACCACAAGTAGTGAAAACTGATGCAGACATTCCCCTTCTGGGAACTGGGTGAAATATCAGACAAAAGATTATTCAGTGTGGTCATAGCTTTAGAGACGCCAGATCATGTAATATACATTGAACTCTGACTTAATTTAAAAGCGAACAATGCACAACTCTATTAATAATATCCATGTTAGACCTGCTGTGCCACATTATAGCTTTAAGCTAATTCACATCTGCGGTTCCTTTTACCACTGCTATCTAATTCATCCAGGTGCTACTCATATGTTGCAGCCTTGCCCCGTTATTAACTACGGTACTGGTGAGCAGATGCTCCATCTGCACCAATGTAGATTCATTCACCCCAGCAGGCAGAATTGTTGAAGTGGTCCAACCTTTTTTCTTTCTATCTTTTTTGATTAATCTGCTAATAATAATGGGATTACAGAAAACTCATTCATACAAAAACAATCACACAAGTCGTGCCATGTTAGGAAGACCATCCTGTGATCCCACCTTCACACTTACCAAAGAACAACTGAATTCATGAAGGCACACACAGGCCATTAGGGCACAAATGCATTAGGGCATAGATGTAAGGCACTTGCTGATATTGATTTTTATTTACTAGTAGAAAATAGAACATCTCCCCAGTGTGGACGCATAGACAAATCATCATGCCTACTTTTATTGAACAGTAACCAAAAGAAACATACACACACGCAAACACTAGAACTAAGGACGTCTTGCTCTTACCGGAGATGAAGAATTCAACGGTCCAGGGATCAATCTTGTAACAAGCAGAATACAAAAGCAAGTGGGGGAAGGGAAAATAGAGGAAAAACGTTTGATCAAGGAGCACAAAGGCACTTAAGCTGTACAATCATTCTGTCCATTGTTGATGATTAAGAGGAGAGGACAGCGAATGGGGCTAGTTCTGTTTTTTTCTGCCAAAGTGAAAAGAGAGCAGCACCAAACAGGAATAGAGAGGGGAATAGTCCAAACATAAATATACTTATTTATTTTTTGAGCCTGCCACTAACTTGCCAAAGAAAGATTCTTGTCAAAACAATAAGATGAAGCTTTTATTGCCTGATGTGGCCAGTTGAATCACGTTTTGAGCTCAGTTGTGAAACTAAGTGGGCCCAGAGAAAGTCAAAGCAAACTGTCTGTATTAGGTGCTGGACAAAAACAGCTTGTGCTTTTCAGCTTGTTTATTGTCTTATGTTGACTATTTTTGATCAGTTCAATAGATAATGACAGGTAGGTAGTTGAAGTTTCTGATTATATATAGCAATGTTTATTTATCCATATCACTCCAGTTTATTGCTGTTGTTCTCTTCACGCTATTTAAGATATATGTTTTTTTCCTTTGTTGATTTCTCTCACTACTATCATGATGTCGGCAGGTGGCTAAATGTAAAGTAACTATATGCTACTTTTACATTTTTGTTTGCTACTAAATAAACAATGCATCTGATTTTCTTTTTTCCACTTCCGTTTTTGACCCATTGGTGTCTTTGATGCTAGCAATTTGTATTATAATTCCTACATAAAAAAAAGACTCTTTCTTCTCAAATATTGTTGCATAAAAGAGAAAGACGTGATGAAATGATGTCTGCATTTTATGGCACTTGGATCTTCTCATCAGATACCAGTAATGGAAAACAAAGCAGTCATTAATTGTATTTTCCAATGAAAATTAAGAAAATCAAATGAAGATTGACATTAGTCAAAGTATTTCAAAGTGTAATATTTTAGTTTTTTAGTTGTATAAAATTATCCAAGCTCTGTTGGTTGAATTGGGATCAGTTATGAACAGCCCAATTATGACTTTGACGGGGTCACTCCAGAACATCCGCCAATTAAAAAAGGGTCCTTGGCTAACTGTTCGTTGTTAGCAATTAAACTGTGCTCACATATCAAAACATTTCATTTTCGATAGAATAGTTAAAATCTAACAGAAACTAGACTGTTTTAAATTTAAGCAATAAGGTTGGAATTAAAAAAAGAAGAAAATAGATAAATAATTTAATATGCTTACCCTAGGTAAGATGGGGAAATTCTTCAATCTGTTCCCCACAATATAAAATTAAAATAAATGCTCTTGGCGGGACTGCACAGACTGTAGTTTAATCAATAATCATTCAACTGGGACTGAAACAGCAGCAGTGGACATGATTATTCTGGACTTGAATATTCTGCACTGATTAGAGAATCTTCAAAACAGTCATTGATGTGTGACCCCTTTACTCTGTAAAAACAACAATTATTATTGTTTGTATATAAACAGCATTGTAAATATTGATATTTTAGATAACATATCATTTTTGTGTCATATTGTCATGAACCAAATATTATCTCATCTCATGAGTTGAATATAACATTAAACACATGTGAATAACATCTCATTTAAAACATGGTTTTGAATTTTTCTTAACTACTGTGGATGGTGAGATGCAGACTGTCTTCTCAAACATAGTATCACAGAAAAAATAGACATAGTACATATTTTTGTTTGTTTAAAATCAACTGTGTAAAATAGAATGAATCAACAGATGATTGAATACAAAAAAATAAATACAATTAGTAATATATTGAAGACAGTTTGCCAAGGCTGTCAGGGGTTTTATTTGGAATTCAGAAGCTACAGGCTTTAGTCTTTCTGTCCCTGGAGAACAAACTGACTGCTAAATGTGTCCATGAAGCTAATTTTGTTAATGCTTTTCTTAACTGAATTTCAATGGAACTCATTGCTTAACATTCTGGTGTTACCATGAACTTTGTCAGGGGAATTTGGTTGGAAATCATGTTTTGTATGGCTGCAAGCTATGAGGGAGCAAAATTGAAATATAATTGCATGTTCATGTAATACGTGTTGGATCAAACACTTATAAGGCAAATTTCTTGGAGGTTGAATTGAAGCGTACCAACTGGAGAGCATTTTGAATTCGTTTGCTTTTAAATGTGTCTGTTGAAACGTTCGAATGACCGCTAAAACTTAAGTTAAAAGGTATGTAAAAGTACTGCTCTTTAAGTGATTAATGGATGGATGATGGATAGATGGATGATGGTTAGAGTGATATTAGTTTTGTTGCACAAATTGAGATATTTGGAAGCAGCTAAATAAATTGTTTGTCCTATCTAAGCAATCTTGTCTTCGATTTCTCATAACCTGACAATCTGTGCTTGTGCTTGCAGAAAAATACAGCTTTGTCTTTGAATGCAAACTCAAGTAACACTTACTATTTGGAACTGATCCAACAACTAACTCAATATTCATTTGCTATTCCTTTGTTGTGTCCAGTACAAAATGTCTTTCCCCCATTAATCAGATTCTCACTGTGCTTTCTTTCTCCCTATTATAAACAGGTTCTTTCATTGTTCATTTGTTACTGATTTGCCAGTTTTTAGTGAATGTATGAATGTGAAAAGAAAGCAATGTGCCCAAATGGAAACTTTGAAAGGATGCTGTCAAAAATGTCTTGAGTAATGAATGAATTAACTACTTTTATTTTGTTTCTTTGCTTGTTTGGTGTTAGCATGCATATTTGTAAGCAAGACTGTTTACATATGATGCAGAGCATGCATTTGAGCAGCGTTACCGTGGGTGACGGGGCAAGACTGGTATCGGTGAAACAAGGACGCTCTTAAAGGACGGGGCACTAAGTAAACAGTGTTGGGAACCACTGGTTTAGGACACCACCAAAAAGTGTATTGCCACACTGATACCATTTTGAATGTTCTTGTAGAAAAGAGTTAGGGGAGCAGGAAAGTTTATCTGGCATTTCTTCCAAGGAAATTCGGCAGACTAAAATATCTAATGGGCACTTTGATCAAAATGAGCCCCACTTTTATCTTTGCTTGTGTGCCCGCCACCTCTGGCATATAAGCAGCAGGTACACCACATGACTGTATATCATCTGGGTATCGCATGTACTGTACCCCACAGAGAGCTTGTGTTTTCGCAGTGAAGTTGGTTTGTTAGCGGACCCCCTTTTGTGTTTGGGTCACTGTGTTCCATTACTGCGCAGTATGCATGAAGCCAAAACAAACATAACACTGACAGACTAACCAAACAGTGGCTTGGCACTCTGCTGCCATTTAAGGCACAGTATGGGGTCCAGGCTGTGTGTTCCAGAGTGTGTAAGTCTGGAATAATCAAGGGGTTGCAGGATAATTTTTCCGATAACTGGATGAAGCTTACCAAATGTGACTGCATTGGTGTGTATTACAGCTGAAAGAGATTTCATTTCTGAGAAAGATGTTTGTAAATTTTATTTGTCATGCCAGGCATGCATTTCTGTGCATATTTGTGTGTGCTAGTTAAAAAATGACCTTTTCAAGTGATTCAATGTCCTTCTCTCTTCGACTACATCAGACTCAGTCAGCCTGCTTCATTCTGTCCTCATAACACCCTTGTCTTGCGCTGATAATTATCTGCAAGACTGCACTTTGCTCTCCTCATATTTGAATGGGAATGACAAAGAGCACATTTGTAAAACATCCCGGAAACTTTGTTAGCAAGCAAAATATGGGGGAAAGAGAACAAGTGGAAGGGGTGAGGAGTTTCAGGGGAGGAGGCAGGTGGTGTAGGAGAAGACGAAAGGAGAAATGATAATGATGAGTGTAGAGAGACGGGCAGAATTGAATCTTTTAATCTCCCAAAGTGGGAAGAAAGCGACCAGAGGCATTTGTGATTGGATTTCCTTTAGGTCCACAAATAGGTCAATATAACTACCATTGCTCATTAGCCAAGAGGGGGTAGAGTAAGGGAAAAGTTTTGTGTCGATATAGTCGGCATCATTCAGTTGCCCTTTCTTCAGCAAGAGAGGAAGGGAAAACAGACGGTGCAGAGAGAGTGCTTTTGGATGTGTGTCTACGAGACTTTGGTTGTCTGAACAGAGGTAACACAGGCAATATAGTAAAGCTCCGCAGGGCACACAAACACCTCAGATTTGACCTTTCATCTACAAGAAATGCTTCCCTTTCTGGACTTTAGATCTAAACAAAATAAGCTTCTCTTCCATATACCTGGGATCCCAGTGTCTACAAAGTCCATGAAGTGTAAGGTGTTGTACTATCAGCTGGTATAAAGTGTTGCCTTTGTCTCAGTCTAATTCCTTCTTTAAAAGAAATTGTGAACATTTGTTTGTGAACAATTTTTAAAAATTATAAATTCAGAAACGTGAAATAATCTGAATGAGTCTCTTTTAATCAATGAAGTAATTGCATTTTTACAAAAGGAAGCGTAAAAATAGCCTTGCTTATGAGTTATGTCTAAAGTAATGTTGAAATTTCTGGAACTGTCAAGAGGGTGACTTTGCAAAAGTTGTAGAACAATTTTTTTCAATTAGCTCTCTAATGTGATTTATCTTTCCTATTATCCTCTAGTCCCCTTCTGGTTGTTTGGCAAATCTATTGTCATGACTTCTCCCCCTGCAAGTGCAGTCTCTGAGCCGATTCCATGGATTCAGGTCAAACCCTGGATGTCATAATTGTGGTATTGTGCAATTAGCCAAGAAATGTGAGGGAAGACTGATCAACCTGTAATGGCCTGTAATGGTCAACCTGTTGCAATATGTCTATTTAAACGTTTTTCCACTAGACCACCTCTAACCGGTACAATCCTGGTCCGCCTCAGCCAGATTTGTTTTCCATTAGCAAATTCGGCATAGCTCTGCCTGGCTGTACTCAGATTTTTAGTACCTGCTTCAGGGGTAGAACTAGCACAACCAAGTGAGGGTTGCATTTGTGTACTGTTAAGTTAATTAAATTAATTAATTAAATTTTTAATTAAACTTGCAGATGTCCACCTTTGCAGTTTTATCACATTGTTGAAACTGCTGAATTTTGTACCAAGAAAGATGCTTTTTTTAATGGCTCTATTATGGCGGCTCTGTAGGATCAAGGTTTGTTCTGTATCTTGGTTATTTACAGATTTTTTTCTTTCCTAAGTTAAAGTTAGTCATTTTCATACATAAAATAAGGCAAAAAGAAAACAAAACTTTTTAGACTTTTGCAAGCACCTCAAATTTCTGCTAATTTATTTCTTTTTATTTACTTTAAAACTGCAGGTTGCAACTTTTATAAATAATTTGTTTTT
The DNA here is from genome assembly GCA_902982915.1 of Phalloptychus januarius. NCBI lineage: Eukaryota > Metazoa > Chordata > Actinopteri > Cyprinodontiformes > Poeciliidae > Phalloptychus > Phalloptychus januarius. Next base: position 2,620,068 of record CADWAE010000285.1, read on the forward strand.
AACGTATTTGTATTTGTTAAAGCCATCGTTTTGTTACGACAGTATAACATTGGCCGACAGACAACTGGTGAAAAAATTTGAAATCCTCCGCTTTCTCCTACTGGTATCTGAAGGAATATAGAAATCAGAAACAACCAATCAGAGCCAGGAAGAAGGCCTTAGCGCTGACAGTCATACTCAGTCATACTCAGTTGCTCATAATGAGCATGATTGCTCATATTGCTCATGCTCAGCTTCTCAATGTTCTAAAGGCACTTCACTCCTTCATCCCCTTCCTGCAACAAATCTTTAAACTTATATCTTTGTCTTGTGCTCCTCGCTAGAAAACAACCACAATATAGCCATTGATATATCTGTCAATGGCTTGACAGAAACTTTTCTGTGAAGCCATTGACTGAGAAAACAATGATCAATAATGAACTGAACTTGGAATAGTAGTCCTGTGTGCAGTACAGTAAGACAAAGGTGACCAAGTCCAATCCTCGAGAGCTACCATCCTGTAACCTTAGAGGAACCTCTGCTCCAACACAGCTAAATCAATTAGCCATTCAGCTCTGCAGAGGCCTGGTAACGAGCCATTCATTTGACTCAGGTGTGTTAAAAAAGGGAGAGCATCTAAAACAGGGGTCACCAACTCCAGTCCTCAATGGCTGCCATCCTGCAACTTTTAGATTCACCTCTGCTCCAAAATGTCTGAATTCCTTCACCAGCATTCATTCCTTTCTGCAATAGGCTGGAAACGAGCAGTTTATTTGATCCAGGTATGTTTGAGCAGAGACACTTCTAAAAGTTGCAGGATGGTAGCTCTCAAGGGCTGGACTTGGGCGCCCTTGCTGTAAGATGTGGTGTGATCAGCAGCAATCCTACTTCTCACATCTTCACAGTTAGTCTAAAGTGGTCAAAATGCTTATGCCACCCTTGATGAGATTTCACTTTGAGCTGTGAGTTTTACAGGCAATTTAAAAACTACTGACTGCTAAATCCACACAAAAAGATTGTTTTTAAATGTTTAGAGCAGAACAAGACCGTATTATTGTTCAAAGTCTTGTTAAAACTGTTTTCCTCAGACCAAAAAAGAAGGTAAAGCAGCACACAGTCAATCTTTTTACTGTTTATCTGCACGCTCATGTGCATGTAATACAAAAAGGGGCTGATGCTGATGAAGCAGTAGCAGCCTTTGGGCTGAGACAGATGATGGATGGAAGGAGGTAGATGACTGTGTTGGGTGGCTGCTCGCTCCTTTTCTGTTTCCCCTCTCAGCCATTCTCATACAACATCCCTCTCTTTGTCTTTTTTTCCTATTACTTTTTCCTACTCTCTCCATTCTGCTTTCACACCCACCCGAGTCTCCCTTACTTTCTCACCAGATGAGTGATGGAGGGATGATCTCCTTCTGTCCTGCTGTTAAGGGTGTCAACATCTCCTACATCCCCTGCTCTTTGGCCTTGTACGTTTTACAATTACTGTTGGACAGAGATGGCTGGAGGAGGACAAGACAAGGAAAACAAGCAGGCATCCAGTTAGATTGATAAAAAGGTAAAAATATATGACGCATTGTGGTGGGACAGACTAAGAATGAAGGAGAGGAAAATACCACATAACTCAAGAATTCTACAAGACAATTGCATCTAGTGCTGCAAATAAGTGTGTGTTTATGTGAAAAAAAAAACAGTTTTCACTATGAGCATGAACCCAACCTCAGCCACATGGAACCCTTCATGTCAAACCGCATCAACACTGCGGTCAGAAAGTGACAATCGATTACACTGAATGAGATAGTTATTAGGATTAGCAAAGAGTGATTAAATGTTAATGATATAATGAATAATGAGCTTCCACTCTGTCTCATTAGCAAATAGTTAATACCCATATAGAGAGGGCCACTATCAGCTGAAACACGGAGGACAGAAAGGAGGGCGATTTGAAAAAAATAAATCTCTCACTTAAAAAAAATGGAAGAAACAGGCACATGGGGCGTAATGCTACTTAATTGTGATTTTAAGATTAGTTCCCAAGATGGACATTTTAATCCAAAGTAAAACAGACTTGCCTCTGAACTTCTTGACACTTTGCATGGAGCCTCAAAGCAGACTGTAGATCTCTGCAGCTGTTTGCAGAGCGCAAAACCTTTCCCATTTCCTCAAAAATGCCCAGAAATCGGAGACAGCACTGATAACAAAAGCAGTCTTCTCAAAAACAGGATTTTAATAAAGGGTTAGATCCTGTTTCTTACAAGCATGTACTTTTTTTTCTTTGTGAATAACCTATTTATTTAATTTTTTTATTTCTTTTTTTTTTTTCCTCTATTTAGCAGCCCAGAGGACGTAGTTCATTTGGTGTAACAAGAGCGCCCCCATGAGTCAGGAAGCCATACCTACTGGCTGTCCAGAGGGATGAGCATCACTTCAGGGACCAGGCTGCAGCACGCCGGAGTAGATTAAGGAGGGAAATTATTTATAAATTCCCCCTCAATTATTTATTGAGCAATTCCTCCCAGTGTTTACTCAGGGGTTATTAAATATTATGTTTCAAAAGCTGCTCAAAAGACAGAATTGTCAGAGGACATGCTGGGATACTTTTAATTCCTGCACTCACAGAACTCGCAGCTCCTAGAACTAGCATTAAACAAGCAATTAAAGAGGAGGCTAAATCAAGCTTCCCACCATTTCACTTAAATATCTGCACATCCTTTTCTATCCTCTTCTTTCATTGCTCTTTAGGAAGAAAAACTTACAGCCTCAAGCTTAACACTAAGAAGGAATGTGTGTGTGTGTGTACTTTGAAACTTGTGTATGTGTGGGTAAAGGGGGGTAATGGAATAACTGCACCCTGGATAATCCGATATTCCTCTCCTTCTCCATCTCAGGCCACGTCTTCCTCTCCAACACACAAGCTCAGTGCACAGAGTGACAAACCTCTGTCTGTTGGCTCAGAGACCGCCAATAGTTTATCCATATAGTGGCAGCCAGCTTAGCCAGAGAGAGGAAATGTAACCTTGAGCCATTTCTCCCCCTTTTTTGGCTGAGAGTACAAACTAACCTGTGAGTGAATATTAATCTGCTGAAGCACAACAAAGATAAAGGATACATTGTTTACAAATGTTGTTTTTAAAAGTGTGGCATGCTTTTGTATTCAGAATCAATACTTTTATAAACCTTCTTTGGCTGGTCTTATGGATGGCACTACCTGAAGTAAATTTATATACAGTTCAATTTTCTTTCATATTTTTGCTGTGACCCTTACATGGCTGTTTTCCTTCCACTCCATTTTTGAGCCTCAACAAACTAACCTGACAGCGAATGAATATTACACCGCTGAAGCAAGCTCAATTATCCTGGCAGGTGATGATAACTCATATGGAAATACAAACACAGGGGGGAAAAAATCTCCACAAAAAAGGCTACAGTTTCATCCTACGGAGATATTCGTGTCAGACATTTCTTCAGCCTTTCTCCCAACTTGTTGCCCTTTGTCAGGATTCTCTCCATCTGTTCTGCTCCCCCCTGTGAGAAAAGAAGAAGAGAGCGGCGCGTGTCTTTGTGTGTGTTCGTTTGATCTGGTTCAAAGAGAGTAAAAGGGGTAGAAACACAAACCATGGCTATCACCCCTTGCCAGTCTCTTCCACACTCACAGTCTGTCTCCTTTGCTCTGTTCTGCCATGGAGAGCTTGTGTCTGACAGTGTGTGCAACAGGGACAACAATTCACCAAGCAAAAAAGACCAATAAGCTTGTCAAGAGAAAACAATAGAAGGCATCAAGACAAGAGTGAGGCAGAATATGCCACTTGCAGCACAGATGAAGAAATGTTCATAGGAAGGCACATATGCATACATGTGCACAGCTTCTTACCACATGATGGGTAAGGCAGGTGGTCTTACATGCTTCCATGGAGCAACACTGACCCCTACAGCCAGAACCTCTTGCATCAGATGCAATGTGATGCTCCAAATCACGGAGTTTCATACTTCGCCCCAGAACATCATGACTCACTTACTCAGAAGAGGGATTTAAAGAACAAAGTGATGCCAGAAATAGCAAAGTAATGAAGTGTAACAGCCAGGTTGGCCTTTGAAAAATAGGTGTAATGTCCAGAAATCAGTCATTTGAGGTAGATTCTGGAGAGCTTTTAATTTTCTGTAAGAACAAAGCACATTAGCGACACTCGCATATGCATCAAAATGATTTGCCTGCAACAATTAGGCCAGGTTAAAATTAAAAGCTCTGAATGCGAAGCGCTCTGAGGGATCTGCTTTATTTTTCTTCTCTTGCTCTTTTAAAGTCGACATTCATCATGTTTGACTTCAGAGGTATAAACTTTTAATCACCTCCATCCCAGCTTTCTTCAAAAGTAATGATTGTTCTGGAGCATGAGCCAATATTTCTCTCATGCTGCTTTCAAGGAGTACTGACGACATTTTCAAATGGCAGTTTGGGGATCCAGCAGCAATCTCTCGGCTGATTGAACCACTATTGTCAGTCTGCTTTTGATTTGTGGTTGGCAAGTGAACACGAGTTTCAAATCTGACAGGAAGAAGGGTTTGCGAAAATACCAATAAAAACGATGTGTGAACAGAGCCAGCTTTCCATGAAATCCCCGTTTCATCAATAAATCTTCTTCAATATACAGAGCACAAGGCAATCTTGATTCCACTAATGCTGATTTTATATTCTGCTGAAGGAAAGTTTTACCAGTAACTGAAAGCATAAGTAAAATTATTATTTTTTGATCAAATTAAAGAGGAAAGAGTTTGTTCAGCTTCTTTCAGTGAGTCACACAGGTTATCTTCTCAGGCTGCACAAAGCTCTAAGCATGAGTTAAAATATTAATTAAAAATAACAGAGTTGTTGCTGTTCGTTGCTTTGGATATGCGAAGCAGATTGTAATATACTAATTACTTAAGGAGGGTGACTTGGATATATTAATTTATTTTCTCTTCTTCTCATGATGTGTTTACAGAAGGAAATTCCTGATATAAATTACAATGCAAATTGAGTTTGTTCAAAAACGCTATTTATATATGAAAAATGCATGAAGAAACAAAAAGGAAAAAATAAAATAAAAATAAAGGATTAATTTCTTTCAATCCCCTGCAGCCCCTCAATGCCACACACCACACAATATATTCACAAATAACAAGATCAATGACAAGTCCATTGGTTAGCATAACAGAAGCAGTATTACTATAGAATAACACTGCTAAAAGCATAAAAATAAAGCCTGATGAAATATTACTGAAACAATAACTAAAGACACAAAACACAGTTTCTATAAAACATTGTTTCAGGAGTTGAGAATGATAAAATGGGGTTGACTAAGAGGTGGAGGAAGAGGAAGAGATGATTTTTTGGAAGGAGAAACACCTTCCATTATGACTTCATCCTAGAGCATTTTGCACAAGACTCATCATCCAACACAATGGAGCCAATTCTCACAGCACCGGTACCCTTCACATCACAGCCTTACAAGTTCTGACAGCATTTCTGCCACATCTCTAGCCTTACAATTTAGAAGAAATTGGACTATAGACACTTGAATCCACCTGTGCTTCAAAATGTTTGAAAAAGTTCCTTAACTTTATTTTCATTATTTCGTAACTCTGAGTGAAACAACGGCTTTGTTCAGATGACGCGCAGTGCAAAAGATTTCCTCTTTTCTCTACATAGCGTAGACCTATTTGATGGCTCTGGAAGGTGACGACTGAACCTCCACCGTCACCGGGTTTGTTGTTAACAATGTGGCTTTCACAGGAAAAGCAGGGAAAACAACACATAAGACATAGCCAACAGGTAGCAGCAACACTTGCATCGCATTGACAAATCCAGGGCAAATCTGACAAGAACAATAGCACATTTTTGAGATATAATGAATTGTAGGATGTGCAGTTGTCCTGTATATTCACATGTTAAGAACAATTTCGGTTTCAGACATTCCAACACCATTTGTGTTTGGGAAAAGTCTGCTATTCAGATTTCAGATTTAAATTTGTATTTAAATTCATATTTAAAGGTTCCACCGTGTCTGTTTTACTTCCTTTAAGTGCTTGTGACTTTGTGGCCCCTTTTCACACCATCACATGTACAGAGTGTTTGTTCTGTGACAGAAACAAGCAAAAAACAAATCTCAGGTGGAGCAGGAAAAATAGAAGTGACGATGCAATAATAAAAATAAAAAGTCAGAGAAGAAGGATGGCACAAAATGTGAATGACCTAAATAAATTTTTGAATAAACAATTGACAAAAAAAGTAATGTTTTTAGTCTGTGGAAAGAAGGCAAACTATCAGCCATGTAAGCATCCACAAATCCATGCCGAAGACCCCAAGCTCAGGATTCAAACCCACAACCTATTAACAGGTAACAACGCTACCAAGTTTTTTTATCATGTAGCCGGTGAAAATGCTCTGTATAAATAAAAGATTAAATAACAGAACACGACAAAAGACTAAAGCAAACTGGAATGTGAAACAAGATTTTTTATAATGTCAAATAACACAAAACAACATAAAACTAACCACTGAAGTTACTCACTTCTCTTAAAATACTTAAAATCTACATGCAGTAGAGATTTCTGAGGAAATCGGGGACTTAGATTGAACATTTGAGCAAGCACACCTCAAAGGTCCCTGCCTCTTACTCTGCTACACCACAGTCCTCCATCCACAGCTCCTTCCCACATGGATGTGCTCTAAGAAACCTCTGAGTACTTCACACAACTTCTAAAAGTAGTGTGAAGAGGTCGTTTTCATTTTAGTACCACCCACCATAATAAACCTATTGCCAGGCACAAATGAGAAACATTGATGAAACAGCACTACTTTAAATATGTTTGAAAGGGGTATTCCTAGGCTCCAGTCAACCCACACTGTTGAAGTTATCTTCCTGTGATTTTGGGACAAATTTTACGTCACAGAATCGCAATTCTATGTAAATAATGACACACGATTGCCACTTTAATAATTATATGGAGACACAGAAAGGGAATATGCTGCATAATAAAACTGCTGCACTGACTGAAGACAGTGGCAACCAGTATTTTCAGTGTGGGTGGGCATTTGCCTACAGCTAAACAAGGAGAAATGACAAGTCAAAATAGGACTGTTAAATGTCGTGCGTCGTCTACAACCAGTAGATGTTATTTCTGCCATCGCAACAATGCCTTGCCTGGCTGTGGGTGAAGGAACATGTGGAGGGGTGATGAGAGAGGAGGCGGGAGGTCGAGAGGTGAGGATGGGAAAATGAGGACAGTGGGAGGACTTCACTAATCACATGCTGGGAGTAAAAGATAGCCATGTAGCCTCCGAGTCTGAAAAGTGTAACCGGTGGGCAAGTTGTTTATTTTTTTATTGCCAGCAGGGGATTACTTTGACCTTGACTTTTTTGCAAAGTAAAAATTTCTCTTTCAAGTTTATGGACTAGATAACTAGTTTGTACAAGTCTGCATAATTCATCAAAATATGTTTCTAATTGGGTTAAATTTTACAATAAAGTAGAATATGGCTTTGGGCTAAGTCGATAAGTCACTATAACCATTGCATGAGCAAGATGACAGACCCACATTTCACTCATTGTGTCTGTTTGCACAAATAATATAAAAATATGAAACATGCACAATCTGATGAGCAAAAGTCAAAATGAAATTGTGTTTTGCTGGAACACCTATCATTATGAGAACAGATGCATTCTAGGCAGAGTTTTGATAAGAACTGACAATCCCTGTTTGGACATGATGTCTTTAAAAAGCAACACAAGAAAAACGATTCAGCTCTGCAAAACAATAAACAATCAATGCTCATATTTCCAGGGAATGATCTGTGAAATTGCAGAATCGTTTTTTTGTCAGATGCCTAAAATTTGCAAATACATTGTCCATGGCAACATGAAAGAACACACATGGGCCAAACAAAATGATGGCTAAAAAAGCAGACCCAAACTGAACAGAAATCAAAAATGTATAATTTTTATTGAGGTCACAGTTGCTATTATATGTAGGACACAATGTCATCCACACGGATAAAATATAAATGCAAGCTATAGCTCTGTATGGAAACCACAAGAAAATAAGTTTTTAACATTCTCTTTCAACAAATGTGTAGTCAGAAAAATCTAACATGTCTGCAGATCTCACACATCCTGAACACAAACTATTTAGACTTTCACTTTTAGGTTGGCACAATGAAGAGTTTAATTTTTTAATTTGTTTTGCAAAAACCAGCCAACTCAGAGACCTTAACTTCTCCCATTGTGATGAACACAAAAACCACTTTATAGCCTGAGTAGTCAGTTAAGTTGATAATATACGTAATTATTGTTTTTCTTTCATTTCCCCTCCAAAATGTATAGATTTACCTAATGTTAGTACAGTGTGAATGTGTGATACTAAATCAGGTCCCTTTCTTTCGCACACAATCTTGGCCAATAAATCTGATTCTTCTTTTAAGTCTGAAGCTATCTGATAAAAACAACAAGCCATTAGAACTTAAAGCTTGCCTGTGGTGCCTCAGGTGTGTGTTTGTGTGTTTCTCTTCTTTTTGGGATGATTCACAGACAAAACACGACCCTCTCCACTATTTTATTTGTACTGCTGGCGAATGTGTCAAACCGAGCCCATTCAACCTCCTTCACACCCACTCTACCTCCGAGTACACCCTCCACCTCATCTCTAACGCCCAGCCCACACAATCACATTCCATACGGATTCTTGTTACCAGGCGAGATAATGTGACTGCTTTTGTTTTCACCTTTTCAGTACCTGTGAGTGATGTCCCATGAATGCAGTAATGGATACTTTGGCAGGTGTTTATATGCTTCTATATAAGTGTGAACAGGTTTTCTGAACACATTTTTGTGAAGAGACAAAAAAGCACCAATCACTTTCCAGCTTCTCTATAACCTTAAACAGAGAGAGACAGACATGAAAAGTCAATCCAAGCAAAATGTAATATGAAATTAAATTATTTTGTTCTTTAGATGATTCAAATCAGCTGACATTACTTACTAAATTAGTCATTTGAAAATGTATAAATAATCAAATTGATTGAATATATTTCTGAACAAAATTTGGCCTGTAGTGTCTTGAGATGACTTTTTCTTTTAATTTATTATATAAACTGAATTAAACATGGTAGAAGCGATTATAAAATATAAAATAGCTTTTCTAATCACCGTTACATGCCATGTCAAAATTTTGGTTGCTGTTACCATTCTTAACTTTGCGAGGTCTAATGCAGTCTTTTATCAATATATACAGACCCATTCAAAAAAAACTATATTTCTAAAAGTGTATTTATTTCAGTATGTCAATTCCAGTCCATCTCCATATGGCTTAAAAAAAAACAAAGACATTTTGAGGTGGCCAAATCAAATCCGGATTAAAATTCAATTGAAATGCTAACCATGACTAATAGGTAATTTATGCTTGAATAACTCTCTAATATGTTTTGATTAAAGCAACTATTTAAATACCAAGGAGCCAGAATTCATCCAAAGTCATTTTAAAGACTTGCCAATTATCATAAATGACTCGAAGCAGTTTTTGGGTGATACAACCAGTTGTTAGGCTGAGGGGGAAATTATTATTTTTTTATATACAGCCAGATTGGTTAATAAATTGAATCATCATTGCTCACTTGGTTATTAAAATTTGTTTGATTTTAATTTAACTGTGGAAAAAGTGAAAACAGAGATCTTTGAGGGAGAAATACTTTCTCCAAGGGCTCTAATACCTGCTGGCCCAGACACTGACAGTGAAGGTCTGTGGAACATGTTAGGCTTTTTGCCTAAAAGTCTATTTGTAAGTCATTAAAACCTGTTTCAACATTTCGGTTTTTCCACCGCTTGTAAACAGAAGGGTACACAGATGAGTTTAGGAAATCTCTTAAGACTAATATCACAGTCAGATATATGTGTAGTTCCATTTTGTGTTAATAATGGTCCAAAGCTTGCTGTACTTGTAAATAAAGTTCCAGAATCGCCTTCATGTACAATTACTACTTTTCAATTTAGATAAAATTCTACTGGAGCTCCTTTGTTATTTGTATGCAGAAGATGTCCTATTGTAACTGCATTTAGACAGCTAGTACACAAATGTAATTGCAATAACCCAGTAATATTACTAACACAACACTATCCAAACACTTTGTCTGCACTGATGAAAATGTTATCACTGGATACTGACACTGAAATTGATTAGGCTTACTTTTCAGACCCTTTAAGGGCACATTTAGTCACACAAGCCTTAAAAATAAAAATGAAAAACATGAGACATAGCAAAAGTAATGTATTCTGTCCTGGTGCAGCAGTTGTGTGGAATCTCTGTGGGTGTATGAGCAAACTAGCTCTGGTGTTTAAATAAGAAAGGCATTAGTTGAATCAACATGTTTCTTTCTTTCTCTATAGTTTATGAGACTGCTAATGTACCATATTCAAGGGACAAAAGAGACCAGAATATTAGTCAGACAAAAACTCCCTCTGCTCTTGTATTCATCTTAATGAGCATGTTACGAAGGATCTCGTTAATGAGAAGATCTGTCTTAGCTGTCGGTACAGTGCTGGTTAGAAGTTTGCATATCTTTATAATTGGCCATGAATCTCTGAGTCCTTTTGGGATTTTAATAATGTATTTAAGCTATCTTTTGGAGGGGAATTTTAATAAAAGAAATTGGATACACAAAGTTGCTTATCGTGTGAATATTTTTTTCTAGCCCACATACATACATATATATATATGTATATATAACATATAAATATGTTATGAAGGATCTCGTAACATGTATGTATATACATATACATATATGTGTACATAATTAGACAGACAGATAGACGGAGAAAATGTCTGATGTATCAGCATTTTAGTCTGAAAGAGGAAAAACGCAAAACAATTCCAAAATTCAAGACCCTGAATTGTGTATATATGTCTTTGGCAAAACAAAAAATAAAAACGATCACAAATAAAATTACATTCGTTGTCCATTCATAAGCTCAAACAGCTCTTTTCAGAAATTCTACAATAATCTACAATAAGTGAATACACACACAGCAAGACAACTTTTATGACTGCAGAAGCTTCTGCCAACTTCAAGGACAAACATGTACCTAACTGTGAGACTGGCACAGGAACAAGGCCTTCAAAGATATTTTTAAATTTCACACATAGTGATGAAAGACAGTGCCAGTGTGAGCCCCAATGACATGCATGACTCTCCCCCTTTGTAACAGAAAAAGAAAATGTAAAAACCAATTTCATAAGCAATTAACGCCCAGTGCCGGGCTTTTTACAATAGGTATAGAAAAGGGCTTACTTGTAACCACACACAGCTTTGAAAAGGTGTTTTATCAAAACAAAAGAAGTTCTTAATTCTTCAAGCTACTAAAATGTTTAAACAATTTTCATCAAATTGAAGGAGAAAAAGTTATGTGCACGACATTTTGCAGATTATGAGGATGAGCATGATGAAACTATCTACAAAATTAACTTCATGACTTCTTTTCAACTAAAGAACCAAAAGGCTCTGGGGCTTAGAAAATTGGTGGTTCTAATAGAAATAAGTTTTTTTGTACATGGAGTGATTAATGTCATGATTGTGTTTTTCCTCATCTACTGTAATGTTTTAATGTTTAGTTAAATAAACGACTCAAAAGCAAATACGTCAGAAACATTTTGCTCAAATATTAGAAGTTAGAAACTTAGCTAACACTAACTTTCTATTCAGCTTTCACTGAAAGCGAGGAGGAGAGACATTGCTTTTGCTGTGTTAAAAGTAATCGGAAACTATTACAATAATTACAACAAAAAAAAAACATATTGTGATTGTGTCTGGTACAGCTATTAGACAGTTGTTTTTGCAACAGGACTGACAACTGCTGCAAATTGAAAATGGATGTCCAAATTGATTATATTATCTTGTAGAACAGATGAATGCCCCTTCATCAAGTAACAATTACTATTCATTAAAGATGGCATTGGAGGAAAAGTCTCCAAAGTCAACAGCATTACTCAGTTATGCAGCTAAAATTTCTGCACAAATCTTTGCTCTATTCATTCTTGCAGTGACATGGAGGGTTGAAATATTAGTAGACTCAATGAACTTTCAGCGATTGGTGAGTGGCAGGATGCTCTTGGCAAGTATAAAAACCTTGTTTAAAAATGTTTAAAACTAACCAATTACACAGTTATTTAATTGGTTACTTGACATACTAACATAAGGCTTATTTAACTTTATCTAAACAGCACGAATGACCACAGGGAGTAATCATTTGCCTTGCTTTAAACACAACTGGAGCAACCAAGCTAATTTATACAAGCCATTTATTCCTTTTAATTAGGCGTTCAGCTGTAACGGGTCACGAATATCTCTATTATAAATTTCTTAGAACAACCAAAATCTAATCATCAGGTCCTTTAGTGACAATCAACAAGTAATAATTTGTTGTATTTTTGCCATTTGTTCCTTTCTAGCTCCTGGAAAGGCAAAATTATGGTGCATGTTTTTTATTATTTTAAATTAGACTACGTCTTATTTGATGTACCAAAAGGGTAATAAAAGCCAAACAAAAGGCAGATTCCCAAGTTGTAAAGAAATACGTTTAGGACATTTCATAATTTTTCCTTTTCATTGCTATTCTGGTTTGCAGCGTGCATAAATTATGTTTATTTCCTGCAGACCACAAGTAAGAAAAAGTATGAGGAAAGAAATTTGTACAAGGGAGGCAAAAACACAGCCAGATAATTGTGAAATAGCAATAACATGAAGAATGGAATGTATAACATTGAGCACGAATGTATTCTATACAACACGCACTAAGATGAAAGTGCTGATATCAAACTTTCCACCTCAAATGTTGCTTCTCAGGGGACTGTTTTATCCTGCAATTTCAGAGATGTGAAGGTCAGAAAATATGTTGTTTAAGAGCAGGAGCTCCAACAGGCCAACACCCGAACCATTCAGTAGTGCTCTGTGTCAAAACATTTCTGCCTGTGATTTGGAAGAGTGACAAAGGTTCCTTTTGACAAAAAAATTAATTAAAATTGCAGGAGTATGTGAAGTAAATAGAAGTAGCTGCCAAAATGTTATTTCAGACAGATCACCTCTCACATCACTCAAACTCAGAAATAATTAGTCGCTACTGCTGCTTATTATCATGGGTAAACCTGCAGAAGATAAATTTGAAGACAGCATTTATTGATTTAATTTATTAATGCAATATGTTAACCCCTGCCCTGCAAAGATATAGATGATTGATGGGGTGAATCCATCCAGGATGTTAACCCCAGCGGACATTTATAATGATATAGGACACGTAAAATGTAAAAGCGGTCATAAAAATACACATTTTCATACCTGAGATGGTTTTTGCTCACAGTGGGCTCAATAAACTGGATGCTAACTACTTTATTTAAACTATGTGTCCTTACCATGGCATGTGCTTGCCATAATTCCCTCAATTTTATAACATTTTATAATGTTCTGTATCCAAAGGCTCTTGTGGGTTGTACAGTATACACTACAAATATACTACAGGTTACACGTACTGTTGCATGTTTCTCACAATTAAAATTTTTTGATTTTATGAACTACAGCTCCCCATTACCATTATTAGCACTTTTTTATTTTGGTAATTCACACCTGATGGGATGCCAGGTGTCAATGTTAGCAGCAGGAATTGTAGAAAAATATTTTTTAATTTTTTTTCTCCACAGGTAACACAAACTCTGCAAAATCTGAATTTCATTTTGGATGATTGACAGAGAAGACTGCATGATAATTACAATGATGACTGTACTCAGAGGTGCAGATTTATCTTTCTGGTAGTGAGTGGTCACGGTACTTCCATCACTTGTTGATATTTTGAGGTGCACATGTTATATTAACACGCCCTCGCACACGCGAACACACAGACTAGAGGAGTAAATGTCAATGTAACCTAATGCAAACAACTTGGATGAAGACAAAGGGAAAATAAAAACCACAATACAACATCAGAGCGTAAGATTGAATAGTATACCTTAACCGTCCACTGTGCTGAATGTCAGTATCGGTGAACATTAACATAGCCTGCCAACTCATCAGCAAGGCTATTTCATGAAATCACAACCTGATATTAAAAATCCCCACTGCAATGGCTTTTAATGAGACAAGGTTAAATCACAAGTTCTACTAGCAAACGGCAAGAAAAAATCATAACTATAAAAATATAGCAAAAAGTCTGAAATAAAAGCAACCGTGTACCAAATACAAATTCAAAAACATTCTGAGACATAATTTAAAACACAATATCATAATAAATATTGAATTGTTGGTTTGTCACTCACCGTTCTTGTTAATTCTTGATGAGGAGTGTGTTCCCTCTGGTAGCCTTGCAATTTTTTCCAGGTTTCTATTCCTTGGCAATGTTTTGTGATTGTTCAGTATTACAACGTGGTTCAGTCTTGCTTGACCCATTGTGGACTGCAGATAGGTTTTCAGGCGCCAAGGGCCAGAAAATGACCTCTCTGAAATGCATGATGGAGCAGAGATAGTCAGGGCAAGTTTCACTGGTTTTGTGACCTCTGGCAAGAGTGTTCTCAAATACACTTCCTCATCCCCTTTGAGAAAGTTCACAAAATCCTAAAAAGTAACAAAGCAATCTCCTCGTTGTTTTGCTGTGTCCATACACATATCACAATGCAGTGTTTCATGAGTGCAACATGAGCTTGCAAGTTAAGTAACTGGATCAGAAAAGATGGACTGAGGACAAAGTAGCCAACAAAGCAGTTCTTGCATCGGACAGCTGCTGATGTTCATGGCAGTTCAAATTGAGGCAGCAACATTTACACTCTCCACAGCATTGATGCTAACTGCAGCTGCATGAAGATTTGACTTTTCATGAGTTTGAACTCTCGTCAGTGCTTTGCCCCAGCTGGTAAAACCATCCCGTACAAAAGCTTTCCATGTGCTGTAGATAGGACAGGAGCGCCCATGTTGTTGGCCGCAGTGCAGACCTCACATAATACCTTGTTTATTTACGGCGTTGTAGTCTCGGTATCCAACCGTACGTCCCTTTCCAGCTAGCTTGAAAAGTCCGCCCTTTTTATGCCTTATGCCTCACACCTGCACTGTTACTTCCCGCAGTCGTCGATAGGGTAGAATTCTTACTCCTTTTTGATCACAAATTTGACAGTTTTCTTTATTTGTATGTTTTGCTTGCTCGTTTAATAAACCACAATCCTTGTTTTTTCAGAAAGTTCCTACCCAGTGTTTATAGCGGTTTATCTGACGTCACAACGTAATGCGTTGCTAGCTCAGGACTGGCGTAGCCAATCACTGACAAGTGTCGGCTGCCTGGCACAGGTGGTTGCTAATAACCTGAAGCACGCGTGGAATATGTATATGTATTAAGAAATGCTTGGTTAGTTTTAATGCTGCACAGTTAGATGTCAACTTATGAAACTTCTAACAGCAGAAATGTAAGCTGGTATGAGATGTATTTACGCACCAGTTCATAGACTAAAACAGTTTCACACAAGCCTATATTGCTATTTGAAACATGTTAAATTGGCAAGACAAATATATTTATAAGCTCAATGCACTGTGTTCATTTAGCTGTGAGCAGACAGGAAAGAAGTTTTGCTGTTGCACAGCAAACATTCTTTCTCTGCAGACTGCTGATTCAGCTAAGTAGCTATTTCTCAATTCTTCTTTACAGATAACTTCTCTTCTTATTGAGTTCCAACTTGAAAAGGGGAAGATAACATCCAGAACAGAAGCCCAGCTTTAATTCATTCTGCCCGCCCTCCCCCTTCAAACAAGCCCACGCACTGAAAGAGTTTAGCCTCCGCTAGCTTTTTCCACATCTTGAAAACAAGATTAAAATGTTATCGTTTGTACCACCTGCACAGAGCTGCTCCGACTCTCGCCACAGATAAACCATCAGGCTTAATCCTGAGCTCGAGCAACACACACTAGATCAGGCACAAAGATTGGCTAAAACAGCACCGAGAGATGCTTGTTACAACAAATTCTTTCTTTGGTGGGTTGTTTTTCGTTTTTCTTTTAATAGAGGCTCTGTATGAAGATACACAAGGAGATAAGCAATCATCCGAAAAGCTCCATGAAGCCATTGTTGGGTAAAATAAGCTGAAAGGGTGACATCTAGTGTCCAAAAAATGTGGTGCAGTCGTCTTTATTAATACATCTCACATTTGTGAATTCAAAAAGTAAATTTGTGTTTCTTTTTTGTCTTTGAAAGCTGAATTTTAACAGGGTGCATAGACTTTTGATTGTCACTACATAAGTTTCCCTTTTTGAACTGATTAATGCAATAAACTAACTTTTGAATACTAGTCTAATCAATTGAAATGTACCTCCAAATCTGACTTAAAAACTTCTTTAGCATAGATACAATAGTGTGCCAAGCTCAGAAATTCAAATTTCTCATACTTTTTGACTAAAACAGCAAGCAGATTGCTCTTTGCAAGTCAGCTGTTGAATTGATAAGAAATATCAATGTTAGTATTGTGAGACCTGGTGCCAGGAACTCTTGTTACACACATAATTGTATATATAATACATACACACATCTTTCATGTAAATTTGTTAAGAAACGATTGCTCTGTGTTTATAATTTAATAATAGGGTAAGAATAAAAACATTACAATGCGAGGCAAAATACTCTTCTGACATATACAGTATGTATTTCAGAAGAAGACAATTTTACATCATATAACAATGCTGGAATTTCAGTTTAGGATTAAAACAAAGAGCTAATACAATTATCAGTCAATAGTGATCATTTAGAATAACTTGTGTAAGAAACTGTGCTCTAGCTCATGAGTGCTTAGTCTAACTAATGTTTCCTGACAACAAAAAATTTTGTTGGAATCCTTTCTTTTTTTCACTTTGATAAAAACAGGCCCCTTAGCAATATGTTGAACCGCATCTGCTTTTCCTTTCTAGTCACATGTTAATGTTTGAAATTAAACAAATTTAATATCAGACAACCATAATCTGAGAAAACACAAAACAGTTTTCAAATTATGATTTTATGGATAAAATCATAATTTTACTAAAGAGAACAAAGTAAAAGGTTGTGTCATTGAGCTTGTATGTTGTATGTTTCGGGTGGTGACTATACCACCCCAAAACCTTCATGATGCTATTTTGAGCCTTAAGATTTTTACATATTAGGACACGTTGGATTATTTTCCTGCTGTACAAATGTGCCTGAACTGAAGGTCATGAACTGATGGCTGGACATTTTCGAATGGATATAAAAGAACAATTACAGAATCTTATTCCAAAATTCAAAGTGATGATCAAAGTATTTAGATGCACATGTGAGACAGGCCTTTGCATTGCTTTTGGGCTTAAAAGTCTCCCATGGATGACTCTGTTGCCCAGCTTCTCTTTGGATTACCTTGTGTATGAATTTTGCAACATCAGACACAAGGTATGATGTCGCCTTACCTTTTTAGTATTTAATCATGAACACTGATCTTCACTGATGTAAGGCTGGCAGTTGCTCTGGGGTCTTTTGTATTCTATTGGTAAGACTGACTACACCTGGGAAAGTTCAGTAATATTCTACATATTCTCGCTTTCCAACCAACAATTATTTCATGTTATCGGACAAGTTCTATCTTGATTGTTGACGTCTATCAATTATCAAAAACACAGGTAATTCCTCATTCAGCAAGAGGTTGGGATTATTCAATCAAATAAATCCAAATCAACCAAGGATAAAGTTGCTTTTGATTGGTTTTAGTCTGATATTAAAGTTGATTTGAAACATGAAACTGCTGCATCATAGGACAAATCTTTAAGGGGTCACACACTTTTTCATGGCACTGTACATTTTTAAATAACTTGAAGTCCACATAAGAAATAACTCTAAACATTTAACTATGACTATCCGCTGGTTCATCTAGCAATATGAAACACACACCACACACAGTGTTAGTCATCCAACAATGAGCCCAGCACACCGTTAGAGGTTCGCAGGTGAGCTTCCTAGGAATGCACAGAACTAATCAAATCTAGAGATGCAGTCTCGTGATGTAGCCCACCAACTGTGCTGCACTGCAACATAAGCCCTGATCATCTTCAGCTAAAACACAAACGTTCCTCATGAATCTTCTTTCTCCTCAAGATCTCTGAGGTCAAAAGTCCTGATGGATCCTCTGATGGCGTTTCAGATTGCATTTCTGGGTGAAGCGTTTGCCGCATGCCAAGCAGCAGTAAGGTCTCTCGCCTGTGTGGACGCGGGCAGCAAAAAGGACGTTCGCCGGTCTGAATCCGCATGTGGCCGGGGGTTTGGTTTTGGGGGAAAAAGGTTCCAAGCTTTCAGGTTGCTGGGGTGGGGAAAGCTCTTGTCACATTCCTCGCAGCGCAGGAAGGGCCTGTAAAGCTGAGAGTCGGGAATGGAGACGGGGTTGCGGGCCGACTGATGGCAATTTGCAGGGTGATTGTGGGATTTGATGCTGACCCACGACGTGCTGGCGCGGTGAGGAGCTGTGGTCTGATTGTCACCCAGGTGAACGCGCTGCAGTGGCAGCAAAGACGAAGCGGCTTTGGATGTGGAGGAAACCCTGTTAGGGTTATTTAAAGGTGCAACCTGAGAGTGAGGGTCGGAGAGCGCTGCTGTTGTCATGTTTGACAGTCTGTGTGGAGGTTTCTTCAGTGGTCGGTGGAGGTGTTGTATGGCTGCCTGTAGCCTGAGTCCTGAACCCCGGTGAGAGTGGAGCTTCACTCCCTCCTGCGCTGAGGATCTGTGGTAAAAGTGGCTTGGTTTGTGTGCTGCGTTCACCCTTTGTTCCTGTAACGAACCGGTGAATGATTGTGTCCCAGCTTTTGCCCTTTCTGTAAACCCATCAGAATCGATAAGGACTTCTTCTTTAACAATCACGCTTGCTGTGTTGCTGGCTCGCAGTCTAGCTTTAGGAGATTCAGAACAGGAAACCTGATCTCTGACTGAGGTAAACTGAACATCTGCTCTTGCAGGGCCAGAAAGCTCATGCTCCAGATAATTCACAGAACCTTTAGGTGGGGATGGGAACTCAGATTCTGTGCCAACATTGTGATTCTGCTGGAGCCCAGCTGCTGTGGCCGGCAAGTCAGCCCACTTGGAATTAAGTTCAAAAGCTAAAACAACGGTCTGGTCCGCCGCCACTTCTTTTTCGTCCTGGGTCTCGGGATACGCACAATCAGTGGACATCTGTGGGTCTCTCTTAATGACATTTCTTGGCAGCTCTTCATTGTTTGCTTGGCCTGGTGTCGGCTGTGCTTCAACCAAGTCACCTGCATTCTCTGATTCAGCTTCACCTGGAAGAATTTAAACAGATTAATAATAAACTGAACAACAAAATCTTTAAAGTATTTGATTTGGTTACTATGTGATAAACCAACATAAATTAGGGCATAATAGTGGGATTGATGGATAATGATATCTGAATATTTTTCAGAAGTTATTGCAAAAATAAACTTGGAAAAAGTGTAGTGTCCTTGCTCAGGTGGGAGAATTTGTCGATATGACAACTATGTGCTGTGTACTCCAAAAATCTTTCTGTTATGTTTCATCTCTACAGTGGTGGCAGCATTAATACTTTGGAGATGTGTTTCTTCCAGAATTAGGGAAGGTAACCACAGTTCACCTGTAAAGTATTTTTTTAAATAACCTGATACTTACAATCAGAAGTACTGCTCCACTCTCTCAAATGCAGAGAAAAAGAAGACAGTTTATTTAGTTCTTCCTCTTTAATTTCTGTAGATGCCATGATTTCCTTTTCTCCTGTGATCTGAACAAAGAATATTATGTGTGATGAAAACCTAGACGCAGTACAAAATCATCTTATTTAACTTTTTACAACCTGTATATTCATCTTACGTTTATTCTGACTGAATCAAACTTTGTAAATAACATTTCAAGCCTTGTTGGGAGCCAAACAAGTTCAAAGTTCCACTACAGAAGTAAACACCAACCAAAAACAAATGTGCTGTGCTCTCTATATATCAAGGTGCCCGTTTTAGAGGTTATTTTGCTCCAACACAACCGTACCAATATCGGCCAACACCGATATGGGGGCCAATATATTTTATGTTAAAAATCTTGTCCACATAAGATTTGTGCTGTTGCAGAAAGCAAGGTTGGATTAAAATACCTGACTAATCAACTACTCATTTAACTTTTTGATTAATTTATTAATTACCAAATAAATATTAGCTGTAGCTTTGGAATGTGATAAATAGTGTATATCTGCTCTTTAATTTGTCTCTGTTGGAAGCAAGTTGAAAATAAAATTAGTTGCTTTTCAGCAGCACAGCCTTACTGTTCTATACTTTTTTTTTAAAGGCTACATATCTTTGTTTTAAAAAGTTGCCAACCTCCAGTCGGGCCATCTGGATAGTCATGTGACTCACCTTTGACTCTCTTCCAGGACTCTGGATCGGTTCTGGATTGTCTGCTGACCCTGTCTTGGATTCTTCCCTGCTATTTGACAACCAATGTTGAACTGCACCATCTGGATTATTCACCTCGCAGTCACTCATTGTATCTGCGATAAAAGGGAAATGCAATACATTAATGTAACATAGAGTACCCATAACCTGCTTTGGAACTCTTGCTGCATGTTCTTACCATGCTCCTCTGCTTTTGCTTTTACCACGACAGGACTCTGATCTGCTTCATTGCTCTCCAACTCAACAGACCCGCCGGTCCTTTCTGCATCCCCGCCGTGTTTGCTCCCAGTCCACTGCAGCTGCAGCCTCAGAGAGTCCACCTCCAGTTTGCTGCGCCTCAGCTCCATCATGAAGACATCCTCCACCAGCCTGGTCACCTCAAACATCGCTGACTTCACTACAGCCTCCATCACATCGGAGAGCTGGGTCTGAAAGGTCACGATGAGGGTGTCCAGGTCCGACATGATCCACTGACACCCTGCGACTCTGTCCTTTACTGTCCACTTTCAAAACTGTTTGGGGAAAATCTTTAAGAGTGCTTTTGTTTTGGGTCAGCCAGGCATCTATTTGTCGGTGTCAGATTCCCTGGTCAGCAGGTGATGGAGTGACGTGATTTAACAATAAATATTATTACTGATTACTGCTGACATCAGATATTCACCTCGTGATATTAGCATGACGCTAGCGTCCCAAAAGCTAAATCCCGTTAGTAAGATAAGCGAGAAGCAAAAAACCATGGAGCGCATGCGCAACAACGCAATCAATCCGAACGTTCCGCCGTGGATTTTTAAATTGGATAATCTCTAATTAGGAGCAGATATTAGGATGAAGAAGGTAATCAACACCCACTTTGTGAACCTTGTTTTTGCTTGTGACATCACAGCTGACGCACTACGGTGGCCTGAAGTTAGAAAATGATTGCGAAGCGGCGATCTCTAGATACAATGATGATTTTTATTTAATTTAAAATACGTCTCACGAGCTTGAGCAAAAAATATGGCATAGTTTATTTCTAGATCACCGTATCTAATGCCAAAAGCATTCATACACCTTAAACATCTTTTGAAATTTTTGATCAAATAAAATAAAAAATGAAAACTAGTCAAAAACATTTTTTAATGAATGAATACATAGAATAAAAAAACATTCTACATATTTCCACTGTGATTGCCCGAGCCCTGGTGAGCCAGTGTCTGTGAGCTGTGTCAAAGATGGAAACCAGTCCTGATTATTCTCTCAGCTGTCCTCACCACTCTCTCCACATAATGCCAATCAGAGGCATTACATATCCCAAACCAGACAGAGAGGCTGCTAATTTTCATGATCTCTAGCGCCTTCGTAGAAAGTGGTGAGAATGGGAAGGGAGAAATTTGCTCTTCTGATCCATCACAAAATGTGCAGGTTGTTGTGCTCTAGTCACCTGACCAAAGACATGGAGGGACCAGGTCAAAGTGTCTGTGATCTGTACCTTCAGGAATATAATCCTGCTGACCTGCATTGGTGAGGAGGGCAGAGAGGAGGGCAGATTTTTTTCTTAAATCGACTATTTCTTTTGTTTTGTTGACATTCAGGATTAGATTGTTTGCATCACACTAGTCCATCAGGTGTCTCACCTCCTCTCAGCAAGACAGTTCATTATTGAACTGGTATAGCAGTCATGGTTCATCAGGATGAAGAGCAATGAGGTCAATACATAGGAGGAGACAGTGCTGAGAGAGATGACCCTTGAGGTATTTTTGCCAACCCCCTCAGCCTGGGGTCTGTCTGTGAGGGAATCAGACAGCTAGTTACACAGGGGGGTGTTGAGTCCAAGAGGAGCTAGACCATATCCTAGACCATGTCCAGTCCAGTCCCTCGCCTACTTCTAAATGAGGTTTCCTCTAGTAAGCAGGGGCTTACAAGCAGGAATTAACATTACAGAAGGATGGTCTCATAAACCAGGGCTGTCGTGAATTCTGCTTTAATATTTGTGAAGGCTCCATCTATTGTTTTGTTGGTTTATATAAAATCATATTTGTGTAGCAGAATGGCCCACTCAGACCTCAAATGACTTGCAGCAGTAAGTCCACCAAAATATATTTCTAGAAGAATAAGGGAGTCTGAATTCAAATGCAACCTACAGTTTAGTATTTGTAAAATGTCTTGAAAACCAGGTGTTCTTTCTTCTTCACAATAATGTGCCACTTTGTTTTGGTATATTATATGCACCACAATAGAAGTTTGTGGTTCTAATGTGACAAAATGTAAAAATGTTCACTGTAAGTGCAATGTAATTGTACAGAGCATTGTCTGATGGAATCAAGTAAAATCACAATTATAGCATCAAAATGAAAATAATTCCTCAAATAAAAAATGCTGATCTTGATTGATTGATTTTACAATCCACTTAAAAAAAAGGTTGTTTATTCTGAGTCAGAAAAAATCTTAATTTATAAATATCTGATTAAAGCAGTTTTGATTGCTAAGGTTACCTAAACAAAGTAACTAATCATTCTGCTGGATTTTGTAAAAGCCCCAGTTTCAGGCTACACAACACACCTACCTGATGAGACAAGTTGAATTACAAAAACATGTCACAAGCTTCTCTTGAACTGGCAAGAAAGCATTCAGTTCAGCTCAAAAATACCTTAATAATCCCAAAGGGAAATTAAATAAAATGCCATGAACGGCTGCCATATAGCAGGTTGATTATTCTATTTTGGAAGCAAGAAGAAGAAAATAATCAAGCAATGACATCCAAAGCCAGTTTTATTTTTTATGCAGTTGAGATTTCACATTGAGTACATTCTAATCAAATACAGTGAATTAAATATACAAAGCGTACAGGTGTTAAGTTGAAAACATCAATTTAAACGTGAAAAATATTACACTTTGTCATTTATTTTCAGAATAAAACATATTTAAATAATTGCATTAAGTAAATGCAACAGACAACTAAAGAGTTTGAAACTTAGCAGTGCAAATGTTCATTTGTAGATTACCAGATTGAAAGAAAGAGAGCACCATTAAACCCAAACTCGCTCGCTTGCTTTAGTCCTACAGGTCTGTCACATGTTTGCGCTGATGTGACTTGAGGTGGTCCAGGCGTTTGAAGCTGTGGCCGCAAATGGCACAGCAGTACGGTCTTTCCCCCGTGTGGGTGCGCTGGTGTACTTTCAGGATGTCTGCCCTAGTGAAGCTCTTATCACACATGCTGCATCGGTGAGGTTTTTCCTGCGTGTGAATCCTTTGGTGCAGCTTCAGGTTCCAAAGGCGGCTAAACTTGTTCCCACAAACAGCGCAGCAATACGGTTTGTTGCCTGTTTGGCCACATTTGTGAGTTTTTAAGTTGGCAAAGGATGGGAATCCTTTTCCACAGTGGCTGCACAGATGGAGGCCCTGCCCTAAGTGGATCCTCTGGTGGACTTTCAGATTACAGGCTTGAGTGAAGGTCTTTCCACACTGGTTGCAGATGTATGAGGATCCTTGTCCTGTACCTTTATGGGACTGTTTGTGGGGCTTAAAAGAAACTGAATTAGGTAATGTGGTAAAACAATGGTTGTGGGTGCTGCTCCTTGCTTCATTTTCTGAATTTTGATTATGTAATCTTTGTTGCAAGTCTAAAGTGTCATTGTATGAAGCCGAGGATTCATATGATGCAGTGGGGAACTGAACTTCCTGCCCTCGGAAGCTTATTCTGCTGCCCAAATCTCCAGATGTCTGATCGGAGTATCTGATATCTGGCTCCTGCAGATACCCTTCCTCATCAATAAGCAAGCCGCTGAATTCCCCGCTCACATCACGGTTAGTCCTAACAGGGGAGCTCTCCTCAGGTCCTCTATTCTGTGGAGACCCTGCCGTGTAACACTGGTGCTCAGCTACTTCAGGATTTTTTCTGTTCTCGTTAAATTGATCCACATAACTAAGGCCATCAGGTAGATGGGTTGGAGAATCTTGTAGTCCATCATAGTTATCCATCTCTCCGTATCCAGGTTTGCCAAAGCTACCCAAGTCATTCAAGACGTACCTGTTCTGGAAATTTGATTCAGAGAGGATCTCCGATTGTCTGTCTTGGCTCAGCTCCGGTCTCTGGTCAAAGCCAGGTTCCCAGTTTACGTGGCAAGCTGTGTTATTCTGCTCACTGAAATGCTTACTTGGTCCTGGAAGACTTGTCTCTGAAATAAGATAAACAAACTGTCAAGCTGGTCACAATGGCATACCGAGCATATGAATAATGCAGTTAGCTTCCAATGTGGATCATGTTAAATTTTCTAACACAAAGATTGCAAGACATGTTTTCCTCTATACTTTGTAGTCTTCATAAATAAATACTGTTTTCATCACCAACTTGCATAGAAACTGACCTTCTTTGTTGACACTCCACCTGTGGGATTCCTCGTCTTCTGGCTGGATGCTCTGAGGAGTTTCTTCTTTGAGTTGTCTCTCACATGTATCCTGTTGTTCACCTGCAGCCTGGAAGATAAGCAAGTTGTATTCTAAGGGTATCTTATTTGACTGCGAAAGGTAGATGTTGCAAACCTGTACCCCCAATGAATCCAAGCATGAATCCCCACATTAATCATATGACATTTCAGTTGCATTTATAAATAATGTTGGAATCTGTATGCTGCATATGTAGATCATTATGAGTGATAATAGGGATTAATCAGTGGGAAGCAACATTTCAATAAAGAATGTGACTAAAACACATTCAGAGCTACAATTAATGCTTTATGTCATTCTAATTCTAAAGCAGGATCTGATGCAATTTAGTTTCATCTTGATTCATTTGAGTATAAAACACATCAGCCTTTTTTTGGGAATTAGAAGTCTTACATTAAATTGAAGATTTTACAATAAATTCTGAAATTAAACGGTAACTAAAGCTCTAGTCGATCATGTCAGGAGTCTCCATGTAGAGGCCTCGACTACCTGAAGATAAACTAACCCTTTCCTTATGAGACAGATTATTGTGGAGGCAAAATCATGAATAAAAATCCCAAATATATACACTTCTAGATAAATGAGTTCAGGATTCTTACACTAATAACACACAGGCTGTCAGATCAATAAGGGCCAGTTAACATCTGTAACTAGCAGTGCTAAGTGTGATCATCATCTGAAGATAAGTCAACTCAAATGGGGACAGAGCAATGTCTAGCAGTCTGGTGTGAGGATCCCAACCTGAACTGTAACATCCAAATAAAAACAAAGGGATTGTTGACATTTACTATTGTGCAAATGAGGGTTGTAGGATTCACATATGCAGTTCAGCTTTGAAAGACCTCATCTCTCACCCAGAGAAGTTTCTTTTCTACTGCGTAAAAATATAACTTGCACCTGTAACACAGAGCAACTTATCTGCTGAACTGAATGGCTTTAGATCAGTTGCTTTTACTTCACAATTAGTGAAGCATTTTGAATAAGAAGTTCTTCTTTAACACCTAAAATGGTTTTAAAGAACAAAGTACCAGGTCTACTTGACCCAGCGTAGTTTGCCTCTTGCCTAATTGGAGCTATGGAAGACGGCTCTACCTTGGGAAAAAACAAATCTTTTTAAATTAGCCATTTAAGTTTTTATGTAAGCATCCTGAAAGCTAATTTATGATTATTCATGCTTAAAATTGGATCATAATAAGTCTGATTAATGTCAAATTTATTGGCTGAAAAGCACAGAAAAACATTACATAGATATCACATCAGTGAGAGTTCTTAAAAAAACCCACCTGTGCCTCACTGCTCGCCTCTTGCGTCGCCTTTTCGGCGTTCTTACTTAGTCTCTTTCCAAAGGTGTCTTGGTAACTCTGTGCCTCTTCTTGTGTCACTCTCTCCTGTTTCAGGCTTTTGTCTGTGAAGAAGACAGAAAAAAGATACTCAATACACTATTTGACAAAGGGTCAAATAGTTTTGATTATTAATTTAAGAACGATCTAATGATCTTAAAACACCTTTAAATCAATTATGAAGTTGGAAGATTTTTAAATATTTTGCAATAATACTACAATTATAAGTATTTAAACTTGTGGATGACAGAGATTTGGGGCAACTGACGAAAGAAAAGCAATTTAAACATTCCTGATTAATTTGTCCACATACTTTTTTTATACTGTTAATGTAGACTCTTTGAAAAGGTTGTCTTGTTTCAATAGTAAATAAAGTATTTATCACCATATTGCAATGTCCAGAACACCTGAAATAGTAAGAGATGCCTATTTTTATACATAAAACTGAATCGTTATGATTCTTTAGGTCCAATTCAGTTTAATTTGAGTTCTGACCTTATCCACTTAAATTCAGCAAAGTTAATTGGATAATATATTTTCTTCATTAGTTCTGGATAGCTCTACTAAACTTATCTTTTAAGTTTTCAGCTGTCTTATGGGTTTTATCTGGCTGTGAGCTACGAAACCTAAAATTCTAATATATCTATGTTCAAGCCAAATAAATACCAAATTGGCTTCACAACATTATTTAATGTTAAAGTAAATATTAAATTAATAAGAATAAGAACAGACAAATGAATAAGAACAAGATAATTAAAATATTGTATGACAGCAGAGATGATTGAAAAGAATAAACATTTGACTGCTCACCAACATTTTTCTACATTACTTTTCCAATTTATTTGTCTGTTTCTGCTCCAACTTTCACCTATGCTCATGTTATCTAGATTATGATGAAAAGAACACTGGAAACAATTACCAAAATGGCTCTATGTATTATGCTAATGTGTAGCATAATGCGTAAGCAATAAATCAGAAATTCCCCAATAAGCAGTCCAGCCGAACAATTCAGAATCCCTGAACTATTTTTCTTGAAAACTACAGCTGTCCCATAGTTTCACCAAGAGTAAGTAAAAGTAAAGTTGCCAGTGCCTTAACCAAAATGACCAAAGCATTATTTACAATAAGTCCATCTAAGCATGGGATAATATTTAAAAATTAATAATGTGAAAAAGAAACTTGCATGTCTCCATTTATCATACTGCCTTGCAAAGCAATAGATGAGGATCTATGGCACACCTATAGATTGAAGCAGAAATCATTATTAGTAATTATTTGAATCGAAAATTGATTTTGAATAAAACCGGGGCCCCCAAAATTAGAATGGAATAATGAGGTGGTAAAAGATCCCCATGTCTGAATGAAATGCAATGAAGGAGCAGCCAATGTAGCACATCCTATAATCACTTATTTTAGAGCAACTGTGAAGATCGCTTCTGTTCTGACCTAGTGATAAAATAACTATGATGCAGTTTTAGAGGGACGTGAGACATCACCCACCTGTCAGGCCTTTGTCCTCTCCGGTCGTTCTGGCTCTCCCGCAGTCAACACACATCTCCTTCCCGTTGTCTTGCCTATCTTTCCGGCGGCTCTCTGCCGACTTCAGCCTCTTCTCCAGGGAATCCACCTGCTCCCTACACCGCAGCACTTCCTCTACAAAGCTCTCCTCTACCAGCCGGGTGATCTCATAGATAGCAGCCTTGAACACCGTTTCCATCACTCCAGAAAGCTGGGACTGAAAAGACTGAATGGTCTCTGTCATTGTGGCGACTGTGTGATAAAATTTATAGTGGAGAGGAAAATGTCCAAATTAAACTTCAAAACTCAATAGCAAACATCGCTGATATCCAAGTAACGGAAACTACTACAAATTAGTCTATTAAGCCACACAAAAAGCCCGTATAGGTTTAATGCTCAGCTGCTTTCCATGTCAGCAAAGCACAGCTAAATAAATGATCAGGGTAAATATGAATTGTTAGCCACCTAGCTTTTTGCACTAACTTTAGTTTACCGCAAACCCACAATTATCTGAAACATCTCTTACCCTTTATATTCTTTATACGGTCTAACGATATATGTTAAACCGTGTCACCAACGTATTGGTAGAAAGAGTTACCTAACAACTTAACAGCTAGCTTATCCCTGAATAGAAACTGTTTATAATCGCAACTGTATTTCCCAGCACAACAGCCTGACTTCCTGCTTAAAAAAAAACGGCTTCTTCTATTTTTATGGCGGCTGGCAAACAACTTAATGTGCAATATCGCCACCTTCCAGATTGGAGTATGGATCACATTTTCAATTACTACTATGTATGTACAATTTGACTGCACTCTTTTTTACTTTTTTTTTTTTACATTCAAATCAATAGTATTCTTTTTTTTCCAGCACTTTTAGCAAAATTGTCAGCCAACTAATTACGATTCTAATATGGGGAAGAATCCACACTATTTTGAAAACTGAGTGAGTTATATCAAATATAATGTGTAGCCTTGAATACCTGTTAATGTGGTACTTGAACAAATCACAGCGGTATTTTCTCTAACTTCTCCAGTCCACTGGAAAATTAAATTGCCATTAATTTGTATTATTTTATTTTTTATAATATTGAAATCTGGAATTACAACTTTATTATTTATTATTTTATTACTTATTTTAGAGGCATCTGTATAGATTTGTATATAGTATGAATATTTCCATCCTACTTACATTTCCACCTCATTTCTTACTAATTATCTCCTTTGTTTCAGTAAACGAGGGAGATTTTTGCCAGTCAATCAACTACAACCGCATTACCGCCCCCATCTGGTTGAGTGTGAATTAGCTCGACAGTCGACTTCTAATTTTAATTTTATGCTTAAAATATACTTCATATTCTCTGCCTTCCTGGCATTTTTTTTATAACGGAAGATAAAAGATAAATATTCTTCCCTCTCGGTGATATGCAGGGTAAAAAATACGAAAAACCTTTCTAGAGTATGAAAGATGTCCTGTGGTTACATTTTAAATTACTTCCTGGTAAATGTGTTCTAAATTAGTGTGTTCATGTTCACGGTTAAACAGAAAAGTTCAATAAGTTATTGTGATCAAGATGAAACTCTTCAAGACTAGATTGTTGGGGCAAGTTAAAAAGTTTCACAAACATCTTTGGATTACAATTCTCTTGATAGGAATCAGCCATTTTATTTCAAATTTGACAAGGATAAATAAATAGGTAAACAAACAAACACATAAATAAATACTTATTTCACATTTAGTTTTAACTAATAATGTCCACATATTATTTTTATAATTATTTATCACTTTTGTCAACAACATGTGTTTTTCATTGAAGCTTTTCCATCTGTCATTTCCGGGTGTTTGTATTAATATTCGCTGACGTCTGTCACGGTCCCACACTGGTGACCACAAGGTGGCAGAAGAAGTGATTATTTTCATTCACCGAAGAAGAAGGAAGAGGCGGAAGTAGACACGTTTTAGCCACATTGTGGCATTGTATGTGTCACGGAATGGTGCGTCTCTAGTTTCGGAGGTTTATGTAAACTCAAAGGTAATTTGCTGCTAATATTGGTGTTAACTTATTCTGGTGATTTAGGTAATTTAAAATCACAAATTCGAATAAGAGTTCGTGACCGGATATTAGCTCAACTCCAACCGTCATTTGATGTGCGTCACACAAAGCAGAGTCCGCGTCCTGTGCGTGTGAAGGAGCCATATTGGGTCAGCCGTTAATTCCCTGTTTTTAATGCTTTCGTTCCACAGCTGAACTCGTCTGGGTATAAACGGAAGGACCTTTAGGTTTTATCAAGATGTCGGCGGATGATTTTCAGTCGAAGTATGCCTCCGTCATGGAGAGTATGTTGAAGAGCGCCATCGCGGAGACGACGAAACTTTTTGAAAACATGGTGGATGAGCTGAAGGAAGAAATATCCAAGATCAAGAAGGAGAACGAGGACTTGAAAACGAGATGTTTCCAATATGAGACTGCCAAAAGCAAACCGGTTTCTCACACAGGAGAAAGTCACTGTGTTACAGAACCAGGCGATGCCTCTGAGAAATGCGACACTGCTATACAGTGTGGTGAGTAGTTATCCTTATTGCACTAAGCATAGCGCAGTACTATTAATATTGACTGTGTTTTTGTCGTTTAGATTTTATAATAAGGCGCGGCAGAATTTCCTCGTTATTTTGCTGCGTAACCTAAGCTCACGACCGTTACGTAATCGCGGCGTAAGGCCAATCTTTTCAGGAGGGTGGGATATATAAAAGGAGGGAAACCGTACTGTGGTCTTTCGGTGTAAGGAACAGGTGAAAGCGAAAGGGATTCTGCAGCAGTCTTTTGGCGCTTTGGCTACTTTTACTAATTACATGACAAATTTACACATTTACCTTTTTTCTCATTCTCAATTATTTATTTTTTTGTCCGGAGCTTAAAGAGATGAACCAACTAAAGGGCCAAGAACAAATTAAAAAGTTGTTGGATACAGTGTTCGATGCTGGTTGTTTTTCAATGTCCAACTTTATTATTGTTGTTTGTTTCGTATCCGACTGCATCTAAGTACTAAAGTCAAAGCAAAGCAGTCTGGTACAGGACGTTTTGTACCGTTTTCTTACCCGCCTCGAGGACGTTTTGTGCCCACAGTAACAACCACTAATTAAAGTAGTTTCTTGAAATGGGCTGTTAGTAAGGAAGTGTTATGGGACAGAAATATTTATCTGCAAAGGGTTTCTCCTTTATTAACTGGCCCAAACCGGCATAAGAACCACAATCAAAGGAAGTGAATTGTACATAAAACCTTCAAAAATGATACAGGATTACATTAAATTGTATTACATTATACATTTAATTATTCCTCTTCAATTCATCAAAGTACTTAACAAAGAAGATGTGTTTTGTTTTTTATGGGTACAAATTATGGTCTTCAAAAGGGGAATTATTGTTATTATTATTTAGCTTTATGTCACAGTATCCCTCATCAAAAACAGTCACTTGACTATGCTAATATGCTAAATATTTAATTCCAGCCTTTAAATTTCATCTACTATATTTATATATTTTTGTCAATTATAAAATTTCAAGTCTGACCGAGAAAGATTCCAAATATATTGCAATTAAATTCAATTTAAAACAATGTGCTTAAGAACATTTAATTCATCAGTGTTTTACAAATGTTCTTGTTAAACCTGCAGCAGGTAACTTTTTAAATATGTTTCTTTACATATTTGTTAAAACATTCACTATGTTGTGTGACAGTCATTGATACATTACTGGATTGGACAGCATCTGACTGTCAGCGAAGGAGGCTGTGAGCATGGCATACATGAGACTGATTGAAAGTGCTAAGACACTCCTCTGATCTCTGATTGGTTGTTTCTGACCAGGAGCTGTGGATTTTATTCAGATGGCAGTAAAATCGCTTAGGAAGAGGCAGAGTTGATCGATTTATTTTTAATTTTTTTTAATTATTTCATAATTTACAGTAAGGACATAGACACAGTTGTAACAAATATGTTTAAAAAAAAGAAAGTAGTTACTGTGTATTTAACTACAAAGTTTCACACTTTTTTTTATACGAGAGTGAGAAACTTACCCCGTTGTCAAACTAAACACTTTTAAACTACATACTTAAACTGCACACTATAGTTCAACTGTCTGGTTAAGTGTAAAGGTCAGTGTTCCTGCTGCTTTTATTTTTGTTTATTTTTTTATTGTTAAATTTTATATTCCTGCTGGAGAGCCCTCTGTTCCCATTTTGGGACTTTTAAAGAGGTGCTATTTTACTCTCCTTTGTCATTTATTTTCCATTATTTATTTCTAAACAGCTCTCTCACTTGTTACAAATAGTTTAAAAGTCTCGTAAAAGTGTCTGAGGCTTCTGCTGGCGATTTTGGATGGTGGAGTAGGGGATATGACTCACTACATGTGTTTTTGTGGCTATTCCAGTTAGTCATGTGCTGAGTAAAACATATGCATTTTATGAGGTTTTTTTTCCTGTTTCATATAGGCAGCACTTTTCTCTGAACACTATAACAATGGAAAGTGATAAAACAGCATGCTTAGTAGGCCTGCATTCCCCCTGTCAGTATTAACGAATCAAAACTACAGTATGCTGTTGCAGACATTTTTCCAACATGATTTTTCTCTTCATAATTGAAAGCATCCTTTTCATAATCAAAGCACATTTGGTCATAGAAGCCCCAAAAAGATATACGGTAGAATTTGTAATGAGAAAATATGAGCAATTATTGGGGCTTTGAATTATATCACTCAGTTCTGCTAAAAAAGGAAAAGTTATTCTAAAGGCAGCAATGTATATTAACTTTGTTATTCAACATTTTCCCAATTTAGCTATTAATTTCAGTCTACCATGTCAATTTGTATTTGAGTCTGCAACATAAATTATTTGTAATGATGTTTTTATTCATGTTAACAGATCTTGTTCCTTGCCGAACAATTCTGGTGGAGGAATGTGAACCATTAATGCGCACAGAACTGGAAAGGCACGGTCAGCAATGCAGCTATAAGTGGAACAACTACAGTTTACAAGAGCACAACTACGTCAGTTACAGAGACAGAAATTCTCAGATGGAGTTCGTAGTTGTCAAGCAAGAGGTGTGTTTTTAAACTTTGTATTTAAAATAATTTCCATATTTTTCTTGGAAATTGTATTATTTGTTAAATTCCTGCAATGATCTCACTGCCATTCTTCTCTGCAGTCCCAGCTCAAGCAAGAAGATGATGACCCTGAATTTGAATCAGGTCGGGTGGAGGGGTGGGGATCTTGCCGATTCTTTTATGCTGTATTCTCAAATTTTTAAGTATATTGTATATTTTTAACTAAATTTTCTTTCTCATTTATCATTTTTGTGTTAACCAGGTTCATTTGGGGCTTCTGTTGGTGAAGCTCCAAGTGGAAGACCAGATGTAAACAATTCTTCAACTGCCCAAATAACAGTACCTCAAAAAACGAACAACCCAGTGGTTTTACAGTTACCCTGTTTAGGAACTGAAAGTCCACAGGTAACACACAACCGGTCCACTGACATGCAGCATTCCTTGGTTATTTCACTTAAAGACGCTCTGAGGGATGATATTAAGGAAGAGTTGGAAATACTGGAAGTGGCAAAACAAGGACTTGGAACATCTGAGGGCAAACAAATGGTTCCTAAAGTGTGCCACATGGACAGTGCAACAACACATAATAAACAAACCCATTTAGAGTCTGCATCATTCAACACAAACATGGCAGGTGAAGAATTAAGCAAAGATGTTCTTGAGAGTGAAGATAATTCCAAGCCCAAATCTTCAACAGGTCGCAAAAGAGGACGCCCACCAAAGAAAACTAGGCAAAAACGAGCTCTTCCTACTTCAACAGATAAAGATCCAAAACACGAGGTGGACTTAAAGACAAAGGAGTTAACGCATGCATCACCACCTTTGGTGACTTCATCTGTCCTGAGTTCATCAATCCAAGAGAGTGCAGATACTTCTTTGAAAGACGACATCATAGATGTTGAATCTTTGAGTTGCAGGTTTTCCTCTGGAGAGCAACCCACATTTGAATTGCAAGAGCGTTGCCCAGAAGACGAAAAAGATGTGACGACAGATAAAACACCAACCACCTCATTGGGTGTCCCACTACAGGCATCTTCAGGTTTGCTCAAAGTTTGCCAGACTTCGGTTAGCCTTCAAGATGCCTTGCTGCTCGTTGAAGCTATGAATCAGTCAACTTTGGAAAAGAATGATCTCCCATTAAAAGTCGCATCACAACCTCAGATCACGACCAGTTCTGTTTCTTCTGTGGGTTCCTTCAAAGCAGTAGTTGATACCCCAACAGTGCAACAGATGCCTCCTGTTGAAACTCTGTTCATGTCGACTCAGACATCATCTGCAGCTGCCAATTTAACAGCTGCTTCTTCACCAAAAGTGGTAGACCTTCAAAATGTTGTTGTCACGCTACAACCGTCACATTTGTCTCCAAGCTGTACTGCATCATCTTCTTTGTCGTCGGCTTCTGCTACTCAGACTGTCATAAAGTCACTTCCGCTTCCTCTGATTCATAGGCCAGCACCCAATAAAGGACCTCGTACAATAATTATTCTCCCAAGACCTTCTCTTACATCTGATATTGTCAAAGCAGGGTCTCACACCTCACATTCTCCAGTTAATCCAGCAACTTTGAACAAAGGTTATCTACCTCCTTCATCTACAGCAGCTATGCTTCCCCTTTCTTCAGTTCCCAAAAAAACTATTAAAGTTGTCTACAGGAAACAGGATCCTGTCATGTCTTTACAGTCAAGCACCATCTTTACAGATCATCAGTATGTGGCACCTCAAACAATAACTATTGTTTCAAAAGCGATGCCATCTGGAGTCTCCAAAGAACCTGAGACAATTGCTCTTGCAGCAAACCTGGGTGACAAGGAACTTGTAGCTCCTGTTCATCCAGAATCATCAAAACGCTTAATGTCTGAGTTACAAGAATCAAGTTCATCTTATTCAGGTCATGCAACATCATCTACAAAGTTACACAGCACAACTGAAAACCTCAACTCTTCTGGACAAATTAGCACTAATGCTGAAAGTACAATAGCTTCCATTCAAGAACATTCAGGTTCAGAATTTCCAACTGTTGGAGTACCACCATCAGTGTCTTCAGCATTAACCCAAGCTACTGAGCGCAAACTCAGAGCAGTGGTCAGATTAACTCGACTCCCATTGTCCATTTCCACCAAAGAATCGGTCTTAATCTCAACTTTGGTATCAAAGGGTATCATCCAAGAGAGGTCATCATTTGCTTATGTCTCAAATGAGGCAGATCGACTAACTCCTGATTTGGAACAGGACATTTTATGCAGTGATATGGAGGATGAACAAGAAGGTGCATTCATAGCACAGGAGGATACATCTGACCCTCATGTTCAGATGAGTAAAGCTCAGTTTCTGGCCAAACTCTCTGTGTCACCTTTGGAAAATGAGGTAAGCTATGCAAATGCATAAATATAGTCAAGTGTTTCTATTTTCTTTTTGGGTTGTACTAAATTCACGTTTTCTTTTTTACAGTCCAACGTTAATGAAAGTTCAAATGCCAAAGGAGCCAAATCCATTGTTTCCCGGCTACGTAATCATCTCCAAGCTCATTTGGAAGCAAAAAGAAGTTCAACAAAACAGGTTGCAGGAGAAGAAATGCGGACTGAGAACAAAAACAACAAGAAACCACGGTTAATTGTTCAAGACTCAACCAAAATACCAGCTCAAGCTCTTTATATTGTCTCTCCAAGTAAGATTGCTTGTATGAAGAGTTTAGGACTGCAGAAGGGCGGTAGTGAACTACGTGATACTGCCAAAATGTCAGTGTCTACAAAGGAATCACCTTATGTAGATTTTAAGAAGCCTTGTTCAGGTGTTATGACTGGAAGTCTAAGGCAGTCGAGCTCTCCAAAAGAAAGTACAAGCATAAATATACCTAAATCAACTTCTATGAGCCCAAAGAAGCCCCCGTCAGATGAAAATGATACAATTTCAGGAATCAAAAGGTCCAGTTCTGTCAGTCCCAGGAGACCCACTTATATAAGTTTTAAAATAACAGGAAATGATTGTACCCCTAAAAGTACAAAATCCAGTTCACTCAGTCCTAAAAGGTTAACCAAAGTATCTTCTAGTCCTGAAAAGACATCTAGTGCAGTTGAAAACAGCTCAAGCCCTGAGATGTCGAGCACCCGAAGTTGCTCTACGTCACCTAAATCCAACCCCAAGACAAAATCCATGAAAAGAGAATACAGTTCTTTCACTCCTAGGAGGTATATCGTAACTGCAGACAGTTCTATTACTGAGATAACAAAGAGTGAACCTGAATCCCCCAGCCCAAAGTGTCTTAAAATGGCAAAATGTGATCCCAGTCCCCCAATGACTGTAAAATCCAATCCTAAGAAACCCAGACAACTTCAAGGCCATTGTGGTCGGAAACCAAACCATAAAGTTGCAAGTGCCAAGAAATTGACCAATGCAGCTAAAGGTAGGAGAAGAGTTGGGAAGAAACGAGGTAGCTATAAAAAGAAAAAACTAGAGTTACCAGTGATTTCATCAGGGGTTGTGAAGAAGTGGCGAGCTAAAGTGTGGTATCCTCCTACACTCCCACCCAATGAAAAACCTATGACAGACATAATAAGGCCGCCACCTCTAAAGGTAGAATACAGAATTCCTGACATACCCCTTAGTGCACCACCTATTGTGTCGCCCTTGCAGCCATTGGCTGTCATCGGTAGGCATCTGCTGAGGAACCAGTGTGGAGAATGTGGTCGTGTTTTTAGCAACAGCAATGCACTCGAGAGCCATGTCAGTCTCCATAAAATATACCGACCTTTCTCCTGTAAACTCTGTGGGAAGTACTTCCCAGACTCCAAGACTTTTAAGCGTCACGATCGGGTACATCGCAACGGCAGGATTCACGTCTGCCAGCATTGCGGGAAGGGCTTTGTTTATCGTTTCGGTCTAAGCAAACATATCCAAATGGTCCATGGCAGGATAAGACCTTTTATCTGCCAAGTATGCGGCAATGGCTTCTACACCAAACGGGATGTAGAAATACACATACGGATCCACACCGGAGAGAAACCTTTCCAATGCCACATCTGTGAAAGGAGATTTACAAGGAAAGTGGAGCTGAATGTGCATTTGCGGTGGCACAATGGAGAAAAGAGACACTGGTGTCAATATTGTGGAAAAGGATTTTTAGATTACAATAACCTGAAGAGACACAGATATACCCACACTGGGGAGAAACCATATTCCTGCCCACACTGCCCCAAGAACTTCACTCAGACTGGTCATCTGAAAAAACATGTTAAAAGTGTTCATAAAAAATAAAACTGGAATAAATTTTAAAAAACAGGGGACCACCTTGTTCTCAGTGCTTGCACTGTAAGAGATAAAAATCACCTAATTTTACATGTTTATTAATTTTTTTTTTCCTTTTGTTTTAGTAATGACTTGATGCAACAACAACATATACAAAGTTTACAGCTTTAGGAATTGGTTTTGTTTTCATTCATGCAAGAGAAGTAATTGTCTTGTTTAATGCATGTAAGGGTTTAGGAAAATAAAACAAAAATTGGAAAGTGTATAATGTGAATATAGATGCATTGACAAGCCCTAAAATTTCAATAGAATTTGCACAAAATGGATGCAACCTTTAGAAGATAGGTTGAGATCTTATTTTTTAAAACTTGTATAACCGACACAGTGTGCTTTTTATAGTGCAGCAGGAAAAAACATTTGTTGTTTAAAATAATTTTCATTGGTTGCCAGAGCTTTTAAGGAATATGTCATCGGAAGATTATCTATTACATAGTAAATGCTTTGTGAATTTCCAAGAGTCTGCATGTTGTAGCTCTTAGACACTTGTTTTAAATTATCCAGTGACGCAAGTATTTGACTCACTTTCCCATAACTTCAAACACAATTAAAATATTTAACGAGAATTAATGCGACATTGGAATTTGAACCAGCGGCGAACACATTGTTTATCTAAATATAATTAAAATTTTTATTTAAGAGAGAATTTTTTTATATTGTAATTTGTTTCATTATGTAGCTTTGTCCGGCTTAATGTTTGACCGTTGAATTGACTTACTTTTACAGTAATTCAACACATGTAAGCACTTAATGTATCAACATCAGAAGAGCTGTACATGTTTTTTGCTTTATCTCCTGTTTACACTGCTCATGGCAAGGATTTTTTATAAACGGTTTATAATTCACTTAGATATCAGGACATGAACAGTTTGAGCAGAAAAACTGCTCAGTGTGATTTTGTTCCATGCTTTACATTTATTTTGACTTCATTTTATGCCTTAGTTAATTGTCAAACAGGAAAAAGAAGCACTTTGACAATGCTTCAGTGTCTGCTGATTGAGTTAAAGAAGAAAGCAGAAAAATATTAAACCAAATTCTGTGATTACTGTTGCATTGTAAAAGTAGTAATACTTTACTAATTGCCTAAATTTTTTTTCAGTGCACAAGATATTAAAATGTTTTAGCAAAACAGACTTGATATGTAAGTTATGGAAGACAGCTGTATATATTGTAAAGATACTGATTTCTGTCAATTTCAGATGAATATTTTGTTGAAGAAATAATAAATGAAACATAAAAAAGTCTTGTTTTTGATGTTGAAATTAATAAGTATCCTTTTATCCTATAGACTTGGATTTATGCTACCAGGTAATATAAAACTTGGAGTTGTGAAATTACTCCAGATAGCTTTGTAGGTATTTTGGACATGTCTCCCTAACAAAGTATTGGTGAGACCTAATACCTTGAAGAGTCAGTCCCATACCGACTCTTCTTACCTGGAACGTCCTTAGTCTGTCCCCAGAAAGAGCTAGGGGTTGTTGCTGCTTAAAATATTTAGGCTCACTGTCTAGACCTCCTTAATGCTGTTATTTGACTTTGGACAAGCTTACAAGAACTATACCTGTCATTTAGGCTGTAATAAACACTCAAAAACAGAAATAGTGAAATGCTCCATTTTATTTGGTAATACATTAGTTATTTGAAGCCTTAATATTTGGTGCATGTGGATTTGAATACCAGTGCACTGTATTTTACTTGCATATATGATGCATAAGATGTGGCATCTCATTCTCAAAAACAGATCAAACATTTTTGAAGAGGTTATTTGTTCACTCAACTAAGTAAACACAAAAGTGTTCTAAGGGGCTTCCTCTTTGAGGTAGGCTTAGAGTCACTTTTTAATCATGGATTCATTTACTGCATTGGTAAAATGTAGTAGTAGTCCAGATATCTAGTACTTGACTCTTAAGCATTCTTAAGCATTAAAAACGAAGTTGCAGCGTTGTATTTAATTCTGCTTAGTAGCAATGACCTAACTTATTGTTTGCTGGTGCAGTTGCAGCACCAACAAGGTGTTTAATGAATGCCATCACAATAATCAAAAGTAAATGGCTTTAAGTTAACAAACTGCTTTAAATATTTAATAAGGCACAGAGCTTAAGTAGGTTTCTTTTTCAAAATGCATGATTAAAGAAATGTACTTAACATTTATCATATCCTATAAACTTCTTTAAAGCCTTACTGCAAAAATAGATGCCAAAAGGCAAAGCCACAGTGGCAACGACAGAGTTGTAGTAGGAAAACTGTATGAACGAATAATCGAGTGGTAGCATTTGCCCACATTGCCAGCCTTATCCACAGCTACAATCTCGACGATCTGAGAACAGCAGGAGGCGCTGTAATACACTTGGACGACGGAAGCATTCAGAGTGGTGTGTGTAAAATTCCCATTGCCTTGAATCAAGAAAATGCTTTGAATCCCAGTGCCGTTTTTTTCAGTGAAGTTGGCAGAGAGATCCCACTGGAAAGGTCCACATTTTGAGACATCATGAGGGCAATTTTCCACTACAGTCGTCACTTCACACTTTGGTGGAACAAAATCTGTGATCTGTGCAAATGCAGAAAGAAAGGTGACTATTACATACAGTGGTTCTTCGTTGTGTCTACAAAGCCTTAATAAAGCGGGGTTTTTATGATTAATCATTTTACTTTGGAATAAAATGCCACAGTGACGGTCTTAATCTTGGATTTGAAAAGGCACAGGTCAGTGATTGGTCCAGAGGAATCTGGTTGTACATGCCGTGACCAAGAAAGCCTATTCCCAATATTTATATTTAGTTCTTGATATATATATAAAAAAAAATTTACTTGGACTCAGTGATTTACCTCAGATACAAAAATCTAATAACTCAGAAATATAGGGTGGGGCAAAGCCAATAGGAGGTATTCTATATTAAAATGGACTGTCAGCCAGTGGAGAGAGGTCATAATGTGATGCGCTCGCTTCTGGACATGCCAGTTCAAAGACCTTGACCAATTGAAATGTTAACGCTGTTGAACTTGGACTTGGACTGTGGACTTTTAAGAACTGGAGTGGCCTTTCAAATCAGTAGGGTATTCTAAAAAAAATCCCTTTTTGGTTAGGTTTTAAAAGACTATTTCTAGAGCTAATGCACATATTTGGGGTGTTTGTTTGGTAATCAGAGCAAAACTCAAGACAAACCAACGTGACCTAAAAGTGTTTCAGTTCAGTATTTTATAATGAAAAGTTCCCCAACATGAAATTTACTGTAGAATGTGAAGAAAGTCCCTTGAAACACTGGAGATCCATGGACATCTTTCTCTGGCTATTTAAGGTTTGCCAGTGGTGTCTTTATTTAGCAAAGATAAAATGTTGAAAATGTGACTTTTTGGCCTACAGTTCTGTCCAAATTTGATCTAAGCCCTGACTTTGAAAATCATATTTGTTTTGATCAATCCGATGCAACTTTTTACCTAATGACATCAGTTGTCATTTTTAATGTGGATGTCTTTTCACACTTTCAATTTGTATGAAAGTTTTAGACAAGTATTCTTTGCAGATGTTATTTGTGCATAAATCAGAATAAAATCCTGTTTTGTTCTACCATACTTTCTTGGAGATCCTAATGAAAATATGTCATCTTACCTTATTGACAACAGACAGTCTCAGAACGGCGTAATTGGAGTCAACGCCACTTGAAGATTTGGCTTCAATAGTTAGAGTGACATCAGTGCCTGACTCTGTGTCAGCAGTTGGTGTAATAGTCAGTGTACCGTTAGCATATTGTGCACTTAACAAGCTGAGCCTGTCAAAAGATGAAAAAATTTGTTTTAAAATTATGAGAATTTAAAGAATTTGTGAACTTCAGTGTTAAAAAAGATAATTCATCATAGCACGATAGCATGAATGTACACCAATTAAAAAGATAATTTGCATTATTATTATTAACATTTTTACAACTCTCAGTTAAATTCTTGGTTTTTTTAACTTGTATATAGTCTATTTTGCAATATGTAGGCCAAGTTTTGCTTCTCATTAGTTCAGTAGCTTCATATGAGTTTTATAAATGCTTGATGTCACATTAGAAATGTTTTCCTCCCACCCCAAACCCATCCTGTCAGTTTTATACAAGAATATTTGGAAAGAAACCATATGAAACAGATGTTTCTCACGTGTTTGGGTATGACATAGGAAAGTCTTTGTCGTTTCGGGCATTGATGCTGTATGTTCCCCCTTCACCTTGAGTCATCACACTGAAGGGAAGTTTAAAAGTTTCCCCTGGCTCAACACTGCTTTCCACTGCAGCCTTGTGAAAGAAAAATCACGGCACATTGTTTGGGAGGATTGGTTTCTATCTTTTCACACCAAAAGATATTTTAATGTTCTTACATAGGCACACAGTGTATGTTTTTTTATTCAATTATGAAAACGTGGCATACTACATATGATCAGGAAGATGCATTTCTGCAGTTCAGTGTCAAGTCTTAGCTGACACTGAACTGGCTGGCAATGGCTTCCACACATTGCTAACCTGTAGCAAATAGTTTTTAAAGGCCTTCTGTTGTCCTCAGAATGTTCACTTGTCTATTTTTTATTTTTTTTTGCCTATTTTTTTTATTGCAGAATCTGCTGCCATGGTTAAACATAAGTTTAAACATAAGTTTAACCATGGCAAAGGCAAAGTTTTAAGTCAGTCAAACAGATGTATTTGGAGGATGTGAAGAGATACCACAAGAACAGACCTGGATATTGACTTTGGAGACTGACATCTGGGTAGTAGACTGTCTCTGAAATTTGCTGTTAGACACTGTGTCTGTTCCTTTCAGAATGAGCACAAACTCCCCCTCAGGAACAGCATCAACCGTGACAAGGATCTCTCCATTCCCCATGTCAGTCATTGTGCCATTGGTTACAACCTCTGGACCAGACATTGTTACCAAGCCAACCTCTCCGATAGTTGTTGAAGTCGGACCTTTTCTTCCTATTACTGAGAGCATCAGGGTGGCAGGCTGGTCTGTTTTTTATTTGAAAAGAAATTTGTTTTAGTTTTGTTTCACTTTTTTATCATTATTTCCTACAACATTTTCAAGATAGAATTTACAAATTTCTCTCATGAAGAGCTCTAAACTTCAATACATAAATGTTAATATTTCACTTTAGAATACTATGCATACAAAAAATACAGAACTGAGCTGTGTACCTGCTCGTGGACGTCCACTGAGTACTGCATAGCCTGCATGAGGTCCTGTGAAGTTTTCGACAAAGTCATAGATAAAGGTAATTGTGCTCTGGCCTGGAAACAAACAAAAACATTAGGATAAATTCAGAATAGATCTGGTGCATGAATTTCCCAATTGAAGTGAATGCACCTCACAAATGTAAAAGAAAAAAAAGATGAACAAATATACAATGCCTGACCTGTGACTTTGAGTGTGTATGGATAACTGGATTTGATGCTGATCTCCCAGGTTCCTGACTGCTTGTCAGCATACAGACGGATTCTCCTGAGGTTACCGACTGTATGGATGGTTCCCAGTTTACCACTGGCATCAGTGTTAGTCTGGGTAACACCTATAAATGTGAAACATGCAACATTTGTCAGCGTGGTTACTCTCAGAGAACAGGCAGGCATTCGTTCAGTTTTATCTGAGATTTTCTTTAAAAATGAGTTACCAGCAGGATTGGTCAATGTGAAAGTTAGTGATGTTCCTGTGATGTAGATAGTGATGTTTTTCAGAGATTCATCCAACACAAAAGAGAAAGTCTCTTGCCCTGCAACAGCAGCTCTCTGAAGAACTGTTACCTGCCAGAAGGATGGATAATTCATTCAGTTCTTTAAGCTACTTCAATCACCTCCAGACTAATACATGTAAATACTCCTACCAGAGCAGAAGTTGAGGTATCAAGGATAATATCTGTAGCCTGAGAGAGTTGGGACTTGGACACCTGGATAGCCTGCCCTCCAGATGCCAAAGCCAAGTCTTTATAGTCTGTGAAGGAGGGAATTGCGAGCGACCGCCGCCTCCTGCTATTCTCCGATATAAAGAATGAGACCTATGGAAAAGAGATCATGGAAAGATTAGAACTTTCATCTCCCTAATTGTGTAGACTTGTTATGCTTATGTCATCATTTAGTGCTTTTTGTTGTTTACCGTTGACTTGGTGGTCCTCATGAGAGCAATGATTGTGTCTTTGAGGGCAATGTCTTTGGCTGTAGCATCAGTGAAAACATAGATGTTGGATGAGGAAGGGGCTCCAGTGAGAGCCAGCTGAAAGAATGAATAGTTCAAAGTGAGGATTCAAAGTTACTTTTCATGTTTCCAGGAAGGGTGCACCGATTGCAGTTTTCTGGCTGATTCCTGATTACCGATCTGAAACCTGCTGATTCTGATTTTGGCCAATACCATTTTTTTGTCTGAAATGTCACTAAATGCAGCAAGAAAGCCACTGAGTTGGCAAAATTGGGGCAAATATTATTAAGTGCAAACGTGCAGACATGTCCTGATGGGCTGCTCTGTCATTGAAGCTTCTCTCACAGGAGAGCAGAAGATGACAGTGGCTGATTTTTGCTGAGGTAGATAAACTCAGAGGATAAGACTGGCTTCATGTGTAAGTATCAGCCTAACACAGATCTCCCAAAATTAAGGAAATTGGCGCTGATAAATCAGCTGGTCGATAAATCAGCTAGCCAGTACATCGATGTATCGCTAGTTTCCAGTTGAAATTTTAATAGTCAGTCGGGTCATGTACCTGCAGTCCTGATAGACACATCTCTGGTGTGTCTCCACCACCTGTTGCTTTGAGCTGGGAGATTTCTCTTTTCATTTTTTCAGCATCAGTTGTCCTGATCATAGGTCCAAACTCTACAATACACACATAATTGAGCCAAACACAGTGTAAGCAATTGAGATGCTTACACTGTAAGCATCTCAATTTAATAAGGTAAAATTGCTCATACCTGGGTCATTAAAGGGCACGAGGATGTACTCAGATGGTTCATCCTGTGTTCCCTTTTTGGTGTCAATAATTTTATACATAATCAACCTAGCTGCTTCGATATCATCTGACATGCTGCCGGTGGTGTCAATGACAAAGCACACCACAGATGAACGAGCAATCCCCATCATTCTATGAGAAAGGACAAGCAAATTCTTTTATTACAAAAATTTCATTCAGGTAGTTTTGTATGCTGACATACCATAATATCCACTAGTTAGAATTTTTGCTTGGTTTCTGACATACTCTGCAGACTAATTTGTAGGACTATTAGTCCTACAAAATAATCACAAGAATGTTATTTACTTTCCCAGTTAGTGATAATAAGGTTGTCTGAT
The DNA here is from genome assembly GCA_902982915.1 of Phalloptychus januarius. Lineage (NCBI taxonomy): Eukaryota > Metazoa > Chordata > Actinopteri > Cyprinodontiformes > Poeciliidae > Phalloptychus > Phalloptychus januarius. Next base: position 2,664,468 of record CADWAE010000285.1, read on the forward strand.
TAGTGTATTATGTCTTTTTTTAATCTTTAAATCTTGTTATACCTCAAAAAATCATAGTTGCCAACAGCCAAACGAATGTCTTCTATCAGTTGGAGGCTGGCAGCTACTGCTGCTTTTACAGCAGCATCGTGAAATTCCCTATTGTCAGAGCGGCGCTCGTCTTTGCTGATGCCTCCTCGAGGAGCTGTGGTGCTGGTGAGATCAGATTCGCCTCCATGGCTACATTTGCCTGAAAAAAGACAGGAGAATGAAGATAAACTGAGTCATAATAAACACCTACCTGTGGAGTATTAAATTAACTTTTAAACATTAATAGTGTCATCAAGAGTTTACAATTTGGCATGGAGAAAAGAATGCACTCTACTTTATAATGCTAAGTAATAGAAAGTATTTGAAGAAAGGAATAAAATTCTATGCTGCCTACAATATTTCTCAAAATGCATTCCACTTTTTTTGCATGATTTAACTCTGAAAATGTGAACGTTTTTAAATTAAGCGCAATGAAGTTGAAGACATCCCACATCAGAAAATAAGATTTTTAGTTGTTTTCAACAAGGTCTTAACACAATTGTTACTACCCCTGGCTGGTATTAATACTTTTGACATCCAACCTTTATCAAAAAGACAACATTTAGACTTCTGCTATAAGGTTTTGCATGATTGCATTCAGACAGAGTACGATGGACAAAGATGTTCCATATTTTGCTGGAGGAACTTAACAGTGAACTTTGATGATATTTTTTTAACTTTCTTACTACTCTTGGACTGGATGATAGTGCGGTTTTAGATTTGTTGTAAATATTAAATGATATACCTTTAGGCTTTTGAGAAGAAAATATTCCCATGTAGCCTGATGTGAGTTTCTTCTCTTTCAGGATATTGGAGAGAATCTGATTGGGACATTTTCTATTGGCACAGTCACTACAGGTCGGAGTATTCAGATCTGCACAAAAACAAAAGCAAGAAAAAAAGATGGCAGTGGAATTTCACAATTTTTAGATAGAATTTTGTCAGGTGAATAACTGTAAAAACACTCGCTAATTTATTTCATTGGCTATATGGCTCAGAAAACTTCCGAAACCACTGGAAATCAATCTTTTCACTTTGGACACCTGAGTGTTTTTCAGGAAAGGATGACGCACAGAAAATGTCCTTGTTTATGGAAAGCTGTATTTCAACACTTTTACCTGCCAGGTTTTTTAGAGGCAGATCTGGTCTTATGAGGTTGACATATGGTTCTGTGTATCCCAGTTCCACCCAGTTACTGTGGCTGTAGAAATCCTGAGAATCAACACAGACATTCATGCCATGAAAAATCAGTTAGCTCATAAAAAGTTCCATGGCCACCTCTGCATCTTATTAACAGTCATATTAAAATGTCCTTTTTATTTAAAAAAAACAAACAATTTCTTTACCTATCTATAGCATTTAAAAATGTTTCCTGTTTTGACTATAGTTTTCTTATATGTTGAGTATCAATGGCCAAAAAGGGCAATTATCAAATTAAATGTCAGTTTTAATTTTAAAAAAAGGTACTATACACATTAGACATACAATGGGTATAGAAAGTCTACACAACCCTGTTCATATGCCAGGTTTTCAGGAAGTAAAAAAATTACAGCAAAACAAACTTGAAAATTCCTGAAGTAATTTAACCAGGGCCTGCCAAAGTGTGCCCGTAAGTTTGGATCCACCGTTCCGATGCTAAAAATAAGCATCAATGCTAAGCCTAGCTCAAAAATTACAGAGTGGAGCATGTGGAGAATCACAAGAATGTTGACTAACATGGACTTGCACCATTCAGTATTTTAAAATTAATGCATAAGCTAAGATGAGCCAAAATGCTAATGTTAGCATGAATGCTATGAGTAGCTTGTGGGGTATCACTAGCCTGTTGTCTTACATTCACTCCCTCCATTCAGTATACTAAACATAGCTAAGTAAGAAAAATATCTGTGATGTAGCATTTCACTTCCCCCCACTGCCTTGCTGCCTGTCACTGCTCTCCCTATGCATTGCTATGGGCAGGCCCAAATAATTTCACAACTTTTTCCACCTTGATAGCAAAACTGAAGGAATTGCATGAATTTCTGACAAGTACTGGCTGTGTACTACATGTGACAACAATCTCCCTTTCTTCCCATCTGGGCCATTGGGTAGGGTGGCAAAATGGAAGCCTTATCTATAAAATTATCCAAGTCCTGGATAAGTTTGCAAAAAGGTATCTGAAATCTCCCAAACTCGTCGGAAAGTGTGTTATGGTTTGATGAAACCCAGGTTGAAATTTTTGGACATAATTCCAAAAAGCATGTTTGGCACAAAAACAACACTGTTTATCACCAAAAGAATGGCATCCCTACAGTGGAGCAGAGTGGTAGCAGCACCATGCTTTGATTCTGTTTTCCTTCAGCTGGAACTGGGGCCTTAGTGAGGGGTGAGGGGATCATGAGCGGTTCCAAATACCAGTCAGTGTTGGCACTAAACCTTCAGCGTTCAATTAGAAAGCTGAAGATGAAGAGAAACTCCATCTTTCAGCACAACAATGACCTAAAGCACAAATCGAAATCAAGAAAAGAATGGCTTCACCAGAATAAGCCTGAGGCTTTGGAATGGCCAGAGTCCAGACCTGAATCCCATCGAACATCTGTGTGTGATCTGAAGAGGGCTGTGCACAGGGGATGCCCTTGCAATCTGTAAAATGTTTTTGCAAAGAAGAGTGGGCAAATATTGCCACATCAAGATGTGCCATGCTAAGGCTCCTCCCCCAAAAAACTGAGTGCTGTAATAAAAGCCAAAGTTGCTGCAACAACGTATTAGTTTAAGGGTGTGCATATTAATGCAACCAGGAAATTTTGAGGTTCTTATTTAATATTTTTCCCCTTTAAAGGTTTCAGTTTGGTTTTCAATTGCATTGTACAAGTTATAAGTTACATTTAGACGTAGAAAACATTGTGAAATTATGTCTTTCTGGGATTGTTTTACATCATGAAAATATGGCATTTGAACAGGGGTGTGTAGACTTTTTATATTCACTCTATATGTAATAGCCTGACTTATGTTATCTTTTAGATTTATTTAGTTTTAGTATTTAGTGTCATTTGACCATCTCACTTGTACTGTGTGCAGGACTCTGCCCAATGTTTCCCTGGCAGCCTTGAAGTTCTCCTTCTGAATGTTAGCCTTGATGGCCGCTACACCCTCAGAGATTAGTCCACGTCCCTCTAAGAAAGCTTCAGAGTTGAAGTGATGTGGCGGACTGGAGTTTGGAGAAATTTTCAATGCAAAAAATGTTACTGAACGCATACATTTTAATTCACATTTCTTTCCACAGTATTTGTCTTCCCATGTTACCTGTTTGCAAAGTCACGGTCCACCAGACCATTCTGGGTGTAGATCTCTTGAAGAGCTGAGTGGAACTTGGCCCCGGAGACATCTCCTGGTGCGGTGGGGCCCAAACAGGCCTGGACTAACTCTGCTGGAGAAGAACCCTAAAGTTCAGAAGGAGACGTCAAAAGATAATAATTAACATGGTGGATGAAAACAACATGAGAAGTTAAACGGTCATTTCTCCCATTCTTCATTGCATAATGTTCACAATTTAACAGTGTTACTGTTAGGGAGAAGCATAAGAACAGCCAGTTACATTAACTTATGCTATTTGCATTTTAGTTAGTCATGAGAGGAGTCAGGTTTCTCTTTGCTGTCAAATGGAAGGTAATATTCTGAGAAGTCATTAAATGTGACAGTTTTCCATTTAACTCTTGTAAAGGGCCTGAAATAGACTTTGAATATTTTTATAGCGCTTTATGCTGCGTTACTTGTGGCTATGATTAAGTAAAAAATGTTCCTGTTCTATTGAGAAGGACACTGATTCATGTACCTGAATCTTTCTTTTACAAGATGATTATCAGTCAAGAGCTTACAGAGTGCTAGTTTTTGAAACAGGAACTGTGTATCTTGATTTCGTCTTTACCGAGTCAGACACAAATGTTGTATCCATCCTCGTAAATGCTCAGTGAGATTTTAAGAACCTTTTCAAGTCTAAACTGTGATGTGCAATGAAACAGCCAAAGATCTCAGAGTTAAAAGTGGCGATTTTTTATCAAAGCAAAGAAAAGGACATTTGTTTTTGTGACTAGAATCAACACTGGGAGGGAAAAAAATTGTGAAAATGGTTAAGTGTGCATGTTTAAAGTGAAGGATAAATTGATACAAAGAAGTTAAAGACAATAAGACAAACATGAGAACTGTGACTAAACTAAAATAAGGAGTTATTTTATTGAGTCACTTAAGAGAAAAATACAAGGGCTTTTTGTTAAATTTGAATATCACAAGCAACCTTAATTTATTTAAGGAATTCAGTCCAAATAATGAAACATACCATATGCAGTTCCACACATAGTGGTATACAGGATTAAAACATAAAGTTTTGATTTGATATTTACAGTTTTGAGAAATTAAATTTTGGGTTTGGGTGAAAATAAACAGTTAAAATATCTTACAATGCAATTTATATTATAAGCTTAACTTTTTGAATAGAAACAATGGAATGGATTAATGCAGTGTTAGCTGGTTCAATAAACAGTCTTTTAAAACTAAAGCAGCACAGAGCTAATTTCACAGAAGCTCTCTAATGTTCTTTTTGAAAATACATTAGCAAAACCTTCCTATCAAAACAATGAGTATTGTTAAGGTTATTGAGTCAAAAAAACAGAATAGAAATTATTTATATACTCTTGCAATTATTTCTATATTTTGAACTAAGAGTTAAGAAGCTTCTCGTACGCTTCTCATATGTCGGTGTCTAGGTAATTTGGGTAAATATAAAGAACTGAATAAAGAAATATGTGAACTTTGATCAGTGTGTGCGGGTGTGGTGACTGTGTTCTCTTATTTTTACTGCCTATAAAATTGACAGTAAAATGTGATGTCAGAGCCCTCAGTTTCTATATGTTGACCAACAGTTTTAGTGTTATTGCATATGCTTTTCTTCCTTCCTACCGTAGGTTTGAACTCATGTCCGGCTGCATCAGCCACCGCCCGGCACGTCTCTGCAACTTTTTGCAGCAGGGCCGTCCCAGTAATGCTGACATGAGTGGATGCCCCTCCTCCAATTGGAACAAAGGCCAAAGCAGGGGACATCAGAGTCAAAGTCAGCAAGGCTGCACCCAGCAGTGAAGTCATGATGACTCTAGAGAGACAAATAGAAACCCTTTCTTTATTAAATATGACAGAAGTACATCTGAATTCTGTAAGTCTGAATAATATTTCCTCATGTTGAATCTAGAGAGAGTAACATTTTTCAGAAGAGTAAATGCAACAGTTCGATAAAATTATGCAAGAAATTGTGACAGGAAAAATAAGCAAGATGATAGGTCTATTTACATGAATACCATATAAAGACCTGTCTCAATAACACATATTGCTTAATGACAATTTGTCCCCGAATTTATTGGCATTGAAATGCAAGATCACGTTGCCAAAGATCAATAAACTTTAAATTCTAATGAACATTTAACACTGGAACTGGAAGACATTTTAAATATCCAAATTAAACAAAAAAGCAGAAACAGGAATTAAAATGAATTATGATGTCGCTGTAAAAGATTGTCCTTTGATAGAAGGGCTAGTTGAGACCAACGCATCAGACTTAAGGCTTTTGTCTGCAAGAGAAAGGAGGAAAACAGTAAATCATGTAAATGGAAATTATTGAGCTTGTTTTAATTTGCCATGCAATTAATTGATTTATTGCTTATTGTGACAGGCCTAACTATGTAATTGATTTCCACAACACTGGAAGCTGTTCAATTCAGAGATGAAAGATAAAAAGAAACGTATGCAGAAAATCATTCAACCAGTTTCTGCTCACAGCCAACATGGTATCCTGGTCCTTCATTCATTTCATCCTGTATTAGTTACTGACAAGTGTCTCAATAACCATTACCTCTAATAGGAAAAAAGCCTTACAGGCAAAATTATTATAATTATTCAAAATTTTGCAAATAGATACAAAAAACAAATATTTAAAATACATATATGATTGAGTGAAATACTTCATCCTTTATGCCTTGAAGATAAAAAAAACAGTAAATTAGATGCTGTTTCTGTAGATGCATGAGTTAGATGAACGGAAATTATACACTCTAAAATATCACATTACTAAAATAACTTTGGTTATTAGTATTATTGAGAAAAGCAAGAGGCACTGAAAAGACATATTATTACAAAATCAATAAATTTGAGCCCATACCTGAATAATTTCCAACAGCAATGACCCTAGTTTCCTCCAACCCTAAAAGGGGTACTTATACTTAACAGGACTCTTAAACTCTTATAACTCTTAAACTTGTTTCTGTCATCAAACTATTGCAGCGTTAGTAATATTTATAGTTTCGTATAAAAAAAATTATGATTGAATAACTGTGTGCCCTTTGATTCATTAAATGACTGAGTAAATATGTCTTCATGCACAGCTTGAGACAAATGTGGGGCATGTCAGATGTGACTGATTTACCAAGACATGCAGAAAACTGAATTCTTAATTTATTTGGTACACATTGGACTATGTATGAAAAGCTGTTTCTTATGTTAGGCTTTGCCATGTTGTTTTGATTTGAAACAAATTTTAAAAAGCAAAAAGAAAGTGAGCAAAAAAATCTATTCTGGTGTTAATATCAACTGTTAGGTGTCAATATCTGCTAAGATAGCATCATTTATTAAATGCTATCATCTAATAAATTATAGCATAGATAAGACTGGATAAGATTAATTTAGATAAAACAAGACAAGCTAAAAACTTTTCTCTCCATAAAAATTGACATTTGGTTTTGTTGATCCTTTGTGCTATTTTTAACTATCTAGTTTAAATACAATTAAATGTAATCTATATTCTTGTTGTGTTACATAATTTAACCCTTTGATTTCATTAAATTTTTGACAGCATTAATACCTTTTTATGAGGTTTCTTCTCGTTCTTCCCCTTTAGATTTTTCCTTCAGGGAAAATATTTGTCTCCATTTAGTCATGACCCTTGCACCCTCTATCCAACTAACATCATGTCTTCTTGCACCACAAAAATTACATTTCTGATCATTAGTGATGCTTTTTATTTATCCGTAAGATAGTCTTTACAGTTTTACAATGTTCTGGGAAATGCAAAACTTCTTTCCCTGACCTAGAAATCTTTGGACAGCAAGATAAGAAAATTACGTGAGTCATAGTTTTCTCCTCCCTCACTAGTTATTCCAAAGTGCATTTCAGCAAAAGACACAAATACCCAGTAAAAAGGAGTGGAACATGACTAATGGCTTGTATGATAAAGAAATATGTGCCAGAACTTATGTAAGTCACAATGCAATTCAAATTCAATTCAAAAATACTTAATTGATCCCAAAGGGAAATTAAATGTCGTAACTCATATTGCTGGGTTGCAGACACGTGACCCGTTAATGCATGGTCAGGAAGTGGATTTTTCCGGTTCGAAATAGAGCAAAATGGATTACAGAGAGCCCGCTAATGCCTTAAATGGGCTGGCACACAGGAGGTCTCTCAAAAAATATGTATATATTTAAGATATGATCTATATTGCCTCTGTAAAAAAAGTCTTGTCATATAATCTTGAGGATTTACCCGGCGTCAAGCTGATCGACATAATTAACTATCTGGATCTGCAGACCTCTTATAAAATGAGCCAGATGAAAGTTTTCAAAAGCCTGGATGCATACAGTTATTTTATTTCTGGTTGTCAGGTTGAGTCAACCATTTAGGATCAAAAGAAGCATTAAATGGCTGTCGACTTGTTTCTGAGTAGTGAGTGAGTAGTGACTTGTGCTATTTTAAGTAAGTCTATTATAAGAATGCTACTCCTAACGCAAACAACAAGCTAAACCCTGTTATTTCTATGTGCTTGGAGCTACTTGTAAATAATTTATTTAGATTCTATAAACCCAAATTCATGCTGGAGTTACATGTAATACTGCATTTTTACAATGTAGGCCAACCATTCGCAGCAATCTACAGAAACCCCATTAAAACTCTGTCAAGTGTTCTATTTTGTCGTGGCTTCCCACACTTGAAAAAGGAGGACTTCAGACTTCAGGATTTCACTCAGACCCTTTTTTATTTTCACCAATGAATGTGAAAGAGTGAAAATGTGAAAAACCTACAAAACACATACACCATTTCTTTAACAAATATTTTTAGACATATGCATTAAGGTTAATTTACCTTAATGATCAATTCATTTTTAACCTTACATGTAAATGTTTTAAACAATTTCAATCATACATTTTAAGTGTTAAATTATCCAACTCAGAGTTCTGTTTAATTAAACAATTCCAAACATTTAGATTTACTCCAAACATTCCAGTATTGTTTTCCATGTCTTTTTTTCCCAAACATAAGAACCAAAATCAACATTTGCTTTTCAATTTGAGTTCAGTGGCAGGCTTACCGGTAGTCCTTGTTTAATTTAAGCCCTTTTCCACGACATGCAGGCTGGAGGCTGTGTTTGCCCTCCTCAGCTCAGCTGCAAAACCCAGGCAAATGGTAGGTGAGTTCTTTATGTGACCTGAGTTGAGGGTGTGGTTAATTGAGCCAGATCCCTTCCACCTGCTAAGAAGTGCTGCAGAATGGCACACTGATGTGTGTGTGTGTGTGTGTGCACACACAGAGGGATGCTCATGCAGCCTGAACTCATGAACTCATGAACTCACCTGAACTCATGAGCAGCTCTGCGCAACAAACACGGTATTTTAATAAATATATATATCTCTATATATCTTACCTTACATAGTAATACTTGTCTTTCTAAGTTACTGTCCAATAAAATACATAATACAGTATTTGAAAATACAATTTAAACGATGCAATCGTTAAATATTAGACAGTGGGTGCTGCAGACTCTGGTATTGTTAGTTTCTGAACCTCCTGTTTTTAGCTGTAGATTGTTCATCCACTTTTCTCGTTACTTTTTAAAAAATTAACTCACTGGTGACCAGCTGCCTTCGGCACACAAAAATAATGTTTTTCTTTCTCTCTATCAGACCGGTGGGAACAACCGTCCACAACACAAAACTTTAGGCATTTTGAAGCTGGGCCAATTGAAGTAAACAGGCTGCATTTACTTCCTGACCCCCATCTGCATGTGACATCGGTACCAATTAATCTGCAACCTAGCAATTAATTCAAATTCTTCGAAGACTTATTGTAGAGTAGAACATTTTATATCCAGTTGCACATGTACATTAAAAATGACATGTAATAAAACAACCAATTATAATTAGGAAACAGATAAATGACATTTTCTAAATAAAAGTGAATAAGACAAAAAAAGTTCCTTGTCTGCATAAACAAATACACAAAGCCACACATTTAACATTTAAACAAAGCAAAGGTATTACAAAACAATATGCATTACAAAAGTTCAATTAATTCAATCCAAGTGGAACAATCACAAAATGTCACCAAAATAATTCTGTCCCTCTAAAATCTTTCAAAAAACATAAAAATATATAGAGTTGTATAATTTGCTGAATATCGTATTGTATCGTGAGCAGAATATTACATATTGCATTATATCATGACATTAGTGTGTTTCTACAGCCCTAACGTGCAACATTGAAGAGATAATGAGCTGTCAGAGGTCATAATGAGTTTGCTGACATGTTATTTCACATCTACTGCTGTAGATTATTCAGAGGAGAGACTTAGTGACATCTACTGTTCTTTTTGTGGTACTTTTGTAGTTTACAATAAACTCCTGTTGATGTAACCATCATTGTCTTTACATTCATACAATCTATGATGTTCTTACTTGTCTTTAAATAACATTTCTACTGTTCTTGCTCATCTGTTTATCTCTAGCAGTCTTTTATAAAGAAGCAGATGATCATCATCTGTCCCAGAAAAAGTTTCTTCACTACTACGCAAGCTTTAGAAAATACTTGGGTCTCAATTTCTGTAGGTAAACCTTCTGCATAACTACAGAAGGTTTAGTCAAAACTTTACATAATTCAGCTTTTTTCGCAGAATAATAATACAGAAAATGTACTTTTCCATAACTGATCTAAGAAATACAAGCAAACAAAAATATTCTATGAAAACATGTCAGTATTTAGGCTGTATATTGCTGGAGCAGAGTATCATCACAAAAAAATACAATCCCGTGGTGCGTCATGTTCACACAAGCCTTGCCTTGTTGAGAGACTCTCTGATGTCAGACTATTAGTAAAACAGTGCAGGTATTATATTTCAGTTTTTCCCCCTTATAACAGTTTTGCATGAGCTTTTTGGATTGTTTGCATCTCTCCTCACCAGTTGCTGCCTGCATTAAAATTTCAGTATAATTTGCATCTGTGCCGTTTAGCTTTTGTTTAGCCTCTGAATTACGCAGATGCTGAGGTATGTGCATCTGCGTAAATCAGAGGGTGGGTGTCTCCAGCACAGGAGGGCAGCACAAAGCAATAGAATTGGAGAAATGTGTGTATGTGGGGGACAAAAAGAAGAAGCACGGAGATGATTTAATGCTTTATGCTCCTGTCTTACAAGCGAGTGTAACCAACAGCTTGGTGAGTATTGAGCTTATAAAGATTAGTTCATCTTATGATTATCTGCTAAGCTGTTATCAATGACTTAGTATAATAAAAGTAGATTGATGTATTTAATAATGTAGTATTATATCCTTCTGCTGGAATTCTCTCTTGATAAAGATTCTATGATATTCTGTTCATATAAAACACTTTAAGCTATTATGGTTTGGAGTACTTTTTTAATGTGCATTGTAGATGGATATATCTTTTAACATTATGCAATCATAGTCAGTTGAGTTAGTATATAAAAACCTTATCATGGGAGCTTGTTTAAATTAGACTGAATACTCAAATAAATCACTTTTTAATATCTTGACACTCTTTGTTAGTTGGTGGATAATCCACTTTTACAGTTAGTGTGGAGGTTCTACTGTGTGGAACTATGGGATTGTGAGGAATCCAAAATATTTCTTTCATAAACCTGGACAATAGTTATTTGTCCATATTATGTATTGGAAATCAAGGAAGTGAGGGTGAGAAGTAATTTATTTCAAATTTTCTACTGTTAAAGACATTTAAACTCAATTAGTCACATCTGCTCCTATTGAATGTCTGGCAAATGTTTGCTCAAGTCTTTTCGTGTGCCAACTTGGAATAATAATTCAACGGTTGGCAGGATGTGACTAAGTGTGTGAGGTTGATTGTGAGGAATATTCAAAACATGAAACACTAAAACTTTCTTGTTCAAACTTTAATTTGAAAAGCACAATAGAGGAGTTAATCAGTGCTGTCTTATAAATGTACAGTTATTTGATGCATACCTGTAGCCTCAAATAAATTGGTTCACAAAAGAAAATGTGAACCAATTTCTTTCAAATGATAACAAAACCATGCAAATGTGCATCATTAAACAAAGCATCTGTTTTTATTTACATTTTATTGAAAACTTTTAAAATCCATTTATACCCTTGACATTAGTCATTATAATATCTTAATTGGCATTACATCAATCAAGCATTTTCTTAAACCTGCTGAGTAGCTTTTTCCACATATATTTTCATTGGCTGTGACTTGCATGTAAAAAATGTTGTATCACAGTTGATTAAGCAATTAAACATGAGTTCATTGTATTTTGAAGCAAGAAAACAACAAATGTTCCCCATGGCGCTGGGTAAAACATGCAAACAGGGCTTTAAATGCTCATTTTTGCTCACATGTTTGTTAACAGGTATGTAAATTAGTACCTCAAATAAAGAATCTCACAATACCACATTTAATAATTATTATTTAATGTGCAACTTTCGGTACAATGAGGTGCTAAAACTTGGATATAAATGTTTGTTCAGCAACAGATACCCATCTGACATTTTGCAAAACAAAATCTTTGAAATATATAAAAACAACTTTATGGATTAAAAAAGCAAGCAAATTATTAACCAAGACTAAATTTTCAAATGTTGTTGTTAGCCAAAGAAAGACTTCAGCTGACTCATTTCCTTTTGTAGAGGATGTTTTCATCTTTCCTTCCCTTCCTCATTCATTTTCTGACCACTTTTATGAACTTTTTGCTGCAAAAACTGTTACTGATCCCATGTGTGCATCTTTAACTGTGAAGGACTTTATGTTTTAGTGATAGTTTCAAATTGTACAGTACAGGATAAGTAGTTCAGTCAAGACAGCACTGAGAGTTTAACTAAAATATGTTAGCACCGCTGAGGTGTTAATCCCTTCTGTCCATACAGTATTTCTCAGTAGGAATGTGGCTAGACAACATTAACAGGCTTTAACATGCTGGAAACAACAAAAGCAAAACCTTTTTTTTCTTCTGTAACTCTTAAGAGATCATAACCCCGGAACAGTTCTTAAAGATTTTTTTTACAGAGATTGCATCACATGTCCTGTACAATTAAAGATAGTTTTAAATGTTTCACTGGAATTGTGCCCCAAAATGGTGAGGAACGGGACCCAAATACAGAGACAAGGTAAAAGGTAGAGTAAGACTATTAACTTAGAAAAATGAGGAATAGAAACTACTTACAATCAAAGTGAAAACATAGCAATCACAAGGTCTAGAAGATAATAATAATGTAACAGTGTAATATTACAAACTAAGATAAAGCTAAGCTGAAAAGTTAACACAATGGACAACCATGTTGCTTTGAAGAAAGGCAAGCAGCTGAAGCTTAACTAGTATGAAATGAGTGAAAATATTTACACACAGGGAACATGGAACTATAATATAAACACTAAAATTAAGCAAAATACACAATCAAATTCCCAAAGATCAAGACAAATTGTAGTCCAAAGACAACTTCTTCTTCTGTCAAGGCTATTACCAGCTGAAAGGCTCGTTGTTTCTGTACAGATGGTACAGTGAGATTGTTGATGGAAACAAGTCAGAACAGAACAATGAAGGTATCGGCTTTCAAGAATACTGTTGTAAAAATTTAATTTCCTGCAGTCCCTATTATAGATATTTTAATTCTAACTTAATTTCATGTAATAACTTTTATTTTGGTGGATTTTTTGTGACAGAGCATTAGGCTTGTAATTTGTCTTTAAAAAGTATAGACTAAATAATGCTTAAAAGTGTTTCACCCAGGAAAAACAACAGTAATTAATCAGTTGTCTTCACAAAATGTTTTCTATCTTTTACATGTATTATTTCTTGAATCTAATTGGCTCTTTCTGATAACATTAATCCTAAAACAAAATCAATCAGTTTTGCAATAAATGTGCTTATGGCTATCTGAACTATTCATATCTCTTGAATTTTTCTCTAATTTAAATGTTAATACTGCATGCATTGATATATTTTACACAGATTTTATGTGACAGACCAACACAAAGTAGTGCATAATTGTTAATTGGAAAGAATAACAATCCATGGTTTTCCATTTGTTTAAAATCATAAAATTATCAAACTGAGCAGCAAATTGCCTTTAAAGTCACATAATTAGTTAACAGTGACCTGTTATATCTAAACTCAGCTGTTCTTCAAAGGTCTTAGAGATTTTTTTAGAGAATATTAAACAGCATCATGAAGACTCATGAACAAAGCAGGTAAGGGTCAACTAGCGGTGAAAGTTAAGAAAAGAGTTACAGGTAGGTTGTAAAATAAAATCTCAAATTTTGGACTCCTCACAGAGCTCTAAAATTCATGATTTGAAAATGAAAAGTTAGCTGTTTAGCTGCATACCTGACAGTCAACTTTCTAATTGTAACACACAATGGTTTTAATTTTCTCATAAATCTGACTCATTTCTTGTTTCAGCCATCTCATGGTCAACATGGCGGTCTCTCCCAATGTCTCTGAGCTATTCTGCCCACTACTGAAGCGGATGAGAGAAGACAATCTAAACAACAACACACAGGTCAACCTGGTTGTGGTTTGCATCCATGGCATCTTCTCCTCCCTGGGAATTTTGGAAAATGCCTTGATCATTTGGGTTTTGGGATTTCGCCTCAGGCATCGAACCGTGGCCTCCATTTGGATGCTTAACCTGGCCATGTCTGACTTCCTGGCCACAATGACTCTACCGCTCTTCACCTTCTACTTCTATTCCTCCCACAGCTGGGAACTCGGACTCCCACTCTGCATAGTACAAACGTCCATCTTTTTCTTCAACATGTTTGTTTCAGCCTTCCTGCTGGCAGCCATTTCATTGGACCGTTTGCTTCTAGTTTCCAAGCCAGTGTGGAGTAAGAATCACAGATCGGTGGCAGGAGCTTGGAAGGTGTGTGCGCTGGGCTGGCTGTGGGCAGCATTAAATACCCTACCTTACTCCATATTTCGTTCAGTGATTGAGAAAACTGATGGGAGGAAGTTATGTTACCATAATTTTGCTTTGTATTTATCCAGTAAGGATTCATTAAAAATGAACTGTCATGTGAGGCAGGGGGCAACAGCGATCTCCAAGTTTCTGTTAGCGTTCCTCTTCCCTCTAGTGGTCATTGCAGGGAGCTACATCAAAATTGCCCTCAGCCTGAGAAACAGACACAGAAGGAGAAAGCAGAGTACTGGCAGACTGGTTGATATGCTGACTCTGCCTGGCTGTGGTGCACATTCAGGGATGGTTATAACAAATGGGGTCAAGTCTTTAACTTCTGGTTCCTCCAAATTAAACAATCTGTCTCCCGTCATCTCCAGTCCATCATATCAGAGCCTGTTCTCTCAAAGTTTCACCAAAATGGTGACGTCTGTGATTGCAGCATTTGTGCTGTGCTGGGCTCCTTATCACATCTTCTGCATTGTAGAAATGAGAGCCCCATATAATGAAAAGATCCTGAAATTAGTGCAAGTGGGCCTTCCAGTGTCTGCAACGTTTGCTTTTCTGAATCCAGTTTTGAACCCTGTACTGTACGTCTTCAGCTGCCCCCACTTCTGCGTGAGAATACGACAGAGTCTGGGAGCAGTGTTTGATGGGCTTGTGGAGGAAGGTGGGGGTCTACTGATGACTCCGGCCAGGAACCTGCAAACTTACATTAAGCGCAGGAATAGTCGAGATGTGAGCTTTGCACCACGAGGGTCACCAAAGTCATTGAAATCTTCATCCTGCTAGTCTCCTGGTGCACAACTACTATTGCCCCTACTCTCTAAAGACCTTAGAGGCAGTCAAACCGATCAAACAGGACAATAAGTGGAAAATGGGAGGGTGACTACCTAAAACATCACTCACTTCTTTGAGATCATACTTTTATCACATATATCATGTATTCTTATTTTTATACTAAGGCTGAATCCAATTTTACACCTTGTCTACAAAGGATAAAAAGCTTGCTTAACATGTTTCTTTATTTGTTTGCATTATGGTCTATGTCCTGTTACAAATAAGTATTAAAAATATAAAAAATAAAACATTTCACTATTTTAAAAACATTACTATTTGTGTTTTTGGTGGACTGAGATAATTTTTTTCATTTGATTGTAACAAAAATAGCACATGTAAATGTTGATATGATGAATGCAGATGGGGTAAAATTCCATAATACAAAGTACTAGATGGGGAAAAGTGCCTTAAATAGTATTAATGACAACAAGCATAATACGCACACCATATGTTGCTTAATGGCTTGAGACAAATTTGTGACAATAGTTTATAAGAGGCTGTACACTCAACTTTTTAGTTATAGGTTCAAACAACTTTTTAATATTTAAAATCTTCTAATGACACTCATCTACTCTAATGGCCTCATCAACTGTGTTATATGTTATGAACATCCATTATCTATGCACACTTATAGAATCTCTAAAGGATCTCAGGGGACCTGGTGCCCATTATCAGCAGCCATTGGGCAACAGAGAAAATGGATACACACTGGATAGGTTGCTAGTCCATCACAGGGCAATACAGACACACACAGGACAAACAGCCATGCACACACCCATCCCTAAGGTAATTTATCTAATTAACTTGCTTGTTTTTGGACTATGAGAGAGAAGGGAGATTACATGCAAATTCCATCTAGGAAGAGCCCAGACCAGGATTGCAATGCAGCTTACCACTGTTACTTCCAGCCGCCAGAGGGCAGGATAGGACTGATGAAATGAATAGCAGTGAAGTGAGAAAGTAGGATTATGCTCTTCAGGTCCTGTTTTCCAGGATCACTTCAAATCTGAGCTGCTGAACATCTCTCTCTGAGTGCTCACCTGCTCTCTGAGTGACTGCATTTCATTGGACCTGATATAAATTTTGATTAACCATCTAATCACCACCACTGCAGTTATGTGTCTTTTTCACACTCTGGTGGACACACGGAGGCTTTTGCATAATGTAGGTCACAGCATGGGATTATCACAAAGGTAGTTCTAATTTAGACAGAATATTACAGAGTGAAGATTCGGAGAATAAACACAAACCGGGATTAAGTCTGGGTCAGGTTCTACATTCCCATGAGCCATTCCCTTGTTGTTCTCTTCCTCCTCTCTGGATTCATATTTCTTTCTATAAATTCATATTCTTCATATTCATATTTGTTGGACTCATAATTACAATTTAGTGGCTTTTTTGTAAATTCGGTCAATATTAACTGAGAGAAAACTTTCACAATTTTCTTTTTTCTTTAGCTTGATGAGGCTAAGCTGATTTGTCTCAATCTTTAGTTAGAATGTTTTGGTAACATTCACAGTGTTACCAAAGTTTTTGCCAACCTTCATCGTTATTGGTTCTCCTGGTGAAAGAAGATTTAAAATAAAAGCTTATCTCAATCAATTACTTTAATTGAAATATATTTAGTCAGTGGAGAAATAATTAAAAAGTTGAAAACAACAGGAAACGTGACAAATAAACTGGGGTGAAGACTCATGTGTATTTTGCTACCACACTGACACCACAGAGGATACTAAAATTACGACCTCCAACGTGGCCTTAAGGGAACCATTATGTGCAATGTACATCCTCATTGGTTGATTGGGAGGCATGTTATAAAAAAGTCTCCCCTTTTGTACTATCAGAAACGTAAACATGAAACAAAATTGGAGAAAAAGGTCTAATGCCAGGAGTTGATTATGGGGAAGGATCTGTCATGCTGTGGGCCTGTTTCCCATCCAAAGCCCTGGGAACCTTGTTATGAAGATTTGGCAATAAAAGGACATTTTAAATAGAAATCTCGTGAAAATCATTTGGTCTTGTATATTTATCTGAAACAGATGCCCCCTGAGGTGTAAAAGTCCCACTGAAAGAGATGAGCTGAAGAGAAGAGAGCAAATGATACAGCGAGAATTTTCAATGCTGCCAACAGATGTCGCACTAATGTGCCATTTGTTATTTACTTTTCTTCCATCACTTTGCAAAAGTGCTCAAAATAACATGTTGGGATTTCTAAAGCTGCTGGTGTAAGACTGATTTTTTTTTTCAGCCCTTTTGCACATTTTCACTGGAGACTCCACTAACTGAGAAGGTGCTGTATGAACCAAGGCTCAGTCCATAATTTTACATCCAAATTAATGGTCTGAGCATGTATTTGTGTTTAAAAAAAGAAATCCTCAGAGAGGTCATGATTGTAGTAACACAGATGGAATAAGACGCCTAAGTGCATGTTGCAGGCGGATTAGGGAGAGATAATAAAACAGCAGAAGAAAAGTGAGAACGTCTGAAGATGCAGAAGATGCTTAAACTGATTCAACCAGAGAGAGAGAGAGCAATAGATTATGTAAAGAGCTGTAAAAACAGCTGGTGCAGATGAGCTATGAGAAAAGAAGGAAGGAGAGGTTTGGCATGGGGAGTGCTGCTTTAAAAGGGTTTAGAGCTCGGCTGCCGTACTTATACCTGGCAGATGTTGAGAAGAGTGTTAGAGCTGAATTACGTGGTCACTATTTATCTTAATCGTCATGTATTTAAGTATATGCTCTTCCACACACACACACACACCCACCCCCACACACACACACCCACACACACACAAAAAAAAGAGAAGTGGCATTGTTGGAAGGCATCTGTGAAATAAGAGA
Organism: Phalloptychus januarius; assembly: GCA_902982915.1. Taxonomy (NCBI): domain Eukaryota; kingdom Metazoa; phylum Chordata; class Actinopteri; order Cyprinodontiformes; family Poeciliidae; genus Phalloptychus; species Phalloptychus januarius. Next base: position 2,682,447 of record CADWAE010000285.1, read on the forward strand.
GGAAGGTTATGATACATGTCCATTGAAGGTGAGAGCTTCCATTCCTGAATATTCACATTGCCCTCTAGGTTTGTTCTCTGAACATAATGACATTCTTACAGGATTAGACAGCTCTACTGTAAAAAGTAGGATATTTGTACTGTTACAATAATGCTTTCCTTTATTTAGATAATGGCTAGAAATGCATTTACTCATTGCTATATTATCCTTATTTTATGTCCCTTGTAGTCTAATAAACTTTATGTCATCTTGCTGTGAGAAATTGAAAACCAAAGTCAAATTCCTTGTTTGTGTTGATACTTTTGGCCCATAAAACTGATTGTGATTCAGTCTGAATCATTCTAAAGTTTTTAAGAGGTTTTCCTGTTAAACTGCCCTGTATTTAACTCCATCCATCTTTGACTTGCTTTACTGTCTCTGCTGAAGAAAAGCCACAACATGATGCTGCTACCACCATGTCTCACAGTTAATGTAATGTAATAATAAATATGTGATGTGCCCTGTTAGTTTACCATCTCAAATAGCTGACCTATCTGCAGTCTTCATGTTGCTATTTGTCCACTAACTTTCTTTACAAAACCTCTGGGGCCTTAACAAATCTTCTGAGATTAAATGGTGAGCTCCATTTTCTGACTAGGTGACTTCTGAAGAGAATTTGTTTTATTTAGGGATTTCAAAGTAAAACACACCTGAACATACATGGCTGCCAAACTTTTCAGAGTTTAATTTGTGAAACAAAAACGACAAAAAGTATGTCTTTCCTTTAACTTTGCCATTATAAACTACTTTGTTTTGTTTGTCACAAAAATATTCCACTAAAATATTGAGGTACAGTATGTGGTTATTGCAAGGCAAAATGTACCACATGCAAGGGGGTTGAAAACACTGGGAAGAGACTGCAGCAGCAGGTGTTTACCCAGTTCTTATTTTGGACTTTGCTTTATTGACAATTAAAAATATTAATTGTTGCATATTTACTGTTATTACTAAGTGATATTTTAGTGTTACCTTCAAGTATGATCACTGTTACACAATACAATGCATGTTGTAGCTGAACCCAATCTGCAAAAACAGTCGTTTAAGTTCCAATGTTCATGTCATGTAAAATCAGTAGGTCATCCCATATCAGGGCTATTTGCTTTACACACGGAATTTAGGGCAGAATAAATAATCTATCTGACAGCAGAAGCTTGACCTACACAAACCCTTAAATCATTTGTGCTAAAAAAAAAGAATATTTATCATGAAGTATTAAAGCTGACTGACATTTCCTAATAGTTTTCATTTTTGCAGCGTGAGAGGGACATTTTCACAGCAGTTTTTAAAATTTGGACTGATTTATTGTCCAAGTTCCTGGAGGTTGCACAGCTAAGGTCAGAGTGAAAACAGTTCAAGCAGTTCCTGTATTTTCAAAACTGTATTTCGCAATAAAGTTTTGCAAGTGTGTTGCATTTGTGAACTCAACATTTTCCACAACATTTAGATCTTATTTTACAATCTTTCAAAACATATCCATTGCTGATTAACGCTTTTTTCTTGTGCTAAATCATAGGATGTTTGCAGAAAGTACAACTAAAAAGTCAATGTCATCAAGTCATGTGGCAAAACTCTTGTTTTCTGACATTTCAGAGGAACTAACATAATGTAAAGAATGCAATGATATACATATGTACATACTAATGCATTTGTAATAATTCAATTCATTAATACATCTGCATTAATATGAAATATGTGATATTTTACAAGACTTGTTTTGTAAAGAAGAGAGGTCTAATGTGTCATCTGACAGCTGTGATGAAATGACATCGTTAATAATAAAGTCTTGAATCTTATTACAAGTTTGAAACAGCCACATATCTTGACAGCATCATTCATTCATACAGGTAAACCCAACATTTTCTTATCCCTGGCAGTAATAATCTAAAATCTGCTTTTGTCAGAAATATTAATAATTTTAGGTTTACGTCTTTATTACTCCAAGAATAATAACCCATGATAAAACTGGAGAGAAGTCAGACTTTTACTCACAATTTTGGTCCACAACTGAGTTACAATTTCAGGTCCTTTTTTCCCAGATTTGTGAATTGAAAAAAATGATTGTGAAGCCAAGTACAAAAGTATCCTCTCTTTCTTGTGGTTCCGCCTTTATGAACTCGAAAAAGATTTTCTAAAATGCAATGTTTCACAACAAGCTGCTGCAAGAAAAAAAATCTTGCTGTGACTTGCTCAGTTTTCAAAAGTGGGTGTTTTGCTTCATGATTTCCTGCCTATTTGAATGAAGCACCACAATAAGACTCTTTCATTCCTTTCACCATAACAGAAAGTGCAAGTATAAAGATGGAGGGCAGGGACAGTTCCAAACTTGATAATTTCCAAATATTAAATTGCTACATTCAGATGTTTTCAGTTATTAGAATGTCAACTGTGTAGTGATATTTCTCTTTTCAGACATTTACATCAATACATTTTCCCCATATAATTCAACACAACAGTGCTGTGTCCCTTGAAAAACAACAACAACAAAAAAAAAACAGAGTCCCATTACTCTATGCCTTCCCTTAAAACGAAGTCATGCCTTCATTAGTGCAGGAGCCTTTTTGTCTACCCCAGTCAATATATGCATTAGGATTTATATTTTATAGAATGGATGCCTGCAGTGAATATCAAGGACTGCAGTAGTATGGGATAGGAGCCTAAATGCTCTGTTTGTTTCTCTTCAGGGAGTCTTTTTGGTATGCGAGTTGTTTGTGGGGTTGTGTCGTTGTTGGACATGCACCTGGTGTTACCTGTTGGGAGTGTGTCTGTGATTAGGGTAATAATCTTGTGGGTATGTATGTGGGACGATGCTTTACTATCAATACTTTTGTCAGTGAGCCAGTGCCGCTGGTTTACGGACTGTGTCATGCTGTGGTGCGCTCTCAGTCGGTTTGGGAAAGAAGCTACAGGTGAAAACAAAGAATTTTTTTTGCCTCTCGATGGCTTTCCAGCGTATTTGTCTCGTAGTAAGTTGATGGCTGATATGAAAACCAATTCTACTCTGTGAGTGCTGTTTGGTCTGGTGTGTCCTGAAAGTTAATTGTCAGACTGTTCATTTAGTTATTTTCTCTAACACCAGGGATAGAATAGGCGTCACATTTTGGTTTTGTTGCAGATGTTGCGTTCAAGTTACTGTGTCACTTTTTCCCTGCACTCTTTCTGTACTGAGGATATTGTTATTCTAATTTTGTATTAGATCCTTAAAAATGAACAGGAGCAAAAGGACTGAGTTTTTCCATCAATGCTTTATAAGCCTTCTCTTTAACTCAGATATTTCTCATAAAATGTCCTGTAAACAAAAGATTAAGATGGATTGTCCCTTTAATGCAAAAACAGGGACAACTTGACATCAACTTACTGCCAAGTTGCTGTCTACTTGACAGCCGCTATTGCCGTCAAGTAAATAGTCACTTTGGTTTTGGAACCAATTTTTTAATGCAAAACCGACACTAATAGACATTGAATACACCAAAGCATATCTTAAAAATGAAGAAAAAAACTAAAGGAACATAATCAGCCCTGGTTCTGACAAAATCAGGTCTGGCTGTTTTGGTGGATCAAAGCTTTCTGAAAGTTCTGCCACTAAAAGACTCGTCAGTCAACCTTTCCCTCTCAGGAACCAAATTTTAGGCAATATGAAAACTGTTACCAAGAGTTTATCTTCTCTGACATCAGAGACTTTCACAGATTCTCCTTTTTCTGGACTGAAAAAGGAGAATAGACTTCCAACTTAAAAAAAAGTTATTTGTTACATGGAATCAAATTAAACTTATCTAACTTAATTTATTTAATTTTTTAACATGACAATGTGATAAACTAAATGTATTTTGTCAGATAAACATAACATGGTCACAAATGAACTAAATTCTTTTTAAGTTGGATCACCGGTTTTCTTTTTTCAGTGTGATCACAACATTTTTTCGTCACTCAAACAAACTTTGTGCCATATATTGGTTTGCATATTTAAAGTATTTAATAAAAAGGGAATTGAATGGTTAACCTTTGTGATTTTATCCTTTGTTTCATAAGACAGTTTGATGCAGCTGCAAATGGCTTTCATATGAAGACAAATATTTGATTGGAGCCTGGGAGATCACATCCTCGGTGGGGGACTTCCCTCGAAATTAGAGGATTTCCTGCGTTTTGATTGGCTATGTGGTGGCAGGAAGATGAGCTCAGACAATTAACACAAGAACTGCTGGTAGATATGAAGCTTCAATACTCCTTTCATAGACTTCAGTCGAGGCCAGCTATACCAATGTTCTGTTTGGTATCTGTTTGAGAAATTAATCAAATAAATAAATAAATCTTAAAATCCAAATCGTCAGCTGAAGAGAAAAAGAGGCCAAAATGTCAGTGAAATTGAAAATGTAAAAATCTAGGGATGCTATACATGCTTTGAGAAAAAACATGTTTCTGAAGTGTGAGTTTGGCTGGTTTATGAGACAGGACAATTATCTCACGACAACAGCAAAGATGCAAAGAAAATGATCAAGATATTGAAATACACTAGTTAAGCTCAACTTGACTGAAATGTTTTGGTGAGGAGTCATCTTTTGATGTTAATAGAGATTGGCCAGTGAGACAATGATATAGCATGAGAGGCACAAATGGAAATTAAGAGGAATAAAGGACAAAAAGAAAAAGCAAGACTGTAGGAACTAATCAAAATGACAAGAGTACTTTTTGGTTAGTTATAATAACACCATCCATCCATTTTCTGTACACCCTTGTGGGGTCAGGAGGAAAAATACTATCCTTCTTTTAGAGCTTTTTCTGCAATAATTCTGCAATGGTAATTTTTTTTTCTCTGGGGAACACAGCGGAAATGGACCCAGAAAGCTAGCTCTAAAAGCTCCTTGCAATCGAGATGTTTAATTGGAATTTGTGTGTATGTTCGGTTTAGCGCATACATATGAAGCTCTGTCCATGTGGGGGAAACGATGAACAATGTGAAGCACTATAAATTGCAGAGGATTGAGGATAAGCCAACATTAGCATGAGAGCAGGAGGGTGAGTGAGGAAATAAATACAGGATTATCAGAGAACTCACATACATGGGTGGAAAATAGTGGCAGGCTCATATCAGACACAATGTGAGGAGTGCGTCTGATACACCTCTGCTAAATATATAACTGAATATTTACATCTATTTTCTACATAGGGTCAACTGAATGAAAGGACTAAAGAACATTTCTTACTGATATGCTTTGCTATGAATGAAAATGTGTATAATCTGGAGAAAGAATAAAATCCAATCAACCGAATAATGAAGTGAATGATGGATGTAAATAAAAGAGGAGGGGTAAAACATGGAGAGTGTGAGGGATGAGAGGAGGAGCAAAGGCAGCGGGGGGATATACCTCAGATTATGATCTGGTGTCAGATGCTGTAGTGACAGATAAAGAGAGGACAGAACGAGAGACCGAGGGAGAACAAAATAAAGACGTCTCTGTGGTTCAGCTGGACTGCAAAGATGACTGAGATGAAAAGGGTACAGTCCATGGACGTGCAGGAGGGGAAGCTAATAAAGAAGGTCAGTGGATGTGGATGCCGATACGACTGTGATGTGCAAAGTTCTGCCACTGATGCAGATGCAAAGTCTGTTCTATTCATTATAAGAAAAAATGTGTTTGAACATTTTTTTCATTTTGTAAGATTGTGTCATTTTATGTTTTCTTCCTGTCTTTCTTTTGAGTGATTTTTGCTACGCTTGGTTGACATCATTGATACTGCTCTCTAGGGTTCCATTAAGAAAAAGATTGAATCCTTCAGACGGTGGAGTTCAGCAAGCATCAAGAGGCCACCAAAGCCCAAAGCCAAGACCTTGAGTCTGTCCTCCCCTGATGGAGACCCTGAAGATCTCTGGTTGCCAGAAGGAGACAAGAGGAAACTGCGCCCCATTGTGGCTTCTGTCTTTGGACAGGTAGGGCCATAAAGAGGAAAATTGGGTCACTTCTGAGTTCATGTGCTGTTGTTTACATTGCTTGGCTGACATAAGCCGCCATCAGCCATGCACTGCTTTCAATTAATCAGATGGCAGCTGAGCATTTATATGTTACGTCTAAAAATGCACTCTGCATAGCAATTTGTGACTAATCTGACGAGGTCAGACATGGAAACACAGAAAACACACCTTCTTTTCAAGAATGAACTATTACAGTCGCATTAACAGATAAGCCCTGTATTGGTTAGAATAATCTGCCTTTTGATCAGCTTTTAGGAGACTTCAACTGATTGTTTTGTCAAATGAATGAATAGGTGCATTCCCTGTTGTGTCATAATCTGTCCTGTTTTCCTGTAATGTTTAAGAGCAGCACTTGAGAGAAAACTTAAAGCAAACATGAGTTTTCCTCCAATTAAAGCCTTCATTCTCTTACAACATGTCAGGGCGTTTGCTGATTCCCATTGAGCGCTGTTTATTTAACACAATACTGGATGTTTGCTAGATTACCTTCACTGTGTTGCTGCTGCAGAATCCAGTTCTGATTTATATTAGCTTTTCTTCATACCTAATGTGGTTCCTAAAGAAGATGTAGTCCTTATAGCATAGAGCATGTTTAGGACAGAGAGAAGTGTTAATTCCAGCTGCTTCTATTCATTATCAGTGGGTGAAATACATTATATAGATTATTATCTTTTGTCTTAATGAATTCTGTTTCCATATTAGTACTAGTGAAGGTTTAAATTAAATAATTTAAAATAATTATCCATTTCAAAATGATAAAAAGGTAATAATTTGAAGATGTGCAATATTTAGGGTTCAGTGAATTAACTTTGTTTTGGTTGTAGCTCCTTTCAGTCCATATTCAGCTCCATCTGTGCTTTATGGTTCATCTTCTTCTCTCCCAGTTTTGCCTGTTTGTAATCAACCACCTGCATTTTGTCAGTAATCACACTCCTCAATATTTCAGCTCCTGAATTTCCTAGATTTGTTACTGTATTCTTCTGTCTCCTTGCCAAATGTTCTGGACCAGCTTCCCTGCATTTCCCTCTCTTTGTTCCCTTTGTTATCCTTCATTAAAGATGTTCATTCAGTTCTACACTTGGCTCCTTTATCAACCTAAACATGACACTGGTAATTGATGGTGATCAAGAAGACTGCTTAGTACATGACTTCTATCCTCAGCATTTCAAAAGTTGCATTTATGATACGAACAAAGATTTCCATTGGCCATATATTTTCTATGCTGACATTATGACAATTCTTGTGCTTTGGTGCTTCGGGGTGCAAAACAGTAAATGTGTGTGACTGAAATTTTATTGGAAAAGTCAACATGAATAAGTGACTTGTGTTGTTATTGCAGTTTTGTGTAGTGTTAATTAATAGTGAGTTCCAATAATATTCAAAAGTTTAGTAAAATGTCTGCATAAGGTCATGTGGAGTTTACCATGTCCCATCAGGAAAAGATTAATAATACCTGGGTTTAGGTTTCATCTTCTGTTTGTGTGCTTGTAGAATTATGTTAGGATTACACACTGATTTGTTATGGGTTTGAGTAATGGCGGTTGTACGCAGCCTTTTTATCACATCAAAACCCTATTTGTTGGCATGCTGTTTGTACTTGCTTAACTCTCTCCTTTGCTGTATTTTAGGATAGTTGAAATTTAGATTTTTTAAAAAGTAAAATTGAGCAAATATCTTCAAACCAGGAAAATCACCTAAAACCCTTCTCATTTTATACATTTTCCCGACTGGTTTTCTGATCATTTCCTCATTTGTAAGGTTTTGCCAAATTCAATTAGTTTCTCTGTGTTCATCATTGTCAGGGTTCATTCCTTTGTTTAGTTTCTTACTTATCTGTTGTGTTCTTCCTTCTGTGCATTTGGGTTTGCCGTCTTATTCTTGTGTTAGGCTGTTTCCCTTTGACCTGTAGGTCATTTTGTGTCTAGTTTAGCTCCCTGTGTGATGCCTGTGCTTTTTATTTCATCTTCATTCAGTCTCCTTGTTTACTCTCCTTGACAACTATTCCACATCCCCCTGATTAAACTTATTTGGAACCAATATCATTCTCTATCCTTGCCTCAGTGTATCACCTCTCTGGCTGCCATTGTTCATTCTGTTATGCTGCATGTGTTCCATGTCTCTCTCTACCTGTGATTTATGTGTAAGTTCCCTCAATTTATTTATTAGTGAAGGCCTCCTCATTTCCACCACTGCCAGCCTCGGGATTGGGTCCTTTATAAACCCCATAATGCAATTCCCTTTAATGGGGAACATTTCAGGGTTGACCTGCAGAAAACAGCCACATCACTGCTTTTATTTTGCCTTGTTAAACATTGTCCTTTGGAAACCAGAATGGGTTATTTATAGCTACACGCAGACACCCAATGTGTGTACGACCAAGTAGGCGATTCTAATTATTTGTTTTGACCTTCCCTTGACAACATCTCTGAATCTGATGATGATGTTGCAGCTAATATCCTTCCACTCAGACAAAAAAAAAATATGGGTCTTTAGAGAAACAGGTTTTATACAGATGCTCATTAATTTATTCTTTCATAACCAATAAAAGCAAGGGATGAATGAATCCTGGCTGCAGGCTGGTAGAGAGATGTTGCTGACCAAGATGCCATTGTATTTTCTTAAAATACATTGTATTATTTTGAAAAAACAAAATATGCCTTCATGCACAACAATCCTTTGATTGCAAATGAATGCATTTTGTTCCTTTACCCTTATTTTAATTTCCTCTGAAGTTTATATATTTGTACTTTAGGTCTGTTTGCTGTGAGTGCTTTAAAACCAAAGTCAAACTCCTTATTTATTCGCACATTCTTGACAAATAATACTTATTCAGAATCGGATATGTGGTTTCAGCTTCATATCGTAAAGATATTTCTTTTCAATGCACATTTAGTCATATCTGTTGACTATTTGCGGCGAGGCTAAATTGGCAGCGCTAAGTCAGGCTGTTTAGTACATGCAGGGTTACTTCTGAGGCCAATAGACTCATCATTGCAGATGTGTTCATTGCAGTGCTTCCCAAGTTCAGTTCTCAAGAGCATCATTTTTCCTCTAACACACCTGAACCAAATAAATGTGCTCTCTGCAGAGCTGATGCTGATGGCCAAAAATAGTTGGGTTTTATTTGAATAAACTCAACTTTTCCAAACAAAGATAAAGGAAATCCAAATAATCCCTGAAAGTGTAGTGATATCTTTAATGTGCTTCTTATTTCATATAGCCAGATGGGATTTTTGTCACAGCAGACAGCAAGACCAACACCAGTCATTATAAAAGGAGACCTTATCCAAAGTCTCATAGAAAACCTAAAATATTTTGTATTTCTATATCTAGCTCTCAGTCTGTATTTTAATTTGCCATCCATAGAAACAGCAACAGATGGACTGAATAATGAGAAAAGAAGGTTGGGTCGGGATGAGGGATTGATGGCTGAGTGTCGTAAAGAAACATAGAAGAGACTGATTGTGATGTAAAGGGAGATTAGAGCTTAGAGGAGAGTTTGCTTCTACTGCAGAGGATAGAGTTGAACTTTCAGGAACAAGATGAGTTTTTTAGTACAATCTGACCTCTGAAAGCCTGCCAGTTTTTTTGTTTTTTTTTCATACAAATACAGGACATAGGATTTAGTCTTTGTTGGAAGTTTCATGTTGGTGCTGCTCTGAAATATCCTTATCCTTGTTAGATACAAACCAGCTAAATACAAAGTGTCAGCAAGCAAAATAGTAGAACAGTTCTTCTACCTCTGTATTCTAGAGTTACAATCAGATATTTATATACTATATAAATATTTTGATAACCAAATGTACTCACTGTCTGACACTAAATCCATCTGTTTCTTGTTTTAGCCCAGCAAGATTCTTTCTGTCCACTAAAGGTTGGAGATCTTTAAGGTTCATTCATTTACGAATGTAGAAGCACATTGGAAGTGTTGTGCCAAGTTCTGCTGATCCATAGATAAGGGGAAAAAAGAACAAAATGTGGTAGATAATTTATGAAGCCACTAGACAAGAAGTTGGAATGTGAACACACATTTAAAAACAAATACTAGGTAAAAGTAACAGGGAGTTTACATTGCAAGTATCATGCAGCTTTGAAGCTTCCCAGTTTTGACAGATAGTAATGCATCATACATTAGTTAGAATAACATTGTTGCACATGTTTAGTCATTTCATTTCACCTCCATGCTGGCTGTGGCAGAGGAGGAGCTATATAAAAAAAAAAAAAAAAAAAGAAAAAAAGAAGCATTTTCTGTGAGTGATGTTGCCGTCTGCTCTGCTGTGTCTCAGATTGTAAGAACATTGTCTATGTCTGAGCAGCTGACTTATTATTGTTCGACCTTTCTTAAAATTCAGATGTCCTATCCAAAACATAAACTTTGTTGCTACTCTACAACTAGGACCCCAAGCAGTATGTCCCCCAAAATTTTAAATCTTTTCACAAAATATAGTGTCTAAATTATCAGTTTTTTTATGTCACTTTTTCCCTGACAGACGTTTTAGCCTCTTTTGCTCCATAAATTGTCTCTATTTAGGTCATGTCCATCTCTTACCAGGTGCAAATGCCAGGATTTTTATGACGTTATATAGTTAGTGATACTTACAATGAATAGTTTGAATACATGAATTTGGCATCTTCAAGTATTTGGTGTTTATATTCAAGCATAAACCAGATTTATGGAGGATCAATATTCTTCCATAAATCTGGACATAAGGAGTCCAGGGATTTCTGAAGCTTATCTACAAAAATCTATAGTGATTTCTCTTAAAACTTCCCAGTTTTCACATGAAAAAAAAAGTGCTGTTTCTTTAACATCCACAGATGTTCCTCCATTTAACCCAAATATTGTGAATCCACCTATCAGAAGACCTCAAAGTCATGACATCATCACGTGGGCTTTTCCATATGATGCTTAATGGTGTAGTAGTTCTTTTTTCTAATCAATTTTTACATTTTAGGACATTTAAGTAATCACAGGAAATGTTGCATTTGATTTAATGTCACATATTGGAGAAAAAGTAGCCATGAGTCCATTCGTATAGTTGATATCTGGTTCCAACTGTCGTGTAATTATAAATGGGTAAAGCAATGATAAAGGATAACAAACATCTAGTGCAGAGGTCTTCCATTTGGACTGCAATAAAAAAAATCAGATAGAGTGGAAAGCCTCAGATTACACAATGCCAACATGAAATGGAACAATATGCTTAACTTTGAGTTGACAGTTCACTGCTAAAAATAAAGGGGAAAATTCAACAAAAGCAGAATGTTCCCATAAAGCGAAAAATTATTTATGTGTGGAAACATGTTTTGCTCAGCAGTTCACATACTAGCTTTTAATGTTGTGGTTGAAAATGCAAACAATACAAAGAGGGCATGAGTATGAAAACAAGAACAGATTTTGTGGACAGATTTAAAAGTGGGTTAGTTGATGGACCATTATAACTGTGCAGCAACAGTTGGAGTCTACGCTCATGGATATAGAGATAAAGAACATGCAGTTCTGATTTCTCTGTGACATTTTGCCGACATTTATCCCCTGGTGGCATTGTTTGAACAGATTCGCTAATCCATAGGACCTCCAGGACCTTAAAAAGAGAATTCACATATAACTTTTACGTCACATTGAAACGCATCAGAGAAAATCTGAACAGGTGCAAATGGCATTATCCTCCTTCAGTGGCGAATAGGTGTTTGAGAATGAGAGCGGTGAATGTGGGACATTTAGCACAGCCTTGTCTGGTGGCAGGCTGAAAAAAGTATGTCAGGTCTTTTAATGACTGCACCAGGTCCTCCTGCTATTCCCATAGAAATTACATGATTTGTTTCTTTGTTCTTGTTAATTTAATAGCAGTTCATACATAGTACAGTATTTAAATTATTCTTTTACAATGATTGAATATGATATTTATATCTAAAATAAGCCACAAGAGTAGTAAAAACTATTAAATTAATGTGAAGAGAATGCAAAATTTGTGGTGGAAGCTTTTCTGTCTACAGGAAAATGACAAAGAATCATATTTTATTGCCTAAAATAAATAGTTGAGAACACCTTTCTAATTAACCACTTCTGTGTTTACATTACTCTGAAACAGGGGTTTTCAAGAGTGCTACCAGGGGGCATTTTTGACTCTTTGATTTTGTGCAGCCCTGGACTAAATGAATAAAACTGGTTTACCAATTCAGATGGTTGATCGAGACACACAGGACAAAAGAAAATGGTGCATACTTAGTTTTTTTTTTTACACTGATCTTAAAATGAAAAATGAAAGATGTAACACAGTTTTCATCTTATCCGCTATTTCCTACAAATATGTAGTGACTTTTGTTAAATTTATTGAACTTCGTTACAGAATGCAAGAATGCTCATGTTGCACAAAATACATAAACCTGGTTTACATCTTCAATGATTAGTAGTAATTTGTTAAACAGAAATCAAAGGTTTTAAGTATGGAAATTAGAATATATAAAGCATATACATATTTTCTTTTAACTGTTGCACAATCTCTGCATTGATGCAATAACCTCTGTTATGAAAAAAAACTCCAAACTAATGTGAACTTGCGGATTGTGGCAGAGGGGGCCCTAAAGCCAACTGGTAGACCTCTCAATTACTAATAAGTGGCCTAGAGTTTTCCAATTAAAAGTACCCAGGTAGGTCTGACTTAAAAAGATGAAACAGAAATGGCATGCAAAATACATTTTATTTTGACATTATTTTACAATATTAAAATAACCTTTATCACTCAAATTTTAAAACCCCATTACGCAGAAAACCCCAGGATGCGCTAGACACAATCGGAGACTTAAACAACTAAAAACCAAATTAATAGCAACACAACCTAATAACACACAATAAAGTCAGATAAAAAAAGCAAGCATCACATTAAGTCAACCTAGTCCCATAAAGCAGTGCCCAATAGTTAATTCATAGAATAAAAATTTAAAAAATGCGTTCTGGTGGTTCTGTAGCGACTGTGCTTCAACTCCAAACTACAGAAATAAATCACGCTTAAGTGAGAGCACAACATGCAACAGCTGCAATCTGAAATACCCTCAAAAAATAATAAAATGTCTGCTGACAATAATGAAGCCATGCCATATCAAATTAAAAACTGGTACCTTAATCAGAACCAAGGTGTGATCAGACGCTGCAGTGAAACTCTGCGATGCTCCCAACAGCACAGATTTCTACGATCCAACATGTAGCGCAGCAGCCCGACGAGCACCGCGCAGATCCTGGTGCACACATAACCTGTCGGGCACACCCGGTGCCTATGTACACTAATTAACCTGGGTCAACGGGGCCTAGATGCGTTCAAGGGCCCAACACGGGTGGGAATTTACATCCACTTCCTGTCAACAGTGCTTCTACTAATAAAACCTCCCAGTTACACTAATGTCACCGCCATTCCCATTTCGTTATGAAGAGCCAAACTTTAAATTCTCTAGATTAGAATTTAATTTCTATTTTGCTTGGTGTGGGGAGAGATTGAATAACTCTTTTCCTACAATAATTGAATTTAAAACTTTGTTTGATTGGAATAAACACAGTTTACTAAGGGCCAAAATATCCATTGTGGCCCTTTGCTCTTACAACAAGCATTTCCATCTAAAGTATTTTATGTTTTATCTTGAGAACAAAAAAAAACTTTGACTTTGAAATGGGTTTAGAAGCTATTATCTAGCTTTTTCATAAGGAGTCCAGGGATTTCTGAAGCTTATCTACCAAAAACATTTTCTATTATACAGCAAAAACACATCTTTGAAAAGTTATTTTGGAGTTTTTTACATTCAGAAGTAGTCAAAGGGACTTTAAAGTGTGTCACAATATGTATTAAAGAGACTTATCTTTATCATCAGATGCTTTTGAAGATAATTATCTGTGAATTTCTTAAAAAGGCTGAAGTTGTTGCAAAGGATAATTTTAGTAAATGTATACTGTGTGTTTTTGACTCTGTAAAAGGAAAATAATCACCACTATCAGGGCTGTAATAATAGGGTTAAAAACCTACTTATAACAAAATAATGTAAAAGATTTACTAATGTTTGAGAAATGCTTTGCCAAAGAAAAACACTTGTCCCAATGGTAATAAAGCTTCACCTGAATCTACTCTATTGCCTCTCCTCCAGCTTTTAAGAATGAATGTCTTAATATAATTTATAATTTAGGTTTAATTTTGTTATGATCTTCATAACCTAGTTGTACAGTCATGCTAGCTGCAATGTTTTATTTTTTCTAAAACACAAATGCCAGCACATTTTCATCTATGAAAATATGTCTTCAATCTTTCTGTCTAATGAGTTATATCCTCCAAAATGATGGCATTTCATTGACACTTATCAAAAGATACATTATTTTTAGTCATTTCGATGGAGCTGGTAAAAATCTACTTAAATAAGCTCCCTACTGATCACGACATTCTTATGATCTTGAATTGCTAACAGGAGCTGCTATTTTAGAAAAATTAAATTCAATTTCAAGAGTCTTATCTTCTGCTTCAATAAAATATTAAGTACTTAAAATTCAGAGAAAATTCACAGAAGGGTCAAGAGAGCGTGTAAATAATACACAGAAATTAGAGCAGATTATCATGTTCTGTGTGATTATCTCTTTCTCGTTTATTCAATGAATGTCTTATTTTTTTCTAAAATGATGTGGCAACACCACTGGTTGATGGAGAATAGTCTGGCAAAGCAGGTGAAGTCGCTGTTCCTCATCCATTATATTGTTGGTCTTTGATAGATTTAGATGAATGACGAATAGACAAAAGGCAAATAAACCAATGGGATGTTTTTGCTGCAAGCGATGTTTGGTTTTCTCCTCTTGGATAAATTCTCTCATGTCTCGAAGGAGGTGGGGGTAAAGGAATGTAAAAAGGCTTTGTTCAGTTCAGTTCACGTTCACGTTCAGGTAGGCATTACACAAGTAAGTCAATAATGTAGAAAAGGAAGGTAGGGAGCGTCCCAGTCTTGTTTTTTTCTGTTTAAGAAAGTGGGCTGCCATCCTGGACTGTTTTCAGGAGCTCTTTGAGGATATCCTCAAACCGATCAAACACATCATATGTGGAGGAGGCAGAGTCTGACTACTCAGAGTAAAACATATTCATCACCATGGCGGAAGATCATCGCTTTTCCAGTTTTTGGAGGACTCATCCTACAGCTGTGGAATGCCAAATTAAAATTAAGGCTGATTATTTTTCAAAAAGTGAATCTGAGAGTGTGTACCCTCATTGAACTGCTAACGGGTTTATTGAAGTTTGTATGTTGTAATTTATTTGGGGGCACCTTGTCAAACCCCCAGATTTAAATGGATTTTCTTCTGGATGGATGTCTGAAGAGACAATTTATGAAAAAGTATAGTAATGACAACAATGTTCTGGACAACAATTACATTTTAGCTACTATAATAAAAATGCCACACCTTTGTGTTTAGTTGCTTTATAAAGTTACACAATTAACTGGGTGATTTATGAACTATCCTACAAATGTGTGTTAATGTGTCAGTGTGCAGATACACAGACAGATGATATCAGTCTCAGTGTTTGACCTTAGCCACAGTGCAGCTACTAGCATTGGGTGTCATGTAAATCCCCACTCTTGGAAGTTGTCCACATTGTTTTTCAGCACCTCAGTGTTGGATTTTCCTGCTAGAAAATCTTCTGACCATGTTTTTTGGGCATCTGCTTTGCTCTGTGTTGTTGAGGGATGAAGCGCAAACTGTCACCCAGCTGCTATGTTTGGGGTTTAATGACTGAGAGACATGATGTTAACCAGATTGGCAAATTAGACAGGATTTTTTTTTCTTTTTTACATACGGTTAAAAATTAAGCTGCATAATTTTTGTGATGTGGGGCACTTTTTCATTACTTATCCCCCAGTTTGATGTCAAACTCAGCTTTGTATGAGGAGCAGTACCTATGTGAATTCAGTCATTTTAATTTTCACACAATTTTCTTCAAATCAACAAAAGAATATTTATATAAAAATAATAGTATAATGTGTAACTAAAAAAATAAGTTTAAAATGTTGTATTATTAATTTATTATGGCAAAAAGTTATTCATAGCTACCTAATACTATGTATAATATATTTTTTTATAGTATATTTTTTATAGTATACTTATAGTATATTTATATATTTATACTATAAGTAAGTAACTATAACTATACTCATAATATGCTTAACCTCACACTCACAGTTACAATGTTAATCTTTTTTGTTTTTCACTTCTACTTATTGTCCCAAAACAGAAAATATAGCATCAACATTTCAAATGCTTCCTCTGTGGTGTGTTGTGGAGGAAGGCATGATGCTGACGCTTAGTGGCCATTTATGAGTATTACAACTCTTAAACTGTTTTTCCGTCATAATCAGTCTCGTATTTTCCACAACCGGCTGGTGAAACAGTGACAATGTAAATTGTACAAAAGTTCATAAATAAATATAAATATATGCAGCTTCTCATTTAAATTAGAAATTGGGTGGAGATGAATATTGATCCTCTTGAGAAAGGTGATGATGGACAATTATTTTTGGTTGAATAAAATAAAGTTCCTGCTCAAATTGAACTTTATTTTTTATTAAACCACATACAGCTCATGGATGTTAACAAAATTAAACTTGCCAAGATACTTCCCTTCAAGGTGCCTATAATATTTTACTACAGGATCATAATATTGATGACAGCAATGGTTACAGAGCAGCAAATGTGCAACTATAACTATTGCTTCGCAAAACATATCTACCAGAATAATCATGATAATTATTTAGATAAATATAAAGGATGAACATACAAAATGTAATAGAAGGATGAAAAAAATATATGGTGCTTGTCAAAGAAAAGAATGAGCATGAGAGCGCTGAAGACTAGATTTTGAAAAGGACAAAAAAAGTGTAATTTCTCCTAAACCATCCAGCGAGGATTAGGGCTGCAGCCTTATTCATGTGTTAATCTCTGGCAAGCAAACAGCACAGCATGAGTTGTGCTAAAACAGACACCCACACAAATACACACAACACTGGATTAAAAGCTCTTACTATTGGTAGATGGGGATTAAAAAAGAACTATAAATATTGGATATCTGAAGATCAATTTTTATATATTTACCATCAGCAAAACTAATTGAGAAAAAAGAAACAAACATGCTTTTTGTTTGCAGAATAAGACAAAGGATGAAGACACCTAGAAATAAAGAAAATGAGTGACAGTTTCTGACAATGTTGACATGAACACAGATGTAAATATTGACAATATTTTTAACACAGAGACCAAAACATTGTTCAGATGAAACCTTGAAATACTTCAATAAAGACACACACATAATCAAAAGCAGATCTAGAAAGTATTTTCTCAGTAAAGAATTCATGAATCACATTGAGGTTTAGTGGCTGATAACTTGACAGAAACCAAAACGGATCCGACAGCAGAGAAAAAACAAACGCACAGAGATGCGATGCACTTTAGCTGCCATTCTGTAGGTGAAAAGGTTGTTCACCTGTCTTATTGAGATGATTCATGCTTATATTACAAATGCACCAGATGGAGGTGCTGTTGACGGTCGCAGCAACTACCGGAGACTTCACAAAATAAACAAACAGGATGGGAATTAGGCAGCAGCTGTTGGGGAGGGGAGAAATTCTGGTTCAGTCTACCTGAAGGTTTCCAAAAAATTATGTAACTCAGTCAGCAGGAAAGAAACTGTAATTGTATGAAAGAAAAACAAAAATGTAAGCTTGATCATAATTCATTTGTAAAATCAATAACAACGTGAACCATTTTTTAAAAGTTCCTGCATTAAAAAAGGTAATCTTATAACAGAGATTCTGAATCCTTATAGAAGTAATCAGAAGAAGAAAAAGGACAAATGTTTTTCAATTATTTTCAAGACATTGCTGAAAGTGGGACTTCTTCTTGGTCCTTTTGGGCCATTATATCACAGAGCTACTTTTTATTGGTTCTAATGAGAGAAATATGGAAATATTTTTGCAGATCAGTATATTCAGCTACCTTTTGTCTAATTCAATTAATCCATTAAAAAGTTTATTAAGTAAGAAAAAAGAAAAAAAACAAAGGATGTCATTATGATTTTTATTTCCAAAACATGATCTTGAATGATCTTCAAAATTGTATATCTTTCAGATAATTCTCCAGTATGCCTTTACTTATTAGAGACTGACAATATCTCAAACACATATTTCTTCAATTCGCAACCTCATCATTCCCATCGCCTGACAGCACAGCTCTTTTCCTCTAATCTGAAATTCCAGGGATTAAACGGGCAGCCAACTCTCCATCCATAATTCCGCCATCCCCTCCCCCTTTTTCTCCTGCAGGTTTACACATACTCTGATTCAAACACCCACACCCTTAGAGTTCTGCCAGACTAGTCATTTTTAGAGCATAAATATGATGTTGGAAAGGTAGTGAGGGGACAATGGATGAGTTGAATTAGATTTAGTATAACAGAGTTCAAGAAATCATCTGTAAAGATAAACAAGAGCTTGTGTGAGTGTGTGTTTGTAAGAGAGAGAGAGAAAAAGAGGGAGGGAGAGAGAAAAATAGTCAAGTCCTGCAATCACAGCCAGAGCCTGGCAGGAGCAGCATGTTTCAGCACAGATATGACCCAGTGTTCCTGACCCACCCCATCAATCTCTCTCATCCTGCTTTCTATACTGTCGCACCAAACGTTTTAAAGCTCAGGAGTTTAGGATTTAGCGTGGCATCACACACCTGCTTTACGTCGCAGTGGACCAATAGGATCCGGGACACGTGAACTGAGAGGAGTCGCCTTTAGTGACAGCAGTGCAGTAGCACACACTTTCTTTCGTCTTGAAAGGAGCTGCCCCCTCTCGACGTGGGACGCACAGATCTAGCATGGATTTCCCACTTTTATGTGACTTTTGAGCAGAAGAGAGGGGTAAAGGAAAAAGAGAAGAAGCCTTGGATAAGTGTTGCAACCACCAAGGAAGATAGGGTGGAGGTGGGAGGAGGCAGGTGGGGAGGGTGATGGGAAACGTCAACAAGACTTCTAACAAGGACAGTAACAGGAAAAAGGTAAGCATGCATTAGCATGAAATTAAATAAAGAAACAGTTTCACATCTTGTTAGATTTTGTCAATCAGAAACTGGATTTTGTGTCACAGACTAATACATAGGAGCGCATAATAGTGAGGACAATCATGCATGGTTTTCAAATAGTTTTTTTAAGTAAATATCTGCAGAACATAGAGGGTGTTTGTTTCCAGCCCCCTTGAGTCAGTAGTTTTAAGGACCGTCCTTTGGACCTTTGCAGCCGCAAGTCTTTTGGGTTGTTTTCCCTCTAGGATTCCACATCTACAGACTGAACGTTTTCCTAGTCTTACTTCTGGCATATTGATGTTAGAACATTGATCTTAACCAGGCCATCCATAGTAACAACCCTAATGTAAGTTTAGGGTCATTGACCTGTTTGAAGATGAACTTTTGAACCAGTCTCTAGTCATTTCCAACCTCTAGCACGTTTTCTTCCTGCACTGTCTCTATAGAAGAAAGGCACGCCCACAACATAATACCACCACCACCATGTGTCACAATGAGAATAGGGTGTTCAGTGTGATCTGAAGTGGTAGTTTTCCTCCTTATACATAATTTTCTGTAAATGAAAATGTTTTTTATTCATATTTCTTTTGTATGATCGGGGCACTTTTTATCTAAAATTCATTCCTTAACATAAATTGTTATTTTTGCTGGGAATGATGGGTTGAATAGTGCTTTGTGAGGCGTTCAAAGTTTAGAATATTGTTTATTAACATTATCTTTATAATGCTGTTTGTCTTTTGTTGTTCTCTAGAAAACCTTTGGAGGCTTTCAAATTAACTGGTGGATTTATAGTGATTATATTATAAACAGTTCAGTTCAGTTCAGTTTATTCAGAAAAATTGAAAACCATATATAATTTTACTTGTTCAAAATAAACCAAGATTGTATTTCATGTGCTATTAGTGTTAGTCTATCACACAAAATCCCAGTAAAATACTAGGAAGTTTGGTATTTTCTGTAAAAATGGGCATGAATGATCCATTCTGTTTGATTTACATCCTTCAAGGCACTATATAAGTAAGATTGAACAGGCAAAGAAACTGATAATTTTAAAGTAATTTGTTGTTCTGTAGAATAAAAAAATGGTAAGACTAAATAAATAAATGGCATCTTATTTTCTCAATATCGTAATGTTAATCAAACTGGTTCCTTTTGTCCAAGGGGACTTCATCCGTACAGCAAAGCGACACAGCGTTAGCCGCGGCCATGCTAGGTTCCCTGGGTGGTGCGGGGGAGGTGGACACAGAGGAGGAGGAGGATGATGAGGAAGGAGGGAGCAGGCGGGAATTTGATGACCCCTTATGCACTCTGGTTAAGAACTGCAACATGCTGCACAACATAGTGGGGCCTGCTTGTATCTTCCTCAGACAGGGCTTCGCTCAAAGCCAACTTGTATGTATGACGCTCACCTACACAAGCATTTACACCCAGCCAGTCACAACTTTACAGCAAGCATCTCACTCTGATCCGCTCTTTTATATTTTGACCTATATTGGACAAGGCCAAGTTGTGATTGTCATCTTTGCAATCAAAATCACCATCATTACCCATCCGTATCATTCCTATGTCCATATTTGTGTGAAACTGAGTATAAAAAATGTTTTTGTTATGAAAACATGAAAATCACTAGAAATGTCTTTCATGTATGTCATAACTGAGACATATTTAAACATGGTCAGAAGTCTGGTTAGATCAGATGGATGCCATACATATATAAGTCATATATAAGAAAGAAAGCAGAGCACGGTGTTTAATGAAGCTGTAGGGCTCTTGAGATACAGGATGCTCCTGAGCTGAGAAATATTAAATATAACTATTATATAATTATTTTTGCTGCGTTTTAAAGTTGTTTTGATTAAACTGTCAACACTCTTGCAGACTACAGCAATGACCCTTCTCACAGTTAAAATAGATGTGTAGCAATTGCAGCTGGTCAGACCTCAAACAACAGAATAATTGTGTTAGCACAATTACATTGTTTAACTTCACACTGAACTTAAAATCCAATTTAAACAAATCCAATTGTTTCTATTAGAAAATGTTAAATTGTATCACATGGAAAAGATTGATGCATTTTTTCTGACCTTTTCAAAATGTCTTTACAGTTTTAGTAGCAGAAATGCCTGAATACCATGATTTGCACTTGCAAGCAGATACAGAATATGTAATTACTGGCATCTTTGGTAAAGTTGAGCAAAAAACTGTAAAATATTTATTTTTTATTACTCTAGCATAATGTAACAAATGAAAATTGGAAAAAAACCATTCCTCTTCAATAAAGTTTCAGTCTTTATAACATTTCTGGCACTACATTTATTTGACTTTAAAATACCTACACTATTTTGTTTGTAATATGTTTTCTTTTTTTCAAAGTGGAAATGATATTTTATTGAGTAACTGGTCACTCCTTATTGTCCTGGGGTATGAATAGGAATTGACAAAGAGGCAATTTATTCAAGTAAAAAATTCACAGCTATCGAAATTATTTCAGCACCACAGTGTAGACCTGTTCATATCTACAGTCAGAGCAATAATTGAACACTTTTGAAACAACTCGAACTCTCACAAAGCTGAATAAGGACACAGGTTTATGTTGCCACTGCAATGAACAGGATGCTTAAATGAAATAGGTAAGAAACTCTGTAAACTGCAACAAAAACTTGGGTTCACCAAATGTCATGTCCACAATTTATTCTGAAGTTTTACCTCTTTACTTGTAGAGTTTAGTTGTAAGATCTAAATGTGTGCTTAAAGATTGTGCATAAAATCCTTTATAACAGCTTTCAGCCATGTTAAGCTTTACGACCAACTTCCTTAACAAATACTACTTTTGCTACTAGTGCAGGACAGAAACATGCACAGCTATTTTTTATGTTACAGACTTTCTAAGTTGAACTGACTTTACCTTGTAAAATAAAACTGGGTCCTAATCTTATTTGAATCCATGGGAGAAGTAAAATAATGGAATCCCTAGACAGAGAACAGAGGGTTTTTAATCTTTTTAATCTTTTCATGAAAATAAAATTGCTACCAGCATTTGCAAAAGCTGCTCTCAACATTTTTATTTTCCTTTTCACTCTTGTCATTTTGGTGTGTAAAGTAGGGTCTGACTTTAGCTTGACTAGTAGAGCTTCTGGGTTTTGTGCAGTGTGGGGATTTGTTTCAGACGTGACCAGTGGAACAAGACTGAAAGAGACATGGTCCAAATATTACATCATCCATAAAATTACTGCAAACAAGAGTCAAACATGTTCATTTGGCCCTTTCAGGTGTATTGATCTGAAAACAAAAGTTGACTGAGCAGCAGTTCAGCTGCAGATGAAAATAAGCTGCAGATAGGGAAATGATAAACCGATAAGCCTTCATGATTTATAATACAATTTACGGCTGTAATCTCCCTGCTGCTGTAGTGTCCTCTGTTTTCTCTAATCCAAGCTTGTATTATTCCTGCTGCGGCTGATGTCATGACCTCGCAGAACAAGTAGTCAAGAGACTTATCCTACCATAACCTTCAACTCATGCCTGAAACCAAGGCAGCTGCAACTGGACCTGTTCTTTTGTCATCCGTCCAACATTTTTTTCGCCATTATTTAATGTTAATAAATAATGGCATTGTGTTTGATTCTGCAGTAAAGTAGGTTGAAATGTCTGAATAAAAGAGTTATCTTTTATTTTGAAATGCACACACAGAGGGAAAAATCTTTCATCAGTTTTAATGCACTAAGAATATCTGTGTTATACAATTCAGATACTTAACCTGGAGCATATTTATGACATACTTTCTCCACAGCTTTACGTAGAAATGTTGCTTAGTCAGACCAAAAACCAAATAATCCCGTCTGTCAGCTCACAGATGGTGGAAGGAAAAGGAAGTCAGAGAATTTGGAGAGGTGAAAGGGTCACATTAAAACAGTGCTGTCAGTGAATTGAATGTTGTGTCAGAGATTAAGGCTAATGGACTCTTTTTCCTTTTGTTTTTTATTGTCTGTCTCCGACTCACACCAACATAGGACAGAGACCTGCGACCAGAGGAAATGGAAGGTACAGAAATATCAAAAACTCCACTGCCAAACTTTCTGTTTGCTGACGTCTGAACTTCATATTGCACAAATTCTAACTTTGCACCTACTGAGCTGAATGTGAACAATGTTTTATTTTAGAAAAACATCTCAGTTGCCTACTTATTCATAAATTCAATTAGGTCCACCAATGTTAGCTTCTGAAAACAAAGTGCTTCTGAGATCAGATACTTCAGTAAATGTCCTTTGCCATAATCTAAAAGAAACTTTGTTTCACACTTTTTCACAGTAGCAATAAATCTTTTGCTTAGCAATTTCCTGTTTTTATCACTCAAATTGGTCTCTACCTGCAGAACTGCGTGAAGCCTTCAGAGAGTTTGACAAAGACAAAGATGGCTTCATCAGCTATAAGGACCTGGGAGAGTGCATGAGGACTATGGGATACATGCCGACAGAAATGGAACTTATTGAGCTCAGCCAGCAGATCTGTGAGTCTTAAAAACACAAATGCAGTCAGTTTAAGATTTTATCCACAAACATTAGAGTAAAAGTAAACAAAGTTAGACTCACTGATATGGAGCTGTTGCCAAGTATAGCAGAATTTTCTTCTATAATTTCATGTAAAACATCACACAGTATGCTTTGTGCTAAAGAAAAGCAAGTGCATAATGTTTTATTTGACAGGTGGTGGCAGAGTGGACTTTGAGGACTTTGTGGAACTGATGGGCCCCAAAATGCTTGCTGAGACTGCAGACATGATTGGAGTAAAAGAGTTAAGAGATGCCTTCAGAGAGGTTAGCAACATATTACTAAACATTAGGCTAAATTTTTTTTAAATGTAATTTTTAATTTCAAAACTATTTTACTTTGAAGTTTGACTCAGACGGTGATGGTCAGATTAGCCTTGGGGAACTAAGAGAAGCTATGAAGAAACTGATGGGAGAACAGCTGAACCACCGTGAGATTGATGAGATCCTGCGAGACGTAGACCTCAATGGAGACGGACAGGTGGACTTTGAAGGTAAGATATTATCAAACTTAACAGTACAGTGGACCCACGCCTATTTATAGTTCAGTATTCACAGCTACACCTATTCACAAATTATTTCCAGAAAAACCTTTTTTGTGGATATTCAATAGAAACTAACTTAAGTTAAGCTGTTCTTCATTTTTTCACTGATGTTGAGCATCACTCTGACACAGCAAATATATCACACATTAGTCCATTAGTCCAAGACGGTCAATTAGGAGGAAGGAAATTAACATAATTGTTACATCACAAAAGTAATCACTCTCTCCCTGACACAACCGAATGATGTGAATTCTAAATCCTTCATCCTAATATACATACACTATTGTGTGTACAATGCAGTTTGTGCATCAAAATCTATACACACACTGCAATGAGGAGAAAAAACCTGATTTTCCACTAAGTTATTTTGATTTGTTCAGATTTGGACCCACATTAAATGTGTTTATAGATATGCAAGTACATATGAAAAGATGAAGTCTTAAGAGCTGTGGGGCATGAAATTAAATACTGTTTGGTTCTGGATTTTAGAAAGCAAAGAGCAATCAAAATTGTGGAAATCTTTTCTTCTAGTGTGTTTTTAATCAGCTGAAGGTTTTCAGAGCATTCTTGACTCACTTTGATGAAACGTAATAAAGTTTTTCATCTTTCCACAGAATTTGTGCGAATGATGTCTCGCTGAATCCCCTTCGAGCCTCAGCTTACTGCACTGAAACCAACATGAACCAGACTGTTAAGTCTTCTCATATGTACAAAAATCTTGGTCTCCGTAATTTTTCACTTGCCTCTCAGGTAGAACCATTAGTTTATTTATCCAGTGTAAAAATGTATCACAGTATGTGCATAATAGCAGGTTGTAGATTAATGACTCCAATGCTTATTGAAAAAAATTAAATGTGAAACGTATTAAATAATTTCATGTAAATGTCTGACAACAAATTACATTGATAATTTATTTAGACATAATATATTTTTCTGTTTATTTTTACAATTTGTCAGATGCATTTGTGTACATGTTCAGATTAATATTTAACTTTAGTCTCAAGGTAAATGTAACATTGAAATAAACGTGAACATTTATTATTTAAATACTAATAAACTTCACGTAACCTAATTATTGCCAGCCTGTTGTCTGCTTTCATCACTAGAGGGAAAAGATTGTTTTGTGAGAACAAGCAAACTAGCTTATATTCAAATACCTCAATCAACAAATTCATAGAAGATATCAAACTTTTATAATATTTAGAATTATATATCTTTGTGTTTCCATATATGCATAAAATGTGCACAACAGTCTGCAATATCATTTTGAAGTCAGTTTAGTAAAACTAATTTGAGAATTTCTCATACTTGCCAAAAAGTCTGTAAAAATAATTTATTTCTTCAAAACAACCTTATGAGTCCCTAAGCACATACGTTTGTTAATAAATTACTTGTACAGTCATCAAATAGTCAGACCATGCAAGCTATCCTTTTGTCTGAAGCAATTTTAATTGTACTTTTTTCAAATGCAAAAATATTACTAAGAACAATGTAAGGAAGGTCAAATGAAACTTCTTGCCTTGATTATCAGCTTATAGACTTTGATTAAAATAAAAAGACAAATTTGAATAACGAAAATGCTTCATTTACTTTTATTTTAAAGTAATAGTTAACCGCCTTAATATGTGTACTGTTTTTTTTTATTGAAGAACAATAAAAAAAAGTAAGATGGATTTTTCACAATTTTTTGGCATGAGGCAATTAATTATTCCTACTAAAACTTAATTACTGCAACTTTTTAAAACTTACACTTAACATAACTTTGATTAACAGTCGAGGTTAGTAAGTCCTTGTGGAGCCAACAGCAAACAGCAACTCTATCAGAACTTATTCCTGGTAACAAATTAAAAATGATTCCTGTGATTTACTGAATGTGGGATTAAACAATCGCTCAATGGACAAGGATGAAAAGACTGCTACCAATAATAGAAGACTAACTTCTCAACTTGTTTATCAGTCATATACCATGATTTATATCTGAATTAGTGACATAAACCTTTTCAGTTCTTCACTTGGGCCTGGTCACAGGCAGCAGTGACATGAGGTAGGAATATCCCTCTGATGATTTTTTGTTGATGAACTGAAAAGAGCTAACATACAGGATGTTTTGGTATTTGCTTCAAATTTGTCTTGGCATTCATCTCAATTCCTCATCTGTTGACAACCAAAGTAAAATAATCCACTAATCGCAGGATTAGTAATCTCATTTAAATTGGAGTAAATGTTTCAAATGCGAGAGCAGCTAAATCTATAAACTGACCTCCATCTGAGTGTATAATGCAAAAAGTGTTCTTGTTAAGGCATGTTTGAGCTTCAGATGTCTGCAGGAGAATGACCATTAAAAAAAGACAAAAATTACTCACTTTAGCTAAACAGACAGTTGTTTCAGACATATCGCTCATTTTTGACAATTACATCCCAAAAAACCCATTTGGAGGTGATGCTTGCTGTCTTGCAGGAAATTTAAGACAATCAATAGCGTTTCACAAGCAACATCTGGAAATGGGTGGATGACACTAAATTATGTTTAACATGTCCAGTGTATGACTGACTGCATGATAACAGTCAAGCTGCTGGTTTCCATTCATATTTGCCCATAAAGTTAAAAAGACCAGAGAGGAAAGAGTAAAAATATGACACACAGATTTTAAAACTCCTTAAACCATTTTAAGGGTTTTTGTTACAACTCTTAAAATGTAATACTAGGAGGCCTGGAGTAAAAGAAGCAATAAACTTTAGTCTCCAACTCCAAAACGAAAAATAAATGCCCTCTGGTGACCTAAAATAAAAACAGTTCTTACCTCAAGATGCACAAAAACACAATGCGTGGGCTCCATCACTTGTTACAAACTGGAAAGAATCCCTACAAAGCTTCACATGAAATAAAATAGCTCACCAAACACGATTGTTTTACAGAATTGCTCTCGGTTGACAGGATAGATTTTAACAGTCAACCAAATTACAGATGCCCAAGGGAAAGAGTGAGGCACTGACTGACCAACCTTTCTTAGAGTCCACTAATGAGAAGGAAGTGTCTGCAGGTGTGCATCAAGGTGTGACAGTAGGCTTCAACCAAACAAAACAGAAGAAAGATGCAGTTCAAGACAACACTCTCTTTTCAAACTTTGACCCAGGCATCATTTCCCATTTCATTTGATTCCAGTCAAACAGATTCTACTGGTAATCTCTA